>OZ024723.1:39494472-40794106 GCA_964016875.1 Fallopia convolvulus | reverse complement strand
GTTTTTGATCTTGCTCTTGTTGTGAAGAAGTTGTTGTTATTGTTCATTTTGTTGTTGTTGTTGATTTTGAAGTTGTTGTTTTGTTGTTGATTTTGAAGTTTTTGTTGTTTTGTTGATTGTTGTTTTGTTGATTGTTGTTGTTGTTTTGTTGATTGTTCTTGTTGTACGAATAGTTTTGTTATTATGTCCGGATCACGTCGACGTGTATGAGCTCCTCGTCCGGACGAGCCGGGCTCGTCCGAGATACCGGACGAGGAGATCTCGTCCGAGATACCGGACGAGGAGATCTCGTCCGAGATACCGGACGAGGAGATCTCGTCCGAGATACCGGACGAGGAGATCTCGTCCAAGATACCGGACGAGGAGATCTCGTCCGAGGCGACCCACACGGACACACCAGGTTTGTCCGAGGACGACGGGGCCCGTCATACAAAGGAGACGGGCACCCAAGCGGATGAGTCTAGGGCCCCTACATCTGCGTCCTCGTCGGGATCGAGCCGACGGCTCGATCCCAATCGCATTTGGGATCTTTCCATTACCGGCGGGTGGTACGTACAATTTCTTCTAAGACATTGCTTGTATTAAATTCTTGTCTTACCTTTAAATATGTTATAAAACGTTTTTCGAAATCTCGCAGCTTGCAGCCGTCGAACATGGTGTCGTGGTGGTCGACATAGATCATACAAGGCCAACCCGATGATAAGGCGTCGGAGTTCGACTTTGCCTCCGCCGCATCGAAGACTCGTTGGTTTGAGTCTTGGAGGGTAAATTTTATTTAATTTACATTTCTTTTTACAAATTTCGTATTAATTAATTACTATTTTTAAATAATTGTTTTATCGGATTTAATTAGACGCACTTCCGATGGGATCCCTCCCAGCCGGGTATGGACGTCGAGTCCGTCCAGTTGTTGTGGGAGAAGAGAGCCAAGAAGAGATACGACGACTTGATCGGGAAGCACCGTCGGGTCGGGACGAAGCCGAATTTCATCGAGTCCGCCACTTGGGAGAACTGGAAGACGACGCATTGGTCCACGGAGGCGTTCAAAGCCAAGTGTGCGCGCTAGAAGCAAATCTGGAATGTCAATCCGGCGAACCACAGTAGCGGTTCGATGTCCCACCTCGACACCATGCGTCGATTGGTACATATTTTATCTTAATTTTATTAAACTTAAATTAAGTTAATTATTCTTAATAGTTCGTAACACACTTAATGAATTTCGTAGGAAGAACAACGGCGTCGCCGCATCACGCCTCTCTAGCTTCTCATCGAGATGCACACGCAGAGCGCCGATCGGCGTTTTATAGACGAGCGATCGGCCTTCATCGTTGTAAGTTTTAATTATTTTACGTCTTATTTAATCTCATATATTATTATTTTTATTTATATTATTTACGTATTTTGTTAGGCTCGGACCCAGGAGATCCTCACCCAGAGGTCCTCAGAATCGGGCACCCCACCGTCCTTTTAGGACAAGTGTGATGTCTTTCTGGCGGCCGCTGGGGGGTGGGCCCGGGAGGCGCCGTCTTCGGCCTTGGCAACGCCGCCTCCGAGTTTTACGGCGAGCGATTGACAGCACCGCATGGTCCAGCTCCTCGGGTGGCGGCATTGACGCAGGAAAACGTCGGGCTTAGGCAAACCATGGAGGACCTGTAGTAGGATGCGCGAGGTCGAGGCGTGGATGCACCAGATGCGATGACAGGACTCGCAGGAGGGTAGGTCCCGCCCGCCCGGTTCCGACGGCTCCCTCGAAGCCGACTAGATTAGTGTAGTTTTGTTATATTATTAAATATTGTAAATTATTTAAATTTATGTAAATTAATGAATTTATGTATGTTAATTATTTAAATTTACGTAAATTAATGAATTTGTGTAAATTAATGAATTTATGTAAATTAATGAATTATTAAATATTAAATATGAATTATTTATATTAATCATAATTATTTTTTTTTAAAACAAA
Organism: Fallopia convolvulus; assembly: GCA_964016875.1. Classification (NCBI taxonomy): domain Eukaryota; kingdom Viridiplantae; phylum Streptophyta; class Magnoliopsida; order Caryophyllales; family Polygonaceae; genus Fallopia; species Fallopia convolvulus. Next base: position 40,792,143 of record OZ024723.1, on the reverse strand, counting down.
TACATTAGCGACCAAGTGGTCACTAATTTAAAACATGATCGTGCACTCCTAGGCGCACGATCGTGCGTTTTGAAACCAGAGAAAGGCTAAGGTCGTGCGTTTTTGTGCTTTTAGCGACCATATGGTCGCGAATGGTCGCCATATAATAGGGGCGACCAATTGGTCGCTGTGGTCGCAAAATGGTCGCCAACAATGTGGCGACCATGGTCGCTAAATAGCGACCATATGGTTGCTAAATAGAGACCATATGGTTGCAAAATTCAACGACCATATGGTCGCTATGGTCGCTATATTCAGCGACCATATGCTCGCCAAGTAGTTAGCGACCGGCCTTTTAGCGACCACATTTAGTGATTACGATATGGTCGCTAAATGCATTTAGCGACCATATTTTGCATTTAGCGACCAGAAATATGGTTGCTGAATTAGTTTTTTTGTAGTGTGACTTGGTGTGGTTGGAAGATATCTGAACTTCAAAACAAAGTAACGAATGGCAAAGGTGTAATCATTTTTAAAAAAAAATAGAGGTTTAATGGGATATGCACTGTTTTTTGTAAAATATCAGCCTCTTTTATAATAGTAATGATAATGATATCTGAATATTGAGTTTACAGTATATCTGAATATGTTAGTTTAAATATTGAACAAATCGATATGTGTGAACAAATATTAAGAACACATTTTGAATATGTGGTTATAGTAATCATGTGCTTATATTTGAATTTGTTAGTTTAAATATTGAACAAACTAATATGTGTAAATGAATATTAGAAACACATTCTCGAATATGCCGTTGTAGTAGCCATGTGCTTATATCTGAATATGTTAGTTTAAATACTGAACAAACAATATATGTAAATCAATATTAAGAAAATATTTTCGAATGTGTCGTTATAGGAGTCATGTATATAATAGTAATTATATCTGAATATTTGTGTTCAAATATTGAACAAAAACAACTATGCAATCAAAAATTAAGTATATAATCTTGAACATGTTTACAATATATCTGAACATTAAGTCTACAGAATTGAACATGTATACAAATTAATTAGAATATGTAAGTTCAATAATTGAACATACAAATATCTTATTTGAATATTATGTATATAGACTTGAACATATAAGAATGTAGTCAATCTTTATTTTGCAGATACTTGTTGATCCACTCTTCAATCTCCATCTCAAATCTGCATGTAACAAATTTCAATCCATCGGTCAATTTGTCATTAAGATGGATATAAAAAATTCAAACAATATGTTATAGTATAATTTAATATGTAGCCATATATGAAAATAGATTGAATAGAGGAGAATGCCAAGAATTTATCTTGTAAATAATTAATAAAACAATTCATATGATTGGTTCATTCAAACCATGTGGGGGATTAACTGAAATGGATTTTGTGGACAAATCGGATGCATAAGTTATGGAGACAATAGACTTTCAATTCATCGCAGCTATGGAGATGAGAGACTCGAGCATGGAGGAACATGTCCATGGCAACTTTAGGAAAGAGAGAGTAGTAGATCTAGAAACGATGGGAGAGTTGTAGATATGAGAAGATGGGGAGAATAATGTGTTTTATGGGATTTGATTTTGTTACTTTTAAAAAAATGTATAAAATATTAGAGAGAGAAATCTCTCCCTTAAATTATCTCATTAGGTATAATCTCCTACTTTTCATCCTATAATTTCGTAAAATTTCAGCCATATACTTTATATGATCCAATGACCCATATTATTTCTCCCGTTTCTCTATAAAAACATGTTTCTCTAAATCCTAATCCTGTGTGTGTGTGTGTGTGTATATATATATATAGAGAGAGAGAGAGAGAGAGAGAGTACAAAGTAACTTAATTTGAAGCATTAGATCTAATTAGAATAGATGGTTCATATAAATTAGTAGATGTACTAGGTAAATGCAATATACAATATTAAAAGTAGCTAGCGTAATTATAAGACATTTGAAGATTTTATTTCGATTTTGTTTCCAAAAAAACGCAATTTATATTTCTCTCTCATCAAGAACACGATTACACTAGTTTCAACCTGACTTTTCAGTTCCACGATACTCCATAAAACCCCTCTCCCAGACAAGTCGATAGCTTTGTCGCACATTCTCCGAGGTCAATTTTCGACATCTTTCAAGTGGAGCATCTTCTACTGAGTATCTTTCCGGCATCTTCTCCATCCTAGTAATCTCCAACTTCTCTCCATCGGATTCTCGAGACAGATCGGGTACATTTTTCTAAAGCTTGTCTTCATTTTAAGGCTATGAATATAGATTTTCAGTTAGGGTTTGTAGTTTATACTAGATTTAACCACGATTTGCTTGAATTTCGAGTTATGTGTTCAATTTCATCAAAATTTTGACTTGAATGCGTTTCAAAATCATTTTAAGTATTTTTTATATGACTAATGTTTTACCTATTGATTCCTTTTTGTAGTTAATTGAAGTTGGTTTGGAGATTCCCTAATTTAATGGCACCCAAAAGAAGTAGGAAACTTGTCAAAGGTAAGATCCACACTTGATTCGCATTTGGTATGTCTGATTTTTTCTCGAATCCACAGTCGATTTGCATTTTTAATATAATCTTTGTTTGTATACATAATTTTAATTTGCATATGTGTGTTGGGCCCCTCAAAATTAGGCCCAAATTTGGAAGATCACTAGTGTAAATTGGCGAAGCCCATGATTGCGATCTTCAACGTGCACCAAGGCAACGACTTGCAGCAAGATTTTTGGTAACGGCTACGGCATTAAGGGCATGGGCGATATTTGCGGGATCCGATCGCAAGGCAATAAAGAGGCAACGGTCGAGTTAGGGAAGAGGGATATAAAAATAGATGAGGAACGGAGGAAAGGGGATATCATTTTCCACTGGCTAATAGCATAATTGTACTCTTGAGCTTTAAAAAAAACCTCGATTCTCATTGTGATATAAACAGACACCCATTGTCCAATCGGCACCTTTTGTAATCCGGAAAAGCATTGCGATAAGCTTATTAGTATCATTCAGCAATCAAGCTATCAATTACATTTCTGATTTACATTCATTCTTATAATTTACTTTGATTTCCATCTTGTGAAGAGTCTAACGTTTTAAGATCGTTTCTTTGTCAAGATTCCCTCATTATAACATGTAACGTGTTTACACGGTAAATCTGCCCAAAACATTCAACAAATACTTATAAATAATATAATAATTTTATAGATCTTGTACAACGTACAGGAGCAATCACTAATTTATGTACTAAAGTATAATTTTTTTTGTTGCGTGTATAATATGGGCTTGAAATCTAGAATACTTATATGATCGATAATCTTCTCAATTAAATCAGAAAGGCGCAGAGAGCGCGGGTTCGGTAATCCCTCCATGGAATTTAGGCTGGAAATATCGCCTTGAACGGCAAGTTCTTCCGTATTCACGTCCTCCTTCTCATCTTCACTATCGTCACAGCTTAGTAAAGCCAAGAAACGGGGTGTGCAGCGATGTCCCCGAGTGAACCTCTCATCACAATTCCAACACAAGCCTTTTTTAGTACGTTCATCACGTTCAGCTCTAGAAAGACGACGAATTGGAAGGGAAGAGAAATTACCGTTAGAGGTGTCCGTTTGCTGTGAAGGTGCGGCCGAGTTTAAAATAATATGTCTAGGTAGAAATTACCGTTAGAATATAAATAACTATTCTAAAAATTATAAATTACTAATATAGAAATATAAAACTAATCCTCATATCGCCGTGGACGACGACGAACTCGGGATGGTCTTGCACTTGATATTTCTCCCGTATCAAGAGAAGTGAACTTGAAAACTTGATTGTGTTTGTAATGACTAATGAATATAAAAAATTATGAATTGGACATGGATCTGTTTACAGTTTACCCATGGATGCTTTGGGTGAACAGAAGTCAGTATTCCACCAATTAAGCTCGCATTTTTTGACCTTTTTTCCATCTTGAATTACGGCTTTACACGCACTAATTGACATCGAATAACAAACACAATAATTAGGTTTCGAATTAATGGCAATGTAGGCGAACAGGGATATACTACTTTTTGTTTGATTAGAAAACACTAAACATGGAGCTAGTATATGGTAATATGGATATTGAGAGTTTGTAAAGTAATCATTTTTGTTTCGGCCTCCCACATTAATAATCTAATTCATCTGATTTGGTCATTGCAAAAGTAGTCTTGGTATGTGTTATGTGTATAGTACGCCTGTGACGATACTGATGCTAGAGAGTCCTAGCTAGACTTGTATTGTAGCCCACGCCCTAATGCCCTATATATGTACTCTCGTATCAGAAAGAATCAGACCCCGAACCCAAGAAACCGACCAACATCGAGCAAAACAAATTACTTCTTCTTCAATTCTTTCGATATTAGGCAAAACACTAATCATTTTAAAGTACTCCCCGATGTTTCTTTAGTTGGTTTATTATTACCTGTACTTGTTATTACTCCCTCTGTAGAAGTCTACTTGTCCTTTTAGTATTTTACACATATATTAAGACAAGGCCTAATATTACCACATTACCCCTATAATCTACATGCTTTATTCCTTGATAAGTGTGTATGGAATTAATTGTATGGGTTATTTGATGATTGATTGATAGATGTTTATTGGCTCTTGGTGTATCGTTTTTTGAACTCATTTCCGATTTTGTCCCTAATGTTAGTTTCACCATGAACTTTTGTTCCATCATTGGTCTTGATTTCTATGATAATTTTCTGTTTAACCGGCCATTTACTATTTTATGAAAGTAGCTTGTATTTGTATCAGTTAAGTTTATGTTTTATTTTTGCTCGTTATTGCCAATGAGTTTTATGAAAAATTAAAATGCATTTATTTTTCCTGATTAGTCGTAATTGTTTTTGTATTATCTATGGTAGAGGAGAGATATTGATTTGATTTTAAATCTTTAAAAGTTCATCTTCAATGTTTTATCGATTTTTCTAGGGCATAGGTTAAGCTCCTTAAAATGGTAATTTTTTATAATTTTTTATTTATTTAGAATTAATTATTTTTTTAAAAGATTTCATTCATTAGTTTCCTAATAGAGTTTTAGTTCACTTGTTTAGTATGCTTAACCTATGCCCCCTAAGGTCATAAGATAAACCGATGTTTTATTTTCAACTTTTTTTATTACTCAAATGTCTTGTCATTTTTAAATATCAATATAGTATTTTGGGCATTTGGTCCAATGGTTAGGCCTTTGGGGTAGTACTTCGAGGTCACCGTATGGGTGGCGGTTTGTCCATTCTTCTGTAGAATTGGTTAGTAACCAGTGAGAATTGTTTAATAACTAGTTCTCATCCCTAGTGGATGCTTAGGCGAGCTCAAGTAGTACTTGTGACGACCTTAATTCTTATCCAATCAAAAAAAATTAGAGTAATATGAAAGCAAGACAATGACGTAAAAAAAAGTTATAAGAAAATATGTCTTTCATAAAGTGAGACAAGAAGAAACAGCACAAGTTAATTAATGTGCATTTAACCAAAACAAAAGTTCAAAATATGTATAAAGATAAAAGGTTAGGCCTATATATGGTAGGACAAATATGAACTTGTGAACGCTGCGGGGCAGCAGCAGTCGTCTTGTTTTCATGTCCGTATTCAACCATTGTAAATGGTGAAACTTCAAACTAGTTACAACTTAAAAGGGATGGTACGTACCAAGTCAGATTTGTTATGTTCGGTTGAAACTCATTTACCCAAATTTGCTCTTTATTGATCATTCATTGCTAATGAGGACATGGGAAGTTTAATGTTGAATGTTGCCTCACACATACATTGGGATAATACTCTCTCCGTCCCATTATTTCCTTCCCACCAGGAATTATGGAATTATGGCTGAACTGGATCATCATGGTCCGGTCCTAATATTAAGCAAAAATAGGACAAGTCATGTATAATCAAGACGTCACTAGGACATTTTGGTATACCATAATAGTCCATAGGAGGGGGCATTTGATAATTGATAAGAGACAAAAAAAGTCGAGTAAAGTCCAAAGCGTCAGGCGGGGGTGAGTGATTAAAGATGTCATTAGGTAATGCTAACACAATCATGATTGACGAAGAAAATCTCATCTTAGTGTTGTTAATTTTTGGGGCAGCCTAAAAAGGGCTATCCTACTTGGTCTAGATTTCACAGGACAAATGGCACATCAAAGATTAAAGGAGTAGTAGTAAATGTTCATTACTTAATTTTCTTTTGGTGCAATTTAGGTGAAATGTTGGGAAAGTCTATATTCATCAATTTTTTTTATTAGCCATCGGTTTCGTTAGTCAAAATCATAAAACACAATTATATATGTTCGGTTTTGGCTAATTACAACCGAAAATGTGAATTATATTTGTCCTAGTATTATAATAGTGAAAAGATATTCATTTCACTATATCAAACTAATTTCTATTAGAAAAATAGTCTGATTGATTAAAAAAAAGATACAGTATTTTTCAATTAATGTGTATAAAATCAGTAAATCAGTTTCAGCCTTAACAAAAATGTTGAATATGTTTGTGTGAAAACATTATATCAAGGGTTCAGATTTCTTATAGAAACCACTTAAATAAAGAGAGAATTTTATTCTGATCTAAAAATGAAATTAAAAATTCTACCAAAAAAAAATGAAATTAAAAAGTGAAAGCTGTCCAAGCAAAAAATCGAAATGAGCTTTATATAATATAGCTTAAAATACAAGCGCATGCATATATAGCACAAGTGCTAACTAACACACATAGAATGGAAACAACAAATAAAGTAAAGTACAACGACGACTAATCCCAACGCCCACCAAACTTAACGTGGCAAAATCGGCTTTAGTTTATCAAGCAGAGAGTTGTGTAATGGTCCTTAACGTGACTTAGTGAATACATCAGTAATTTGTGAGTCACTAGCAGTGTTTTAAAAACGTTAGGCGGGGGTAAGCCGTGGGATGGGGCCTAGCGCGGTCTAGTCAGGATCTGGGCGGAGTAGGGGGATCGGCATGATTTTTTTATATAGGTATTTGTAATTGGTAAGAGTATATAAATAAAAAATAATTTTATCATGTCTCTGTATAAATTCAGGTTCAGAGCCTGTTTTCTGCCCAAGCTACCAAGAAGGCTGCCTAGCCCGCCTAGGAGGCGGCCCAATTCGCCTAGAAGGCCGCCCGATCCGCCTAGCTCGTACAACTTGCCTAGCGCGCCTAGCCTGCCTAGTCGCCCAGAACACCGGCCAAGGCAAAATCGGGACAGTGGACCACCGCCCAGCGCATAGGCGACCGCCTAGTCCGTTTTTTAGAACAGTGGTCACTAGGCAGATAAGAAAGTGAAATGAGACCTTCCTATAACTTGTGCATGATAAAATGATAGTCGATATCTATATATTTTGTCCTCTTGTGAAAGACCGGGTTGCGCTGCAATATGAATTGCCGCTTGATTATCACACTTTACAGGAATAGCCAATAATCCAGGAACTTCTAGCTCATTTGATAACCAATAAAGTCAACCCAACTATGTTGTTAAAAGTTTGAGTGATTTATACTAAGCCTCATTTGAGGATAAAGACACTATGACTTGTTTCTTGGACTTCTAAGACAAAGAACAACCTCCAAAGAGTATAAAGAACCTATTCACTAAGCACTTGGTGTTTGAGCATGATGACTAGTCCGCATCGATCACAATATCCAAGCAGATGCAAATCAACCAATCAGGGGAATAATTAAGAAGCAAACCCATATACTCTTGCCTCTTAGATAATGCAAGGTATGCAAAGCTGCCTTATAATGAGCTTCAGTTATATTCTACAAAAATTGACTCAAGAATGGGACGACAAATGCAATGTTTGATTGAGTATGCACCATGAAATTCAATTATATTTTCCTATGAGCTTGTGAAATAAAGTGGGATCAGAGGGTAATGGTGAACTACTATCGTCAAATTTTAAATTAGTTTTTAATGGTGTAAAAGTTGTTAGAGCAGAAGAACCATCAAATTCAGCTAACAAATCTTGAAGAAACTTTTTCTGGCTAATAGCAAAACCATTTGGAACCTTAATAAACTCCATCACTATAAAATAATGCAATCATCCTAGATCCTTGTTCTTAAACTGAGCATCCAAAAAATCACTAAGTTACTGAATTTCAGCTATATCATTGTCAGTGATTAATATGTCATCCACATAAGCTACGAGAAACACTAAAGCTTCACCATTCTTCTTATGAAACAAAGAGAAATCTTTCTTTGAAGACGCAAATCCTCGAGATCACAATGCACCGAACAATTTGACATACCACTACCGAGATGCCTTGCCTCAAACTGTATAACGATTTCTTGAGTTTACAAGCCAAGTATCGGGAATAAAAAAGGACAATTGGATATTATATAATGCAAAGCTTTATGTAATGCAAAGAAGGACACAAAACCTTAATTAGGTCAAACTTGACTACAAAGTCAAATTATGTAATGCAAAGCTTTATGGTAACAAAAAAGATCCATGATGAAATGAACAGAATAAACAAAGGTTTTTTCTAGAATAAAGACCAACAATATAAACCACCGATTGGATGGGATAGAATATGTAAACTGAAGTCTCATGGAGGATTGGGAATAAGGAAAGCAGATCATATGAACAAAGCGTTACAAATGATGCTCTTGTGGAAAATCCTTGCTGAACCGGGCAACATTTGAGTGCGGATTATAAAGGAAAAATACATACGGGAAATGATACCTTATTTTCATATAAGCTTAAATCAAAACATCTTATCAATGGAAGTGACTAATGAAATTACGAACGGAATTTGAAAAAGGACTTATATGGCAAGTCGGAGATGGCCGAACTATTAATTTTTAGGAGGACAACTGGATATTGGGACACCCCTTAAAGTTCTATACCACACATTCAATAAACCCTAATGAGGTCGTCAAGGTAGCAAATTTTATTATGTCGGATAAGACATGGAATATTCATGTTTCATCACAAATACTACCAAACAATATAGTTGAAAAAGATACAAACAATTCCAATCCTTGATAACACTACACTAGACCGTCTTTATTGGGCCCCTAGTAAGAATGGATGATTTTTGACATCGTCTACCATGAATATAATCACACAAATAGGATATCAAAGCATGAGCATTAAGAAATAGATACGGAAACTTGATATAATGCCAAAAGTCAAAAACTTCTTTTGGAAAACAAGTGTCAATGGATTACCTACAAATGTCAGACTAAGAGAAAAGCATGGTTCGACCCCTGGTGGTTGTATATTGTGTAACTATGCAACTGAAGATATTACACACTTGCTTATTCATTGCCCTCATACACTAAACACAACTAGGAAAATTAACCCAAGTACAACACAGCTTGTACAAAACTATGACACATATAATAAAGCACCTAAAATTATCCTTAATGAACTTTATCAAATCCTTGGGGAGAAGGAATTTACTATCTTGGTAGTAACATGGTGGGGCATTTGGCATCGGAGAAATAAACTAGTATTTCAGCAAAAGTCCGAATGATTTTATACCCAACTTGCCCCTATATATCAGAACTCATTTGGAACAATGGGAAAGAGCGGAACAATGGAATGAATATGAAGAAAAAAATTAAAGAATATAAACATAAAACAAGACATAAAAAGGACAAAGGAATGACTTGGAAAAAGCCACATAATGGATTCGTTAAACGTAATTTTGATGGTTTGAGATTAAACAATGAGCATGCATATGAATGATTTATTTTAATAGATTATAATGGTAATGATGTGGAAAAAGGGGTGATTTTTTAAATAATAATATGTAGTGTCATTATTTATTTGTAAATTTTATTTTTTTAATTCGTTTTCTAAAAGTAATAAAATTAGGTAGTTTTTATAAAAAATAAAATAAAGGTGATTTTATGTAATTAATTAAGAAAATAGGACTACATTTAAATACTTTCATCTTTTATATATAATAATTCAAGGCTACCACACGGAATTTGCAAAACATCGAGATCACCACACGGAATTCAGAAAAACCTCGTTTACCATGCAGAATTTGCAAAACTTCTAGGTCACCACGTGGAATTTCCCTTAGATTTATATGCAAGATGCTTTAGGATGAATTTCCAATTATCATTATGGCATGCTAATTTTTATCTTAGAAAAAAAAACAACAACCGTGGCCTAATTGAGTCTCTAGAGGTTAATTCGTTAGCTACCAAGTAAATTCAATGGATGAAAAAGGGTAAAATAAAAAAGTTGAATTTGATGGAACACCTTTTGACCTTTTATCACACTTTAACACTGTTTTTTTTCTTCCGATTATCATCACACTTGACAAGCAATGAAGCAAGGGGAAAAATGAATATAAAATGTAAAATTTGAGGTGAACTTGTAACTTGTAGAGTTGGAGTTGAACCGTGTTCCACTGTTCCTTATTCAACCAAACGGAATGAATACCAGTTGAAACAAACAATAACTTTCAGACTAAAAGCATTAAACTAAAAGCATTAAAATAAAAAACACATAAAAGCGCACCGCCGAGGCGCCGAACGCTATAACTTCCCTACGGCGTCGTTTTGTCTCCCACCCTCTCTTCTTTCATCTTTCTCGCTCGCTTCCCTGCATTTTTTCACGAACCGCATCTCTCTCGCTTCCCCACCGGATCTGCTATTTCCATATGGTCGTTAGTTTTCATCGTAATCCTCCCCCCAACGCCTTCACTCCATCCCACTCTCCACCACCAACCGCCCAACTGTCTTTCAACCTCCCGCCATACTAAACGCCCTCTCCATTTTTGCCGCCCTTAGACAGGGGATTCCCGGAAACCCGTGCCTCTGCTTCTTCCCCAACTGAAATTTCGGCATCTGTGTCGTTCGCGTATCATTCGGCTGCTGCCACTTTTAGGGCATTTTCGCCCGCGGGAAATGCCCTTATCATGAGCAAAGCCGGCACCGACGACTCTGCCGGAGAAGAAGAGGAGGAAGAAGAAGACGGACCTGGAGAAGAAGAAGAGGAGTACTTCTACGAATCCCTCGATCGGATTCTCTCCTCCTCCAATTCGTCCACCTCCGCCTCCGAGGACGAAGACGCTGCTTTCAACTCTCCGTCCCACCTCCAGTCTCCGGACATCCATGGCCGCGCCAAGCGACGCCCTAAATTCCCAATGTGCGTCCAGAACTACGACGTTTGGATCTCGGACTCCGCCTTCTCTTCCGCCTCCGTCCAGCAACGCCGCGATCGTCTCCTCCAAGCCCTCGGTCTCTCAGCCGACCCCACTCTCTCCCGCCGCAAGCCCTCCGTTTCCGATGACGGCATTGATTCCGGTCGATCTGCATCTCCTGCTCACCCCAGCGTCGACGGGCTTGGTTACAGGATCCATTCCGATTCATCTGCTTCCAGCGTGATTCGGTCCAAATCCAGGGGTTCTGCCTGTACCGAGTCCGAGCCCTCCGCCCACCGTGCCTCTGTTTACCATCGGCGTACTTCACTTCGTGGTTCCGCTTCTCATTCTCCTACTATTTTTTCGATTCCTTCATTCTCTGATAATACTGTAAATAGTTATACTAGTTTTCATAAGAGTAAAGACGAGATTAGTATTCACGCTGATCCTTCATCTGGGAAGAAGGTTAATCGCAGTGCTGATGTGGTTCATAGCAATATTGCATATTTAAGTTCTGTGCACGGTTGTGATGTAATGAGGGGTAGTGGTGATACTTGTGGAAAGAATGTGAAGGAGTGTAGTCAGACGAGGGATGGAAGTGCTGATATGGGCTGTACTATAAAGAACCTTGATACGGGTAAAGAATTCGTGGTCAATGAAGTAAGGGAAGATGGGATGAAGCTCAGGGAGATTGGGACAGGGAGACAGTTGACCTTGGAAGAGTTCGAGATGTGTGTTGGGCACTCCCCTATCGTACAAGAATTGATGAGGAGGCAAAATGCTGAGGAGCAGGCCAAGGAAAGTTCAGGTGCAGATGTAGATGCAGATGCAAATGGTGAGAATGGAGGAAAGTCAAAGAAGAAAGTGAGTTGGTTTAAGAGTATCAAGAATGTGGCTACTAGTGTAACTGGGGTCAAGGAGAGGCGCAGTATTGATGAAAAGGATGCTGCATCTGAGAAAAGTGGACGAAGGTCAAGCTCTGCAACAGATGACGGCCATGACGTCTCCTTTCATGGACCTCAGAGGGTTCGGATTAGACAGTATGGTAAGTCAGTTAAAGATTTGACAGCACTTTATAAGAGCCAGGAGTTTCAAGCTCACAATGGATCCATCTGGTGTACCAAGTTTAGTTTAGATGGAAAGTATCTTGCCAGTGCTGGTGAGGATTGTGCGATACATGTTTGGCAAGTGGTGGAATCCGAAAGGAAAGGGGAGCTGATGAGGGATAAGCTAGAGGATTCAAGCTTGAGCTTGATGGTGTTGGCCAATGGGCCACCTGAGCCAAATTCTCTTTCCCCAAATCTGGAGAACCCTTTAGAGAGGAAAAGATGGGGAAGGACATCTATTAGCCGGAAGTCAGTGAGCGTGGACCATGTGTTCGTTCCAGAAGCCGTGTTTGGGCTATCTGAAAAACCCATCTGTTCATTCCAGGGACATCTAGATGATGTGCTTGACCTCTCATGGTCTAAATCTCAGGTTGGTTGGGCAGTTTCATTTATTGAAATTCCAATTTGATTTTCAAGTATTCATTAGAGTTTACTACAGAAAATTCTACTCAGTTGCATCTAGAGTAGAATTTGCACCATCAGTTAAAACCAAAATTATTATTAGTTTTATCTTTGATTAAATGATCATATATAATATAAGTTATATAGTGACGTCATGGGACTTAGTTGAAAAACAATGCCCGCCTTCTGAGATAATTTTCTTCTATCAATATAGTTTTCAGGCTATATTTTGCCAGAACTCCTTTTTCCTGTTATTTAGTTCAACTGCTGATCTCTTGTTGACATCTACATCAGAGTGTTCTTTGGGTGATATCTGGATGCAGTGCAAAGTTTGGGTCAGCATGTTGACTGAGAGGTATAAGGAAGTGTCAGGATGAGTATTCTTTAGCCCAGTTTTGCTTAGTTCAGCTGTGTGCAGGTTGACATTTCATGTGTAAACTGAAATATAAAATTATTTGATGACACAACTCTAGATGTTTTAGAGAGGTCCTAGATATATATTAAGGCTGACATTGAGAAGACAATACAAATGCTGGGAACTTGAGTTAAGTGGGTAGGAACTTTACATCATTATATGCCGGCTGAGACAATTTTCTTTTTCTTTGATTTGCAAAAATCTAGTTTACTACTTGTCAGTGGGACAGTATGAGTGAGGAACACCATGTCCAGTGAGCAAGGTTTGAAATTCGTAATACCTGGTTGATACAATCATACAATGCGGTAAAATTAAGATATTAATGATTGCATATCAAAGTTTGCCACTTTACTGATTTTGGAGGGAAGTGCATGTCTGGTCACCGATGCTTGATGAGAAAAGACTTGTGGATTATATATCAGAATTTATTGCAGTACTTAGATTCTGTATGCCAAGGGAGAGTCTGTTTCTATGACATCCTTGTGCAATAAGAGGAAATAAAAGGGTAGGGTGGGGAATATTTCTTTCCCACTAGCCTGCCTAAATTGGACATTTTTATTTGCAATATTGGCGGATCATAATGGCTAGGATGTTCCGACCTGCGGCTTCATTCTGAACATAATTTATAAGCCAAACATTGACAATTGCATCATGTTAAACTTGGTACTCTGTGGTTAGTAAATATAGAAACAGAAAATTCATATAGAAATTCATGGAGTTTCTTATGGTCACTGGCCTGCCATTTTTGTTTTTCAGCTTCTGCTTTCATCTTCGATGGACAAAACTGTTAGGCTGTGGAGCTTGTCTAGCAAGACTTGTTTGAAAATATTTTCACACAGTGATTATGGTGAGTACTATATAGTGACTTTATTAACACTAAACTTTGTCCTCAATGTGAGTTCAAATTTCAATTTTCTAGCATAATTCTCTTACCAGAAAACATTAGTTAGTAACCTGAACTTATTCCTTTTCGATTTGCTTGTTATTGGTGCAGTAACTTGCATCCAGTTTAACCCAGTTGATGATAGATACTTCATCAGTGGTTCTCTAGATGCCAAAGTTCGCATATGGAGCATTCCTGATCGTCAAGTTGTTGACTGGAATGATCTGCATGAAATGGTGACTGCTGCTTGCTACACTCCAGATGGCCAGGTTGGTCCATTGTATGTTAATGTATTGTGATTGTCTTGAATGGTTAAAATCCTTCGGGTTTAAGACTGCCTTACCCTCTTCATATTTCTCATGAAATCCTGTTTGCCATTGAAGGGTGCATTAGTTGGTTCTTACAAGGGGACTTGCCATTTATACAACACATCTGGTACAATTCGGGTATTTTGTGCCATTACTTCAGTTTTCTATCATCGTGTAGTACTCATGTTCCATCTGGCTTTCTCTTGCTTTCATCAGAAAACAAATTGCAACCAAAATCTCAAATCAACTTGCATACCAAGAAAAGGAAATCACATATGAGAAAAATCACTGGTTTCCAGGTGAGATAAATCTTTGCAAGTGACTGCTGATTGCCTCCTGGTCTATCTACATCATAGTTGCCGCCTCTACTGGCTCTTAGTTATTTGTAATGTTTTGGTTCAATAGTTTGCACCTGGAAGTTCTTCGGAAGTGCTTATAACATCTGCGGATTCACGTGTTCGTGTTGTTGATGGAATTGATCTGGTCCACAAGTTCAAAGGTTTATTATAAATCTCTCTCCTTTTTTTTCATTTCTAGTTTTCACTTGCATCAACCTTGCAATTGAGAAAGTTAAACTCTTCTCCCTGTTTGCTGTGTGATAGGATTCAGAAACACGAACAGTCAAATATCGGCTTCCATTACCACAAATGGTAAATATGTAGTAAGTGCAAGTGAGGACTCGCACGTATACGTATGGAAACACAAAGGCGAATCCCAACCAGGTAGAACCAAAGGCACAACCGTCACAACCTCTTATGAACACTTCCATTGCCAAGATGTATCAGTGGCCATCCCTTGGCCAGGCATTCTCGATTCTTGTGAACTAAACGACCCAAACGAGGCATCTCACAATTCACTGGATGAAACCGCAACGAACCACCACCCCCCTCCAACAACTCCCATTGAGGATGAGTTTGGTAATTTTGAGGGCTCCCCATCAGCATCTTCCGGATGCAGCAACAGCCCGTTTCACGGGACAATCTCAGCTGCAACAAAGAGTTACTTCTTTGATAGATTCTCAGCTACGTGGCCTGAAGAGAAGCTTCTTCTGGCTACCAAGAACTATAGCCCACGTCCTAGCTTGGATTTTTCAAATGGTGTGATCCAGAACAGATCAGCATGGGGGATGGTCATTGTTGCTGCTGGCTTGCGAGGGGAAATTCGAACCTTCCAGAATTTTGGGTTGCCTGTTCGGTTGTAGGTACGATGAGCACAGCCCTTGCAGGTATTTGCCAAAATCCATGTACAGAGAAGGGATTTGGGGTGTTGTCATAGTTTCGAGCTTGGTTGTTTTTGCTTTGCTTTGTGGTCGGATTGGGAATTGCCTTTGTTCAACGCTGAGGATTGAGGAAGGGGACTAGATTTTATTAAGGAAAACAAAAAGAGAAAGGAAACTTAAAAAGATAGTAGTACAGCCAGCAACTTAGAAATCCATGGTAGTTATGTAATTGGGAAAGTATAGATTTGTAAGAACGATGATATTAAAAAGAATCCATTTTTGTGTCCTTTAGTTTTTTTTTTTTTTTTTGAGATTCTGGCTTGTCACATCCTGTGAACTGTGAAAGGGATTCAAAGTAACCCTTCTCTATTGAAGTTGAAGATGGCAGTATAATACATGGCGGTTGATTATGACCGCGATTATGGAAGAAAACTGAAACACATCATGCATAACAAGAGAAAAGAAGACTATGTACAACACCCTAAAGAAAGGCACAAGGAGCACACCCTGAAACATAAAGCAAAGGTATTGAATCAAACAACAAGAAAACTAAACCAAACAAAGCTTCGATGATTGATGTGCTCTCTATTATTCATTAGTGTTGCAGATTTAGGAATGGGAATCCCATTCGGTCCAGTTGGAGGAGCTTCCGACGCGTGGCATGCTCTGGATGCGGGTGTAGACGTCGACCTTGAAGTAGGCCCCACACATGGCGCCCTCGCTGTCAACCCTGGGCATGGCCCTCATCTTGTACATTGGATGCTCATAGCTCAACAGCCCGCCTAAACTATGGAACATACACCCTGCACCAACAATTCATTTCTTGACAATTAGAAATGAAATCAAAATTTCCAAATATATAAAAAAAACCAAATTATATACTACTACCATTAGGAAAGGGTCCAAAGGACTTGGCACAGACTCTCTTGACAAACTCCAACTCATCAGAGATTATAGCAGACTCATCAGCAGCCAAACCCCAGTAGAGCTTGACTCCTCCATCCGAACTCTAACCACCAAAAACAAGCTAAGATGAATCATAGTAAGATAAAAACAACAGATGGGTTAATTCATTAAAAGATTATTACCATGGCGGTGAAGAGGGTGGCGGCGGTGGAATCATACATGATGAAGGCAAAACTACCATCAAGATCCTTCATGACCTGGTCAGCAGGGTAGGGCCCTCTGTCCCTAAGAGTCCGATAAGCCTCGACAACAAGCATGGCCTCGTTGGTGGACTTGGGTGACAACCCGTATTGCTTGATCAGCGGACACAGATTGTTAAGGCTGCCTTTGAACAGGCAGTAAACATCTTCGTACCCTACAAGCAACCTGCAACCAACCCAAAATCAGCTTTAATTTGTTTGTGACATACATATGTATGTATATGTAAAAGAATGAAATACGTACAGCCTCTGGAGAGGGTTTGGAGGGGAGGGCGTGGAGTAAGCGAGGGTGGCGGATTGGCCGAAGGTGAGGGTGTGGGTGGAGTCGGGAGGGTGGGAGGAGAGGAAGTCGAGGAGAGCTTCTTCAGGGAGCTTGGGCTGCTTGGGACCCTGGGAGGACACTGGGCTGTGGAGCTCCTCCGGTGGATGTGCGAACGCCTTTTGAAATATACCCAACATCTTTATATATTTTACTTTGAAAATTCGAACAAAAGGTATATAGCTAGTGATGCTGTTGTTCTATTACTACTAATAGTGAGGATTGGTGCAAGGCAGAGAATAGGAGTGGAGGAGTAGAGGTGGGTGGGGGTGGGGGTATATGTAGAAAGATTTGATCGCCAGAGGAGAATTTTAAACAAGGTATTTTGGGGGGTGCCTGTTGATTTGTGTTTTGCGTGAAAATGGGAAATGGGAGATTGTGGGCTGCAAATGGGATGTGGATATTGGATAGAGATGCGAGTGGGTGGTGGCAGATGGTGACGGCGGTGGGGGCTCCTCCCTTCTCCGCTTTCTTTAGTTTTTATTATGTTCGTAGTTGGAGATTCAAAGTATCTAAATTCATGTGGATTGAAGGCTAAGCTTGTGTTCGGCAATTCACTGTCGATGTTTTTTTTTTTATTATAATACAAGGTAAATATTAGGTTATTCCTACATTACAGGGTCAACCTGAATTATCACTACGAATGATCTTGAGGAATTTCTGAATAATAAGATGCTGACTAACATTTAAGTTTAAGCGTTGTAACGAACTAGCATTACAAACTGATAAATCTTGTGCTGCAAGGATCATATGTTGAAGAAGAGGTGTGGAGACGAATCTTCTTGCTATAAAATCGGTTGTATTATTACATTCCCTATAACAATGAAAAACTCGAATATTTGGAATAGAATCAAGCAAGAAATTAATATCTTGGACTAAAGAATGAATTTCCCAGAATTTTCCAAACTCTTTTAATTGAATTGATAAGAGATAAGAGAAAGATTATCTCCCTCAATAATGACATGAGAAAATTTAGACGCAACCACAAACTGAAGACCAAACAAAAGAGAAAAATATTCAGTTTGTAAGACGCTCATAGAAGTCAACTCTTTTCTATCCAAACCGAGAATATTACTTTTGTGGTCTCTAGCAATTAAACTTGCAAAAGTATTGGAATTTTGTTTTTTAGGAGCATCAAAATTTAATTTTATCCAATTGGGAGGAGACTTTACCCACGACGCATTATTATGTCTTTTCCTGTCCGAGTTTTTCTTTAGAACAATAGGATTTACAGAATTCCATTGAAGATGTTGTGAGAAGGCTAAATCATCTGACAGGCAATTTGAAGATAGCCTAGACGGATTAAAAATAATCGCATTCCTATGGAGTAATACTTATTCTAACTGATGTTCATATTAGATACTTATTGTTAATATTGAAATGAAAAACTTATTATCAGATAAGTAAATGGGTGTTTGATGAGATAATTTGCTTACATTTTAAAAGTTGATTTTAATGGGTCCTATAAACTTATTTTTTCGGGAATAAGTTTACTTATTTGAGATAAGTATGGGGATTGGTTATTTTTTCCGGAATAAGAATTTGAAATAAGTTTGCTTATTTAAAATAAACATATGTTGCGGAACACATCTTTCAGATGCTTATTAGGAGAAATAAGCAACAAAGTGCTATAAGCACCCTTTTTTGTGTCACAGAACACAACCTAACTAATTTATTTTATGTATTATATAGGAGAATTATTTTACTTTTGTGGAATCAAATTAAAACCTAAAATTTATAATCGATTTAAAATTCAAAGGTAATTATGGCTTTATTATAAATATTGTATCACTACACCACTTCGTTGATTTAGCGACCATATTTTTGCGACCACGTGGTCGCTAATGCAAAGAATTAAAAAAATATTTCGTGTCCACGTGGTCGCTAATGCAAAGAATTAAAAAATATTTCGTATCCACGTGGTCACTAATGCAAAGAATTAAAAAAATATTTCGTGTCCACGTGGTCGCTATTTTAGCGACCACGTGGTCGCTAATATCTACGATGTTAGGTAGAGGAAATAAGCGCATGCTTATAGAAGATGAATAACATTTTATCTAAACTTTCATACTCATGAATTGCGAAGAATTTTTTTTTTTGATGAAAAACCCATACATTAAACGCCAGAATCAGTCCTAACAATATCAAACAAATCTGAAGGCAAAACAAAACCAGTATTAAACACAAAAGGATCATCTAAAACATGTCTTGCAAGCCAATGTGCTGCTCCATTTGCCGCTCGTCTGGTAAAAGACCAATCACACTGATTCTTGCCACAAGCACACCCAGAATCGTTCGATGAAGCTTGCCATTCTTGATCTTTGTAATTAAAGCCAAGCAATCCGATTCTACCACAATCTTCTCAGCCTTGAATTGTGATGCCAACTCCATCCCCTAGATAACTGCCTCAGCTTCAGAAACCTCCACCTCCGAGCCTTGTTGAATGGCTTTCGACCCAGCAAAAAACAGCCCCCCAGCAGAGTCCCTTGCAATCACTCCAATTCCACAATTTGCACCAACCACCGCAGCATCACAATTTATCTTGATCACTCCAGCAGTCGGTTTATCCCAACGAATAATCTTCTTCTCCTTTTCACCATTGTTTTCAGCAGAAGAATTTGAAAGCTTCGAAGCCAGGGAAAGGGCCCTGTCAATAACTTCTTCTGCAGATGTATCAGACGATGAAAACAATGCAACATTTCGAGCATTCCATATCTCCCAGCATAATATTGCCCATAAAGCAACATCTGAGTCATCATTTAACTGAAAAATTCTATTCGCCCAGTCCGCAAAATGCACCAAACCTGTGCCAACAGCTGCTAGACCCTTGAAGTGTTTCTAGACAGCTTTTGGTAGCTTACAACCCAGAATTGCGTGAAGTGGTGTTTCCATCCTATTACAGAAAACACAAACGACATCTGGAGTTACCTTTCTTGCATTTAAACGCTCTTTACACAGCAAGATCTCCTTTGCATCCCTCCAAATGAAGTTTCGAATTCTAGGTAAAACTAGAATTTTCCAAATTTTCTTCCAAAAAGCACGTTGACTGCTAGAGTCAGATGCCTCACCCCCTCCTTCCTGCATTGTCATAATCCTTAATTGCATGTGATACGCTGAACGCACCGAGAATTCTCCACTCTTTTCGTAAAACCAACATAAAGTATATTGAACACTCTCATCAACTAGATGAATGTTCAGCACTTCCTCCACATCCAGCGGGTGCATTTTTTCTCTAATCAGCTCCTCCCGCCAAGTTCGATTGTCCCAGTCAATAAGATCAGAAACCATTAACTGTTGATCATTACTTCCAAAATCAAGGGCTTTAAAAGTGGACTGTCGTGGAATCCATCTATCTCCAAAGACTTTAATAGAAAAACCGTTTCCAACTTGCCACATCATACCCATCTCCAGCACATTTCTTGCAAGGAACAAACTTCTCCAAGTAAAGCTAGGAGAAAATCCTATCGCAGCCTGCATAAAGTCACATCTGGGATAATACTAAGCTTTCATCAATTTAGCTAGTAACGAGTCCGGCTGTTGAACAAGCCGCCAGCACTGTTTTGCAAGCAAAGCTAGATTAAAAGCATGTAAATCTCTAAAGCCAAGTCCTCCCAGCTCCTTGAAAGCCCCAGACACTTCCAACTAAGCCAGTGCATCCTCTTTTTTTGACCATCTCGGCCCCAATAGAAATCGCAAATAATCTGTTCAATCTCCTTACACAACTCCATCGGCAAAAGAAAGCATGACATTGTGTACATCGGGATTGCTTGGACCACAAACTTGATTAACACCTCTTTACCAGCCCTTGAGAGAGTATTTTCCTTCCAACCCTTCAACTTTTTCCATACTCTTTCTTTCACTTGCTGAAAAATGACCTTTTTTGACCTTCCAACCATGGTTGGAAGCCCCAAATACCGCTCATGCTTGTCAACTTCCCTAATCTGTAACTCTTTCTGCACCTCACATCTCCTTTCCACTTGAACATTCTTGCTAAACGATAATTCAGACTTTGCTAGATTCACCTGTTGACCTGACGCTGCTCCATATACATGGAGGATATGAACAATTTCTCGAGCCTGTTGACAAGTCGCTCTAGCAAAAAGAACACTATCGTCAGCAAAAAACAAATGAGAAACAAAAGTTGCACTTCAAGCTATCTTAACACCATGAAGCCGACCCGCATTCTCACTCTGACGAATTAATCCAACAAGCCCTTCAGCACACAATAAGAACAGGTAAGGAGATAAAGGATCCCCCTGGCGTAATCCTCGGTGTGGCCTAAAGACAGGCGACGGGTACCCTTCCATCAAAACTGAAAAGGAGACACTTCTCACACATCTCATAACCAAATTCTGCCATCTGTCATCGAAACCAAGCTGCCCCATAATTTGCTCCAGAAACCCCCACTCGACTCTGTCATACGCTTTAGCCATGTCAAACTTAAGTGCCATGTAACCAGTCTTTCCTTTCTGTTTTTTCTTCATGTAATGAAAGATCTCAAAAGCAGAGAGAACGTTATCTGTAATGAGCCTTCCTGGTACAAAAGCACTCTGAGATGGATAAATTACCTTATGCAAAACAAACTTTAACCTGTTTGACAACACTTTGGAGATGATCTTATAAAGCACATTACACAAACTGATAGGTCTGAGATCTTGCATACGAATTGGATCACGAACTTTTGGAATTAGAGAAATGAATGTATGATTCAAATTTTCAAGAAACGGAGCACCATTTAAAATATCAATGCAAAATCTAATAATATCTGAACCAATAATATTCCAATGGTGCTGATAAAATAATGCAGACAATCCGTCAGGACCAGGAGATTTAGTAGGATGCATTGAGAAAAGGGTAGAATGTACCTCCTCTCCTGTAAAAGGACGTAAGAGCTCAGAGTTGTATGCATCCGATATGATAGGCGAGATTCCTTGAGGAACCGTGGAAGATAGTGCATTAAGATCAGAGGTAAAGAGGTTTTGAAAGTAGTCCACTGCCACCTTTGTTTTTCCTTCCATACTCCTACAAACCATTCCATTATGATCCACCAAACGCCTAATTTTATTCCGTCTCCTCCTCCCATTAGGTTTTTGGTGAAAGAAAGCTGAGTTTCTATCCCCCCACTTAAATTCATTTGCCTTCGCTCTTTGAAACCACAGAACTTCTTCTTTTTCCATCAGCTCCCTTTCTTCCTTCTCAAGAGCCCGTCTTCTCAAAACATGGGTTCCAGTCATCCCATTTTTGTTCAATTCACGCAACTCCTCACGCACCTTTTGCAATTTCAAAAGAATATTTCCAAATTCATGTCGATTCCAATCCCGAAGTGAATCCGCACACCTCCCCAACTTTACTATAACTCCCTCATCTTCTACTCTTGAGCTCAGATTTCCCCATTCATTTTGAACAATATGACTACATCCATCATTTAGCGTCCACATTGCCTCAAAACGAAAAGGTCGGGCTCCTCTTTTACCTCCCTCTACAACAACCTCCTCACGAAACAAATCCAACACTATAGGGACGTGATCAGATCCTTCCCTATCTAAGTGTCTCACGTTTGCACCCGGAAAATTATTCAACCATTCAGTATTTGCAAACGCCATATCTAATCTTTCAACCATAAACTGATCATCCACTCTCCCATTTTCCCAAGTGTACCTCGGACCCGAAAACATCATATCTCTCAAATCACACGAATCCAAGGCACTTCTGAAACTAGCCATCTCATTCACTTCTGGTCTGTTACCCCCTTGTTTATCTTCCTCACTAAGAATCTGATTATAGTCACCAAAACAAACCCATCCAGCATGATCATCCTGCCCTAATCGTTCCAAAAGCGACCAAGAAAGGTGCTTATCTTCCTTTCTTGGCCAGCCATAGAAACCAGTTAATCTCCATTCGCCCCCACCTTCCGAGCAAAGGATCTTGGCATCAATATGGTGACTTGTATATGATTGCACTGTCACATTCACATCATCACCCCAAAGAAGACACAACCCTCCTGACTTGCCAATACAATCCACTGAAAAACAACCCACAAAACCACATTTATCTCTAACCATCTCCATCTTCTTTCGATCACTTTTGGTCTCCATCAGAAAGACCAATTTTGGGGCCTCCCTTCTCACTAGATTAGTGAGCCTATTAACTGCACGGGCCTTCCCCAATTCCCGGCAGTTATAGCTTAAGATACTCATTGCTCCCGGCAAGAGGGACTCGTCCCTCCCGCTGATATATCAATAATAAGTTTTTCCGACTGTCCACAACATCCTCCATCACACTATCCTCTTCCACCCGCCCTCTTTTACCCTTTTCATTACTCTCTAAAGTTTTTGCATCCCCCCTTCCTTCCTTGCAAGTCTCTTCTACTTCTTTTTATTAATTAATTTCTTCCCATTGTCTATTTTTTCTACCTCCTGACTCCCATTTTCATTTGTTTTTTCACCACCAGTACCACTCTCCTCTCCCCCTACTCCCTCCCCCTTCCCTTTTTTGTCGTCCAACCCCATATCAACATTTTTTCCTTTTTTATTTTCCACAGCTCTCTCCACCCCACTCTTCCCACCCTTCCTTGAATTGACTTTTTTTCACCCTTATCATTGTTATCCACTTCTTCAAGGAGAGCAAGCAAAGATTTTCGCCCCGCCATATGTGCTTTCTCCACTACCTGGGCCGAATTCTTATCTTCCACACCAAGTCCTGCCATAATCTTTCTTTCTTGCTCCCTTTCTTTCTTAGACCTTGCCTGCCAACGTCTCAATGGAGAAGCCCTCATCCAGTCTCCATATTCATGATAAGTCCCTTTCGATTCCTCGTTCTGGCAATCTAGCTCAACATGCCCTACACAGCCACATGTGTAACAAAAGTTTGGCAACCTCTCGTATTTTATATCAACCCATATTCTTTTGCCATGCACTCGCATAATCATTCCACGACGTAGGGGTTTTAAGATGTTAACTAAAACCCTAACCTTAAGTAGCGAGCGCATACAATATACTCTTCCTCGTCAACTTCCTGCAGCCCTCCAAAAGCTTTCCCAATTGCTTCAACTGTTTCCATTGTCATAGCATCCACCGGAAGATCATACACGCGGATCCAGAAGGGCACGGTATCCACCACAATCTTTGACGGTTGTTCCGATCCCGGTTCTTTGAGCGCTAGCAACGCTCTATCGAACGCCCAAGGCCCCCCTTTCAGAACCATATCTTTCTCATGTTTATCCGCAAATTTGAACAAGAAAAGATTATGCCTCAATATAATTCACGAAAAACAAAGCCATGACGCAATTTCCATGCACCATGCATCGCAGCCTTCAGAGCATAACTGTTGAAAGGTCGAGATGTCATCAACGTACCCACCAAAGACAGATTGCTTGAATTTCTTTCTGCCTTATTCGGATCAACCACTGCCTCTATCTCTGCGAATTCTTCTTCTGTTAACTGCAAATCCCTCTTCTTCACGTGGTCTTCCATTGCTACCTCTAACCTCTGATCCTTGCACTAACGTCCACTGGCGAACCCCGCATGAAATCGGCGAGAAACCCTAGCCCTCACAGCTCAAAACCGGAGAGAGGAAAGAGACGTCGGTGATAGTCAAAGAACGATCGCCGTTATCGCCTCTCAGAAACCATAGGGCCTTTTTTTTGAATTGCGAAGAATTGAATCCCTTTATTGAGTAAGTATGCTCAAATATATAAATTCTCCCTATGTTTTAATTGCCAAAATTAATATATGTCATAATGAATTAATTATTTGATAGGTATTATTTGTTAAACTTTGTCTACCCATCAAATCCAACGATAAGCGAAGCTGAAGAGCAATTCATATTGGAAAGACACTTTCGCCTCCAGTTCTACTCCCATTTAAGTATTATATCGATAACTTTTATGTGTAATGAAGTAATTGATTATTACTTTTAATTCCTCCATATATACAGGTTGACGATCCGGCTATTTTAAATCCGGACATTGCAACACTAACTTTGTGGACCCGCATTCCAAGTCACATACAGGCTGACAATATCATTTTTCCCTTCTAATTATAAAATTAAAATTCAACCAAACAAAAATTTCCAAATTGACAGAAAAGTTATTTTTTAGTTTTCAAATTGATGGAAAGTTAAGGGTCTGTTTGACACAATTTAAATTAAATTTATGAAATCTTATCAAAGCTTGTGTAAATAAATGGACTCTTATATAACCGTTTGACAAGCAATATCCTCCAACCTTATATGATCGAGCTTATGAAAAACTATTCCATATCTTATATTTTAAATTATAAATATTTTTTTTAATTCATTTTAACATCTTTTTTTTTTGTAATTTCTATTCCTATTATTTAGAAAACTAACTTTAATCGAGTTTAAATACTGAACATGTTAAAAATTTATGTATTAAATAAGTTCTGAAGTTCGGATATAAAATTTAACTACTAAATAAGTTTCAGTTTTAACTTTAGCTATGAACTTGAGCTTCCGTTTCAATTCGAGTTCCAGTTCATATAATTTTAGAACATTGAATGGACCATTAAATTCCGGAAAATAACTGAATTACTCCGTATAATTCCTTCATTATTCAGCCAATTAACTATGAGTTTCATTCAGCTACGGGTAAAATAAAATTAATGTCCATGACCAAAAAATTTGAATGTTTATTGAAAGACTGGTTTGGTAAGTAACTATTTCCAATTTATATTTGTAGATGAAGGAATAATTAATTCTGTACAAGACATGACATGATTGTAAACAAAAAGCTAGGATAAAATAAGGTTTCGTCCATTAGCTCACCGGATGATGAATAAAATAAGATTTCATCATCGGGTGAGCTAATGATGATGCGTCGTCGTGGGAGGCCAGCAGCAAAATATGCAGAGCCGATAAGGTAGGAAGGTAAAAGGAAAAAAATACGTCTCCCGTCTCCACCGAAGAAGAAGAGTGATGCTTATCCCGACTTAGTTTTAGATTGCCACGTCAGAGAGGTGACTTGCTCAAAAACAGGACACGTGCACGACGCCCATATCACGTGACATTTGGATTCCACAGTAGTCCACACTGACGGCCGGTTAACTTTCAGTGAAAATGATTTTTATCTGCTCATGCCTAAAAAGTAAAAATCTATTTGAGCAAACAGTAGAAATAAATTGCTTTCACAGTTAAGGTATTATTATATGTTTATGTTTGACAAAAACACGTCTTTAGTACTACTATTTTAGAATTTAGAATAGCCGAATAGGTGATTCAATTCATAATTATGTGGCTCGCAAAAATAAGGGATAAATAAATAGAAGATGATAGAGATAACTGTGTAGGAATTTAGAATCCGTTGCAACTTGCAAGAGTTGTTACTGTACGCACGTCTGTACTCACTACGCCAGTACGCTCTCCTAAACCTTTTTCCAATTGAATTTAAACCAATGGGCTGAACGGTGTGGGCCCCATTAATACTGGGCTGAAAATTATCATACTATGGGCTCCATAATCTTCTCATGAGGAGGCCCACCTGGGCCCTACCAATCTTCACTCATTGAGCTTATCCCTCATTCTCTTCTTTTGGTCTAGTAGTCCGATGGAACGGGGAACCACGCGAGATGAATAAGGTTTTTTTTTTTTTGAAAGATTAATAATTTTTTAGTATGGATCCATGAACACATACACTAGATGATGTGAGCCTTATTTTGAGTTTTGTTCTTTGTTTGAGGATTCATCATTTTGGGTTGATCACCAGTGTTTCCTGTTTATACCCTTCCTCTTGAGGCGATACTTGCGAGGCAAGTTCGAAAAAAATACTTGCGGTGCAAGTTTTGGTTACTTGTGGCCCTTGTGGGGCAAATTTGAACTCTACTTGTGTTGTAAGGTTAATTTACTAGAAACTAGCGATGCATGTATGAATTACGATTTGCAAGATGGCTTGTACTTAATTTTTCGTTGAGTTGGAGTTGTGTTGGTATCGAATCGAGTTATATTAGGCCAAATTGCTTGGTGCTTTGAATCAAAAAGAAAAAGGGATTTATAAGTAAAATGCGTATGAAGTATGAACCATAAGATAGGTTCACACTAAAAATAGCACACAAAACAAACACATAAATAGTGACCAAAGTCCCCTACAACGACGCCAATTTTGATGAGTTATTTTTAGTCGTATCTACCTATCAAAGAATCCGAACTTAACCAAACTAATGTAGTCGGTAAGTACGGGTTGATCGTACATAGACTTATGTTTTTGTATGTCTATTTTGTATGCCAAGAGTAATAAGACAGAGAGGGGGGAGATGATGATTATCTAAAATTATGATCTAAAGCAAATAAACAAAAGTAAGACAAATTATGAATGTTTGATGAAAATATGAATGTAAAGTATGCTTGATTAACCAATATCCACTTGCAAACTCAAATACTGATAATTTATTAACTCAAAACCTTTCTTTCTTGAATACCTTATTGTAGAAGTTATTATTCTAATTCCTTCAACCCAAGATACACCTCATTCTCTCTTCCTAAAACAACATCAAATGTTTTGTTAAGAATAGTCGTTCCGGCTAAAATAGTATTCTCCGTCACAGTTACAACAGCATGTCTTTTATCCGTTAAGGAAAGTTTCACCATTTGCGTGACGACATATGCTTCCCATTATTCTCAAGGAGTGATTTAATGGGGTGCAATTCGTATGCAATGAAAAAGCAACACGCTTCCCATTATTCTCACTGTACTTTGAACTATTTTTCTCGAGTTTTTCAACTTTACGACATTAGGAATAAGAAAAACACAGTTTCGTTCTTGAACTAACTCCAAATCTCACCCTTTAAAACAACTAAAGTGGAAGAAGGATACAAATCTTTAAAATGTACCAAAACACAAATAAAATAATGAGATAGTTTGGGAAAAAAAATAAATTACCTCATTATGAACTATGTTAAGCGAGTTATTCCCTAAATCGAGATTGTGAGGGAAATCATCTTTATTAGACATTTTAAAAATCAAAAGAGAAGAAAAGAGATTTGCAAGGTCAGTGTTGTATTCAAAGAATATAAACAAGGATAATTAATTTATTAGGTACGACAAAATGTCCATTTTTCATAACAGCGTGTACGTTGTTTTAGTCCCTACCAGACTAGGGCTTGCTATAGTTGCTAATTAGAAAGTAATTTTTGTGAAAAAGTATGCTTTTCTATCTTAAAAACGTGAATGATTGTTGTATTTTTGTGTTGAAAAATGTGAAAAATATAATTTTTTAAAAAAAATTATTTTTCAATAAACAAACTATAGCAAGCTCTGCTATAAGATTGGGGGCCAACTACACTATTCGAATTTTAATTTGTTCTTTTGTATAAGATTCACTTATCTCTACTAAGAGGGTGTAGAAAATTTCTATCCATAGTATAGATAGGATCGCATGATTGTGCCACGAGCTATATTGGCCCACAAACTGCAGTGGATATTTATGATGAGATCTGTCAATTTAGTTAGGCTTGTTTGACAAGCCCATTTGAAAATGGACTCTTCAGCCCAATGCATGAAGTTGGATACAATTTCTTACAGTTGTTTTTAAAAAGAAGAAGAGATCCTATAATATTCACTAAACACGATATAACATGCTAATATAAATATTATAATATTCACTTTTTTTGGTAGAATATTATATTATAACATTCACTAAACACGATGTAACATGCTCATAGGTATAATTGTACTCATTTACATTTACGATTGATGTGTAGAGAGCAACGGGCATACGAAGTTTTCCTTGTACAAAGAAAATTATTTACTACTCCATCCGTTTGATTATACATGTCTTTTTAGTCATTTGTTTGTTTCATAAAACTTGTTTTTTATAAAAAAAAATTTAATTTTATCCTCCCTTTATAGCAGTAGTAATAAATATTAATAATTTTCTAGCATTTTAAGAGTGGGGTTATGACTACACAATTTTCTACTTGTTAGGATATTTTTGATTTGATTTCAATATATTTTTATTTAGTTAAAAAAATATATAATGAAACAAAGGGATTATTATATAGAGTTTGGTTAAATGAAACAAACTCTTATCCTATAACATGCATCGCATGCAGTTTTCCTATTTCGTAAAAATACACTGTAAAATATGAAAAGTACACTACAAACAAACTCTTATCCTATAGGAAAAGGCACTACAAATTACAAAAGTGCACTATAAAGTATGAAAAGTGCACTACAAAATATGAAAAGTGCACTACGAACTAGAAAAAGGGAATACGGAACATGTTATAGGATAAGAGTTTGTTTCATTTGAACCAAACTCTATATGATAATCCCTTTGTTTCATTATATATGTTTTTTTAACTAAATACAAACATATTAAGACAAATATAAAAAAACTAAAATAAATTAAACACTTATTATATCGTCTAATATAAAAAGATACTTATTACATATATACAAGTTTAAGCAATTAAGTCCCAAATAAATCCTGTACCCTAAACATAAAAGGGTCATAAGAGGCTTTATCAGTTCCACCATTGTTGCACCTAATGTCAAAACATTATTTGATATTGAATTTAAATTAGATACATCTATTGTTGTTACGAATATTTTGCTATTGTACGTTTTAATAGCTTGTCTTTTGAGATATCGTAAGGGCTTATATTTGGTGTAATGATTGATCTGCACTATTAAATATCACGGTTCCCAAAACCAACCAGAGTCTGAGAAGATTAATGTCGCATACTTTAATCGCTAAACATTTTGTCGTTCTTAAATACAGTACTCTTTTTAATTGAGAAGATTAGGATTCCTTTTGGAATACTTTAGCAATGAGAAACGGCTGCTGGGGGACAAAACCTGTGGATGAAAGTCCAAGATAAGCCACTCCTCGTTTCAGAAATCACTTGCCATACGGTGTCGTTTAGCGCGCGATCTGAGAAGATGCTGAGCATCTTTGGTATTCAAAAATCAACCAAAGAGGAGTTTGTACTTTTTTGTCACATGTGAAAAGTACGGAGAAATGACAGCTAATACCCATCTTCCTATCTCTATCTTATTTCTATTTAAACGTACGAACGACGTCGTAGCGTTCTCTCATGTACAGCGACAGTGACACATTGACGGACACTGACGAAGAGTGTGTTGCACCAGATCTCCCATCTCCCTCTCACCTGATCGATTACGTATTCAATTTCATTTCTTCCAAGTTTGTTTTTGGAATCTTTCAGCCTCCGGAGTTCGGATCAAATTGATCAGCCGGGTAAATCCGGGTACGTTCGGTTATCCGTTTGGTGTTCACAGTTCACATGTTTGAATTTGGTCCAAGAAAGCCAGTTCGAATCGTCAAATTTAATACCCTAAATTGTATGAATCTATATACGAAAAATATGTGCCCAAACAGATGGTTTTCACACAATCGTGCACCTATTTTGAACGATCATATGGTAATATAGCAATCACTTGGTCGCTAAATGGCAATCATTTGATCGCTAATGATCTCATATATGTTTTCAAAAACTCAATTCTCTCAACTTAAAGAAATCTTCTAAATCATTAGTTCATAAATAATTTAAAAAAATTAGACGAAAATCAATAATCCTTCCAATTTATTACAAGAGCGAACAAATTCATTATAACTCTTCCTAATCTTTGTCCGATTCACCCTCAAAATCCCCCTCGTATATTTCACTAGACGTCTTCTGCATCAACATCAACGACATGATCGTCTCCATTTGGGTCATTTAGCTGGCCAAGTGGATCAGTATTGTGTGTATCGTTGATAACTCGTGGTAGTGAAGAATCTTGTTGAAATGCTTCCTCAAAGACAACCCGACATGAACTACTCTCATTAGGGTCTCCATTTGAGTGGCTTGATGTGATAAGATGTAACGGTCTTTCGTTCTCAACATTTAATGTCTGTCAACATCGACAAGCTTTAGTTGAGATCGGGTGAATGTGTGTTCCTCCACGTCTTCAGTGTCAAACCACGAAATTGTTGAAGACAATAGGGCGCTTGACTGTTGGAGATAAGTAATTGAGCTCAATTATTGCATCTAGCACACCATAAAAGTCCTCCTCGTTAGTGCCGAAGCTTTTTCCTAGAACGCAAACTCTACTACTGTCACTTGTCCTGGTTGATGCGTGTGTCTTAATGTGGAATCGATAACCGTTCACAAAATAAGCAGAAAATGTCTTCACTTTATTAGAGGGTCCATCAGTTGGTGCTGTAATGTTAGGACCGAAATTGTCGGACTGTCAGTCTGCATGTGAAGTAAAAAAAATAGTTTCGAATTACTTCATTTTAAATTAAATGTTAAGCGTATTACTTCATTATATACATGAATTAATCTTTACATGGGAGTAGAACTAGAGGCGAAATCAGTTTTTTATTCTTGCACCTTCGACACAGACACCTTAATTCTTGTAGGTTATAGCTCGGCATAGATTTGCAGAATTCAATAAATTGAGCAACGCCAGCAATAAACTGGTCGTTCAAAAAACCATCTTCAGTACGCAAATACATCCATTCATTCATTTTTCCTTCATGTAAATGAATATAAGATTGTAAATAATTTTTAGGCTATATTTGGCGACCATATGGTCGCTATATTGGACTTCGCGATCATATGGTTGCCAAAGACAGAACAAAGAATAATCGTACTGGGTAATAATTGGCCACAATATTAACGACCTTATGTACTCATTCGCGACCATATAGTCCCTATATTTGAATTAGCGACCATATGGTTGCCAAAGACAAAAACCAAATAATTGACCTTGTAATTATTGGCAGCAATATCAGTTGCTTATGTTGTGATTGGCGACCATATAGTCGCTATATATTGGTCGCTAAATAGCGACCACATGGTCGCCAAACACAAACAAAAATTTCTATCAACAATTTGATGTACTATAGGGATTCAACGACTATCTAACACAATCTCTTATAATTATTTAAACAAGAAATTTCTACCAACAATATTTGAGTATAATTATAACATAACGGAATTAAATGAAAAAGTTTTAATTACATACTTGTAATGGAGCTATCGACAAAATATGACGAAATTCCTCCCTATAAGCAACTGGGATGCGCAAATACATCTTTCTTCCTTTTGTAAAAATTTTATTGTACAAAGGTAGGTATGAGAATGTGCGACGTTTATTTAGGAAAATGACAGCGACTATATAGATGCTGAAATGGAGGCAATTTGCAAACTGTTGCATTTAGCGACCAAGTAGTCGCCAAATCTGCGGGATGATGCCCGCCAAAATTTGTTGGTTTGGCGGCAGATGTTGGCATCCACTTTGTCACAGAAGTTAGCGACCAAGTGGTCGCGAATCTTATGATCGCAATATTAGAGACCAAGTGGTTGCTAACATCTGGCGCCAAAATTGCCTGCGCAATATTTACGACCAGATGATCCGTGATAAGTAATATTTTTTTTGTGGAGTTAGCGACCATCTTAAGTGGCCGCTAAATCTGCAAAAAGGTGTAGTGTTTCAACTATATCTTATCATATATTTTTCCTATCATATAAAATATTATTTATATATTATTTTATCTCTTTTTTTATTATTTTTCCTATCAAAAAGGTGTAGTCTTTTTTTATAACTATAATATTTTGATAACATATATAATATTATTTTATATTTATCTATTTTCTTAATAAAATTGATATATATAATATAGTTAAAGATACATTGGATTCGTAAATTTTTAATATATATTAATTTTAATTATTTTATCTTTTTTTTTATGTAAAATTAATTCGAAAATATATTTATTGATATACTAAATATTATAAATAATATATAAATAAACAATAAATTCTTTCTTAATTTAAGGTGTGTTTCTTACCAAGTGTAGTAGTGTTTTCATAAAGTAGTTTTTATTTCTGTGTTTGTTTATAAAATGAACGTGGAAATTTACTTTATAGGAATTTTTTTTAAATAACTTGAACCAAACATATTGTTCGATTTCATACTGCTATACCAATAATTCAAAGCTAGAGTTTGGTTCAAATAAAACCAACCCTTAACATGAAACGGAAGGAGAGTTGTCTGACGTCGGATTATATGATCCAATGGTGCAGATTACTCCTGTGATTTTGAAAAAATAAAATAAAACAAATCAGCAAGGTGGTAATTTTGTAAATACACCCAATTTCTATACTCGTAACTTCACCCTCAAATATCAAAAAAAGCCTTAATCGATCATACTAACCACACTCCCACAACGATTCGAATTGCCCAAACGCTCGATCGAAGTCTCCAAAGTTCGATCGAAGTCTCCAAACTCTCGATCGAAGGCTCCAAACGCTCGATCGAAGTCTCCAAACTTCGATCGAAGGCTCCCACCTTCTCGCGCACAGTTTGTCAATCCAGGAACGTGATTCGGTTTGAGCAACGCCCATCGCCCTCACCTTAGATCTCTCCCACGAGATGCCTCCAAAAACAAATCGAAAAGGTATAAGCCCTAATTATTTTCGTCGCCATGAGTGTTGTAATCAATAGTGGAGATCCTGCCAAATTATTTTCAGCGATTTTAGTCCTATGCTCAGGGAGTGCATTGCAGAACAATAGTTTCCGTTTCGGCGAGCAAATGGAGTAGAATCAATAGATTGCTCGTGTACAGAATTATAGAGTTCTTGGTCGAAGTAGTTTAGGTTTATTACGGATTATAGAGTTCTTGACTGAGTTTTGATGATATATAGCTTGATGAATGGTTCATTGTTCGTGTACAGAATTATTTTTTTGCTTGATATAGAATTAATTATAGATTTTCAGGATTTGATCGATTGAGGGAATACAGTAGATTTTCAGGATTTGGAATATAAGCTTGATTATAGATTTTCATGACTCACTTTCATGTGTAACATAGGCTCCATACCCAGTGAGATCTTTGATGGCTTAGATGCAACAACAACCTGTTTCTTTTTCTTTTTCATGCGCCTACCATGGCTCTTTCTTGAAGTCATAATATTTGAACTGGATTAATGGAGATTAATTAGGAAACATCATTTGCAATTGTTTTTTGTTGTATTGGGTGTGAATTGGGAGCTGATTGATTAAAAACTGATGTATAATCAAGATAAAAGAATACCAAAATCAGTACTTGGTCAAATTGACACAATCAGAATACCAAAATCAATACTTGGCCAAACTGAAACTTATTCAGTGTGGTTGTGGTCATCTTGTTTGTGCATTTATCAGTTTAGTTTATGCTACATTTTTCTTGAATACTTGGTCATTATTCTGATTTGTTCTATTTCATATGTAAAGTTACCAAGGAAATACTTCTACCTGAAGGGACAATGAGGATCTTGGGTGATGATAATACCCAAGAAATGAGAGGTAACTCAAAATGCTCCAATTTTTTTAAATAAAGTAAGTAATTCTGTATTTTTATGTTCAATTATAATATTGACATGAACCAAAAATCCAAAACAGAGAGGATGAGCAAAAAAAAAACATGACCCCGAAAATAGAATGGGAGGTGGCACCTCCTCTAACCAAGGTAAGAAAAATCATAGAATTCGAGAGTTTTTATAAGTTTCAAAAGTGCATTGAAAAGTTTTAAAAGTGCATTATGACATAAGAAAAAGTGCATTGATAAATGTCATAATAAAAGTGCATCATCTGATTGAAAAAGTGCATTGAAAAGCTTGAAAAGTGCATTGAAAAGTTTCAAAAGTGCATTGTAACATAGGAAAAGTGCATTGATAAATGGCATTAGAAAAGTGCATCATCTGATTGAAAAAGTGCATTGAAAAGTTTGAAAAGTGCATTGAAAAGTTTCAAAAGTGCATTGTGACATAGGAAAAGTACATTGATAAATGGCATTAGAAAAGTGCATCATCTGATTGAAAAAGTGCATTGAAAAGTTTCAAAAGTTCATTGAAAAGTTTCAAAAGTGCATTGTGACATAGAAAAAGTGCATTGATAAATGACATTAGAAAAGTGCATCATCTGATTGAAAAAGTGCATTGAAAAGTTTTAAAAGTGCATTGAAAAGTTTCAAATGTGCATTGTGACATAAGAAAAGTGCATTAAACAGTTTTGTGAATTCCTCCTCTACTCACACTCTTAGATATTATTAAAGTGCATTATGAAGTAAAAAAAGTGCACTCAACAATATCAAAAGTACATTACTAACAAATAGAAAGTCTCATTCTAAAACTATTTAATTGCATTCAGATTCTTTTTTTTTATGATTTTAAAAACAGTTACAAGGAATAATACATTGCCTCCCGAAACTGAAAACCAAAAGAAGGGAAAGAATTTGATCTCGGCTAAGTATCCTAGTTTGGTAACTAGGATTGTGCCAGATGTGTTTTCAAAAGCTATGGAATCCTTAAATGATGTCCAAAAAGAGAGCGTGAAGGCTATGGGTTTTGGCCATCTACTTCACTTTAAGATAAAGGACATCCTAAACAACCTTGCTTTGTGGTTGCTACAACATTTTGAAGGAGCTAGGTGTGAGATACAGCTTGATACCAATAGAATCATCCACATCAATGATCAAGTCATGCATGAGGTCTTTGGAATACCTCTTGGTGGGAAGGAGATACATAAGAGAAAAATGAAGGATTCAGTTGCTTTGCTTCAAGAATGGAAGAAGCAATTCATAGGGACCGTTTTTAAAGATGAGGAGGACTTCACTAAGTCAAACGCTTCAATTACAACTACGACAGTTGAGGAAGTGATGGTCAAATGCACCGATGGAGGTATTTGGTTCAAAAGGCATTTCATTGTATTATTCGTGTCTTCAATAATTGAAGGTGAGGGCAATGGACTTGCAAACCATAGTATTATAATTGACAATGTTCATGAGATTCGAGGCTTGGATTGGTACAAGTTTCTAAGGCAAGTACTCGTTGAGAGAAGTTTACAATGGAAGAAGAAAGGAGGAAGGAAATTTCAGGGACCTATATTGTTGCTCCTTGTAAGTATAACTTTCTAGTCTTTTCAATTATCTTTTATCTATTGATATAATAAATGTTTTTAACTTTACCTCTTGCTCTCTTAATTTTTGCAGCTCGTATATGCTGATAGATGCATATTTTTGGGCGAAGAGCATGAATCAAGTTTTCCAGTCTTCTTGGGTTGGAATAAGAAACTTTTGCTTGAGAGGCAAAGCAATGAATGGAAAAAAGTGGGCAGTTTCGGGGAAGTACATATACGGGAAGCAAGAGCAAATTCTAGCATTTCTGCGAAAGGCCCGACAACATCTAAACCGACTGATTTAGGTGATGATTTGCCTCGTGATGATTTATCAGAGTTAGAGGTATATTTAAATTCTATAAACTGCATATTCTAGCATTATTTATCCACCATCTAAGTACTTGTAGAATTTAGTAATTTCATTGTTAATTTGTGTATACAGAAATAGGGAATTTTGTTAATTAAGTGCATGCATGCGTTTCTTACAAAAATTAAAATGCATGTTCTAGCATTGCATTGTGAAATATTGAAAAGTGCATTGTGTAGTTTAAAAAGTGCATTATAAAAGTATGAAAAGTGCATTGTGTAGACTAAAAAGTGCATTCTAGTTTTCATTCTTTAAAAGTGCATTGTAAGATATAAAAAGTGCATTGTGTAGCATAAAAAGTGCATTCTAGATTCTATTCTTAAAAAGTGCATTGTGTAGTATAAAAAATGCATTGTAAAGTATGAAAAGTGCTGGTTTAAACTATTTAAATGTGAAAAGTGCATCCTTAAACAATGAATACATATTAACTTAAAGTAATATGTTTTAACAGGTTATTGTGAAGACAGTTTCTAGAAAGGCAAGCAAAGCTGCAGAGAGCATTGCAGAGCTCTCAGACTATTGTGGAGGTATCAAGGAGCAACTAAAGGAGAAAAATACCGTTGTTGGGCGGGCAATGGAGAGGTTCTCAAATATGGTAGAGACTACACCTTCTGAAGTTGCCACAGATTCTCCAGCTGACCCTATTGCAGATTGGAAAACCATCTGGGATAGCTCGCAGGATCCGTTTGGGAATGATCCAGAACTTCTGGATGCATTGGAGAAGGCAGCAAAAGCAGAAACATCAAAGAAGAAGTTGAAGCCATATTCAGCCGACTTCACTCCTCCCTTGTTTAACAATTAGAAGAAGGAGGATTGATGAAGTCAACTGAACAAGAAGCTGAATCTGAAGAGCAGGAGGTTGAATCTGAAGGAGGAGACGAGCAAAAAATAGAATCTGAACAAGGAGTAAATGAAGGTGAAGAACTTGATACACATGATGAAATAGAATATCTCACCATAGTTGGAGATAAAACAGATTCTGCAAATGAGAATGCATCCACTAGGCTAGAAGAGGGGACTTCTAATGAACAACAACTAGTAGGTGAAAATGCAATAGTGATCGCGACTTAGATTGCTAAAGAGTATGACCAACAATTTGTTCTTGAAGGAGCAATGAAACAAGTGGATGAAGGGAAAAAGGTTGAAAAGGAGGTGAAACAAGTGGGAGAAGAGAAGAAGGTTGAAAAGGAGGAGCCATCAAAAGTACAAAAGCTAAGAAAGAAGCGGGTATACTTGTCAAAAAAAATTCTCTCTTTTCATTTGATACATTGTGTTTATCTTTTAATAAATGTATATTTAATTGTTCTAATGTTGTATATTGGACATGAAAAAAGAAAGATGGATAGTCCAAATCCTGCTGTATTAGAAAAATGACCCAAGAAGGCTGGAATTGCAGTGGTAAGCCCTTTCCAAGAAAGAATGATCAATATCTTCGGTGATTTAAGAGAAGAGGAAAAACACATGTGGGAGTTTGCGGTTAAGCCACTTGGGTTGGAAAAGGAAATATTTGGCAGTGAACAATAAGTTTTCTATTCAAATTCTTATTGTTTTCTTTTCCCTTTATGATAAGAAAAAGTGCAACATAAAATGTGTAAAGTGCATCATAAAATGTGAAAAGTGCATTCTAGATATAGGGTAATACTAGACAAGTATAAAAAGTGCATGCTTAAGTGTAAAAAGTGCATTCTTAAGTATCAATTCTACTGTTTCATCTGTTAATCTCTCTATTTCACGTCACATGTACCATGCTTATCAGTTTATAAAGCACTTAGGCCTAAAAGCTAACCTTATCATCCCATTCATCTCTTTACTTAAAGTCACTTTTGCCACATAATTGTTCCTTTAGTTTAATTTCAAAGCTATTCCTAAGCACACTGTTTACAACTTCCTTCCCTCAGTTTCTTTATTTAATTTCTTGCACAGACAAACTACATGGTCTATATCATCTTGTGCATTTCAAGCATTAACACTTCATTTTTCTCAAACTTTATGTAAACAATTTCTTAACATACCATTTTCTTTGTAACAGAATTCAGTTATGCTCCTAACTGATCTTGTTCCTTGTGATTGTATTCTTGTGATTGTATTCAGTTATGCTCCTAACTGATCTTGTTCCTTGTGAATATTCCTGTTTTTTTATTAGTGGACAGTAAATGGATGTCTATTGAGCATTGATCCCTTTTGAACTGTTTTAAAAATGGCATTATGAAAAAGCCAGCCTTCATCATTCTTTAAAAAAGTGCATTATTAAGTGTCAAAAGTACATCGATAAGTATGAAAAGTGAAAAATGCTAGGCTTTGTATTTTCTCATCTACAAAACCTAATGTGTGTGTTTTTCCTATGTAGAGAGGTGTTGTTCAGACGTGGTGATTTCACTGCCACAAGAGCAAATTTCTCTTCCATGTTAGAGGACTTGGATCTTTGTGTATTGGATTCTTTCACTATGTATGTCAACGACATGGAGAGATGGAAGAGCAACGAGAAGCCTTCGAGATTGATTGGCAAAATGTACAGTACTGTAAGTATTTCAATGATTAAATGTGTATGTTGTAGTTGTTATTTTAATTTTAATTTTAATTTAAAGAAACTCCATTTAAACAGTCTGAAGAAGTTAGCCAAGAGGTATTCAATGATGGAATGGACTTGGCTTTAGGCATTGTTGAGGGAAGGCTAATGAAGAAGATCGACTTGGTAATTTTTTTTTTAAATTGTAAGTAGACTGTTTCACTTTAATTCTGTAGTACTTGAAAAACTAACAAAGATTTTCTCTCCATTTGTAGATATTGATTCCTGTGATTTTGAATAATGAAACTTACGTTGTAGTAAGTTTCAATTTGAAGATCAATGGAATGATAGAGCTTCTTCACAACTCAACAAAGAAGGAACAAATTGAAGACTTCTATCAATTAAAGTTTTTCAACTGGGTAAGCTTTTTAAATCATGCCAAATAGATAAAGTTGAGGACAATTATTGGCTTGACAGATCTCATTCGAAATATTGTTTTGCAAGGATTGAGCAATCCTTATGTTGGATAATGTTGAGGACTTTTGAGCTAAATCTACAAACTAGTTCTAGTAATAAGAAGTTAAGAGGAAGATCATTTTCTTTTTATTCTTATTTAACTTGTTGGCTCTGTTATATTCCTTAGATGGCCTTGACCTCCATCATAAGAGAGTGCATGATTTACTCAGTAATAAGAAGTTAAGAGGATGATCATTTTCTTTTTATTCTTATTTAACTTGTTGGCTCTCTTATATTCAGTTAATAATTGCATTCTGTAGCTCTAGAGGATGAGGAATTTTGAGACATTATTTTCTAAATTGGTGGATTATGTTTAGGAAAATTGGAAAAATATACCAACTGAAAAGAATTTTTATGCAAAAATATACTAAATGTGTTTCTCACTGTTTACAAATTGGCATGTCACTTTGAATTAAAGGTTGATTTTTGCAAATGGAATCTTAAAAAATGGTCCATTTAGTAAATCTAGTTTTTGGAAATAGGAAAAGTGCATCGTAAAGTCTAAAAAGTGCATCATAGAGTAGAAAAAGTTTCTTCCAAATTGTATATAGAAAGTGCACCATGAAGTAGTAAAAGTGCATTTTAAACTGTGAAAAGTGCATTCATAAATATAATTATTAAATGATGTAATTTTATATCTTATGCTGTAATTTTATATCTTGCAGAAGACCAATGTTATCAAATATCTCAAGAAGTGGAAGCTCTCTGCAAAAGCTGGTAGACTTGAAGAACATAATGGGATAGACAAGCAGAATCTCGGGTGGGATGACCCAAAAAGCGATGTCAACGGTGGAATATATGCTATGCGTCATTTGGAGACGTATATGGGTCCACCGAACAAGATAGATGAGTGTTGGGGGAGACAAATTCCGAATAGTCAAATCAGAAGGGCCATGGATATGCTAAGGAGGAAGTATGCCTATGCCATCATCAACTCAGAATGTAATGAAATGAAGAAGACGACGATGGAGAAGTTAAAGAATTTAGTTGCACAGAGGATTAGAAAGTAGCCATGGCTACTTTCTAAACTTGAACATTTTTTTGGTAGCTATGGTAGGACTTTAAGAGGCTACTTTCTAACCTTGAACAATTTAGGTAGCTATGGTAGGACTTTAAGAGGATGATAAGTAGGGTGCTTATTGCTATGCTCTCTGGATTGAACTTGTAAGGGATGGATATTGTAACAATACCTTGGGTTCTATTCTAAAAAGACCATATGAGGTCATCTTTTATGAAATTCCACAACTTTCTTAGAGGTTTGTTGGTGAAGCTTGAGCAGTGGGACTTATAGTTGGTATTTTTTTTTATTGTATTGGATTTAATTGGGAGCTTTGCTGGTCAATTGTTGTTGTAGGAGAACTGCTGCTGACAAGTACCTTGAAGATGTGTTGCAATCATCTCTAGCAATTGGTGATTAATCTGTGCAATGCGCGAGATCATTACTTAGCAGTAGGGAATATGAATGTCTACCTCTACCAACCCCCCTGGCGCCAATTTCTCAAATTCAGCTAAATGCTCAAATTTCCTTTCCCTGGGAGGATCTGATTGATTAGTTCTGTTTGCATCAAGGAGTTTTTGTTGAGTCTATTAGCAGGTTAACTAATTAAGGATCAGTAAGTAGGTTAGAAACATACACATAGTGAGTGGTGGATTTGTTTGCATTTATTATGAATATTTTCCTCTTTAATAATCAGGTTCATGTTTTTGTGGGTTTGGTTGAAAACAAACAGTTAATGAAGACATCATTAAAACTTAGCACTTGTAAGTTGTAGCAATGACTTCCGATCATAATTTGGGAAACCAACCATACAGAATAAAATCATCAGATCTCATAAGATTTGACACTGAGATTAGTAGCTAGGTGTTAGTTAAATTAATGCATGTACTACCTCCAATGACTTAGGAATATCTACAAATTGTAGCAATGTGTTGCAACTAGCATACAGATGTGTTCTAAGCATGACCACCTTAATTCAATCGTCTCAAGAGTATCTAGTCCCTTAATTGATTTGCACTACACACCTTTTGCCAATGGGCATTAGATCTCGCGCATTGCACCGAGTTTCTAGAGATGATAAAGCTAAGTAATGACCTTATAAAACATTAATCCACATACTAGCATATTAAAGCCATGCACTTTGGTTCCTACAAGGCTGCAAAGCTGAAAAATTGAAGGCCAAGCATTCCTTATGGATATGTTTCACATGTTGGCCTCACAAGAGCTTTATGTTCTTTGGCGTTTCCCAAAGTAGGGCGCTTGCTCAAGAGTGAGAGTTTAGGCCTCCTACATCTACTTCTCTCCTCCTGGTCACTTTCATCACTGTCTAAAACAATCACAGTAAAGGATGGATCTGGTTGCTGCTTGTTCTGTGCAGCATCCCTGTGCTCTATACTAGAGTGACACTCCTCACTGTATCCACCACGCTGCTGTGCCATAGAACATGATTTAGGTTCCGATAAGGACAGATCCTGAGGCATTAGAATACTGGTAAAAGTGCACCGATATATAGTTAAAGTGCATTACAAATACTAGTAAAGTGCATCGATATAAAGCTAAAGTGCATTACATTCCTTTAAAAAATACTTAAATTGGTAATGATAAAGTGCAAAATTAATATTGATAAGGTCAAAAATGTGTGGATAGGTAAACTAAAAAATATAAAATGAATTGTTGATGGTTGCCTTGAAGAATGTAATCAACCTGAAAATAAAAAAAGGGGACACATTAGAAGAAAGTCTTATAACAAAAAAGAAAAAACAATAAAAATAAATTAAAAAAATACTTACATGATGCATTTGGGTCAAATTATTCTATCTCAACAGATTCTTCACTTTCCTCTATGTTTTCCTTACCTGCATTTGGAAAACAAAAATGTAATTTTTTGCCCAGTGCATAGAGTGCTAAATAGTGCATTACAAATTAACTTAATAAAGTGCATCTAATGGATAAATGGGTGCACTATAAAATAGAAAAAGTGCATTATATACAAGTTAAAATGCAAAAGTAATATAATCACAAGTTGACCTATTGTGATTTGCATACTTCTTGCATCTGCCCCATTTTCTTTTCTTCTTATTGCTGGTTTGAATTCCAGACTCCTTACCACCTAGAATTCTCTTCCCACTCCCCTTGGTCTTGGCTTGTTTTGGTGGATGGATACTTATTGTGGTAGGTAATGATGTACCAACAAATTCCTCATCAATTTGTGCATTATAGGAGCTAGAACTTTGCATAACCAGGCCTTTTTTCATAAGAGCTTCCTTCTCGCTCTAAAAGTCCCATGCAACAGAAAAAGTCAAAAATCAGTGTATTCGTTAACTTTTGCCTTTCTTCCAACTCAGCACAATGATCAACCAATGAACCGGCAATATAGAAAATCAGCTTTACGATTGCAAGTTTAGTCCACCGAGTGAGGACAAATCTACTGGGAATGCGTGTCATGTCCAAGTTTTTAAAGACAAAAAACATGTGGCGACAAGGCATGCTAACACGTTCAAACTCTCTGCATGAGCAAACCACATTGTCGTCAGTTTGAGTGTACACAGTTTGCACTGTGGGCCTACCAGCTTGCACAATGGTATACATGATGGCTTCGTTTTCTGGGACCATACTAGTCAAACGACAATCAAAACAAGCACAACATATTTCCGTCTGAATCAACTTGAAGACTGTCAATGTGAAAACCTCTGCTGCATGCCTTTCTAACTCAAGTGTAGTCCTAAAATCAGGAACCATAGTGGAAGACTCGTAATTCAGCTTCGATTGTGTATGTCTCTGAGCTTCTAATGCGCTCTCAAAGTGCACTACTAGCTCCACAAGCCTGTAATTTCTATCGGTAAAATGACCAAAGAAATTATTTTGTACCTCAGATATAGAAGTGTTCCTAACCAACCCACCAAACATTATATCTCTGAAGTAGGATGGGATCCAAAACTGACGAATAGCAAACATATCACGGAACCACTTTTTGTTGTCCAGTGGATAAGAATCTACTAGAGCCAACCATTTCTCCTCAAATTCAGCCGACTCGAGAGAATAATCCCACACAATAGAATGAAGTTTCTCCTTGAAAGCTGGACCATCTGCATCAGCTTTTGTCTTCTCAAGAACCTTCAGCATGCTGTGCCACATGCAAAGACGGTGACGTGCATTAGGAAATACATGCGCTATTGCAGACTTCATGGCCATATCTTGATATGTGACTATTATTTTTGGATCATTCCCCATGGCTTTCTTAAACCTCTTGAAAAGTCAAACATAGGATTCAATATAATCATTTAACAACAACGCGACACCAAATGTAACACACCTTTTATGGTGATCCAAACCTGTAAATGGAGCAAAAACCATTTCATACCTATATGAAAAACAAAAAGAGAGTACATGGCATGAAAGTGCATTCAAAACATGTAAAAGTGCATTATAAACAGGTAAAAGTGCACCAGAAACTAATAACAGTGCATAAGAAAAAAGTGCAAGTATAATGTCAAAAAGTGCATTAAAAACATGTAAAAGTGCATTAAAAACATGTAAAAGTACACCGGAAACTAATAATAGTGCATAAGAAAAAAGTGCAAGTATAATGTCAAAAAGTGCATTAAAAACATGTAAAAGTGCATTAAAAACATGTAAAAGTGCATTATAAACAGGTAAAAGTGCACCAGAAACTAATAATAGTGCACTGTAAACAGGTAAAAGTACACTAGAAACTAGTAATAGTGCATAAGAAAAAATATACCTATTAGTCATGTATGTAGCATCAAAGGACACAACTTCTCCAAAGAAGGCAAAGTTTTTTCTTGAGATCGGATCAGCCCAAAACAACCTTGTCAACCGGTCTTGGGAATCCACATCGTATTCAAAGAATAATGCGTCACAAAGTTCTCTTTTTTGATGGAATTTATCGATTAACACCTGAGCGTCTAAACCAGCAAAGAATGCCAACAAATCTCTTTGGAAGTTTTTGAAATCAACAACATAAGTGTAATAACTGCGGTTTTTAAGGATATTTTTGAATTTTTCTCGGATATCCTTGTAACCTCTTTGTCCGTTTTAACGTTTAATCCAATATTTTGTTGGAAATTAAATCCTAGAAAATTCTTGGTGATATCCTAAAATCACAAAGAAATGATTTTATGGATCGGTGTGAATTCTAGGATTTTTCGGTGGAAAAAGAATATTTATTGGATAAGCTGTCTTTTTAATTATGTATTGTAAAGGATTTAAAATACGAAACAAAA
Source organism: Fallopia convolvulus (assembly GCA_964016875.1). Taxonomy (NCBI): domain Eukaryota; kingdom Viridiplantae; phylum Streptophyta; class Magnoliopsida; order Caryophyllales; family Polygonaceae; genus Fallopia; species Fallopia convolvulus. Next base: position 40,747,649 of record OZ024723.1, on the reverse strand, counting down.
GCCTTAAAAATTAAAGGTAGCATGATAAAATCATGGAAAATTGACGTTGATAATTAAATTTATGGTTTTTATAATCTTGACGTTGATTCGGTTTCACAGGTTCAAACCGCTCGAGAAACGGACGTCAGGATCTTCAGTTATAGCGAATAAAAGTTTTGACACCGATTAGCAGGTAAAGGACTTCAGATAATTACTCGGGATTCGTTGTAAATCCGTTTGATCCGAGATTTGGTCACCTTTAAGAACTGTTGCTAATGAACAATTTTTATTTAGAAATTTTTTTCAAAAGTGAAGCGGATAATTAGTTATAATTCCGCGAAGATGGCTCCTTAAAGCATGATAATTAAGGATTTATTATATATCGATATTCGGGAATTAAATCGTTTATCGATTAGGAAATTGTAGAATTTGAGTATACAACTAAGAAGTGTTTCCGTGAGCTCGTTGTTGAGAAATCCTTTTGTTATATTTGGCAGAAGGGTGATAAAGATTACTGTTGGAATTGCTAAAGACGTTGAGCACGCCTTCTAAGGCAAGTGGACGATTCTCTCTTGCGTTATGGTTATTAATGAGGAATTGAATTCCATTTGATCCTCATGTTGGGAATAATTTGTATGTTGAATAAAGTTTGATAGGTTGTTATTTTGTTAGAAATAACAACCATGTCGTTATTTCAGTTTTTACGCTAGAACTGAACTTAAGACCGTTGTGTGACCTTGTGTGATTAGTTGTCTCATGCTGAGACATTGTTGTGAAGTAAGATGGTAGAGATGGGAGTTTAGACTCCAAAACATCTCTTTAGTGGTCTTGTGCTGAAACACTGTTGCAAAATAGGTAGTCCAAGGGTATGAGCCGAGTCTCTAATGACCTCTTTATAACAAAATCTGTATTGGGGAGGCGTAGCTTGCTAGCGTATCCCAATATTGGAGTCATGACTCATGTCACGCTTCACGTTGAAGGAAGACAATGATGCACTCTAGCTAAGTGCAATTGACACTCGGTTGCTGGCCGAATCTCGGTTGTTGGCCGAGAATGTATAAATGATCATGGATGAAATAGGCCCTCTGATTTCGGTTGTTGGTCGAACCTCGGTTGTTGGCCGAGGATATATGTAAATGATCATGGATTAAATAGACCCTCTGATATTGGTTGTTGGCCGAACTACGTAAAAACTATTAAATGGTGCGAGTGCACAGATTGAGAGTAATGATAGATAAGTGTGTTAGGCACATTAATGTACCAAGATGGTTAGTCCATTCGATAACCATTCTTGCTCCCTGTTATGAATGATTCTTAATCAAGCTTTGATTAAGTCAATCTGATTATTCGATGGAGGCTTTTCAAAATGTTATGTGATTAATATGGGTTTCCAACCATTGTTCATGTTTCGTAAAGGAACTACAAGTTGTGGTGTCCTATCTCTTGAATATACGAGTCTCCTTCTTATTCTCTATAAGACTGCTAACTGTTGGATCATAATCCGAGTCTAATCGGATTTGGATGCCAATATGTTTTGTCACAACCATAAGAACCAAGTTAGTTTCTCCGCTTGCTTAGTATTCCATTAGACTAACCCGTCCATCTTCTTTTCTTTTATATGGTCGGCTGGTGTCCACCGTTGGTTTACGACACATCAGGTTCTTCTTGGAAGTTGATTCAAGAGGCGGATTCCGAGGTTTGAAGCTCCAGAAGAGTAAGAAAGGTTTCCAATGGCTATACTTGAGTGAAGATCATGGTTGAACTATTTCAAAGTGAAGTTGAGTTTCAGAAATAAGAACTTAAGGAAGACTGGATGAAGATTTTGTTTAAATAGAAGGTTGTTCTATTTATTTACTAATTCTTTTTAAGTTAAGGCTTGTATAAGACCTTTTATTCTCTTTTCCACTGTAAAGTTTTACTTAATTTTGTTAGGTTTTAAATGGTTTCATTTACCTTGTTCTAGTAAGTTTTGTCAGGTTAAAGCCTTGGGTAACTCTGGTTTAGTCCTAATCGGGGTTACTGGCGGCAATACTTCCAGGGTAAGTAAAGGGGGTGTTACAAGAAGCCCCCACGTGTGAATAGCCACCTACAAGTTCCTCAAACACCCTATGGCATTTTGTAGGACCGACATTGGCTTTAGAACAATCGAGGATAAACTTCTTGTGGCCCATATGCAAATTTCGATTGGACTTTAAAAACTGCGAATTTCTATGCTCCACGGACTTATGTGTATGACGCTCTACAAATGTGCTCACTACATAGCCCTTTCTCCCGACAAATTTAAAAACAATTCTTGCCACACAACCAACCCGTTTCGATCTCCTTTGACGAATTCGTTCAATCCGAGTATCCTTGTAACCTTGTTTTGAACATGTCATCCACTTAGTTATGATAGTGTCATCTTTTGTATGGCGAGTCCCGTGACGAACTTCGAATGCACAAGAAGATGCATATCTTTTGTAGAACTCCGTACCTTCATCCAAAGTGGTGAAATGTTGACCTTCATATGGTTTCAACTCGGATGGACATGTGGGCAAATAGTATGTCATTCCCCCATTGAAATAGCTCAATGAAATCTTCACCACTATTTTTAGGTGATTCCTCATTCAGAATAGTAGTTGAAGAAGAGTTTGATTTCCCTACTACAACAACATAAAAAGCAAATATAAAGGTGTTAGTTGAAAATCAGTAAAAGTGCATTGAAAGTATAATAAAGTGCATTATATACTAGGAAAAATGCATTACCTAAACTACTAACTAAATCAGTGAAAAGTAAAAGATATAAGAAGTGCTATTAAGTAGAAAAAGTGCACTCTTAAGTGTAAAAAGTGCATTATTAACTGTGAAAAGTGCAGTAAAAATATGTTAATTCAAAGACATGATCATTTAGTCCATATCCACCTTGAAGTCCAATGTCATAACTTTTACTACCAAAATCACAATGCAATTAACCATCATATTTTTGTATTATGAGGCTTATTATAATGTATAAACTATGTTCTCTATAACAAATGAAATTAGATATACGGTCGAATATATGTTCTTTAAACACAAATGCAAAGTGCATTGTTAAGTATGAAAAGTGCACTAGTAAGCCTGAAAAGTGCATTGTCATTTACTAGTATTACTCCTTTATGAAAAGTGCAAGTAAGTATGAAAAGTGCACTAGTAAGTATGAAAGTGCACTAGTAAGTATGAAAAGTGCATTATTAAGTCCGAAAAGTGCACTAGTAAGCCTGAAAAGTGCATTGTCATTTACTAGTATTACTCCTTTATGAAAAGTGCAAGCAAGTATGAAAAGTGCACTAGAAAGTATGAAAAGTGCATTATTAAATCCGAAAAGTGCATTCTCATTTGCTAGTATTACTTCTTTATGATTAGTTCAAAGTATCATCGAGAAGAGGAATTCATTGTTCAAAGTGCATTATTTAAGTATGAAAAGTGCACTAGTAAGTCCGAAAATTGCATTATTAAGTCCGAAAAGTGCAACGAGGAGAGGAATCCATTTGCTAGTATTCTCAATTGCTAGTATTGGCATCAAGCGTTTGCTCAGACGGAATCTGGTCAGCGAATTTTGCAAGATTGACCTAGTTTACATGAAAATTTACAGAATTGAAAAATTCACATGACTGTGAGTATCATGACCAGTTTGAGGCGATCAGAACTCGACTAATCTTGCCAAAGGATTACTTGTGAATTCTTCTACTAGTTACGACAGTATTAGGTAGAGTTGATTTGTGAATTCCTCTTAGATAGTTTATAAACCCTAGAATTTCAAATAACCTAACCAAATCACAAAAAGAGGAATAAATACCACTTTCTGCCATGGTTGGAACGAGACTCGCAGTGTTCGATTCAAACTCGTTGGATTTCGGCAAATGCAATCTCATTGGATTTCGGCAATTGCAATATCCTTCCGTTTCAATCGCACAATCTTCGATCTCGTTTGAACGAACCCTATAACCCTATAATCGCACAATCTACTCCCTTTACAACGAGATTGCAATCGCACAATCTTCGATCTTGTTCAATCGATTGAGTCGCAAGATTCATACCGAAATCTCGTTCAATCGATTGAGTCGGCCTCAATCGAGAGTTCGTTCAATCGATTGAGTCGCCCTCAATCACAATTCGTACCCCAAAAAAATCGATTCAATCGATTGAGTCATTCAACTTACCCCCAAAAACAAAAAAGAGAAAAATGATTAATTAATTAGAAAGGGAAAAGACATAATTGCCCCCGTCTTTAATAAAAGGAGAAAGAAGATCAACCCTTGGATCTCCTTGATCTAAGGGCACAGAATGCTCCTTCCGTTTCATGTTAAGGGAGTGTTTTATGGGAACCAAACTCTTCAAAGCTATAGCTACATCACTCAATAGTATACTATGTCCATAACAATCTCAATTCGGCTATAATAAATCCTAGGTACTAACTTTCGGAGAACTGTTGAACCAAATGAGGATTCAAGCTATCTTGGTTTTTCCTATACTAATACTAGAGTTGTTAAAAGTTGATCGAAAAATATCTTTGATTTTTATTTGTCCACTAACGATGCACATGGGGGCGGGGCGGGGCGGAGAATGCCCCCATCCTCGACATACTATTATGCCCCCATCCCCGCCCCGTCCCCGTCTAATCCCGCGGGAAACGGAGCGGGGAATCCCCGTCGGATATCAGGTTGTTAATTTACGAGGCCCTGATTATTATAAAATAATAATTTTTAACTTTAAAAAAGTTTACAAATATTAAATTTAAAAACATAAATTTTAAATTTTATTATATAATTTGTAGATATATATAAGCTTTTAAATTAAAAACTATATATTATATCTAAAATCTATTTTAATTCTACATTTTATCAATTAAAAAAATAAAAAACATATCGGGTATATATAGCGGAGATTCGGGCGGATAGTTCATTCCCCATCCCCGACCCATTTTAAATCGAGGATACGAAATCGATCACCGTCTCCGCCTCGTTTTCCATCAAGTCAGGGAATCCCCGCCCCATAAGGAGCGGGTCCCCACGGAGGCGCGGATCCCCGTCGGCCCGTCCCAACTGGTTTTTTGTGCATCCCTACTATCCAGTGAATTATTATTATTACTTTATTAGCATATTTTTTTTGAATAGGTAAAAATTAGGCAAACTAGGTCAGCCTAGGGCATCCTTGCAGATGAGGGTCAGGACCCCTCCATGGTTTAGAATCTGATTGATACTACAATCGTGGTGTAGCTTCGCAATCAAATCAGCCACAAAATTGCATTCTCGAGGTATATGTTTGGTAATGACCACCTCGAAAGACTGCAACATGACTAGGATATCCACTATTAGTATGTCAATTATCCAGGGACTAGATCGACTGCCCTTAAGCGCATTGACTACAATTAGGCTATCACCTTCAATTTCTATGTAACGAAGATTCCTTCTATGAGCTTCACGTATGGCCTCAAATAACCCCATAGCTTCTGCTTGTTTCACTGTCCAGAAGTCATTCTTCCTTGCATTTATGCTTATAATATTTCAAAATTGGTCTCTTATAATATGCGCATCAGTTGCTTTTCCATTATCTTTTTCCGACCCATCGAAATTTATTTTTAAGAACCCGTTTTGAGGTTTCTCCCATTTTCTTTTGCATTTTCTTGGTCTTGCTTGATGCACTCTGGACGACACATTTTCATCTTCATTGATATTCTTTGCTTTATTCCACCACATGATATGGTTTTGAACGAATTCCTTTACACTTCTACATGAGCCCGTATTGTCTTGATTAAAAACCACTTGGTTCCTCCGGAACCAAATTCCCCACCATGCAGTAAACAGGTGGCATAAAGTTCTTTGCGATACTGTCTTTTTCAAGTTCTGAATAATTTGTGGCATAGTGTTTTGATTATTTGTTACGTCTCTTATAATGTCAGGAAACTGAGAGTCAATGGATTGTAGTTTTTAATTTGAAGAGTGAACGGACATTTGAGGAAAGATGCTCATTAGTCTTGACTTGATGACTGTATAATAAACATTATGAAGTGACATCTATATGTATTTGTATAAGAAGATTTTTGGTAGGAAGACTTTTGATGCAGATAATACTGAGTACCGTCTAAAATATGATGATGATATTGCTTTCTTTAATTTATTGAATATGGACGATACAGCATCAACGTAGGTCGATTTATGGTTTCCATTTGTTTTATGAAACACGGATGTATAATTAATTATTTCGTTATTCGTAGTAATTAGCCAAAGACAAGCAGCCAAGCAGCTCAGCAATATTGACCTCGTGCGTCCATGTTCAAACACATAATGATCAACTTGCCTAATTATTAATCCTGTACAAGTTAATTGCATCTGAATTATTAACATGCACATGGTTAAATAGGAATATACGTACCGAGGGAAAAGTTTTAAGTTAAAAAGTGGGGTCAAATTTATTTATTTATTTTTTTGGTAGAATTTTTTTTTCCTTTTTGGCTACGTACTCTTTTTTTTTGGTTGAATTTTGGCTACGTACGTTTTGTATATGAATTTTGGCTACGTACTTAACACATTTTTCTCAATTTGAAAAGTTTTTTAATATTTATTTAAATTTAAATTTAGTTTTATAAATTTATTTATTTTTTCAATTTAATTAAAACCAAAAGTTTGAAAGTAAAATTCTTAACCTATGTGCGGGTCCAATTGTCAAGTCTAATCAAGTTCCATTGGAAGGAGTAATCCATAATTTTATATAATGACTTTAACTTTCCACGTGAGATTCACAATTAAGAGCTTAATAATCTCCCTCTCAATTGTGAATCTTTTACAAGCTCGAAAGGCCGACCCTCCTGGTGGTCCCTAAGTCAAAGCATCAGTTATGATACCATTTGTTATAAGGGGAATGACCCTAACTGCCAAATTAGCATATAAGTCCAATAAAATTTCATCTCAAAACTAAGTGACAATAAAAAGAACTAATACATAATTATATATAATAACTTGTTTCTTCTTGCAACTTGTCATATGAGATTCATAATTGAACCTAAACACTATGCTTATAACTGTGGACCACAATACTTATGTAGCGGCCTACATTGACCATTCCTTATTAAAACTGTCATTGTGTAGCTCATTTTCGTGAAGTAATTATTGGACTTGCAATATTTTCTACATTCGTGATTACTGATTAGCTAGCTAGTAGCTAGCCGTCTTACCTTTTCTTTATAATTTTTTTTTTGGCTGTGTTTAATGTAACATACAAGGTGATAAATTTGAACAAATCAAACAAACTTGTAGCCATTTATATTTCAAAAAACAAAAACACCGAATAGCTAGGATATTTCAAGAGTTTTTGTTGTATCTTATATAATCCTATTAATTACACCCAATATTTTCTGCAACTAAAAACCCAATCTACGTGCATATAATTGTACCAGTCGTTACAGTTGATCAAGGCATAGTATCAAGAGATTACTGTTCACATGAAAATCGATTTGAAAGCAAAATGAATTAATATACCCGGTTAATGGATCAATTAAAAAGTCTGTAATTTTGACAGGGAATAAAATTCCAAGGAGAACAAAGACGACAGAGGAAAACAGCGTAAGATTTTGGGTCCATCTGATCTAATCAATTGGGTGTACCAGCCACCATGTGATTCAATTGGAATATTCGGGAGAAGGAATTATGCAATAAGCCACAGATGCTATCAATAACTTTCAAGGCCAAAAACTCATATAGATACAATACATATAAATATACACATGCATAAAGACGTCTACATATATATAAGCTTATCATCTGAGGGGTTCGGTCGAATTTGCCTTACCATATGTATAATTTAGATGCCCTATCACACATGCAATATGACTTATTAACAAAACTAACCAACCCAAATCACCATCATGAAACTTCTTTCTTGGTGTGCCAAAATTTTAAAACACATGCTAGCTACTAGCTACCAAGCGATCTCCATATTGCCTTTGTTGATGAATTATTCATTGACAAGATGCATGGAGCCTATATGATTTGTTATTTTATGCACAATACTTGTATTTGTAATATATAAGATTTTTGTTGTTGTATACAATGCATTGTATATTTTTAATTAATTGTCGAATAAATACACGGTTGTATGTTCAACCGATTATCCGGAGGATTTAATTGGTGTGTGGCCTTCCCCGCTTTGTGAAGCTTCTAGATTGAAGAGTTTGCTTCAAATGAAACAAACTATTATTCTTAAACGTGAACCGAATGTACTTTTTCTAGTTTATAGTATATTTTTTATACGAAAGTACTTTGCAAAATATGAAAAGTACAATCCAAAAAAGTGCACTACAAAAATCGCACTACAAAATACGAAAAGTGCAAATCCGAAAAAGCGCAATCCGAAATATGAAAAGTGCACCACGAACTAAGAAAAGTGCATTCGTTTCAGGATAAGAGTCTATTTCAGGATAAAAGTTTGTTTTATTTGAAGCAAACTCCTAGATTGAATGCATAATATAGATGGGAATCTAGCTCCACCGGGACCCCAGATCAAAATATTATTAAACTAACTTGTTAACTAGAAAGTCATCTAATTATGTGAAAATTATCATTATTATATAGTACAAAAATATAAGTTAAAAAATATATATAAAATAATATATGTTAATCTCACATTAAAACATATATCAATTATTTTTTAAAAATTAATATTATTTGTTAAATTTAATTAGATAATTTTTGCTTGGTTAAAATTTAATTACATGCCCTATATATAAAATATAAGTATTTACTATTTAATTGGGAACTGAATTTATTTTTAATTGGTTGAGGTTATATTTTAATGCTTGGGCTTATTTCGAATTGGTTGAATAAGATTATGGACTTTATAAAAAAAAAATTATTATTTGGGACGCATCCTCGTGCTCATTGACTTTTATACAATCCCTTTGAGATGGATTTAATCCCTATATCAATTTTAGTACATTCTAACTAAATTCAGTTATTATTGTCACATAGCTGAATTTCAGTTTTTCTAGAGTCTATCGGGCGTACCGCCTTTCTCTTGGGCAGGGGCACCCCCATCTTGACCCTCTAGATTCCGCTGTAGCGGAGCATCACTGGATCAATGATGATGATGATGATAATGATGAAGATTTAATTTAAGTAAAAATATATCAAATTTTTTTATTAACAATTCAAACATAGAATTGCGATCAGGTGGGAGTGTTTGCTACAATGCTTTATGTGAAGACCTCGAATATCTTTTCTTCGTAATCAAGTTTCGGGACGAAACTTCCTTCAAAGAGGGTAGTATGTAATACTCGGTTCGTTTATCCCTTTTAGATCAGGAACATGAATTTCTTAAATTGCAGGTATAATTAAGATTTCTTGACCCATAAGTTAACCTTGACTTGGAAGAAACGAATAATAGTAGTATTTAATAAGTTTTATCCTAAATAGGAAGTTTTTATCTTGCAAATTAATTCTGTTCCGTGAGTATTATAGCCTAACTAAATTTACTAAGAAAATAAAACTAAATTATTAGAATCTATCTATCTTATCTGAACTAACCAATTGAGAAATTACTAACATTTCAAAAAGAATATTGGAGCCAAAGAGCAAAATGTAAGCACATCAGATTGAATGACGCTAATAATAAATACTTCCATAGAAGAGCAACAGGAAGAAGAAATAGGAAAATAATCATGCAGCTATGTGATGATGCAGGACTTAATATAATTGGGGAAGAGAATATTAGAAATGAAATTAATAAGGAATTCAAACAAAGGGCAAGGAAAAATAATAATATTACCCCAATACCAGCAAAATACTTGGAACTTATCCAAAGGCAGATTACGGATGAGGATAACCAAGATCTCACAAAACATGTTACCAACGAGGAAATTAAGCGAGTTGTATTTAGTCTTGGAAAAGATAAATCTCCGGGTCCAGATGGTATAATAGCAGAGTTTTACCAAACATACTGGCATATCGTAGGGAGCACTGTGATTAGAGCTGTGAAAAGCTTCTTTGAATCTGGAAGAATATTAAGACAAATAAACCATACCTTTATTACTTTGATCCCGAAGTGTGAAAACCCAAATTCACCGAAACAATTCCGTCCAATAAGTTTGTGCAACACGATATACAAAATAATAGCAAAAATCCTCACTGAACGCTTAAAAAAGAAGATAGGTAAAATAATACACCCATGCCAGGGGGCCTTTGTAGAAAAGAGGGCGATACAGGATAATATTTTAATTGCACATGAGATTTTCCACTCGTTTCAACTACGAAAATGTAGTACAGGCTGGATTGCAATAAAACTTGATATGGAGAAAGCGTATGACAGACTTGATTGGAACTACCTTTTCACTGTTATGGAAAAATTCGGCTTTTGTAGTAGATTTATAGAATGGACTCGGGAATGTATAACAACTACATCCTTTTCAGTATTAGTAAACAATAACCCCACATAAATATTCAAAGCTGAGCAGGGTTTAAGACAAGGTGATCCCTTGTCACCATTACTATTTATAATTGGGGCAGAAGTACTAGCACGAAAATTAAAAATAGAAAGTGAAAAACGAAAACCGATAATAGGGTTCCCGATCACTAGAGGGGGTACGAGGATACCTTTTCTATCATTTGCAGATGACATCCTTATGTTTGGAAAACCAGAAAACCTAGCTTGTACAAAACTAAAAAAAATCATAGAAGAATACTGTAATTTTTCGGGATAAAAAGTTAATTACACAAAATCTGCCATTCATGTTACCCCCAAAGTCACAGAAAGCAGAAAAAGACAATTACAAGGGATATTTGGAATTAGTGAACAGTTGAAAATAGACAAATACCTAGGATGTCCGGTGATAAAAGGAAGAGTGAACCAAGAAACATTCTCAGATGTATTAATATCCTCAAAAAATCAATTAATGGCATGGAAAGCAAACACAATCTCTAGCGAGGGTCGTGCAACTTTAATAAAAGCCAATCTTTCAGCAAAACCTCTGCACCTAATGCAAAGTTTTATGCTTCCAGAACAAGTTACCAATAAACTGGACAAAATAAACAGAGAATTTCTTTGGAACAAAGGCCAACAATCTAGGCCGCTGATTGGGTGGGAAAAGGTATGCAGATCTAGAAAGCAAGGTGGTCTAGGTATAAGGAAATCAAAAGAAGTTAATCAGGCACTACAAATGAAACTATTATGGAAGATTATGGCCGAACCAGAAAATTTATGGGTACGGATCATCAATGAGAAATATTTAAAAGACACACACGTTCTAAATTATATTCCAAAGAACTCATGTTCGTGGCAATGGAGAAATCTCATGAGGCTAAGAGAAATTTTTTATAAAGGATTAATCTGGCAACTAGGGAATGGAACCACCATACGATTCTGGAAAGACCCATGGATTTCGAACGAGACATTACAATCAAAGATGAATATCCCAAACATGATTAATCCGAATGAACGAGTAATAGAATATATTACGCAGGATAACAAATGGAATATCTCAAAACTAAAGCAAACTATACCTCAAGATTGGGTTAACAAAGTTACGAAAATACCAATCCCAAAACATGATATCCATGATAGGCTATATTGGTGGCCTAGTACAAACGGATGGTTCACAACAGAATCAGCAATCAGAATAATAACAAAACAAAGGATTCAAGAGACTAAAAATTGGAACTGGATTTGGTCTCTAAACGTGCCGCCAAAGGTGAAGAACTTTGTATGGAGACTATGTTTCGATGGACTCCCAACAAAAATAAGACTTGCCAAAAGCAATATAGCAGTTACCCAAGAATGTCCTTTCTGCTCATTCAGTGAGGAGGATTCTACACATTTATTCCTAAAATGCCCCTATGCCTTACAAAATATGGCGCTTATCCATAGTAACTATGACAACATAATAGAGGGACTGAATAATCGAAATGATAACATAAAGGAAATTGTATACGAACTTCAAAATAAGGTTGGGAAAAATGAATTGGCTACTATAATAACTGGGTGGTGGTCTATATGGTATAATAGAAATAAGACAATTTTTGACAATCAAAATGTTATCAGTGATTTGTATCAATTTAATATAAAACAACGGAAAAATTTGGAAAATGCCAAGCAAGAAGGAAAAGAAAATGAACAAAAATGTGGGACGCCTAAAACCATGACAGGACGTAAACAACAGGTGGGATGGAGAAAGCCTCGTGAGGGGTGGTTCAAATTAAATGCCGATGCATCCAAAAATAGGATAGGAAACACTTCGATTGGCTTTATCATTAGAAATAGTAAAGGAGAATTGGTGAGGATGGGATGCGAAAAAATGGGAGAACGATCAATTTTACAAGCTGAAACATTAGCCTTATACAAAGGTCTTCAAATGGCTCTTCAACTAGGAATACGCAAACTGGAAATAGAGAGTGACAACCAAATATTAATCAAAGCCATACGTGGTGAGAAAAATTGTCCGTGGGAAATTGAAATGTTAGTAACGGATTTCCAGATGATGTGTTCCTCCCTTGAGGACAAGATCATCACTCATATCTTCAGAACCGCTAATTCCGTTGCTGACAAAATTGCACATCTAGCCTACGATTTCCCGACCAGGATGGTAGGCTTGCACCCAGAGCTCATAGCTCTCATCCGGAAGGATGCTATTGGTATTGGGTGATTTTGACCTGATACCAAATTCTTACCTTATCAAAAAAAAAAAAAAAAAAAAAAACTAACCAATTGAGAAGCCTAATCCTGGGATAACGATCTACCATATTTAATCTCCTCCAAATCACTTTTTGTATCCTCCGCCACACTTCGTTCAAAATCCTCGTCTTCTCGCGACCGAACCCAAAACCCTCCATCCTCCTTCTGTTCTCAGTTCACCCTCGATACCGTGTCCGGGAATCACTAAGTGTCGGTCGAGAAGCCTTCGCAGTTGCAGCCGGGATCGCCAATTCAGTCGCTGCCTCGAGTATCGATAAGCCGTTCGCCGTTCCGATCCATCGCCGCCGACCAACCCCGTCATCACACCCTATTCCGATCGAACCAAAGCCACCGGTAATCCTGCCGACCTTTTCCTTTACTTTTTTGCTTCTGTTGGGCGTGGGACGATGGGGTTCGTGGGAGTTGGGAGGAGTAAGGTTGGGTGTTGATCAAGATCGGGAGCCGGAAGAACCGGTGGACAAATTCGGGAATCGCCGGTGTTCGGGATAGTGTTACTGAAATCAAGTTCATACCTTTAATTGGAAGGAAGATTGTTAATTAGATATAGGTTAACAGTAATCGTTAAAATGTTGTTAATTAGTTATATAGGTTAGTCGTTGTTTTTGTAGGCAATTGAGTTAGTTGTTAGTGGGAAATTAATCTTCCGTTAGAATTATAAGTTAGTATTTTAGGAATAAGTTAGAATCTTTGTATGTAATTATGTTAACTCTTATGCACAGGTGGAAATCTAAGAGTTAGATGGTTAGTGATAAGAAATAGGTTTATTTGGGTATTTTCTTTAGCAAAGTTTTTTTTTGTGAAGTTAGCTATGCGTAAGAATTGGAAGGAAGAATAAAAAAAAATAATAATAAAAAAAAACTTAGTTAGTTATTGTAGTAATACACGTTTAGGTAGTGTTAGATATTTTAGTGTTGGGTCGCTTAATTAGAATTAAGTTGGTTAGCGGGTTTGGGAAAAGTCACTCCTTTCAACCAAGTTTGTTGTTCAATGAAGTCTTAGTTAAAGCAAGTCATTCAAAATCAGTTATTGAATCTTTTCTGCTATTTAAAATCTTATCCAGGGACCCGTTTTCTCTTGCTCGTTAACTTTTAAGAAATCACATTTGAGGTAAGTCGTTTTTCGACTTGCTCGGTTCTTCTCTATCTTTTTAGATTGCGTACCGTTATTGTAGGGCGGGTTTTGGGAACTAGTCCCGAATACCTTTTAAATTGTTTGAACTCCTTGAATTGCTGTGTGTGTAAAATGGTTTTGAACGTATTTTATCGGAAGGATATTTTTGGAACGTTTTCTCTGTGTTGGTACCGTTTCCGACACGGCCCATCGTAGCTGGCGTGGAGGAAGAGTTGACAACTTTGACCCGTGTGACAGGGAAACCGTGCCCCTTCAAAACGAAAAGTATTATCTGTGTGTTTTTGGCAAGTGCTCCAGTGGAGGCTTAGCCCGGGGTTAGAAGGGAGATTGTGAAGTGGAGTGGGAGGGCCTGCCTCTGCACTCGGCGCGGTGATGAGCGCCTTGGTAGTCGGATTGTGGAAAAGGAGGAATTGTTGTGTTATGAGATTGTGATTGTGAATGCATATGTGGTTCTGTGTGACTGATTATAACTAATTTAGGTATTGGCCTTTAGAGATATGATTGCGATTGAGGATTTGTATGCTGACTTTAGAAATGTTTTCGAAACGTTCTACAATTTCCGTATTCTATCTAGCTTGGTAGATTAGACGCTGACCCTTCGGGGAATATTTTTCAGTTCCAGGTATGAATCAGGGAGTCGTGCAGGAACCGAGGCTGGATGGCGGGCCGGAGCGGTAAAGAGCGCGTGTCATAGTGGGATGGGTTTATCTTTATGTTAGTTTAATTATGTCTATTTTAGGATGTTATGTTCAATACTATGTTGGAGTTGGTATATGATTTGATTTCGGTTTTCATTAAATGATTTTATTGTTGATGATGATTCGTCAGATTCAGGATATTTATAATTAGGTTTTCGGGAATTCATGCATAACTGCGTTTTCTATATTTTTATAAAAGAAAGGTTGGATGTTTTTATTGCGTTTTCTCGTCGTGCCCGCGTTGCAAGATCCTAAAGTGTAGTTGTCAACCTATTTAATAGTACCTAGTAAGGTCTATTTCTTAGTAGCGCCCCGTCGGAAGTCGGGGTGTTACACTTTATGGGAGCATCTATCAGCCGTTCGATCCCTTGTTTTAAAGGCCAAGATTGCATCCACGTGTTTAATTGATTTTTTGTAAAAGCAAGACACGGAGAGGTATTCTCGTCCTTTCCCCCCATTAAATTAGAACACATATTCTGTAAGTGTCTTGGACTCTTGCTTCGTAGTTCCCATCGAAGATCCTGTATCTACTGGTACTTAGGGAACAGTGCGATGCTGAAGCCGTGGAGTTCCTCTTCGTGGATATAGTTGAAGACGACTCTTCTGTAGATCAATCATATGTAATACTTGATATAGGTTTGAATCACGTAGAAACGCTTTCCGAAATCAATATTTCGCCCCCTACATAGCCTTGGGGAATCCACGAAATTTGAAGTGAGATAAGACAAACCCACCGATCTCTAACAAGGCTATGAAAGAGATCGAACCTTAGAGTTCATGTAAATGGATATTAGACTCTATTTGAAGTTCAACCATGAAGAGAAAACGTTCTCCTCTGACTATGTGAACCACGTGAACAAATGTTCCAACCCGACACCAATCTCCTAATAGCCTTTTATATAGGCAAAGGAAAACTGCTCCAGGGAACGGTTACCAGCAGTTACCGGCGGTTACTCGAAATTACCGGCAGTTACCAAGTGCCACGAAGGTTATCCTCAATAACCCACGTCACCCATCAGTTATTAACTCATTAAGGAAGTTACAATGCATTTAAACAACGTTTAAATGACCGTTATCAACAATTAACAACGTGCCGAAATTCTAGGCATGCGTCAAAGAACAACTGTTCCAATTACGGTTCCCTCCAAGGGAACAGACATTGTTTCCTCCAATAGGGAACAAACATTGTTCCTTTTCAGGTCGCAACTTCTCCTTAATATTTCCCTCTAGACCTCAACTATGCTTACACGAGCGCGCACTCCGCACACCCAAACCCGTGACATAGCAAAGTAAGATCTCATAGTGTCGTATGAATCCCAATCACACTAAAAGGCACTGTTCCCATATAGGGAACAATCACTTGATGACACTAAAATCACCAACATATTCAAGGGGGTCTTCTTCAACCTGTGCATCGTGGTTTTTATTCGCTATTTCGATCAATTATTCTCCATGCTTATTGCATCTTGCTTCTCCTGATTTGTTTGGCCTTTTTTGTTGATTTCGACCCCAATTTATATTCTATCTTCATAGATTTTGTTATAGATCTATTTTCTATGGTTCCAAGTTCACAATTGGGTTTTTTTCAAACTTTGGAGTTTGGTACTTTGGTTGCACGTTTTTGTGTATTTTGGACCGATTTTTGTTGATTATAATCAAACCTCTGAAGATTGTGTATGTTTTGTTTTACATTTTCAAGTTTTTGATTGAAAACAAAGGCTAATGTCCAATGCTCATCTAACCGCCCACCATGTGTTCGACAAAATGCCCAAATGGTCAACTTAGTGTTTAGAGCACTTTTTTTTTACCAATTATTCATAAATTATGAACCTAGCATACCAAATCATTAACTCATACCATTTATTAGCTAGAACGCATGACACAAGTAACAAGTTTTGTGAATTAGATTTCATGAACCATATTGATAATTGTTATGAACATAATCATATAAAGATATGAACCCACAAAATATGATTTATGTCAAGTATTATGAATTAAATTTCATGAACCTTAATGACAATTGTTATGAACTTTACCAAATAATGACTTGAACCAACATTATATCATTTATGAAAATATGGCAGAAATAACAAGTATTGTGAATTAAATTTCATAAACCTTATTGACAATTGTTATGAACTTGACTGTCTAAAGCCATGAACCATTAGTCCAACTTTTATATACTAAAAATCGTAAGATGAAATATTGTAAACTTATGCTTATAAAAATATGAACTAAAAGAACAAAAGTCATGAACCAAAATAACTAGTATAACTTAAAAAACATGAGCTATAAGATAAACTATTAAGATTTAAAAGTCATGAACCATAAGAATTAATATGAACCTAACTTACAAAAAACATGAACCGAAAGAACAATTATCATGAACCAAAAGACACAAAACAAAATAATAACTATCATGACCTAAAAGACATGAACCATTAGATGAACTTTTGATGAACCTAAAGTTAGATAAACATGAACCAAAAGAACAACTAGTTATAAACAAAAAGGCAGGAAACAATAAGAATTAAAAGACATGAACCATAAGAATTATTATGAACCTACCTTGCAAAAACATGAACTGAAAGAACAAGCACCGTGAACCAAAAATCATGAAAGAAAATAATAACTAGCATGAACTAAAAGACATGAACCATAAGATGAACTTTGATGAACCTAAGGTTATTCAAACATGAACCAAAAGAACAATTGTTATAAACAAAAAAGTATGTAACAAAATTTATGAACCATAAGAAGAAATATTATGAACCTTACCTTAAAAAGTCATGAACCAAAAGAATAACCGATACGGACAAAAAAGACATAATCGTATCAAGAATTAGCCTATGTGGGATTTGAACCCACATCTATGTGCACATGCACATTGCTCTACCATTTGAGCTAATAGGCTGCAAAATATACTATTTCTCAAGGGTCAAATGCACATTTCTTATTTCTCACTAATACAACTAGATCTAGACAAACTTACATTGAGATTTCTCATAGGAAGACTTAGTAGACAACTTCAACAGTGGCAATATATCATCAATCATGCCTTCTATACCAAAAGCATGTCATGAAAGGATCAATTCCACTTCTAAATTAACCATTTTTCTGATAACTTATGAACCACAAGCTCAAAACATCACAATACATCAATAAGCAACCATTTTTCTAGAAAAATAAACACAAAGTGAACAATAATAGTTCACCAACCAAAACCATCAAAAATCGCTCAAAAAAACACCATAAACACTTCCATTACTGGAAATCAAATCCTAAAACCCTAGAAAATCAAAATCAAACATTAGAAAATCCTATAAGTTTATGCATACCTTCTTGTGTTTGTTTCTCCATAAAATTAGAACAATCGACGATTTGAATGAGTTAGGGGGTGGTGGCAACGATTTGTGTAGGGATGTATTTGAATCTAGGTCTCTGTACATCGTTCGTCGGCGGGGGAGAAGAGTCACGAGAAGGAGAAGAGTAAAAGATGCATTTAATTGATTTTTTGGAGTTGAGGGTATTTTATTCATGCGTGTCAAATTTTAATGTAATTACCTTCCATGCCATTCAAACAAATAACCCCCATTTTTTCCCTATTTTGTTATATAATTTTGTTATAATCTGGGTCGTTCGTGATATTAATCGGACGCCCCAAAATTGCTCGCATTTTTTACTGTAGCAGAATATTGTACCTGAGCGTGACTCTTCAAATATAACTATAAGAAATGAAAAATACATAAGATGTTTTTTACAACTCTTTCTTACAAATACATAAACTCAATTATATCATATATGTATATTTTAGGGTATTTATTTTTAACACATATTTGAATATTGTTATAACGCAACTTTAAAAGGTTGTGTTCCCCTAGCCAAAACCCTAAGGTTAGTATTTTAGGGTTACAATTTTTTTGAAATTTATGAAATTTGAGTTGAAATTGGAATTAGGGTTAAATTTTATAGTAAATTTAGCACAAAAAACGATAAAATCTCTAATTTGAATTGAAATTTGTGGAATTGGAGTCCAAATTGGAATTAGGGTTGGGATTTTTTTCTAAATTAAAAGTTTGGTGGGTAACAAGATCACCCAATTACCTTTTGTTTATGTATTGTTACATTCCTATATATATATATATATATATATATATATATATATATATAATAAGGAAAGAGATTAGGGTGATCTCCCTAGAGCATCCTGAATGATGAGGTTTCGAAGAACCAGATCGACTGTAATTGGGACGGAAGAGACACGGCGAAATGAACTAGTAATGTAGCCCGCCACTAAATTGCACTGCGCGACATGGGCAATACTTCAACATTGAAACCGGGCTAGCAAACAGTGGATATCAGCACGTAACATCTCAACCTCCCAAGGACAATGCCAGTCACCAAGGCCTTGTTTCACTTTTACCCCAAAACTACTTTTCACCTAAAAACTACTTTTAACACTCTTGAAATTCGTGCAACTCTCTCTACTTTTTACGTTTTTCGAGACACAAAAATTAACTTTTCACCCAAAAACTCCTTTCCACTCACAAGTGAAACACACCCCAAGAACGGCTTTGACCAGCTGCAAGTTGTCGCCTTCAATCTGGATGTGGGAAATGCCACGTCGGGTGGCCTCATAATTCCTTGTCACAAGGTGATGGTCTCGGAAATAAGAACAGAATGTCGACCAATCTGTCCTCCGTCAAAATGGATAGGGACGCCGCTGCAATCCCTAAGGATAAACCCTGATAATATAAGATAATGTACCTAACTTATCATACAAGATATTGCACCCTATATATATTGTGAATGGAATACCAGGCAACCCTGAAGGGGATTATTCAATCTAACATGGTATCAGCCGAACCCTAATTAGTGTCGTTGGCTTTCATTCTCTGCCACCACTACAAGTTCCTTCCCTGCCCTCCATTATCGTCTTGAACGTCGGCGCTGCTCACCCTCTCGCTGTCTCTCCCCCTCAACAAAGCTTGCCCTTCTCTCTCGTTGCCTTCTCACGGCGCCATGATTGATCCAAAAGAGATCACACCGCAGTCCAAACACAAAGAATTGACGGCGATTGGCTCCTCGTCTGAATCATCGTACGGATCCAAACACTTGTTCCATTCGGCACTTGTAGTGTCTAATATCAAAAATCTAATCCCGCTTACTCTTGATGCGTCCAACACCAAATACAATTCATGGTCGGAGCTCTTTAAGGTTGCGGCCCGGGCGCACCGCGTACTTGACCACATTGATCCTATCATTCCTCATCCCGCTGATGTTGATGATCTCCTCTGGGATCAACTAGACGTTGTTTTGTTGCAATGGATCTATGCAGCAATCTCTCAAGACTTGCTTCTCACTATCCTTGAAACAGACTATACGGCCCTTTAAGCTGGACACGACTGAAATTAATTTTCCAGGATAATAAAGCGACTCGAGTGGTGTATCTTCAAAATGAATTTGCTCGATGCCATTTGGAATCCTATCCATCGGTTTCGGCCTATTGTCAGCAGCTTAAAGACCTTTCCGATCAATTGGCTAATGTTGATGCTAAGGTTTTCGAAAGAAAACTTGTAATTGAAGTCATTGTTGGCCTTTTGAGTGAGGATGACACCGTTGCAAGCTTTATCCAACAAACTTCTCCTCTCCCTGATTTTGCAAAGGCTCGTTCAATGGTCCTGTTGGAAGAACCCCGACATTCCAAAAGCCGACCTCTACTCCTCCTTCTTCAGAAAATTTTGGTCATGGTCAGTCTTCAACAACTCGGGGCCGCGGGCGTGGCCGGGGTCGCGGGCGCAGGCGTGGGCGTGGCAATGGCTCGATCACACTCCATCATACGCCTTATGGCTGGTTCCCATCGCAAGGAGGGTCCCAACCACCACCGCCACAGTGGCCCATGCAACCGTGGCCTCCGGCGCCTTGTCCATACCCATCCATGTCAACTGGCGGCATTCTTGGCCAGGGGCCGCACGGTCAATCATCACAAGCTAATGCTGTGTTCAGCGATCCCTCATATGGTTTCCAGCCTACCACATATTTGTCACATGCCTTTAATACTATGACGCTTTATCCGCTGGACAACAATTGGTACTGGATACGGGTGCAACGGGTCACATGTCAAACAACCAAGGTAATCTTCCCTTACAAATTCGGGTTCTTCTCATTCGATTATTGTTGGCAATGGCAAGCATATTCTTACTTTGGGTTGAGCTTAAGCCTTAATACCCACCTCTGGCCGCCCTCTTTACCTTAACAATGTCCTTCTTGCACCCAACCTAATTAAAAATCTTATTTCCGTTCGTCAATTTACTACTAATAACAATGTTTTCGTGGAATTTGATCCAAACGGTTTTTCTGTGAAGGACCTTCAAACGGGAACCAATCGAATGAGATGCACTAGCTCTGGCGAGTTATATCCCATCACACGTCTTGCGTCTTCCTCTTCTCGTCCTCTTGTCCCCGTTGCTCTTTCCGTTTTTCGGCACTAGTTTAGCATGCTCGTTGAGGTCATCCTGGCTCTCCAGTTTTTAATTTACTTAGGACCTCTGTTTTAGCTAGATGCAATAAAGTGTATGATCATTCTCTTTGTCGCTCGTGTCAATTAGGAAAGCATACATGTCTCCTGTTGTTAGCTCTGCTGAGCATAAATATTATCTTGTGTTTCTCGATGATTATTCGCATTTTGTGTGGGTTTTTTTCCTATGAAATACAAATCTCAAGTCTTTGATCAGTTTGTTCGGTTTTATCAATTTGTTCAAACCCAATTCAACTGCCAAATTAAAACCCTCCAATGTGATAATGGCAAAGAGTTTGATAATCTTTAGTTTCACAATTTCTCCAAAACCCACGGGCTTGTCTTTCGGTTCTCTTGTCCGTACACTTTTTCACAAAATGGTAAAGCCGGAAGAATCATTAGAATAATTAATACTATGGTCCGCACTCTTTAGTGCATGCGTCTCTTCCTCGCTCTCTTTGGCACTTTGTCGTTAATACGGCTTCGTATCTCTTAAACATATTACCTTCTCCTAATTTAGGTAATCGGAGTCCCACCAATCTTCTCTACCTTTGCACTCGGACCTATGATCAACTTCGAGTTTTTGGTTGTATGTGTTTTCACAATCTCTCCTCTCAAGTCTCACACAAACTTCAACCTCGTTCAACCCCTTTTGTTTTCTTAGGTTATCCTAATAATCATAGAGGTTATCTCTGCCTCGATCTTGCTTCTAATAAAATCATAGTCTCACGTCATGTTACGTTTGACGAACTTGTTTTTCCATTTGCTCGGTCTTCCAAATTGAATGACAATAATACTACTGATTCTATATCACCACTTTTCTTGTTTCCCCATGTTGACTCGCCAGTCGCTAGTGTGCCTCAAAATTTTGGCCACCGTTCGCCTCATTTTTCCCAAACCTAGCCCACAAACACCCAACCTAGCCCCACACTCTTTCGGCCCAAACCCTTCTCCCAGCAGTGTTGCTCATCTCTCACATCAACCTGTCTCCAATAGCCCAAATGCCTCCCCATCGGCTGGCCCAATATTGCCTCTCCAACAGCCCAGCCCACCTCAGCCCACAAACACGCATGGA
The DNA here is from genome assembly GCA_964016875.1 of Fallopia convolvulus. Classification (NCBI taxonomy): domain Eukaryota; kingdom Viridiplantae; phylum Streptophyta; class Magnoliopsida; order Caryophyllales; family Polygonaceae; genus Fallopia; species Fallopia convolvulus. The sequence goes on along the minus strand of OZ024723.1, from coordinate 40,725,553 downwards.
ATGACGACCCGTGCAAAATCCGGAATTTTTAAACCCCGCACCCTCTTCGATCTCAATACCATCACCACTCCTTCAAAATCTCCCATCTCTCCTTTACCAACCTCACATAAAACCGCCCTCCTTGATCCAAACTGGTCCGCTACCATGGCTGATGAATATCGAGCCCTTTTTAGTAATGGTACTTGGGAGTTGGTGACTCGTCCTAGTGAGGCTAATGTGGTGCATTGTATGTGGCTTTTCCGTCACAAATTCCACTCTGATGGGTCTTTGGAACGGTACAAGGCTCGTCTTGTTGCTAACGGAAAATCTCAAGAGATTGGAGTTGATTGTGATGAGACGTTTAGCCCGATTGTCAAGCTGAATACTATTCGGATTGTTTTACACTTAGCTGTTTCTCGTTCTTGGCCTGTTCATCAGCTGGATGTCAAGAATGTGTTTCTTCATGGCCATCTGCAAGAGACAACCTATATGTTTCAGCCACCCGATTTTGTTGACAATGCCCGACCTAAGCATGTTTGTAGACTCCGACGATCTCTGTATGGCCTTAAACAAGCACCGAGAGCCTGGTACCAACGCCAATGTGATACTTCTCTGTTTATTTTGCATTTTGGTCAGGACACTGCATACCTTATGTTGTACATTAACGACATTTTGCACACAACCTCCTCTGATGCCCTTCGCCACTCCATCATTGCTCGGCTCAGCACGGAATTTGCTATGTCTTAGTTGGGGCCCTTGTCTTACTTTCTTGGTATTTCTACAGGTTCTATAGGTCGTGGCTTGTTTCTGTCCCCGGGCAAATATGCTCTACAAAAAGTTGACCTGGCTAAAATGTCGTCTTATAATCCTGCTGTCACTCCCGTTGACCCTTGTTCTAAGTTGAGTGTTCATGCTGGTCCGCCGGTTGTTGAACCTACTCTATATAGGAGCCTTGTCGGTATGTTGCAGTATCTCACTTTTACCCGTCCTGACATCACATATGCAGTTCAGCAGGTTTGTCTCTTTATGCATGATCCCCGGGAGCATCATATGGTTGCGTTAAAACGCATCATTAGATATATTCATGGCACACCCGATTTTGGTATTTCTATTTTACGAACTATTAAGCCGGCTCTTGTGGGTTACACTGACGCTGATTGGGCTGGTTTTCCTGACACTCGTCGATCTACATCTGGATATTGTGTGTTCCTTAATGACACTCTTGTTTCATGGTCGGCTAAGAGGCAACTTGTGATTTCTCGCTCTAGTGCGAACCGAATACAGGGGTGTCGCTAATATTGTTGCTGAATGTTCATGGCTTCGTAACCTCTTACTAGAACTTCATTGTCTGTTGTCTCATGCGAGTTGGTGTATACTGATAATGTATTCGCTACTTATTTGGCCTCCAATCCGTCACAACATCAGCGCACTAAACATATTGAGTTTGACATCCACTTTGTTCGAGAAAAGGTTGCCATTGGACAGGTTAAAGTCCTCCATGTTCCGTCTGGATTTCAATATGCTGACATTTTTACTAAGGGTTCGTCCCGTTCACTTTTTCTAGATTTTAGGGACAGTCTCACTGTTAGGTCTCCTCCCGTTTCGACTGCGGGGGTGTGATAGTATATATATTATATTTGTATATTATTGTAAATGACCTAACTTGTCTTACAAGATATTGTACCCTATATAAATTGTGAATGGAATATAAGGCAACCCTAATGGGGATTATTCAATCTAACAAACCCGAACAATTTCATCCCATTATCATTCACTGCACCATCAAAATTGAGTTTAATAAAATTTGTGTTGGGCTTTTTCCACTTCGCGTGGTTCCGCATGTTCTTCATGATGTGATCACTAGCATGAGGTTTAGAATCGCTGGTCTTTTTAACATTGTGTCAATCCTTTAATTGATTGTGAATAAATTCACAGATCTTATTGTTGGAACAATGGTTGTTCCATGGTTTCTTTTAGTTTTGATGATAACAAACTTAGTTAATATAACTTGCTTCTACATGTAAGTGTTTCAAGAAAACAGGTACATAGTCGCGAGTGACAGAACATTGTGAGGAACAATGGAAGGAACGAGTGACAGATTTAGGAAGCGCATCTCAGACGGAACGCGGCTTTCTATTAATGGCAAGTTACCAGATCTTCTACGAGCAATCTTCTACGAAGATATAACAGATGTAGGCGGTTGTTTGAGGAGATCAAAGGAAGGATAAGATCAAGCTTCACGCGATCTTATCTAAAGAGATTTGATATCATTCGGTTTTGGCAAGAAACGGCATGGTTGAAGATCGGAAATCACAAACAATACATTCTCCTTATTGTGTGGGATTTGTTAAGTGGAATATCTGCGTAATTTGGCAAGAATTACGTATGAGATCAGAATTGACATATCTTATAAATAGCTAGGTTTAGCTAGGGTTAAGGAGTGGTTGTAGACGACGAACTTGTAGAGAGAGCTTTTCAAGTGTACGAGTCGCTTTTTCCGATGAAGAATCCACAAGTAAGTCAGTAGTTTACTTTGTCTTAGGTTTACGCTTAGGGTTGTAGAAGTCTAGTTGGTTGAACTTTGGTTGGTGCCTTAGTTACCAGGGAACTTGACTTGCCTTGTAATCGTTGAAACATAATAAAGGTATTCTATTGAAAATCCTCTGAGAAGGAGTCTCAGAGGTAGAGGTTTTTTCTTTCTACGACTTGTTGGTCGGACAGAAAGTTTTCCTCTCTAAATTCTGTGTTCTTATTGTTTATTTCCGCTGGCCAGGGAACATTACTAGTTCTCTGACTTGTTACTAACGTGTCACGATCCAACAATTGGTATTAGAGCAGGTTTGCTCTAGATTGTGTGTTAGTGCAGGAATATAGAATGACTTCAAACAACACTCACAACATCGGGATTGGGAACGACAAGCCTCCACTACTTGTTGCTGGAGAGTATTACCACTGGAGAATTCTCTTTGCTACTTGGCTCAAAAGCAATGACTACCAAGCTTGGACAGTCATTGAGGATGTAGACTACACCATTCCTGCGGACAAGAAGGACAAAAAATCCAAATGCGGACCAACCTAATGGTCAGGAATGGAGAAGAACTATAAGGCACAAATGTTGCTGAACAATGCCTTGGGTGCTGAAGATCTGCTAAGGGTGGTGAACTGCAAAACCGCAAAAGAAGCATGGGCGGCAATTGAGCAAATGCACATCGGTAGTACAGATCTGAAGGAAAGCCATCAAAAGGATGCCAAGAAGGAGTTCTACAACTTCCAAATGAAGGATGGTGAAACCATTGCCACCTACCAATCTCGGTTCGAGGCATTAGTGAATCGCATCAACCATCTTGGTATTGGAAAGGACATCACTTAGTCGGAGAAAATATCTACGATTGTTGATGGTCTTGGCCCCAAGTATGTTGTGACTAGAGGCTTGCTAACAGAAAATCCAATCACGAAGACATGCACTCTTTATGAAATCTTTGGGAAACTGACGGACTATGAACGATATGAGAAAATCAAAAGTAGTTCCTCAAGTTTTGACAAGGGTATTGCTCTCAAGGTAGAGAAGGCTATTGAGAACATTACTGCTGGAAGAGGAGTGTATACTACAGAGGAGGACTCTGACGTGGCTCTCATAACAAAAACAATGAGGGCTTTCTACAAGAAAGGCAAGAAGGAAGGAGCCTGGAAGGAACAAGAGAAGATCAACTCTGAAAAGAAGGATATCAAGGAAGTTACCTGCTACAATTGTCAAGAAAAGGGTCGCTATGCTAAGAGTTGTCCCAAATGGAATGAGTCTAGGAACGAGAAGAAGAAGAAGGCCTACATCGCTGCATGGGATCTTGACTCAGATGATGAATCTGAATCAAAGGTCTGTGCCATGACTCTAAAGACTGAAGATGTCGACCAAGAGGTAACTCTTGAACAATTCCTTGCTAGTTTAGAGAATGCTAAACAATCTGATCTTGTCATCCTCGTTAAATAGCTTTTTGAAGATAACTTAAAGATGCAAGATGAAATAGAAGTTTCTGATGAGAAATGTCTTAATCTTGAAAAAATTATCAGAAACTATTGTTGTTCCTTGTTCAAAGTGTGAAGATCTAAAGAAAGATATTAAGACTCTCACTGAAACCAATAACGAGCTTAGGACGAATTTGCTTATCTATAAACTCAAAGGAGAGGAATTAGAAAATGAGCTTTATAAACGAACTCAGATTGTGTTTAATCCGACTAGGTGTGGTATTGGTTATGGTAAAGATAAATCTGAATATCCTCCTGATGACCTTAGCTTTGAAGAAAAGATAGAAAGAAAAGCTAGGGAACTTCAATCCGCTAGAGATAAAGTTACTCATCTAGAAGGTAGGGTTAAGATTCTTGAGAGTAATTTAAGTGATAACTCTGAGTGGTATTCTGGAAAAACGACTCATAAGATATATCTAAAACAGTCTCAAGGGAACCATCACAAAGTTCCTTCCAAGGAACGTGCTAAGGATCGTACCCTCCAGAAACCACATCCTAAACACCATCTCGGCGAATATTATAGGGTGTGCTATCACTGTGGTGAGGGAGGTCATGTTCAAAAGGAATGTAAGGTTAGATTAGAAGTGTCTAACAAAAAGGTTCAAAACCAGAATACAGGGAACAACAAGAAACAGTGGTCTGGCAAGAAAAATCAAGGGTATGACAAATCTCATCAGAAAAAAATGAAACCGGCTCCACAACCACAAAAGAAGCAAAACTCTAAAACTGATAAAGGGAAAAACCATGTTGATCCCTCAAATATTGCTTCTAGTTCCAAGAGTCCACAGAAAGCTACTTTAGTTCAATCTCAAATTTATCATTTTGTGAGCTATGCTAACCGACCCGGGAAGGCTAAGAAGGCATGGGTCGTTAAAACGTGATTTCTTTCTTGCAGGTTGAAGTGAGGGGGAACATCCGCTGGATCCTTGACAGCGGGTGTTCATGCCACATGACAGGGAACGAGAGTATTCTGTCCTCACTTCAGATCAATGCGGGAGGAAACATTTCCTTTGGCAACAACAATCAAGGAGAAATCATTGGAACTGGTGAAGTCAAGCTAAATGATAAGACTAGCGTTAAAGACGTGAGTTTGGTAAAAGGTCTTGGTTACAATCAGTTGAGTATTGCTCAACTCTGTGACCAAGGGAACAACGAGGTTTCATTTACCTTAGATGGTTGTATGATTAAGAACCTGAAGTCAAATATTGTGGTCCTGAAGGGAAAGAGGCGCAACAATGTATATTTTGTCGACTCAAGTTTCCAACCACAAGAAGAGCTTTGCTTTGTTACAGTAGCTGATAAAATCGATCTCTGGCATAAGAGGTTTGGTCACGCAAATCATCGAGGAATTCACAAACTCTACTCACAAAATCTGGTGATAGGACTTCCCAAAGTTCATTACAGAAAAGGAAAGCTTGTGTGAAGAGTGTGTGAAAGGGAAACAAAGCAAGTCGTGTTTTCAGCCAAAGTTGTCGATTAGCACCTCTCATCCCCTTGAGATGGTACACATGGATTTGTGTGGTCCAATGTGGGTGAGAAGTCATGGAGGTAGTAGGTACATTTTTGGTATTATTGATGATTTTACTAGATGTACATGGACCCTCTTTCTAGGTTCCAAAGATGAGACGTTCATGGAATTCAAAAGCTGGATCAAGAAGGTAGAAGCATCAACAGGACAAAAATTGAAAGCTATCAGGTTGTACAACGGAATAGAGTTCAAGAATTCCATGTTTCATAGCTACTGTGATGAACATGGAGTGTCTCAAAACTTCTCTGCGCCAAGGACTCCTCAAGAAAACGGTGTAGAAGAGAGAAAGAATGGAACACTGCAAAACATGGCTCGTACTAAGATATTGGCAAGTAACTTGCCTCAGTCCTTTTGGGCAGAGGCAGTCGGTACCGCTTGCTACATCATTAACCGAGTCACCATAAGTTCCAACTTTTCTAAAACTCCATATGAACTAATCAAGGGATGAAAGCCAAATATTTCCCACTTGAAAGTCTTTGGATGCAGGTGCTTTATTCACAACAACGGAAAAGACGAACTAGGCAAGTTTGATCCAAGGAGTGACGAAGGCATCTTTCTAGGGTATGCATCCAACAACAAGGCTTACAAGGTGTTCAATAAAAGGACCAAGAAGTTTGAAGAAAGCATTCATGTTGTCTTTGACGAGTCCAAAAATGGAGGGAACATGTCAAGTAACGAGGACATACTGAAGGTTCTAAATACAGATTCAGATGATGAAGTCGATCCAGACTCAAGCACACAAGCTCCAGCTGAAGAAGTCACCCCACCCAATCCTAATCTGGATGGAGATGACACAAAAGGTACTTTGATTCCTGAAGATGATTCTCCACAAAATGAAGATCATGTGGAAGAAGGAACATCCCATGGAACGACAAGCCAACAGGAACAAGAGGAGTCAAACATAGATCCCACTCAGATCGAAGTCAGAAACTATCATCAAAAGAGGGATCATCCTGTTGACAACATCATCACTCCATACAATAAAGGTGTGCTTACTCGTTCCTCTATTAAGAATTTTTGTGCTTTCAATGCGTTTATCTCTCTTGCAGAGCCCAAGAATGTGACGGAAGCATTAAAAGATCCTGACTAGATAGTTTCTATGCAAGAGGAACTACACCAGTTTGAGAGGAACAAAGTATGGAGATTAGTTCCCAAGCCAAAGCACAAAATGGCTAAAGGAACAAAGTGGGTATTCAGGAACAAACTTGATGACATCGAAGCTGTCATAAGGAACAAGGCGAGGCTTGTAGAAAAAGGGTACAATCAACAACAAGGGATTGACTACGATGAAACGTACGCTCCTGTTGCAAGAATAGAAGCCATTCGCCTTCTAATCGCCTATGCTGCTCACAAGGGATTCAAATTATATCAAATGGACGTGAAGACATCATTCCTGAATGGGTACCTACAAGAGGAGGTTTATGTGTTGCAACCTCCAAGATTTGAAGATGTTGATCACCCTGATCATGTCTACATACTGGATAAGGCTCTCTATGGTCTTAAACAGGCTCCTCGTGCTTAGTATGATAGATTCGCTCAGTTTCTATTAGCCAATGGATATAGACATGGTGTGATCGACAAGACGTTGTTCCTAAGGGAACAAGACAGTGAGGTTTTAGTAGTTCAAGTTTATGTCGATGATATTATATTTGGTTTTACTAACCCTAAAGTTGTAGAAAGTTTCAAGAATCTTATGAGCAGTGAGTTTGAGATGAGCATGATCGGTGAACTTACTTTCTTTCTTAGTCTACAAGTGGTACAAAGTGATGAGGGAACAAAGGTACATCAACAAAAGTACATCAAGGAACTATTGAAGAAGTATGGTACGGATTCTACAAAAGGTTTTGATACTCCTATTTCTCCTAATACTCGTCTTGATGCTGATCTTAATGGTGTTGATGTTGATCAAACGATGTACCGTGGTATGATTGGTTCCCTATTGTACCTAACATCCAGTCGGCCAGATATTATGTTCAGTGTGTGTCTTTGTGCTAGATTCCAAGCTAATCCTAAAGAAACACATCTGAAAGAAGTGAAGAGAATTCTGCGCTACTTAAAAGGGAACGATGGGTTATGTCTATGGTATCCAAGACACAACTCGTTCCAACTTGTCGGATTCTCAGATGCAGATTTTGCAGGTCACTTGGTAGATAGGAAGAGCACATCAGGCATGGCCCAATTTCTCGGTCCTTGCTTGGTGTCTTGGGGATCGAAGAAGCAAAATTCGATTGCTCTTTCAACGGTTGAAGAAGATTATGTCGCAACAGCCGCCTGTTGTTCCTAGGTTTTGTGGTTAAAAGAACAACATGTGGATTTTGGTATGTCTCTTGGAACTATCCCTATCTTATGTGATAATAGAAGTGCAATCAATATCTCCAAGAATCATGTGCATCATTCTAGAACCAAACATATAGATATTCAACATCATTTCTTAAGAGATAATATTGAAAAAGGTTTTTGATGAAACCCGATATAAACGCGCTATAAACGGGAATTAAATAAATACTAACTCTCGGGATTCGTACAACCAAACGGTTTTCGTACGTGGATCCACCCCTCAGCCGGTTGTTTTTGTGCTCTTTACGAATAAAGCCTTTAGACTTTATACCGTTTATAGCGCGATCTCACTCGGAGATCAAACATGTCGAGCTTTGGCAAATGAGATAGTTCTCGAGCCAAAGAGGATTTTCGACCCCTTCTTTAATCTCATTCCCTTCCTATTTATATGTTTGGGCTCCTTCTAGCTTGTCCATACATGCTCGATGTGGGATGAGCTATTATTGAGAATGTTAGGCCAATGGCCTACGTGGAACTAAGTATTTTGAGATAGAGTTGGCCGATTTTGTTGACTTAAATAAACTGTTGTTGAACGAAGATGATGACGAGGCATAGACTCTCATCTTGCATTTTTTGCCCATTGAATTGCTGATTAGGCCAAGCCCATGAATGAGTTAAATTTGGGCCCAAGCCCACGTTTTGTTCTGCTCAACCATTCATGAAAACATGTATACACATATTTCCACATGGTAATTACGATCATGTATCTCAAAAATATACCACTTTGTACGTTCAAATGATGCCCAAACGCGTATATATTATGCGGCATTTTATCTCTTTTTGTTTGTTGGATCTCTTTTAATCATTAGCGGTTATTTCGCGCACCATCACAACCCCTTGGCTCGGTGTCCTCGTTCCACGAGGGCAACGAGACAACAAACAGGTGTGCCAACTTATCGATTTTATGCGACGTGGTCTCACTCGAGATTAGGTGGAGTTCGCGCAGTTTTCGAGAGTTGTCCCTTTAGAGAATTAGCGAACCTCGTTCGCTTAGAGAGTTGGGACCTCGTCCCTTTAGAGAGTTTAGCGAACCTCGTTCGCTTAGAGAGTTGGGACCTCGTCCCTTTAGAGAGTTTAGTGAACCACGTCCACAGAGAGTTTGGACCTCGTCCATAAGAGAGTTTTAACCTCGTCCATAAGAGAGTTTGGACCTCGTCCATAGAGAGTTTGGACCTCGTCCATAGAGAGTTTGGACCTCGTCCATAGAAGAGTTTGGACCTCGTCCATAAGAGAGTTTGGACCTCGTCCATAGAGAGTTTGGACCTCGTCCATAGAGAGTTTGGACCTCGTCCATAGAGAGTTTGGACCTCGTCCATAGAGAGTCTAGACCTCGTCCATAGAGAGTCTGGACCTCGTCCATAGAGAGTTTGGACCTCCTCCATAAGAGAGTTTGGACCTCGTCCATAAGAGAGTTTGGACCTCGTCCATAGAGAGTCTGGACCTCGTCCATAGAGAGTTTGGACCTCGTCCATAGAGAGTCTCCAACCCCAAGCGGGAAGCGAGGGGTGGAATCGCGCACTTGTCGAGAATCTACAACCCCAAGCGGGAAGCGAGGGGGGACTAGCGCACTTTTCGAGAATCTCCAACCCCAAGCGGGAAGCGAGGGGCGGATTAATTATTATAGAGAATTAGAAACTCGACCTAATGTACTAATACGTACAAAATATAATCAATTAGCGAGTTGAATTTATAAGCGTACCTCCTTCCGTGAGTATGCACCGCGTGATTTTCGGAACGGAGGTTGTGGCAATAAGCCATTTAGCCATACTTGCCCAGCCCTTTGTACGTGCATAGAGAATTTTTATGATGTCCATGCATGCCATATATAACGAGATTGGCTCGAGGAGTATGCATATATATAATGCGAGGTTTTTTATGCCATTCATGCATATATAATGAGATCTTTCACGCCAACCTCGCCAGTATATAGGAGTTTTTATGCATAATGTAATTATGAATGACTAATTAACCATAAATAGTAATTTAAATGAATGAGGCTTACCTCCTTCCGCCGTCATCGACGTGTGATTTTTTGGAACGAGGTTATAAGCTATACATGCCAATATTTGAACGGAGATTCTTGGCCATAAGCTATACATGCCGCACGTGATGATTTCCAAACAACTTGTCACCATGCATAAGCGAGCAACCATATTTTAAAATTAGATAGTGCCCCTTCGTGCATATATGAATGTCATTTGATATATATTCACCATGCACCGGCCCATTTGCTCAAATTAAGTCTTGCTCTGAAGAGCTCACAAGTTAGCTGAGGGAGAAGAGCGCGCCGGCCAAGGCGTGAAGAATGAGCTCCTAAGCCAGCTTTGGAGGATTGGCCCAACTCCTGCTTTGATTAAAGACCTCGTGAATCTCGGCTGGAAGAATATTGCGTTGTTTGGCCGAGGTGGCAGGGCGCAGAGCATCGGGAACGAGCACCAAGAGAGCGGCATAGAAGCCGCGATGTTCGGTCGAACACGCCGATTGCCAACCCCGGCCTTGATTAAAGACCTCGTGAATCTTGGCTGGAAGAATATTGCGTCGTTTGGCCGAGGTGGCACGGCGCAGAGCGTCGAGGACGAGCACCAAGAGAGCGACATAGAAGCCGCGATGTTCAGCCGAACACGCCGATCGCCAACCCCGGCCTTGATTAAAGACCTCGTGAATCTTGGCTGGAAGAATATTGCGTCGTTTGGCCGAGATGGCACGGCGCAGAGCGTCGAGGACGAGCACCAAGAGAGCGACATAGAAGCCGCGATGTTCAGTCGAACACGCCGAACGCCAACCCCGGCCTTGATGAGAATGACTGCTAAATTCCGCCTTTGCAAAAGAAGACCGCTAAACTTGAAGAAAGTGTCTGCTCGGGAAGCCTCGGAGAACGTACTTTGAAGGCCTAGCCAATCAGCCTCGCACATTCATACATGCCCACATGCCATGAACACCGCGCTGCAAGAGAGGACATGGGTGAGCTAGCCATGCACAACCTCGAAGCCGAGGCAACACCGCACCGCGCACTATGACAATGCGACGTCTCCACGAAGACTATGCCTTCCACGCGGGGAACGATGACGATTGACACAATTGACGAGCTCCACCGCGCCTTATAGGAGTATTGTGCGGAAGCATAATGCCCATGATTGTCTCAAGTGACAACAACGGAGACCACAAGGCATAGCGACGACGGGCGGCGGTAACGTCGGAACAACACAGCGCGAACGAGGTGATGACGCCTCGGGCAGGCCTCGCCAGCTAGCCTTCACAAGCCCTTCAACTTCGTTAATGTCGAAACATCGCACGCCAACCCCGACGCCGAAGCTAGCCAAGGGACCTCGAGGCTTGCTTTCCTCGAAGATCACGTGGTTCGGTAAAGGAGGTCGCCACCCTAGAAGAGAAGGAGAGGTCGCGCTGACGAAGAGTGGCGTGCACCACCACCGGCGAGGTATTCGGCTGCCTTAGAAGGCCGTGGAGCCTTACCTCGGAGAAGACCATGAAGAGTGGCCTCACATTAGGACCTCGTTCATCCACCCTTTACATGGACCTCACACTTTAGCCCCTCAATCGTGGCTTTTCTTGGCATGGCATCGCTGTTTGGCCCATAATTGCCATGAACACCGCGCTTGTTTGGCAAATGACCCCGCTTGTTTAGCCCCAAAATTGTCATGATCGAACGGAGGTTGAGAGGTCGCGACCCACTTGATTATCTCCCGAGAGTAGGTCGGATAGGGAGAGATGGTTCCCACAGACAGCGCCAGTGATGAAACCCGATTTAAACGCGCTATAAACGGGAATTAAATAAATACTAACTCTCGGGATTCGTACAACCAAACGGTTTTCGTACGTGGATCCACCCCTCAGTCGGTTGTTTTTGTGCTCTTTACGAATAAAGCCTTTAGACTTTATACCGTTTATAGCGCGATCTCACTCGGAGATCAAACACGTCGAGCTTTGGTAAACGAGATAATTATCGAGTCAGAGAGGATTTTCGACCCCTTCTTTAATCTCATTCCCTTCCTATTTATATGTTTGGGCTCCTTCTAGCTTGTTCGTACATGATCGATGTGGGGCGAGCTATTATTGAGAATGTTAGGCCAATGGCCTACGTGGAACTAGATATTTTGAGATAGAGTTGGCCGATTTTGTTGACTTAAATGAACTGTTGTTGAACGAAGATGATGACGAGGCATAGACTATCATCTTGCAATTTTTGCCCATTGAATTGTTGATTAGGCCAAGCCCATGAATGAGTTAAATTTGGGCCCAAGCCCACGTTTTGTTCTGCTCAACCATTCATGAAAACATATATACACATATTTCCACATGGTAATTACGATCATGTATCTCAAAAATATACCACTTTGTACGTTCAAATGATGCCCAAACGCGTATATATAACGTGGCATTTTATCTCTTTTGTTTGTTGGATCTCTTTTAATCATTAGTGGTTATTTCGCGCACCGTCAGATTTATCAAGATGGATCATTGTAGGACTGAAAATCAAGTGGAAGATATTTTCACCAAGGCTTTGGACAGAAAACCCTATGAGCATCTAAGGATGTTACTAGGAATGATTTCCTTGGAGTAAACAAGTCCCGGTCCTCTATTCCTTCAGTGTCTGACTAAAGAGGTAACTTCTCAGGGAACTACGTATCATTTGACAAGTTTTCTAATGGCTTATATCTTTACTCTATGCATTGATGTTGTATATATTAGAAATTGTTAAGTGTTGCATGCTAAAAGGAACTAAAACTAAATTGTTTAGATCCAAGATTTTCTTTTGGCCCAAAATAACCAACTTGATCTATTCTATCCCTCACTTTAAGCCGAAATGATGGTTGGTTATAAGTTGTCCCTTTGCCTGGTCCAAACAAACGTTCCCTATGAACCCCCTTTGATTACCTTTAAACGGGGAATAATTGTTTGGATGTCAAAGATATTCCAAGCCCACAAAAAGTTTGAATGGAACATCCCTTGTCCCTTGTCTGTTCAAACATAGCCTTTCATCCACTCATGGTAACGAGGTATGGAACTAGTAGTTTGGAAATAGTGTCACATTCAAGGAACGTCTTTGATTACAATTGAAGATTTTTCTGCAAAGGAACAGACGTCAATCAATTAAGAAAACGCATTTAAGAAATAGCAGTTATGACTGCTCGTTTGAAAAATCCAGCCGTTGCATTGTGTTTTTCCAGGGAACGATAGGATGTTGGCGCAGTCGAGAATTAATGGCGGTGAAATTTCATCATTATGGAAACTATTAGCCGTTAAGATTTGGATAGAAAATCTTGGGAAGATTACGATCTTTATCAACAAGGAAAGAGGTGTGCTTTATAATCCCTTCTCTCGGTCATTTTTTTTCACCGCATCTCTATTCTACCTTTCGAAACCCTAATCTTCTTCAAGCTTCAACCTTTTATCTATACTGCTTCAATGGCTTCCTCTTCAAACACCCATGTCCTCAACTTTGACGGTCTCGATGCCTCCGAGATCGCAGCCCTTCAAGCACAACTTGAATCTCTCAAAAAGGCCAAGCTTTCTTCTCCCTCTCCCATCTCAAAGCTCGAAACCCAGTTTGATGTTGTTGCCGACATTAGTGTAGCAGTCGCTGCTAAGGTCTCGTCAGAGAAGGAGACTCTGGAGGAATCTGAGAAGGATCACTCAATGGTCCCTTCTGAAAATCCCTCTGACAAGCCTGCTGAAACAGGGGAAGGAAAGGAGGGCAAGGACGAGTCTGAGAAGGAAGAGGTGAACTCGCCTCCGAAGGAAACGACCGATGATCAAGCAAAGGTGGAAACTTTGCCATGTCACATGTGGCTTGGGTGGGTTAAACCAACCAGCCAAGGCAAAACTCTGGCTAGGAAGAGAGCCCCCAAAATTCCATCTGAGATCTTTTATATCTCGGATACGGAAAAGACTCCCTATCCTGCCTCCAAAAAGGCAAAAGTCGCTCCCTCAGGAACTAAGTACAGCCTTCGCTCCACCGTTTCAAAGAAAATGGTGGCTCAGGAGTCCTCTAAGGAAGAAGATCCTAAAGAAGAAGAGGAGGAGGTTGGCTCTGAGTCTGAGGAGGTTGAAGATGAAGAAAAGAAGGAGTTTGGTGATGATGGTGATATAGAAGAGGAGGAGTTGGAGGAAGAGGTTGAAACAGACCTCAAGTCTGCCAAGGCGAAAGGTAAACTGCCAATGGAACCTGAGGCCAGATATAAGAAGGTCTCAAAGAAAGTCGTCGCTCCTCTGGTGATCGACGAAGAGTTTCTGAAAGGGCATGATTCGGAGGAATTCTGGGAACTTCTCAAGTTTCAAGGATGGGATAAAATTTGTGCCTCTAGTGTCAAGGTATATGTGTCTCTTCTTGCCCAATTCTTTGCTTTCTACCAACTTGCTGATCTTGTGACTGGTCCAATGGGGTTCGCTACTGTTTGTGGAAAGGAAATTTCTTTTTCTCTGGGGTCTGTTGCCAAGATTCTAAAAGTTCCTGGTGAAGGTTATGGTGAGTTGCATACTTCGAGCAACTGGCCAAGGAACAAGGCTCAACTGATTAAGCGTGTCATGGGAAAGGCGTCTGATGCTGGTCCTTATTCAACTAATGATCTGAGATACACTGCAAGGATTGCACATCATTTTCTGATCAAGATCATTGTTCCTAGGCTGGAGAAAAGTACTACGCTCACCATCAATGACATGATTCTGTTGGACAAGTTTCTAAGGAAGGAACGTATCAGTCTTTCGGAGATAGTGATGAGGCAAATGGCTAAGTGCACAGGGAAGAAACATGGCATGCCTTATCCTCAATTTGTGAAGGCCATTCTGAAGGAGAGGAAGACTTACAAGCCTTCGAATGATGAGTTCTTTGGATTACCACTGGATATGCGCAATATCTCGAGGATGAACTTCCAGGGTGATTCAAAGGGAACAGCTGCAAAGAAGACTGCCCAGATGGACGTTGGGAGTTCTTTGATGAGTGAAGGTGTTAATGCCAAGATGTTGTCTGAGCTTCAAAAGATTTGCTCTCAGCTGAGTACCATCATAGGTTACCTGGCTAAGAGAGACACTGACACTGCTGCTGCTGATTCCACCACCTCCGAACCATGATGTGGACCCTCTCTAATTCCTTAGCCTATCTATCCCCAGTTTAAAGTTTTTTGTTGTTTCTTGGATGTTAAGACTTTTTATGTTTTTATGTTTTCTCTGGTTGTGATCCCCGCAACAATTATCTATAATAATAACTATCTTTTGCTTATGAATGGTTTGAGTTTCAATTGAATTTGTTCATTTGCTCTAAATCTTTGCTTGATGATTGTTGACCTTTTGATGATGTCAAAAGGGGGAAATTAGGAAAAATACAGAGATGGGTTCTATCTAGGAAATACAGAGGGAACTTTGGCTAAGGGGGAATATGTTGTTACCTCTGATGAGTAGGAACAACTGTGCATCTGTTAAGGGGGAACCATACAGGATTTTTTTTCTACTGGTTTCTAGATGTGCTTTTTTGTATAAGTTTGTCATCATCAAAAAGGGGAAAATTGTTGGAACAATGGTTGTTCCATGGTTTCTCTTAGTTTTGGTGATAACAAACTTAGTTAATATAACTTGCTTCTACATGTAAGTGTTTCAGGAAAACAGGTACATAGTCACGAGTGACGGAACATTGTGAGGAACGATGAAAGGAACGAGTGACAGATTTAGGAAGCGCGTCTCAGACGGAACACGACTTTCTATTAATGGCAAGTTACCAGATCTTCTACGAGCAATCTTCTAAGAAGATATGACAGTTGTAGGCGGTTGTTTGAGGAGATCAAAGGAAGGATAAGATCAAGCTTCACACGATCTTATCTAAAGAGATCCGATATGATTCGGTTTTGGCAAGAATCGGCATGGTTGAAGATCGGAAATCACAAACAATACTTTCTCCTTATTGTGTGGGATTTGTTAAGTGGAATATCTGCGTAATTAGGCAAGAATTACGTATGAGATCAGACTTGACATATCTTATAAATAGCTAGGTTTAGCTAGGGTTAAGGAGTGGTTGTAGACGATGAACTTGGAGAGAGAGCTTTTCAAGTGTATGAGTTTGTGGCTTTTTCCGGTGAAGAATCCACAAGTAAGTCAGTAGTTTACTTTGTCTTAGGTTTACGCTTAGGGTTGTAGAAGTCTAGTTGGTTGAACTTTGGTTGGTGCCTTAGTTACTAGGGAACTTGACTTGCCTTGCAATCGTTGAAACTTAATAAAGGTATTCTATTGAAAATCCTCTGAGAAGGAGTCTCAGAGGTAGATGTTTTTTCTTTCTACGACTTGTTGGTGGGTCAGAAATTTTTCCTTTCTAAATTCTGTGTTCTTATTGTTTATTTCCGCTGCCTAGGGAACATTACTAATTTCCTGATTTGTTACTAACGCGTCACGATCCAACACTTATCATGGTGGTCTGTTTGATTGATTTCATTTAGTTCAAAGATAGCCTTGTTTTTGTAGAACAAGATGGTCCACCAGGACCAAATGAGAAATTGTTACATTTCTATATGAGAGCACTTCAGATGGCAGATGCAATATTTTCTTTTGACTTTCTTCTTTCTTTCTATAAGGCAGAGACTAGAGATTGTGGGTTTACAGTGGATGACACGCATTTGCAAACATGTACTAATACTATTGTTTACTTCTACACTCATATTTGTAACAATTCTTTGCATTTGAATACTATGACGGGAATAATTCTTGAATGGCTTTTGCTTGGTTTTCAAGTTTTTGAGCTATATTGTCATGTGTACGAAGAGAATATGCAGTGATTTATAGGTCACTATTGAGATTGCGGTTGAAATTGGAATGAGGAAAATGAATCTAATATTGGTAGGCAAAATGAGTGATGATCATGAATGGTGATTTACATCCAAGATGATTTATATTTGTAAAGCTGGTTTACGAAGAGAATATATGCAATGATTTATTTTTCTAAGTTGTTCGAGTACTTCAATTTCCTCTATATTAATGGTAAAGCTGATTTACATTCAAGATGATAGCTAGCCAGTCTTTGTTTTACCACCTGTTTCTAAAAAAATTAATGACTCACTAATATTGCTATGCTTAATATGATGCTTGTTTGAATGTAAATACAAAGAAAATTAAATGATATGCTTAATATGATTCATTGCTGATGAGTACTTATTCATATAAGCTTGAAAACTTACTTTTTTTACTAGTTCAGCTAATACACTATGCATTTCTTTCTTATGTATATCTTTGCTGGTGTATTATATCTATGGATAGTTCAAGGCTTGAAGGGCATAATCCAATCACAACATCAACTCGAGCAGTGAATGCGAATATGCGTCATAGGAAATATAAGATAGATTATCTGTGTAATAACCACTCTTTTTAAGAAGGGTATTATTGTAATTTTCCTTCCTTCTCATATCTTAATAAATGACATTTTTATTTTCTCAAATGAATAAGAAAATTTTAAATAATAACTTGCAATAGTTATTATGTCATTCTGGACCTTACCGGAAATAGTCATAAGTATAAGTCTTATAAACAAAGAATAATCATTTAATTTTCGTTATAATATGATAACGGAAATTAAAAGTAGCTTTCTAACATAAACCAATAATAGATTTTAAATTCGTTTTAGGCTCCAAGAGAAATGAAAGTTATTTGGAATAAAAGTTAAGTCTAACTTAAATATAATATTTTTGAAATTTGGGAGATTCTTATAATATCATGTTTTAATAAGAAATAAATTTCGTTATAATATGATACCTAAGATTCTTTTCTTTAAACATATCCCAACTCGATCGGCTCGGGATGCTTAGACATGCCAGAACTCTCCCACCTCTCACTCACACCCCCTTTCAGTTGGAGGGAAGCAATCTGCTCCTTCTCAGCTGGAGTGCAAACTATATTTCTGAGTATCTTTTCCACGCGGAAGAACCAATAGGCCACGAGGATAGGTTCCCTAGTGCCATCGTAAGAATCAGGCCTTATGGCGGTGAATGTCTTCATCACCCTCATAAAACTTAGGTCATTAACATGATTATCCTGATTGACATTCTCAACAACAGCCACATTTACAAGAGGTAGCGGCGACACTATTCCTTGTTGGGCGGTCTTGAATACCTCAAGCAAGGCCGTGGTGGTGGAAGTGTCAAAGTGTACAACATTATTGCCTCCAGCTTGATTTCTAGTTGCATTGTTTGCTGAATTGTCATTTCCTATCATATTGACTCGAATAGTTCTTTGAGTGTTCACCATCTATAGTTTCCACAAATGTCATTCAAAGAGACAATCAACATTTGCATACAAGTAATGGACACACATTTTGAAACAAAAATCATCATTATATTGAAATATTGCAAGGTTGGTGTCGTACTACAATGTACAAGGAAAAGATGGTTACAACCCAATTTTAGAAATTGAACTACTTAACCAATAGATTTGGCACTACAAGACGAAACAATAGCAATATCCGCAAAGTCTATTCGTTAGGAGTCAACCATTCTATACAACACAAAATTAATGGTTTGCATAAGGTTCAAAAGTGAGAGTCGGGACACATATCCAAAGACTACCCTAATAATTATTAGGCAACCTTGAGGATTACTAAGCCCACGATGACAGTGTCGGGGGTGGCAGTACGTAATCAAGAAATCTTGTTCAAAGTTGCCTATCTCCAAGACCTCACCCGTATAACCCAATAGCGAATCAACTTGCCTAATCTGGTGGAAAAGAAGACCTATCATTCTATCTCCATCCTCAAGGCAAAACCCTCAGCGGTTGGCTTTATACTATAGATGAGCAAGGGAATATTTCCACATCTCTCTATGCGAACCGAGTAGGTCGATCCTTGCGTGGAGATACAAATAAGGAACGGGTCTAAAAATTACCAGAGCCTCTAGTAGTCTCTGTCCTACAGGTTGGGAGCTTACCTCTCCCCACGTCCCCGGGTAAGAAGTTTCTAAAATCACCTCGATAGGTCGCGTATTGGACGCTTGGTTGGCAGATTTTTCTTGCGGGTCCTTGGGGACTTTGCGACGTATAGGCGCAGCTTGCGATGGCCCCATAAAGGCTAGGAGTAAGCATTCTCAACAGCTCTCATCGCTCTATCCGCTTCCCATTGGACACGAGCTTTGTTTCTATCCAACACCATTTTCTTAAGACGAAGACGGTTAGGTATTAGAATTTCTGCAATTCTATATTCAAGGTGAAGATTATGGAAGGAAGTTTTGAAATCAAATTATGATTGTTAAAACATGAGCCTAGACACTTCCCTTCAACTAAATAATTAGTAAACACTAAAGATTAAACAAGTGGCTTCCGAGTTAAACTCGAGCTTAGTGAGCCTTCAAATGAACCGAACACGAACAAGATTTTGAGCTCGAACCAAAATCGAGCTCACATACTAATAATCGATCCGAGCATGAGCAATTCAAAGCTCGGCTTGCTTACCGCCCTACCATCTTACGGTTGGGTTGTAATTGAACTGAGTCGAGCTTTAAATTGCTCAAGGTCGGCTTATTTAAAAATAGATGAGCTTAAATGCAAGGTTGGTTCGAGCTCAAAATCTTGTTTGAACTTAGTTCATTTAAATACTCACCGAGCTCGAGCTTAGCTCGCGAGCCTCTCTAGCGGAGTTTTCTTATGCTCAAGTTTAATTCATTTATTTTTTGAGCTTTAAAACTGTGTTCAAACACGACTTGTTTACAAATCAAGCCGAGCAAAACATAACTCAACCGAATACCAAATTGCTCATGAACGGGTTAGTTTATTTACTGTTTACTTTTTGCTATTTACCACCCAAAGTTATCACTATTAGTGAAGTGCGGGACACCTGCTACGCGGGACGGTGTCATACGGATGGTGTGGGCCTATATCTGACGTTCGGTTTGTGTATCATGTGACTGGGGCCCTCCGCGTACCTTTTTTTTTTACCAATTTACTGCATATCAATGTATTTACGACCTTAAAGGCAAAAAGTTATCTTGTCCTCGTCCATATAAATCTTCCTAACTCAAACCTTTGTAAATACTCGCTTCAGATGGAAATGTACTTTAAGTTGAGGAATAAGAAGTCTAATTAATTATATAGTCTTACTATTATTAGTGGTTAAAGGTTAATTATGGAATTCTATGTGAGAAATCCAAATGATCACATGAGAGATGCTAAAAGTTTTTCATAAACCTTTAATGATGGCTTGTTTGTTCTATACTCATAGGAAATGGAGTTAGGAATGGGTCAAACTCATTCCAATGTTTGTTTTAACTAAGGATGAGAATGAGTGATTCCCACCAAAATACATTAGAGTTCATATCCATTTCAAACTTAATGTATGAGTGATTCCTATCTCAACTCGATACCTCATTCCAACACGATTTCGAGTATAGAAAGAAAAGAACCCTAATAACATTTGTATATATCATTTCTTACGTACGTAATGTATAATGGGTGGTACGTATGTAAGAAACCAAAGTGGAATACTATATAATTACATCCTAAAATCCAATTAAAATCGGTGGACCATGAATTAAGGAAGGCACACAAATCCAATTAAATTACATCCTAAAATCAATAGAAGAAATAACTCAAAAACTTATACTATCTAAATTCTTGATGTATGATATACTTTCATTCACATCTTCCCTTAAAAAATTGGTAAGATAGTCATCTATTTTATTGGCTTTTATGTTGGTCTCATCGGGCTACAAGAAGGTCATGAGTCATGGGTCCTACAAGTAACACAAAATGTTGAACTTTTTTTTGTCGAAATAAATTTTGAACTGTTGATTTTGGTTAAAAGTTTTGAACTGTTGATTTTCTTGGTTGAAAGTTTTGAACTTTTGATTACGTTGCTATGATTTTTTTTCTCCACTAATTGAGCTGATCGTATTTGACAAAATAGGTGGTACGCTCTGTGATTATATTAAACCCATTAAAACATTGAATATGATTAAGTCAAAAGGTGATTACTGTTTTGTGTTTGTTATATACCTAAGGGGATAAATTTATTATAAGTTTAAATGCTGATAAATGTCAAGGTGATTACTGTTTTGTGTTTGTTGCATAAGGTAATTAATTACGGTTAAACTACATACTCCGTATATTGTGTACTCCCAAAACCATTACATCATTTACATGGAAGTTATCTATAATAGCTGAAGGCAAATTACAATTTTAATTTTGCATGTCATGTGATGTTAACTTTACATAAATGTACTTACTATAAATGTCCAAAATTCATCTTAACTAATGTGGCGGTGGTTGTGGTAGGGTTTAAGGTGATTTTGTGCAAGTGCAAATATGTCCACAAATAATGTGAAAAGAAAAGTCCATGGCTGCATAATTGTGGCTCCGGGAAGAAAAACGTAACGTTTGAAATCGGACGATTTGTTTGTACATCTCGCATTTTAAGCATGCATGTATTGCATCTGAATAAACAGTAAAATATATGTGAATTAATAATATGATTTTTGATAAAGTCCGTCA
This sequence comes from Fallopia convolvulus, assembly GCA_964016875.1. NCBI lineage: Eukaryota > Viridiplantae > Streptophyta > Magnoliopsida > Caryophyllales > Polygonaceae > Fallopia > Fallopia convolvulus. Next base: position 40,704,225 of record OZ024723.1, on the reverse strand, counting down.
GGTCAATATAGTCCACACGTCTGTGCGTGTGTATTGTATGTTAGGCTCAACACACAAATTTATAAAATTTCATCCTAAAACCAACTAGCAATAATAGGAGGGGTAATCCAATAATTTATATACTAGGCAAGTTATTATCTTAATTTTAGATGTGGAAAACCTTTTTGTCTCCACAATCTTGTTTGAAAAAATACAGTTAAAGTTGAGCCATAAGAGCGGGGGTAGGGTTGGACATTATCTGCGGGTGACAACCCATCTACTTCACCTTACCCAAATATACGAGTGAAAAAACAGAACAGAAGCGGGTAGCAAGTGGCGGGTGGGTTGGATTATGGGTAAAACGAGTGACGAATTGGATATGGGTGAGATTTTACACCCGATTCACTAATCCACCACCTGACTCACCCGCATAAATTTAACTATATATATATATATATGTAACTATATTCTAATAGCAAACCTAACAATGTAACATTGCCGCCTCGAAATTTTACTACTCGTCTAGTCACTTATCATGTTTTGTTATGCAATCTTTAGCTTCCCCTGGCCCGGCCTCCTCAATAAGCACTGCAACTTCCAATCTGGTCGTCTTCTTTTGCGTCTCTATTGTCATCTTCTCCACGTCACCACCGTTCTGTTATCCAGTCTTCAACTCTCCTTCACTGTTTCACTGTAAGTTTTACTCACTCCAGCTGCACGCCTTCATTGCTTCTCTTCTTAACGGCTACTTCATTCGTCTTACTCATTCTTGTCGTCATCCCTTTTCAACATCAGTGTCGATTAGTGCTTCTCTTCATTTTTTGAATGATTTTTATTCGATAATTTTTTGAAGGTTATTTTCTTTCGCATGTAATGGATCAGTTAGTTGAGTGAGCTATTTTCATTTACAGATTGGGGGGTGGAATAGCTCCCACCCACCTATAATCTAACTCATAACTAATTCTGGAACCAAGAGAAGAAACCCATATCAATCCATGAAAATACAAAGTAATTCATATGTACACGTACATTATACTTCATCATGTAACGAAATATAATATTAAGGTATCGAACTCAAAACTTTTTAGGTAGAACTCAACTTAACTTGCACGAAGGGTAATTTGAATAATTTCCATCTCGATCTTACCAATATATTGACCTATAACTCTATAAGATACGCTTACTCACTCTTTCACTCCCAATATTACAACTCTTATACTATAAGCACTTTACAATATTAAATCTTGGGGAGTCCCGAGCTGTCTAATAATGGCTTCCACACTTTTATCACTCGACCTATATAACTTATGGACCGGCATGTCCACGTTCAACTTTATGTTAAAAACTATATTCGGTACTCAAAACATTTATCAAAAAGAAACCAAAAAATATTTAATCTTGGGGCCCCACCAACCTTTTGTTTGCTAGCATTGGAGGCGTGGATCGAGCACCATATGTCTCGAGGGTTGTAATATCTTACTCTCTCTATATATAATATAAATCCCTCCTCTGCTTTCTTCCATCTTACAATTTCCTTTGAATTTCTCCTCCTCCTCCTCTTCAAAACTTGTTTCAAAAAGCTTCTTCCCAGAGGAAACAGGAATTGCATGGCAATAAGCTTTCAATCCCATGTGGTTTCAGACTTGTGCCTGGGAAAGCCAGCGCTGAAGTCCATCTCCCTCGCCTCCACCGTCGGCGACGCCCTCGTAGCTCTCAAAACCTCCGACGACAGCTTCCTCAGCGTCTGGACCTGCAACCACCACAGCCGCCGCCACAACGCCGGAAAGGAGGGAGAGGGTGAATGCAGATGTGTGGGGCGGATTTGTATGGTGGATATCTTGTGCTTCCTCTGTAAGGAGGAGAACTTGGGCTCCCCTGTTTCCGCTCTGCAATCACCTGTTTCTGTGATTCTCCCCAAAAATTCCGGCCTTGTTGTCAAGCACGTTGACCCATCTACAAGGTACAGCATTTCCTTTTTACAATTGGCTTCTGATTTTTATATGTTCGCATTTAATTAGTTGTTGGGAGATGTTGTACCGAATCACGATGTTGATTTTATTGTGTTTTTATTCTCTGGGTTAGATTTGTGTAGCTGTATAATTCACGTGGAATCTTGATTAGATGATTTTATAAAAAGAATTCCTTCCTTTTTTTAGTATTAATTTTAGTCTTCTGGCCTTTGAGGAGTTTGTGATCTGGAAAAATGATTTTTCCTGAAGATCTGGAACTATAATCTTCGGCTGGGCTAGTCAAAGCAGTCGTGAGAAGAATGAATCTGCCCTTTACGACCACTTTTTCCTACCCTTTGCCTTTGGTTTGAATAGTTAATTCGTTGATGTTTTCTTACTCGGTTGATTTTAACGCCGCCGAATGACTTTGTAAGTAAGCCATAACGTGAAGCGCGTGGGTTATTTTCTTTCTACTACTGATCGAGACACTGAGTGCTTACTTTGACTTTTAACACAATCCTATGTGACTGTGTAATTAATCTCCTCATGCAATCATTTGTCAAATCTTCTTATTTTTGGATCAATTTCCCTGTGTATGCAGTTTACTAGAAGCAATTGGGTTGATCTTGGACGGCGCCCTAAACTTAGTAGTCCCAATACAATCCACCACCCCCACCTACTCCAAGAGAAAGCAACCCACCCCCTCGGCCGCCTCGGCTGCAGGACAGGACTACTGCTGGCTGACCCAAGAAGACCTCCTCCGGTTCATCATGGGCCGAATCGGGGTCTTCACCCCAACCGCGGCCTACTCCATCGACGACCTCGACATCATCCGAACCGACATCCCCACCGTCAACTACCACTCCCCCGCCTCCCTGGCACTCGACCTCCTCCTCGCCCGCTCGTTGACCGGTCAAATCCCGGTCGCAATCATCGACGACGAGGCCGACGGCGCCCTCGTGGGCGAGATCTCCCCGTCAGCCCTCTCGGGCTCAGACGAGTCGGCCGCCCCGGCCATCATGGCGCTCTCGTGCGGCGACCTCATGGCCTACATTGACTCCTGGGGCGGCCCTCCCGAGTACCTCATTAAGGCTATCAAGTCTAAGCTCAAGGATACCGACTCCGAAGGGCTGCTCGCCTTGCTCGAAGACGACTACGAGCCCTCCCCATTTTCGTCCTCATCATCATCCGATGACGAGGACTCATTATCATCGTTGTCGTTGTCACCATCACTGCCTCTTAGGAGGCATAGTAGGTCGGGAAGCTACTCGGGACGGAGGGCGGAGGAGATCATGTGCCATCCCGGGAGCTCGCTCGTGGCCGTTATGATCCAAGCCATTGCGCATCGGGCGAGCTACGTTTGGGTCGTCGACGAGAGTTTCGGGTTGGTTGGGATCGTGACGTTTACAGATATGCTAGAGGTGTTCTATGAGCATATGAAATGCATGTTTGAGGAGGAGTTGGGTGATGATAAGTTAAGAAATTAAGTTGTTGCTTCAATCATGTTGAGAAGAATTTGGTCTTTGGGTTTTTTGCAATTTAATTATTCATGTGAATACTGAGGCCTTTTTCATCCTTCTTTCTACTAAGAGCCAGAGGAATGTGTCTCCTTTAATGTGCTCTCTTGTAACGTCCTATCTTATAACGTGTGATTAATTTTGATGCAGCATAGTAACTTTTAATTTGTTTCTCTGTTTTAGGTCTTTTTCATGTCTTCTTTTCGATCTGTAGGTTTTGCTTTTCGAATTTTGACAACTCTTTTGAGTACTTTTTTGTACTGTAACTATTTGTGCACGTAGGTTTTGCTTTCAGACATTTACTCAAGTGATTAAGCCTCTAAGTATAATACTTAGAGGTTTTGGGTTCGATTCTTGTGTGTATTGCCCTTAACAAAAAAAAAAAGGGTGAATAGGTCTGGATAATGAAGCAGTTAAACTTAAATTAATGACCCATAAATATAAAAACATCCTACAATTTTTTCAATTAACGTGTTTTAAATATAAAATTTGACCCGTGTAGTAACCTAGTTTTCTAAAACAATGGAGCAAGCACATCGAGTAATAATACAACCCTATTCAGAAGAGTTTAGAATGAATGCTTAATCACGTAGTATGTGTATCATAATTAATTTGCACTTTTTCATAATTAATCAATTCAAGCAAATGCAACTCGATATATCCATCCAATCTCAACTTTTATACTAATAGAAAAGTAAAGTTATGGGTTGAGCAACAAAATATATAATACTAGGAACGTACAAGATATATATAGATGGGGACGTCCAATATTAGTTTGTAAATGCGTATAGCTCACAAACACACGGTTTCTCCAACCATAATTACAACTTTATTAAATTTGGTTAGGTAAATTGCTCATATCAAGCTGGAAAACGTTCCAACATTGGGATGTCAATGATTTATGGCACTTGGCAATTTGCATATATATATATATATATATATATATATTATATCAAATCCACACTTCTTAACCTTTCATTTTTTGGAAGCTACGCACACATATATATTGTCTCTTATCTTCCTATTGGAATGTAACGGAAAAAGAAATCTGTTTAACGGGGGTAGCGTATTGAGATCATATATTATCTTTTATTATAGCTAGTATCTTTGTATTTAGGTTAATTATATTATTATAATATTCTAGGATATCACCAAGATATCTTTACCTTATTACTCTATCAATTCATGTATAAATAATTCTCTATATTGATTAATAAAGTTACGCAATTTCATCTTCATCTATCTATCTCTATTATGGTATCGGAGCGTTTTGCCTAGCGGCATTTCGATCCTCAATTTTTTTCTCTTATGGCCGCCGATGTCTATAATCGGTCACCAATAATCACCACAAAATAACTTCCGCTGCTTGAACAAAAAAAAAATTCTGCCTTCGGGCGTCTCATACAAAGCTGAGATCGCCTTCGGGCGTCTCATACAAAATCGGGATCGCCTTCGGGTGTCTCATACAAAATCGGGATCGCCTTCGGGCGTCTCATACAAAACCGAGATCTCCTCAGGGAGACTCACACAAAACCGAGATCTCCTAAGAGAGACTCACACAAAAACTGAGATCTCCTCATTGAGACTCACACAAAGACGAGATCGACTCAGGGCGACTCACACAAAGCCGGAATCGCCTTAGTCTCCAACAAAGATGGCTCCGTTCGATTCACTCTAATAACAAGAGATCGTCTCCAAGCATAGAGATCGTCTCCAAGCTTGGTCTTCGGCCCCCTCCGTCCAGCTTGCGGGGGAATATTGAGATCATATATTATCTTTTATTATAGCTAGTATCTTTGTATTTAGGTTAATTATATTATCATAATATTCTAGGATATCTCCAAGATATCTTTACCTTATTACTCTATCAATTCATGTATAAATAATTCTCTACATTCATTAATAAAGTTACGCAATTTCATCTTCATCTATCTATCTCTATTATAGGGTATGTATTATGGGTAAAAACAAATGATGGTTCACCTATACATTTCTGTCCCATTTGTTATGGCTTCCCATTCTTCATTATATATCATGAATCTGGGATGCTTTACTGTTGGCCAGGGTGTTCCATGTGGAGGTGAAATTCTTTTTTTAAGTTACAGATGATGACCTTTGCTTGATAACTTAATTAGGACATTCATTTCATATAAGGACTCTCGTTTATATTGCACAGCAGATATGATTTTGTTGGGGGAAAAGAGGAAATTTTTAGAAATAGCAAAAGTTTAGGTGAGCTGAGGTAGACATTATAAACCTAACTGTGTACCAGCAACCCATGTGAATGTGATGAAATTAATTAATGTATATATATTTCAGTTTAATTAAATTAGGTCATCCTGGGAGATTTGAATATATAATTCAATTGATATGAGTATATCTTTATGCTGATCAAACTAAGACGCCTCTTTTTAGGGTTAAAATATTCACAACCAAAAGCAGTCAAAATCTGCATTGATCATATAAAATCATAAAGTGCAATATATTACTTTTTTTTTTATTTTTGAGAGGAAGTGCAATATATTACTTTAGACCACTAGACCAGTTGAGCACCTGATTATGACTTGCATATACTATTATCCAAAACAAACCTGCAGAATGGTGAAGACCTACTACTACTACAGTACTACTACTAGTAGTACGTTTTCTAATTAATATATGTACATAGGGATGACGATTTGTTTATGCAAATCTTATCTTGCTGGGGAAAAAACACCACCTGGGTCGACCTTTGAATCAACAAATGGATAGAGAAATTAATGCAACAAATAGATGACAACATGACTCTTGGAATTTGGGTTTTACTTAGTTTGATCTAAAATTGCAACTTGTCGTGAGAAATAGGCTTTTCGATCTGTTTCTGGCCTTTCAGGTATGCTAAACTTTTATGCTAGCCTAGGCTAATTCTGTCATAAAAAAACTATCTTATTAAATGCATTGCTCATGATGAGCTCTAATTAGTTCTAACGATCGATCCATGACATCAATTTAGCATGTCTATATCAATTTTAGGAATTGGCCGGTTAATATATAGTATAAAACATGCAACCGTACCAACGCATGAATGAGTCCAATGTGATTTATGACTACAATGATCCTTGGAAGTACATGTGCGTGCTGGAAAGCCATGGTTCCACGCCAAACTATTTCAGCAATCTGCAAGAAATTGGAGCCTTTTTCTTGCAATAGTTTGCAGCATAAGACTGCAAAAGTTGTCACCTAGGAAGAATTGGGCCAGGCCAAAAAATTCATGCATTTTCTGACACATTAATTTGTAGCTTGGCTTAAATTTCAGTAGCATCAGACTGAAGAAGTGCCGTGCCCAACTCTTGTTTACTCTATAAATGGGGCGACCTCAGGGGAGATTGGGTTTGTCATTGGGTTGGGCTCCAAATTTTAGGCCCAAATAAGGTAAATTTGTCCAAAACTTCTCTCTATTTTTCCTCATCTTTACAACTCTAAATGTTCTCCCTCAAGATATAAAAATGCTCTATTCTCCATATCCAATCCATTTTTCTTAAATAAAAATGCACTAATCTCCCTATTCAATCCATCATTTTAAAAAAGGAGGTTAAAAGTAATAAGAGTATTAATGGGGTTGACCTTTCCGACTTCTATGATCATCATTTTATATTTCGGGATCAATCTTTTTGCCTTTCAAATTCCTCCATCAATGTTGTGATCATACTCCCTTCAGCTTCCTTCCTCAATGTTGTAACAACAAAATAAACACTTGCCATTTCCCCTTCCCAAAAGCTAACAACCCCTGCATTGTATAATTAGTCATAGCATTAGAGAGTATTTACCTTTTATTCAGCCAGTCATCGATTGCCTTTCGGATTCCGCTTGCAGGCCCATTTAAAGATACGATATAGGTTGCCTCTTTTTCTCGTTTTGGTTTCATACTACAATCCTGCAAATATTAGGAACAAACATTACCTTTTTGTTTTATATTTTGTAGGGAAAATGGTTGCAGGTCCATCCATGGAGACCCAAAAGATGTCACCCTTGGTTAACAAAACACAAGAACAATCCAGAATTTGCACACTTGATGAACTGCCTGATAGTATTCATCATAAGTTTAAAGTGATAGTATATAGAAAGTGGAATGCAACTAATGCATATGAAAAATATATAAGTACAGAATCCCTGGTTTTTTACAATAAGATTAAACATGACATATTTGGAGGCCCCAATTTGTAAAAAACTTTCCTCTTAAGTCTTAACATATTTTTATTCATTTATGATTATAGAGAAATCTTATGCAATGCATTGCGTGGAGCAATAATATTGCTCATTGTTTTGCTCATATTAAGATTCATAATATATATCTCCTATAACAAATCAATAATTCAAAAAAAACGTTTAAATGTATTTTCTCTTCATTATTTATTTTCAACAACTAACCCATATAATTTGTATTTCTATTCTAATTTATATAACATACACTAATTATCTATGTACAATTATAAAATTAATAACTATAGACCGTCAAACGGAGAGGCGAAGCCTTCTAGTTATTATAACATGTGAGGTTTCATTTGAAAGTACTGAATTCAATATGGAATAATAGAATTTTATCAAGTGACTCCTTCCTTGTGGGTGCATAACTAAACCTCAACAACAAATTCACTACAAAGCAATATTAAGTCTTGTATTATTAAGGAGGCACTCTGGTACAATATTAAATAGGGTGCAATGTGTGGTTAGATATTGTGCGTTGGATCACTCTCAATCAAAGGTTAACAATTAACCATCAAAATTAGAAAAATTGGGGACAATTTAGAGGATTATTCCCACGTAGAAATAAAAAAGGAAGGTGGTTGAAATTTAGGAGGAAGGAATAACAAATAAGTTAAAAAATCAAAAGCAGAATCATAGAAAATCTGAATTTTTAGAAAGAAATAAACCCACGTTTTTTTTAAATATGGCAGTTGCATGATTTTAGGGATTGATAAGAGTGAGAAATTTTTTTGAAAAATAAAAAAAAATCGAATTTACAAATACAAAATGTAACACCCCGTCTTAACGTCGGGGCGCTACTCGGTAGTTGACCCTCTCGGGCACTACCAGAACTAGTTTGACAACTAAACATCTGGACCTTGCAACTCGGGCACGATGAGAAAACAAACTTAAACCATCCAACTATCATTTAATAAAAACATATTTGTAACAACGGCATACATGAGGTCCCCACAACTGAGACAGAACACAAACAAACTGACATCCCACATAAGTCAACAAAAGAGAAGACTTCCAAAGCAGAAACTAAATACTAATCCAGAACACCCAACCAATTCCAACACCTAATGACACATGCGTATCAATCCGCTGCAACATCCGACCTAGGCTCCACCACGAGTCTTGAAAGAATACCTGGAACTGAAAAAAATAAAAGTCCCCGAGGGGTCAGCTACTATCCTAGGCAAGCTAGATAACACGCGGTAATAGTAAGACGTTTGAAAACCATAAATAAGCAACAACTTAACCTTTAACGAGTTAATAGAACAAAACATAATAGGTCAACACACATCTCAACACTCTAAATAACGAGTGAAGGGAAAGACAACTAAACATCTCAACAATCCAAATATCAAGCACAAAAGTAAAGCGTTTGAAATAATAGCCAACACTTCGACATTCAACAAATAAAGGGAAAGACAACGAAACAAGCAATTCATCAAACATGACAAAAATTCACAAGGTCGGAAGCCAACTAAGTAATCACACACAAACACACAACAAAACCATTCACAATCCTATTGGGAAATGCAATTCTCCCTTCCTCCTCCGCATTCCCATCTACGACACTAACTCCCTGCGCCCGAGTGCAGAGGCAAGCCCTCTCACTTTTCATATACGTCATACTTCAAACCCCTGGTCAAGCCTCCACTGGAGCACTTGCCAAAAAACAAGCAATTAATTTTATTTTATTTTTGAAGGGGCCCGGCCGACTCACGACAATGGCTAGACGCCTCTTCACCACTGACAATCATCACACATGATCGTGTCGGTTATGCTGCCAGCATAGAGAAAACGATACCATTTCTTTTACGAGAAAACGTTTGGAATGGAAAGCACATCACATCATGCAAGAAAACATTTCAAAATGAGAACATACATTCGTGACTAATTCCCAAAACCAATCTCACAATCACGGCATGAAATCTAACAAGACTAGAATAGAGCCGAGCAAGTCGAGAACGACTTACCTTGAAAGCGATCCTCGAATAACGTAAGTAGTGCGGGAGATACTAGGGACCTACGAATCATAACGTTCACGATTAACCAACTAACTTGGATAAGGACTTCCGATTCTAGGCCAGCACAACCATAGTGGCTTCGAAGTAAGAGCCACCATACATTCATGGTTTCCAAACAAAATCGGCTTGACTCGATTATAATATTATTAAACAAGTTTAGACTTGACGACTCACGGGCAAACATCCATTTTTCTCAACATACTAGCATTTCCTATCTAAGCCTAACGCGCCTCAAGACGAAGAAGAGTAAGGCAATCCAAAATCAAAGTCCAAGTTCACAAATTATTATACTAAGTCCCAAAGCTCATACTCAAGGCAAAACCAACCAAGCGAGTTCTACCAAGCAACAAAAAGGCCGAGACTAACAAACGTCCTATTCGAAACCCCTAATGCTACTCACATCCTAGGAAGGATCAAACCACACAAGCTCGAAATCCGTTCACCAGCACACAAACATCAATATCTCACTCACTCTCAAACCCGAGTCGAAATACAACTTTTAATTCATATCGGCAAGATGCATAATTATTCTTTTACTCCATTCAAACAAAATTCCACTACAACCATTCACAACTCATTCAAGCCTTATTCTCAAATTCAACAAACTATTGCCATAAAAGAATCAGACCAAAATACAACCATTAAACCACATTGGAACAAAACCGAATTATTGTCTTACACCATATAATTCAGAGATCCAAATTAATATATAATTTAGTAACACAATTTACACTCAAACAAGTACAAGAATTCCAACAACAATTCATAACCTCAAACACGTTAGCTACATTGATTACACCTAAACAATTGCAACCATAATTAATTAAGTGAAGGCAAGAAAAAAAAGGCAAAGCTCCACCTTTACAAACCAGAAATGGCGGTCCAAGAGATAAGTTAGGCTTGGTCGAGGTTACGGGCAGAAACAGAGTCGATCGGGGTTGGTGGTCGAAATCTGATTGAGTGACTTGGGCTCAAAACGTCAGAAGCTAAGGCGTCGCTGCACCGTGGCCGGACTCGTGGGTAAGGCGCGTGAAACCGAGGCAATTTCACAGTGTGGGTTCGAGCCCAGATCGCGGTGAACCAAGGTGGGTCGGAACGTCACCAATGACGAGGCTCGAATGCCTTGCTGATGGGTCGAAGGATTGGGATCTAGAGGTTCTCGAGCGACCACCGAACTCCTCTTTGATGCGGATCTCGACGATGACCGCAACTCCAAACCAGTGAGCGTAGTTGTGCTTCCCATGTGGACATCAGAGCACAACCACGAGCCTGGTTCGCTCGGACGGCGGCAACCACGAGCCTCTCGAGCAACACCAGTATTGTAGTCTCAATCCGGTGGCGCGAACGGACGATAGAACGAGGGCGGCGAATCCCCAATCTTCTTCCGCGATGGAAACGAGGGGAAAACGACGGTGGGGGAAAAAGGGCGGATCTCATTCTCAGCCTTCGTGAACGGCGCACCTCAAGAAAGAATTAGAATAGAATTGTAGGGCAGACGAGGGGAGAAGAGAGGAGGGAGAAAGGGTTTGGGTCCAATTCGGGTCTCCAAGGTTTGAAACAAGAAATTGGGCTTTTTGGCCCAAAACAAAAAATTAAGGTATGTAGATTGAAAATAATAGTAGGAGAAATTGAGACGGAAACAAAAAATAACTATCTGATTTTCGAAACCCTGAGTATTACATTACACCCCCCTTAAGAAAGTTTCGTCCCGAAACTTTTGTAGCTATTGTGGAAACTATCCAAAGTTCCCGAGGTTTCACAACCTCTCCCCCTTGAAGAGGTTCGTCCTCGAACCCCAGAATTGTTGCCAACAACTTAAACATAACATGGGAAAACAAAACGCATATCAATGTACTATAATCAAGACGAAAGACAACCAAACCAATCACATGTCCAAAACACAACCAAGCCAACAACAAACACGCTTAGCAACACTAAGTCATAGCAAATGTCAAACCTACTTTCGAGCAACCCGTAAACACTATTCTCAAAGGCCTCTACCAAAACCGAGTACCAAACCGGGTAGTTCTCTCTCATCCTATCCTCAGTCTCCCAAGTGGCCTCCTCGACTCCTCGCCGAGACCACTAAATCAACACCAATTGAATCTCCTTGTTCTGCAGCTTCTTCATTCGCTTGTCCGGTATCACTATCGGCGCCTCTCTGAAAGTATGATCGAGCTCGACCTCTAACTCTTCATAGTTTGGGGATTCGGAATGTACTGTCTCAATTGTGATACGTGGAAGACAGGGTGAACTCCATCCGAGGCGGGTGGTAGCGCCAGTCTGTAGGCTACTTCGCCCACTCTCTCCAGTATCTCAACCAGACCCAAGTAGCGGGGACTCAACTTCCTCGTCGCCCCGAAATCTCCTCACACCACGAGTAGGCGACACTCTCAACTAGACATGTGCCCCAATCTCAAACTCTAGGGGTCGACGTCACTTGGCTGCGTAAGATTTTTGACGGCTATGTGCAGTTAGCATATGCTCCCGAATCAAGGCCACCTTTCCAAACGTCTCCCCTATCATCTCTGGCATCTCTCCTACAACATCCAACGTGTCTTCCCAGCACAACGGTGTCCTGCACCTTCGTCCATACAAATCCTCATATGAAACTCTACAAGCGCTAGGTGATCTAACCAATGACCTTCCTAATCAAGAACGCAAGACCTCATCATGTGCTCTAGAGTCTGAGTTGTCCTCTCGAACTAACCATCTGACTGCGGGTGGTAAGCAATCGTGAAGTGCAATCTCGTTTTAGGTGCCTCATGTGCTTGTTGCCAAAATCTGGATATGAATCGCCCATCACGATGTAACACAATCGTCTTGAGTACACCATGCAGTCTAACTATCTGATTTATGAACACCTCTACTAACTTGTTTATTTGACAATTCTCCTTAATAGGCAAGAAGTGAGCAGTCTTTGTCAGCCTATCCACTACAACCCAGATGGCATCATGCCTCTTGCTGATCCGTAGTCCAGTGACAAAATCCATGGAAATATCCTTAGACTTCCACTCTAGAATAGGAAGTGATTGGAGCATCCCTCCCGACCTCTGGTGCTCAAACTTCACCTGTTGGCAAACCTGACACTTGGCCACAAATCTCGCTACATATGGCTTCATGCCATCCCACCAGTAATATTGTCACAAATCCTTGTACATCTTACTCGCTCTGGGTTAATCGAGTAAGGTGTAGAGTGGGTCTCTTGCAAAAAAAATAAAAAAAATCTTTAGTCCAACTCTATATCCCGAGGCACACAATTTTCGGCCGCGTAAACTCGGAATACCACCTTTTCTCTCCACAAAATCAGGTGCTTCTCCACGGATCAACCTCTGCCTTAGATCTTGAATCATCATACACACTTCTTGTTTCATCCCCACTTCTTCAAGAAAAGTCGGTTGCCACTCCAAAATACTCAATATACCTTGGTAACGCTGAATCTGCACCTCGATTTCGTACCTTATCAGCTCTCTCTGCAACTCTGGCTGAACCGTCAAATAATCCAACATACATTATTGAGAGGTCTTCCTACTAAGTGCATCGGCGACTACGTTCGCTTTCCCTGGGTGGTAAAGGACCCCCAAGACATAGTCCTTCAACAACTCGAGCCCTCTTCATTGTCTCATATTCAGTTCTCTCTGAGTGAAGATGTACTTGAAACTCTTATGATCTGTCATCACTTTGCATGTACTCCCATACAGATAATGACGCCAAATTTTTAGGGCATGCACCACCGCTGCTAACTCCAAATCATGAATAGGGTAATTCTGCTCACTCGGCTTCAATTGTCTCGAGGTGTAAGCAATCACCTTATCCCTCTACATCAACACACATCCCAGGCTTACCTTGGAGGAATCACTGTAGATCACATAATCCTCATTTCCCCGGGGAGCGCAAGTATAGGAGATGAAGTCAACCTCCTCTTCAGCTCATCGAAGCTTCTTTGGAAGGCCTCATTCCACTCAAAACGAGTGGTCTTCTTTAGTAGTTTGGTAAGTGGTTGGGCTACATGGGAAAATCCTTCCACGAGCCTCCGATAGTACCCTACTAAACCTAGGAAACTTCGTACCTCCTTCACATTTCTTGGGGGTTCTAACTCCTTTATAGACTCGATCTTCACAGGGTCCACCATAACTCCCTTAACAGACATCACATGTCCCAAAAAGGTGAATTTCGTTACCCAACACTCACACTTAGATAGCTTAGCAAACAATCGACGTTGCTTCAACCCTTTCAACACCTGCCTAAGGTGCTCTACGTGCTCCTCTTCATACCGGGAGTAAAATCAGGATGTCATCAATGACTACCACCACAAACTTGTCCAGGAAATCTATAAACACTCGGTTCGTCATCTCCATGAACATTACCGGTGCATTGGTCAATCCGAACGGCATTACCACAAACTCATAGCGTCCATATCTTGTTCGAAAAGCCGTCTTTGGAATATCTTCATCTCGAATCCTTCACTGATGATATCCTAACCTCGGATCCACCTTTGAAAACGTCGTAACCCCCTGTAACTGATCCAAAAAATCATCAATGCGAGCGAGTAGGTACTTGTTCTTGATAGCGACTCGGTTCAACTCCCGATAATCGATACACTAGCGAAGGGGTCCATCTTTCTTCTTTACAAGCAAAATTGGGGCTCCCCAAGGTGAGACGTTCAGACATACATACCCTTTCTCTAACAGCTCTTTCAATTGAGCCTTCAGCTCTTGCATTCCCATCGGAGTCATGTGATACAAAGGCCTTGAGATCGGTCTCTTCACTAGCTCTATATCAGTACTGAAGTCGATCTCTCTCTACATCCCACACACCTCTCACTAAGCAACTTGGCGGCCTTCATAAGACTAGGCACTGGTTCCGGCTCCAACTTCTGACTCACTAGTACAGTCCCGTCACTCGTGGTCACTATGGTTGTACCCCTTGGTGTATCTAGTGCCACTCTGAAGCGTCTTATCCAATCCATCCCCAAAATCACATCGTTGTCCAAGGACAACTGCAGCACTACATAATCTGTATATCAAACTCTACCCCTTATTCAGATAGTGAACTGTAGTACTCTATACTTCAACTCACCTTACTACCATCGGATAATCCCACCCCAAAAGATACCCCTTCTATACAAGTCAAGCCTAGTCTAACCACCCAGGCAGAGGACACGGAAGAGGGTGTGGCAACCTTGTCAAAAGAATATGGACAGATTTAGACTGAATCCAAAACGTACTTATATCCGTCAACATATGTAAGACATCAGCCCTCCTCATCTCGAACACTCGTGGCTGGTTATTCCTTAGGATATTGGCTTCTGTACCCCGTCCTTTGTTCTGGCCTAATGCATACTGAGTCTGTTATGGTGAATGATGAGCTCCATGGTTCACCTTCCTTGGTGAATGTCCTTGAGAGGGTACACTAACCCCACAACACTATCGTATAAGGTCGGGCTTCCTACAGATGACGTAGTTTCGAACTAGCTTCGAATATTGTTTCTTAATGTGATCATTGCCTCCACCCTTGAAGCACTCTCTCGAACTTGTAATAGAATGGCCCTGCTAAGTCTAATCCTGATGACCTTGTGATTGAGAACACGACCAGTTCTGGTGAAACAAGCATAGTTGATTGTCCCCCCTCGAAGGTAACATTTTTCTGACAGTCTTGGCTTAAATTCCACCAATCGGAAGTACCCTCTTGTAGAAAACTCTGCACCAGAGACATCTTCTTCTCCTTTAACGCCTGATTAGGATTCCAACGTCGACACCATAATACTCAACCACTGCTCTACTCCAGTACCCGGGGCACTAGTGAAGCTTGGCACCCCGGCCTTCTGAACTCCGCGAGTCACTTGACCGACTGGGGCTCATCTCTCAGTGGCTCTACCACACGATCAACTACCTCTAGCCTCTGTACTTCTGGTATCCCTTCTAACTGAGCAACTATAACAGTATTCTGGTATGGTGCCCTCATCTTAATCCTTTGAAGCCCAATATTAGTATTCTGATCATGTAAAACTCTAGTGATTATCCAACTTGCGGTGCATTGGCTCTAGAGTAGACTCCATTAGCTTGGGGTACCCCTCTAACGACAGACACGTTAGTATCCTGATGATCGTCAACAACCAAGTCCCCACTCTCAGCAACTTCTTCAGGTAAACATTCTGACGCTTCTCTGGCTCAGTAACAAAGGGAGTCTCTACTCCTACCACGTCCTCTACCACGACTTCTCCAACGGCCTCTCTTACTAGCAACAACAACTCTGAGTCTAGTTTGCGGGGTCATCTTTTAAGGAAGTCAAACGGTCAAAACTTTAAACTTGACTAAAAGTTAAGGATTTACTTATCAATCTTCGTGAGGTCCTTCGGCGGATGGCAGTGGAGTCGCATCGTGTCATCTACCCCTATATGCAGCATGACTACCCCATTTAAAACTTTTTAGAAAACATTGGCCGGTTTTTGTTTCTAGTTTGACCTCGTGTACATTTGTTGTTCGGTTCCATGTGCCCTTGTTGCCAACCTGGCTCTGATACCGATTTGTAACACCTCGTCTTAACGTCGGGGCGCTACTCGGTAGTTGACCCTCTCGGGCACTACCAGAACTAGTTTGACAACTAAACATCTAGACCTTCCAACTCGGGCACGACGAGAAAACGAACTTAAACCATCCAACTATCATTTAATAAAAACATATTTGTAACAATGGCATACATGAGGTCCCCACAACTGAGACAGAACACAAACAAACTGACATCCCACATAAGTCAACAAAAGAGAAGACTTCCAAAGCAGAAACTAAATAATAATCCAGAACACCCAACCAATTCCAACACCTAATGACACATGCGTATCAATCCGCTGCAACATCCGACCTAGGCTCCACCACGAGTCCTGAAAGAATACCTGGAACTGAAAAAAATAAATGTCCCCGAGGGGTCAGCTACTATCCTAGGCAAGCTAGATAACACGCGGTAATAGTAAGACGTTTGAAAACCATAAATAAGCAACAACTTAACCTTTAACGAGTTAATAGAACAAAACATAATAGGTCAACACACATCTCAACACTCTAGATAACGAGTGAAGGGAAAGACAACGAAACATCTCAACAATCCAAATATCAAGCACAAAAGTAAAGCGTTTGAAATAATAGCCAACACTTCGACATTCAACAAATAAAGGGAAAGACAACGAAACAAGCAATTCATCAAACATGACAAAAATTCACAAGGTCGGAAGCCAACTAAGTAATCACACACAAACACACAACAAAACCATTCACAATCCTATTGGGAAATGCAATTCTCCCTTCCTCCTCCGCATTCCCATCTACGGCGCTAACTCCCTGCGCCCGAGTGCAGAGCCAGGCCCTCTCACTTTTCATATACGTCATACTTCCAACCCCTGGTCAAGCCTCCACTGGAGCACTTGCTAAAAAACAAGCAATTAATTTTATTTTATTTTTGAAGGAGCCCGGCCGACACACGACCATGGCTAGATGCCTCTTCGCCACCGACAATCATCACACATGATCGTGCCGGTTACGCTGCCAGCATAGAGAAAACAATACCATTTCTTTTACGAGAAAACTTTTGGAATGGAAAGCACATCACATCATGCAAGAAAACATTTCAAAATGAAAACATACATTCGAGACTAATTCCCAAAACCAATCTCACAAACACGACATGAAATCTAACAAGACTAGAATAGAGCCGAGCAAGTCGAGAACGACTTACCTTGAATGCGATCCTCGAATGACGTAAGTATTGCGGGCGATACTAGGGACCTACGAATTATAACGTTCACGATTAACCGACTAACTTGGATAAGGACTTCCGATTCTAGGCCAGCACAACCATAGTGGCTTCGAAGTAAGAGCCACCATACATTCATGGTTTCCAAACAAAATCGGCTTGACTCGATTATAATATTATTAAACAAGTTTAGACTTGACGACTCACGGGCAAACATCCATTTTTCTCAACATACTAGCATTTCCTATCTAAGCCTAACGCGCCTCAAGACGAAGAAGAGTAAGGCAATCCAAAATCAAAGTCCAAGTTCACAAATTATTATACTAAGTCCCAAAGCTCATACTCAAGGCAAAACCAACCAAGCGAGTTCTACCAAGCAAGAAAAAGGCCGAGACTAACAAACGTCCTATTCGAAACCCCTAATGCTACTCACATCCTAGGAAGGATCAAACCACACAAGCTCGAAATCCGTTCACCAGCACACAAACATCAATATCTCACTCACTCTCAAACCCGAGTCGAAATACAACTTTTAATTCATATCGGCAAGATGCATAATTATTCTTTTACTCCATTCAAACAAAATTCCACTACAACCATTCACAACTCATTCAAGCCTTATTCTCAAATTCAACAAACTATTGCCATAAAAGAATCAGACCAAAATACAACCATTAAACCACATTGGAACAAAACCGAATTATTGTCTTACACCATATAATTCAGAGATCCAAATTAATATATAATTTAGTAACACAATTTACACTCAAACAAGTACAAGAATTCCAACAACAATTCATAACCTCAAACACGTTAGCTACACTGATTACACCTAAACAATTGCAACCATAATTAATTAAGTGAAGGCAAGAAAAAAAGGCAAAGCTCCACCTTTACAAACCAGAAATGGCGGTCCAAGAGATAAGTTAGGCTTGGTCGAGGTTACGGGCAGAAACAGAGTCGATCGGGGTTGGTGGTCGAAATCTGATTGAGTGACTTGGGCTCAAAACGTCAGAAGCTAAGGCGTCGTTGCACCGTGGCCAGACTTGTGGGTAGGGCGCGTGAAACCGAGGCAATCTCACAGTGTGGGTTCGAGCCCAGATCGTCGGTGAACCAAAGTGGGTCGGAACGTCACCAATGACGAGGCTCGAATGCCTTTCTGATTGGCCGAAGGATTGGGATCTAGGGGTTCTCGAGCGACCACCGAACTCCTCTTTGATGCGGATCTCGATAATGACTGCAACTCCAAACCAGTGAGTGTAGTTGTGCTTCCCATGTGGACGTCAGAGCACAACCACGAGCATGGTTTGCTCGGACGGCGGTAACCACAAGCCTCTCGAGCGACACCAGTGTTGTAGTCTCAATCCGGTGGCGCGAACGGACGATAGAACGAGGGCGGCGAATCCCCAATCTTCTTCCGCGATGGAAACGAGGGGAAAACGACGGTGGGGGAAAAAGGGCGGATCTCATTCTCAACCTTCATGAACGGCGCACCTCAAGAAAGAATTAGAATAGAATTGTAGGGCAGACGAGGGGAGAAGAGAGGAGGGAGAAAGGGTTTGGGTCCAATTCGGGTCTCCAAGGTTTGAAACAAGAAATTGGGCTTTTTGGCCCAAAACAAAAAATTAAGGTATGTAGATTGAAAACAATAGTAGGAGAAATTGAGACGGAAACAAAAAATAACTATCTGATTTTCGAAACCCTGAGTATTACACAAAACCTCTCAGAATCATTGACTATCTATTAGTCGACGTTTAAATAACTCAACATGATTATTTGAATAATTATAGAATCATAGAATATGTATAGTCAAGGTTTGAATAACACAATTTGATTGTTTGAATAACTCAATTTGATTGTTTGAATAACTCAATTTGATTGTTTGAATAATTATAGAATCATAAAATATTTATAGTCGAGGTTTGAATAACTCAATATGATTGTTTGAATAATTATAGGATTGAACATGTTATAACGTTTGCATTATTTAGGTTGAATAAGTATTCGTCTTACCGTGAAAAATCAATTCGATGTAGTTTGAATAATTTATATATTAAATGGGTGGATATGAAAAAAATATGAATCTTATATATGTAGTACAGTGAATAAGACAAAAATGGGGATGGTTACATCTCGAATATATACTACAATGAATTTGAATAAGTACATCTATTTTTTTGAAAGTACACTAATATGTCGAAAAATGTTAATCATTGTCGTTGTCTGCAAACTTCACACACTTATACTTCATCGACATTCTTCAATAACTACATAAGACACACATACATGAATAACAATTCACGCATAACAAAACACGTATATATGAATAACAGAATACATATATATGAAAAACAAGTCATACATGTCTGAATAATAAGCCACACATGTATGAATAACAAGCCACACGTGTATGAATAACAACATATGCATTCATGAAAAACAAATAATGGATAGATGAATAACAAGACATGTATACGAATAACAAAACACGTATAGATGAATAACAAGTCATGCATATATGAAAAACAAAATCAATCGTAATTGAAGCTTGTCGAAATCGTCTACCCCAAAAAACACCTACATGCAACAAATTATAAAGCCAAATCGAACACAACAAAACATGCATATATGAATAACAAACCACACATATATGAATAATAATCTACACATGTATGAATAACAACATATTAATAAATATGACTAATTCGTTCAATGGTTTTAAATGGTAATATAAGCATATGTTGACATGAATAATATAGATTATTGAATAATCATTACAATGATTCTGAAAAACAAAAGTTAGTATTATGAAAAAGTTGTCTCTCTGTATTATGTTATGATGTGAATAATTATTACAATACTTATGAAAAACAACGTTGAATATCTTGAAAAATGTTTGAATTCTTCTATATTGTTATGCATCAGTCTGTGTAAACACACTAGAATAACTCATTGCAATGAATTGAAGAATTATATTATACTGAACCAAAATATAATTAATCATAATGCTATATGATTTGAACAACAACTTTCGTTTTTTTTAACAACAAATTTCATTCTTTTGTACAATAAATAATGCTATTTTAAAATAAAGAAAACACACATTTTTCATAATATAACGAATTCATAGCAACTATCGCCTTCTAAACCTAAAATCGAATTTCTTCATTCTTAACCTAATAAAAAATCATGCTCGATTAAACTAAGTTCTATCTACAAATCGACTCGAAATTGAAATCACTTACCAATTTTGAGAAAATCGGCGATGCTTGTAGACTATTTCTTCGACGTTCTTCAACCCTTTCGAATCGTTACAATTAGAGAGATTGATAATGGAATTGTAAAAGGTGAGAGTAGAGAGAGCATTTAATATTTGAGGAAATAATAAATGGACTAGCGAAATTTTAGGCAACTGAATCAAATTAAAAATCTCTAATTAATTTTAATCCCCTTAAAATTCGATCTAGTGTATCACCCCCATCACACATATTTGCACCCTATTTTTATTCAATCTTCACCCTCTATTTATCCAAATCTAATGGTTATAATTTAACCACATGATTTACTTTAAGAGGATGATTCACTAGAGCACTAATACATTAGAGCACCAATTGCACATAAATGTGACACCTCAAGAAAAGGGCTTCGTCATCCTCTTCTCAAGGACAAAATTAAGCATTTTTATATTATGTAATATCCGCTAAATTTCAAAAATAATAAAACGGATATTTATCCCAATAATTTTTTTTTCTCTACAGTAGAGGGAAACTAATAATCTTTATAATTTCTTACTAAATTATAAAGAGGTTGTAAAAGTTTATTACAAAAGACAATTAAGAATTCATGTAAATATATTAAGCAAACTTGGTGTGCATTTAAATATTTTTCTCTTAATAGAGAGTTTAAATAGTTTTATGATTTTCTTAATGAATTATAAAAATATTATAAGGGATTACTAAAGTGACAAATAAAATGTCAAACATATATGATTATAATAAATTCGGATTTTATAATTAATGCATCAATACAAAGCTAACAAAAATAAAAGAGATGCAAATAAAAAGGTGTCAAGAGTCGGGACTCGAACCCGAGACCTCTTGCACCTCTTCTATAATAACACCCACTCCAAACCGCTAGGCTAACTCATTTTTACTACCCATATTACAATTCTTTTAATTTTAAAAAAATCCTTTCTTCTTCTTCTTCCAAAGTCAAATTGAGTTTGATTGATTTAACATGGGAGCAATGCATGTTCACCTCCTTCTCCCTTTGCTTGCAAGAATGGCCTAATGACATCCCTCCTTACCTCATCTTCAACAAACACACATATGACCAATTGATGATCATCTCCTTCTCCTCCATTGGTCCATCACCATTGCCATGGATTGAAAAACTTGCCTCCTGTGCCTATTTAAAGGAGCTCCAACTCCCTCCAAACTCACTCATTCATCACTCTCTCCTTCTTCTTAGCAAATTCTCTCAAGTTCTAGTTCAAAATCAACCCCTCAAAGTTCTAGTTGTCCATTCAAAACTCCACCAAAAAGCCTCTTGTTTTTCCCTTGTGCACCGCCGGCCGCCTCCCTCTGCCCGCCGGACCGCCGAGCCACCGCCGCCGAGTCTCCCGCGCACCGCCTTGCCCCGCCGTCCGCCTGGTGTCGCCGCCCCGAGCCGCTGCACGCCCCTTACCTTCTCCTCCTCTGTATTCTGTAATACAGGCTACAAGAAATTAGGGTATAATAATTTAATCCCTTTTTATTTTATTAATTCAATTAATTCATGTTTTATTAAAATAATTTGTTAGTACAAGTAAACAATTTAAATATGGGTTAAAGTGCAAGTTTTAATTTTAATATAAATATTAGTTGAGATCTTGTTAGTTGAAAAGAGAAGATAAATCAATTAAATAAAGTATTGTGGAAAATTCCTTATATCATATTATATTATAAGTTGCAAGACATGTTTTATATAAATAATAATAAGAACTTTTGCAAAAGTATTTTTATATAAAGTTACTAATATAAAGTTGTAGCTTTCTATATTTAAAAGATATTTTGTTGGAAGAATACTTATATTTATATAAGATATTAATGTTACATATCTCTAAGTGTAAAGAATATAATGGTATATGAATTTTTATAATGATGATAGATATGTTAATGAATCTATTGTTTAATAAAAAATATTAGTTTGACCTATCTCTAGGTGTAGAGATTTCTAAAAGATATAAGCTTTAATTATAAGAGTTTGGTTCAAATGAAACCAACCCTTAACATGAAACGGAAGGAGAGTTTTCAGCCGTCGGATCACATGATCCAATGGCTCAGATTACTCCTGTGTTTTTGAAAAAAAATAAAAACAAATCAGCAAGGTGGCAATTTTGTAAATAAACCAACTTCTATACCCTTAACTTAAAATATCAAAAAAAATCCCAACTTCGATCGCCCAAACCAATCGTACAGTACTAACCAGACGGGGACGCACGCGAGGATTCCAATCGCCCAAAAGCTCTCGACAAACGATTCCAAACTTCGATCGAAGGCTCCCAACTTCAATCGACAGACGATTTCATAGGCTCCCAACTTCGATCGCTCACCTTCTCGATCAAGGCTACCGCTCGCGCTTAGTTTGTCGATCCAGGAACTTCCATAACGTTGGCGTGATTGTCTGTTTACTTCGTACTGATGTTGATTTTTATATGTGCTACAACGCTACTGTTGATCCATATGTAAGCAGAGTTCTAATGTTCGCTGAAAATAGGGGGACTTTTTCTATTCAATCAAATAAGATTAGCAAAGCTGAGGTAAAAAGTGCATTGAAAAGTTTCAAAAGTGCATTATGACATAAGAAAAAGTGCATTGATAAATGTCATAATAAAAGTGCACCATCTAATTGAAAAAGTGCATTGAAAAGTTTCAAAAGTGCATTGTGACGTAGGAAAAGTGCATTGATAAATGACATTAGAAAAGTGCATCATTTGACTGGAAAAGTGCATTGAAAAGTTTCAAAAGTGCATTGAAAAGTTTCAAAAGTGCATTGTGACATAGGAAAAGTGCATTGATAAATGGCATATGAAAAGTGCATCATCTGATTACAAAAGTGCATTAAAAAGTTTCAAAAGTTCATTGTGACATAGGAAAATTGCATTGATAAATGACATTAGAAAAATGCATCATTTGATTGAAAAAGTGCATTGAAAAGTTTCAAAAGTGCATTGTGACATAGGAAATGCATTGATAAATGGCATATGAAAAGTGCATCATCTGATTACAAAAGTGCATCATCTGATTACAAAAGTGCATTGAAAAGTTTCAAAAGTGCATTGTGACATAGGAAAAGTGCATTGATAAATGACATTAGAAAAATGCATCATTTGATTGAAAAAGTGCATTGAAAAGTTTCAAAAGTGCATTGTGACATAGGAAAAATGCATTGATAAATGACATATGAAAAGTGCATCATCTGATTACAAAAGTGCATTGAAAAGTTTCAAAAGTGCATTGTGACATAAGAAAAGTGCATTGATAAATGCCATAAGAAAATTGCATCATCTGATTAAAAAAGTGCATTGAAAAGTTCCAAAAGTGCAGTGAAAAGTTTCAAAAGTGCATTTTCAAAAGTGAAGAAGGAGATCACTTCGGAGAAGAGAAATCCCGATCAGAATAAGAAGAAGCTCTCGCCACCGACCTGGCTCTACAACTCCGACGAAGACGACGATCTGGTATCCGAGTTCAGAGATCTACCTACACAGTTCCAGAAAACCTTCATCCCGGACCTCCGGCGAATCTCGTCGTCATCGCAGATCTACTTCTCGAAGGCGAACAAGGAGATGACGAAGGGATTCAAGCCGTACGTCGGTAACAAATACGCTCCATCAATTGCGGCCGCCATATCTTGCGCCTTCATCATCATCCCGTTCCTGCTCGTCTCCCTCCTCTTCAACCGAACATCAGAATGCTCCTTCCGTTTCATGTTAAGGGATTGTTTTATGGGAACCAAACTCTTAATTATAAATATGATAGTAGTGACAATAAGTTAATATATAATATGTTATTATATTACTAACTTATAAAAGTTGACTTGCATGACAAGATATTGGAGAAATATGGGAAAGATGTTATAATTTGAATTAAGATATCATAAGAATATGCTTTGATTATAAAATAAGATATTTTAGTCATGATCATATATTTATATAAACTATAGATATGGGAAGATATATGTGAATAAAGTAAATAAGATTAGTTTAATATTATGTTAGGTTATGGAAAGCTTACTTTATAAAGTAAATAGAAAGTTCTATTTATGGAAAATACTAAGAAAGTGGCCTATTATTATTTTATCTCTATTTAATATGGTTTATATATCTAAATAAGGTTGTATTAAAGTAATGTTATTAATAAAATATTCTTTGATGAGAAAATAATATTTTAAGTATCATTATTATTATTGAAAATAAAGTAATATTATAATGACACTAAGTTGA
This sequence comes from Fallopia convolvulus, assembly GCA_964016875.1. NCBI lineage: Eukaryota > Viridiplantae > Streptophyta > Magnoliopsida > Caryophyllales > Polygonaceae > Fallopia > Fallopia convolvulus. Next base: position 40,679,288 of record OZ024723.1, on the reverse strand, counting down.
AATATCTTAATAAGGATATAATAGATTTTTCATAATCTTAAGGATGGTATAAATTCAAAACACCTTTTTTGGTAAAATATTATATCATATGTTTCATAAAGTTGTCATTGCTTATTTATATTAAGAAAATAGCAAGTAAAGTTATTAAATAATATTCTAATAAATTAAATAAGGAAAATATTGGTTTCCAAGAATAAAAATGAATATTATTGTGATAAGAATTTTTAAGGGATAAAAAGGATATTACAATATTCAAAATAATAATAATAAGGAATATTATTATTTTATCCTCATCCAACTAAATTATCATATAATTTAGTAAAGTAATCTCTTAAGAAGAATAAAAGAGATTTTTCGTAACTTTAGAGGGAAACGGAAATTCTTATTAAAGTTATCGGAATATCCCGTGTCAATAGGTCGAATTCCCGTTCCAAGTCGTGAAACAACGTTTCCGCTCTTTCACTAAATCCGTTATCGTCAAAGCAAAGGCAAGTGGAATTTCCCCTTGTAACCTTATATATTCGTTTCCGTGAAATTCTCGATGTTGGGAACAACTTGTGTGCTAAGTAACAAATGAACCTAGGAAATATCGTTTGTTGGATATAACGACCCCACTGTTAGCGTAGTTCACTCTTTATTATTGATAGGATTATTTATGCTAGTTTGGTTGTGGCCTTGATTGTTTACGGTCTCGTTAAGAGATCGATGTCGAACAAACTAGTGAGGGGCGCGGAAGTAGCCCGACGCCTCTATATAACTTACTAAGTCGTATGCCTATATACTTAAAGTACGACTTTCAAGATCATGATCCAATCCGATCCGATTGCAAGGAGGGATGAGCAACACTCTAGCTAAATGTCGGAAACTGAGTTTTCCCTTGGTGGACCGGGCCATTCAAGCCCCCACCCCCCTTAAAAATCATTAACGAAATCGAATATTTTCGTCACTATATAAGATAAGTGCCCAATGCACATTTAAAAGACATCAAAACCGGACCGATCTCAAATGATCGATCCGGCTCTCGGTCCGCTCAGGGCGCGAGAGGTTTTTAAATTTGCTTGAAGTAATAACGTTCCCAACATATTTTCGATTCTAAAAGAAGTCTATAATCTAGTAGCTCTTCTCTCGATTATCGAGCTATCTCCGCTTGAGATACGCTCTTCTTCGTACCATTAAAACCCACATAAACAAGCCATACCTTAAACACAACCCGATAATATCTCTCTCGATATTGATAAATTACCGAAATACCCTTGGGAAGTTCCGTTCCCGCTTGCTTAGTCTCCTTAGACTAATTCCCCACTTCCGCATTTTTGCCTGGCATTTCTCGCCCTTCGCGACAAATGCCAGACTGTAGGGATGTACACCAAAGTTTTGAAGACGAAGTCTAGAAGGTTCAAGAAGCGTTAGGCGAGGATTGATGGTCAAGGCAAGACGACATCGAAGGAAGGAAGGAATTCTCATAAGAGCAAGGCATTCCGAAGATAGTGCACTAGCTCTTCCCTTTTTAAAACCAAACAAATCATCATCACATGAGTTGTCTTGGGAAAACATTCTTGTAATTTTAGATTACGTATTTTAAACCCTTTTTAAATGGCTTTACTTTCCGCTGCTAACCCTAAATGTAATGAACGAAAGTTCTTATCAATAAATAAAATTCCGCTTTTGGTCAATTTCATCTTTAATTAAAGAATCAAGTCTCATTCATGAGCATCCTTTTATTTATGTAACATTTATGTTAACTTTCCGCATTTGTATGAGTTCAATATCATTCTAAAAGCCTTGGGTGACTTTGGACGGGAAAGTCCGAGGTCACTGGCGGTAATACCCAATGTTGTAAAATAGGGGTGTTACATATTAAGAGATGGGACTTCCATGAGAGAGGTTAAAGGATGTGCTTTGTCCACATAATTTTTTTTTTAAATTTCAATATAGTTAGATTGATGGATAAAAACATCCTTTAGATGTTCAATGGGTGTTTTGATACGTACGAGATACTATTGACTAGGGTTGTCAATGAGTCGGTTTATGGGTGGGTGGAGTCGTTCCACCACGTGACCCACAACTGAAAATGCCCGCCTGACCAACTCGTGAAATACTTCCCCCTTACGACCTTATCCAAACCACTCATCACTTGCAAGTCGTTCACTTACGAAACCGGTATGTTTTCTTTTTTCCATTACTTATAAGGGAATATAAAATGTTAATAACTTAATGAAAAATGCATAAAATACATATAAAGAATGATTCCACAGAAGTAAATTGTTAATACACCAATGCACCATACAAATGAACGAAAGTACAAATTCATAAAGTAATATTATGTCAAATACACAAATCCATAAAGTAATATTATGTCAAAAGCACAAAAATACATATGAAATGTTAAATGAAAATAAAATATCTGAAAATGTGAATTTATATTAGGGTTAGAATAGATGGAATGGATGGTTCAGGTAAGTGGGTGACATGTTGTGTTATTCTAGTGGCAAATTCCCACCCTTATCCAACCCGTAACTCGTTTCACTCGTCACTTGACTTTGTTCAAGTTTTTCTCGTTTATTTGGGTGGAGTTATTCGAATGGATTAGTCACCCACTAGTAATTGTTAGCCCTACTCTTGATATTAGATTATATTATCATAAAATCGCAAATGCTACTCTTGTTAAATATGTTGATATTGGATATCTATTATATCTCCACATATCAAAATCTCAAAATGGTTATGTGATGTTCATGTTTTTATTATAGTTTTAGGTGTTTTTCTTAGGTTGTTTAGTTTAGTTTTGGTAAGTTTTAGTATTAGTTTTGTGTGTTTTTGGATAAGTTTGCATATTGTGTGAAAAGTATGGAAGTTACTTCGTTTTTGTGTTTTTCATAGGTTTTTGAAGCACAAAGGAGCATTTTTTAGAGGAGCTACAGTCCAGTGGTTGATGGTGGAGAATGTGGAGAGAAGAGAAGAAAGCATACGCCTTAAAGATCCCGGAGAAATCCAAAGAGAAGCTTTGAAGAGTGTACAAAAACCCAAAACAGAGAGCACGTTACCGACCTGTGAGGGTCGGTACCAAGCTGTGCGACAGAGTTTTATTCGAGGAATTCAGCAAGAGTCTACCGACCCTGTGCAGGTCGTTACCGAGGTGACCTGTGTCGGTAGGCGGCGCCGACTTTGAGAAAATCTATCTTTTATCTCATAATCTTTTTAGTTAGGGAAGTTTTTATCTTTTAGAACCCTTGTTAGATAGTTTCTCTTAGTATAAATACTCTGTTTTAATTCAAGTTAAAAGAGAAGAACTCGTTAGTTTTTAGGTTCGTTCGAATTTGGAGAGAAATTTTAGGAGGGATTCCGTCCGAGTCGATCGAGAGAAAGAATTGTGATCGAGTTCTTGCTTTGTTCCTTTCGAGTTCGAACGTGATTGTGTTTGAAAGACAAGATTTTTATAATTCAAGTAAGTTTTGTTTCAATGTTTTCCTTCAATCTAGTTGTTTATTTTCTTTCAATCATGAGTGAGTAGTTTACTTTTCTAGGATCGAGGTTGAAACCCGACATAGTTATGCATGATTGAATGTGTGTGTTGAATGTTTTGATTGCCTTCTACCCTTTTAACTACTTGTTTTATGCTTATACTTAGACGAAAGTCGAAGTAATTTGAGTTTATCGCTTGATCGAAAGAGAAAGTTGTAATCTTGAATGTTGATATTGTTCGATAACGAAAGTTTCGAGCTTTGGATTCAAAAATAAGTAGAAAGTGGATTGATTTATGAAAATTGATTGATTTGCTTGTTTAGTCAACGGAAGTTGATAGCTTTATATTCGAGGCATGATATTTATCCTTCACACTAGTTCGTATGCATGATTATGTCGTGGTAACCCTTGTCCTATATCTTTTTATCATTTGAATTACCTTAGTTTTCACTCACGTATAGACTCGTTACCGAGGCACACATGTCGGTACCGAGTCTGCAGTTGATTCGTCTTGTTTATTTAGTTTTAGTTGAAACCCAGCGTCGTTACCGACCTTGACAAGGTCGCCTTGTTTGTTCCTGTTTTGCTTGTTTTCTTGCTTCTGTAGTTTAGTAATCAAATAACCTTGCTTCCCGTGGATGATCCTGACTTCGCTATACATAGCGAGGTCTTGACTACAAATTTATTTGTTGTCGAGTAAATCCCTCTCAACATTATGTATCCACATAAGAAGATACAACAATCTCATGAAAGTAAACAAAGCAAACACTTACAATTATGCTATCAAACTATGTAGAATTAATCACTTTGTATGAAGCAAGAAGAGAATATCTAGTTAAAAATAGTGATTGAACAAATATAAGATAATTCTACATGTGTCATACAAGTAAAAGGGGGTTATATCATAGGGATTGAACAAATCACGTGTCATCAAAATTATTTTCAACACATGACCTAGAGAAAAAGATAAGATTAACATCCAGCAAATCCGGTCAAGTGAAAATCTTTTGATTTGTTTACAAAATTCTTACAACCCAAGAAGTTTGAAGAACTTGTGCACAATATTAGAATGCGTGAATTTCAAGAAGTATGTTGATTTCAAGAAGAGAATTATATGAATTGCAAATTTTTACCCTTCCTTTAGGTTTTTTCCATTTGGTTTTGCTTGAAAATGTTTTTATTAAGGCAAAACTATGAAAACTATTGTAGTAAGGGTTTTTTGACAAACAAATAAATTTATAAATCAAGACCCCGCTGAGTATAGGAGAGTCGGGTTCGTCCATGGGAGAGAGTCAGTATCAAATTTCGTTTTAACTTAGGGCGCAAGTAAGAGCAACAGATTGGGTTTTTATCAATAAGAGAAAGAATTCTAAGGTTTAGGTATCACCATAACAACAATTATGCATGCCAACGCCAATGAAACTCAAAGATCACGTATTTATCACATAAAGTTGTCAACTTTCGTCAACCATGCAAGTAAATCAACTAACTTTCGTTAAATCAATAAACTTTATTATCTCTCTTACACTTCATTTTTGCTTCAATTTTTCATCCTTTAGCTCGGTAATGAGTCTCTGAACTTCATAGTTGGCTCGATTTTGATTCATTCCTCCTTCCTTGCTCTTCATTCCATCTTCATCCTTTGCACACTTTTCCTCAGCTTTGATCCTCTCCTTAAAACGCTCCAAAACAGCTTCATAGACCTATAAAACACCACCAAAGCTTATGTAGACTCCATATCTTAAACAAATACGAAAATCTACACAAGCAACTCTAAACCAAACACAAAACTTAGGAAACGACTCAAACACACCCTAAAAACACGACTAAAAAGGCGGACATCAACTATATTTTCCCCTTGTAATATGGTCCTCATCCCACTAGGTTTTCCTAGCTAGATTTTTAATGTTGCATCCTACAAGTAACTCCACACATATTGAAAAAGGTGATTGTTTAGGGGAGTGTTGTGAAATAATGCTAGATGTGAATAATTCACCTTTACCATTCATATTTGGCCTATAAGGCTATTACGACCTTCGTGATTTTTGTGATTACACCTTTAAAAAAAAAGAAAAAATGACTTATAATAATATAAAGTATTAACTTTGAACCAATAATAATACGAAATTTAAAAATCACCAACAGTAATACGAACTATTACAATATTATCCAAAAATAATACGAACTTGAAAAGTAACTTGTAATAATACCAAGTATCCGCTTTGAACCAATAATAATACGAACTATCATGATATTTGTTTTTTTAATTAAACACTTGATATGATCTCTTTAGTATAGGTTAACTCTTGTATTTTAGGCATGATTTGAGTGTGTTTAGGTTAGTTTTGAGCATAATTGTAATATGAAGACCGAAGACACGATTTGAAGAATTGCAAGAGTTTTGAAGACAAGTGTTGATTTGGAGTTGTTTTGATGCCATTTTCTTGTGACACATCGTTCGGGAGCTATTGTGATCGGATGAAGATGAATTTGGTATCATTGGAAAGCCTACTCGAAGAGCTACTATTCATGTTTTTACGGCAATTTCAAATTCCAACTTTAGGTGGGTCAAAACCACCTTCGAAGTTGACACCAGAATGTTGTTAGAGGGCCCGCGCTCGCGGGTCGGAACCGCGCTCACAGTTTGACGAGGATCCGCGGCCGAGGGAAGATGACTGGACCCGCGCTCGCGGGTGGCTGTGTTTCCGAAGCGCCGACTTTGTTTTTATTCTATCTTTTATCTTTTTTATATCTTTAGGTTTCGGTTGGTTTTCTACTATTTAAGCTTAATTTCATAGCAGACTTGGATATCACACATTATCTAGCATATTTTTACTTTCTAGGTTTTATTTCAGTTTTATTATGGAGAACTAATTTCCCTTGGAGTTTGTTTGATCAAGGAAGCCTTTTTATGTAATTCGTGAGATTCTGGAAACTTTTCTATCCCTTGGTTAATATCAAAACTCTTGTGCTAAATTTTATGATTATCAATTGATTTCTCTTGGTGCGCAACTTGTTGAATTTGATTGATATTCTACTGTTTGGATTAGTTTGATTGTTGTCTGTGCAATCTTATTTATCCTTGAAACAACTCTTCTCCAGGACCGTGGACTGGAATTGAGAAGAGTAATTGATAGTTAGTTTATGCATGAGACTCTTTGTTTGATTGCATGAATTAATTTCCTTTTATCCTTAATTTCTTGCATGATTTGAATTAAGCGTTCTTGTTCATATCATAATTTTGCTTGGACCGTGGACAAGCGGAAATCTTTTATAAGGATTGGAATTAACTTGGGAATTAATAGAAAAGTGGATGAATCAATGATCGAATGATTAAAAAGGTGGAATTGATTGAATGAACTATGCTTTCCTTAATTGATTTGATACTTTAATATTATTTACTTGCTTAAAATCCCAAAAACCCCTTGTTTTGTCTTTGATGATTGTTCAGAAAACCGATTCTCTTGCGTTCGATCCCTTACTTGCATGCTATACTTGGTTTGTAGTTTAGGGTAATTTATTTTTGATCTTGGCAACAACGACTTTAGCCGAGTCAACACTCACTTGAGTAGGGATGCACATGGGGACGGGACGGGGAATGCATTCCCCGCCCCCATCCCCGACATACTATTATGCCCCCATCCCCGCCCCGTCCCCGCTCTACGACCTAAACACATATGTTAAGAATACTAGATATATAAACTAAAATCTTAAAAAAATTAATAAACCTTATATAAAAAAGTTAAAATAACCCTAACAATAAAATTCAATAAAATAATTTCTATTTCATTTTTATTCGTCCATTATCGCCCGTTTTCTCTCCCTTAAACTATCAAATTATAGTTAAAATACATAATTATTCATATGTTAAGATAAAGGGTGATAAAATAAAGGACGAATTATTTGCAAACAATTTAAGATAAGATATTATTTGTTGTATTTTAACCTTTGAATAACTTTATAACCACCATAAAATGAAAATGATATGATTTGTTGATTTTAACCTTTGACTAATTGTATAACCACCCTCAAATGAAAATCCAAGATAAAAGATGTACTTTACTCTCAATTCTGTCATCTAAAACTACAAAGTCCTCATATATATAGAACGCTAGGATTTAGTTATACTATCTTTAGAATAAAAAAATGCAAACTACTGAATCATTAGTCCCGCAGATCCAACTCAATCTCAATTTTGACTTTACAAATCTCAATTTTTAAAAAAAAATTACTTTTTTTTTGCAATATATAAACCCTTCCAACCCAAACTATGAAACTAAAGTCACTACTCCAATCAAATCTTCGGCGAAACGCACGGGTCGGGCCCACCTCCCACGCCGCCGCCAATCCCACCGCACATGGCGTCATCTCTCCTGTCACTCGCCACTCCAAGCCCGCTCATCTACGGCCGGCTCCGCCCCTCCCTCTCAACGGGCCTACCCGACCCGACCAGAAACCAATCCTTCCTCCGAAACCACCGCGCCCTCCTCGCGCTCTCCGCCGTCTTCCTGGTGGCGGCCTGCTCGGCCATGGCGGTGGCGATCTTCTTGTCGAAGCGGCCTCATTGGGCCCGGGCGGGCTTCAGGACGGGCCGAGTCGGGTCATAGCTTCGTGTGCGGGCTGATGCAGTACCCGACATTGTGCGTGGAGTCGTTGGCGGAGTATGCCGGGCGCAGGCGGTGGCTGGGCCCGACGATCTGGTGCCGATCTCGATGAACGTGACATTGCAGAGGTTCGGAGTGGCGCTAAGACGGTCGGTGGTGATGATCAGAGAGATTGAGACAGGCTCGTATGATAAATCGGCTTATGGTGTTTCATGTTTGCATGGAGTTGTTGGATGACTCCTATGATATGCTCAACCGCTCCCTCGCCGCCGTTTCCAGCGACGCGACCCTGTTACCCTCAATATCGACCCCGCTGCCTTGATAGCAGCCACATAACTGAGAGCTTACCTCGTTGGGGGGTCGTTACACTTCATTTTTGCTTCGATTCTTCATCCGTTAGCTAGGTAACGAGTCTCTGAACTTCATAGTTGGCACGATTTTGGTTCATTCTTCCTTCCTTGCTCTTCATTCCATCTTCATCCTTCGCACACTTTTCCTCGACTTTGCTCCTCTCCTTAAAACTCTCCAAAACAACTTCAAAGACCTATAAAACACCACCAAAGCTTATGTAGACTCCATATCTTAAACAGATACGAAAACTTACACAAATGACTCTAAATCAAACACAAAACTTAGGAAAACGACTCAAACACACATAAACACACCCTAAAAACACGACTAAAAAGGCGGACATCAACTATATTTTCCCCTTGTAATATGGTCCTCATCCCACTAGGTTTTCCTAGCTAGATTTTTAATGTTGTATCGTACAAGTAACTCCACACATATTGGAAAAGGTGATTGTTTAGGGGAGTGTTGTGAAATAATGCTAGATGCGAATAATTCACCTTTACCATTCATATTTGGCCTATAAGGCTATTACGGCCTTCATGATTTTTGTGATTACACCTTAAAAAAAGAAAAAATAACTTATAATAATATAAAGTATTAACTTTGAACCAATAATAATACGAAATTTTAAAATCACCAACCGTAATACGAACTATTACGATATTATCTAAAAATAATACGAACTTGAAAAGTAACTTGTAATAATACCAAGTATCCTCTTTCAACCAATAATAATACGAATTATCATGATATTTATTTTTTTAATTAAACACTCACTTGAGTAGGGATGCACATGGGGGCGGGACGGGGAATGCATTCCCCGCCCCCTTCCCCGACATACTATTATGCGCCCATCCCCGCCCCGTCCCCGCTCTACATCATAAAAACATATGATAAGAATACTAGATATATAAACTAAAATCTTTAAAAAATTTAATAAATTTCATATAAAAAAAGTTAAAATAACCCTAAAAAATAAAATTCAATAAAATAATTTCTATTTCATTTTTATTCGTCCACTATCACCCGTTATATGTTAAGATAAAGGGTGATAAAATAAAGGACAATTATTTGCAAACACTTTAAGATAAGATATTATTTGTAGTATTTTAACCTTTGAATAACTATATAACCACCATAAAATGAAAATGATAAGATTTGTTGATTTTAACCTTTGACTAATTATATAACCACCCTCAAATGAGAATCCAAGATAAAAGATGTACTTTACTCTGCAATTTTGTCATCTAAAACTACAAAGTCCTCGTATATAGAACACTAGGATTTAGTTATACTATCTTTAGAATAAAAAAATGCAAACAACCGAATCTTTAGTCCTGGAGATCCAACTCAATCTCCATTTTAACTTTCCAAATCTCAATTTTTTTTTAAAAATACTTTTTTTCCAATATATAAATCCTTCCAACCCAAACTATGAAACTAAAGTCACTACTCTAATCAAATCTTCAACGAAACCCACAGGTCGGGCCCACCTCCCATGTCGCCGCCAATCCCACCGCACATGGCGTCATCTCTCTTGTCACTCGCCCCTCCAAGCCCGCTCATCTACGACCGGCTCTGCCCCTCCTTCTCAACGGGCCTACCCGACCTGACCCGAAACTAGTCCTTCCTCCGAAACCACCGCGCTCTCATCCATGTTCCTGGTGGCGGCCTACTCGGCCATGGCGGTGGCAATCTTCATGTCGAAGCGGCCTCCTTCGGGCCCAGGCGGGCTTTAGGACGGGCCGACCCGGGCCATAGCTTTGGCGTACGGGCCGACACAGTACCCGACATTGTGCGTGGAGTCGCTGGTGGAGTACGCCGGGGCGCAGGCGATGGCCGGGCCCGACGACCTGGTGCCGATCTCATGAACGTGACATTGCGGAGGTTCGGAGTGGCGCTATGACGGTCGTTGGCGATGATCAGAGAGATTGAGATGGGCTCGTATGATAAGTCGGCTTATGGTGTTTGCATGGAATTGTTGGATGGCCTTTATGATATGCTCAACCGCTCCCTCGCCGCCGTTTCCGACGGCGCGACGGCCACCGCCCCCGCCGTAATTCACCTTTACCATTCATATTTGGCCTATAAGGCTATTACAACCTTCATGATTTTTATGATTACACCTTTAAAAAAAAAGAAAAAATGACTTATAAAAATAGAAAGTATTAACTTTGAACCAATAATAATACGAAATTTAAAAATCACCAACGTTTTTCCCTCGGAGATATTACCGCCAGTGACCTCGGAATTTACACTCCGAAGCCACCCAAGGCTTTCATGGTATTCAAGATATAAATAAATAATAATAATTCAATAAATATTAAAACAAAATGTCCAACTTTCACAATCTTGAATAATCCAAATACTTGCGGAGAAAAAAAATGAGATTAAATATTCTTGAACAAAGCGGAAGTAAAATTCTTGAAGGCGGTCCTTACAGACCAAGGATCTCGACCTTAAACTAAAAAGTTATTCAAAAGAAACATGCAACAACTTCAACAGCTTCAATCTTGAATCACCACTCCTTTACTCCTTGATGGTCCGTATAGGGACGGTTGACACCAGCCGACCATGCAAAAGAAATAAAGCGGTCGGTCAGTTTAATGAAAGACTACGCAAGTGGAATTTTATGTGAGGTTCTTGTGATCTTAGTTGCATTATGACCATCAGTCTCCGAATGAAAGCCGGTCGATGACATAACCCAACTAATCTCACGGAATGAGAAATATGATGAAAAGAGATTAGGACACCACAAAACTATGGTTCCTTAAGAATGAGAAAGGTTATGTTGGGAACTTTAGTTATTAACCAATATTTTGAAAAGCCTCCGTCGAGCTATCAAATCTACAACCAACCTCACCGAATGCGTGTTGTTCGAATTCAGATTGGAAAGTAGATTAATCAAAGCCGGGAGCCAGAGTGGTTTTCCAAGTTGTAGTCACCACCCTGAACACGTTTTAATGGGTGTGCACTAGCACTTATCTTATTTAATTACAAAACATTGCATTCAAGTTGGTAGCTTTTAAGACGGAAATGTGATATGCCATAAGATATAGAATCCCACAAAGGGCGGAACGGGTTCCTAAGTCCCGATACAAGGCACTAGCTAGGTGCCAAACACTCCTCAAAACGGTTGAGAGAGCAGGGTCATGACCAACATTAGGGTCTAGGTCCATCCTAATGCAAAATATTATAAAGAAGTGTTCAGGGGTTAGTGAACCCCCCCCCCCCCCAATTCTACGCTAGTCCAAAACAACAAATCTCAAAATGAGACCGTGAAACAAACAGGTGCACAAACATTGCAACCTAAATATAAGTTCTAGCGCATAATAGAATAATAACAATAAGCTACCATGGGGTCATTATTTCTATGCATAATAAACCCTAATTCATTTATACATTTCAACATGGTCATTATTTCTATAATAACCTAAGTTCATTTTATTCAAACAAGCGTTCCCAACACAACATGCAAACATGAATAAAAGTATTCATGATAAAATATGAGAGCGAACCACCACTTGCCTTGTTTCGAAGGCGAGCGAGAACTATCTTAGACGAGCTTGCAATCCAACGATTGATTTCCTATTCAGCAGCAGCAACACTTGCGCGTCTTCGACTTCAGAGGTTTCGTTCTCCTTCGTCTGGAATCGGTTCGAGGCGTGTGAGGTGTTGTTGGAACCGGGACGAGCGTGGCTTTCTACTGTTTGCAGAGGCGGAGGCTGAGGTGGTCTGTGGTGGCCAGAAACGCCGCTGAACAGGCGGTTCCGGTGAGGATGTTCGAAAACAGAGACAGGATTTTAAGTGGGTTTCTAGATCAGTTTTTGACCAAATTCCGATTGGAAAGGGAGTGGTTTTGCTTAAGGTTAGATAGGCAATGGGAAGATCTATTTATAGGGCCAAGAATGAGCTTCAACGCTCCAAAAACGAGCCTGAAATCCTCCATTAAAGTCTTAGACACAATCCCGTTGATTTTGCCCATTTATGGGTAATTTATCTTATAATTGAATCGGGATTGATTCTCTAATCCGTCCTTTAACTCCTCCCAATCCTTTCCATCTTAAATCCGACCTTATCCCTCTTCAATTCGAATTTAATTTGAAGGATTCCAAAAACGTTGCACTTTGACCTAGAACGAGATTTTCGGGATGATTTTGATTGATTGCTCCCAAATTGATTGAGGGAACTTGTAGAGGGTTAAAAATGTGACAAGTAGGCTTTTACGGAATCCATTTCCGTTAAGAAACGATATCAAATTCCTCATTTGAAGTTAAAGAACAAGTTGGAGAAGAAGAACACCCATATTTGAATCTATCTTCAAGAATTTGCACAAACAACCCATCTAGTTTAAGAAAAGAACAAAAATGTCCTTGATACTAATATTTATTATTAATATCTTTTAAAGGAGTAAAACTTGTAATTCAAAATATTTTTACAACAATTCTCTTTGTTTATAAAAATATGTATTAAACACTTTTAATATATTTCTCTTAAAATTATAATTTTATTTATTTATTTTTCTTTAACATATGGGTAAGGTCCATTATTATTTCAAATAACCTTTTAGAGGTTAGTTGTTTAACTTTCATTTGATAAAATAAATTAGGTAAGCAATATATCATTATTATGAGAATATTGCCATAATTTATTTTATTAAACAAAATAAAAAGGAAATTACATAATTGTCCTTCTTGATAAAGAGGGTTATTACAAATACAAACTTTTACGACATTATCCAAAAATAATAGGAACTTGAAAAGTAACTTGTAATAATACCAAGTATCCGCTTTGAACCAATAATAATATGAATTATCATGATATTTGTTTTTTATAATTAAACACTCACTTGAGTAGGGATGCACATGGAGGCGGGGCGGGGAATGCATTCCCCGCCCCCCTCCCCTCCCCGTCCCCGTCTAATCCTCGCGGGGAACGGTGCGGGGAATCTCCATCGGGTATCGGATTATTAACGGGGCCCTGTTTATTATAAAAAAATATTTTAAACTTTAAAAAGTTTACAAAGATCAAATTTAATAACATAAAGTTTAAATTTTATTATATATTTTGTAGATATATATAAGCTTTTAAATTAAAAACTACAATTATATCTAAAATCTATTTTAATTCTATGATTTATCAATTAAAAAAATTAAAAAAACATATCGGGCATATATAGCGGGGATTCGGAGCGGATAACACATTCCCCGTCCCCGCCCCGTTTTAAATCGGGGATACAAAATTGATCATCGTCCCCGCCCGTTCCCCATCAAGTCGGGGAATCCCCGCCCCATTAGGGGTGAGTCCCAGCGGATCCCCATCTCCGCGAGTTTTTTGTGCATCCCTACACTTGAGCCTTGGCTAGTTGTAATCTCTTCCCTTTTTTCTATAAAACATTTACTGCTAACAAACATAGGCTTATACAATGAATTTTAAGCCAAAAATTTCAACCTATAAATACCATCTAAAATTTAATGTAAAATCATAGCTTTAATTAATTCACTAGGAGGATGATCCGAGCTACGCACGGATTTTTTTGCTTATGTTTTATATTATCGATACATAATTTTTCGTTGGAACATTATTTTAATATTTTGGCTTTTTCAATAAATATATCAACCTAATTCAATTAAGAAATATTAAGGTTTAAAAAATAAATTGGATAGGAAGTATTGAATCACAATGAATTAATAGATTAAAAAAATAATGACAATTTTTTTAGCTTAGAAGAAATAGTATCCTTTTATAAACGAAACAATTTTAGTTTGTTATTTAGATTATGCTTTTGCTATCGCACGAAACAATTTTAGTTTGTTTTAGATTATGCTTTTAAAGAAAAGTCCAAAAACTTGATATCATATTTACATTGAATTGGATCAAATTTTTACCAAAAAAATCTACATTGGTAAATGTCAAACAATTGAATCTAAAGTTAGCCATTAGAAAGTTAGAGGGTCCATTAAACAAACATACATATACATGAAAATGAAGGAAGAAATTAAACTTAGAGAATAGGGATTAGGGGAGTAATGGTAGCAACATGAGAGAGTGTTTTTACGATGTTGATAAACTATAATTTATAATTTATAAGGAAACAGAGACAACTTATCCAACTTATATTTCTAACCATATGAGTGAATCGATCTAACCAATATATAATGAAAAAGGGGATAGGAAATCATATGTGATGGCTAATTCAAGTATCCAACCCATAATGGATGTTTTGTATTCATATACTCCTTTATATCGTGTCATAATTTCTTTATGGTCTTTTCATTTCCATAATTATTATTGAGAGTTGAAAACATGGAAAAATGTAGTAGCCTTTTCATTTTCCTAATTAATTATTAGGAGTTGAAAAGATGGAAAAATGTAGTAGTCTTTTCATTTTCCTAATTAATTATTAGGAGTTGAAAAGATGGAAAAAGATAGTAGTCTTTTCATTTTCCTAATTAATTATTGTGAGTTGAAAGTGTGAAAAAAATAGTGATCTTTTCATTTCCCTAATATCAATGTTTACGACCTTTTTTCATATTTTGATATTATCATTTTAGATTATTAGTAGTGTTTTTCTTACGCATAAAGGTATGTGTTTTTTTTGGTAATTTTACTATTTTTTGTTTTCTTAAATTACTTTTTATGGAATTGTTCATGATAATTTTCATGATATATGTTAAATAGATATTCGATTGATTTTTTTGTATGAAATTTAATTTCATATAGTCATTATAAAAACATTTCTCTTATAGTTTAGAATATGTATTTAATTTATGTATTCTTTGGAATATATATGAATTTATAAATGATTGAGAAAATGTGATAATGAGAATTTATATGTTGCATTCATTTAGAAATAAATTTTTATGCTCAATCATGAAAGACAAAATGAATAAACTTAAATATGTTACATCAAACAAAGGAGAAAGATATACATTATTCAAGAATTAAGTATCATACATAACTTTCATGAATATGCTCCCAAATAGTGCAGTTGTCTAAATCAATATTACTTTCGAAAGAAAATGATACTTTTTCCCACCCATTTACATATCTTCATCTAAATATTCGATTCTTCCTCATTGCCAACCCGATTTCTTGTAATCTCTTCCAATATTTTTCACCAATCTATTATTTTTTTCAGTTTGTTGTGAACATGTTTGGAAATAGGAGTATTATATGTGTATATTTGGGTGTAAATATTGAGAGGATATATGATGTGACTTTTTATATTAGAAATATTTGAGGTTTAGGAATATAATAAGTTGTTTAGAAATTGATATTACTATGAAGTAATTAATTAGATCTAAACTTTAATATGTATGTTACAACTGTGTATATTATGAGCATTAATTCTCAAATAGCTTTTGTTATATTTTTATAAATTATAGATAGGTTAGGTTTTTATAAATAGATTTTAAAACAAATATTTAAGTCATTTAAATGGGTAATTAATTGCCCAAAATTTTCTATTTTATAGTAGATATAGATCAGCAAATATTATCACACTTCTTGAATTGTAAGTTTTAAAATAGAGAAAATTGTATAAAATCACCCGTTAAATACCACACTTTTTTCAAAACCACCTGTTATACAAGTAATTATTGAAAGTCACCCTTTATTTTCATCTTGTTCATGATTGAACACCCATTTTGAATTGTTGTCAAGGATTCCGTTAAGTTTTGTCCAATTTCCATTTTGCCCTCATTTTTTCACATAAGAAAGGCTAAAATGAGGAGGTATAATGGTAAATGCACAAAAATCCATCAAAGTTCAATTAGAGAACCCAGTCTAACATTACTATTTTACTTCTATTACAATGGGCTGAGAATTTCATAATCTAATTGGGAAAATTAGGGTTTGTAGGAGTTTGGGGCGATTGCAAGTCGCGCAAGTTAGCAAAATTTTGACTTGTAGCAGATAATTGGGAGCTCTTGCAAACATGCTCATCATCTTTGTTAAAGGTAAATTTTAGATCTTAATGTTATGAAACTGGTGTTCATATATTATTATTGCACGGTTTGGAAACCCTTCTCTTGATTTTCAATCGAATAGACCAAATTTTGACTTATAGTAGATAATTTGGAGCTCCTGAAGCTCTGTATGTGGTCATATGTGCATATAAAACTATTAACACTGAATAATCAATATATTTTGTCAGTTAACAAGTTCGAGAAACATGACTTTAATGAGTGTTTTTGCTTGTTTAATATTGTTGTGTGGTCCATTTTGCTTTAGTTGTATCTTTATAGGCAAAAAATTAGTGTATTACAAAAGAGAGGTTGACCATGATATATTTTCAAGAATGAAACTTTTAATTTTATTATTTGAAGGGATAGGTGTTCAAAATGTGGAGGATTTATCATTTTCTTAAGTTGGTGTGACATTGAATGATGAACTTACACATATAGTGGGTGATATTGACATTAGAGAAATGTGTGCATGTATTGGGGTAGAAAAAATAGTCAATGTATATGTTGTACACAAAAATGAGACTAGCCTAGCTAAAAAAGGGGCTTTGTATGGTGTTCCATTTTATTTTTTTTGATAAGGTAAGGTTTAGGAGACCCTCTAAGGAGGGCGTCTTAGAGCATCCTTGCGAATGAGAACCTGAAGTTCTAAGTTATCCAAAAGGAGGTTGGTAGGAATGTTGTGGCCCAGCTTAGCAATTTTATCAGCCACAGCATTGCACTCCCTACCCACATATCGGATTTTGACAGTCTCAAAATGTAAGAGTGAGACCATCATATCTGCTATCAACATCTCAATTTCCAATGGACAATGTCCGATATTGTTAATGGCATTTATTACTATGCGATTATCTCCTTCAATTTCAAGTTTTGTAATTCCCATTCTCTTAGCTTCCTTGATTCCTTCTTTAAGTGCAAGGGCTTTAGCCTTTAAAATTGAGATATCTCCCTATTTCTTGGTTCCTACTCCAATTATTTGTGCTTCATGATCTCGGATCACAAATCCCGAAGTTGCTTGGTTGGAGTTAAGTTTGGATCCATCGAAGTTTATTTTGACTAGGTTGTGGGGGGGTTTCTTCCATGTTTCCATTCTTTTCTTCGTTTTTTGTCTATTTTGGGATTGTTGTTGAACTTTTTCTTCATCTTCTTCCCAAATCTTTGATCGTTTCCATTGGTTAATTTGATTTTTTGTGTATTGTTCAAGACTCTAGATAAAGTCATTGAGGGTTTGCTAAAGACTAATTTATTTCTCTAGTGCCAAATACACCACCAGCACACTGCCAATTCTGCAAAATCAGAATTCCCCAAGCTTTGGCGTAACTCGTTAAGAATGGTATTCGTTGATTTATTTCTTATGTCATAGGTTTTTATGATGCTTTTTGTTTTTGTGTTAATGTTGCGCAACAACTTTCTCGTATGAGGACATCAATGAAGAGGTGCCCTGTGTCTTCACGAGTACAGTTACACATTAAGCATCGTGGAGGAGTAGATATGTGTTTTTCCATTAGTCTTGCTTTGATAGGTAGTCCATTGCAGGCGATTTTCCTTAGGAAGTTCTTAACTTTAGGATATGTGTCTAGTTTCCATATCAAATTATTTGGGTGAGGTGTTTGTTGGTTCACTCCCGTTATTAGTTCTATTATAGAGGTCGTCGAAAACCATCCATTTTTACTAGGGGCTCAATATAGTCGATCTCGAATCCAATTTTCTGGGATTGGGATCATCATGATTTGGTTAACTAGGTCAGTCGGAAGCAATCGTCTTAAGACATCTTGACGCCACATTCTATTATTTGTTATGAACTCTTCCACAAGCGTTGCTCCATTTACTGCTTCAACGTGAAGCGCAAATATGTCCACTGTATCTTGAAAAGCCCATTTGTCTGTCCAAAATTTTATATTTCTACCATCCCCTACTTGCCAGATAAGGCAAACTCTTCCGTAAATTCATCAGTTTTGTCCATTGCCACGAGGTGTTAGTCTGTTTTTTATACGATAAGATTGAAGCACCCTTAAGGTATTTTTCGTTCACGAGCTTAACCTAAATGTTTTTCGATTCCGCTAGTAGTTTCCATAGAAGTTTCATTTGCAGGGCTTTATTCATATGTTAAGTTTTCCTAATTCCAAGTCCGCCATAAGTTTTAGGTTTACATATTCTATCCCAGCCAATGAGCGGTTTGTGGTGAATGTCCTTGTTCCAAAGAAAGGTTCTATTGATTTGGTCCAATTCCTTGTGTACATGGTTTGGGAGCATGAAACTTTGCATTAGATAGTTAGGTTTCATAGCCAGGTTAGATCTTATAAGGACCGATCTGCCTTCTTGTGATAGTGCATTAGCTCTCGATTTAGAGAGTAGCGCCCTAGATTTTCCAATGGTGTCTTTGAAGGTATCTCGATTGACTCGTCCATTGACTATTGGAAATCCAAGGTAGGATTCCAGATTGATCATTGACATTATCCCAAGAGTATGTTGAATTCTGTTTTTTTGTTGGTTGTCCACATTTCTCGACGTTTGGAAGGCCGATTTATGGTAATTGACTCTTTGGCCTGAAATTGTAAAATATTCCTCAATGATCTGTTTTGTTCTCGCACATGCTATTTGGTTTGCTCTAGAGAAAATAATGATGTCGTTTGCGAAGGCGAGAAATGGGATTTTTGTTCCGGCCCGGGTAAGTGGGAAACCTATAGTGTTTTTCTCGATGTTGCTCGTTTCCTGCAGTTTCCTAGCCAGTATTTCAGTAGCAAGAATAAATAGAAAAGGGGATAGCGGGTCTCCTTGTCTCAACCCCCATTCTGGGAGAAAGATTTCAGTAGGGCTATTGTTAACTAGGACCGAAAACGACACTGTTTGTACGCATTGCTTTATCCAACCTATAAATATGTTGTTGAATCCGAATTTTTCAAGTATTTCAGAGGTGAAATCCCAGTCTAATCTATCATAGGCTTTTTCCATATCTAGTTTTATTGCTACCCAACCCTCGTTGCCCTTTCTACTTTTAAACGAGTGAAAGATTTCGTGGGAAATCAGTACATTATCCTGAATCGCCCGTTTAGCAACAAAGGCTCCTTGCATCGGATGTATTAATTTGGGCATTATCTGCTTAAGTCTTTCCGTTATTATTTTCATAATAATTTTGTAAATAGTTGAGCATAGGCTAATTGGGCGGTAGTGATTGGTGGTAGTAGGGTTGTCTTTTTTCGGTACTAAAGTTATGAATGTATGGTTAATCTGCTTGAGAATTTTTCCCCGAAAGGAAGAAACTTTTAACAGCTTTTATTACATCTGGTCCTACAATATCCTAGTATTTTTTATAGAAGCCTGCCGACATGCCATCAGGTCTTGGAGACTTATCGGAATTTATTTGCATTAAAGTCTGTCGTACTTCTTCATTCGATACTGGTCTTGTGAGATTAATATTATCTTCGTCTGTTATCTCTTTGTTGATTAAATTGGAGTATTGTCTTAATATGTCACGATTAGTTTGTTCTTTTTTGTATCTTGCTTTGAATTCCTTTCTTATCTCCTCTCTGATGTTTTCCTCTCCTATGATTTGTGTTCCTTCTATCGATGTGATTTCCTTAATTATTTTCCTATTACGTCTTCCACTTGCAATTTTATCGAAATATCCTACATTGGAGTCTGCCAGTTTAATGTGCTTTGTTTTTGCTCTTTGTTTCCAATATGTTTTGTGAAAGGCTAATATTTTTTCTTATTTTATTTAAGATACGTAACTGCCTTTTGATGATTGTTTCCTTAGGAGAGAGCGGGATTTTCTGCTGAAGCTCTACTAGTTCTTTGTCAATTTGTTTAAGTTGTTCAAACGTATTACCAAATGTTTTTTTGTTCCATTGCTTCGCTTGAGTTTTCAATAGTTGAGTTTTCTTAACTAACTTGAACATGTTGGAGCCAACTACATAGGTGATATCCGCCTTTTTAGTTGTGTTTTTAGGGTGTGTTTTTGTGTGTTTGAGTCTTTTTCTTTAGTTTTGTGTTTTGTTTTGAGTCGTTTGCGTAGGTTTTCGTATTTTCTTAAGATATGGAGTCTACATAAGCTTTGGTGGTGTTTTGTAGGTTTTTAGAAGCTATTTGGAGCAACTTTTGAGAAAATGAGCAAAGCCAAGGAAAATTTCAAGGAATGAAGTCCATAAAGAGGTGAAGAATCGAGTTCGAGCTAGGAAAAAAGTAGAGAAACTCGTTACCGAGCCTAAGGAGAAAGAATCAAGGCAAAACAAGGTGAAACTAACCCTCTACCGAAGTTTTACTCTCAGTTACAAGGTTGTTTTCAATGTTGAAGGGGGTCGATGACGACCCTGTGAGGGTCGATAACGAGGCTGCAGGGGTCATACCGAGGTACACAGGGTCGGTAACGAGGTGTTCAGGAAAAGAAGTTTGGAGAATTCAGCAAAGCTCTACCGACCCTGACGGGGTCAGTACCGAGGGTCCCGTGTCGGTAGAGACACTCGAGTCGGCGCATTTAATGATCTTTTATCCCTATTATTAGATAGTTTTAAGGCATATATCTTTTAGAAGATTTATTTCCTTATAGATAGATTAGTTTCTTTATAAACAATCTTGTCTAGCTCTAGTTTTTCTATCATCTTTTGGGAGGGGAATTTGGAGGAAGAGAGAAGAGAGAGGCATGAGATAGAGTAGAGAGAGGATGAGTAGAGATTGCTTGGAAGACAAGTTTCGTTTTGAATTCAGTTTGTAAGCTTTTTCCTTTCTTTATTAATTTAATTGCTTTGTTTTCATCATGATTTGTGAGTAGTCTTCTCTCTCTAAGGTTGGGGTTAACCCAACAATGGTTTAGCATGCTTGTTTGTGATCATGATTTGATTGTCTTTATTGCATGATTATGTTCTCTTGCTCTTAATCCTTGAAACGAAAGTTGAAAGGGAATTTCTCATTCATAGTTGAAGCAAAAGCGAAAACCTTGAATCAGAATAGTCAATTTAGGGTTTTTGAAGCGAAAGCGGATCAATCCTAGTTGAAGTAAAAGAGATAGATAGTAAAGTTTATTGATTGAACGAAAGTTAGTTGATTTACTTGCTTAGTTGACGAAAGTTGACAACTTTATGTGATAAGGGCATGATCTTTATGTTTCATCAAACGTTTGTATGCATGATTGTTGTTATGGGGACACCTTAACCTTAGAAATCTCTCTCCTTTGATAAAAAAAACTCTTGCTTTTGATTGATTACTTGCGCTCTAAGTAATAAAACTTGACACTAGACTTTCTCCCATGGACGAACCTGACTCCCATGTACTCAGCGGGGTCTTGATTATAAATTTATTTGTTGTCAAGAAACCCTCTCAACAAGAGGCCCTCCATGCTTGTCGAACTACATTTCTAAAGTATTTTCTTTGCATCCACATGTTTTCAAATTTAAAAGGTTGAGCTTTAGTGATTGCACCATTACTAAGATCAACTGCTATCTTGCTATGGTCTGAAGAGGAGAAGGCATAAATTTTTGTTGCTATACCAGGAAACCACTGAAGGACTTGGGAGCAGACTAGGGTTCTGTGAAGTTTTTCGTATATATTATCGATTTCAGTCTTGTTTTTCCTCCAGGTAAATTTACTACCAATTACTGGGATATCGAATAAACTATAACTGGCCTGAAAATTCTGTAATCTTTCAAATCTGTTATGGTCTGGATCAACTCCTCCCTTTTTCTTGATGGGTTCTTGAATTTCATTAAGGTCCCCCATAATAATAATAATGGGAAGGTTTTTTTGATGTATTGATTGGATTAATTGTTGCCAAAAGTTATCCTTTTCATTTTCTTTGGGTGGTGCATAAACTAAAAAGATAGCTAGGGTGTATTTTGTTACCAAATTAGTATACTTTAGTGCTAACATAACGGGGTTCTTGAAGAATTACTTCAATCCTTTCATTAGTGAACTGATGTTCTTTCCAAAGAACGCAAATGCCACATGCTCTGCCATTAGCAAGAGACCAAACTATGTTGTCAAACCCTGCTCTACGCCAAATTTGATCAGATGGAATTTGATCTGTTTTAGTTTCTACTATAGCCATAATTTGAATATTCTCTATTTTGCAAAACGAATCAATTTCGAGACAGAATGACTTACGCCCTATACCCATGTTGTTCCAAAGGCTTACTTTCATTTTAACCTAAATTGTAAAGATTGGGGTGTTCCAACAACCCCCAATCAAATTCCAGATATATACTCTTGATTAGTCCATCTAGTCGTATATTATCCATGCCTTCAAACATGAGCAATTCTATAACATTTCTTGAAACAATATTAATCAACCTTAACCAAGAGAGACTCATTAACAATCCTTGATTTACATATAAGCATCTTCCTACGACATACTTTCAAGTTTCTGCCTTTGACCTATAATTTTGTTTTTCCTCACCAGTGTGCTTGCTTATGATTTTCAGTAAAACCTTCCTTCCAATATTGAGAGAGTGCCTTCTATTTATAAGGAGAGTAGCTAGTGTTCCCTTGATCCCAATGTGTTTTAAATTTGCCAATCATTTCGTTCCCCATATATTGTTCTTAACCTGAACATGCAAAATAAATAGTCATAAGTGTTAGCTTCCTTACCAAAGTTTAGTATATTTTGTCCACTATGGGTGGTATTATCGCTACATCTCTTAGTTCGAGGCACATTATGACTGCTCTCGTTTATTATGCATTTTCTAGTACTCATGAATCTCCATATTTTACACAAATAAGCACTGTTAAGAGCAATAAAAGGGCTAGACATCATGCATGACAGTTTATACAGCTCCTGTGTAAAACTGTTGTTTTTCCCAGTAAATACTGCAAATAATTCCAACAAGAGGTCTCCCTATCCAACTTTCTTATCTTGTTATCATTATTCCTTATATACAGCAGAAAAGTAATAATGTTAGTATAGATTCTATCTTGGTATTCACTATTAGTCCTAGTGTCATTCCAATTGGCAAAGTTATTCCAAGTTCTCCTAGGATTTGGTTGGTTCCAAAAACAATCCTCATAATTAATATACACTAGTTTTCCATAGTTATTGATCCTAATATAGTTCTTTTTGTACCTGGGCAAGTTCCTTAATCCTAGCCAAATACCCCTGACTGAGGCAGGGATGTACCAAGATATCCTATAGTTAAAAAATTTCCTCAAGCACTTATCATTGTCACCAGTCACCCATTTTCCAAAATAATTGGATTTCAAACGATTCTCATTAAATCTCAACAGATTCTTACATCCTACAAAGATAGAGCTATAGTTATTAGCATGCAAGCTAGCAAATCAGGAAATTATCATGAACCTTGTCCTTCTTCTAATCCCCCTTAGAGTAGTCATTATTATTAAAATATGATAATTAACGAATTTTAGCAGGTGCTTTAACCATGAATTCAATTTATAAGAAACCTTATTAGACAGTTGAGGTCTACTCCTAATTATGCAACAATTATTGATTATTTTTCCAGCTACAAAAACAGTTCTAAACAAGAATTGCCATATATCTGAATAACATACCTTCATAGAGCAAATTACAGTCCTGTTATCCCCATGATTTCTCCCACAGTGCACTACAAATCTGATAAACAAAGGATGCCATGAATCAAATTTACATACATAATTGCATAAGCACTCCTTAATACTAATTACTAAGTTCATCAGGAAGCTTTTTAAAATTCATTAATTAAGCTATATTTCCTATTTCTTTGCTTATATTCCTGAGTTCATCAAATATATCTAACATTTCTATAAGAACAGAATTAACATACAGACTTTTCAGCTTTATCCTATTGTTAACAGTGTAATTTAAATAATTCCTTTTCCAAACACATTTAGCTTTCCTATAAGTATTGATCGAGAAAACTTCTACATAAAACTTTATAATACCTGGAGAGCCACAAGAGAGGGTGAAACAAACCCATAAGACAGAAGTCCAATTATCCCCATGATTCTCCCACAGTGCTCTGCAAAGCTGTCAAACACAAGATGCCATAAATCAAATTTGCATACATAATTACATAACCCCTCCTTAGTACTGACATCATTAAGAAGCTTTTTAAAGTTTAATAATTGAGCTTTCTTTCCTATCTCTTTGCTTATATTCCCGAGTTCATCAAAAGCTCTGCTCTTTATGCCTTGCCTTTTTGTTGTAATAAGTTTTGTTTCTTGAATCAGTTTAATATCTTTTAGTCTCAACCTTGCCCTCACATCACCATGCACCCTGCTCCATTCCTTGATTTTACTGTTATCTTTCCACAGAATAGAATTCCTCAACAAGATGAACCATACTTTTCTTTTCCAACGGTTGTCAAATAAGCAACTCCAAGCTAAAACTTTCTCATTTATAAAAAGGGTTAAGCAAAAAAAGGATCGGTAAACCTTAAAAAATTTAGCCATACAGTATTTATCTAGTGGTTAGCTATAAAACACCTCCAAACCAATGCACTCATATTTATAAAGTATCGAACAAGGGTAAGTTTTCCAAGGAGAGCTGCCATGGTGAAGCAAGCTTTCGTGTTGTTTGTATCTTTCAAGGTCCCCAAAGGGCCGGCTTGACAAGGGTTCTTATTAGCACTACTACATATGGTCTCCTCGACCGTAGTAAGCAGTTGCTCTAATTGATCATGTTTGATCAGATTTTCATCATGATCAAAGGGTGACTTCTCGTCAGAACAAAGCACATTTCTTAATGTTATCTTACGTGTCTTCAAGTGATACATCTTAGAGTGGGCAACCAGTTCCCAGATAGTGTTCTTTAGAATGGGAGATTTTAAGAGACTCGTGATCTTATTTGCAAAACATATCAAAGTGTAACCAGAAATCAAATGCTCAAAGTATAGGCTTCGGAATTAAACTTCTGCATAAAATAAGAGGAATTGATGAACCTGCGTGTTTGAGTCCAGAAATGATTGATTATCCCCCTTCGACAGTAAGAGGGAAAGCCGAGAGATCGGCACTTGAGAGGGATAGGACAACTCTCTTCCATAATGGTGTCGATCTAGCGATTACTCCGTGATTTTTGCTCCCTAGGATGTCGTCCCTTCGTCTTCCCCGACCCAAGTAGAGAGTTCTCTGAGCAATTGTCACTTAACCCGAACCCTAGCCCCCAAATTGAACACCGAACAGATGTCCACCAAGCTCGGCGTCTCACAAGCCTCCTTCTTCTTGTTTGTGCCGGTCTACCATGCTTCCATTTGGGCATGCCCTCAGATACGTTTGTCTCCATAGCAGCGGTAATTGTGACTTTCTCTTCTTAGCTTTTTTATGCGATTTTTCCGAATAGCCACCCAAAGGAGGCCACTGTTGGTTCCAAATGAAGTTTGGTTGAGGAGGAGGCAGAGAAATAGGCCGATTGAGCCATGGGTCTTAAGGATAGGGTTTCGATTTGGGGTTCGAATTTCTGGTTTTAGGTACTGTTGAAAGGGTCGGTGTAGGAGAAAGA
Source organism: Fallopia convolvulus (assembly GCA_964016875.1). Classification (NCBI taxonomy): domain Eukaryota; kingdom Viridiplantae; phylum Streptophyta; class Magnoliopsida; order Caryophyllales; family Polygonaceae; genus Fallopia; species Fallopia convolvulus. The sequence continues at coordinate 40,653,483 of OZ024723.1, read as the reverse complement.
GAGCGGCGAGGGTTTCATTTCTTCTCCTGTGTGGTGGTCCATTTTGTATTAGTTGTCTCCAGTACACCAGCATAATACAATTTTAAAAGTTGTCAAGTTTGAGAAGCTTTTGTCATTTCCATGGCTTTTATCCTTATACAACATGCTTTTGTGCTTTTTGTGTTATGTCTAAAGCTTTTCAATTCTTTTATGTGTTTACATCTTCTTTTGAAACTATGATGATTTCGAGCTCAAATAATCAAATCATATATCAATGATTCAAAAATAGGAGAATGTGTGCTTAAGGCATACAAGAAACTATAACAAGGGAAAGGGAAGTACCGAGTTTTAAAATCAAATAGAACATTGAGGTGTCCATTTTGTCCTGGCAAGAAGAAACAAGAGTATTGATTCAAGGATCTCGTGCAACATGCATGAGGAGTAGCAAGGGGTTCAAGAAAAAGAAGGGTAAAATAAATGGCTAAACATCTTGCTTTAGAAAGATACACAGAGAAACATATGCCCATTGACTTGGATGGAGTCAAGAAGCCTCAACCTATTGTTCAAGAAGAGATATATAATTGGACTTGGGTGGGGATTATTATGAAATTAGGTAATCTTTTGGGAGGACAAGGCAATGCAGAATATCTAAAGGAAGAATTTTGTCGATTTAAGCTTGTTGATATTGTAGTGTTTGATAATGAAGCCATGATCATCTTTGAAAGGAGTTGGATTGGATTTTATAATGCAATGGAGTATGAGAGAGCCTTTGAAGCAAATAGGCATGGTAAGAAAGAGTGGATTGAAAATAAGAGAATCTCATGCTCTACCTCTATGGTTGGATTGCAAGGGACAATGATTATGAAGTAGAGGGATATTTGGAAATCTATCTTCAACACAATAGTGAGTTAAGAACTCTCAATGATATTGTGAAGGATGGAGGTTGCTATTAGGATTGAAGATTGCTATTAGCCCACTATTATGAGTATGTTTATGTGAATGCTTATAGATTTAAATTAGACTAGGTTGCTACTGGATTGTTTATGTTCCTCATGTTTATGTGATCAGATTATAATTATTTTTATTTTATAGGTTTTAGCCTAAAAATCGTATTACTAATGTGCTTATTTTGCAAAAGAGAGTGTAGTATGAAGGAATTGACTAGTACTATAAGGAAACCTGGCATCTAAAATCAGCATTTACCCATTGCGCCATTAAGGAATAAACCTAATACCAACACACCTATGATGACTATATTACAAATAGATGAACATTCTTTTGCTCTCTCAATCTCAACATCTTTATAGTAAGAGTAACAAAATTATGATATACAAATCCTAGCTATTTACAACCTCAGCTAATCGTAGTTTCTTCATACATCTTCTTGTCTCTCTATTATTCCTTCTCCACCTTGCAATAAAGTTATTTCTAATATGTTTTACACAAATCCTATCACATTCATCCACGCTCATCTTTTCTTTCTTAAGCATCACATTGTTCCTAGTCATCCATATGTAATACATGACTACGCAATGGAAGGTATTCCACAAGTTAAACAACCAAAGTCCTTTTCCCCTTTATCTAGGTTGTTCGACTCACCAATGATCCACATCGTTGCATCTTCTTCCTATTTTCGCCCACTACAACACATGTCTCCTTCTTTTCCATTGGATCTGCACAACTCGCAAACAGGGCCGTCCAATGATATTTTGAGGCCCTGTTTTACATTCTAAAGTGAGGCCCTGGTATATTATAAAAAATCTCATTTAAAATTATCTTTTTACAGTTATCTCATACAAATAAAAACAACAAGATAGTCTACCATTCTCTTAAAAAGTGCTCGTGAAATCACCTCTTCAATTTTTAAACTCATAGCCTTTGAAATTGCAATTCTGCACTGTATTATATAACATGTATTAGAAATAAATTCCCAGCAAATTCCATATATCTACATGAATGTGGATTTGAGAAATTCATCATTAAATATTACATATTTCTTGAGCACGTAAGATTCTTCAAACAAATTCCTTATATAACTAATATACATTAGAAAATTCAATTTGAAATTGAGATATTAATCAATAATGAGTAAACATTACAAAAAAAAAAAATAAACTCTATAACATGAACGTGATTGTTTATATATATTAAAAAATAGATAATTCCCAACAAACTCCATATTCCATTATCTTGTGGATGTACGTGGAATTGTGGAAATTAAACATTAAAGATTTATCAAACGTGATTCACTATTGTAAATTTGGAGCACAAACAAATACCAAGTCAATAAGGGCATAAACACATAAGATTAAAGAAACTTACCAAGTAGCCGAACAAAGTAGGTGAATAGTTTTTTCAAGCTCCACCAAAAAACCCTTAAACTATTCTGCAAATTTTGTGAATCGAAAATTGAATTGGAAAACTTATAAAGGGGAAGGTGGATCAAAGTAGGTGAATACAGAAATTGAATAATGATGAACAATTCCAAAGGAGGAACAATAATCAACGTGTAATTGAATTTTCTTGGAAATTGGCCAAAAAAGAAGCGTGGCAATTTTACAGGGTTCCAAGAACAGATTTTTATTTACAGTACTCCGTAGTTCTTTTCTCTCTTTAAATAACGGGTAATAATATATATGGGCCACATTGGGCCTCTTAAAAATTGTGGCCCTCTAATTTTTGGAGGCCCTGTGCAGGTGCACACCTTGCACCTGCTCAGGGCCGGGCCTACTCGCAAATATCTTATTACAACACCCCAACTCTTTCAATTTGTCCTTTATGTGAGCTCCTTTATTAATGATCTTTCAGGCTCCAAAACGCACTCTAGAAATAACATGACGTTTTCAACTATTAAGACCAATTATTAACAAATTCAATTGAATTTGCATACGTATAAGAAATAACATATACAAACCACATTCCTTAAACAAAACATGAAATAAACTACCCTAAATCGAAATAGATTGAAACCAAGTTCTTACATGCTATGGTTTTGCCTTCAGAATGGAATCATGAGTCTAATATTACAATGACCCTTGACGGAGACAATTAACTCAACGCACAGCTGGATACTAACCCATCTCACAATCACCCTAGATTTTGATTAAAAAGACAAAGTCGGTCAACTCGATGTACTATGAATGCTAACTCAACTCGCAATTGCCTCGATCTCCTTCGAACCCTAATTCCCCCAATTAGATCGTGAAATTCCTAGTCCATTGTAAAAAAGTAAAATAGTAATGATAAACCGGGTTTCTTCCATTGAACTTTGATGGATTTATGCATTTACCATTATGACCTACTCATTTTAGTCTTTCTTATGTGAAAAATGAGGGCAAAACGGGTAATTCACAAAACTTAACAAAATCTTAGACGACAATTCAAAATGATTAGTCGATCGCGAACATAATAAGAATAAAGGGCGACAATAATTACTTATACAACAGGTGATTTTGATCAAAACGTGGTATTTAACGTGTGGATTTATACAATTTTTTCTTTGAAATTTATAAAACTGTTATAAACTCCAACATTTTCTCCTACAAGTTGCATGAGATCAACAAGTTACCTACACACATCCATTACTTGTATCACATATATCATGTAGATGAACAATTAAATATTGTAGATTGGAGGTAACTTGTACAAGGTGAATTATTCACCTTCTTCACCTCCTTATTTTCATATATGAATCATGAAAATTCACCAACGTTTTACTCCACCATTGACCAAAGTAGAGTAAAAAATATATTCTCTAAAGTTCTTAGTTTCCCTCACGCTCTTCTAATGATCTAAACTTTTTTCTAAAATTGTTTAAGTGTGCTTGTTTTGTATAAATCTTTTCGTAACAAAAACAACATAGTGAAATGTTATTTGTACATGTTCATGTACAAATAAATTTTTTAGCACCGAACCCGGCTTCAATATATGCCGGTCTTTTGACTACATTGTCAGACCCTTTGGAACAAAACCTAGTTTTGCTCCTCCCATATATACAATACTCTCACAAGCACCGCCTCCGTTCGTCCTTCCCACTGTCTTGCCTGCCATCCAGAAATTCTCCTTCGCCATGGCCAAAAAGAAGGAGCAGAAGCCGAAGCATTCTCTGGATGTCAACAGGGGCAATGGAACTAGCGACAGTCGGAGCTCTGCTACCGTCAAACGTCTCAAAATGTACACTTATCGTCCGAAGCGTGACCAGAAAGGGAAGATTCTCAGCCACGAGTATCAATCCAAGGAGTTGCCTTCCACTCGGATCCAACCCGATCGCCGTTGGTTCGGTATATATACTCTCCTTCGATATCAATCTTTAATTTGGAAGCCTAGAATTTGATATGCTGATGTTATGAATTGCGGAATTGGTTATGGTTGAGGGATATATCCTAGGGTATTACAGGTTCTTTCATTTCCGTGGTTTTGATTTTGGCTGTAGACTTGCTCAATTTGGCTATTGCTTGTGGTTTGGAGTAATTTACTGTTAATCTATATTTCCTGTTAAACAATTGACTTAATGTCGCAGATTGGTAGGGAATAGGCATAGGCTGATGCTCCTGAATCATGTGTAGTGAATGCGATGGTATTTGTTTTTGTATTTCAGAAGTTAGATGTACACATTTTATACTAGACTCCACACTCATAATGTAAATACTAGTCATAGGTTTAATTGCTTTGAAATGGTTCTGTTAGTTTGTGTGATATGAAATAATTCCAACTTGTGTCATTTTCCTCTCATCTTAAATACTCTCTGCAGGCAATACTCGAGTTGTGAATCAGAAGCAGCTTGAATTTTTTCGCGAGGAGCTCCAAAGCCATCTATCAAGCAGCTACAATGTCATCTTGAGAGAGAAGAAACTTCCTATGTCTCTATTGAATGATTGTCAAAAGGTACTCGAACAGAAGTTCATCAATGTGTGCCTTTTCTCAATATTTGAAGTAGTTTGGTGGTGTCCATAGTGTTTTTCAAGAGAATTTTTGTTGCCACAATATAAGTTCCTTTCTAATCATGACCCAAGACTATGTGAATGTGCCATATTTTACTGTGTGAGGCTGGGCTCGATAATGCATTGCACATGCTGTGTGTAGTCCTTTTTTTTGATGGGGTGATTTTTTTTTTCCTTTTAAATTGCTGATTGCCTTCTTGTTCTGTTTCTCCAGCAAACTAGAGCCCATCTTCTTGAGACAGAGCCATTTGAGAATACTTTTGGACCAAAAATGAAGAGGAAACGTCCAAAGCTTCTGGCAACAGATTATGAGTCATTATTGAAGAAGGCTGATAATTTACAAGGTCATGAATAATATCTTGGCACAAGTTTTTATCTCCTTGTTAGTCTGGTTCCTAAGATCTATGGCAGAAGAATATTTTATGCTGGGGTTGGCTTAATATTTTTTGAGCTTGTTACCTTTTACTTTTTCATGTTTGTAAATTGTGCTTCTTAGTTATTTTGCTAGCTTTTCCAATAGTTTTTTCCCCCACTTTCAGATGCTTTTGAAGAGAAGAAAGCTTCAAATCCAAATCCAATAGTAGATGGAGAGGATGTGGATGGATTCAGGGACTTGGTTCGCCATACAATGTTTGAGAAGGGTCAAAGTAAACGTATATGGGGTGAACTTTACAAAGTGATAGACTCTTCAGATGTTGTTGTCCAGGTCCGTAGCTGTTTCACTTATAAGGGCTCTTTCTCTCTCCCACCATTGGTTGTGAACATTACTGAAGAAACAGTTTTTTACTTTTTTTTTTTTAGATAAATCATTTACCATTTCTTGCATATTCTTCTGAGGCTTGTTGAACTGTATCTGATAGGCCTTTTACTTATAATTAATCATGTCTCTTATATGTAAGTATGTAACTGTTGCATGAACCCTTTTGAGTATGTCATTTGTAATATATGTTGAGTGCAGTGTTCTGAAGGGAGTCGTATGTTGTGCATGCAGCCACTAGATTTATCCTCTTCTTCTCATGACTGATGATCCTACCTATCTTGCGAATGTATGCTTACCAAATTCACGTAAATTTCTTCTCATTACCTTTGGCAGGTCTTGGATGCAAGGGATCCACAAGGTACAAGGTGTTATCACTTAGAGAAGCATCTGAAAGAGAACTGCAAGCATAAGCATATGGTTTTTATATTAAACAAGGTTGTAGTATGTTGTTAGGCGTTTTTTAATTTCCATGCATCACCATTGGAAATAATATTGCTGACATCTTTGATATTTCACAGTGTGATCTAATTCCTGCCTGGGCTACAAAAGGATGGCTTAGAGTGCTATCAAAGGAATATCCTACCTTGGCATTCCATGCAAGCATTAACAAGCCTTTTGGAAAGGTATGTGATTATCACATCTTGTTGCATTGTTCTTTTAACATTATGTGTATTTTGCTTTTGTGGATTTGTTCTTTTCTTATGGTAGGAGTATGTTTAGTGTGTTCTATCCTGTCATTGTGACATGCTTGAGCTTGTGCTTAACTGAGGTTGCTCAAAGGAATTGGTTCCAATAGCAGTTTGGTTTTGAGTTGGTTATGTTTGATCTGTCACAATTCTTTCTAGGAAAGAGTGATATAAATGTCTAGCTGAAAACTTCTCAGTCATCTGTGTGTATTTTTTCCCTTCATGTGGGTAGAAACTGACTCCCTACATCCCTACATGTATTGGGTCTTATGTATCATACTATTGGGAGTCAAATTAATAAATTCAAAGTCCTGTGATCCTTGTATGTTTCGTTGATCTCTCTATTGCTTTGTGATTTATGCTTTGCAAATTATTGTCCTAATTTGTTTATATATCTTGTGTATGATGGGTCATTCCTAATTTGAATGATTTTTTCACATTCCTTTGTAGGGCTCTCTTCTTTCTGTTCTTAGACAGTTTGCCCGATTGAAAAGTGACAAGCAGGCGATATCAGTTGGATTTGTTGGATACCCAAATGTTGGAAAGTCATCAGTCATAAATACTTTGCGCACAAAGAATGTAATTATTATATTTCTACTCTTGTCTTTTTGGTTATCTTTAACATATTAGTATTAATTATTATGTGTTTTTTTAAAAAATTTCCAGGTCTGCAAGGTGGCCCCTATACCAGGGGAGACTAAAGTCTGGCAGTATATTACACTTACAAAGAGAATCTATCTGATTGATTGCCCTGGGGTTGTCTACCAAAGTAAAGATTCAGAGACAGATATTGTACTGAAGGGCGTGGTACGTATTGAATGCTTCTCTTAGTCATTTTCCTTAGTGTTGAACAATATTGACTGTTTCTGATCTTCAGGTACGGGTGACAAATTTGCAAAATGCAGCAGAACATATTGGGGAGGTTTTGAAGCGGGTGAAGAAGGAACACTTGCAAAGAGCATACAAGATAATAGATTGGTATGTGCTTTTATATTGCTTTTATTTTTTAATACTGATGGCTGCATTACAATAGAGCTAGTTGTCATCTACATAGAACAAGAAATTGAACCATGGGGGTTCAATGGTGAAAATATCAGGGAGCTGTGCGCATTAGATAAATCTTCTGGTTTGATTTGTTTAGGCTCTCTTAGTTCTGACTTTCAGCATCTAATGATTTCAGGACGGATGACGAAGATTTTCTTTTACAACTCTGCAAATCAACTGGCAAGCTTTTGAGGGTTTGTTTCTACCCTTACCTTGACTTTTTTTTTTTGAGGGTTTGATCATGTATCGAAGTTCATGTCTAAATAGTTCATTGAAGACTTGTTTTACACGAGTGGTGGTTTATATACACAGGGTGGTGAGCCTGACGTGACAACTGCAGCTAAAATGGTTCTCCATGATTGGCAAAGAGGCAAAATACCTTTCTTTGTACCACCACCTCAACAAGTAGAGGAGGCATCAGGGGAAGCTGGCACTTCCAACGTGGAGGATGAGAACGAAAAGTCGTCAGCTGCACTGAAGGCAATAGCAGATGTTGTCTCATCCCAGCAGTTGAAAGACGTCCCGGTCCAAGAGGATCTCTACACTGCAAATGAGTTAACTGGGGATGCAGCAGATGATCAGGATGGCCCGATCGCTGATTCTTGAAAATTGCAGAGGATACCGTGTGGCAAGCTTTTGTCAAATTTTGTTTTCTAGTCTTAGAGTCGTGTTATTTGTTATGGAAGACTGCATCTACATACAGTTACACTAGATCTAATTGCGAATATGTTTTGCCATTGATTTCTCGATGATTCTGCTACTCAATGTTTTATTGCTTTGATATTGTTTTCTTGATAGTTCATCACTTTGTTTTTATTTTTTCATATGCTTTGCTATGAAAGAAAAAGTTGATAAAGAAAGTATAACGTAAGATGTTAAACTTGGTAATTCCTTCATAAATGTGGTTGTCCTGTGTTTGAGACCCATGCATGGTCAACTTGGTTGTATAAGCACTAACTAATGGGAATGGACAGATTGGTTTATTTGCATGAAGATGAACTTTGGTAAAGATATATCATATATCTGACTGACTGACTTGATTGTGGAAACATATTCAGCAATCACGAAGGTATGGTTGATGATTGATTCGGTAGGAGTCCGGGAGAAACTTGTTGGATAATTGCGACACCCCCCGTCGCCTTTAGGGTTCAAACGTAACAAGATCAAAAGCTTACATATTTGATGTCAAAAACGGCTGATGGCACTACATTACTAGGAGATATGGAAGACAACACTCAGGTGTCCAAGATTAAAAGAAGTGCCATCATTTTTGTGATAGGGCGGCTATCCAACATAATCAAACACATTGGAAGTTTTCCACCTTTCACCGTATAGTATTTCAAGAAGATATATAATTCGCAAAAAATAAATATAACACACATTTTTTTTTTGAAATGAAAGTTTAATTCTTTCATGATTTCTTTGAAAAAAAAAGGCTTACAAAATTGTCCTAGTTTCCCCTAGGTATTACAAGAATCTTCCAATCCCTAATTTCACAAACCACCTCCTAGTCTGTCCGATTGTTTTTCAACCATCTAGTTATTACAATTATAGCACAAATCATTGGAGCTAACATCTCCTGAAAATATTTTTTTAGTTCTTAGCTTGCCAGATAAAAATACATTACAACTTGATGCAGGCTAGCCCCATAGGCTAAAGGCAAAACTTCTCTTCCCAACTATCCTTGGCATTGCACTGATCCAATCCACGCTAGTATGTGGCTATGACGCCTACTGATTTTAGCCCAAGGCAAAACTCTATTCATCACTATTTTTTGGTACTTATAGTTGAACCACATCCCAGGTTTCTGGCTGATTTCCATTGCACAAAAAACAACCATCGCCTGGCACAATCCCCAAGAGCTTGATGATCATCCAGCAGGAGAAAGAGATTCTCGGGGTATTCAGCTTATCCCAGATCCCTTTGTTCCAGCCAGTGGCTGTACCATGTGTTGTAACTACTAGGTGCTTCATACACAATGTGGCTGAATATCTTACCACAAAACAGCGAAGACCGGCCATGTAAATATGTAGTTGTGCAGAGCTTATAGAATTTGGTGCAAATAGTTAATTGCAAATGATGGAAAGGGTGAATGGTAAACACATCACATTATGGCATGATAATGTTTCACAATTTGATGAATCTTCCACCTATATGATAGGATGGTTAATACACGATCTATGGTTTAACTCTTCGCATACATGTATGCCTTATCCCACCTACTGCAACTTAACAAGTGTGATAATCCATGAACTTTTAATTAGAAGAGAAAATGTATCTAGCTAGATCATATAGCCATAATATATATGTTTGAAAAGAAATTGCAGAAAGTTTCATTTACAAGGGTAACCCAAGATAGATCAATTTTACACAAAATAGAATCCTTCCTAGTTCCTAAAGTGCGCTACTAGATGGTTCATTGGTGCATGTTTTCTTGTTATGGCCTTCTACCCTGCAGATGCTGCACTTTTGTATGCTACTAGATGGTTGATTGATGCATGAATTCTTGCTATGACCTTGTACCCCGCAGATGCTGCACTTGCGCTTAATCGGACTACATTCAGTGCATGACCTCTTTGTATGACCAACCATCCCGCAGTAGCTGCAAGTGTATTGACTGAATTTTACAACCGGAGCAACCGGAGCAACTTTAACTTTCTTTGGTCGTCCAGCTTTTTTGTGCTGTTTCCGTGGTTTACCTTGAGCAGCTACATGAGCTCTCCAACACTTCCAATAGCTAGCTGTAATGTTGTACTCAGTTTTCATGATATTTGCTATCTCTTTAGGAGTAATCTCTCCATCAGCACCTTGATGCCTGCAATATACGGCGACAATGCCAACAGGTCACACATACAAAAATAAAATAAAATTTCTAACAATAGGCCTTTTTATGAGAGCTGACTTACATTGCTTTTATCCTTTCAGCAATCACCTGATATGTTTCATGTCTTTGATGAGCACGCCTCATTTCCAAAGCACAACTGTGTTTCTTAATGTATTTGCTAATAAAAAACAAACCCGAGCTCTCCAGTTTCAATGCACGTAATCTCCACTTGCATTCTTTTTCAGTACATCTTGCCAAAAGTAGCGTTTTGGTGGACCTCTTAATCCTAAAGTCGAAATTTTCCTCAATGGCATGCAAAGACAATGTAGTTTTCAATTCTTCTTTAGACTTGAAAGATTGACCCACCTCAATTAATCTATTCGGAGGAGCTCTAGGCTGTTCATGAGATTCTATATCCGTCACCTCCTCATCACAGTCCCTAGAATCGTCCTGCAACTCTGGCTCGGTTACATCCCTAGTATCAACTTCAATGATCTTAGTTGGCACACTTCCACTACCTCCAGATTCAGTGAGGTTTTTATTCAATTTCTTCACCAAGCGAGCCCTGGGTTGTTCATGAGATTCTATATCCATCACCTCCTCATTACAGTCCCTAGAATCGTCCTGCAACTCTGGTTCGGTTCCATCCCTATTATCAACTTCAATGATCTTAGTTGGCGCACTTCCACTACCTCCAGATTTAGTGAGGTTTTTATTCAATTTCTTCACCAAGCGAGCCCTGGGCTGCTCATGAGATTCTATATCCATCACCTCCTCATTACAGTCCATAGAATCGCCCTGCAAATCTGGCTCGCTTACATTTCTATTATCAACTTTAATGATCTTGGTTGGCACACTTCCACTACCTCCAGATTCAGTGAGGTTTTTCTTCACCAAGCGAGCCCTGGGCTGCTCATGAGATTCTATATCCATCACCTCCGCATTACAGTCCATAGAATCGCCCTGCAACTCTGGTTCGGTTACATCCCTATTATCAACTTCAATGATATTAGTTGGTGCACTTCCACTAACTCCAGATTCGGTGAGGTTTTCATTCAATTTCTTCACCAAGCTAACACACAATGGCATGCTCCATGCTATAGGAGCCATTTTATTAATGGAAAAGAAGGTTTGAAGGTCGGGTGTAGAGCTTAAATCAAAGGGTTTGAGGCTAGGCGTGGTATTGGAATGAGTGAGCCTAATGTCATGCGTCATTGGGTTAACTTGAAACCTATCATGAATTATTTTCTTTAGCTCATCAAACTCTATGCTGGCATTGATCAACACAGCTTTGCATAATTCTCCATCAAATTGCCAAACACTGTCAACCATTTTCCATTCTCCACTAAAATAAACGGTAACAATGTTGCCCTCCATACCTATGAAACAGAACAAACATGAGTAACAAGAAAATGTCATCTACAAGAAATTTCATAAGAGCATTCTATCATACTATAAAACACATCCACATAAAACTTGCTGCACTCAGTCATCTCCCATCCTGCACTAAATAAATGCAGAATTTCATTAAAAAAACAAACATTTTATTTACTAGATTTATGATTCTCATCAACCAAAAATGGATCATAATCAACAACTTCTTCTACATGAAACATGTTGTACTCATTCATCTTTCACTGTCTATCAAATCTATGCAAACTTCCATTCAAATTTGCTTTATTTCATTAAAAAGAGATATGATCTGCAACAGCCCTGATGATTCGGCTGTCACTTGAACTTGAATGACTCACAAAAGGCTAAATTCTCAATCAATACAATAACAAAATCTAACAATCATCTTCTCCATGAATAAATGACCCCTGGAACTGCAAGTAAATAATACATTGACATGCTACTCCAAACTTGATCACATTGCTAGGATTTACACCAAGGACCCGATAAGAAAAGAGAATATGAATCAATTTCACACCAAATACATAAATCAAAGAGGTTAGATGACAAAATGTTAAGACTACTTGCCTCGTATTGGCGTATTGCTATCCTACTTGAAAACCCTAGTCAGCTCCTTACACCAAGGACTCGATAAGCAATCTGCAACATTTACAGCATAGATTGACAATCAAACCAAATTGAAGTCCCTCAACACTAGGAGACTATCATTGAAGAATTCAAAGTAAATCCCACTCAAATCACATCCAACTCATGTTACCATTACATCGATTCATCAAAGGTGGCCCCGATAACTCAAGCTATCGGTTTCAGACTTCACATAATTGTACGGGTAACTAGGTCAATCCAATTGAATCTTTGAAATTCTTACCGAACGGTTTTCAGCCCAAATCAAACCTGACTTATTTGAGATACGGCGGCGAAGTAAGGGTTTGGGTGTGGCGTTCGAAGACGGAAGACGAAAGACGGGGTTTGATCTAGGGACCGTGTGGGATGTTGCAGGGCTTGTGCAAAAAGATTCAGGATTTGGGCAATGGCATAGAGGTCACGAGTTCGAATTACCTAATAGCCTAAAGTGCCCTTCTATCAATCTATCTATCATACTAGAAAAAATATTAGTTACTTTCAAACCGTTGTTTTGGTTTTTTTTTTGGTAAAGGTTGTTTTGGCTTTTTATGCCTCGAAAATCATACTAGAAAAAATATTACAGTAAGTTTTATGCCAAAAGAAACACACTCCTAATTTCCCCCCCCAAAAAAAATCAGGAGATTTAAATTGTTCTCTCCTGAATTGGCCCCTTTCATGTTCATCATCCTTGTTAACAAAGTATGTGCGTGTCAGAGAAAGAGAGCGATCAAGATCAGCCATCAAGTATTAAGGTGGAATTTCTTTTTCTCTTTGGTTTGTTTTGTTGATCTTGAAGCGTTACATGTTAATGAACATTAATCCAACTAGTTTCGCGCCCTTCTTTCCGTTGTCAGAGAAATGCAATTAGTTTCGTCCATCCCCAAACTCTAGATTGAGCACCTCAATATTTTGATCGTTGAAAATGAAGGAGTCTGCAGAGGAGAGATCCTTGGCCTTAACGCCAACATGGTCAGTTGCATCTGTTCTATCAATGTTTGTAGCAGTCTCCTTATTGTTGGAGCGATCCATTCACCACTTAAGCAATGTGAGTTTCATTTTTTTTATTATTATTATTTTGTCATGCTTGGGTTCTTCTTTGATTTGGTTGTTTGAGACCCTTAATAACATTCCATAACATCTTTGTCTTGCAAACTTATGTTGCTATTCAATAACAGTGGTTAAGTAAAACAAATCGCCGACCCCTGCTTCAAGCCGTGGAGAAAATGAAAGAAGGTGAGTAGCAAATGAAAAAGAATCATCAGAACACAAGAATTATCTCCTAGAGGCTAATTGCTATTTACAATTTCTTCTTCACTTGGGTCTACAGAGTTGATGCTGCTTGGATTCATCTCTCTTCTTTTGACAGCTAGCTCCAGCACAATCTCTACCATCTGTATAGAATCAAAACTCTATAATAGCGCATTTTCGCCTTGTTCTAGATCAGATATTGATAAAGATTCCGAGGACAAGACGTTTGAAGAGCGTACACTTTTGATGTCTAATCTCACTGCTCCATTTAGAAGAGCTATGAATGAGTTGAATCACAATACATGTCGAAAGGCACTCTACTTCCTCTCTCTCTCTCTCTCTCTCTCTCTCTTCTTTTTTTGTATGATAGTTTTCTTCACTTGTAAGATCTTTTGGATTGTGTATTAATTGTTAGGGTTACGAGCCATTTGTGTCCGAAAAGGGTCTTGAGCAACTACATAGATTCATCTTCATCTTGGCTGTGACACATATAGCATATAGCTGCTTAACCATGTTGCTGGCAATCATAAAGGTTAGTGGTTACTCCTGTATGGATCTCTAGCTTGTATGCTTGCATTGATCAATATTAGTATAATCTAAAACGTTTCATCAGAATACATATATGATTGATGAAATATTGTGTTTTTGTTTTTTGTGATTATATTATATTTATCAGATCCACACTTGGAGGGCATGGGAAGAACAGGCTCATTTGGACCAACATAGTCCTGTAATAGGTAGGATCACAAAAGTTCTATATGAAGTTTGCATTTGGCTGTTCCCTGTTAGTTGCTGAAAACAATTGAGTTCAACTCATTGGTTTTCTGATAGCGAATTACCATAAACAGACAGCAGAGAGTCAATCATGCGAAGGCAATCTACATTCATCAGATTGCATGCTGCAAACCCTTCAGCAAAGAACAGCTTCCTACTGTGGGCAGTATGCACAAATCTTGAGTTCTTGTTGAATCCTACTTCATCCTGATTGAAAAGAAGATTCTTCAACTTTTATTTGTTTGTCTCAATGGTATCAGTATATGTCTATGCTGTTAGAATGATCATTTTCTTGGTTGCAACCACAGACGTGTTTCTTTCGACAATTTGGGCGCTCGGTGCTTCATTCTGACTATTTAACACTTCGAAAGGGCTTCATCACGGTACTTGCTATATGACTCCTGAGCCCATTGCAATTGGTCAAACTTATATATGAATGTGAATATGTCTTAATATTATGGCAGAATCACCACCTTGCATCAGCCTATGACTTTCATAGCTACATGGTTCGTTCCGTGGAAGAAGAATTCCAAAGGGTAGTGGGTGTAAGGTGAAAATAGCCCAGTTTTTCATATCTCATGTTGCAATCCATTTTCCTGCTGAAGAGTACTAAAATCTGTTCATTCCTGGTCTGCAACTGATTTTCCTGGTCTGCTGAAGAACGCGTCTAATCTGTTTTTGCAGTGGGCCGTTGTGGGGATATGTTGTTGCGTTCATGCTCTTCGATATACATGGTACAAATGTTAAGGAACAATTGATTTTGGAAACCTGTGAATTTACTGAAGAGTAATACATGGATTCCTATCATGATTCACAGGGTCAAATTTGTATTTTTGGATGGCCATCATACCCATGGCAGTGAGTAAAAAGTTTCCATATTTTTTTACCTTTGTCAATTGATAAGCTTATTAGTGAATATGTAGTAGGTAGTAAGTTGAGCTTGTTTGTATGTAGCTACTTGTGATGGTGGGCACAAAGCTGCAACATGTTATTGTAACCTTGACTTTGGAGAGTACAGGAAAGATGTTGAAGCCGCGAGACGATCTGTTCTGGTTCAAGAAACCAGAATTACTTCTCTCTTTGATCCATTTCATACTTTTCCAGGTGACTGAACTTAATTTAGAAACTCAGATTCGTGTGTTTGATGATTAATATAATTTATTCGCCCTGAATAACTGTATATTTCATGTTGTGTTGTGCTAGAATGCTTTTGAGCTAGCTTCATTTCTCTGGTTCTTGGTACGTTTGCATCCTACATATGGTGAAATTTATTTTAATAGATTGATGGTTTTGTTAATGTATAGTTTACCGGCCATCTCTTGTTCTTACAGTGGCAGTTTGGGTATCACTCATGCTTTATGAGACACCACCTTTTCGTCTACCTGCGGTTAACAATAGGGTATGCTTACAGCTTACTAAGCATTGAAGAAATGTGCAACTCCCTCCTTTAAAATGAATGTTTGGCATTCAAATTCTGATGTTTATGCATCCACAATTTGCAGCTTTTTTGGGCAGGTTCTTTGCAGCTATAGCACCCTCCCACTCTATGCACTAGTAACTCATGTACGTAACAACTATTTCAGATGATTATTGATACAATGTTAACAAGTGTCTTTGTCTTGGCATCAGATCAATCGGCATAAATAGAAAAATTGGTAGGAAATATTTGTTATTATGGTTTGAGCGTTGCATTGAGATAGTCTGGAATCATCATGGCTAAAATATTGAATGCTGAAAAAAATGATATGTTCTTATTATGAATCCTAGTGAACTTTCTTCTTCTTCTTTTTTTTTATTTGGGTATTTCAGATGGGAACAAATTATAAGGCAGCTATAATTCCTCAAAGAGTAAGAGAGACACTTCATGGGTGGAACAAGTCAACAAGGAGAAAAAGAAGACTAGGGCAATATGATGATTCCGTAACGATACACGGTGAGTCATGCTCAGTTGTATCAGTAGAAGAAGAAGAAGATGATGAAGATGATGATGAAGAAGATAACACAAATGGAACTCGATGAACAAGAAATAAGGCCCCATCCTCAATCTCAAGTTGAGTTGCAAAAACCTATTGTCAATAAATCAGGCCCCAAGGTTTACTTGGATTCATTCTATTGTTTTGCTTGTGATCATACAAGGTTATATAGGAATGAATTCAATGAAACAATACTGGTTTAACTTAACATATGGGTAAACCATGAAATAATGTTAATTAACCAATGTAAGCTAGATGAGGTTTATACAAAACCTATCAAGTCTTCATCTTTCCCACGGCACAGGAAAACAAAAGACTCCAGTGAGTTAATTTTCACACAGGCAAAAGATGCACACCAGTCATGTAAAATTCATATGAATCACTAGCTTGTAGTTGAAGGTTGAATTTCTGACAACCATTCTTATCATTTTTACCCTGAAATCAAGCAAGTTGCTTACCAACTACACTGACAACAAATTTGGCATCTTACTATGGCCTTTTAGGTTCTAAGCAAAGCTCTTATACATACTAATATCAATCCCACAAACAACCAAGTTGGAAAAATGTAAGACTGATTGTAGGAGTACACTAAATTCAAGTGGGGATCAAACAAGCAACAAATCAATGCACAAAAAGACATCAAAATAGGAGACTCAATCATTCAGACAGTATACATTTCACAGATTATCTTATGTTGGATCTTCTATCCAGAAACATATGTTTTATGCTGCTAAAAATTGTGCAAGTATATTTGAGCTCTATCACTCGTTCCTCAGAAGGATCAAAACTTGTGACTTATTATTAACTTGATAGACTAGAATTATTTGTCTGGATAATTATGCAACAAGTAAACACAAGTCGTCAGATTGCAATAACTCAGCAGATGAACCTAATTGATTCTAACAAGAAAGAGAGCGCACCCAATCTCATTATACAATCCATGAATAAAAGTGATTGGGGGTTCATTCAGCAGCTTCCCCGGATTCCCCTGATTCCGCTTCCAAAGCTGCAGCAAGCATCCTTGCTCGGTTCTGCATTTGTCTTTCCACAGCAACCATGTACAAGCCTGGTTCAAACAAACCATCCACGCCATACTTCTGAACTTCACTAAAAAACACACATCCTAAAAATTAATATTGAGAAGAATACCTACCTATTGCACTTCCAATGGCACAACCCCATAGAATCCTCATTGACCATTTATCAGGAATTGCTCCTCTGCCCATATCTTCTTCCCGTATAGCTGCAGACAGTATCCACAATAATCCATCACAACCAGTGGCGGAGGACCCCACCGGCGGCCGGGAGTTCTCAGCCAGGCGCCAGCGGCACAAAACAAGTGAAAATTTGGATCTTTTTCAATTGAGAAATAAAAACCACGGTTGACATAAAGCACATTAGGAACAAAGTTCAATTGAAAACGACAAGTTCAAACCGATCAATTTTGGAGTCGATTTTGTAGACTTTGACGAGGCAGAGAAGATATACCGGCGGTACAGAATTCGAATTCTTTCTCCCGAGTCCGTCGTTCCGTCCTGATTCTCTCTCTGGTTCGTTCCTAGGGTTGTTTATCAGTTCAATGACTTGGGCCTGTTTATTAACCCAAAAAAAAAGGAAAAAGGAAAAAGGATATGTACAAATACAATGTAACAAGTTAACAATGGCCTCAAGAAGAAGAATGCACTAATTACTTCTTGTTTTTGGTCAAAAAGCATGCACTGATATTAAACTTTAATAAGTTAAGGCTGAATTCGGATGCACTGGAGCTGGAGCTGGATTCTGTAGCCGGAACTGGAATCCGAACTGAATTTGTGCTGGAAGTGGACTGAAAATACGAGTTGAAAATTCGAATGAGTGTTCGGTAGGACCAGTTAGGGGAAAATATAAAGATAGATAGAATTACCAATTTGGACTCATTTTTTACATAAAATGACCATAACACCATTATAAAAAGAAAAATTACAAAACCCACTAACATCACCCAAATTGATTTTCTTCTTCCTATTGTCACTGTCGTTAATATTCCATACCAGCCCTGAACTTGCAATTTCGGCGACAATCGGAGACGAGCAGTGGCTTCGTTCAACAACTTCGTTCTCTCGCACCTAGCAACAACAGTCGGTCCCGGCCGCACCGAGCAACATCGACTCTCTCCCTCTATTGCAGTCTGACGTCATCGGCCGCACCTGGTTACGACAATCCTTCGAGCTCGGAATTCGAGGGTTTCACATATCAACAAAAGCGGTGGAGCTCTTCTTAGATCTGTTCACGAATGACGAGATTAGAAGTGAGGATATGGATTGATAATTATGGGGAAATCCTCATATTTGGTTAGGGGTTGCGGAGAACTCCGGCCCTTGTCTTCTCTGACGTCATTCAAATCGGCCCTTGCCTTCTCTGAAAAGTATAGAAGGGGAAAGAGAATGGAGGGTATCGGGCGGTCTTCGGAGAATCTGGTACAAGGGGAAAAAAGGAATGGAGGGTATCGGGTGGAAATATGCATTGTGGGGGAGCTGGATTTCTAGTAACAAGCCCGACTAGCTGGGGAGGAGGTGGAAAAGGCAAGCTCGATCAATCTTCCTCAAGCTTGTCGAGCTGCTTGTTTTCGGTGGTCTTTGAACAGCTCCGCGGGGACTGGTTTTCTTCAACCAGTTTTGGAAAGCTATTTAAAACCGCATCCAAACGGAGGCTAAAGAAGAAGAATTTCTCATAGGAGGAATAACATCAGCGTCCAACAATAAATGAGTATGAATAGGCAAGTTTATAAGTTCAGTAAAACAGATTATAATTGAATAATGGGTCTTCTCGCATTTACAAATATGCAACTATGTTACAAATAAAATTGTTAATCTTACTCATACCCTATTGTGGTTTTGGACAACCACGCAGATCATCTATATAGAGCGTTCGAAGAAGATTAACAATTTATATAAAATGACGGGTCTTTTCGCGTTCTTTCTACCCTTCGAGTTCCTCCTCTCTCCCTGAATCAAACTAGCTTTTATATAGAGCATGTTGAAGAAGATTGAAGATGATAAAGTCGAGCCAACAACCGGTTGTGTTAATGGGAAACCCGATAATTCTTATAGTATTTTTATAAAAACGAGGGACAAAAGGATAAAATTGCGCTTTTTAACGGGAAACCTCACAGAGTTCTCCGCAACAAAATTACGTGTGTCAAAATAAATAGTCGTTTAACGGGTAATTTCTTGCAATGTCGACCATTTAGCGGGTGATTATACGCAAAAATCTCTAATCAATAACCTTGATTTATGTCAAGTATCTTTATATAAAATTCTCCGTTGTCTCGAGTGCTCTCTAACATGTTATAAAAGTACTTCATTAGTAGGGATGAACCGAAGGGCGGGCTGGGGTACACTCCAGCCCGCCCTAAAAAAATAAAAAATAATAAAAATAGAATAAATTTAATAATAAAAAATAAAAATAAGATAAATTTAGTATTAAATTAAGATATTCTAGCCCACCCAAAGAATTTTAGTGATAATTAATGTTAAATTCTGCGTCCGTCCCTGTTCATTAGGAAGGCAAAACTCAAGAGTCAAAACCTAATGACAAAAAAAAAACTTCTCATCAACTCATCTCACTCCAAAGTATACTCAATATTTCATCACCAACCAAAAAGCAAAATTAAGCCTGAAAATATTTATTTGGTTAGATCAAACGGTGTAGATTCAGCTCAAGAATTAATTGTTTTAAAGTCAGACTTTCAATTATTTAACTACTGCATTTTAAATTTCGAGATGAAAATTTCTTATACAATCAAATATTTGTCTACTCAGCTTTTCATCTTCTTCACTAGCCTTACCCGTGTTCCTTCTAAACAGCCAGATCAAAAGTTTCGAAAATCAAGCCATAATCTCTGTACTCATAAATCCAATTTCCTGAAAAGAGAAAGATGCCGAAGGAGCAAATAGTAACTTTTGAAAAATTGGAATCAAACTGAACTCTTTCAAACAAAGGCCAAACCAACAGAAGAAGAACAAGTGAATGAGAATCCAATACCCATGATAAGGATCTCTTTATGTGCCAATAGAATGAACCCCAAAAACAAAAAGAAACTCATTAGGAGTCGCGTCTTTCTGATTGCTCCTTCAAACTCAAGTAGAAGAATAAAATTAAGGAGATAAGAATCAAGAAATTATACTGAAGAATGAGAAAACACACCAATCAAGCTGGAGTGAACATACAGATATGAAAACATTATCCAAGTTTATCAATCTGACAACAGGCAAAGGCAGCCTAAGGGATACATTGAAATTTGAAGAGCAAAATTTTCTGACAACAGATTCCAGTTTCATTCCTCAGATTCAGAGAACTTTACAATGTAAAAATTGTGCAATGGAAAAACTATAGAGAGGCTCAAAGATTAAACAAAGTAAATTCAAGACTTTAAACAAGAAACATAAATTTTCAATGTCCAATGCTCACCATTGTTTGCACAGTAATGAACATTTCTACATGGAGTTTGTAGAAACACGAGGCTTTCTTCGCATCAGAACTAAAGCAGACAAACTAACCGTGACAAACTCTCAGCTTCAGATTCAGCATCGGTTTTCAGCTCCAGACATAACGCTGATTCTTTTAACCATGCTGAGCCGAGAAAGGAGCTCTCCATTCTCCACATATTGCGCAAACCATGGCTCTCAGTGTCAATCATATTTCTCCCTCCACGAGTAAACAAGGAAGAAAACCCATGAAAGTGCCAATGCAATATCTCCAATGACCTGCCTTGGCAGATCCCGAGCAAGATCCTCAAGCTTCATCTCAAAGTAAATCCTCCAGACAGCCATAGAGATATGAAGAAGCACACAACCCTTGGCAAAGAAATTCTGAAATCCATTGTCCTTCACAAATGCAATCATGAACAGAAGGAAGCCAATGACAAACAAGAGCAACCCGGAGAACGAATCGGATGTTTGAATCAACAGCTGATCATGAGGGGTTGAGCCTAGCAATTTACTGGCAGTTTCATGGCCATGGCTGAAGACAGAGATCTCCTTTGAAAAAAACATCATGGCAGCTCCACAAGAGACTGCTATCACAGAATGGAGAAGGCAGATTACAGGGAATCCAGAAGAGCCCATTGGAATTTAACCTACAATAGAACCCACAGTAAAACCCTTCAAAATCCCAATAAAGAATATTTCCACATAGGTATATACTTGACCAGGACCGAATCAGCCACAGATGATGCAAATTCCCAACTAGAATTTCAATTTCATGGCAATCCGCGTGAGCGAACGACAAATCAATTACAATTCCAAAAAGGAAGGATTACCGCTTGAAATAAAACCTAATGACCGAACTAGGGTATAAAGAGGGAATCAAAACCCTAATTTGTGGATCCAATTAACGAATCAATCTAAGAAATCAAGACTTGCCCGACATAACACGTGATCACAGACGTACCAGCACGAACTATGATTGAAAAGCTTACGCAGATCTCCCCGGATGTCAGAGCTTGGTCATGGACACATGCACGAAGGAGCTGTTAAAACCCCCGACTGCAAAAATTCAATAATGGGAAAGATATTGAGGAGAAGAAACTCCGATCTCCGATTCCAAAGGGCAAAAATCACTATTTTTTTAAAGGGTGTGGAAGAAGAAGAAGAGTGATGAACCTCGAAGATTAAAAATGGTTTTCTATTTGCCACGAAAATAGCTTCCAAATATATTTTTCTTAAGCGTGCAAAATATCTGTTCTACTTCTTCCAAAAAAAAAACTTTTTTTAAAAAAGTAATTTTATTTATCTTAAAATACATAACTTGACCAAAAAAACTTATAATACATAAAATGAATTACTGTTCATATATTTTTAGGCAAATAAGTATAACTTTTATTTAAGAAAAAACTTTGGGGGAAGTAGAGAAGATAATTCGAATGGATTATTATGAGGGAAAGAGATGTGTTGGTTAGCTTGCAAAATGCATACTTTAATTGTACTGTTACACTATTACGAGGGAAAGAGTCGTGTTGGGTAGCTTGCAAAATGCATACTTTAATTGTATTGTTACACCAATTAGCTGCCTTCCTCTTTTGAGCTAAACATCAGATGATATTAAATTATTAATGATTCCTTACTTGCTACTTCTTCCGCACAATGAACTTAATTAAACTTGTTTGGACTCGTACAGCTGAATTATCTAGATATTTACCTAATTACCTAG
Source organism: Fallopia convolvulus (assembly GCA_964016875.1). Taxonomy (NCBI): domain Eukaryota; kingdom Viridiplantae; phylum Streptophyta; class Magnoliopsida; order Caryophyllales; family Polygonaceae; genus Fallopia; species Fallopia convolvulus. Next base: position 40,631,029 of record OZ024723.1, on the reverse strand, counting down.
AAAAAAAAAGTAATACTTCACGCTTGATTTAGATTTGATTGAATGAGACACTGACAATATTTAAAATTACACACCTGATCTACGATTAAATAAAGGCTATCATGGATTAAAATTACACAACCTGATCTACGATTAGGGCCAGCATGAAACCCAACTTTTCCTGAAAATGGAAAGGCCCATTTGACATCAATCAGCAGGGGCCTGAACAGGCACATTCACAGTTAACACTGGTGTAAAATTATTTTGAGAACCAAGGTATTTACAACAAAGAAATGAATACAATATCATCACAAAGTTTCTTCTCAACACCCAATTCCAAAATTCTTTTTCCCATTTTCCCACTATTTGTTCTACAAACAAGTATTGCTTCCTCCCCTCAGCTGTGATGGCTTTCACCAAAGGGTCAATGGTAAATGAAATAAAGGAAGATTCCCTATGGAAGAAGAAAGGAACCCTTTTTAGTCTTTCTATCCAGTTAAGAAAACTTTATTTCCCTCCCAATTACCAGCAACAACTTTCCGGTTTCGCTTTGATCCAGATCTCCTATCCTTTCCACGTTTCCTTCTGTTTGTCTTCCCATATGCAGCCTCTGAGTGTTTAGGAAGAGTCCGAAGAGCTGGTCTTGCGATGGTAGGTGGAGGTGGAGGTGGCATGTGCTCCAGCAATTCTCTGTGGTATGCCTGCAATTAGGCATCAGATGTACACAAATGAGGATTCTACAAACTATTTTTCACAATACAAGACAAAATGTGCATAATTATTACCTGCACCACAAAATTACGCCTTTCACAATCCAAGAACATGTTGATGCTCCAATTGACTTTAGACATTATCTTGTCCCGTACAGTGGAAAAGCTCAGCTGATCTCTAGATGTAAAACGGTCTACTTCATTGAACCACAGACAGGTAAACAAGTTTGTGACAGGGATGTGCTCTCTTATTATCACACAGCCTTCAGGTACATCTGCATTAATTGAATACATGAGTGACTCAGTTTTCTCAACCAACATCAACTAAGATATAAGAAAATGCAGGGAGAATTAAATTGTAAGAATTGTGAGGATCTAGCTCACCACTGGTTATTGGAAGCTTTGCCTCACTATATGGAGTCAAACCCTCCTTTCTATAGAAATCAACCTGGAAGTCAATTGAGGAATTGCTGTATTTCCCAGCAGCTTTATTTGCCTTGGCTTCTTCAAACACGTCGAAGCGTCTATAGTGTCTTGATATTGCAAAAGTGGCATTTTGCCGCCACAAGAACCTGAAGTACTCAAATATGCACACAGAAAATGAATGACAACAACAACAACAACAACATTGACTCAGTGAGGTTTCGCTAAAGCGAAATCTGGGGGGTCAAGATGGAGGTACCCCTACCCAAGGGAAGGGGGTACGCCCGAAAAACCCACGTGGAGTCCGAACTGCACAACACTGAAGGTTAGTACCAGGTAAGGAAAACACTCAGAAGAAAAAGGGACCCAAAGCATAAAGGAGACGAAAGTAACACAGAAACACAAACAAAAACACGCTCCAGAGGAGCGTGGGATCCTGCTCTCTGATAATGAATGAAATCTTAAAAATAACATACTTGAAGTTCAAGCATATCTGGTTGGAATGACGCATTGTTATTGCAAGTTATCAGCAACTGATGCTGTATCAAGTCCATATTTAATGTTCTATTTATTTTCTCTCTTTTTTAAACAAATTCTTCATTGTCTTTTTATTTTAGGGGTTGGGGGAGTGGAGCCACGGTAGGTAAGAGACTCCCAGCACCAACAAGATGTCAACAAGGAAGATTGTGCAAAAAATAACAAACTAAAAAAATGATACATAAAATACAAATACCAAGCTTGACATAATTTTTTCAACAAGAAGGGAAATAGAAGCCTATATGAATGCATAGCATCACAGTGTCACCAAGCGAAGGTGCAGTGTGATCCAAATTATCCAGCATTATATTATGCCACAGAAATTAAACCACAAACTAACCTTTGATAACAAACATGCAAAGTACAAGGTTTCTCATCATATCCTAGCCTTTTGCTATCTATATGATAATATGCCAGACCACAGATATCAAGCTCCGAGAAAGAACATATCATTGCAAGTGTGTATCTGTAGTGAATCAGATACCCAATAGAAAGTAATAACGCACCTCTCAAGAATTTGATAGGGATCCGCAACAAGCTTAAGTTTACCATCAATCCATATAGAATACCGGACATTGGTAAATAGTCTATGTAACAGAAGCTTGGGAATCTGCAAGACATGTACTCTTTGAGTATAAAATTCAAACAGATCTTGCAATTTCTATTTCCTTCCCACAAAAAGGAACAAAGATTGATTGAACTCTATCTACCAAAAAACTCCAGCAAAGATAACTTACTGCATGTCTATTAAATAAGAATAAATAATATGAATATTGCAAGCTCCAATTTTGGTGCATTCTAACTAAATTCAGTTATTATTGACTTATTGTCACATTGCTGAATTTCAGTTTTCCTTGGGTTTATCGGGCGCATCCTCCTGACATGTTCAGGTTATGGGTGCCCCCATCTTGACCCCCCAGATCCCGCGCTTGAGCGGGACTATACTGGGCGATGATGTTGATGTTGCTAGCTCCAATTTGAGAGAATCACAAAAACTATGCTGAAGTAGCCACATTTCAAACAAAGAACCCCATAAGTAACTAAGTGCCATTACCTTCCCATTGCGTCTAGCATCTTCATAAGGAATATTACGTACAACAATGATCTTCCAGATGCCAATCCTCTTGTTACTGTCAAGTGCACCAGACCCCTTCATATACTCTTCCGTTTCTTCATCAATAAACATGTAAAAAGGGACATGCTTTCTTGCATCTTTGCTGACGTTTGTAGGTTGTTGAATTATGTCATAATTACCTGGAACCAACAGAATAATGAGGAAAATGTCCTACAAAATGATCTAGATTTTACAGATTCAAGAGGCATTGCATGATATGGCACTACCAAATATGGCTGATGCAACTATGACCTCGTGAAACCTTTCCAGCTCTAGAAGGTCAGCTTCATCAATATCAAAACCACTTCCTAGGCCAGGCCTACTTCCTTTAACAAACCTGTGGATGTATACAAATCAGGAAGATAGGAATATCTATCATCAGCTTTGATTATATAATATATATATATATATAATTACTAAGGAGGTGAATAAGATTGCATAGTTGATGAAATTTCTAAAATTATAGTAAAATAATTATTCAAGCACATACCCACAGTGCACAGCCATTGACTCTTTAATGTCAAAGGAATCATTTCTTTGCTTCAGAGAAGGATAGCCACCAAAACTGGATCCGCCATATGTTTCAGATGCATTAGAATTCTCCCCATGGACATAGGTCAGATTATGAAGCACAGGTGATACTGATGGCATCTTTGGCATACTAGCTTTGGCCTGCTCTGCAGAAAGGTAACATACTGGGCATGCTGACAGAAAAATGCAACAAGGACAAGAATATTAGAATCACATGTGCAGTTAACACATGGTGTTTAATATGTTTAGGCCCTTTTCTTGAACCAACTTAAAGAATGAAGATAAGTTGCAAGACTAAAATAAATTGAGGTATGAATACTTACGTCGTGGTCCAATCCGTCTTCTATTTGGTGGCGGAGGGGGAGGGAGGGCAAAGCTTCTACATGGGTGATCCTTGGGGTGATATCCCTTAAATTCTTCCAAATCTGGTTGAGGGGTTGCTATATTAGTCCTATTTTTATGGGCTACTAAAGTATGCATAACATCATTGTTGTTATGCTCTTCTCTGTCATGTTGTGGAAAATTTGATAAGAAAAGGTCAGTGACTGCCTCTCTGTCATATGCTCTGTGCTGAAGACCTTCAACTATATTTGGATTACTACTTCCAGGGGTTTCTGCACAAAAAAAAAAAAAAAAGGAAAATAGCTTATTGCACAGATCAAAAGTCCATTATACATGATCTGCATGCTGCAGCACATACAGTACCCAGAGCTAGCTAATCAGGCTAAAAGCGGGGGCAGCAGAAAAAACACTCCCCAGACAATATAAGAAAGACATAAGATATTTGGATGGCTGGAGTTGTTGTTACCAATCAATTTAAGGAAGTCCTATTAGAACGTGTTATGTATCTTCAATGATAACTTCTGGAGAGGCCATAAACCAATCAATGGGCATAAAATTAATCCAGAAGGAACACCACATGCATAGGTAACATATACACCAGAGGAAAAAAAACATAAATGCAGATAAAACATATAAAATCCATATCACCCAAGGAAAAGCATTGTCAAATGATGAAAAAGCATAGCACAGTTTTAGAGGTCATAGTCAGTCACCCCTTCATATTTTTGTGTTCTACATCCCTAGAACTAACGGAATCACCAAGAGAGTGATGAAGTCCAAGTCACATTGTTAAGTATATACTATGATATATATCAGTATCACTGAACCAATCATAGGAATCACTTAATGTAGTACGTTTATTCCAAACACACCAAAGTAAACATGCTTTATAATGTAAACGGCTTGACGTGGTGATAATGATTGATGCACCTTAAAATGAAAGAAACAACTAGAAAGTGATAAGGAGAAAGCACCTCTATAAACAGTGAAGAAGCCCGATACAAACGCCAAAGCAGCAATGAGAAACAAAACCATCATTCCAACTTTCCTTCGACATAAGCATCTAAAAATGTATGGGAGACACCTTTCTTTCTCTCTATAGCTTGAGAGTAGTGACTTTGAGGTCTTTCTGGCAAGACCCGGGCTAGTGTGAATGTGCAACACGCCATTAGACTGTTGAAGTTGCAGTGAGCCAGTACTTCCCAAGCGTAATCCCAATGACTTTCCAGTCATTGTACTTCCAAACCAATAGCTTCACCTTTCATTGCCTTGTAGCCAATATCCACCAAAATTGGAGATCCAGCGTATGAGCAAAAGAGCACCAGCGCTTGAAGTCTCGTCTGCAAAGCCAAAAGCACTTCTTTTCCCAATTCACAAGCTTCAGATTTTATCAATTTGTGATCCCACGGGAGTAATATCGTCAAGTAGTTTGAGCAACGAACTGTGTAAAATCGAAAGAAACCTCTAATGAACAGCCAATATGACTCTGTCTTCGTCTTCGTATGAGCAACCAACCGAGGGTTTCAAATCCAAATCAATTATACTTCTATACAGAACCCAATTTCAAACAATTATATGATAATTAGCCGCCTAGCACCACAATGACGACTTTGACTTCAAAGATTCGCAATATAGACCCAACGCGGATTCTAAAAATGAGATTTAAAGAGAAAATCACAAACAACTAAAATGTCCCCCCATCGAAACCAAATAATCCCTTGATTTCAAAACCAAAACAATGGTTGCTTCGCCTCCGGCTCGCAATTTTTTTCACTCGATAAAAAAATCAACCATATAGCATCTAAGAAATCAAAAAATGAAGTCTATTCACCTCCACGGATCAAAATGGCAAATAAAAACAGAAGAATCTCACAATAGCCAGGAATGAAACCCGGCAATTTGCATCAGGGGGTTTCGAGGGGATTGATAAGTAGAATTGGTATGCTTTTCTAGGGTTAAGGTGAAATTGAACCTGGCTCTGAAGAGGAGTCAGTTGGCAAGCAGATCAAAGAGAGAGATTCATCTTCTTCTCTGTTGGTTCATGATTTTGTTGTCGGAGGCACAAGGCATGAATGTCTTAGCGAACAGCAAACCCGTTATTAAAAATAAAAGGAAAAAAATGGAAAGGCAGAATAATTTCCCAATGCATTTTTAAGGTGTCTTCTCATGATCAATTATAAGCACAATTTAAAGTAGGGTAAAATCGGATTCGGATCAATCAGGTGGGTCGGGTTCGGGTCGGATCATTTTAGTTTAGATTCATCCGAGTCAAATTCGGATATTTTGACAATCGAGTCAAATTGGGTTGGACCATTTCTGGTGGGTGCTCAATTAATTAGGCAAAATCGAGTTTTAGGTCGATTTCGGTCAGGTTATTCAATTTTCGATCCAACTAGATTTTGGATAACTCAACTTTCGAGTTTAGTTAGACTTCGAGTTTAGTCGGATTTCAGGTGAGTCAGGTTTCAGGTATGTCAAATTTCGGGTGAGTCAGATTTCGAGTTTAGTCAGATTTCGAGTTAATCTGATTTCGTGTGAGCTGAATTTCGATTGAGACCATATATCGAATGATGATTTTTGTAGTTAATTACTTTAGGGTCTCAATATTTAATGTAATATTTAAATTCAAAAACATAATTATAATAAATATTCACTATTATTAATATTTTAAAAACATAATGTAACTTTCGGATGATTTTCAGTCGGGTAACTTTGGATTTTCGGATGCTTTCGAATCGGGTAGCATGGGTATCAGGTTGAATCAGGCTAGTCCATTCGAATATAAATAGTTCCTAACCTATCACATAGATAAACATTCGAATATAAAACATAATCTAACCTTTCCAAATATGTTTTTTAAAGTCCTTAACCTTTGAAAAGTGTTACTATTTGGTCCTTTTCATTTTACACTTTAAGTTTAACTAGCATATATACTCGTACCATGTACAAATTTGGTTAAATATAATTGAAAATTTTAATAATAAATTTATTTATGAATATTGTAATTCTTTATTGTTTTTACAGGAATATGAATAAAAAATTTCGATTTTTTTAATTCAAGATCTAATATCTTTAATTTAAAAAAACTTAGGGTAGTATAAAAATAATAAAAAGATATAGTGAACATAATAACGTACAAATTTTTTTTATGTGAAGGATATTAATTATTTATAATTCTTGTTACAAATAAAGGATAATATATAATTAATTCAATAAATGTATGAGTAATAAGAAAAAATTAAAGATTTGAGTAGATAAGGCCGAATGAAATTTAGGTAATTATGAAAATATTTATTAATTAATTTAAGGAAAATGAGATAAGAACAAATCAAAGATTTAGTTATTGCATTTTAAAAAATTTATATAAAAATAAATATATTTACTAAAATTAGTTTTGAATTAATTATTTTAGAGTATTGATGACTTGACGCCACATATGCGAATTGAATATAAGGTCGACACATAGGCGAAATCAACCAGAGATTGACATGTGTAAGAAAGGCTCCTTCTTTAGTATGTAGATAGATTTAAACAAAGCACCTAAACATATTTTGAGGCATTTTCAAAACATTTTTGAAAAATAAAAAACTTTTTTGTTTAAAAAATGAAGAAATATCATCATTTTTTACACCTTTTTCACTTAATTATAATTTTTTGTTAGATTTTTTTATCTGAAACTTTTGATTAAAAAAGGGGTGATATTTAGTAAAAAAAAATTATCGAATATTTTATGCTTTTAAAAAAATACAAAAAATTGATAGATTAAAAAAACGTTTATAAAAAACTTTTAAATAAGTTAAGTTAGACTTTTCATTTTCAAATTTTTATAAAGTTTATATAATATTTCAAGAAATATTAAATTGAATAAAAGGGCAATGAATATATAAAACTCACTTTTTATTTTTAAAAATATGTTTTTAAGCCACTATGTTTGAAAAAGGGGTAAATATGGTGTGATATTTTATTATTCCCTCGAAATGTGTGGATTGAGATATTTTTAAAAAAGATAATACTGGTATTATGATAAAATAACTATAAAGTTTGGATCCTTAGTTGTAATTAAACTTAAACTCTAAAATAAAAAATGACTAAATAGTAACGCTTTTTAAAATTTAGGGTCCTAAATTTTTTATATAAATACTAAAGACTAATTTTTTTGATTAGGTAAGGATTAGGGTGCTCTCCTTTACGGAGGGCGCCCTAGAGCATCCTTTCGGATGAGAACAAAAAGTTCTGGGTGAGTCTTGATACACTCGACAAGGAGTTTGTGGCCCAATTTAGCAATTTTGTCGGCCACAACGTTACAATCCATATAGATATGGTTAATCAATAAATCTTGGTTTACATAAATGGAAACAAGGATGTCAGCGATAATAAGCTCGATCTCCCAAGGGCACTGATTTTTCCCTTTAGACCCGGAGATTATCTCCTTCAATTTCCACTTTTCCTAGATTTATGCTTTTTATTTGCCTAATAGCTTATCAGAGAGCCAGAGCTTCAACCTTTAATACAAACACTTTTTCAAAACTAGTCGTCATAATATCTATTACCTGGGCAAGGTGGTTTCTGAAAACAATTCCTCCAGTTGTATTTCCATTGGACAGTTTCGATGCATCAAAGTTTATTTTAATGTATCCGAGTTTAGGTGTTTTTCACTTCCTTTGAGCTTGTGGTTCTTTGTTCCTTCTCCTTGAATGAGATGCTAGTACAGTTTCTTCATCCTCTGTCCATTTCGACGCTTTCTCCTAATTTGCAATTTGGTTTCTTATATTTAGTGGATGGTAATTAGGTTTGCACAAAACACATTTTTTTAAGTTGAAATTTTAATGATTTTTATTAATCTCATTATTTTTTATTTTGACTTTGTATTATTTTGTATAAATATGCATTTCAAACATTAAAATATAAATTTTGCCCCGTCCAACGGACATGCTTGACTTATCTAGTTACAAACAAAAGATAAGATTAAATTTAATGTATAACCTTTCATGTTCTAATTTTCTTCTCACTATATAAGTCTATCACTTTTGTATGAGTACATATCATTTTCATTCACTACTAAGCAAAAAATGGAAGACAATCCTCAAATTACATAAAAAAAAGGATCAATACTAGGTTGAGAGTAGAAAAGACTACAAAAGCTAAATGGATAAATGTTATATACACAAAATGATAGTGTTTCATTCATGATAAATTTATGCTATTTCTATTTCATTATTCTTTCTTGATGATGCTTTCCAAATTTTGTTCAATATTTGTGATAATAAAGTAAATAACTTATGATAATTTAAACTAATTTTTTTAGCAATACAATCCAATAAACTTTAGTTTCTATTATTAAGGATTGATGAATATATAATAAAGAATTAAGTTATATTTTTTCTTATAAAGATATGTTGATTTAAAATTAAAAGTTTCTAAAATCATTTGATTACATCATGAAATTGAAATATGTAAACTTATATTGTTTATATATGTACAATATTTTATTTTTATTATATACTTAATTAAGAATTGTAATGAAATCCAATTACCCCAATTTAACATGCTTATTTATACTTTTACACATTTAACTTGCATTCTAATTCAAATTATTTCATAATTACCAAAAATATGTACATTTTAAAATTAGCAAATATAAACATAAATTTTGCCACGTCCAACGGCCGGTCTAAGCATTCTAGTTAATTAATTAAAATTAGCCTCCTTCGGATCGGCCGAACTTTATATCTTTGTAGATTATTTCATGAATGGCCTGATTCTTGCATCATCATCTTCATGTATCATCATCTTTATAAATCACCATTGATCATCGTCATTAAGCATCGATAAACATTGCCCTAAATCGTCGTTGAGCACGAGTCCGTCTCTTGTTGGCGTCGCTCTTCATGAATCACCATCGTCAACGTGGTCGATCATCATGTATCATCATCAACATCATCTTTCATTCGTGTATATGAAGAAGGGTTAGTTGCATAGCTATAAAAGATATCAAAATTGATCTGGTTTCAGAGTACTCACGCTCAGAGATTGACAGATTGAAGGTTGAATCTGAGAGGACGAGAGAGAAAGGAACAATCGAGAGAGTTTGTTTTGGAAATTTGATTCTGATTAATTCTTCCCCAAGCCACAAGGGCGTTTAAGTACACGACAAACAAGCTATAACCGTAAAACAGACGAGAACAAACCGGCTACCGATAAAAGGTTTTACAAAACCGGTCTAAACCGGGAATAAATTCAAAAGGGAAGACGCGGAACTGAAATAACAGAAAGTAAAGGGGAAAAGGGTATTGACCCTACAACAGTGCTTCCTTCTTCAGAAAATCCTTGGCCTCAAGGATCAAATTCGGGTAATCGTGCTATGAAATCAGAGTAGTATTCCCATGTGACCTTTGTAACTGGTCCACCTTTCCACTGGACCAGAATCTTGGTAGCCATGGCATTCTTTCCTTGGCAATCTTCCTCTCTAGAATGGCTTCTGGCTCTTTCGTGGCGCCCATATCAGACATGAATTATGGTAATGGTGTGGGCTAGGAAGGAGGATTTGGGCACCCTTTTAGTTGACTAACGTGGAACACATTGTGGATTGATGCCAAGTCAGGGAGCTCCAACTTGTAAGTGACAACCTCGATCTTGTCAATGACCTTATGGGGCTCGTAGAACGTAGCGACAACTTGTTGGGGTGGCGAGCCTTGAGTGTGTTTTGCCTGTATGGTTGCAACTTAACATAGACCCAATCGCCAATGCTAAACTCTTTGTGAGATCTATGTGGGTTGGCCAACTGTCTCATCTTGTTTTGGGATCGTAGGAGGTGAAATTTCACCATGGAAATAACCTCCTCTCGTTTTTGAAAATCCATGTCAACCAGCTGTGATTTACTTTCCCCAAGTAAGTAAGGTAAATGTGTTGGAGGAGGATACCCAAAGAGTAGCTCAAAGGGTGTAGTTTGGATTGCTGAATGAAAGATGGAATTGTACCACCATTGAGCAATTGGGAGCCATTTACTCCAAGTGTAGGGTGCATCTGCACATATACATCTCAAGGAAGTTTCCAAGATGCGGTTGGTCACCTTCGTTTGAGCGTCCGTTTATGGATGGTAGCTGAGGAAAAATTGAACTCTACCCCTTGTACTCGAAACATCTCCTGCCACATTTCGCTAAGAAAGATGGGATCTCGATCACATATGATGTTTTGGAGGCCAGCCATGGAGTTTGAAAATTTGATCAAGGTAGAGTTGAGCTATTGTGGTTGTCGTGAATGGATGAGTGAGGCTAGAAAGTGAGCAAACTTACTTAATCTGTCGACTATCACCAGTATTGTGTGTTTTCCCATGGAAGGTGGCAAACCTTCAATGAAATCCATGCTAATGGATTGTCATTAAGCCGGGTGAGGCAGAAGCATCATATTTAAAACGTTGGCAAATGCTGCAATTCTACATATAATTATGAATCTCCTTGTACATGACAAGCCAAAAGAAGAGGGATTTAACTCTTTGTGTCGTGGAATCTCCACCAGAATGAACCCCAAGGGCTGAATCATGTAGCCATCTCAGAATTTGGAGCTTAAGTGGTTCTAAATTTCCAACTACCAGCTTACCCCTCCTTCAGAGTTCTTGGTTGATGTAGTTGTAAGAGGCATGTGAAGTTGGATTGATCTCTAAATCAGATATGATCTCGGCCCCAATTTGTGTTCTCTCTTCATGGATATTGATATATATATATCTTTTGTATGATTTCAAGTTCACATTGGGTTTTTTTTAATTTGGGATCTTGGTACTTCGATTTACATGTTTTTGTGTGTTTTGGACTGAATTTTGTTGATTATAATCAAACCTATAAAGATTGTGCATGTTTTGCTTTACAATTTCAAGTTTTTGATTGAAAACAAAGGTTCGTGACCAATGCACATCTAACCGCCCACAATGTGTTCGACAAAATGCCCAAAGGTTCAACTTAGCGCTTATATCATTTTTAACCAATTGTTCATAAATTATGAACCTAGTATACCAAAATTAATAACTTATACCATTTATGAAGTAGAATACATGACACATGTAATAATTATTGTGAATTAAATTTCTTGAACCGCATTAAAATTATTATGAACCTAATCATATAAAGACATGAACCCACAAAATATTTTTTTTGATTAGGAAAGTAATTAGGGTGACCAACATAGCCTAAAGGTCACCCTAGAGCATCCTGGTGAATGAGGGCACGGAGTCCCAAATCAGTTGCAAGAGGGACGGAGGAGACGCTCCTAAACGAGCCAGCGATAAAATCTGCCACAGAATTGCACTCTCGACCGATGTGAGCAATGCACCAACTCTGGAAGCGGGCAAGCAGGCTATGGCTATCCGCACGCAGCATCTCGATCTCCCACGGGTAGCGCCAGTCACCGAGCACGGCATTGACCAGCTGCAAGTTATCGCCTTCAATCTGGATCCGGGGGATACCACGTCTGGTGGTGTCAAGCAGTCCCTGGCGCAAGGCGATGGTCTCGGACATCAGAACGGACTGTCGACCACACAATCCTCCGTCAAAATGGATGGGGGAGCCTCCTGAGTCCCTGAGGATGAACCCGAATGAAGCTACGCCATCTGCGTTAACTGCACCATCAAAATTCAGTTTAATAAAATCCCTTTTGGGTTTTGCCCATTTGGTATTTTTTCTCACAGTTCGGCCCCGTCGGTTAAGACTATGGGGACAGGAGGAATCTACGGAATACGCAAGTTTCCAGTCCTTAATCTGAAGTCGGACAAGTTCAACAATTTGATCGGCATTATTCAGGCTTGTGTCACCATTACAGTTAAAGATTCTCTTATTCCTCGAGAACCAAATACTCCACAAGATGTTAATGAGGAGTTCAAAATCCTCTTTGGTTATCTTATTCTGGATTTCCTCAAGAATCTCATGCGGTTTTCTCCCGTCCTGGGTAATTTGGTCGGTGATCTCCCTTAATTTTGGGTTTAATGCGTTGAGGGTAGCCTTGGTAAGAGGGCAAGAGAATAATATATGAAACGTATCCTCCTCTGTACAGTTACACGCTTCGCAGCCTTGAGTTACCGGGATGTGGTTTGCTGCGAGCCTAGCCTTTGTTGGTAGACCATTACGGGCTACTTTCCATATGAAATTCTTCATTTTAGGTAGAATATTTAGACGGTTTATCCATTCTAGGTTAATTTTAGGTTCTCCTCTTGATTGGTGGAGCCATTGCATGGCGGAGTGGGTGGAATACCACCCATTTTTACTCGGTTGCCAGTACAATCTATCAGGTAACTTGTTAATGGGATTGATAATTTTGGATATTCTATCAAGGTCAGCCGCATTGACTACCTCAGCCAATATCTCCGTGTTCCATGAATTATCCTCCTGGAGGTATACCTCAACTGGTTCCTCCTAGTCGATGCTAGATTCGACTTCGGGTTTTGGATTAAGGGGACCATTACCGGTCCAATTATCTTTCCAAAATCGGATGGTTTTACCATCTCCCACTTGCCAGATTAGACTTTTTACAAAGAGTTCTCTTAGGCCAATAAGCTTAGCCCACTGCCAGGATGTGTTTTGTTTTTTTCTTGTAGCTTAGGATGCTTTCTGTTTTTAGGTATTTTTCGTTCACTATTTTTACCCAAAGGTTGTTAGGCTCTGCTAGAATCTTCCAGAGCAGTTTCATTTGGAGAGCTTGGTTCATTTCGGCCGCTTTGGCAATTCCCAGCCCTCCATGGGAGGGAGGGCGACAGATGGAATTCCAACTAATAAGTGGTTTATAGTTGTTTTCCTTGTTCCAAAAGAAGTCTTTGTTTACTCTGTCAAGTTCCTTCAGAGTTGTTTGTGGTAGGAGGAATGATTGCATAATGTAGTTTGGTTGTGCGGAAAGATTTGCTTTGATTATGTTTTACGCCCTTCTTGCGAAAGGGCGTTGGCTTTCCATTTTGCTAATTGTGATTTGGTTCGTAAAACTATCGGTTTGAACGTGTTTTGGGTAACCCTCCCGTTAATTATCGGGCATCCCAAGTATTTGTCAAGTGAGGCGGTGTTTGATATTTGTAAGATTTGTTTTATCTGCTCCTTTGTGTTATTGTTAGTGTTTTTGGTCACTTGGAACGCGAATTTATGGAAGTTGACTTTCTGTCCGGATATTTGACAATAATCTTTCAATAACGTCCTTGATTGTTTTACATGATTGATTGTTAGCTTTAGCGAAGATGATTACATCATCTGCAAACGCCAGGAATGGAATTTTTTTTTCCATTTCTCGAGATTTGGATCCCAATACCGCTTTTTGGGTTGGTGCTCCAAATGTTTAGTTGTCTTGCCAAGACCTCTGCAGCAAGGATGAATAGGTATGCGATAGAGGGTCCCCCTGTCTAAGACCCCGTTGAGGATAGAATTGTTCTGTCGGTCCATTGTTGACAAGGACAGAGAAAGAAACTGTTTCAACACATTCCCGAATCCATCCTATGAATTTACAATTGAATCCGAACTTGCGGAGTATTACAGCTAGGAACTCCCAACTAATCCGATCGTAGGCTTTTTCCATGTCGAGTTTGATTGCAATCCACCCCTCCTTCCCACGTTTGTTTCGGAAAGAGTGGAAAATTTCGTGCGCGATGAGTGTATTGTCATGAATACTCCTATTTTGGACGAATGCCCCTTGCATTGGGCGAATGAGTTTATTGAGTGCATTTTTAAGTCGGTTTGTTAGGATTTTCGAAATAATTTTGTAGATTGTGTTACATAGGCTAATTGGCCTATAGTGGTTGGTTGAGTTGGGGTTGTCACATTTGGGTAACAGAGTAATAAATGTATGGTTTATTTATTTCAAAATCTTGCTTGTATGAAAGAAGCTTTTAACGGCCTTGGTCACATCTGGGCCAACAATATGCCAGTATTGTTTATAGAAGCTTGCCGGCATTCCATCTGGGCCAAGCGATTTATTGTCGCCGATGTCGAATAATGCATTCTTAATTTCGGTGTTTGTCACTGATTTTGTGAGTTCTGCGTTGTCCTCTTCAGTTTCTTCTCTTTGGATCGTTTGGGTCATTCTTTGAAGTTTACTGTGGTTTATTTCCAAAGCCCTGAAGCGGTTTTGGAAATCCCTTTTGATTTCTGTTTTGATGTTTTCTAGTCCAATAACATGCGTTCCCTCTGCAGTACGAATTTCTTTAATATTGGTTTTGTTTCTTCTGCAACTTGCAATCTGGTGGAAGTATTTCGTGTTTTTGTCATTTAGTTTTATATGAGAATTTTTTGCCCTTTGTTTCCAATAGGAGTTATGGAAGTTGATTAGACATTCTCTTTTTTTAATCATTCTTTCCTGTTTTTGGGCTAATTGGGTATTTTTATCTTCTATGATTTCTTTTTGAATTTGAATTAGATCTTCATCTAGTTTTTTAATTTGTTCAAAGATATTTCTGAAAGTATGCTTATTCCATTCTTTTGCTTTACATTTAAGGAGTTGTGTTTTTTTGGTGAGATTGAACATATGTGATCCGCCAGCGTTATAGCGCCAAACTTGTTTGATAACGTTTTGGAAATCTTTTCTGGTAGTCCACATCATTTCAAATTTGAATGGTTGTGCTTTGAACTGAACTCCTGTAGGGAGGTCGCACGAGATTGGGCAGTGATCGGAAGATGAAAAAGCATGGTTTTTCGTCGCTATGGACGAGTACCATTGAATAATTTGGTTACTCACCAATGTACGGTCCAATTTCTCAAACGTGGTATCTTCGAGGTTTCTAGATCTTCTCCACGTAAAAAATATTATTTATGTACTAGATTACATGTAAAAAATAATAAGTATTATGAATTAAATTTCATGAACCTTAATGACAATTGTTATGAAATTAACCATATAATGATTTGGACCAACATAGTATCATTTATGAAAACATGATACAAATAACAAGTATTGTGAATTAATTTTCATGAACCTTATTGACAATTGTTATGAACCTGACCGTAAAAAGCCATGAACCATTAGTCCAACTTTTATGAACTAAAATCGTAAGCTGAAATGTTATAAACTTATGCTTATAAAAATATGAACTAAAAGAACAAAAGTCATGAACCAAAATAACTAGTATGACTTAAAAGACATGAACTATAAGATAAACTATTAATAATTAAAAGTCATGAACCATAAAAATTATTATGAACCTAGCTTACAAAAACGTGAACAGAAAGAACAAGTACCATGAACTAAAAATCACGAAAGAACATAATAACTAGCATGAACTAAAAGACATGAACCATAAGATGAACTTTGATGAACCTAAAGTTATTCAAACATGAACCAAAAGAACAATTATTATAAACAAAAAAGCGTGGAACAAAATTTATGAACCATAAGAAAAAATATTATGAACCTTACCTTAAAAAGTCATGAACTAAAAGAATAACCGATTTGAACAAAAAGACATGACCGTATCAAGAATTAACCTAATTGGGATTTGAACCCACATCTATGTGCACATGCACATTGTTCTACCATTTGAGCTAATAGGCTACCAAATATATAATTTCTCAAGTGTCAAATGCACATTTCTCATTTGTCACTGATATAACAAGATCTATACAAACTTACATTGAGATTTCTCCTTAGAGAACTTAGTAGACAACTTCAACAATGAACTAAAAATCTTCTTTTCACTAATCAATACATGTGAAAATCAGTGAATACTTCTTCTGCTTACTAATAACAAAGTGCTAAAATTTGGGAATTTGGGGGTAATTGGTTTTAGTAAAAAAAATTATATGGTTGAGTTCTTTCTTTGCAATTTAGAACTTTAACCTAGATAATTAAACAAACTTACTATCGTAAACCAGAAGAATTTGCAGATTGCAAGCACATTTTTACTAAACCCCACCCTAGAAAAATACAATTCATGCATACCTTTCTATGTATCCTTCTTCATGGATTTGATGAATCGATATCGTCTATGAATGAAAATGGGGGAAAGTAGAAAGATTTCAACTTTAGATCCATGGTGGATTGGGGTAGAGGGAGTAAGGGGAGAGGGAGGAGAGGAGAAGGTTGGGAAAGAGAGCGTGTAGGCTTTTTACTTTTAGGGTTTATTTATTCAAAGGGTAATTCCGTCTATGAATGAAAAAATCAGACTATTTACTTGTGTATCATTATAAATGAACGAGACATTTTTCCTTTTTTTAATCAAATCCCTTTTATTTAATCAAGTATGTCCATTCGTTTAATCTAATGGCTTCGATTTACTCACATTTATATTGTACCATTAACTTTCACCTGAACGTGACTCTATAATATCATATGTCTTTTGCTATTGGGTTTCATTTTTTTCATATGTTTATCTCTAGAATTATCGAGTTATATATATTTATATATATGTATGTGTGTGTGTGTCCGGCTCAAGTGCGAAGTAAGAAAGAACAAGAGCCGTTGGATGGAGAAAAATCAAAGGTGTTCATCATTTCACTTAAAAAGGGGGAAAAATCGGCACATGCAAATTTTTGGCGAATTATTTGCGTATTTTTGAAAAAAACGAAAATAAGACGCGCGCTCAGATTGTTCATCAATACTGTGGATTTGTTCATCAACACTGTGATTTTGTTCATCAAAACTATGTTTTTGTTCATAAATTAACTATTAGTTGTGCATCAAAAATCTATTGTTCGAACATAAAAAATGGACGAATGTATTTCGAAATTGTATGCAATATGTTCATTAACACTGAGATTTTGTTCATAAAAACGGAAATAGGACGTGGGCCCAGATTGTTCATCGATATTGTGAGTTTGTTCATCAATACTTCGATTTTGTTCATCAACACTGTGATTTTGTTCATCAAAATTGTGATTTTGTGCATAAAATAAACTATTGTTTGTGCATAAAAAAAATCTATTGTTTATACATAAAAAATGGAGGAATGTGTATCGAAATTGTATGCATTAATATATGTGTGTGCATCATAATTAGTCGTATGTGAGACAACACTGTGATTTTCATGTCAGTCACGATATTGTCTTGTTTGACTCGTTTGGATTTGTCAATGTTGCTACTGTGAAACATGTGGTTAATTCTTGGGCTCCGAAAATAGCTAAGGCACAAGTGCTTCTCTTCGGTTTTTAACTAGCCTGTTCTCTAAGCATACATCATATTATTGCAAAGTCAGATTCTTTATCTATTATCCTTTGTATTCAAGCTTCTACATTAAACTTATCTTATATGAGCGTGGAAAAAGATAGCCTTAAAGCACAAAATAAATGCAAAAATGCAAAAATAGATAGTTCCAAATATACAAATTGATGGTATTGACAGACAAACATAAGTTTATTTCAATTCACAAATAAGGGTATATTAATGAACAAACAAGGTTATATCAATGAACAAAATGAGGTATATCCATGAACAAATAGGGTATCAATGAACAAACAATAGACAAACAAGGTTATATCTATGAACAAAAAAGGGTTATATCAATTAACAAATAGGGGTATATCCATGAATAAATAGGGTATATCAATGAACAAATAATGGACAAACAAATGTTATGTCAATGAACAAAAAAGGCTATATTAATGAACAAATAGGGTATATCAATGAACAAATAATGGTATACCAATTAACAAAAAGGAGTATATCAATGAACAAATAATGGTATATCAATGAATAAACAGGGTTATATCAATAAACAAATAGGAGTATATGAATGAACAAATATTGCTATATCGAAAATAATTATATGTGCATAAAAAACTAGATAATTTTGTATTCATACACATATATAAAGGTTAAAAAAAATTAAAAAAGTTCGAAATCGATGAACAATTTATCAAAAAATTCAATGCACAATTAGTTAGTATTGATGAACAATTGGTCAATATTGATGAACAAATCGCTAGTTTTGATGAACAAACTGGGCGCGTCTCATAAAAACGTATTTTTCGAAAAATACGTGAATAATACTGGAAAAATTCGTTCGTGTCGTATTTTATTGAAAAATACGCGAATAATACGGGAAAAATTCGCCCGTGTCGTATTTTATCCTTTTTAATGAATGTCTAATCAGGAACGTTGATATTTTGGAATGGACGCGCGTGATTTATTCTTATTTCTCACATGGGCGACCATTCGTACATGACTCTTAATCTCTCTCTCTCTCTGTATATATATATATATATATATATATATATATATATATATATATATATATATATATGTAGGTTCTATAGTGAACAATCTCCTATAGAGAACTAGAGAACAAATCTCATCCATTGGATGATATTGAAATGAATGGTGGGTTTTGATCTACAATAGCAAAAATAGAAAAATAGGAAAAAACCAAAAATAGGAGAGAACAAATCTCATCCATTGGATGAGATTGAAATGAATGGTGGGATTTGTATCTACAATAGCAAAAATAGAAAAATAGGAAAAAACCAAAAATAGGAGATATATTCTCCCCATGATTTACTCCATCCTAACTACCATAATTAAAATTTGGTTTTGATTTTGAAAAAATCCAATTATACCATAACCTCCATCATCCAACGTAGAAAAAAATCCTCCAAATCTCCATTGGAGAATTCCGGCAATCTGTGTAGCGCAAGCCACCTGTGTCGACCGGCGACCGGCGACCGATCTCGCAAGCCACCATCGCGCAAGCCACCGACGACCACCACCACCACGATAGATCGCGCAAGCCACCGGCGAGCCACCCAGCGTTCATCGCGGCTAGGGCGAACGGCGAGCGACCAGGGCGAACGGCGACCGACGATAGATCCTCTGCTCACCGGCGACCACCAGCGTGTTCTCACCAGCCACTAGTATTCCGGCGACCGGCGATAGATCCCCTGCTCACCGGCGACCATCAATGGTAAGCAATTCCGGCGAATTAATTCGAAAATATACGTAAAACAATGCAATTCGTAACAACCAAACCCTACAGATTCTCTGTATACATACACTGTAATATTGTATATAACGAATTGCTAAATGTATATACAAAATTGGTGTGGCTGGATACTATTTGCAGTATTGTATGTACAATTAATGAAAATATGTCTATTACATGTACAATTTGAATTATATATACATTCGATATGATCGTATATACATATAATTCACATTTAATATACATGAGTTATTTGTAAACTATTTTTATACATGTATACATGAGTATGTGGTCTATATATATGATTATTATACATGTATACATGGATTTGACATTAGTTTTTTATGCAGATATCTCAAGTAGAGCGGATTGTCAAGATATTTGTGATTTCCATACTTTGAACATTGGGGTTTAAGTGATCGAAGATTGGTGGCAATATTGAACATTAGATCTTATGTTGTATCTATACATTTTTTTTTGTTTCATTATGTAATATTTAATTTTTGGTTATACCGATACAAAATGACAATCATGTATATATAGCTGAATTCATGTATATACTCTCATTTACTTATGTATACACATTTAAATTCATGCATGCAGTTCATAATTTCGCGTGAAAATACCACTACACTAGTATCATGAATATAAGAATCATGTTCTTGTATATATTTTTACGTACTTATGTATACATTCAAAATTGAATAGAATCAATAAAAGAGGATTGTATAATCATTATAATATCATGTATATAACAAATAAAATCATGTATATGAGCAATTGGTTTCGTATACAATTATGAATCATGTTATGAGCAACTGTATATAACAATTAAGAATCATGTATATAACCACTTGATTTCTTGTATACAATTCTGCGAGATTTAGTGCCAGATTTAAATTTAATTTTTAAATTCCTATAATTACGAGATTTTATAATTTTTTGAAATAAATATGGAAATTAATGTAATCAATTAGAGCAAATTCGAGATTTTTAAAAAAAATCCGAAAATTGGGTCAAATTCAATGAAAATTAATGTAATCATGAATATAA
The DNA here is from genome assembly GCA_964016875.1 of Fallopia convolvulus. Classification (NCBI taxonomy): domain Eukaryota; kingdom Viridiplantae; phylum Streptophyta; class Magnoliopsida; order Caryophyllales; family Polygonaceae; genus Fallopia; species Fallopia convolvulus. The sequence goes on along the minus strand of OZ024723.1, from coordinate 40,610,472 downwards.
CCACCCCCATAATCCACCTTCCTTTTTTGATTTTTCAATGGAATTAATAAATACGAAAATTAATAAATCCGAAATATAATAAATACTTGCTATAATTAAGGGATTGGGTTGAAATTTGAAATTGGGTCAATTTTAGATATGTAATCTGAGCCATTCATAAAATATCATCCAAAGTCCTACAATTGCTCTCTTGTTCTCTCATATATATAATATAATGTACCCCATAACCTACAATTGCCTCATATATATATTAAAGTCAATGTAGTCCTAAATTCTTATCAATTCATGTCAATAATTTTTTCTTAATTATATGAGCCTCTTACGGTCTTACTACGCATAATTCCTCACTAAACATTATTATGATAATATAATGTACTAACCATAGACAACTAGCTAGCATAAGGAACAAACCAATGAATGTTGGTTCCGAACTTCAGATGGTAAATGGTTTGTTTTTTTTAATGAAATTTTAAGTTCGAGTTTTATAGATGAAAAAAGTCCTATATATTGAAAAGGCTTTTTTACCGGAAACCACCTGTACAATATGCCATATTAGCGTAAACCACCCTTTCAATGGCTATTTACCGAGAACCACCCCTACAATGCCTTCCGTTAGGTTTTTACCACCCAATTAAAATTTTCCGTCAGAAATCACGTTAACTTGTGCAATGACCCTTTTGCCCCTCTTTTTTCCCCAAATTACATCCCAATTTGCCTCTTTCTCCCTCGAATGAGATTCGGGACCCGCTCCGGTGCGTGAGGCTCTGGATCGGCACCTACAACACCGTCGAGGAGGCCGCCATGGTGTACGACAACGCCGCCATCCAGCTGCGTGGCCCCTACGCCCTCACCAACTTCGCCAACCCCGCTCCGACAAAGGCCCCTCCGCCCGCGGTGACCTGCTCCGAGTCCAACTCCGGCGACGACCAACCACTCTGCTCACCCACCTCCATCCTCCAGTTTCGGTACTCCAACAACGACGAGGCTGAGTCCATCAACCCGAGGTTCGAGCCCGACCCAGAGCCCATAAAGGCCGAAAAAGATCCCGGCTTGGATTTCGATTTCGATTTCGACACGCCCACCTCGCTTTTCCCCGACGAAATGTTCGCGTTCGATTCGACGACCTTTCCCACAGCCGAATTGTTCCCATATTTGAATTGTTCCCAAAAAAAGTAGTGAAAAGCTAAAAGGTAACCTCCAGATCTTGATTCGAAGATCGACCTTACACTTGGCGCCGGAAGTGGAAGCGAGCGTCGGCGTCGTCCTCTTGCTGGTGGCATTCCGTTTGGGTACGAATCCCCGGATCCCATCGCAACTCACTCGGATCCCAACTTTCTTGCTCTTCATCTTCCCCATCTTCACCTCCACTTTCGTATCCACTCGCACGCTGAGCGGGTACCGCTCTTCTTCCCCAGATCCGACTTCAACTTGCTCGTGGAGTCCGGATCCAGTCACGATTCGGGTCGCTGGCCACCGTCCCCCTCAGAATCATCGTGTCCCCAGATCCGGCTTTCTCCTTGGAGGCGAGGTGCGAGAAGGCGACGGCGTCGGAGGGGACAGAGAGGTTAAAGGCGGAGATCTTGAGGGAGGTGACGGAAAAGGTGGGGTGTTTGGGATGTAATTTGGGGGGAAAAGAGGGGTAAAAGTGTCATTGCACAAGTTAACGTATTTTCTGACGGAAAATTTTAATTGGGTAGTAAAAACCTAACGGAAAGCATTGTAGGGGTGGTTCTCGGTAAATAGTCATTGAAAGGGTGGTTTACGCTAATATGGCATATTGTACGGGTGGTTTCCGGTAAAAAAACCTATTGAAAAACTCACCTACTAAAATAAATGGCAGGTGCACGATCTGAATTGAATTCAAATGTAACTAGAAGCGAAACTCTAAAAACATTTATAGACACACACACAAAAAAAAAGCTAGCATAAGGAACAAGAAATTTATAGTGATCACGATATACTATATATTTATATGAAAAAGAGTCCCGTGCGAATGGGTGCCTGTGTGAGAAATAAGAATAAATCTCGCTCGTTCATTCCAAAAAATCAACGTCCCTGATTAAACATTCATTAAAAAAAATACGGCACGGACGAATTTTTCCCGTATTATTCGCGTATTTTTCAATAAAATACGACACAGACGAATTTTTCCCGTATTATTCACGAATTTTTCGAAAAATACGTTTTTATGAGACGCGCCCAGTTTGTTCATCAGAAATAGCGATTTGTTCATCAATATTCACCAATTGTTCATCAATACTAACTAATTGTGCATTGAGTTTTTGATAACATTGTTCATCGATTTCGAACTTTTTTATTTTTTATTTTTATTTTTTATCCTTATTTATGTGTAGGAATACAATATTATGTAGTTTTTTATGCACATATAATTAGTTTTGATATACCCATATTTGTTCATTGATATAGTCGTATTTGTTCATTGATATACCCCTATTTGTTCATTGATATACCCATGGTATACTATTATTTGTTCATTAGTATACTTCTTTTTTGTTCATTGGTATACCATTATTTGTTCATTGATATACCCTATTTGTTCATTGATATACCCTATTTGTTCATGGATATACCCTTATTTGTTCATTGATATAACCTTATTTGTTCATTATTATACCCTTATTTGTGAATTGAAATAAACTTATGGTTTATGTGTTAATGCTATCAACTTGTACATTTAGGACTATTAATACCATCAACTTGTACATTTAGGACTATCTATTTGTGCATTTTTTGCATTTATTTTGTGCTTTAAGGCTATCTTGAATTCAAAGTATAATACGAATGAAGTGCTTTAAGGCTAACTTGTCAATACGAATGAAGTGCTCAATATAGTACCAAAATAAGATAAGTTTGATGTAGAAACTTGAATGCAAAAGATAATAGATAAAGAATTTGACTTTGCAATAATATGGTGTATGCTAAGAGAACGAGATAGCAACAAATCGAAGAGGTGTGCTTGTGCCTTATTTAGCTATGAACAAATATGCATATAGTAATGAACAAATTGAGGTTACTAGTGAACAAATATGCATCTAGTAATGAACAATTATATGAAAAAGGCAATGAACAAATATGTATAAACCAGTGAACAAATTGATATTACTAATGAACAAATATGCACAAACCGATGAACAAATATGCACAAACCGATGAACAAATATTTTTGTTTTTTTATGAACAAAATCACAATTTTGATGAACATATTGCATGTAATTTTGATACACATTTGTTCATTTTTTATGTACAAACAATAGATTTTTGATGCACAAGCAATAGTTTATTTATGCACAAAATCACAGTTTTGATGAACAAAATAATAGTTTTGATGAACAAATCCACATTATTGATGAACAAATCCACAATACTGATGAACAATCTGGGCGCATGTCCTATTTCCGTTTTTTTCAAAAATACGCGAATAATTCGTCAATAATTCGCTCGTGCCGTTTTTCCCCTTTTTAAGTGAAATGATCAACACCTTTGATTTTTCTTGATCCAACGACTCCTATTCTTTCTTATTTTGCACCTGGGCGCCCATTCGCACCTGAACCGGACTCTATTTATATTAGTATATTAATCTTGATCAAATTGGTATTACATGATTGACTAAAGCTATTCTATGCATTAGCGCACACTAATTTGTCTCTATTTTTTATACCTTTATTTTGCGTGGGAGGCATCCTTGATTGCAACATAAAACCATGAGTACTATTTTTTTTAAAAGAAATTATTACTTTCAAAAGTGGATAACAACATTTCACCTATATATTTTCTATAATCATTAAGAGCGGTCAAAAGCCGATCCGATCCGAAAAACCAATCCAAATCGTCCGAAAAATTTAGAGTCAAGATTCGAAAATTTGAACCCGAAACCCAAAATAAACCGAACCCGATAGACCCGAAATCCGTTGGGTTGACCTAATTTGTTATATTTTTAGAATATATGTAATATATTTTGTAAATTATAATATATTTTATTATCAAAATATATAAAAATAATAGATTATTATTAAAAATCAATTTTTAAATAAAATTATATTTTAATAATTGTAAAAAAATCGATTTTCTTGACCTGTTTGGTCGACCCGACCAGTCCGAAAACCCGAACTGTCCTGACCCGATTTTACCGGTGACCCGTTACGACTCGAACCCGATTCAACCTGAACCCAAAATAATCGAACCCGTACCCGACCTGACCGACCCGTTTGACACCTCTAATGATTAATCACTATCCAATAAGAAAGCAAGAATGATGATGAGGAAAGCTCCTGGTAGCTTAAGGAGGAGTAAGCATCGCATGCTAGACTTAATCATCTAAGTAATCATCAACATTATTAAGACTTAATACAATATATACATATGAATAAAACGGCTTATATTATATATTAGACTTAATCATCTAAGTAATCATCAACATTATTAAGGGTGTGTTTGTTAGGTACCAAAAACTAGTTGGAGTTTTCCAACTAGTTGTAAAAACTGGTATAAATACTGTTTGTTTGACACATAAAAACTAGCAACTAGTTGTAAAACTAGTTTTTTGATAAAGCTACTTTTTAAAGCTTTCGCACTAGTTTTTAGTAGTTTTTCGAATTAAAAAATAATTATTTCCTAAATAAGAATAGCTCTATGATAAAATGAAATTTTAAATTATTAATTACTAAAATAAACTAGTTGCACATTACCAAACAGTGTTTATATATATTTTTAAAACTTCAACTAGTTTTACAACTTCAGCTAGTTTTACAACTCCAACTAGTTTTTTTGGTGACTTAAGAAACATAGCCTAAGACTTAAGACAATATATACATATGAATAAAACAACTTATGTATATATTATTAGGTTCTAATGATACACTAGCTTTTTTTTTTAATCTCTAGGGGTGTTAACTCATTAATCTATTTAGAACTAGCTTTAAGTCATGAGATGAAATGATATAATTATTTGTAAATTAACAAGTTATAACTAGGTAGCCTATTTTAATGATAATGATCAATACATGCATTATAATGCAAAAGGAAAGGTAGGTGATACCACAAAAGCAAGCCATTTCTTTTTGAGTTTGACACCACCGACCACCGGCAGCACCAGTGCCACACTATACCACCACTTGCGCATTATGATAAGCACCCTTCTTACAATTACGTCAGCTTTTGCTGTATAAGATTTGTACATTTACCTTGGGCCAGCCCACATTGTGTTGACAGGCTAAGTGAGATTGGGCCAATGTGGGCCAAATTCCCAGCCCATTTACACTACATAATACATCTTGATGAGATGCATGTAGCCATCAATCACCATACCGTGTATCATGCTGGGGTGCCTACGTGTCCGTTTGCACTTATAGCTACCTGTTTGAATATTTAATGAATTTAATTAACGGTTCACTATTACGTTCCTTTCAGTTTCGGCTATCAACCATCTACAAATCTATCTATATCTATAATACGTGTATCGGTTTTTCTAACCTATGCCCTAATGACATAAGTTAAGCATTCTTATTTAAGAAACTAAAACCCTATATGGAAATAAATGAACCCTATAAGAAAAAATTAAATTGTCCCATATAATAAAAATCAACAAAATCTTTCTATTTCAAGTGTCTTATTTAATGCACTTAATGTTAATTCCTAATTTTTTTCCACCTTTAATATGATTTATACTAAATAGATAAATTTATGTACAAAACCACATTCATTGCCACATTTATTACATAATATTTATTTTTATGAGAACTTATCATTTTAAATAATAAAATAATTCTACATAACTTAGTGGTAAAGAATCTTTCAAACTGCCTATAGATGACGATTCAAATCTTGCCAACTATTTGTTTTGGTAGATAACACACTCTTAGTTTTGAATTGTTGATATATTATGTCATATGTACCATATGCATTGTCAATTACACTATTAAATAACAAAATTAGATCCTTTTGTTCACATTTAGTATTAAGGCTTAATTATAATTGGTATATACTATTATATATTACTTGACAACTATTTGTTTTGGTAGATAACACACTCTTAGTTTTGAATTGTTGATATATTATGTCATATGTACCATATGCATTCTCAATTACACTATTAAATAACAAGGTAGATCCTTTTATTCACATTTAGTATTAAGGCTTAATTATAATTGGTATATACTATTATATATTATCATCCTTTATTGGCCATTGTTAATTTGTTGCATATATTTTATTTAATTGAAATACTTTACTATTTAATCATTAGTATATTATATTTAAAGCGCCATTGTGCATAGTCAATTACAATATTACATTATTATATAATAAAATAAATTGTTTTAGATTCACCTTAATTTTTATTTTTGAAATTTATACATTAAAATGTTATGTACTAGGTGAACATATTAAATTTATGAAAAACATCTCACTATATTATGTTGATTTTATTATATTTTAATATAAAATTTTGGCTCAATGGTTGAAGCTTTGACAATTATATTGGAGGTTTAAGGTTCGATGATTCAAATAATCACTTTGGATAATTTTTTACCACAATCAAAATACCCCATACAAAGACTAAATTCAATTTAAATTTGATATTAAAAGTATGTGAATGATATATAAAAACTTTATTATGCTTATATTACAAATTGCACATGTGTATGAAAAATGATATATGATATATGATTATTAATTAATTATACATCAATCTATTTGATTATATGTAGTTATAAGGTGACTCATATTTTTTTTAAATATTTAAAACGTTTTGTTATAATTAATTTATAAAAAATTATTGTTGTTATTAAACAGATGAGCTAAGTTGTATTAGAAAAATACACAAAACAATGTAAATTAATGTGTTAACTAATATATGATTTTGATAAGTATACACCAATCCATTTGATTACATTCTATAATAAGGTGATCCAATTCTTTCAAATAATCAAAACGACTTTACTATATATTTTTAATTTAATGCAGTTTTATTAGATATAAGAGTGCATTTAAAATTTTAGATGAATCTCTTTTTATTTAGCCTACACTTGCTATAGGATCAAATTCAATTTTAGATGGATATTAAGAGAATTTCAAATGATACAATAAGGCTATATATAACATGACATATGAAATCATTCATAAAAAAAATAAATAGATTTATTATACCCCTATCGTGAATCTTAATGGAATTTTTTTGAAAGTGTTACTAGACTAATCCAAATCACTAAAGCTATAATCTTACAACATGCGAATTTATATATCATCAAAATCAAATAAATATTTTTTTATTGATGTCTTGAAATATTTAAAATCCTTTTATTTAAAGTTGGAGGATTTGCGAAATAATCAACTATCTTAATTTAAAATAGTTAATTTTGCAACCTTTGATATTTCAAATAACAATAATAACATTTGATATTACACATTAAATTAAAAACCTTTGATATTAGATACAAAACACAATATCAAACACAATTGTAGATATTACAGCTAACAAAATAAAATATAAAATTTAATTTCTATCTTTTTATTTATCACTATATATGTCTTTTATTTTTGTATGAACGCATCATAATTTCATCCACTATAAAGAGAAAAATAAAAGACTACCCTCAAATTGCAAGAAAGATTGATCGAATCAAAACACGAATTGAGGCAGGAAGAGTGAATGTGAGAACGCAAGACATGAAGGTTTTTGGTGGATGATAATTAGGTTTGCATAAAAGAACTTTTTTAAAGTTCAAATTTCTATCATTTTTATTAAATTAATTTCTTTTTATTTTGATTTGTATTATTTTTGTAAATGCTTGCAAACATCTATGCATTTTAAATATTAAAATATAAAATTTGTCCCGTCTAACGGACGGGCTTGACTTTGGCTAGTAGAATTGGAAGTTCACCCGATTACAATTATTTCCTCGAGCTGAGAAGTAGGCTCTCACGCAAGTTGACTGAAATTTCTATTTTGGATGATTAAATTGGTTGTACAGGGACGACCCAAAATCAGATCTGATCTATTTTCGTTGATAAAATTGTACAGATTCAAAAGTGGGTTGAGCCTATTAGTGGGTTCTGATCTGGATCAACCTTTGTTTTCAAGTGAAAAGAAGAAGTGCATTATAGCTACGTTTGCAAGAAACAGTACTTATATAGTAGGGCTTATTTTTTGCTGCAAATCAAGAAAGATGCTGAAAAAAGAAACCCCCAAAATTGATAAAAAAAAAAAAGCAGGGTTTGTTAAGAATTCACTGTCTTTCAGTAAATAACGGATGTTGACACCTTAATTTTTGAATATGCAAAGTTATGGCTTTCATTAGTATGATATCATTTCTGGCCCCGCCACATATTCCCTTATACGTTGGTAAACTGGTGGCAACGTGCAGTGGGTTGGCACACGGCAACGCTGAATGTAAATTCCACCATTTGAAATTTTCAATTTTTTAAATTGTGGGGTCTGGAAATAGATTGAATTTTCATTTTCAACGTGAGAAGAGCAGCCTTCACACATGAAAAGGCCTCGCTTTCTGCAAATCTGCAGTACTAAATACTAATGTCAAAGTTCATCTGGCCAAACTATGCAAATCCAAATTCTCTTTTTTCATCTCAAAATCGCCTATTTTTGTACTTTCCTAGTGAAATTAGACTAGAATCTTCAAAACACCCTTGCAAAAGTGGAAATGGAAGATTAAAAGTTGGCAGGATTTCGGCCTACCGAGACTACTATCCAATACACATCAGTTGAAAAGTGCTTGTAAAATAAGGTGCAGGTGAATGCAACCCAATTTGGTAACTTACAAATCCTGAAAATGCAAGAAGAATTCGAACGTGATCTATAAATGGAATCACCAACAACCTAAAGTGTCATGTACCATAAGAAGTATCATGAAATTCTAAACAAACATGTTAGAACAACATTATAGAGTACTACTCTCTTGGTATATCTACTACAACAATGTTCCCTGCATTTCGTATGGCTCGTGTTTTATTAACAAAAAATAATGTATCATCAATCGTCGGATTCTATTTACATTGATCCCGCTTAAACGCTTCTGACAGAACAATCCTAGACACGAGCTGACTAAGCCGTTTAGCCCCGGGACCAGGCTTGATCTTGTCAATGTTCCCTACCTCCGAACACCTTGGCTTGCCAGAACACCAACCGCCAGGTGTCAAGCTCCCGTTCCTCCTGCCAAGCAATTCTCTGTCAATCTTGTCCAAGGCGGGATCATCTTGCCTGAACTTCCTTGCAAACGCAGCATTGCTCGCCACCATCTTGGATGAGTCGTTTATGGTTAGAAGCCGTGGATGCTGTCTAGGCGGATTGTCCCATGAGATGTAATGCATATCGTGGTTAGCTGCTGTTGAAGCAAACTCAGGAGCGTTGCAAATGACCGTGTGGAAGTAGTGTTCTGGGGAGGACACGAAGTTTGCGTAGTACATAAGGAGCGTTCTTGGTAAATTATCCCATCCCCAAATGAGGTACTCCACAAATGGACGCGACAGAATCATCCATGCCGACCCTGCAAAACGCGGGTCAAACTTGATTACATGATTAGGATGGTATGGATTTTTTTAATCTCCAATCCCAATCAGCAACTCAACAATATTGATTATTAGTTGCAATTTTTTAAACTAGTCTTATGCACGTTCAAATACTTAAATGTCAAACATTTCATTGAAGACAGTAAGGCACATCCTATCAAAGAATGAATTATGTGGGTTATATCACTCATCAGAATCATTTAGGAGCGGATTCTATAGGAATAAAATGACTGTTTATCAATAATCAGCCAGATCAGAGAACAAAAGCACATGTATTAGGGAGAATTAATACAATATACTAACCAGTAAATAATTTAAAGGAGTTTGGCAAATTTCTCCTTGGTTGGACCGGGAAAATATCGGATTTCCTTGTGGAGTAGAGCCCTGGATCGACGATCAAAGGCATCGCCCTTTGACCCCTGAAATGAATAACCAAATCTAGTTAAACAGTAAACTTACAAGTTTTCATCAACTAACTTGAACAGCCGAGACAGAGAGAGAACATACTCCTTCCAGCCCAGCCTTCCAGTATGCTCAATGAAATTTAGATTTCGATCTAAATTAGAGAATGTGTAAACAAGATCTGAAAAATTCAAAATCTCAAGTTATTCAGAAGCTTCTCATTCAATTAACAATACATTCCATTAAAACATAGAATTAGAGAATCTGACCATCTTGCGTAACGAGTGGGTAATCAGAAGCACTGAGATTGATAAACCAATCCCACTCCTTCTTCTGCCTAAGAAGAATTGCACAGGCATGTAACGTGTTCGAAACCATGGTGGGTCCTCTGTAAGTAACCATATTAGCTTTGGTAATCATGAACACATTCCCAACGCTGGCAAAGATCGGATCTTTCTCCACACGGGAAGCCAATTCCAGCCTCTCTTCTAGTGGAGACTCTAAATCCAAATGAACAATATACTGATTCCTTGGATGATACAAGGATTGCAATGTCCTCCATAGCTTCTCTTTATCGCCCTTTGACCCGGATATTAGATAAGCAAAACGGGAAAGCGGAGGTTTATACGGAGGAGGAGGGGTTTGGGACATATTGAACTCGACAAATACTGGGTTCCTTTGGCTTGTTGAAACGGATCTCCAGAAGATGGAATGAAGAGCTTGCAATGAAGAGAAAATACCCATGTTGAAGCTGGTTGCAAGAAGAACAACACAGACAAGTGAGCTTATTACAAGAGGGAAAGCCCATCTCTTCTCCATGACTAATCCTGTATCAAAGCCTTTCATTGGAGGAATTCAATTTTCGGCTGATGCTGCTCTCATCAGAGAACTAAACCCTCCTGATTCACAGGGATCAAACACCTTGATCCTACAATTGTAATTCAATAGCCCAAAACAGCATTCCAGATAGATACCCAAATGTCAATACTCCGCTGGAAAACAAAAGAGCAGAAACTTGCTAAAATTAGAATGAAAAGAACAATCAAACAAGTCTATACTATAGCATTGAAGTCTAAAAAAGATGTAAAACTTGACTCAGGCGTGATAAAGCTGTAGTGCAACCCTTCATCTTATTTCCTTCACAAATTTAATTCTTCACTAATTGATTACCAATCCTCCTCCTTCCTGGTGGAGTTTGACTGAATTTCTTTCTCCAAACAAGTTTTTTTCAGTTATACATACATATGTTCGGTTATTAATTACTCTGATTTTCGGTGCCATAAATCCACACACCTACTAAAGAAGCTCTAACAGTCAAACTAGCTAAGTGCAGTTTTCAAGCAATAACAATAACAATATTTATAAGGATAGAAAAAAAAGGAAGATTCAAAAGGGGGCAAACCAAAAGAAGCAAGATATATCTCCCCACCTTATGAAGCTTAAAAAAACATGCTAATCCCCTAAGCTCAAAAGAATAACCGTCGGGAAGAGGAACAGTTTCGTGTGGCCAATATTAGAGAAAAGAAAAAAAGAAAAAGAACTTAAAGAACAAAAAACATAGCAGATATCCGGAGCAGCAACCGTTAAACCCGAATCACTAGTCATCAAAACAAAACCTCTGAAAGAGAGAAACTTGGGGGAAGTTAACCAATAAAAAAATTGCTTCTATAAAACCCGATAAACCCCACAGATTTCGAACATATCGGAAAACTTTTTTCAGAGAGAGGGAGAAAGAGAGAAAAGAACCTGGGTTTCGAAAATCTGGGGATGAGAGGCTGAGCTCAGCAGCAGAAATGGATGCAGAATGGGGGAAAAAAATCAATTTTGGAGATCCAATGGGCGGCGAACGAGGGGGGATGTGAATAGGAGTCGGAGGAGAGTAAAGATACAACAACGCCAAATTCTCCGCCTGTGAAGAGAGAGAGAGAGCGAGGATGAATGTGGGGAGAAATTACAAACTTTATAGCAGAATTTGCTAACGTGTTTGATTCTTCACGGTGGTGAGAGAGAGAAAGGGAAAGAAGAAGCAAGAAAGATGTGGGGGGAGGCTACTTTATGTTGGTGAGGTAATATGATTGTTCTCATTTGTTTTTTTAATACGTTGTGGAGTTTTATACGGAGTATAATACAATTAAAAGTTATCAATTTTAATTTGTATTGTTGGCATAATAATAATTTTCATAAGAAAAAATATGAAAAATATCGGTGGCACGAGATTTTAAATCTCGCTTTAAGTATTTTGGAATTGACGTAAATATGAACTTTTAAGTATTTTGAAATTTGGGAATAATATTAGGTGATATGAGACTCCACCTATTGTTAACTTATAACACACATATATAGGTAAAGATATTCATATGACTATTTTAAAAAGCACCAAGATTATGTTTACCCAGGCTCCGTTCGGTAAATAGGTACTTATCGGTGTTGATGCTGATGTTGATGTTGATGCTGATGTTGATGTTGATGCTGATACTTATGGTTGTTGATGCTGATCGTGTATGCTGATATGAGATATTGATATGAGTTGTTTATTTTCCAAATAATCCGGAATGTGTTCGGTAAACGGAATTGCTGATATTTTAAGCAAAAGGTTTACAATTACCAAAAATGGCTTAATAAAGGGTAAAAAAGAAAAATTTAATTTAATTGGGAAATCACGTGGGTCCCGCTTACTTATATTTTGGTAGAAAAGTTAGCTTATTTGACATAAGGTTAGGGGCGCTGATTATTTTTTTAGCAGATAAGTATCTGATATAAGTAACTTATTTCAAATAAGCAAATTTTACCGAACACATAAAACGAAGCTTATTTTTTCCATATAAGTAACTACATACTTATAAGTATCCAGATAAGCGTTGTCGAACGGAGCCTAAATTCAATTGTGCTTTCTTCTGCTTTGGACCTTTGGTGGTTAACCTCTCTCAAATTAACCGTACAACAGTTTAGTAGTATACAATACTAATACTGATAATTACGGAGTATTATTATAATAATAATAATATAAAAAAATACAATTAACAGACCGACGTTAGTGAGTGGTTGTCCGCACACACGGATGTCCTTATTCACGTTCACGGTAAAAACAAAATTCACCCAATACGTACGGCAGGAAATAGCCCTAAAGCCTAAAGGTGGGGGATAGTTGCAAAAACAGCCCAAACTTTTTAAGTTACAAAAAAATAACCTCAATAATGTGGAGGTTATGTCCCTTATATTTGACTCGCTATCCGCAGCCCTAAGCTACGGGATATATAAAAGAATCCACCAATCCTAGAGAGCAGTGGCGGAGCCAGAACAAATTGGAAGGGGGCGGAGTCTGCTATAAGGATCGACAAATAAATAACATATTATTATTATATTATTATTTAAATAATAATTATTCAAAATAAATATCGATATATATAATGATTGGCTACTTGGCTAGTAATTAAAAATATATTTATATAAATTAAGTAAATAATAAATTAAGTATGTAATAAAAATTAAATTCTCATCCCTATTTTAATAGGAGTAGTGATTATGTTTTAATTATAAACAAAAATTATTAATATTTTAAAATTACTCATCATACTAAAGGTCTAGTTAATTTGATTTGATTTTTTTTGTGGTTAAAATAAAACAAATACAAAACGACCTCTCAAAAAAAAAACGAAATGTAATACTTTTTATACTATGGTGGCCTGGTAGACAACACAAGTAAAAAAGTGCGTGAGGGACTGAGGGGGGCAAAATATTTGTAACCCACAAGACTCGAACACGGGGACATGCACTTAAACAAGCGTGGATATATATCTTCCAATGAACCTACGCTTCTTACTGCTTCATTTAGAAACTTCAATATATATATATTATATAGTTGAGAGCAAGAGAGGGGGGGCGACCGCCCCCCTTCGGGACCCTCCGCTCCGCCTCTGCTAGAGATCCATAGGAGTAAAGTCCGGACAGGAAAAATCCAGACCGCTCCAAGATTCGTAGAAAAAGGGTTAGGCCGATGTCTTTTTTAATACTTTTTCCGTCCCATTTTATTTTGTCTAAAAAAATCTATAAAACATATAAAATTGAAAAATTTGGGACATTTATGACCATCCTCAATTAGACTCATTCATGTTGTGTACATTTATACAACCAATTTGACTGACCCGTTCAAATTCCGAATCCTTCTATTGTTACACACGAAAAAATAGTAAGAATTACACACGAAAAAATAGTAACAAATACTATAATTAATGGCCATCGGTTACATTTCATCAGCCTATTCAATAGCATATAAAGTAATGGGCATTCACTCTTTGTACATTTATACAGTCCATTCATATCCCACGTTCAAATTCTGAACCTGTTACAATGAAGAAATTTAAACACCTTAAGTAATCAAATTCTCTCATATTTGACTGTACATTACACTAAGAAAGACCAAAAGAAAACAATAATAATGGCATTTAAACCTCCTGCAATGTGCAAAGTTAAACACCCAAATCAATCATATTTAAATTACCCACTACCCATATCTTAATTGTCTATAAATTGAAAGAAAAATCAGTATCCAACTATCCACCCTTCCACAAAGCATCCCACCTTTTCACAACAAGAGAGAAACCATCTAGAGTCATACAATGGCGACCCAAACCATATCTCTTAACAAGTTGATTGAAGGTGGGTTGCGAATTCCAATCATGAGCACTACATGTTAATTGATGTTAAGGTGTATATAAATCCTAAATTAGTTTTAAAATATTAGTATTTGCATTCTGCAGTGACTTCTCCTTGGATTTATACATTATTGTTCACATGTTCTTCATACTCTTTGTTCAGTGGCAACATGGAGCTCTGCAAATGCAAATTTCCTAGGATGAGAACTGCTCAATTCAGACTTATATATTGGTATGCCCATGAAACTTGATCCGATTCATCTTAATTCTCTTAGGGGTAGAGCTCGAAACCCACTTAGTATTTAGCGTAGTCATGCTTCCTATGTTAGATTAGTCTTTTCAATTTTTTTGACATTTATGAGCCTCTTCATCTCCATGCTTTATAGTTGATTATCACTACACATGTAAAATTGTAAAAGTATGTTATACATTTTAATATATACGGCTGAAATTAATACTTTTGATAATTCCATCTAATATATTGAAAATATTAGTCATAGGAAAAACGACTTAAAATTTTCATATAATAACAAGCATTATCAAATCCAAATGACTTAGTATCCCCTGCAAAGGCTGTCAATTTTGAGATCGTACTATATTCATTGAGTTTAACATACTTATATACTACTAAAAAATAGTTATGTGCTAAAATTTTGAGGTAATTCATTATCACAAATTAAATCTTACCAATTTCTCACTCTTCACTACATATTTTATTCAATAATAATATAGCTAATTACTGTATCAAACAAATCATATTTCTATATTGGATTTAGTAAGAAAAAAAGCACATGAACCTTTAAGTAAGATTGATACATATAATTAATCAGTGTAAGATCGAGGTCGAAGGGATGACTAATTACCTATTAAGCTTCCAAGTAAGATTTGACTGAATCGAAGTTGGATGTACTCAATCCCCAGCCAGATAAACAACCAATCCTCATCTACCATCTGAACATGGACTGTTGTGCCACCCTTTTCTCCTCAGTTGTACCACAATACATCACCGACCTCCTGTGCGAGCTAGCCCCAAAGCTGTAATGTAAGTTACCTTCGTAAGATTCGAGCACACATCGAACAATTATGGTAGCTAATGAAAAACAACGTCAATGAATGTAAGTTACCTTCATTCTACCAAAGGATATAATCTTTCTTCAATCTGTGACAGACAAAAGCCGAATGTAGTACATTATTCCACATATACTTGAAGCTGGACTAAAAATATTAGTCCCAATTGTGAAACTTAAAAAAAAAATAGAAAGATGAAGACTTGAATATACAATTATACAATTACTATTAATGAGAAGAAGACAATTGTGACTTCAAAATTATATGTACCCACAAAAATAAACTCTCAGCAACCATATGTTTTATTGTATGATTATTGTTAGATACATCAAAAAAGTGAATAAGATGAAGTTTGGTAGCATGAATTTATTATGAAGGGTATATATCTCAACTAAACATTTTTTAGATCAAAATTCTCACCGTTTTCAACAACTTTCAAGTTTATATATACTCACATATCTGTGTGGAAATAAAATAAAATTGTGGTACATGGAGCAGTTGATGCAGACTTCATTGGTATATGGAAATGGAAGTGAAAACACAAATAAAAAAGTTGATAATTCTGATCTGAATAGTAGTGTTTAATAAGATGTTTGGATGGGTTTACAACTCCTCTTCTCAACATGCATGTGTTATGTGGTGTTGTTCTTTTTATATTGATAGTATTTGAACAAACACATGATTAAATAGAATAAAGAAATTCTTTATTAAGGTGGGGATAAGCTCACCACACAAATAAGGGTGCAAATTTAAAACAATACTGTAAAATACAAGATGATGGCAAGGGTAGAAGAACTGAATCTTACAATTGACATTAGAAATGATTTTGTGTGTTTTCGCAAATCACACACATATCTTTAGCCTACCTCATCAGATTGAAGTGGAAAAAACAAACAAAACTTCAAAATTATAAACCTAGCAACACAAAAACATGAGATCAATTGGATATGCAGAGCCTTCAAGGAGAAAGATTGTGTAAACCAAATAGTAGTTCGTCCAATCGAAAAGAAAAACATAACCCTATCTCAAGAGACTTATGTGAAATTGACGCTTTACTTGACATTGTTTTTCCTTGCCAATCCTCTTTACACAGATCTACAAATCTTTGAGACCAAATAAACCTCACCTTGGCCATTACCATAGATGATCCATTCTATGAGCCGTTTGAAAATAAAAGTACACATCATTGCTTCGAACAAGCCGATCCTATGCATGGAACCGGAGAAAAGCAGTGGAAGGGGATGGAAGAGCGTTCGATTACTCTCGACTACGGAGAACTAGGGCAACTATTGTGTATCTATAAATGCTATTCTTAAAACTGATATCTTCCGTATTATATGGAAAGCCCAATTCATTCAAACAAAAAGGAAGCCCAATATTTTACTTAAAGTCAAGTATTAATAATGAAAGCCTTATATAATAAATGTTTATTAATAAAAATCCCAATCGAATAATGGCCTCAACAATTTCATACATAGGTATATATATACTAACACTAAATATTAACAAAAATTTACTTTCTGTCAATTCAATGCATAAAAAAATAACGACTTCATACAATTATATGAATTCATAAAATATAGTGTAAATAAATACAACTCCAAACATTAAATTATACAAATAAAATTTACACATCATTTATATATAACATGTGTGGTGTAACAAGTTTAAAGTTCAAATGAACAATAAGTATAAAAAAATCAAAGCACATATTGAATAAATATAAAAGATCAAAGTCATCTTAAATATAACACGAGTTGTATGGCTTAGTTTTCAACATAAATATATAGTACTTGGTAAATTTAATACTCTTGATTTATCTCCTAATTTTAATTTGGTACTATTACAAAATGATATTCTTAACTTTAGAGTACATCAATTGATTGAATATTTTGTTTTAATTGTTTAGTTATACAATCATTAGATTTAAATATATCATTTTTGTATTCACAATAATTGAACAATTCATATTAATTAATAAAATTACATAATGAATTACATTACATTGATTAATTACTTTAAATTTCAAATAATGGCAAATTCATAAAGAGTTATTAAAATTAACCATGACAAAAGTTTACCTTTAGTGACATAATACACGGAATAAATAAAAGTAAACCGTGCGTAGCACGGGTCATCCTACTAGTTAGATATAAATTAAGAAAATAAGATAGGAGAAAAAGTAATTAATTGGGAGAAGGGAGTGTGTGATGCTGATGGATAAAGATGAGAAGAAAGATAAGGTTCTCGTTTTTTACTTTCACTAGGTGAACAAGCCCGTGCATACGCACGAGACATGTATTTTTCATGTGCTTATTTTAGTATTTTTATTGTTTATAAACTATATTTTGCGGATTGAGTTCATAAAGGTTAGAGCAGTTGGAACCATTTGTGTATGAATTAACAATGCATATGTGAAAAGTTTATCATTTTTCACACCTAGTAGATAAAATATGCGCACTTAATATGAAAAATACTAATTATTGAGTCGACATAACATAATAACTATGTATAATATACAACTAATTGGGTGGAAAGTTCAACATAACATAATAACTATGCACAATATTATAAGTATTAAACATTCATTTCAAATATATAGTGGCTTCAAGCATGAAGGTCTCCATTTTGGTGCTAAGTGATCCATCTCGGGCTGATAGGAGCCATCATTATAGTCCTGCTCATCCATTTTAAGGCGAAACACTACGTTTCGGGCTATTACGAACCTTCATTGTAGCGACGAAACATTCTGTTTGTACCAACTATGAACCATCAACGTTGATGCGAGGCGCCCTCTATATAGCCATGATCAAATGAGCTATCGGTATGGAGGTGACAACAAACTGATTGATTTTCGATTCGGAAAAGAATCTTTGATTAGATTTCAGCCTGTTTTAAACAAGTGTAAAATCCACAAGATTGATTACTTAGCACATGAAAGAGATTTAGGATAAGAAAGTTTTAGGAGAAAAGAGTTTACCAATTTATGGTATTAGTCTTGAAAACAAATGTGAGACTTGATGTATTGGTTATTGCTTGCCTTCATCTTGTATGCTTGTACGTACTCCACTTGTTTATATTCTGTGTGCTACTATTTTTGCATCTTGTTTAATGTGTTTTGAAAAAAATTTCAATCTATCGTCCCCTATCTACTTTCATCACCCATATGTATATATAATGGCTTCAAACACGAAAGTCGATCGACCAAAGGCATTTTGGAAAATAATTAGCAGGGTTAATTATAGCTTTAATTTTTATAAACGTTACACCCCAACTTGAATGTTGAATCGTTGTGCAGTAATGAGGATTAGGCGTTGAGGCCACTCAAACTGACATTCTGTGAGGTGTACTACATTACCACCTAATTTTATAAAATTAGTGAGCTTATTTATGTGTCATTAGCCCACTTTAATCCATGTCCAAGTCTATGTACGTACACTCACGTATTTATGCATATCAATATTTCCCCACCTTTTTTATCATCCTTCCTACCATGCGTACATAAGCCCATATAAATAACATAAAAGAGAATATAAGAAAAATAATACCACTATAAAAAAAAACTTAAAATAATACATAGCATACTTTTAAAATCATATAGAATTTTGATTTAATGTGTGTTTTAATAGAAATACTTTACTATAAAAGGGTTTATGAACATGGATATAAAAATATATTAACAGGTACATACTATTTTTAAAAATAAATATTTATATTTTTTTCTTCTAAAGGAGTTGAAGTTTATGTATTTTTTAGTATTAGTGTTAACTGTTAAGTAAGTGAATTAATCAACTTTTACTTGCAAATAAATTAGTTAATCACGGAATGCATGTGAAATATAAAGGAACTTTTTTTAAACTTCAACCATTGAATTAAAGAAGAAATCTTGACAAAAAAAATAAATTCATGATAATAATAAAAAAGATGTTTCTCATAAATTAATTATGTGTGATAAATATACCTTTTATCCAAATTTTAATGCTATATTTGGATAAAGATCGATGAAAAAAAAATAAGTTTATGAAAAGACATGACATGAAATAACAACTATAAAATAATATAAAATAATAAAGATGAAAATAAAATAAGTCTAGGAAAATACTTGAGAAAAAATAAGACCATTATACTTCCCATAAGACTTGAACCTTAGACCTCTAAATACATTTTACTCATGTTAAGTTGTTAACCATTGTGCTATGATAGTAATTTTGATTATAATTGAAAGATAAACAAAAAATATTAGATTGTGTGTACAAATTTATTATGTGCAATTATTGCACCTTGTACACAACTTTTTAATGTTACTAGGGGAACAGGCTCGTGCATACGCACGGGACAATTTTTTTACATGTGTTTATTTTCTTAGTAACGCTCTTTTCATAGTGATGATCAAAATTGGTCTTTATAAATTTCCATTGCACATGAAGAGCAAGTCTGTGCACTTTTCACAAAGTATCTTGTTCAATCCCTTATCTCCTATGTAGGGTGAGAGGGCTAATTGTGGATCACATTAAGCCATCCAATTCCCATATCTTCTTCAATCAATACCTAACCTCGCAGAAAATACATTCATAATTGATATTAATTTTATTCAAATCAATTGATTTTTCAAGCAAAAGGAATTTCAAGTCCCTTTTTTCAAGAATTTATTTGGTTATGGACATACTGAAAATGCTATGGAATTGCTATAACTTTGGTGTAAATAAAGTTTCGACATTTGGTCATTATTGAATTTATTACGATTAATTTATCATAGATATATGCGGTAGAGTGGTGCAAAAAATGCAAAGTATACTATTGGTAGAATTTGAACGCTTTTAAAAGAATCACATTGCAATGAAGTGCAATAGACTTTTGTCAATTGTTTTTACAAATTTACACATAAAATTATATTAGTTCAAGTTTAATGAGAATTATATTAGTTCACGTTTAATGAGAATAGATACCAAACTTTATATTTAAAGATAATACATGAACACATATTAGACTACTTACTCATCTTCTTATAGCCAAATGTAGTCATGCTCGAATCTATAGATGCTTCACATTGTGTTATTGATTAAAAGTAAAATGCACACATGATCATAAAAAAATACCAATAGAAAGCTAATTAAGTTCATGGAATAAAAGTTCATTTGTGTTATTCTTTTAATTTAGATCTTGTTATTATTCTTGTCTAATTTTATATTTTAACTCATTGTAAGACATTAAAATTTACTTAAATCTTATAATTTCACATGAAAAACTATACAATTTTATCTCCAAAATACATTCACCAAAGATGTAAATGAACTTGTTTTTCTATATAATACTACAACATGTTTTTAAATAGTTATAGCAATTTGAAGGCTACTTATCTTCTAGGTATATATGTCACTTTATAAATGTTTAGAACATTTGAGAACTAAGTAGTAGGTAAAAAAAATGGAAAGATTGAAACTTGGGAATAGAAATTATTAGTTTTTACTTTTTAAATGTTGAGGTGAAACTAGTGAAATTAATTTTAGATCATCGTAAAACTATGTTTAAACAAATGTATGATTGATTAGCAACATATAAATAAATTTAACAATGGATCAAAAAATATAATAAAGTGAAAGATCACCCACTTTGGTAGTCTTTTATTTGACTTTTATGATTAAAAAAATAAGAACAACTAACATTTGCACAAAACATTTGATCTAGTTGAGAATTGTTTTTCAACATGTAAGTGAATCATGATATTGAAAAAGATGTTTGGAATTAATTACCTCTATGTGTATGCAAAATATTATGGAATGAAAATGCAACATCTATGCATTGTAGAAGGAATTGTACATGTTGATCGATCAATGGTAACTTGGACAACCAGTATGTGAAACCTGGCAAATAATTTTAAAAAATCACAATTTTGAGCAAAACAAACCCGAAAACCCCTTTATAAATAAGTATATTATATAATAAAAATTCAACAAAAATACAAAATACTCCATATTGTTAATCTTCATCACTCTAAGAAGGAAAGAGGCACTCCCCACTCCAAACAAAATACGGAGCGCTATATAAAGAGGATTTAAGAGAGGTAAGAAGAGGTTGAAGAAATAAAAAATTACAACGCTTAATGCTCCAACCAATTGACCATAGACGTTTTTTTAGGATTAAGGAAGTTAAAAATTTTAAGAAGTAAATATAGGAATTAAATTGTGTCACTTAATGTTCCTAAATAGGATATATAGTAGGCGTTTTTTTTTTGTTTGATTTTCTAGTATTGTAACTTAATTCTAGCACATAATGCTTCCAATTAAAGTGAAATATATCTTTTCTTGATCTTTACTTTCAACTATATAATTTCAAAAACATTCACTCGTAAAAAATTATTAGAAACAATAATTAGTAATTACAATTTCTTACTAAGGTTTGTTTTAGTATTAAGAGAAAATGGTTCCAACTAAATTGAGAAATGCATTATAGAAAATGTTTCATATACTGAAAAGTTGCTTCTTTAACATTAAAAAAAATTGAAAACTATCTTCAAGCTCTCCTAAAATTTGCTAGTTGATTATTCCAACGTCAATATATAGTAATTAAAATCAAAAATAATTTTTATTTCATAAAATTGATGTGTGCAAATGAAAATGGGAAATTTTTGGGCATATTGTGCCCTATGATTATTACCTTAAAAATGTTATTGTATTCACATTAATTATATAATTTATTAATTTGTATTGTATGGTAGAAGACTTTAATTGTCCAATATATTTGTACAACAAAAAATCTAATTTATATATACATATTTTGAATATGTCATCAAATCAAATGATCTTTATAAACTTGAAATGCTTTGCAAGCTCATTACATACATACAATACATACAATTTATTAAGGGAAAAATACAAAATACATACAAAATATTTTGATTGAGTTTAAACAATTTATTAAGGACTAAGGATTTATTAAAGGCAATACAATACATACAATTTATTAAGGGGAATAAACAAAATATTTTGATTGAGTTTATACAATTTATCAAATAATAAGGATTTATTAGAGGCAATACAATACATACAATTTATTAAGGAGAATATACAAAATATTTTGAATGAGTTTATACAATTTATCAAAGACCGAAGATTTATTAGAGACAATTAATGGGGGATGTACACAAGTTTATATATGAGTTTAAACAATTTATTAAGGACTAAGGATTTATTAAAGGCAATACAATACATACAATTTATTAAGGGGAATAAACAAAATATTTTGATTGAGTTTATACAATTTATCAAAGAATAAGGATTTATTAGAGGCAATACAATACATACAATTTATTAAGGAGAATATACAAAATATTTTGAATGAGTTTATACAATTTATCAAAGACCAAGGATTTATTAGAGACAATTAATGGGGCATGTACACAAGTTTATATATGTAGTAATAGATAGACTAGAGAGTTGACCCGTCCGTTGGACAGGATCAATATATTGTTATATGTTTGCAATTCTATACTAATTTACTTTCTTTTAGCATATTAAATTACATTATGTATATATAATTTGCATTAGGATTTCAAACTTATTATGAAATGATAAAAATTCCCAAATTACAATCAATGAGATACCTTTTCACTTATAACCGTAAGTTGTTGGACCGTATACATTTCAATACATTGATGATGATTCCCGACTCGTATTTTAATTTTCTATCTCTTTATAAAATAATTTTACATATATATTTAATATTTATTTAAGTAAATAGAATAAATATCATAAGAGAATTATTAAAATAGGAAATAATGTTGGTAAGCCATTAAATAAATTCCAATAAGTTATAAGTATAATATATGTGACTTTAAGCATGGAAAGTATGTTTTAATAACATTTTTACCTTGGATAAAAGAAGTAGAACTAGATAAAAGGCTTACTAAATTAAGAATTTATTAAATAAGAAAAATACTTGCATGTCTCTAGTTATAGAGAAATTGAAGTTATATGAACCTATTTCTAAAAAAAAACAATAATAATAAACATATTATTCAAAGTTGCCATGTCTTTAAAAATGTAGAGAATTACAATAAATATTGTTTTAATAATAAAGAAATATAGTGGTGAAGATAAATCCTTATATCTTATGATAATAATGACAAGACATAATTATTCTAAATAAATTGTAGAGAATTCTTATAAAAATATATTGTTCAAAACTTGTAGACATAGACTATAGTTTGACCGTGGATATTGACTTTATGATATTATTAATGAAATATTAGTAAAATCATCTATGAAAAAAATATTAACTTAATAGTCTCTAAGTGTAGAGTTTTGTCACTAGACCTAAGTTTTAGATTAGATATAATAATTATGATGTTACAATAATTCTAAGATATTATTTTATAAACTACAACATTATGATATTGAACTATAAATATGAAGTAGGAAATTTATAAGTCATGATTATGTTTTTACAAGACATGAGGATAATATAGTCTATGATCAAAGATATTTTATAAGCCTTATAATATAAAAGGACTATAGGAATAAAATAAATAGGATTAATTTAATATATAATAATTTTAGTAAGTTTTAATTAAGATAAATGTGTCAAAAGGTTAAAGTAAATCCCTTTAAAAACTTAATAAGAAATATACGTTTTAAAGGGAAATTAAAAAGGATTATTTTAGTATTATTAAATAGAATTTTTATGGAATAAAAAGGATATTACAAAACCAAAATAATAATGAAGGAACATTACTATTTTAAATCATCTTCTAAATTATTACCATAATAATTTAGATTTCCGCTTCTCTTATAAAAGTATTATAAGAGAAAATCCAAGTTAAGAGGAATCCATATTTATAAGCCGTTCGTAAATCCCGTGTCTTTAGGTAGGGATCCGCGTTCGAAGTTGCAAACCGCATCATCCGTCAAGAATCGATAGTATACGTTGTAAGCCAAGGCAAGTGGAATTTCCCCTTGTGCCCTTTTATATCCGTCTACATGTTATTTCTCGATGTTGGGAACGACTTGTATGCCTCAATAAAAATGAACCTAGGAAATATCGAATGCTAGATATAACGACCCATTGTTAGCATAGTTGCTTATATTCTCGTAATAGGATTATATATGCTAGTGTGGTTATTATCTTGATTGCTTGTGGTCTCGCTCAGAGATTTACTTTGAATAAACTAGAAAGGGGTGCGGGATAGCCGACGCCTCTATATAACCTTACTAAGTCGTACGTCCATAAGACTTTCAGGATCATGATCTCCATCCGCTCCGATTGCAAGGAGGGATTGTGCGCACTCTAGCTAAGTGCCGGGGAATTGAAGTTCTCCCTCGGGTGGCTCGGATTATCCGTGTCCCACCACTCTCTATTAAAAAAATCATTAACAAAGTCGAATATCTTTCGTCACTATATAAGATAAGTGCTAATGCACATTTAAGATACCAAAACCGGACCGGTCTCAAATGATCGATCCGGCTCTCGGTCCGTTCAGGGCGCGAGAGGTTTTTACTTGTATGAATTAATAAACGTTCCCAACACACTTCTGAAATCCTAAAGAAGTCTACAATCTAGTAGTTCTTCTATCGCTTTTCGAGTTATCTTTGTCTAAGATATACTCTTCTCTGAACCATTAAAGCTCCACATAGACAAGCCTTATCATATAGCCCTTCGTAAACACAACCCTAATATCTCTTTCGATAATACTTGAAATTACCAAAATACCCTCGGGAAGTTCCCTTCCCGCTTGCTTAGTCTCCTAGACTAATTCTTCTTTTCCGCATGTTTGCCTGGCATTCTCTCGCCCCTCGCGAATTATGTCAGAATCTAGGAATCCCAACAAGGCGTGAAGTGAAGTGAAGACGAAGGAAGAACAAGGATTTTCAAGATGTACCTTTCTATCATTTTGCTTTAGTTTCATTACGTTTCAAGGACAAGCAGGTTTTGCATTTCAATTCCGAACAACTTTATATTTGAAAACAATGTAAGATGTTTTGTAAGAACCAAGTCTCCATCGGGAGCACCTTTTCTCATTATGTATTATGTTTTATTCCGCATTTTAATTGTTCTATATCATTCTAAAAGCCTTGGGTGACTTTGGACGGTAAAGTCTGAGGTCACTGGCGGTAATACCCAATGTTGTAAAATAGGGGTGTTACAGTTGTGGTATCAGAGCTAAACGTTTTGTTTTAAAACCGAAAAGTTTTAAAACCGAAAATTTTTGAAAACCGAAAATTTTTATAACCTTAGCTTTTACTTCCGCTATTTGAGACTTTCAATCAAAAAAAATAAAATTTCTTCTACATTCCTTGAAGAAAACTTAGGATTTATAACTTTCCCTCTTGAAACTTCTTAGCTAAGAAAAACTTCTTAAAAATGTTTGAAACTTTAGATACCAAGTACTTAGTTCTAGAACTAACGTTTTTACAAAATTACCTTTCTATCCTTCGAAAACTTAAGTCGTACGAACATTCCAATTCAAGTAGAATTTTAAACACTTCTTTAGAAATTTATAAAATACTCGCACTTTCACACTAGAATAGATCTGCGGTCGCGGCACTCGGGCATGCGATCGCGATTACGCCCCTGGTCCCGGTCCGGTCCACTTTCGGACCGGTTTTGGACCGGGATATTATTTTTTAAATTAGTATTTTTTAAAGAAAAAATTATATATTATTTATGAAAAAATATAATGTTATGAAGTATACAACATAAAAGTGAAACTTAAATAGTAAAAAATAAATTTTATAACATAAGAAGTATTATTTATGTATATAAATTTATATTTTTAATTATATTTTTAAAAAAGTCAGTCCGGACCTGACCAGACCGAGAACCGGTTTTTGAAAATTTATGGACCGAGGACCGGACCGGAATTGCCTCGGTTCGGTCCATGCCGGTTCGGTCCGATCCAAAAATCCGGTCTGATACGGATTAAACTGGATCATTTGATGGTGGGTCGATGGTACCACTCATATCATATGAATCCATAGCCTTCCTAAGATCAAGTTGTATGGGGCATGCACATCGAGGATTAAGAATTCAACTGTCATCTCTTTCTTTGCCAAACTGACTCGGGTCTTGTACATTCCAAGTGGGAACGTCGGGTATCCTCCAAATCTAGAGAGTTGCATCTTGACCGGAATCAAGTCTTCATTCTTCTTCCTTAGGAGCCTGAAGACATCATTAGTACATGATATTAACTGAACTCCTTGGGTTCACTAGTACATGATATTAGAATGACGTAAGGTCCTTATCCCAAAAGGCCAAACCATCAACCGCAGGTGCGGGTGATGAAGACGGTCGCGACTCGACTTGTTGGACTCACATCACCTTTAGCTCGTGAGACGATTTCCTGAAATTGCTCCTAGTTTCATCATCCTCATTTTTGTATGTTGTCGAGATTGTTTGAATGACTTCAATTAAAGGGACAGGGTTCTAATTCTCTAAAGTGCGCGCAACCCGAGCGAGGCTCAAGGTTGACGCCAACTCTCAAATTAAAGGGACGATGTCCTAACTCTCTAAAGTACGCGCAACTCGAGCGAGGCTCGAGGTTGGCACCAACTCTCAAATTAAAGAGACGAGGTAATAACTCTCTTATGTGCACACAGCCCGAGCAAGGCTTGGAGTTGGCGTCAACTCTCAAATTAAAGGGACGAGATCCTAACTCGCTAAAGTGTGCACAACCCAAGAGAGGCTCGGGGTTGGCACCAATTCTCAATTAAAGGAATGAGGTCCTAACACTTTAAAGTGCGTGCAACCCGAGCGAGGTTCAGGGTTGGCGTCAACTCTCAATTAAAGGAACGAGGCCCTAACTGTCTAAAGTGTGCGCAACTGGAGCGAGACTTGAGGTTGGCACCAACTCTCAATTAAAGGGACAAGGTCCTAACTCTCTAAATGTAACACCCCTATTTTGCAATGATAGGTGTTACCGCTTGTGATCTCGGATTTTACCATCCAAAGTCACCCAAGGCTTTATAAGGTATTAAGTTAAATAAAATATGCGGAATTGTAAAGTTATTACATATAACAGAGTTGCTCACATATGATACTTTTTAGAAGTATTCATTACATACTTTGGTTTAGTTGAACCAAACATAATACTTAAGAGTTGTTAGGCAACATAATTTAAATAGTATTGTTTGCATAAACGTAGTGAAACTCGGAAATGAAGAAAACACCATTCTTGATTAAATCCGACCTTCCTTCCTTCACTTGGTTGATCTTCGTCTTTATGCATTCGGTGGAGGTTTCCTAGAGTTTGGCATTTAGTGCGAAGGGCGATAAATGTCAGGCAGAAATGCAGAAAAACGGAATTAGTCTAAAGAGACTAAGCAAGCAAGAATGGACATTCTTAAGGTATTTCGGTAATGTAACAAAATTAATAAGGAGGTATTAGAGATGTGTTTTGAGATATGTAAACTTTACGAGGAGCTTGTAAGAACGGAAATGAGTAAATCTCGAGATGAGATAACTCTAAACCGAAAGAACGAACTACAAAATTGTAGAACGTCTTAGAATAGAATAAATGTTGAGAATGTTAATTACACACAAGTTTCTAGAAAACCTCTCGCGCCCTTGCAGACCGAGAGCCAGATCGATATTTTAAGACCGGTCCGGTTTTGATGTCTTTTAATGTGCATGGGCACTTAACTTTATTACGTGTCAAAACTTTCACATTCGTTAATGATTTTTAAGAGTGTGGGGGCCATGAATTGGCCGATAGTCCACTTAATGGAACGGCGGTTCCGACACCTAGCTAAGGTGCACACGTCCCTCATCATGATCCTTAAAGTCGCGGAAGTTAGACATGGTGCCACACGACTTAGTATGTTATATAGAGGTGTTCGGGCCGAGCCCGCACCCCTTATTACACTACTTACGAATTTAATTACGAATCTTGAAAAGAGATTTTAAACAAACAAAGGCCACACAAAAAAAGCCTAGCATTATATCTACTAACAATAATAATAGTAATAATCCTAACAAAGGTCATTATTCCTAACAATCGATATTTTCTAGGTTCGTTTTATTTAGCAAACAAGGTGTTCCCAACATTGAACAAGTTAACGGAATCGAATTTATCGAAAGCTTCAAGTAGAATATCCACTTGCCTTGAAATTTCCTTCGGGATATAATGGACTCGGAAATAGGAAGTTTTTGGTGACGTTCAAAACTTCGACCTATTTAGCTGAAAGAACGACAGACAACACGTATTAAAATCCTTATTTTAATTTAATTCTACCTTTCTCTTATTTTCCTCTTCTAAGAGAAGGTAAGCTAAACTAAATTATTTGTTTTAAAAATTTAGCTAGGAAAAGGCTAAAAATAATAATTCTTTTATTATTATTTTCTAGGTGACACTTTGTAAGGATTTTATAATTTTAAAAATACTTAGTTTAAGAAAACTAAAGCAAGGCTTTACTTAGTCTAATGAAAACCTTTTTAACCCACATGCAAATATATATATATATATATATATAGTATTAGGTTCTAGAGAAACCTCCTCTTATAGAGAAACGGGGGAAATAACATGAGACGTTTGATTAAATTAAAAGGATGGACAAGATTAATTAAAAAAAGGTCTAAAAATTTATAATAGGTGTGATGCACTAGATTACACCCAAATCCCTAAAATCTTGCTACTCTCTCCCTAATTGATTATTTCTCTCTCTCTTTATTTGATTCCATCGCCTCTTCGTAGCAGATCTAGGTTTGTCCGCCTCCCTCTTCTTGCAAGCTTTCTGGATCTTCTAATCGGTGCTCTCCCTCCATGTCGACACCTTCCTCCTCGACGGATTCAACCGCCTCTTCGACGCCGGAGTCGGAGTCGAAGGCCCCACTGCCCGCGAGCTTGTCGTGTCCAAGCTTCGGGCCATGGCAATTCTGGATCTGGTGTTTATGATTTACATTGTGGTTGTCATCGTCCCCATCTTCGTCATTTATGCGATTGTCGCCAAGGTTGTTGGGGTTCCGACAATCAGGAATGAGAGAATGTAAGCTTCATGTTCAATTCAATTCGACCTCCCCATATTCTTCTTCTTTTGTGTTTATACCAGTTTTGTTGTGCAATTTCTTGATTAAGATTATATGTATGTATCAACTTTGTTACTTGTACGTGGTAGGAAATGAGGGTTTCATATGTGAAGAATCTGACGTTGAAACCGTTAGGGTTGGTGTTGAAAGGAGTGTTAATTACTACTTTTGCGATCCCGACGATAGAGCCATCCACGAAGTCGGGCCATGAATGAAGGGAAATTGATGAAGTTTAAAGGGATGAAACTAGGAGATCCGACAATATCAATTATAAACACGTCTCATACAACATCATATTCGAAAATATGTTATGTACATTCAGTTACATATATTTGTATGTTCATTATTTAATCTAACATATGCAGCTATAAACATGGTATCATACAACTGCATATTCAAGAATATGTTATGTATATTCATTTCCACATATTGGTTTGTTCAATATTTAATAGAACATATTCAGATATAATCATATTATTACTTCAACGACATATTCGAGAGTGTGGTATGCATATTCGTGTAAACATCCTAATATGTTCAATATGTTATCACATTACTATTACAACTAACCTGAAAATACATGATAATAAACTTGAATATATATAATAACAGCCTGAATATACATGATAACTAAATCGAACATACTTATTGATATAACGACATATTCGAGAAATTGTTATGCATATTCGAAAATTAGAACCTAGTATGTTCGATATGTAAAATCAGAGATTTGGTCAAATTATCACATTAGTACTACAACGACATATTCGAGAATGTGATGCATATTGGAGCACAAAACATAGTATGTTCAATATGTAAACTCACATATTCAATCAAATTATCACATTAATAATACAATGATATATTCGAAAATGTATTAAGCATATTCGAGTAAATAACCTATTATGTTCTAAATATAAACCCGCGTATTTGATAATGTGTTTAGCAAAAAAAAGCTTATTTAATTTAGGAAATCACATTTGAATAAAATTATGCAGTTACAAATTCCAAATCTCATTAATTTTAGGAACAAAATCAGCCTATTTAATTTTGGAAATACATTTGAATTTGAAAATCACGCGATTTATAATTGTGCAAATCACTTTTGATTTTCTAGAATTTTTTTTAAATTCAGACTCCTTAAATTTCGGACCTTCCTTTTTAATTGCAATCAAATAAATCTCTCCTTAATCAAAATATAATGGACCCTCAAATCTCACCCTTAAATTACCCCCATCTGACGCCTCATATTCATTCCCCCGTTTCTCTATAACTCCTGTTTCTCTTGAACCCTCCCATATATATATATATATAGTGAACAGTCTCCTATAGAGAACAAATCTCATCCATTGGATGTCATTGGAATGGATGGTGGGATTTGTATCTACAATAGCAAAAATAGAAAAATAGGTTCTATAGTGAACAATCTCCTATAGAGAACAAGAGAACAAATCTCATCCATTGGGGTAGATTGGAATGGATGGTGGGATTTGTATCTACAATAGCAAAAATAGAAAAATAGGAAAAAACCAAAAATAGGAGAGATTCTCCACATGATTTACTCCATCCAAACTACCATAATTAAATTTTGGTTTTGATTTTGGAAAAATCCAATTATACTATAACCTCCATCATCCAATGTAGAAAAAAATCCTCCAAATCTCCATTGGAGAATTCCGGCAACCTGTGTAGCGCAAGCCACCTGTGTCAACCAGCGACCGATCCCGAAAGCCACCATCGCGCAAGCCACCGACGACCACCACCACGATAGATCGTGCAAGCCATCGGCGAGCCACCCAACGTTCATCGCGGCTAGGGCGAACGGCGAGCGTCCAGGGCGAACGACGACCGATGATAGATCCTCTGCTCACCGGCGACCACCAGCATGTTCTCACCATCCACTAGTGTTCCAGCGACCGGCGATAGATCCCCTGCTCACCGGCGACCACCAGCGGTAAGCAATTCCAGTGAATTAATTCGAAAATATACGTAAAACAATGCAATTCGTAACAACCAAACCCTACAGATTCTCTGTATACATACACTGTAATATTGTATATAACGAATTGCTAAATGTATATACAAAATTGGTATGACTGGATACTATTTGCAGTATTGTATGTACAATTAATGAAAACTTGTCTATTACATGTACAATTTGAATTATATATACATTCGATATTATCGTATATACATATAATTCACATTTAATATACATGAGTTATTTGTAAACTATTTTTATACATGTATACATGAGTTTGTGGTCTATATACATGATTATTATACATGTATACATGGATTTGACATTAGTTTTTTATGCAGATATCTCAAGTAGAGCGGGTTGTCAACATATTTTTGATTTCCATACTTCGAACATTGGGGTTTAAGCGATCGAAGATTGGTGGCAATATTGAACATTAGATCTTATGTTGTATCTATACACCTTTTTTTGTTTCAAACTGAATGATATGACGCGTTTGCAAAACGGACCGAAAGTCGGTTTGAGACGCGCGTCGGAACAATCGGGTTTTACGAAAAGAATTTCCGCTAGCTACGAATTTATTAAGTTCCATTCTTAATAAATCCATTTACTCGAATAAATATTTCATAATAATGTTATAATTTATTTATTTTAGAACAATAAAATTTTGAAGTAAAAAGGAAATATTATGAATTTATTTTATTGAATAAATAAATAATGAATAAATTAAAAAAATTGTCCTAAAAATAGCGGATATTACACTAAAAGTACGCGGAACCCGAACAATGCTCGGGGTTGGTGCCAACTCTCATTTAAAGGGACGAGGTCCTAACTCTCTATAAGTATGCGGAACCCGAACAATGCTCGGGGTTGTGCCAACTCTCATTTAAAGGGACGAGATCCTAATTTGTTATGGACCGGACCGAGCAATCAGGTCCATTAGCAAGACCGGTCCGGGAACTGCGTAAACCGAAGCATTTGGATGATTATTGTTAAGTATTTATTTCTTTTAATTAATTTAATTTTTAAACAGAGTGTTATAAACTCCTTCTCGGGTTTTCTTTACGGTTCTTTCTCGGGGCGCTTTATTTGAACCGTTATATTTGAACCGTTAGGGCCTAGTATAAATACTTTCATATTGTTATGTTTCTCAATTAATTAGAAATTATCTTTGCCCTAATCTTTCTCTCTCTTCCTCCTTCTTCTCGTCTGTCTTCTTCCCCAGGCATTAGGCCTTTCTATAGTTCACTGCATTGATCAATTGAGTGTACATGCTAAATCAGTCTGTATCATAATTCCTTTCACAGAGTGTGCGCAACTGCGCACTCTACTTAATTTGGAGTTTAGATCGCATTGCACAAGTTGTAAACGATAAACACCCGCACTTGGTACAGGACTGGCGCACCTGTTTATTGTCTCGTTTCCCTCGGGGAACGAGAGCACCAAACCAAGAGGTTGTGATGGTGCGTGAAATAAACCGCTAAGTAATCATCTATGCCTACGGGCATTTGGTTTGGCAGTTGGGCCTTTGGGGTAGTACCCCACTACCCCAAGGTCACCGTTTCGAATCTCTCGGGCGGCGGTTTGCCCTTTCCTCTTTAGAATTGGTTAGTAACCAGTTCTCATCCCTAGTGGATGATCTAGGTGAATCCAAGTAGTACTTGTGTGACCCTAATCCTTACCTTATTAAAAAAAAACGTATCATCTATGTTCGAATTGATAATCAAAATTGCATAAGTTCATGGCTAAAATAAGTGGGTTGTGTTTGTGCATGCCAAGTAAATTAAACGGGATTAAATGCCCATTTCTCCCATCACTCCAACAACATGGACTTAACCCATAAAACAAATTAATAGGAGCTCTCAACTTACAACATAAAGCCTCCTCCTCCGACGAGCATTTCTCTGGCGGAATATAGGCTCCTCCTTGCTCTTTGATCTCGCTACCGAGATCCCCGTCCCGGCGTCCTTTGTCATCGGCATCGCCTTTGCTCTGCTACAGTGGTTCTTCGTCTCCCGCGTTAAGCTCTCGCTGGAGTCTCCAGCGAACAAGAGCAAGAATGGCTTCACTGATTCCTTGATTGAGGAGGAGGACAGCACAATGACCCTAACATCGTTGTCAAATGCGCCGAAATCCAAAACGCTATCTCTGAAGTGAGGCGGCCGAAAATCTCTCTCAAAGCAAAATCCTAAAATTTCAGCCGCCTCCGTCCCCAAATCCAGATCTGACCATATCTCTACCCATCTTTGATCTTTCCCTCTCCCTTTCTTCCACTCCTCTTCCATATCTCCGCCTCTGTTGGCGTTGTGATTCCGAATATGATTTGACCCCTTCTTCGAAGTCTCATGCCCCACCTTCTCAATTTTCGGTCTAGAGTCGGCGCTTGGGCTGAGATCTGCTAGAGGCGTGATTCCTATGGCAGGTCTTCTCCCCACTTGTGCTTTTGTGTGGATGGTTGTGGAGATATCTATTTGAAGATTTGAAGTTATGAAGATTTGAAGTTTTGAAGCCTTGAAATTTGTTATGCTTAGGTTTGGTTTGTTGTTGTTTCAAGATCACCATCTAGTAGATGGTGATTCAGGCTAGCCTTGATTTTTGCTGGTAGCTTAATATTTGCCATGGTTGTTGTTGTTGCAATAACTTATCAAAAAAAAACTTACAACATAAATCCTTGATTGATCCATTTGCGTGAAAGAAGGTGTATGGCCCGAGAAGCGCTATCCCATGCCAACCCGAGGATTTCCCAGGAGGTCACCCATCCTAGTACTACTCTCGCCCTTGCACGCTTAACTTTTGAGTTCTTTGTCCTCACTCGAACACAGAAAAGGAAGAGCTCTTGTTGACATGGGGAGCACCTCAATCCCTTATAAATTATCGGGGTGTTACAGGAGACATGAAGGCACATGTGTGCATGAGAATTCATGTGGAGCTCTTTGATTTGGTCTATTCATTAGGTGCCACCTCACCATATCTAAAATGCCTAATTTTTTTGATAAGGTAAGAATTCGGAATACCAAACAGGCTTGGTAATCCGAGAGGTCGTAGTAAACCGGCAATTGAGAAACGGCTAAGAGAGTAAAAAACAAGCAGGAATAGTTATGAAAGGTACAAAACTCCAAACTGCCTAATTAATTGGCTTGTGAGCAATACATGGTCAAGTTCAAATGCACTTACCACATCGGCAAATGACGAGAATGCCGAACAACAAAGGGCTATAAATGGGAAGGCAACGAGTCAGTAAAAAGGGTTGAAAAGTCTTTCTAGGTCAAGATCTTTTCTTGTTATCTAGATTCGACGTGTTTGATTTTCGAAAGAGATCAAACTATTTACGGTATATCGTCCAAAAAGCTTTATTTATAAAGAGAAGTACAAAATAATTAGATAAAGGGTGCGGATGAGGAATAATTTGTGTACACAAATCATTTTGTTGTACAACCCCGAGAGTTAGTATCAATAAAATCCCGTACTTAACACGTATTTTTTTCAGGTTTCAATCGTTAACTCTTGGAAAATTATGATTGGTCTATAAAGTTTTTTTTTGTGCCTGCAACTTTGCAAGTATAGAGAAGAGTGTTTTGTGTAGAAATGATAATCTTGTATTATTGATAATGATAAGTATTTATATTACCATAAATAAGAGATATGATAAAACTATTCTAAGATAGAATATATCCTTATGTTCCCCGCAAGCTAGACTGTCGAGTAGAGATACCAAGCTTGTGAAGTAATGTAGTGAATTGAGGCCAAATGAGTGCTTTCTTCAAGACATCGGCCAACTGATCTTTCGTAGACACATGAGCAACACGAAGAGTACGAGCTTGCACCTGTTTCCTAACAAAATGATATGCTAGAGCGATATGCTTCATTCGAGAATGAAACACCGGGGTGGCACTCAAGAAGGTGACACCAAGGTTATCACAGTAGACAACCGGTTGTTGGGGAAGACGGACACCTAATTCAACAAGAAGAAAAGTGACCCAGAGAAGCTCCGAGCAAGCATCAGCCAAAACCTACCCCTCCTAACCCTAATCTAGAACGTGGCATCATAACTCGTTCTAGGAACAACATCTTCAAACCAATACAAAAGCTCAATCTCCATGTCCAACTCAACCCTCCCACTGAACCCAAAACCATCACTCAAGCCTTAAAAGACCCTCTTTGGCGGGCTGCTATGCAAGCGGAATCAATGCTCTTTGTACAAACAAGACTTGGTCACTTGTCCCTCCTTCTTCCAATCATAATCTTCGGTTGTAAGTGGGTGTTTCGGATCAAATATCATCATGATGGATCCATTGATAAATAAAAAGCACACTTGGTTGCGAAAGGTTTTCACCAACGCCCGGGTTGGCCGGTTGGGACTATTCTCATGACAAATCTGAAACCGATTTCATGGATTGCATATACTCCGAAACCGAAGAGGAACCTTTCTTGAGTGTGTTGAGACGTTGTTTGACTTGTCGTTTATGACCACGAGAAGTCGTGCCATACATTTGTTTGAGCATGTCCCAAACTGCTTGGCATGTCTTGGCTTGAGTGACGAGCATAGCAATTGGAGAGGAGATCGTGCCAATGAGATCACCATAAAGGATCCTATCTTGGCGTTTCCATGTAAGATACGCGGGATTTGTGATTGTTGTATTTTCTTGAACAACAGATTCTTCCGCATGGAGAGGATGAGATCCATCAAGAAACTTGAATAGATCATAGCCTTCAAGTGTAGCTTGGATTTGTGTTTTCCATTGAAGATAATTGGAGGGAGTAAGTTTAATAATATTGGTGAAATGAACACTGGTAAAAGGGTTGGATTTGTCATGAGGATTGGCAAGAGAAGTAGCGAACGCCCCAACCATGGTCGTGTATTTGAGGAAGAACTAGGGTTTTATGATTTTGTGGAAGGCCTAGGATCAACAACAAGCGTATGATACCAAATAGAGAAGGGTGTTTTGTGTAGAAAGTGATTATCTTGTATTATTGATAATGATAAGTATTTATACAAGAGTTGATCAAGTGATTAATAAACCCTAGTACATACTACCATAAATAAGAGATATGATAAAACTATTCTAAGATAGAATATATCCTTATGTTATCCTAATAGCAAGCAAGCATGTTAAACTAAGTTGCGTCGAGTAGTAAATTCTTCAATCTCTTTCTAGCACATATTTTGTTTTTATTTCAAAAAAAAGTTTTAAGCATGTTATCCTAATAGCAACCAGATAACCTCTGGGTAAAAATAGTGACAGAAAAATACCTCAAAAAGGAAAATATTTTGAACTACAAGAAAAAACATAACACATCATGGTAGTGGTCCAAACTATTAAGCCTAAGAGACATGTTCACGAAGGGTCTTATCTGGCAAATTGGGGATGGAAAAACTATCCCCTTTT
The DNA here is from genome assembly GCA_964016875.1 of Fallopia convolvulus. NCBI lineage: Eukaryota > Viridiplantae > Streptophyta > Magnoliopsida > Caryophyllales > Polygonaceae > Fallopia > Fallopia convolvulus. Next base: position 40,573,426 of record OZ024723.1, on the reverse strand, counting down.
GAAAAGACAACTGGATCGACAATGGTCCTCTTAACCCAAAACTAGAGGTCGAAACCCTCATCAATTGGGAGGAACCTGTTGAGGTATACCTCCGTGAAGACAATTCATGGAACGTTGAGAAATTGAGTGAGGTCGTTAATTATGAGGACCTCGAAAAAATTATCAAAATCATTAACCTCGTTAACAAAATCCCGTATAGATTGTACTGGCAACCAAGTAAAAATGGTTGGTACTCTACCCACTCTGCCATGCAATGGCTCCACCAATCCAAAGGTGAACCCAAAATTAACCTAGAATGGATCAATAAGCTCAACATCCCACCCAAAATGAAGAATTTTCTTTGGAAAGTGGCACGAAACGGCCTACCAACCAAAACGAGGCTTGCTGCCAAATATATTCCCTTACCTCAAGGATGTGAAGCGTGTAACAACCAGGTTGAAGACACCAACCACATCTTACTCGCACGCCCCCTTACTAGGGCGACTCTTGAATCCGTAAGCCCCGAGTTACGTGGGTTGGTCGACCAAATATCCCTAGATGACAAAAAACCGCACCAGGTCCAGGAAGAAATTAGGACAATGACAACAAAAGAGGAAATGGAACTCCTCATTATCACCTGGTGGAGCCTATGGTTCTCTAGAAATAAGAGAGTATTTGACAGCAACAACAGAACAAACTTGGATAATGCCAATAATCTTAGTGAGTTTACTCGAAACCAGGTTAAAGAATGGAAACTAGCAGAAACCTCTGATTCCCCCTGTTCTCGCACTTAGAATGTGAGAACTGGAGCAGGGAGAAAACTTGCTAAGTGGGCAAAACCCAAGAGGGATTATATTAAGTTGAATTTTGATGGTGCGGTGTGTGCGGATGGCGTGGCTTCATTCGGGTTCATCCTCAGGGACTCTGGTGGCTCCCCCATCCACTTTGATGGAGGACTGATTGGTCGGCAGTCTGTTCTGATCTCCGAGACCATCGCCTTGCGCCAGGGACTTCTCGAGGCCATTCGTTGTGGCATTCCCCGGATCTAGATTGAAGGCGATAATTTGCAGCTGGTTAAGACCGTTCTTGGTGATTGGCGCTGCCCGTGGGAGATTGAGCTGCTGCGTTCGGACATCCATTGTTTGCTTGCCCGGTTTCAAGATTGGAGTATTACTCATGTCTATCATGAGTGCAATGGTATGGCGAACTTCATCGCTGGATCCTTCAGACGTGTCTCCTTATCCCGCTTGGGTTGACTCAGATTTTCTTACCCTCATCCGACAAGATGCTCTAGGGCGACCACTAATTTTGTTAGTAGTCACCCTAATCTCTTTCCTTATTAAAAAGAAAAAAAAAAGAAAATTGATACATGGGTCTAAATCACCCAACCCAACCCAACCCAACTTTGAATTTGAATTCCGGGTCATGAATGTTATCTTATAATAGCCCATTTAAATGGTTGTATTTCCTTTTATACAGATATGTTTATACAATTTACAATTATGATGTAATCGAATTTCGAAATTGAATTAAAATCTGCAATGCCCATATAAGACTACGAATAAATAATAAATATATTTTTTAAGAATAATATCTTGATCATTTACAAATTTCACCGATAATGGGCACATAATCATACAAATAAAAAAAACCTAACCCACTTTTTCCAATTTGCAATCTTATCCGGTCATGAATGTTATCTTAAAAATAGCCCATTTGGACTGAAATGAGAATAATAGAAAAAGCATAATATAAGTACAATTATATAGGTCTTCTCCCCTCCATCTCCTCGGCACACGGAAAAAGAAGACGAGTTCTGACTTTTTAGCTCAGCTCTTGGACTGTCCTCCGTAGAGTAGTAGGGTCGTGCTTTCAGTTTTACGGGTGTTCGTGTTCCTCCTTCCCTTTCATTTCCGCTCCAGGTAATTTCTCCATCCAATTACGCCATTGCCGTTTGATTTTAATTGCTTATTATCCCCCACCTTTGACTCTTGTCATTCTCAAAATTACGATGGAATTTGGAAGGTTTTTCGCTGTCAAAGTTCGTTAGTTTTTCCGCCGCCCGTGCAATTAGCCTCTGTTGTTCGATTGTGAATTTTAGATCTGCTGAGGCCGTGATCTTCCACAATTCGTTTTTCCCTTGCATGCATGGCAATTGAGATTTTGAAACATGACGAGCAAAAACAGAGCTGAGTAGCGGATTCAGTATTGATACTTCAATTACCGATTCTGTACCGTCTTGAGATATTTTTTTCAAGTTCGGTTTTGTGGTTGTTGATAAAGTTCAAAACTTTCAATTGTTGACTTGTAATTTGCATTCACACCGACTTTACGCTACTTTTTTGATCAAGCGGATCGTAAATGAGCAAATTCTTTACTCCTTTGGGTAGAATGTGCGGAGAATTTCGTGAAATTGAATTTCATCTTGTAGGTTAAATGGGCATGGAGGTTGCAGGATCTGAAATTGTCCATGGGAATGGCCAAGTTAGGGTTGAAAGCTTTTCAAACCCACACGAAAAGGAGAACCGGAAACTAGGTTCCCAAGGAGCAGATGAGACAGCAAAAGAAAACGGTGATATTGTATCTATTGCCAACTTCCCGAAAGTTTCCGCTGATGAATGGCCTGCAGAACGGAAGATGCATTCTTTTTACTTTGTCAGATACCGGGCTTATGATAAACCCAACCTGAAGGCCAAAATCGATCAAGCCGACAAGGAAATTTGGAAGAGGAATCATCAAAGGGTTCAGATTCTGGACAGGATAAAGGCAAAAAGGGTCAGTCTCAACTTTAATTCTTACTTCTTGTACTTTTCATTCTCAGCTCAATTAGCACAACTAGTCTGCCAAGTGTCCCTAGTCTTTTCTTCAGTAAGAATACATGTATTTCATATGATTTCTTTAAAATTGAATCTTAAAAGTTCATAGCTTGGGTTATTTAAATATATTGTTGCCTGTATCCAGCCACTGACCTATTTGTGCATTCCTATGAGATATTGAATACCCATTATTGTTGTTTACTTGGACTGTAGACGATCTTAGATGTAGGACTTAAGAGCATCATAGAAAAAGGGGACGAGAAAGAAGGAAAGTGGAAAATCTGTTGTAATATTTCATTCCGTAATTCGTTTCGGGTTTGTTTAGATCACACAAGATGATGCATTATGCTATGCTATATTGCGTTATAAAGCAGCATAATACGTTATCTTATGTAATCCCAAGCGCACCCTTCGTAACTCCTAAGATTGTTGTACTTGTAGATACCTCTGTATTGGTTCTGTTTTAATGAGTTAGTAGCTTCCCTGTATCGGAATTTTATGTAGCGTCCTTATTTTCATATTTAATAGCTACCTCTTAGAATTTGATTGAATGAATCTCACTCATGGTCTCTCATGTTTGATCATACTCTCATTATGAATGTCCCTTTTATAAAGTTGAGTCTTTCCAACAAATATGGTAAATTAAAGTATTCGATCTCTTCCAAATTTAAATCTTTTTTTTGGGTTTAATATCTTTCCAGCTGGACCGAGCTCAGATCATTGAACAATTGAGATCCCTGGGTCAAGAGCATTGGCAGTACAGGACAGTTGTAGATGAGAAGCTTAACCAAATGAAGCCTCTTAAGGATGCTCTAAGAAGCTTACGTGACTCCAGTAATGCCGGCAGGGATAAAGTAATGGTGTTGTGTTCTTCCGGAAAAGAGCTTAATGAGCATGTGAAATGATTTTGGAAAGTTTAAGTTGATTTTTATTCTTATTATTTTCCAATTGGAAATTCATTGCAGATGCACCGTTTTAATTATGGAATGCAACATGAAGTTATTTCTTTTTCAGAGGAGAAACAACTTGTCAGAGAAATTAAACAATTGGAGGGGACCAGGGATAAGGTCATTGCCAATGCTGCAATGAGAACTAAGATTCAGGAATCCATGGGGCACAAAGAAGCTATACAAGATCAGGTTACGGTTTGCTATGACATATGATTGTGATATTTTTTTATAGTTTCTTGACTCCATTAAACTCATTCAGATTGTATTCAGTGGTAAATGTGTATTAAATGAATTTGTGGTTGTAGCTCGTAGGTACTGACCAGGATGGAGTGAAGGAGCGTGAAGTTGTTAAATCAAGAATTAAACAACTTGAAGATGAACTTAAATCAATAGACGGTGACATTGGCTTGCTGCAACTGGGGTTGACTTCTATTCTTGAGAAAAGAGACAAGGCTGTGGAAACGATATATGAATTGAGAAGACAACGTGATGGAAAGGTACGCTTTAGTTTTACTCATGTTGTCTTTCTTACCAAATCTTTGATTTTGCTGACTTGTCTCTCGCTTCTCCTGAGGCGTTAATTCATATTTTTTTTTGATTAACTATCAACTGATTGCTGCTTATTTATTTCTAACCAGAATGCTTGCTTTTTTCAAAACCGCACCCTCCTGAGTAATGCAAAAGATCTTGCTGCAGAGAAAAATATTGAGGCCCTGAAGGAGCTTTCTTGTGCAGAGGTTAATTTCAATTGTTACTCTCATTTCACTGGAGAAATGTTTATATATTTAAAATTTCCCTGATTTAATTTGTTTGGTTTTTTTTCCAAGAGCAGGTTGAGAAGTTTATGGCCTCATGGAACAGCAGCAAGTCATTCAGGGATGATTATGAAAAAAGAATCTCGGCATCATTGGACATTCGTCAGCTGAGTATAGATGGACGTATCAGGAATCTTGATGAGAAGCCATTGTTTTCGGTGCATCAAACTAATAAGAAAGCTGAAGCTCAGGCCTTGGCAAAAGCTACCCCAAACCCAGCAAAACAAGATCCTGAGCCTGTGAAAGAACAGGAGAATATCCCGGCTGAGAAGGAATCCAAAAGGAAACAGGAAGAGCCGCAAACAGCTGTGAAAATAAACAATGTAGAAGATGACAACGAGGAATACTATATAGTAGAGCTGCCAAAGAAGGAAAATGAAATTGATGAAGCGACGTTGAAAGAGATTAAAAAACAGGAAGAAATGGAGAAACAAAAGCAGGCCATGGAGAGGAAGAAAAAACTGGCTGAGAAAGCCGCTGCAAAAGCAGCCTTGAGAGCTCAGAAGGAAGCTGAAAAGAAGCAGAAGGAAATTTACTTACACTCAATTCTTCTTTTAACATTTTTTTCTATCCAAGTACTTATAGATAAGTTGACTAATACTAGCAACTCTCTCTACATTTCAGGAGCGCGAAAAGAAAATGAAAAAGAAGGAATCCTTCTCTGCAGCTGAAGCTGAGAAGCTTGAGAAAGTTGAGGAGAATGTCAAAACTCCAGTAACAGGGAAAACCAAAGAAACAAAGGACGTCTCAGCAACGGTTTCGGTCCGGTACAGGGGCCGAACAAAAGGCTGTGATTCCATCCCAAAAGCGATCCTCAGGAGGAAGAGATCGAACACCTACTTACTCTGGGTTGCTGCGACGGCGGTTATGGTGGGCGTAGTTCTTGCACTAATTTTCAACTAATAATGAGACAGTATAGAGAATAACTCAAAAGTTCGGGAAATAATGGTGCTGATGAGGAAGCTGGCTAACTGGTTTATTCTGTTAGTGGTATATATAGTAAGTAACTCATCCATACAAACTCCAAGTAGACACAGAAGATCCTTTTCTTTATTAAATTTTAATTTGGTGTGGTTCAACACTAGTTAGCATTTTCTCTTGTTTTTTAAAATTTTATGTTATGAACACTAGCAGCATTTTGGAGCCCCCTTCATTGTAGAGACTATAATGAAATCAATGTAATAATGTTCGCTTGGTTCATTCATTCCAGATATATATATGCTTGTTTTTCATGCTTTTCTCATCGTTTAGGCTCAGAAATAGGGCGTTTTTGGTAATTAGCCTATAATAAGGGTGAAATTACATATTAGTTGACAAAAAAGGTAAAATTGCGTGCTATAACCCTCTCCCACCACGCAACAACAGGTTCGTTGACACAAGCTTCCAAGTTTTGTTGACGAAAATCGAACGCGATAATCGATTGAAGAACGACTTCAAACACAGAAAATCCGTTGACGTTCGATATCAAACTCATAAAAACATGGTAAACGGTTGAAGAACGCTGAAAATCAAGACGTGTAAACTGTCAACAACATTCGAGCAGGTTAGTGCCGTTTTCGCGAGATTTTATTTTATTTTGATGACAAGCGAGCTACTTTTTACCAGATCTGTCATCATCACCATATTTTACACACTATATACACTAACGAATGCATATTCTTACATCAGTTTTATATTTATGTTGAAAAAAGCAAATTGTTGACACTGTTTTTCGACTGAATAAAAATCTGCTTCCAATCAAGCACTTGTTGACAGTTGTTTAATTTTCATTTATGTTGAAAAAACGAGTTGCTTCGATCTGATTATACTTGATTACAACGTTAATAAAGGAGTTGATACTTATTGTTGACAGATGTTGAAAATATGTGATTTATCGTCAACGATTTTGACCTCTTTTGCTGCTTTGTCAACAACCGTTGTCATCAATTTAATGACGGTTGTTGATGCGTGAAATAATTTCATGAAACTTTAATGACAGTTGTTGACAGAGAGAGTGATTTGTTCATGATAATTGTTGTCATCAATTGTTGACAGTCAACTAAAGCAAGATTACCCCTCTTGCATTATTGTCATCAAACATTGTCAACACAATTAAAACAAGTTGATGACATTTGTTGATGATAGTTGTTGATGCATTTAATTTGAAAAAATTCATGACTGTCAACGATTTGATGACAAATACTGATAGTTGTTGATATTAAAGAGGATTGTTGACATTCTACTAAATCAAATAGATGATAGTGGTTGACAATGGTTCACAACAAAGGTTTAATAAACTGTATTATTTTCATCAAGGTTGTATTCTTTATCTTATTTTTCAATTAACCACTGTAAACAATTATTGAATAGTTGAAGACAATCAACAAATCAAATGTGAACAAAAAGCTAGTGTTTTGTCAACAAAATATATTGTGACCAAATAGCCATTGACATTGAATGTTTGTTCACGTGCAACAGATGGATTTTAAAATACTGACAATGTGCTTTGGATGAGATTGGAAGATTGGAAGTGGAGATTGTACATATGTTGGAGATGTTAAATCAAAGGCAATTGTCCTAGAAGGTAACATTGATCTAGAGTCTTTAAGGAAAATGATTATACAAAGGTTCAATATCAACGCATCACCAACAACTATTTGCTTGTCACACTTGCATCCATCTCAAGATTTGAGAAATCTATACACAATAGAAACTGATGATGATCTCAAGTCCTTCTACCAAATTAACAACGCTCCTCAAGTCTCTTGGTAAATGCCCATATATATCACAACATATAAGAGGAGAAGCGTCAAGGAAATTGTTGAGAGCTTGGATTTGTCATCAAATGTCAACAACAACAGCTCGTTGTCAACACCAAATTCCAACCGTCACTTGATGCGTTCAACAATCATCAACCATTAAGAATTGGCAACGGTTGTGAAACAGATGATGAAGAAGAAGTGGATACTCCACCAGATTCTACAAATGTAAAAGTAGGTCGACTTTACGCATCAAAGGAAGAGTTAAAAAGAGCAATGTCTAATGTTGCGATGCATGAGAGCTATGGTTTCAGAGTTGACAGATCCACAACTGAACTTTATAGACTGAAATGTGTTGACAAAGCTTGTCAATGGAATATGAGGGTTGTGAAGCTTAAGGGGCTAAATTATTTTGAGGTGAAGATATTCAATGACAAGCATACATGCCCATTTGAAGTGAGATATACAAGGAATATCCAACCCTCATATCAAGCCATTGGAGAAAAAATAAAATTAAGGTAATTTTCAAACAAATTTACCAAAATATTATCATTGTTTCAATAAATGTCATCATTGATTCATTTTTTTTCTAAAAAAATGCAGATTTGAAGGTGTTAGCCAAGGGCTGAATCCAAATATGATTCGTAATGATATGAGGAATTAGTACTTCCAAAATATCAGTTACTATAAAGCTTGGAGAGCACAAGAATGGACACAAAAATTGATCAGAGGTTCGCCTGAAGAGAACTATGCCATTTTTCATGCGTATTGCCACAATCTCAAAACTGTCAAAAATGGAACATACACAAGTATTGAGATTGGCAATGATAACCGGTTCAAGTATGTGTTTATTTCAATTGGGGCATCAATTAGAGGTTTTCAACACATGAGGAAGGTATGAAAAGCAAAAACCTCTGTCAATAATTTTCATCAATAAAAAACTGCCAACACCATCTTTATTCTTTTGTCAACACCATATTTCATCATTAAAATCTATCATCCCATTTCACGAATATAAACACTATATAAACTTTAGAGAGTCAACATCATATCACTGTCAACAATGAAAAAACCCCCATTATATTTTAACTATAAAAAACTATCAACAATGCCTACGCATGTCAACAATAGATAACACATTATATATATTACTGTCAACAACAAAATTGTAACAAATTTGTGTATTAATTACATTGATGACATGTCATCCAGATAGAGGGAGCACATCTACACAACAAGTATTTAGGATGCTTGATTACTGCCTCAACTCAAGATGCAAACCAACAAATCTTCCCTGTTGCATATGTCGTTGTAGATTCTAAGAATGACAACTCTTGGAAATGGTTTTTTGAGGAGTTATTGAAGGTGATACCTTGTTCAATCGACATGGTGTTTGTTTCTGATCGACATAACAACATTGCAAAATCTGTCGAATCAGTCTATATTGGTGCAAAGCATGTCATATGCACAAGGCATTTGAAACAAAATCTGAAAATGAGATTCAAAGAAAAGGGAATTCACAAGTTGTTCTCCAAAGGTAGCTAAGAGTTATACAACAACTGAATTCAACAAATATTTTCATGATATTTGCAAGTCAAATGCTGAGATGGGACAATACTTGAAAGATGAAGACATTGAGAAATGGTCCAGAGCTTACTTTCCTGGTGATAGATACAACGTCATGACACAAACAATGTTGAAAGTGTCAACTCAGCGTTGAAGGAAGCAAGGGCATTTCCAATTGTTGCCTTATTTGAGTTTATAAGAGATTTCATATCAAGGTGGTTTAATGAGCGCATGACAAATGCAAAGAGCAACCACAACAATTTGCCCACAAATATCAACAAAATTCTAGAGAAAAGATGCATGAAATCCAAGAAGTATGGCGTAAAAGTCTTGAATAGTACTCAATTTGAAGTGTTCAGTAATGATTACATGGGGGTTGTTAATCTGGCTCAAAAAACATGCAGTTGCAGGAAATTTGATTTGGAAAAACTGCCATGTTCACATGCCATTGCCGCCATTCAGCAAATGAAGTATGACACGAGTGATTTTGTAAGTGAATACTACAAATCTGAAAAATGGTTAATGGCATATCAAGAAACAATATATCCATTGCCTATGAGGTCAAATTGGGATGTACCGGAAACCGTTATCAAAAAAGCATGTTTCCCACCAAATGTACGAAGGAAGATTGGAAGGCCAAGAAAAAATAGGATCCCGTCTATTGGAGAGTTCAGAATGAATACAAAAAAGAAGAAGAACATCACCAAACAAAAGTGCAGCAACTGTGGAATAACTGGACGCAACAAAAAGACATGTGGAACCAACAATCTCATGGTTATGCAAGTAGATTGAAAGACGATGACATCTTTTTTTTATTGGGTTGTTGCTTATGTTTCAATTCCATAAGAGATTGTAGTAATTGTCAACTGCAAACAACTATCAACGACAATATCTATTAGTTTTCAGTACCATTGTCTTAAACATTGAAATATCAGTGGAGGGGCATGCATGATACACATACTCTTCTATGAGAATTTTGGAATATCTTAAACTTTGTCAAATGCAAACGACTGTCAACTACAATCGAGGAACTAGAAAACTGTCAACGACAATATCTATTAGTTTTCAGTAGTTATCAATTGTCAACTGAATTTGTCAACAACAACAAAAGATCACAAACTTGTCACCAATTAAAATTAAAACACTTCATAAATGTTGTCAAAATGACATCATAATTGTCAACAACAAAAGCCTAAGCTAAAAAGAAATCACTAACGTTGACAACAGCAGTCAACAACTGTCAACAACATACATAAAACTAAATCAACTGTCAACAACATACACTAACGTTGACAATAGCAGTCAACAACAGTCAACAAACCTACATAACACTTGTTGCAATCTACATCCATCGACTGTCAACACTAAAGATTACATAATTGTCAACATCAATAAAATCAGAACCAACTGTCAACAATACACACAAGTTATGTCAACAACTATCACTGGCTTGTTTTCGGCAGTGGCTTCCAAACCCAAGTTCCTTTAAACAGATCTATTTCCATTTTTTCCCTATGTGTTCGGATGTATTCTTCACCTAAATCATCTAAAGAATCCAAATCCTCAAATGCAAACGCTTCAATGAACTTGATGGCGAAGACTCCACAATTTCCACTATAACAAAAAAGTACAAATATTAAAATCAATTATTTGTAAGGAAAAACTGAAAATAATGTGAAATTGAGAGACGTAATGTATACCCATCAATATCTTGTATTAACTTGTCATCTCTAGAGATGCTAAAATCCATATCCAAGTCACCAAGATGGTTGAATTTCCCACTTTTCTTCAACAGAAAGGGTATGAATGTGGCAAAAGGTTTCAAATGAGGGGTGAGATCTTTCATAGAATAGAGGTACCTTGTAGAGTCAAGAACCTTAATGTGCTTTCCTGGAAAATCAATCTCCAAGGCAATCCAATGTAATTTCTCAATGTTAAGAGGTGAGTAAATCCTTTTAACATCAGGGTTAAGCCATGCTTTCCCCAACAAGAGTGGTTTCCAACCATTGAGATAATCATAAAATCCGTGTGGGATGTCCTTCTCTCCAGAAATATAAAGCGGTACCTCCTTGGGATCAAACATCATAGGCCATATCCAATCAACAACTACAACACTCTTGTAGATAGTCATAGATAAGTTTCCTCATGTGATACAAAGCCTCACACATGTGCTAAAAAGATAAAAAAAGAAACTATCAACATAGAACTAATAAACGCAACATATCAATTGAACCAACACTATGAAAGAAAAAACACAACTTACCTCAGTCCCTAGCCAATCATTCTTGTTCCTAAGAATGGTGAAAAACTCTTTTGTAAGCATTTGATCGGAACCAGGAATGGTAGCGTTGTCAGGACTAAAAAATAAGTATAATACAATGTGTCAACATATATGTAAACAAGGGTAATTAGCTCACATCAAGTGTCATTAACTTCTTCTTGATGAAATTTGTTAATTGCCAACAAATAACAAATGTCAACAACTGGCAGTTGTTAAATGTCAACTGTCAACAACATTCAGTTTTCTATTTGTCAACAATATTCAGTTGTCTATTGTCAACAAATGTCAACTTGATGACAATATAAAACTTACATGTGTGAAAAATAATAAATGACAACAAATTTTACCAGCTTATATAAAGTGTCAACCAATTCTTCTTGATGACATATTTTAAATGGCAACAAATCAAAACTGTCAACAATTGTCATTGATAAATGTCGACAGTTATTCGACTTGATGACACTTAACACTGTCATCCAATTAACAAATATAAAGCCTCTGAAAATTACTTACCTATCATATAACCAATCATGAAGTAATTTCCGATATGCATCTGGATAAAAAGAGTGCTTGGGCTTCCTAGGCACATGTGGCTTCTTCTTCTTCTTTTTCTTATCTTCATCCTTCTTTTCCTTTCCCTCATTCTTGTTTTTCTTTTCGGCCTTCTTGTTTTTCTTCTCCTCGGTGAAAGGAGATAACACTGTCCTCTTCACTGTCCTCTTCATCTTCTCCAATAAAAGAGGTAAATAGATGACCATGCTCAACAGACTGAGAGCAATTATCCTTGATCTCTTTCAAAATAGGTCGTAGATCAAAGTCTAATTCAGCACACATTTGAGCTAAAGTTTCAGAGTTGAAATCACTTGAATTATCCTTTCTTTCTTCACCAAGATCATCCTTTGAAAGACCTACTACTTCACCCTCAGGTTCAACCTTGTCAACTTCACATTCCTTGTCAACTTCACCCTCATGTTTTAAGGGATTCTCCTTTCATTCTTCAACCAGATCATCCTTAGTAACACATACTACTTCACCCTCATGTTCCTTCTTGTCAACTTCACCAGGCATACTGTTTTTTTCACCTACTACATCACCATCAAGTTCATCCTTGTCAACTTCACCAGACACACTCTTTTTCTCACCTACTATTTCACCCTCAACATCCTCCTTTCCGACTACACCAGGCATACTGTTTGTCTCAGGATTACCAACATCATCGTTGACAATTGGTTCACTGTTAGAAGCATCAACAACAACATCTTTTGCACCCTCACAGAAATCCTTATTGAGAACAAGAGGCTCATCACCAACAGTACCTTCCTTTCCAACATCAACAACAATATTTTCTCCATTATTTGACAAAGCCTCATTATCAACAACAAGAAGATCGTCAACAACTTCCTTTTCAACATCATCTTCCTTTTCAACAACATCTTCCTTACCTATGTCCTCTGTTTTTTCAACTGTATTAAAGAATAATAAATGTCAACAAGCATATTAAGTGCAATAGATCACAAATGAAATCAAAACTTCAGCATAAAATTCATAAAAAATATCCAATTACAACAAATTTGAGCATGTGTCAACATGAATATAATAATATACAAGATTACATGGACTTTGAATCGATTGATTTGTATCTTTCTTTCCAATAGAAGTTTGAACTTCCACAACATCTTCCGGATCAAATTCTGAATCTGAAGCATCAGAGACCAGACCTCTAGCAACTAAACTCTTATGAATGTACTCAACTTGATTTGACACATGAACATTTTTCATCCCCAAAGAATTTATCTTGAACTGAACATCTTTCATCAACCTATGCATAGAAGTCATAGAATCTTTCAAATCTTTACCCATTGAGGCTCATGCATTTCTTTAAATTTTTCGGTCTTCGCCTTCTCTTGGGAAGACAGTGGGACTCCATCAAAATTAATGTCAACAAAATTTCCTTGTTCCTTGGCAGATGACGGAATCTTTGCAACTTCAATGTCTTCAACACCCACAGAATCATCATCAACAACATCATTGTGCACATTATCCATCAACTCTTCATCAACATCATCCTTGTTCAGATTCTCTACCAAATCTTCATCAACAACAACTTCATCAACAACATCAGCCTTTAGATTCTCTAACAAATCTTCATCAACAGCATCAACCTTCAAGTTACCTATCAATTCTTCATCAACATCATCATTCCTCACAACTAGAGCAAGTTCATCCTCAGATGTTGGCCTTTTAATCTTATTCAAGAGGGTTGGCATACTACAAACAGGTTGGCTCAACTTAACACTTTTAACCAGATTATCTGGCTGAACTTTAACATCTTGATGATGATAAACCCTAACCCGACTCTTAACTTCAACCTTAAGCTTTTTGCCCTTATGTTTGTCAACAACAACCTTTTTCCTACTCTTGCCACCATCAGAACTCCTCAATGCTTTAACATTACCTTCATCCACATTACTAGAAATCCTAGAACTCTTCCTCTTGAGCTTGCCTTTTTGTTCTTTATTTTGTTGTTGTTTCACATCAACCGACAGTTGATTATCTGGTTTTTTGAACTCTAAAGTCTTCGGAGCTAAGACAAAATCAGCCAAGTCATCTTCTGTAGAAGAGTCAGCCTTTGCATCATTAATGTTCCTCGCCAATGCTTCAAAAATCTTTTCTTGCTTCGCCATGATTCTTTCAATCAAATCATCAAAAACAACATCACCAACCTCGTTCGGATATTCACAATTCTTAAACTGTAGAAACTGTGAATATGGAGGGTAAACACAAACCTGGAAACACAAGAATAAAAAACATTGGCAAAGAACATTATTGTCATCATATGTATTGTCAACAAAACTGTAGTGTCAATAAAACAGTTATACTATCAAACAATGCAATGTCAACCATATATTGTTAATACTAGTATCAACAAAATTAATGACACCTAATGTACTGTCAACAATGTAAATGTCATCCAATGTAATGTCGACAACACTAATAAAATATCTTGTCAACCATGCATTGTCAACAATGAAATGCAGTGTCAACAATGTCAACAAATGTATTGTCAACAACGTAAATGTCATCTAATGTAGTGTCAACAAAACTAATAAGTTATCTTGTAAACCATGCAATGTCAACAATGAAATGCAGTGTCAACAATGTCAACAAATGTACTGTCAACAACATAAATGTCATCAAATGTAATGTCATCCAATGTAATGCCAACCATGCAGTATCAACAATGTAAAACCAAACTTAATATCATCCAATGTTGTATATCATATGTCAACACACATGCTGTTATGTCAACAATGAAGTGTCAACAAAAACTAAAAATAACTTTCAAGTCAGGAATATATTGTCAACATACCAATTTCTTTTCCTTTATTTCAGAAAGTGCAGAATGCCTAATATAAACTGAACCGCCACTCCAACGCAGCATATAAGGGACTTCTTTTGGATTTTTACAATCAAACGAAGAAACTTCTTTAAAAGCAGGGAAAGTCTCCAAAATCTAGACTTGTGCAACAAAACAAAATTGAACATAAATCAGTTATAAAAATTTCATAACAATTAAATACAAACAAAAGCAACACAAATCAAATCAATACCATAAAAGCTATGTGATATCCACATAGAACGTAACCATATCTATATGTTGGATCAATGAATTTTGAATAATCACGCTCAGTTTGATTCAACTGCATCATGCTTGAAATCAATTCTTCATAACAAAACTTCCCCCATGGGTATGCAATGAATGCATCAAAATTAGATAAGAGGGCAAGATATTTTGCATTAACATCCACATCCTTGCGTCAAGGCAACAAAATCCCCTAAACAATCAACCAATGAGCAAGCTTCAACTTTTTTCTTCACCTTTAGCTTTTTTAAAAATGTTAACCAATTCTCCAAATGAACACCTATTACAACCAAGCTCCTTCGGCATATCAGTTGGAGCAATCTCAGGAAGCGCATCTTGCGAACAATTTAACCTAGTCACAGCAGCAAAATCACCAAGAGAAAACCGACAAACACTCACACCTATTTTAAACCACATCTCATGCTCGTACTTGGTTTCTAACTCATGCAATAACACATGATGAATGAGTTGGGAATGTAAATGCAGTCTATCGCCAAACTTAACAACAGGACAAAAGCAACCATTGGATAATTTATTCCAACTGTCAACCGAGAGATGTTTCTTAATGGTCTCTAAAACATAAACTTTGTTGTAGCGGTTAACTTTCCTCGGATAATGTTTGGATGGAGGTAGAAATATTTCATTTCCTTCTGTGACATACTTCAACCTGAAATCAATCATAGAGAATGGTCATCAATAATACAATTGTCATCAAAATCTCATATGTCAACAGAATATAAGATCAACTGTCAACAATATTACTAAATTCAATCACATATATCAACAATAATTACAACTGTCAACAATCTCAATAATTGTCAACAATGCCTTGAAAATTAAACAAATAATGAAATCCAAACCTTCTAAAATTACATATGTCATCAAAAAATAGAAAATGTCAACAATCTCTACATTGGTCATCAAAGTATTGCATCTGTCAACAAAAACCTCAAATACCCTAAAACATGTGTAAAAATAAACCAACTATATCAAATGTCATCAAAATCAGCATACATCAAACAACATTGTCAACAAAAAGTACAATTGTCAACAAAGAACAAGTGACCACCGAAATTATCAACAATATCTCAACCACACGCATAAAATTAAAACTATCAACACAATTCCAACACTAAACGCAACAATTGCACATCTGTCAACAAAAATCTAAACTCTCGACACAAATCTAAAATGTCAACCAAAAGTAAAAAACGATCAAATGTCAGAACAAAATCGTAATAGATTAAAGCCTAAAAGCGAAATCGAAACAACAAAACTCACCACTATACCAAAAAAAAGCATAAAACCCTAACAAACAAACAAAACACAAGCACATGCAAACCACAAAATCAAAACAACTTCTCAGAAACCTAAACAACAACAAAATAGGACTATAATCGATGACAATTAAGCAAATTGACAAACAAATTACCGTTGACGAAGCAAATATCCCCCTTGGAATGAAATTACTCGTCAACAACAAACGAAATCGTCGAAGAAGAGCAACGAAATCGTCAACAACAACTGTAATGCACTTCAACAGAGATTCGAAAGGCAAAATCGATGAAGAAGAGCACCGAAATCGTCGAAATTGAGGCTGTAAGTTCAATAATTCGAAATCGTGGAAGTTGAGCACAGAAATCGTGGAAGTTGAGAGTGGAGTGAAAAATGAGGAGAAATAGAAACGGTTCAATCGAGAGTTACAGGAATAAAAAAAACATAAAACCTTATATATTTGTAATAAATGAGCTTAAGAGGACTTTTGGGCCAATACCCTCCTCAGAAATATTTTATTTGGGCCGGCCATTTCAAGCGGCCCAGAAAGTTGGCCCGTAATATGTGAGTGAATCTGCGTTTTCCAACGGCCCTTCCGACCAAAATTTTCAAATTCAAATTCCAAGCTCCCAGGGCGATTTTGGTTTTCCTGTTCTCTTGGTCCCCGCTCCTTGCTCCGCTCTCTGCTACTCCAATGGCGACCCCAAACACATTCCTCACAACCCCGACCAAGACTCGATCAGGTATGTCCTCTTCCACGTCCAAAAGAAACCACCAGCAGTCGCAAAACACGAATGACCCGTTTTCGAACCGCTCGTCTTCTACTTTGGCCCAAGAACTCAAGTCCAGATTCGAAGCATACAACCGGTTACAGGCAGCGGCTGTCTCTTTCGGTGAGAAGCTTCCGATCCCGGAGATTGTTGCTCTGGGCGGCCAGTCCGATGGCAAGAGCTCCCTCCTTGAAGCATTGCTAGGGTTCCGTTTCAATGTTCGCGAGGTTGAGATGGGCACCAGAAGGCCGTTGATTCTTCAAATGGTCCATGATCCTACGGCTTCTGAGCCTAGATGTCGATTTCAGGTCGGAATTGAGTTTCTGCCCTATGTTATTTCAGTTTCATTTTTATTTCTGTGGGTTGATTTGGTGATTTACAGTTTAGGGTTTTGATTAATCTTTTTTCCTAGAGATATTTATCTAAAATGTCATTTTATTCAATTCTTTGATGTGTTTTCTGTTTTACTGGATATCTACTTTATTTCTCTGATTTTCTTCTAGCGTGATTGGATGTTGAGTTTGACTGAAAAAAGAATATTGTGGGTAACAACAGGACGAAGACAATGAAGAATATGGGAGTCCAATAAGTTTGCCATCCGCAATTGCAGATATCATAAAATCACGTACTGAGGCCTTGCTAAAAAACACTCAAACAGCTGTTTCATCCAAGCCAATTGTAATGAGAGCGGAGTATGCACACTGTCCTAATCTCACAATCATTGATACCCCAGGCTTTGTTCTCAAGGTAGGATTTCAAAACGCTTTTATTGTAACTTAGTATATTTTACTTATTGGTTTTTCTACTAAAGGTTGATGTTATCATAAATAAAATAGGCCAAGAAGGGAGAACCAGAGAGCACACCTGATGAAATTATAGGAATGGTGAAGTCATTGGCAAGCCCCCCTCACCGGATTCTATTGTTTCTCCAACAGAGTAGTGTTGAATGGTGCTCCTCACTGTGGCTGGATGCTATTCGCGACATTGATCCAACTTTTAGAAGGACAATTGTCGTGGTCTCCAAATTTGATAATCGTCTTAAGGTATTCAATTGACAACCTTGCTCTAATCCAGAAGTAAAGTGTCCCTTAAAATATATAACACTTTCCATATAAGGTTTTATGTTGAAATCACATAATGATTTGAATTTGTAATTGTTGGTACTTTCAGGAGTTTGGTGATCGGTGGGAGGTAGATCGATATCTGAGTGCAAGTGGTTACCTTGGAGACAATGTTCGGCCATTTTTTGTTGCCCTCCCCAAGGATAGGAATACAATACCAAATGATGAATTTCGTAGGCAGATTTCGCAAGTGGACTCTGAAGTTATACGGCATCTTCGTAATGGGGTTAAAGGTGGGTTTGATGAAGAGAAGTTCGGACACTGCATTGGATTTGGCTCTCTTAGGGAGTATCTGGAGACTGAGCTTCAGAGAAGATACAAAGAAGCTGTACCAAGTACTCTTGCTTTGCTAGAACAACGTTGCAGTGATGTTATACATGAGCTTGCCAAAATGGAATCAAAGATTCAGGCAACATCTGATGTCTCTCAACTTCGAAGAGCGGCTATATTAAATACAGCTTCCATCAGCAATCATGTGGTTTGTAGTTTTCGGCTTATTCAGATTTACTTCTCTTTTCTAATATTTTCTAATCTTTGAATTTCATCAATAAGATAATTTATCATCTTTTCAGAAAGCAAACATGATATTGATCCTCTCAAGTAACAAGAATTTTTATACAATTAATGATCAGCTAATATAAGAGGTTTTACTACATGAATGTTTCCTAATAGCTTTAAGCATTTGGCATCATCTGAGTAGTCTTGTATTTTCAAAGTACGTTTAACCTAGAACTGAGGTAACGGTTGATATTTTTCATATGCGAAGGGAGCCTTGATTGATGGAGCAGCTGATCCGTCTCCAGAGCATTGGGGAAAAACAACAGAAGAGGAGCGATTGGAGAGTGGCATAGGGAGTTGGCCTGGAGTCACTGCAGTTGTTAAACCTCCGAACTCTACCCTTCGTCTTTATGGAGGAGCTGCTTTTGAAAGAGCAATGCATGAATTTCGCTGTGCTGCATATTCCATTGAGTGCCCACCAGTGTCAAGAGAGAAGGTGAGCTTACTGTTAAATGTAACTAATCCTTTTGCTGCTCATAAAATTCCCATTCTTAACAATTCTCTATTGATCTATTATTAGGTTGCTAATATATTGCTTGCCCATGCTGGTCGGGGCGGTGGAAGAGGATCAGCAGAGGCTGCTGCTGAGATTGCTAGGACTGCTGCCAGATCATGGCTTGCTCCTCTTCTTGATACAGCTTGTGATAGGCTGGCATTTGTTTTAGGGAACCTTTTTGATCTTGCCATTGAAAGAAGCCACCGCCGGATGTCTGATTGTATGCTTTTCACATTTTCTAGTTTTGGGTTACTTCACAATTCCTAGTGTTGATAATAATTGTGTCCAAGGACTATAAAAAATACTGTTATTGTTTGCAGAGGCAGATGGTCATTTGGTGCTTGTAGGGTAACTAATGCAGATTGTTTTTCTGTTTTTAGATGGGAAGAACATCGAAGATATGGACGGTTATGTTGGTTTTCATGCTTCCCTACGGTACTCTTATAATCGATTCATAAAGGATCTTGCTAAAGAGTGCAAAAAGCTAGTCAGGCATCACCTTGATTCAGTCACAAGCCTATACTCTCTAGCCTGCTACGAAAGTGATTTTCAAGTAGGCTTTGGCTCCAGTGTAACTTCATTTAACCAAGCTTCTGCTAGTTCATTTTGCCCAGATCTGTCTGATAGTGGCCTAACTTCAAAGGATTCAGCAATAAGAGACCAAGAAAATATGCATCCAGAAAAAAATGCCCAGCAAACAACGCCAGGCAAAGGCTCAGAACCCAGGGAAGCCCTCAAAGAAAACCAAATGACTGTTCCAGAGACTCCATCACCTGATCAACCATCTGATTCTGGTTATGGTGTGGTAAAGAAGGAGCTGGGAAATGCCATTGAAGTAGGAGCCAGGAAAAGGAACTCAAGAATGATGATCAATGGCAGAAACAACATGGATCTTGTAAAAGTTCAAAATGGAGGCCTGTTCTTTGGAAGTGGGGATAATGCTGGCTTAAGAACAGGATCTGCATACTCTAATATATGCTCTTCAGCTGCTCACCACTTTGCACGCATTCGTGAAGCACTTGTTGAGCGTAGTGTGACATCAACCTTGAATTCTGGATTCTTGATTCCCTGGTGAGTTGTTTGTTGTTTCAGAAACAAAAATTATCATTCTATACTTGTTTGGTGACATTTATAATGTTTTTATTTATGTGGCAGTCGTGAGAGGCTAATGGTGGCGCTCTCACTTGATTTGTTTGCTGTGAATGATAACAAGTTCATGGAGATGTTTGTGGCGCCAGGAGCAATTGACATGCTTCAAAATGAAAGACAGTCACTCCAAAAGAGGCAAAAGGTTTTGCAGTCTTGTTTGCAGGAGTTCAAGACAGTTGCCAGAACGCTCTGATTTTGGCAAGTTGTTTGTTGCAGTGAGATCTCTAGACACCAACCCTGTGTCTGGAATTTAATCTCCAGCGTACCCTATATTTGAAAGAAATTTCTTTAAATAACCCTACATGATGATTGTTTTCCTCTACCTTTCTGTGTATTAGTGAAAGGCTGTCATGTTCTGTTTGCTGAAGCTGTTGAAATGCTAAGTGCAGATTGAGAAAATGTTGTATGATAAGAAATTTCTACCTCTTCTCTACTATCGCTTTCATTAACCTTCTACCTTCCTTTTAGTTCACACGTTTGTTTAACAACTCTTCAGGTCAAAGCTGAATAATAAAAATGCACTCGCTACAAAATTGTTTTGATAGAAGGTAAACGGTCATTTTAGTTAATTTCTTATAAGATCTTATTTATCTCTATGAAATAGTTAGTTAACTATCTTAATTGTATTATAATGTTGCAAGTCTAATTGGGCATCTCTTAATATTGTTTCGGTCTAGCTCAACTACAAGTCAGGGTTGTGTGGTTGCCAATATTAAACCTTAAACCCGTAACTCTTGCTCTTGTCAGCTTAAAGAGCTTATTAGATATTAGTCCGCCACCCTTATTCAAAATGTACCTTCATTTCGTAAAGTATTCGTTGGCCGACCTTTCTTAGAAGAATCTCAATGTTTAAAAAGACACTTTTTTTTGTGCGTGTGAAAGTGAGGTTGGTTCTCTGCCTACCAGAATATGGTATAAAGGATTAGTTGGAGACTTGGGACTTGGGAGTATGAGGATTTCAGAGTAATTGAATTGCTACACCAAATCACCAATGGAGATGATCACCAATGGCTGCTTAAGCTCTAATTCATCATCTTCTTCTTCCAGCCGAACCCAAATCCTATCTCCTGAACCCATCTCCAGATCCGACCCGAATAGCCGTCACCCAACAACATACGTCACAGCCGACCCCTCATCCTTCAAGCAAGTAGTCCAGAAGCTCACCTCCAAAAACCGCCCTATACCACCCACCACCACGGCGGCCGCCGCCCTCCTACCGCCGAGAAATGCTGTGATTCCGGCCATCAAGACTGGCGCAAACAAGAAGAAGGGCTTCAAGCTGTACGAGCGCCGGAACAGGGCTCTCATGATCAGCCCTCTCACCGCCGATCATCGAAGGACGCCGCCGGAGATGCTCTCTCCGACCACCCTTGACTTTCCCTCTCTAACTCTGATCAGCCCGGTGACTGCGTCGCCTAGAGAGTCCAAGCCCACACTGTTGCCATTGTTTCCGGTCACCTCACCCACACTCTCACACCCTCCTTCTCCTCAGTAGAATAATTGATTAGTTGTCTGAGTATCTCTTGCTTTGCTCTGTGTTTCAAGAATTTACTGTATTGGCTAACATTTAATTTCATCACACGTGTTGCACAAATCTTGAACATATCTATGTTAATGTAGTACTTGAGATCAGATTAGGTAATTTGTGGATGTATAGTTTTTTGGAATTTTGAGATTTCAAAGATGTAGCTGGCTCCCTCTTTGAAATGTGCCGCCACTCAAAAAGTGAACTTTTTAAAAATTTTGAAAAATCAAAATGCAGGGTAATGGTATTCAAAGTGTAAGAGAAGTTTTAGATCAATTGTGCACCTGCAAAGCAGTCTACTTTTGACTCTTTGAAGACACTGATTGCAAAAGTGGCCACCGCATTATTATGAAATGCAGAGGTAAATGGGAAAGTGAAAGTGACTTTTTGTTTTGCATAATGACCATGATTCAATTTACAGCATTGCTTTCAAACCAAGCATGATCCTTCTACTGACGGTGATTTTTTTTCTTCCGAAGTCAATTTTTTTTTGACGAGGAAGACTAAATCTCATACAATAACAGGAACAAGTACCACAAATAGATGGTTGGATGTGTACATCAAACAAGCACGCCTCATGAACTGTAAATGGTCCAAATGAAGCAAATTCCTGAACCACTTTTAAGGCTATGCATTTATGGTGATATAAAGACCCAATCATTAGCCAACTACACCCATTTGTGGAGAGGTTGTTTAGGCTTTAGCCAACAATGCATCAAATTGTACCCTCAATTCTACAAAAAGAAGGATGAAAAACAACCAAAAATATATAAATTTTACAAAATATTTTATACAAGAATCTATCCAAGATATCCAAATCTGGGTTTTACGAGACAAAACAGACAGTATGAAACATATTTATTGGGCGGTAGTGAGTGTCGGAATGTTTATGAATTATTTCAGTAAGGCCTCACTGTGTTCAAATGAGAGGGGACAACCTACATAAAGGTTTAGTTATAGACTTGGGAGTATGATGATTTCAGAGCAATATTATCATACCAAAACTCTCACTTGGATAAAATTGCCATTATCAATGTATATCCTATATAACTCAATTGTTGTAAGGTGATCCTTCTCGCTAAACAACCACCCGATTTCCACGAGATCTATTCACGGAGAGCTCAATCTTACTCCATTTCCTGAAGACTGCTATGAGAAAAAGAGTGCCAGCTTGACAAGAAAGGCCACAGATCAAGCCAATCCAAAGTCCCTAAAATCCAATTCAATACTCAAATTAGATTGCGCGATTTTAGGGTGCGTGTAAGCTATGAAAAGAAAACACCATTAATTCTGTATCACCTTGGAGTAAAATTTGAACTTGAAGGCGAGCAAGCAGGAAATTGGCATGCCTATAAGATAGAAAGTCGCCAAGTTGGTGTACATGGCCAAATGCTGCCATCCACATCCCCTACTAACCCCTGTTCAAAATGTTCAAATATGAATACAAAATACTAATCATGGTAATCAAAAAGACGCGGGTGGATTGACCAAACCTGATAAGACGCCTTGAATGGAGTCAAAGAAAATGGAAACTGCAAGAAGAGGTGTCATGGAAGCGAATTCGCTAATGATGGTTGAGCTGTCACTGAACAAGCCAGCCCACACATTGTGTCCTACACCTAGAGCACAAATGACCAAAAGACCCAATAAAATGGAGAGTTTCAGTGTGACACCCATTGCGTGTCTAGCCTTTTCTGGGTTTCCTGCTCCAAGTTCATTCGAAACCCTTGTACTGCAATAAATGGATATGGATCATACCATTCAGCTTAAGTTTGGTCAAAGCACACAAATAATATGCAAGAAGAGAGAAAGATCCCTTGCCTTGCTGCAGCACTCAAGCCGTATGCGATCATGTATGCAATAGCTTCAGTGTTCACACTGATCCGAATAAACAAATACAATTAGACTAACAACACCAAGAATTAATGAATAATGGTAACTTAATATATGCTAGAATGATGACAAAAACATACCACATTGCAATAAGAGAAGTAGTAGTTTCAGAGTTTTGAAGTAAGCCTGCCAAAAGCACTAAAATCTCAAAAGCCCAGTATTCCAAACTGAAATTAATGAGAATCCATCAATAAGTACAAAAGCAACATTTAAAGACTGGCTAAAAAAAGTAGAGAGCTAAGGAGAATTAATTACCAGACCATGGCAGCAGAAGGTAGAGCAAGTTTCAAATTTGTAAGGAGATGATGAAATGATTCTGATGAAAACCCTGTCCATGTATGCCTAAACTCTTTGGCATATTTCACATACAAAGCCAGCATCAGAACAGATATCCAGAGCGAAACCGAAGCTGCCAAGGGGGCTCCTTTATACCCAAGGCCTGTCAAATGAACCAACACATAGGCAATTCCAACATGAAGGGCTAACGGGACGAGGGAGCAGACGACAAGAGGGAGAATCAATGATTGTGTCTGGAGAAATCTGAGGATGTTTTGGAGGAATCCATAAGCAAAGATTGTTGGGATTGAGTATTTCATGTATAAGGCGGCCTCTTTTGATATGGAGCTGCTTTGGTGAAGAAATATCAAGATGGGTTCGGTGTACCACCATAGAATGGCTATGAGGAAGGAGAAGAAGGTGGAAATAATGCAAGATGATTGAAGGTAAATCCCAAGCATGCTGTATAGTTGTGCTCCGAAGCCTTGTCCACAAAGCGTCTCTAGAGCCCCACTCAGGCCAATCTGAGTAATAAGACAATTGCTCAATCAATTGCAATTTCATACATTTCAAAAGTCAACTCACCCAGGATATCAAGTTAAAGACAACTAACTAGACTAACAAAATCAAATAGAACAGTAAGAAGATTGAAGATGGACCATGAATGAAAGGCCTGTGACGATTGTCCAAGAATTGGCGAGTGTGGCACCAGCAAGCTCGAGTTCACCAAGGTGGCCGGCAAACATGACCGATACCAAAGGTATCATGTAAAGGCAGACATTTGTGAGGATCATCGGAAGAGAGAAAATGAGTTGCTTCTTGGCCTCTTTCAAATCCACAACCTTCTCCCACCACCTCTTTTCTCCTCCTCCTCCATCCAACAGCGGAGCTCTCTCTGCAGGAGTAGCATTATCAGCTACTGAATTCATCAGACTGATACCAGACATCTGAACCAGATTCTTGTTTCTTGATCTCTGTTACAAATTTGTTGGTAACTTCGGAGTTGAAGAACTTGTGGTGACTAAGGAACTTGGGGGGTTTTAGGCTCCACAACACATGCCCAATTTAGGGGTCCCCGTGAAAGTGCAAGAAATACAGAGATGAACAGCTAGAAGTTGTGTGTGTACATACATGAGATTGAAAAGTGAAGTTTTTGTAACGCCTGAAAGGAGGCGTTATTTATGAGACGAGGGTGGCTTCCCGGATCCCCACGACTCGAGTAGTCCATGGCGTCCATCTTCTGCTGACGTGTGGGGGCCACAGAACCAGACAAGACCTCTGATTTGTTGTTTCGGTCGCCCCCAAAATATTTTATTTTTTGGTCAGGTGGGAGGTAGGATCCCAGCGCAGTTGATTAATTGACAAACGAAATTACACGAAATATCATTACATAGTAACTCCTTAATAGTAGCAGATGAAATCCTAATGGAAAGCCATGGGCCTGCGTGGCAAGTCCATCGGCCACTCTATTAGCTTCTCTATAGGTGTGTCGGAATTAGACTACCCAATCCCTACCGAGAAAGCCTTGGCATCTGTGTACTAGGCTAGCAAGCGTGGGAGCCAAAACATCCTCAGATTGAACTCCGCCTGCGGCCTGTCTCAAGGGCCAAAATATTTGTGGCATGTGTGGGAGCCAATGACCAAATTGAACTTTAATTACATGAGTGTATAGACTAGCCGTGCACAAATTGAACTTTACCTGTGTATCTCATCATCAGGGGGATTACAAAATACCGAAAATAAGTGACGCGATAGACAGGATTGGGTGTTAATCGGAATTCAATAGGGGATTTTTGATAAGTGTTTATCAACCCTTATTTCACTTGCTTCCGCCTTCCGGTTACCTTAATCACTTGAATCTCCGTGATATTCATGGGATAATTTTACTAAACATTATACAATATTATGATATTAATAAAAAATTTAAGATACTTATATATAATATCGTAATACAATTATGTATTTATAAAAAAAAACTTTAAGATTGTACCCGATATTTTATCAACATATAGATAAAAAAAATTATATACTTGAAGCCCGAGTCTTGTTAAAAGATAAAAAAATTATATGCATAAAATTAATATAAATTTTTTTAGATCAAGTTATTATCAACATATAAATAAAAAAAATATATAACTGGATCTCAAATCTTGTTACAAGATAAAAAAGATATGCATAAAAAATATCAACATATAGATCAAGTAATTATCTTATAAAAAAATTTGGATATATAGAAAGAATGATACAAGTAATTATAATATTTATTATTAAAAAATGTAACATTATTTTATTCAAAAATGTCACGTGGCGCAATTTTTTCAACAAACATGGTGTGTGCTTTATAATGTTTTAGGTAGATGACAAACTTTCGATTATGAATCTTGCAATAAAGTTTTATAGTAAAAACTAAGAGGGAATTGGCCCAAAAGTCCTCCTTAAGCTCATTTATTACAAATAAGTAAGGTTTTATGTTTTTTTATTCCCGTAACTCTCGATTGAACCGTTTCTATTTCTCCTCATTTTCCATTCCACTCTCAACTTCCACGATTTCTATGCTCAACTTCCATGATTTCGAATTATTGAACTTACAACCTCAATTTCGACGATTTCGGTGCTCTTCTTCGTCGATTTTGCCTTTCGAATCTCTATTGAAGTGCATTACAATTGTTGTTGACGATTTCGTTGCTCTTTTGCGACGATTTCGTTTATTGTTGACGAGTAATTTCATTCCAAGGAGGATATTTGCTTCGTCAACGGTAATTTGTTTGTCAATTTGCTTCATTGTCGTGGATTATAGTCCTATTTTGTTGTTGTTTAGGTTTCTGAGAAGTTGTTTTGATTTTGTGGTTTGCATGTGCTTGTGTTTTGTTTGTTTGTTAGGGTTTATGCTTTTTTTTGGTATAGTGGTGAGTTTTGTTGTTTCGATTTCGCTTTTAGGCTTTAATCTATTATGATTTTGTTCTGACATTTGATCGTTTTTTACTTTTGGTTGATATTTTAGATTTGTGTTGACAATTTAGATTTTTGTTGACAGTTGTGCAATTGTTGCGTTTAGTGTTGGAATTGTGTTAACAGTTTTAATTTTATGCGTGTGGTTGAGATATTGTTGATAATTTAATTTCGGTGGTCACTTGTTCTTTGTTGACAATTGTACTTTTTGTTGACACTGTTGTTTGATGTATGCTGATTTTGATGACATTTGATATAGTTGGTTTATTTTTACACATGTTTTAGGGTATTTGAGGTTTTTGTTGACAGATGCAATGCTTTGCTGACCAATATAGAGATTGTTGACATTTGCTATTTTTTGATGACATATGTAATTTTAGAAGGTTTGGATTTCATTATTTGTTTAATTTTCAAGGCATTGTTGACAGTTGTAATTGTTGTTGATATATGTGATTGAATTTGGTAATATTGTTGACAATTGATCTTATATTCTGTTGACATATGAGATTTTGATGACAATTGTATTATTGATGACCATTCTCTATGATTGATTTCAGGTTGAAGTATGTCACAGAAGGAAATGAAATATGTTCTACCTCCATCCAAACATTATCTAGGGAAAGTTAACCGCTACAACAAAGTTTATGTTTTAGAGACCATTAATAAACATCTCTCGGTTGACAGTTGGAATAAATTATCCAATGGTTACTTTGGTCCTGTTGTTAAGTTTGATGATAGGTTGCATTTACATTCCCAACTCATTCATCATGTGTTATTGCATGAGTTAGAAACCAAGTACGAGCATGAGATGTGGTTTCAAATATGCGTGAGTGTTTGTCGGTTTTCTCTTGGTGATTTTGCTGATGTGATTGGGTTAAATTGTTCGCAAGATGCGCTTCCTGAGATTGCTCCAGCTGATATGCCGAAGGAGCTTGGTTGTAATAGGTGTTCATTTGGAGAATTGATTAACATTTTCAAAAAAGCTAAAGGTGAAGAAAAAAAGTTAAAGCTTGCTCATTGGTTGATTGTTGAGGGGATTTTGTTGCCTCGACGCAAGGATGCGGATGTTAATGCAAAATATCTTGCCCTCTTATCTGATTTTGATGCATTCATTGCATACCCATGGGGGAGGCTTTGTTATGAAGAATTGATTTCAAGCATGATGTAGTTGAATCAAACTGAGCGTGATTATTCGAAATTCATTGATCCAATATATAGATATGGTTACGCTCTATGTGGATATCCCATAGCTTTTATGGTATTTATTTGATTTGTGTTGCTTTTGTTTGTATTTAGTTGTTATGAAATTTTATAACTGATTTATGTTCAATTTTGTTTTGTTGCACAAGTCTGGATTTTGGAGACTTTCCCTACTTTTAAAGAAGTTTCTTCGTTTGATTGTAAAAATCCAAAAGAAGTTCCTTTTATGCTGTGTTGGAGTGGCGGTTCAGTTCATATTAGGCATTCTGCACTTTTTGAAATAAAGGAAAAGAAATTGGTATGTTGACAATATATTCTTGACTTGAAAGTTATTTTTAGTTTTTGTTGATACTTCATAGTTGACATAACATCATGTGTGTTGACATATGATATACAACATTGGATGATATTAAGTTTGGCTTTACATTGTTGACAGTGCATGGTTGACATTACATTGGATGACATTACATTTGATGACATTTATGTTGTTGACAGTAAATTTGTTGACATTGTTGACACTGCATTTCATTGTTGACATTGCATGGTTTACAAGATAGTTTATTAGTTTTGTTGACACTACATTGGATGACATTTACGTTGTTGACAGTACATTTGTTGACATTGTTGACACTGCATTTCATTGTTGACAACGCATGGTTGACAAGATATTTTATTAGTGTTGTTGACATTTACAATGTTGACAGTGCAATAAGTGTCATTAATTTTGGTGATACTAGTATAAACAATATACGGTTGACATTACATTGTTTGATAGTTTAACTGTTTTGTTGACACTACAGTTTTGTTGACAATACATATGATGATAATAATGTTCTTTGCCAATGTTTTTTATTCTTGTGTTTCCAGGTTTGTGTTTACCCTCCATATTCACAATTTCTACAGTTTAAGAATTGTGAATATCCGAACGAGGTTGGTGATGTTGTTTTTGAAGATTTGATTGAATGTATCATGGCGAAGCAAGAAAAGATTTATGAAGCATTGGCGAGGAAAATTAATGATGCAGAAGCTGACTCTTCTACAGAAGATGACTTGGTTGATTTTGTCTTAGCTTCGAAGACTTTGATAGGCCAAATCCTACCCCGCAAGTGTACGAGGTCGGTTGTAATACCAAGGTGTCGAACTCTGGGACTATGTAGTATTAATTGCAATCAAATCAGTAGACTAAGCCGTAAAACAAGAAGAGATTGAATTGTGATTTTTGTACTATGAAACTAATTAAAGCAAACAAACAAGTAAATATGAGCAAATCAATGAGAGGAAGGCTTCTAAGATCAAGGATCACCACAATAATGCTTCGGTAGACTATAAAAGATGATTGCACAACCTTAATTATGACTTCGTTTGAAGGCAATTGTCTAATGTATCCGCTAAATTCTTTCGAATGTTAACAAACGTATCTAGACTCAATTAAACATCCACTTTCGTGACTTGCAAATTAAAATCTAGACCTTTAAGCACTTAGAATTTAAGATTAAATTGAATAAACATCCGCTTTCGCGACTTGCTAACTCGACCTAACCTTAAGGTTTCTATGACAATTGTTATTCCACAAGAGAATTCAAAATACTTTCATAATAGAGAAATCTCAGGTTCAAATCAGAGGGTTCCAACAAGAAAAAGTATCTTTCAGTCTCAATTCCCTATCTGACTACTTAACAAAGTTTTCACCTTTCAGTTGGCAAGTTCCCATTCACAAAAGTTACTAAGGCATAATGCATCTAGGATCGAATCAAACAAAGCTTCAAACAACGGATTGTGCAATTTAATAAATAAGTCTACCTAGAAATCATTGGGTTCACCCCAATCTTAGAATTTGGGGTTTAGCTAGACATGGAAATAGAAGAAATCAATTCAATAACGAGATTAAACATACCGGATTGAAGAAACAAGCAAACTTGATTAATATCCAGCAAATCCAAACTCAAGATCAAAACAAAGTCTTCAAATTCTCCAAAATCTCTCTAAACTTGTCTCTCAAGGAATAGAAATTAGGTTAAAAAGTCGAACCCCCATCTAGAAAACAAAGTAAAGTATTTATACTAAGGATAGGGTGGAAGAGGCGGCCCAAAAACCCGACCTAGAGGGGCGCACGTTCAACGGCGCGCGTCGTGCGCTCTAGCGCACGATCCTGAGAGGCGCACGACCCAGGACATGAGGCGCACGACCTTAGCCTATGGGACGCACGTCCGTGCACTTCCCCATGCACGACCGTGCACTTGATGCACGACCAATTGCTGGCGCACGGTTCTGGCTTGAGAGGCGCACGGGCTCGGCCTTGGCAACGCACGGTCGTGCGTTTGTAACGCACGGGGGACTCCTTTCTCTGAACCGAGACGCACGATCGTGCGCCTATGGCGCACGATCCGAAGAATTATCAACACCGCCTGCACGACCGTGCACCTTAGTGCACGACCTTGGACTTTGATCGTGTGCTTCCTTCTTTTCGGCTCTTGAATCGTTCTTTTTCGGTCCCGTTTCCTCCTAGACTGAAGTCTTGATTCCGCCAAGTATCCAAACACGTTCCAAAGAAGCTCAAACTTCTCCAAAGTACCTGAAAAGCATACAAATACGCGTGTAGACATCTATAACGGAAACTCAACCAAAAGTACTAGAAAACACAAGACTAGTGCAAGAAAACTTACTAAACTAAGAACTATATGCATGTCCTAATATGCTCTAAAATGCAAGTTATCAAACTCCCCCAAACTTGAACCTTGCTTGTCCTCAAGCAAGAAATAAACTCAGCAACCCACAAAAACAATGCAATTCATGTATCCACCTCAAATGTAGTTAAGCATTAATCAATAGACTCGTAGTTCAACAAATTGAAATCATTGCACATGCTTTAAAAAATCACTAGGGGATTGTGTTTGTCTCTCTCACTCTTGTGTTTAGGGTATGATGTTTCGCTCCATTCTCAACTAAGACTGATGAACTACCATATGCTTGCATCAATGTTCTAAATCTCCACCGCTATGGACATTGCATACAACAAAAATCAAGAGGTCTTTTAATGGGTTGTAATGTGGCCAAGGTGAGAAGAATAAGGTAAGGAATATATTTGGCTATGTGGTGCTAAAACTGGAAAATAGAAATTAAGCTTCACTAACACCAACAAACCAACTCTTTTTGCTCACTTTCTTTCCACACCTTTCATTCATACTTCACTTCTTTCTTTCTTCTTCCACACTTCTTTTGCATTTCTTTCAACCCATTTTTTTCATGGATTTTGAAACTTTTCTTCACATACACACTTTTTATTTCTCAAGCTCAAACCATCCTTCATTTTCAACCTTCACTCCCCTTTACTTTATATTTTTTTTCTTTTTACACATCCACCATTTTCATGGTTCTTTTCAACTCCCCAACTCACTTAAACTTCACAAAATAAATCAAGAAAAAATTCCTATTCTCCAGAAGGGTCAGGCTCATTAGGTTCGGGATTTAATTTTGTGGAGCTTAAAAAGATAGGCTTTTAAGGCTAACAGGGGCTTCAAAAAGAAGGATTAATATGCAGGGTGGATTAGGGAAATATAGGCTAATGAAAAATAATGCCTCTATCACTTTAATGTCGTCTGCAAGACTCATGTAAGCAGTCTCAAAGTAGATATTTAACGCAAGTTCTAGAGTTAGCAAGTCATAGTGAAACACTCAAGAAATAATAGAGAGGACAATTAGTCCTAGAAAGGTTAAAAATATGATATGATCTCACAAGGTTAAACATGTCTAGAACTTCAGCATAATCTCAAATCTCAAAAGATAACATGTGCTCATTCAATTACATGTAAAACATACAAATCTACATTCATGATAATATATGGAGGTTTCAACAATTCAAGCATGTCATGTGGTTTAGAGTTATATAAAGAATAATTAAGGAAAGGAGTTTTCCATTTAAAGGGATTCAATAACACCTAAAATGCATGATTTTTTTATTTTTGATTTTATTTTTGATTTTTTTTATGCAAGGACAAATGCAAAAAAAATTAAACATGAAAATGCAACCTAGCATGAAACTATATGCAATTTATACTAACATGAAACATGTTTCCCTCCCCCAAACTTAAAATCTACATTGTCCCCAATGTAGAAAATAAAAGAAAGAGAAGAAAACACTAACCTTGGGTTGCCTCCCAAGCAGCGCTTGTTTAAGGTCATTAGCTTGACCTTCCATCTTCTTTTAAGTGCTCGAGTCAGGAGGGTCTTTGGTACCCACCCTAACCGGATTTGGATCAACTACCAGCTTCAGCCTATGCCTTTGTACTTTGAATTTTCCCGAGTTTTTATGCCAAAGCTCAGCTCCACCTCCATGTAAAACTCGAGTCACTACGTATGGCCCAGACCATCTTGTTCCTTTGCTGCTTGGAAACATGTTGGATCTTTCATGAAAAAGCATCACTCTGTCTCTAATCTTGACCTCAATTTTTGCTCGATCCTTCTTCTTTTTCTTTGGAACTCTACCCTTCATCTCCTTAGCACCATCACCAACTATGAGGCTTTTAGCTACCACAGCTTGTTGAGAATGTTGAGCAACATCAGTAAGTAGCTCTCCTTTCTCCACCTTGTCCTCAATAGTGGGTACACTAAGCTCCAATCGGTCCTTAGAGACCACAGACATCAATGATCCATGAACTTCCCTGTCTATGACATCTATCCTGCAATCATCATCCTCACAAGAAGGTTGTTTAATAGCTTTTGAAAAACTAAATTCAATTTTCTCATCACCTATTGTGAAGGAGAGGACCCCCTGTTTAACATCGATCAAGGTACTTGCAGTAGCTAAAAAGGGTCTTCCCAAGATGACTGGGACAGGCATATCAGCATCAATATCCAGCACAATAAAATCCACATGAATAAAAAACTTACCTATACGAATAGGCACATCCTCAATTATTCCTATGGGGCGAACCGATGATCTATCCGCCATATAAAGTGTCATTCCTATAGGTCTAGGCTTTCCCAAACCCAATTCTTTGCAGATGGATAAGGGAATAATACTAATATTAGCTCCAAGATCACATAAAGCATCATAAGTAGTATTTCCAAAGACAATAGGGACAAAAAAGTTACCTGGATCTCCAAGTTTTGGAGGGAGCTTGTTTTGGATAAGAGCACTGCACTCCTTGCTTAAAGACACGGATTGGCATTCATAAATCTTCCTCTTGTTGGATAGAATCTCTTTCAAGAACTTCACATAAGAGGGCATTTGCTTCAAGGCATCCGTGAAAGGAATGTTGATGCAGAGCTTCTTCAACATATCCACAAATTTTCTAAATTGTGGATCCAATTTGGATTCAGGTCTTCTTTGAGGGAATGGTAGAGGTGGCTTGTATGGTGGTGGAGGAACATATGGAGGCTCCTTCTCATCTTCTTTCGGCTTTTCAGGAACTTCTTTCTCTTGTAACTCATTCTCCTTCACCTTCTGAGTCATTGGTGGGGTTTCAAGTGCTCTTCCACTTCTTAGAGATATAGCATTCACCTGGCCTTTCGGGTTAGCTTCAGGTTGACCAGGCAATTGACCACTCGGTCTTGGAGCATTCAAGGCTTGTTGAGCCAATTGTTTCTCAAACAACTTCTGCTGCTTTTTCATCTCTTGTAGCTCTGAGATCACCTCTTGTTGAAAGGATTGGCTTGCCTTTTGACCCGCCACAAGTTAGTTGATTGTTGAGGCTGTGACACAAGAGGAGCAATTTGTGGTTGAGGAGCTTTTGGTTGAAACCCAGGTGGTTGTCTTTGTTGTGCTTGACTATTTCCATAGGAGAAGTTTGGGTGATTCCTCCAACCGGGGTTGTAAGTATTAGAGTATGGGTCATTCCTTACATCCCGATTGTAGTTATTCATGTAGCTCACTTCTCCTACCTGTGGCTCACGTTCAGAAGCATACAACTGACAAGCTGATATTGTGTGATCACGTGCTCCACAAAACTGACAATTTACCACTGAGCTTGATGGTGTAGGACCAATGGGCTTTCCTGCTACTGCAGCTGTTTCCAACTGCTTTACCTTCTGAGTAAGAAAATCAACCTAAGCCTTCAATTGAGTATTGGAATCAACTTCATACATCCCAGAGGCTTTCTTGGCACTAGAAGTAGAACGAACATCAGAATAGTTGTGGGAGTGCAATGCAGTTCTTTCAATCAAATCCCATGCATCGTCTGTTTGCAGATTAGATAGGCCACCTCCAGATGAGGCGTCAATTACTAGACGAGTTGCACCATCAATTGCATTGTAGAAAATATCAAGAAGTGCCACCTTAGATTGCCCATGATGAGGGCACAACACAAGAAGCTCATTGAATCTCTCCCAAGCTTCAAAGTAAGATTCTCCATCTTTCATCCTGAAATTACTGATTTGCTGCCTCATTTCAAAAGTCTTCTTAGGTGGGAAGTATTTGTTCAAGAAGGCTGAGGCTAACTCATCCCATGTTCTGATGGAGTTCTGAGGAAGAGTCTTGAACCATGTCTTGGCCTTGTCCCTTAAAGAGAATGAGAAGGCTCTCATCCTAAGTGCGTCATCTGGGACCTCATGGATTTTGACAGTTTCCATGAGCTCAATAAAAGTAGTGAGATGCTGATGAGGATTTTCAGATGGAAGACCTCCAAATTGATTTTGTTGGACCATGTTGATCAAGGAGGGCTTCAATTCAAAGTAACAAGCTTGCACCTCAGGATAGACAACACCAGAAATAGGCCCATGTTGAGCAGGCCTCATATATTCAGCAAGAGTTTGTGGGTGTTGTTCTTCCACTTGGACCGCTTGGTTTTGTTCCAACACAGCCAATCGATTGTTGGCAGCCGCTATTTGGGATTCTAGATCAGCAACATAGGCTCTATGCAAAGCCTGAGCATCTTCTTCTTGGTCACCCATAGCTTGGATTGCACGTTGCTCTCTTAGTCTTCTACGGAAAGTACGCTCAATTTCACGATCAAAATTGTTGAGTGGTTGAGCGTTCAGGGCTCTTTGCATGAACTAGAGAACAATCTGAAAACACAAACAAAAGAAACAAAATTAAAAAGAAAAACAGACCTAATCTACCGGTTGTGAGAAACAACCAATACTAACTATAGTCCCCGGCAACGGCGCCAAAAACTTGATAGGCCAAATTCTACCCCGCAAGTGTACGGGATCGGTTGTAATACCAAGGTGTCGAACTCTGGGACTATGTAGTATTAATTGCAATCAAATCAGTAGACTAAGCCGCAAAACAAGAAGAGATTGAATTGTGATTTTTGTACTATGAAACTAATTAAAGCAAACAAACAAGTAAATATGAGCAAATCAATGAGAGGAAGGCTTCTAAGATCAAGGATCACCACAATAATGCTTCGGTAGATTATAAAAGATGATTGCACAACCTTAATTATGACTTCGTTTGAAGGCAATTGTCTAATGTATCCGCTAAATTCTTTCGAATGTTAACAAACGTATCTAGACTCAATTAAACATCCACTTTCGTGACTTGCAAATTAAAATCTAGACCTTTAAGCACTTAGAATTTAAGATTAAATTGAATAAACATCCGCTTTCGCGACTTGCTAACTCGACCTAACCTTAAGGTTTCTATGACAATTGTTATTCCACAAGAGAATTCAAAATACTTTCATAATAGAGAAATCTCAGGTTCAAATCCTAGGGTTCCAACAAGAAAAAGTATCTTTCAGTCTCAATTCCCTATCTGACTACTTAACAAAGTTTTCACCTTTCAGTCTCAAACTTTGGCAAGTTCCCATTCACAAAAGTTACTAAGGCATAAAGCATCTAGGATGGAATCAAACAAAGCTTCAAACAACGGATTGTGCAATTTAATAAATAAGTCTACCTAGACATCATTGGGTTCACCCCAATCTTAGAATTTGGGGTTTAGCTAGACATGGAAATAGAAGAAATCAATTCAATAACGAGATTAAACATACCGGATTGAAGAAACAAGCAAACTTGATTAATATCCAGCAAATCCAAACTCAAGATCAAAACAAAGTCTTCAAATTCTCCAAAATCTCTCTAAACTTGTCTCTCAAGGAATAGAAATTAGGTTAAAAAGTCGAACCCCCATCTAGAAAACAAAGTAAAGTATTTATACTAAGGATAGGGTGGAAGAGGCGGCCCAAAAACCCAACCTAGAGGGGCGCACGATCAACGGCGCGCGTCGTGCGCTCTAGCGCACGATCCTGAGAGGCGCACGACCTTAGCCTATGGGACGCACGACCGTGCACTTCCCCACGCACGACCGTGCACTTGAGCACGACCCATTGCTGGCGCACGGTTCTGGCTTGAGAGGCGCACGGGCTCGGCCTTGGCAACGCACGGCCGTGCGTTTGTAACGCACGGGGGACTCCTTTCTCTGAACCGAGACGCACGATCGTGCGCCTATGGCGCACGATCCGAAGAATTATCAACACCGCCTGCACGACCGTGCACCTTAGTGCACGACCTTAGACTTTGATCGTGTGCTTCCTTCTTTTCGGCTCTTGAATCGTTCTTTTTCGGTCTCGTTTCCTCCTAGACTGAAGTCTTGATTCCGCCAAGTATCCAAACGCGTTCCAAAGAAGCTCAAACTTCTCCAAAGTACCTGAAAAGCATACAAATACGCGTGTATACATCTATAACGGAAACTCAACCAAAAGTACTAGAAAACACAAGACTAGTGCAAGAAAACTTACTAAACTAAGAACTATATGCATGTCCTAATATGCTCTAAAATGCAAGTTATCAAACTCCCCCAAACTTGAACCTTGCTTGTCCTCAAGCAAGAAATAAACTCAGCAACCACAAAAACAATGCAATTCAAGTATCCACCTCAAATGTAGTTAAGCATTAATCAATAGACTCGTAGTTCAACAAATTGAAATCATTGCACATGCTTTAAAAAATAAAAAAGATCAAGAGAATGCATCCATTCTAGACCTCACTAGGGGATTGTGTTTGTCTCTCTCACTCTTGTGTTTAGGGTATGATGTTGTTGATGAAGTTGATGTTGATGAAGATTTGGTAGAAAATCTGAACAAGGATGATATTGATGAAGAGTTGATGGATAATGTGAACAATGATGTTGTTGTTGATGATTTTGTGGGTGTTGAAGACATTGAAGTTGCAAAGATTCTGTCATCTGCAAAGGAACAAGGGAATTTTGTTGACATTAATGTTGATGGAGTACCACTGTCTTCCCAAGAGAAGGCGAAGGCCGAAAAATTTAAAGAAATACATGGCCTCAATGGGTAAAAGAATTGAAAGATTCTATGACTTCTATGCATAGGTTGATGAAAGAAGTTCAATTCAAGCTAAATTCTTTGGAGATGAAAAATGTGCATGTGTCAAATCAAGTTGAGTACATTCATAAGAGTTTAGTTGCTAGAGGTTTGGTCTCTAATGCTTCAGATTTAGAATCTGGTTGTTGACGATCTTCTTATTGTTGATAATGAGGCATTGTCAAATAATGGAGAAAATATTGTTGTTGATATTAGAAAGGAAGGTACTGTTGGTGATGAGCCTATTGTTCTCAAAAAGGATTTCTGTGAGGGTGCAGCAGATGCTGTTGTTGATGCTTCTAACAGTGAACCAATTGTCAACGATGATGTTGTAATCCTGAGACAAACATTATGTCTGGTGTAGTCGGAAAGGAGGATGTTGAGGGTGAAATAGTAGGTGAGAAAAAGAGTGTGTCTAGTGAAGTTGACAAGGATGAACTTGATGGTGATGTAGTAGGTGAAAAAAATAGTATGCCTGGTAAAGTTGACAAGGAGGAACATGAGGGTGAAGTAGTATGTGTTACTAAGGATGATCTGGTTGAAGAATGAAAGGAGAATCCCTTAGAACGTAAGGGTGAAGTTGACATGGAATGTGAAGTTGACAAGGTTGAACCTGAGGGTGAAGTAGTAGGTCTTTCAAAGGATGATCTTGGTGAAGAAAGAAAGGATAATACAAGTGATTTCAACTCTGAAACTTTAGCTCAAATGCGTGCTAAATTAGACTTTGAGCTACGACCTATTTTGAAATAGATCAAGGATAATTGCTCTCAGTTTGTTGAGCATGGTCATCTATTTGCCTCTTTGATTGGAGAATATGAAGAGAACAGTGTAAAAGATACCGAAGATCTTGATGCTCCACTAGATACAAGGAAATCTTCAAGGAAATAAGAAACCTAGCGCTGCAGTGTTAACTCCTTTCATCGAGGAGAAGAAAAATTAGAAGGCCGACAAGAAAAACAAGAATGAGGGAAAGGAAAAGAAGGATGAAGATAAGAAGAAGAAGAAGAAGCCACCTGTGCCTAGGAAGCCCAAGCACTCTTTTTATCCAGATGCAAATCGGAAATTACTTCATGATTGGTTATATGATAGGTAAGTAATTTTCAGAGGCTTTATATGTTTTAATTGGATGACAGTGTTAAGTGTCATCAAGTCGAATAACTGTCAACATTTATCAATGAGAATTGTTGACAGTTTTGATTTGTTGCCATTTAAAATATGTCATCAAGAAGAATTGGTTGACACTTTATATAAGATAATAAAATTTGTTATTTATTATTTTTCAATGTTTTATATTGTCATCAAGTTGACATTTGTTGACAATAGACAACTGAATATTGTTGACAAATAGAAAACTAAATGTTGTTGACAGTTGACATTTAAGAACTGAATGTTGTTGACAATTGACATTTAACAACTGCCAGTTGTTGACAGTTGTTATTTGTTGGCAATTAACAACTTTCATCAAGAAGAAGTTAATGACACTGGATGTGAGCTAATTACCCTTGTTTACATATATGTTGACACATTGTATTGTACTTATTTTTTAGTCCTGGCAACACTACCATTCCTAGTTCCGATCAAATGCTTCAAAAGAGTTTTTCACCAATCTTAGGAACAAGAATGTTTGGCTAGGGACTGATGTAAGTTGTGTTTTTTCTTTCAT
Source organism: Fallopia convolvulus (assembly GCA_964016875.1). Lineage (NCBI taxonomy): Eukaryota > Viridiplantae > Streptophyta > Magnoliopsida > Caryophyllales > Polygonaceae > Fallopia > Fallopia convolvulus. The sequence goes on along the minus strand of OZ024723.1, from coordinate 40,534,497 downwards.
ACTGTTGGTTCAATTGATATGTTGCGTTTATTAGTTCTACGTTGACAATTTCTTCTTCTTTTTTTTTTTTATCTTTTTAGCACATGTGTGAGGCTTTGTATCACATTAGGAAACTTATCTATGACTATCCAGACTTCTACAAGAGTGTTGTAGTTGTTGATTGGATATGGTCTATGATGTTTGATCCCAAGGAGGTACCGCTTTATATTTCTGGAGAGAAGGACATCTCACACGGTTTTTATGATTATCTCAATGGTTGGAAACCACTCTTGTTGGGGAAAGCATGGCACAACCCTGATGTTAAAAAGGATTTACTCACCTCTTAACATTGAGAAATTACATTGGATTGCCTTAGAGATTGATTTTCCATGAAAGCACATTAAGGTTCTTGACTCTACAAGGTACCTCTATTCTATGAAAGATCTCACCCCTCATTTGAACCTTTTGCCACATTCATACCCTTTTTGTTGAAGAAAAGTGGGAAATTCAACCATCTTGGTGACTTGGATATGGAGTTTAGCATCTCTAGAGATGACAAGTTAATACAAGATACTGATGGGTATACACTACTTCTCCCAATTTCCCATTATTTCTAGTTTTTCCTTACAAATAATTGATTTTAATATTTGTACTTTTTTGTTATAATGGAAATTATGGAGTCTTCACCATCAAGTTCATTGAAGCGTTTGCATTTGAGGATTTGGATTCTTTGGATGATTTGGGTGAACAATATATCTGAGCACATAGGGAAAAAATGGCAATAGATCTGTTTAAAGGAACTTGTGTGTATTGTTGACAGTTAGTTTTGATTTTGTTGATGTTGACAATTAATGAATCTTTAGTGCTGACAGTCGATGGATGTAGATTGCAACAAGTGTTATGTAGGTTTGTTGACAGTTGTTGACTGCTATTGCCTACGTTAGTTTATGTTGTTGACAGTTGATTAAGTTTTATGTATGTTGTTGACAATTGTTGACTGCTGTTGTCAACGTTAGTGATTTCTTTTTAGCTTAGGCTTTTGTTGTTGACAATTATGATGTCATTTTGACAACATTTATGAAGTGTTTTTATTTTAATTGGTGACAAGTTTGTGATCTTTTGTTGTTGTTGACAAGTTCAGTCGACAATTGATAACTAATGAAAACTAATAGATATTGTCGTTGATGGTTTTGAAGTTCCTCGATTGTAGTTAACAGTTGTTTGCAGTTAACAAAGTTTAAAGATATTCCAAAATTCTCATAGAAGAGTATCTGTATCATGCATGCCCCTCCACTGATATTTCAAAGTTTAAGACAATGGTATTGAAAACTAATAGATATTGTCGTTGACAGTTGTTTGCAGTTGACAATTACTACAATCTCTGATGGAATTGAAACATAAGCAACAACCCAATAAAAAAAATGATGTCATCGTCTTTCAATCTACTTGTATAACCATGAGATTGTTGGTTCCACATGTCTTTTTATTGTGTCCAGTTATTCCACTGTTGTTGCACTTTTGCTTGGTGATGTTCTTCTTCTTTTTTGTATTCATTCTGAACTCTCCAATACACGGGATCCTATTTTTTCTTGGCCTTCCAATCTTTCTTCATACATTTGGTGGGAAACATGCTTTGTTGATGACGGTTTCCGGTACATCCTAATCTGACCTCATAGGCAATGGATATATTGTTTCTTGATATGCTATTAACCAGTTATCAGATTTGTAGTATTCACTTACAAAATCACTCGTTTTATACTTCATTTGCTGAATGGAGGCAATGGCATGTGAACATGGCAGTTTTTCCAAATCAAATTTCCTGCAACTGCATGTTTTTTGCGCCAGATCAACAACCCCCATGTAATCATTACTAAACACTTCAAATTGAGTACTATTCAAGACTTTTACGCCATACTTCTTGGATTTCATGCATCTTTTCTCTAGAATTTTGTTGATATTTGTGGGCAAACTGTTGTGGTTGCTCTCTGCATTTGCCCCGTGCTCATTAAACCACCTTGATATCAAATCTCTTATAAACTCAAATAAGACAACAATTGGAAATGCCCTTGCTTCCTTCAACGCTGAGTTGACACTTTCAACAAATGTTTGTAGTCATGATGTTGTATCTATCACCAGGAAAGCAAGCTCCGGACCATTTCTCAATGTCTACATCTTCCAAGTATTGTCCCATCTCAACATTTGACTTGCAAATATCATGGAAATATTTGTTGAATTCAATTGTTGTATAAATCTTAGCTGCCTTGGAGAACAACTTGTGAATTCCCTTTTCTTTGAATCTCATGTCCTTTCTTCCTTCAATGCTGAGTTGACACTTTCAGCATTGTTTGTAGTCTTGATGTTGTATCTATCATTAAGAAAGCAAGTTCTGGACCATTTCTCAATGTCTGAATCTTTCAAGTATTGTCCCATCTCAACATTTGACTTGCAAATATCATGGAAATATTTGTTGAATTCAGTTTTTGTATAACTCTTAGCTGCCTTGGAGAACAACTTGTGAATTCCCTTTTCTTTGAATCTCACTTTCAGATTTTGTTTCAAATGCCTTGTACATATGACATGCTTTGCACCAATATAGACTAATTCGACAGATTTTGCAATGTTGTTATGTCGATCTGAAACAAACACCATGTCGCTTGAACAAGGTATCACCTTCAACAACTCCTCAAAAAACCATTTCCAAGAGTTGTCATTCTCAGAATCTACAACGGCATATGCAACAGGGTAGATTTGTTGGTTTGCATCTTGAGCTGAGGCAGTAATCAAGCATCCTAAATTCTTGTTGTGTAGATGTGCTCCATCTATCTGGATGACCTGTCATCAATGTAATTAATACACAAATTTGTTACAATTTTGTTGTTGACAATAATATATATAATGTGTTATCTATTGTTGACATGCGTAGGCATTGTTGACAATTTTTTATAGTTGAAATATAATAGGGTTTTTTTCATTGTTGACAGTGATAGGATGTTGACACTCTAAAATTTATATAGTGTTTATATTCGTGAAATGGGATGATAGATTTTAATGATGAAATATGGCGTTGACAAAAGAATAAAGATGGTGTTGACAATTTATTATTGATGAAAATTATTGACAGAGGTTTTTGCTTTTCATACCTTTCTCATGTGTTGAAAACCTCTAATTGATACCCCAATTGAAATAAACACATACTTGAACCGATTATCATTGCCAATCTCAATACTTGTGTATGTTCCATTGTTTACAATTTTGAGATTGTAGCAATACGCAGGAAGAATGACATAGTTCTCTTCAGGCGAACCTCTTAACAATTTTTGTGCCTACTCTTGTGCTCTCCAAGCTTTATAGTAACTGATATTATGGAAGTACTCATTCCTCATATCATTACGAATCATATTTGGATTCGGCCCTTGGCTAACACCTTCAAATCTACATTTATTAGAAAAAAAATGAATCAATGATGACATTTATTGAAACAGTGATAATGTTTTGGTAAATTTGTTTGAAAATTATCTTAATTTTATTTTTTCTCCAATTGCTTGATATGAGGGTTGGATATTCCTTGTATATCTCACTTCAAATGGGCATGTATGCTTGTCATTGAATATCTTCACCTAAAAATAATTTAGCCCCGTAAGCTTCACAACCCTCATATTCCATTGACAAGCTTTGTCAACACATTTCAGTCTATAAAGTTCAGTTGTGGATCTGTCAACTCTGAAACCATAGATCTCACGCATCGCAACATTAGACATTGCTCTTTTTAACTCTTCCTTTGATGCGTGAAGTCGACCTACTTTTACATTTGTAGAATCTAGTGGAGTATCCACTTCTTCTTCATCATCTGTTTCACAACCGTTGCCAATTCTTAATGGTTGATGACTGTTGAAGGCATCAAGTGACGGTTGGAATTTGGTGTTGACAATTGTTTACAACGAGCTGTTGTTGTTGACATTTGATGACAAATCCAAGCTCTCAACAATTTCCTTACCGCTTCTCCTCTTATATGTTGTTATATATATAGGCATTTCCCAATAGACTTGAGGAGTGTTGTTAATTTGGTAGAAGGACTTGAGATCGTCATTGATGGTGCTCAAAATAGTAAAACAGGAAGTGGGCCCGGAGTACAGGGAATAAACAGACCCGACGGGACTCCCAAGGTGGATTCCGAGCCCACAACTATATCCCTATTTTAATTAAATAAATTCCCTCTCCGAGCGAGGTCTTCCGAAACCTCGAGGACGAGATCTAAGCCTCGTTGCCGACTCAACTGACACCCCCGCCCACCTGGTTCACTCAACTGCCGTCGTTCTCCTCAGCCAATCATCGGCTGCCACGCCTCCAGACCAATCAGAGACCTTGATCTCGGGCGTCCCACATCGGATAAACACCAAAACTCGATTCCCTAATTCTCTATAAATAGGGGAGAACCTCGTAGGTAGAAGGGATCAAAAAACGTCTTGAACTCAAGAACTATCTTGCTCGTTGAAGATTGACGTGTTGAAACATCGTCAAAAGACCTCGCTATAGACAAGTGAAGTCCACAAAAAGACTTCAAGTCACACAGAGTTTCGCTCACACCAAGGACCTCGCTACACAATCTCGCAAGCCATCTGCACCACACTCTTAGCTCAGCCTCGCGCCAAAATCAATCAAGCGGTCCGTAGGTGGTAGAGTCGCTTAACGATTAGGAGATCTCGAACATTGTTAGATCGAGATCTTGAATACTCGTAGGAGGTCTAGGGTGTAAATCTCGTCTGTTTGTAAGCCTCGTTGGCTTGTAACCTCGTTAAAAGGAAACAATAAATAAAGAGCAAGCGTTTGCACAATCGAATAAAATAATCTCGTTTCTTGTCTTCTAGCGAACGGTTTATTTCGGGTTTCATCACTGGCGCCGTCTATGGGAACCTCTTCATCCTAAGCAGTTTCTCGATTTGTGCAAACCTTGGCTTCGATCCCATCAAAATGGCTTGCCCAAACAATTTCTTCCCCCAATACCCCTATAACATGCCCGAAACCGCGCAGTGGACGGGCGCGAGGCCTCCGGGCTGCCCGTTCGGCCCCCCCCCCCCGGGCTGGACGTACACCGCCCCAGAAAACCCCTACCCATTCCAAGGGTATGAGCCGGGTGGCGCACCCCCGAACCCATATCCCTACCCGGGCTATGGGCAGTACCAGCAGGGCTTCGCCCCTGCATACGTCCCTGTCCCCCCCGGGGCAACCCCACTCCGAGTACGTGACTGCGTACGTCCCCGGACATGTGCCGAGACCCGAGACGTCCACCAACGGTTCGTCAACGGAGAGACCTCCCCGGGACCCGATGTAGATCTCGCGGTCCCATTCACGACGCTCAAGGATGCGGGACACAGAGTTGTCCGAAACGGTAGGGAGTGTTGTGCACCCAATGAAATCGAAATCGCGCCGCCAACCCGTCGAGGTCGGGTGCCATTCCCCTTTTGTGAACGAGATCCAGGAGGCACCTATGCCCAAAGGTTTCCATTGGCCACAAATGGGGCTCTACGACGGTACGACTGACCCGGAGGACCACATAAAACACTTTGCTGTCCAAATGAATGTCAACTCCTACAATGACACCGTATTCTACCGTATCTTCCCAACCACCCTAGACAAGGCCGCGATGACGTGGTTCATAAGCCTCAAGATAGAATCCGTGGCCTCGTTCGCTCAACTATGCGAATCCTTTATCGCACACTTCAACGGCTCAAGGAAGCTCAAAAAGAACATGCGGGATCTCCGCGGTATTGAGCAGGGAGAAAGCGAGCTGTTGGGCACCTTCTTCACGAGGTTCACCACCGCAGTAGCGGAGATCGCACATCGACGAATCCTCGGTGCGAGATACCCTCATGGGCAACCTGTGTCCGGGTCCTTTCAAGAATTTCATTTTCTTGAAATGCCTGATGACGTACGACAGCTTGTGCGCCCGGATCACGACCCAAGTATATGCCGAGGATGCCGCCAACCAGAGCTCGCGACCGAAGACCGACAAGGAAATCGTCGCCGAGGCTAAAGGGAAGGCAAAAATGGTCGCGCCGGCTGCGAGGGATGCGTATGTGACGCAGGCCCAAAACCCCGTCAACTACAACAACAATAACAACAGCAACAGAAACAATAACAACAACAGGAACAACAACAACAACGACAACAGAAATAACAACCACTATAACAACCGCGGAGGCGGCGGTGGGGGTTGGAGCTGCTTCGGCGGGAGACCACGAGGTTATAGAGGCAAGGGCGGCTCTGCGTACAACCCGAACGAAAAGGGGCGCACCAACCCCGCATCAGGGGCCAACACCGTGCCGCAAGGCCCGGGTCAGGCTCGGGCCAACTACTTCGAGCAACAAGCTCCCGCGAACCAGCCACGGTCTGAGCAGACAACAACGCCCGACGGGTATATCCATACCATCTCGGGCGGACCTTCGCTGGCTGGATCAAGCTAGGTGAAAAGAAAGAGGTACGCGGGGGCAAGCCACTACGAGCCCTCGGTATTCAGCGTTGCCCAGACCTCGCGGTCCCACGTAGGCTTGGCCTTCACCTCCGAAGATGCCGAGGGACTCCACATGGCACACTCGGACCCCTTGGTGGTGCATGCTCAAGTGGGCTCGAAAATGGTGAAGCGGGTGCTGGTGGACACGGGGTCCTCCGTGGACATCATGTACTACGGTGCTTTCGAGCAATTGGGCATCTCCGAGACGTCCCTGAAGCCCTACGCTGGGAAACTCACTTCCTTTTCGGGGGACAAGGTCGACGTCGCCGATCTCATAGACCTTTGGATGACGCTGGGCACCGGCTCCACGAGGAGAACCGAGATGGTGGAATTCACTGTGGTGCACCTGCCTTCGGTGTACAATGCAATCATCGGGAGAGTCTCCCTGATGAAGTTCCAGGCGGTGGTGTCCATCTACCACCTCAAAATGAAATTCCCCGTCGACGACGGAGTGGGGGAGGTAAAGGGCAACCAAGAAGAGGGCCGCGTTTGCTATGCGACCTCGGCAAAATAGAAGTGCCCGGTGTTCATGGTAGAGTCCTCCAGCGAGGCCGACCTTGAAGTCCGGGACTTCACGATCCCCACCCCTGAGGCAGAGAGAAGGGTGATATCCCCCTTCGAGAATGAGTCCGAAAAGATCTACCTGGGAGAATGTCTCTCCGGGACATCAGCAACGTCACTAGAAACCTTGCTTGCTGGGTCTCGTGATGTGTTCGCCTGGACCGCGAAGGACCTCCGCGGCGTCCCTCGAACCGTGGCCCAGCACTCCCTAGCGTCGACGTCACCACTCGCCCTGTGGTGCAGCGATGAAGAAAAATGAATGAGGAGAGGGCAAACGCCACAAATGACGAGGTGGCGAAGCTGCTGGCCGCGGGATTCATTCGCGAGGTTCAATATCCCCAATGGTTGTCCAACGTCGTACTGGTAAAAAACGCCAGCGGGAAGTGGAGGATGTGCGTGGACTTCAAGGATCTCAACAAATCCTGTCCCAAAGACAGCTACCCCTTACCCTTGATCGACGAGCTGGTCGACTCAACCGCATGTCATGGGGTATTGAGCTTCCTCGATGCATACTCAGGATATAACCAAGTCTTGATGAGCCCGAGTGACGAGGAGGAGACGTCCTTCATCATCCAACGAGGTACTTATTATTACAAGGTCATGCCATTTGGCCTAAAAAATGCGGAGGCCACCTTTTAGCGTCTCGTCTACCGCGTCTTTAAAAATCATGTGGGAAGGAACGTGTCGGCCTACATCGACGACATCGTAGTGCGGAGCAAAAGCCCCGAGGAGCATCTGGCCGATCTCCACGAGGTATTTGTGACCCTCAAGCACAATCATCTCAGCCTGAACCCCGAGAAGTGCGTCTTCGGCGTGTCATCAGGGAAGTTCCTAGGCTTCATGATCAGCGAGCGCAGGATCGACGTCAACCCCGCCAAGGTCGATTCGATTCTCTCAATGAGGTCGTCGCGATCTCGCACAGAGGTACAACGTCTCAATGGTGCCGTGAACTACTTGGGGAGGTTTTTCTCCCGCTTGCCGGACAAGTCTCTGCCCTTCTTTGCAGCCCTCAAGAAAAACGACAAGTTTGTTTGGGACGAGGGGCTAGAGCTCGCTTTTTCCGAGCTAAAAGCCTTCCTATCAAAGCTCCCTACGTTGTCACCTCCAATGGCATGCGAGGACTTGCATTTATATGTGGCGGTGAGCCTGGAGACGGTCAGCGCGGTGCTAACCAGAAAAGCCACGCACCCAGTCTACTTCACAAGTCGCGTGCTCCAGCCCGCGAAGCAGCGATACTCCCCGACAGAGAAGATGGCACTGGCCGTCGTAACCCTCGCCAGGCGCCTGCGCCCTTACTTCCACGCGCACCCGATTCAGGTCCTCTCTGACCTCCCACTTCGACTAATCCTCCACCAGCCCGCCCTCTCCGGGCGAATGACGAAGTGGGCAGTCGAGCTCTCCGAATTCGACATCAGCTACCTCCCTAGAACCGCAATGAAGGGGCAGGCCCTCGCTGACTTCATGGTAGAGGTCACGTTCCCCGAAACTAATGCGAGCTCGAAGGAGTAGAAGGTATTCGTTGATGGTTCACGATGCGGTGCCGGTGGCGGGGCTGGCGTGTTCCTCGCCGGTCCCTCGATTGAGATGGAGTACGCCCTTAACTTCGCCTTCGATGCCACCAACAACGAGGCCGAATATGAGGCCATGATTGCCGGAATAGAGATGGCGCTCCTCAGTGGAGCCCGCAAAATCAAGGTCTACACCGACTCCGAGCTAGTTGCACGTCAGCTCAACTGGCAATACGACACCCGGACGGGGTTCCTGCCTGTGTACCGAGAGAAAGTTAAGGCCTTGGTGTCGTGCCTAGAAACCTTTGCGGTAGAGTCCATCCCGCGAACCTCGAACACAAAAGCGGATGCTCTCGCGAGGTTGGGCTCTGCCCTCCCCTTGGAGGTAGGAAATCGCGTGATACTCTCGCGGAGTGTAACTAGCGAGGTTCTCTCCGTAACCACTGGGGACTGGAGGACCCCGATCACGTGATACGTGGAAAGCGGCATCCTATCAGAGGACCCCCGTAGAAGCTCAGAAATAGAAAATACAGGAGGCATGCTATTGCGTTATCGGTGGCCGACTTTATCGTCGAGGCTACGCTGAGCCCAATTTGCTATGTTTACCGACCGAGTCAACGGAGCATATCCTCTACGAAGCATATGAGGGGGTCTGTGGTGGCCACCCAGGATGGCGAGCCCTATCACATAAAATCACCCATTTGGGGTACTTTTGGCCCACTCTCCGGCAAGACGCGAGGGCCTATGTCCAGCGATATGACGGGTGTCAGAAGCACGGTAACCTCCAGCACGCCCTGACCTCGCGCCTACTCTCCATGCACACGCCATGCCCCTTCGCGATGTGGGGGATGGACATCCTCGTCCCCTTCCCCAAGGTTGTTGGCCAGGTGCGGTGTATCTTGGTCATCGTCGACTATTTCACGAAGTGGGTCGAGGCACAAGCAATGGCAAAGATCACGGGGACAAAGGTCGGTGACTTCCTATGGAAGAACCTCGTCTGCCGCTTTGGCGTTCCCAAGACCATCATGACCGACCATGGCCCCCAATTCGAATGCGAAGAGACTCGGACCTTCTGCTCCGACCTGGGCATAAACCTCAAGTTTTCCTCTGTGGCCCACCCCCAGTCCAACGGCCAGGTGGAGAAGGTCAACGCCCGCATCTTGACCGATCTAAAGAAGCGCCTAGGCATGGCGCATGGTCGCTGGGTGGAACTCCTTCCACGCATCCTCTGGACGTATCGCACAACCGCGCGCCGCGCAACGGGAGAAACACCTTTCGCTCTAACCTACGGGGAGAAGGCACTAGTCTTAGTGGAGAACTTGGTCCCCTCGGCGAGAGTTTTCGATTTCAACGAAAAAGAGAACGAGGCCAACCTTAATGTCGAACTGCAATTCAGAGACGAGTTGCGCGAGGTGGCTGACCTGCGCTCCATGGAATACAAACGTCGCGTGGCAGTGTACCACGACAAGAGGGTTAGGCCTCGGTTCCTGGCTACGGGTAGCCTCGTCTTGAGGCGTACCAAAGGTGGCAAGTTGGACCCTAACAGGGAGGGGCCATACCTCCTCGGCGAGGAGGTCGCGCCCGGAGCTTTCAAGCTCAAAGACAGTGAGGGACGTACCCTGAGCAAAACATGGAATGTCGAAAGACTCAAAAAATACTATGTGTAAACTCTCCAAACTCTGCTATTTCCATCGGATTTTGTGAATAAAGTGTCGTGGAATTTTCAAACCTGCCTTTAAAATAAAAATCCCGTGTTTAAGTCCACCCCTAGCTTCCCACTTGGGGTTGGAGAACCTCGTGTTTAAGTCCACCCCTCGCTTCCTACTTGGGGTTGGAGAATCTCGTGTTTAAGTCCACCCTCGCTTCCCGCTTGGGGTTGGAGAACCTCGTGCTTAAGTCCACCCCTCGCTTTCCGTTTGGGGTTGGAGAACCTCGTGTTTAAATCCACCCCTTGCTTCCCGCTTGGGGTTGGAGAATCTCGTGTTTAAGTCCACCCCTCGCTTCCCGCTTGGGGTTGGAGAACCTCGTGTTTAAGTCCACCCCTCGCTTCCCGCTTGGGGTTGGAGAACTTCGTGTTTAAGTCCACCCCTCGCTTCCCGCTTGGGGTTGGAGAACCTCGTGTTTAAGTCCACCCCTCGCTTCCCGCTTGGGGTTGGAGAATCGTGTGTTTAAGTCCACCCCTCGCTTCTCGCTTGGGGTTGGAGAACCTCGTGTTTAAGGCCACCCCTCGCTTCCCGCTTGGGGTTGGAGAATCTCGTGTTTAAGTCCACCCCTTGCTTCCCGCTTGGGGTTGGAGAACCTCATGTTTAAGTCCACCCTTCACTTCCCGCTTGGGGTTGGAGAACCTCGTGTTTAAGTCCACCCCTCGCTTCCCGCTTGGGGTTGGAGAATCTCGTGTTTAAATCCACCCCTCGCTTCCCGCTTGGGGTTGGAGAATCTCGTGTTTAAGCCCACCCCTCGTTTCGCATTTAGGGTTGGAAGCAATCAATAATCATCGTCCAAGATCCGAGCAAGGCTCGTGATCATGCGAGATCCGAGCACGGCTCGAGATCGTGGCATAAAACCAGCGCCCGATGTGTCTCGAAAGTGCCACAAGTATTGTGACACTCGGGCCATGGGGTTGGATCGGGATATCTATACAAGTAAATTAAAGCAAGAAACACAAACACAACCATAGGACAAGAAAAAGTTGCATAAAATAAGGCCAAAAGGGCCGAAGTATTTAATTACAGACCCCGGCGGGGCCACCAACATAACAGAAATAAAAAAACACTAAAAGATCAGAGGCGTCCTTCATTCTTCCGGGGCCTCGGTGGTGGGTTCCGTAGGGATTTGACAGACGGGTGAATCATGGATTACCACGGGCTGGGAGCTCGGCGAGTCGGTCGTAGGGTGAGAGTCCACGACAACGGGGTGTGGGCTTCCCTGGACAAGGTCCTTCGTGGGCGGTGCCTCGGAAGCCACGGTCCCATCCTCCCTGAGGAAGAACTCGCATTCTCCCTCGGGCTCCTCCCCGGTTTCCTCCCCCATAGTCTCTGTGTAGTTGGGGTTGAAGAAGGAAATACGGGAGTCGATGTGCCCGTACTTCGCCACCGCCTGCTTGACCCCCATGCGGACGGCCTGGCGGAACATTTTTTGCACGCTGCCCACCAACTCCTCCTTGTACGCTGCAGACTCCACGTACTTGGGCCCCGCAGCCTCCACCTCCTCGTGCAGCTCGCTAACGCGCTGTCGAAGGCTGGTGATCTCCTCCTCGGCCTTCAGGAGCTCTACTTCCTTCTCCCTGAATAATTTGTGCTCCGCGGATAGCTTACCCTGGAGCTCCTTGTTCTCAGCTTTGAGGTTTTCTACCTCCCCCTCGAGGCCCCTGATGGCCTTTTCCCCCTCCTCCTTGGCCTTCCTAACCTCCTCCTTGGCCTTCTTTGCCTCATCCTTGGCCATGGCGGCCTCCTTGGCCTCGTCCGTTGCCGCAACCTCGACGGCCCGAATCCGTCTCTCGACCTCCGCGAGGTCCTTGTTCTTCTTTTCGATCTCGGCGTCGTGGGCCTTGAGCTTCGCCTCCATCTTATCCATCTTCTTGTGGAGGAGGCTGACGCGACTGCAATTGTAATTCTCAAAGAAATGGTGCTGAAAAAAAAAAAAAAAAACGTGTTAAAACAAAGATGATAATAATGGAACCAACAAAAAGAACAACCTCGAGGAAGTAGGGCATACCATCGCCGAATAGCGGAGGATCCCGTCGTTGAGGGCGGCCTCCGAGAGTTTGTTTGCCCACACAACCTCTTCCTTCCAATCCGCCCTTTCCCAATCCTTGGGCACGACCCGGGCGGGTCCAGGGTAGTGAAATTTGTCGGCAGGGGGCCAGGTGGCAGACACAACCCGGCTCACGGGGCTGGAGCGTTGGGCCGCCTCCCCTCCCGAGGTCCCCCTCTGGCCGCCCCCTTCTGTTTCTTCGTCTTGTCCTGGCGGGGGGGGGGACCCTCGGACTCTTATCTCTTGGATCCGGCCCCGTCGCCGGATCCTCGGGAGACTTGGGAGGACGTCCTCGCGACGTCCCCCTTAGACGAAGCCCCCTCGGTAGTCTTTACCCCGGGCTCCTTCGGCGGCGGGGGTGTTGCCTTCGGTTGCGAGGTAGGTGGCCTCGCCTGCGGTGTTGGTTCCTTTATAACGACCCCCTTTTATCCTCGGGGGACTGGGGCGGTGGAAGTAGAAGTCGCAGGTCTCTTGCCTTGCGCCTTCGAGGTTAGAGCGCCGAAGAGGTCCACTGTCAAAGAAAGACATAAAATAAGTTAGATAAAAAGCAAGAAATGAGACATAACAACGAGTCAAGCTAGCATGACCCGAGCGAAGGCCTGTGGTCGTCACTAGATAAGCGAGGTTTTCAACCTCGTTGCCTAAAAACAAGGGCAAATAACAAAAACAAACAACAAGAAGGAAATTAAGTACCCTCTTTGCCCTCGCGGGGTGGAAGGGTGAGGCTCAGGCCGACCTGCTCAAGCCGGTCCTATGCTAGATACTCCTGGAACGATTCCTGAAGGTCCGGGGTATATCGGGCCTTGAGTTCCCTGAGTTTGGTGGCTTTATGTGCGCCCTTGGGCCGAACGAAGTTGTCCGGTGTCCTGGGAAAGTTGAGATACCTCTCAGTAGGGTCTCGAACCAGGAACCATTTCTTCTTCCACGGCCCGACGTTCGAAGGGGCCGTGTTGAGTTTAATACCCGGCAAGCTAAGATTGACGAGGCAGGACTCGTGTTCCCTCCTCGCTAGAAATAGGCTCAACATGATGTCGAGATTCGGCCCATCCCCAAGCTCGCGGTTATGAACGGTGTAGGCACACAGCGGCCTCCACGCATTAGGAAACAGCTGTGCAGGGCAAACGCGCATGGCCCACAAGAAATCGACGATGTGTGGGGCCAGGGGAAGCCTGAAGCCAGCCTGGAGACTGTGTAGATGCACAACCACGCACCTTTCATAGTGCGCCAAAGAGCAACCCTCCCCTTCGGGAAGCGCTAGCTCAACTCCCTCGGGCCAGGCGAAGTCCTTGCAATGTCTGCGAGGTCTTTAGGCCCCAGGTCCGTAGGCACCCCCTCGGACAGAAAGGTCCCTCCTAAGTCCAGGGACATCGATATCCTCTCCTCGAGGATGGGCGGCACGCTAGACACAGCATCGGTGATGTGCTTCGTAAAAAAGCTTGCGAGCTCGTTGGAGTCGGACGACCTCGCGATAACATCAGCCACTTCCTCATCAAAAATCGATGACGAGGCCATTTCGATACCAGACGACGTGCGAAGACGGGAGAAGAGCGAGTTAACGGAAGCGTGAGAATCGCTGGAAGAGGGATTGTTGAAAACTAACGGTGGAGACCTCGGGTTCTGAGAATCACTGGCCTCGACGCTCCCTACGATCTCAGAAGCCTCCTCGTAGAAACTCTATTGAACTTTAAACGTGAAGCCTGGTGGGGGGCTCAAGGAGGTTTTCCTAGGCATGAAAGAGCGACGTCCAGGCCACGGAAGGCGAGCACCTGGAAAAGAAAGAAGTGTTGAGACATCGGGCAAAGCAACCAAAAAAAGAAAACGCGAGGTCACAAGGGGAGAAGGCCACGTGGCACCCTAGGGCTAATCTGACAAGATAGGACGGCAGGAAAGCAGTTGAAGCGCCAAAAAGAGGAGAGAGAAGGGGGAAATTAAACCAGTGGTGGAAGCCCAAATGTCCCGTCAGTCGGGCATCATGACGTTTGGGTTTCCAAGGATCTCAAATTTCAAAACGGCGAAGGGAAACGCAGAAACCTAACCGTCGATTGGCAGAAGAAGGGTTCGAAGGCGTGGTGGTCGCCACCCTCTCCCCATCGTCTCGCCGCCATGACGCTGGCGCAAAACACCAAGAAATAACCGTTGCCCACTAGGGCACAAAACAAAGCAAGAGAAAACGCAAAGAAAAGATGGCAAGGGCACCGCGCAGAAGCACACACCGCCCTCACCATCACCATTTCGCCGCCGTGACGCCGGCACGAAACACCGGGCAAAGCACCATCACCTGCCTAGGACACGAAACAAAGAGAGAACAAAAAGAAGAAAATAAAAGGCGTCGTGCAGACGCGAGCGTCGCCCTCACCCCCTCCGTTTCGCCACCGTGACACCGGCCCGAAACGCCAGGGGGCGTCTGTCTCCCATTAAAGCAGAAGGCGGCGAGAGAAAAATGAAGAACATCGAAAACGAGAAAAGAGAGTTGAGCACTTACTTGCTTAGAGTTGGTGCGGGTAAAAACGGTGGCGGTCCTGGAAAAAGTCGGACGGTCGTCGATAACCGCCTAAAAACCGTTGCCGGAAACTGGAAGGGCAAGAGAGAGAGAGAGAGAAAGGGGAAATGCCGAAGAAAGAAGATGAAGATGAGGCGTGTGAGAGACGCCCCTTATAAAGAACAGGCTTGGGCCGCTCCTCGCTCCCGAAAGGCTTATTGGGCCTATCCTACCTGGACGTCCCATTAAGCAAGGTACGGGGAGCGAGCCCAGGAAGCCTCACACGTACGAGCAAGAGAAAAACCTAAGTGTCAGGCCTCGCAAAAGAACCCCTCACGAAGCATCCACCTAACCTCTCAACCTCGCATCTCGCGACCCTAAGAAGTACAAACCCCGCACCCCGGTTTTTGGTGAGTCAAAGTGCCCTTCATGTTTATGACCCGGGGTCCTCGAAACGAGGTCCCCAGGCCATGGGGTTGTGATGGTGCTCAAAATAGTAAAACAGGAAGTGGGCCCGGGGTACAGGGAATAAACGGACCCAACGGAACTCCCAAGGTGGATTCCGGGGCCCACAACTATATCCGTCTTTTAATTAAATAAATTCCCTCTCCGAGCGAGGTCTTCCGAAACCTCGAGGACGAGATCTAAGCCTCGTTGCCGACTCAACTGACACCCCCGCCCACCAGGTCCACTCAGCTGCCGTCGTTCTCCCCAGCCAATCATCGGCTGCCTCGCCTCCGGACCAATCAGAGACCTTGATCTCGCGCGTCCCACATCGGATAAACACCAAAACTCGATTCCCTAATTCTCTATAAATAGGGGAGAACCTCGTAGGTAGAAGGGGTCGAAAAACGTCTTGAACTCAAGAACTATCTTGCTCGTTGAAGATCGACGTGTTGAAACATCGTCAAAAGACCTCACTATAGACAAGTGGAGTCCACAAAAAGACTTCAAGTCACACAGAGTTTCGCTCACACCAAGGACCTCGCTACACAATCTCGCAAGCCATCTGCACCACACTCTTAGCTCAGCCTCACGCCAAAATCAATCAAGCGATCCGTAGGTGGTAGAGTCGCTTAACGATTAGGAGATCTCGAACATTGTTAGATCGAGATCTCGAATACTCGTAGGAGGTCTAGGGTGTAAATCTCGTCTATTTGTAAGCCTCGTTGGCTTGTAACCTCATTGTAAGGAAACAATAAATAAAGAGCAAGCGTTTGCACAATCGAATAAAATAATCTCGTTTCTTGTCTTCTAGCGAACGGTTTATTTCGGGTTTCATCAGTCATCAGTTTCTATTGTGTATGGATTTCTCAAATTTTGAGATGGATGCAAGTGTGACAAGCAAACAGTTGTTGCTGATGCGTTGATATTGAACCTTTGCATAATCATTTTCCTTAAAGACTCTAGATCAACGTTACCTTCTAGGACAATTGCTTTTGATTTAACATCTCCAACATATGTATAATCTCTACTTCCAATCTTCCAATCTCCTCCAATGCACACTGTCAGTATTTTAAAATCCATTTGTTGAACATGAACAAACATTCAATGTCAATGGCTATTTGGTCACAATATATTTTGTTGATAAAACACTAGCTTTTTGTTGACAGCAGATTTGTTGATTGTCTTTAACTATTCAATAATTGTTGACAGTGGTTGTTTGAAAAATAAGATAAAGAATACAACCTTGATGAAAATAATACAGTTTATTAAACCTTTGTTGTGAATCATTGTCAACCACTATCATCTGTTTGATTTAGTAGAATGTCAACAATCTTCTTTAATGTCAAAAACTATCAATGTTTGTCATCAAATCGTTGACAGTAATGAATTTTTTCAAATTAAATGAATCAACAACTATCATCAACAAATGTCATCAACTTGTTTTAATTGTGTTGACAATGTTTGATGACAATAATGCAAGAGGGGTAATCTTGCTTTAGTTGACTGTCAACAATTATCATGAACAAATCACTCTCTCTGTCAACAATTGTCACTAAATTTTCATGAAATTATTTCACGCATCAACAACTATCATGAAATAGATGACAACGGTTGTTGACAAAGCAGCAAAAGAGGTCAAAATCGTTGACGATAAATCACAGATTTTCAACATCTGTCAACAATAATTATCAACTACTTTATTAATGTTGTAATCAAGTATAATCAGATCGAAGCAACTCGTTTTTTCAACATAAATGAAAATTAAACAACTGTCAACAAGTGCTTGATTGGAAACAGATTTTTATACAGTCGAAAAACAGTGTCAACAATTTGCTTTTTTCAAAATAAATATAAAATTGATGTAAGAATATGCATTCGTTAGTGTATATAGTGTGTAAAATATGGTGATGATGACAGATTTGGTAAAAAGTAGCTCGCTTGTCATCAAAATAAAATCAAATCTTGCGAAAATGGCACTAACCTGCTCGGATGTTGTTGACAGTTTACACGTCTTGATTTTGAGCGTTCTTCAACCGTTTACCATGTTTTTATGAGTTTGATATCGAACGTCAATGGATTTTCTGTGTTTGAAATCGTTCTTCAACCAATTATCGCGTTCGATTTTCGTCAACGAAACTGGAAGTTTGCGTGGGGGAGGGGACAATGGAAGCTTGTGTCAACGAACCTGTTGTTGCGTGGTGGGAGAGGGTTATAGCGCACAATTTTACCTTTTTTGTTAACTAATATGTAATTTCACCCCCTATTATAGGCTAATTACCAAAAACGCCCAAAAACTAATTATAATTATTAGTTTTGCTTTTTTATTATGTATTAAAATGATGATTTTTTTTTCATTTTTTCATTTTTATTTTATTTTATTTTATTTTATGTTTTTATGTTTTTTATATTATGTATTAAAATTCCGATAGCCAAGACTTTCTCGGTAAGGACTACCCAATCCCTACCGAGAAAGCCTTGGCCCCCACAAATATTTTTGCAAGAAATATAGAGGCATTGTTGACATCCACCTATCTCAAGGGCCAATCAAGAGTAAGTGCCAAACTTTAAATAATGCGGATAGTAGTTGGCTTTATGATCAAACAAAGTGTCAAAATAATCAACTCCGGCCTCTTGATTAAAATCCTTGGCGACCAAACGAGCCTTGTATCGATCAATAGACCCATCTGATTTCCGTTTAATCTTGTAAACCCACTTACAACAAACAATGTTAGCGTTAGGAGCCCGAGTAACTAAGTCCCAAGTCCCGTTTCTCATTAAAGCATCTTATTCTAATTGCATTGCATGCTGCCATTCGGGATTTTTGTGGCTTGATGGAAAAATTTAGGTTCAGAATGGGCTAGGAGAGCAGTGTGGAGAGGATATTTTGTGGAAAGTAAGGCTTTGGGTTTTAAACTGTGAGTTCGAGATCGGGTTTTCATGGTGTGAGAGGATTGGCCAGGGTGGCGAAACCAAGATGGTGCAGCCGGATATGGGACATGATTTGAGGGAGGTGTTGTGGCAGAAGTAGAAGGGGAAGGTGATGAAGAAGAGGCGGGTTGTAATGCCATCTGTAGTGGGTCATTCTCTGGAGGAACCGAGGGCATGTTTAGACTGTTGGAATGGATTGACACAAGCGAAGACATGGACATGGTCAGGTTTGGTGAATTTAGAGGTGAAACGGGCAACACATCCGGGACTGGAGGAGGTGTGGGCTGACGTGAGACAAGAGGTGACGGGGCTGGTATGGCAGTGGCTTGCTGCAAGACGTGAAGTGGTAGTGGCGGGTAAGACACATGTGTCGGGGAGGGAGGAGCGGATGTTGTCATAGAGGGGAACGAGAAGACTTCCTCGTCAAAGAAAAGAAATCGAGACACATAAACTCATCTTGTGGGGACATGAAAACAAATATACCCTTTATGTTTAGAGCTATAACCCAAAAACAAGCACGGAGATGATCGATATTCAAGTTTAGCATTGTTGTAGGGGCTAAGAAAGGGATAGCAAAGACACCCAAAGGATTTAAGGAAGGCATAATCCGGTGTTTTTCCATACAAGACTTCAAAGCGAGATTTAAATTGAAGAATCGAGGTAATTGTTCTATTTGAGAGATACACGGAAGTGTGAAATGAATGCTCCCAAAATTTAATTGGCACGTTAGCATGAGCAAGTGGAGCAAGACCCTTTTGATAACCCGATTATAGCATCCGGAAGACCCATTTTGTTGTGGAGTATGGGGATAGGAGACACGGTGTTCTATGCCAAGAGATTCAAGGTACTTAGAAACATTCCAATATTCTCCTCCCCAATCAGTTCTGAATACTTTAATAAGAGTGTAGAATTGTGTTTGAATGAAATTAATGAATGCTTGAACAACCGAACAAACTTGAGACTTGTTTTGAAGGAAATAAACCCAAACAAACTTGGAATAATAATCAATAAAACTAAGATAATATTTATTGCCATTAAGGGATAAGTTTGAGGAAGGACCCCATACACCAGAATGAACTAAATCAAATGGTTTAACAATAGTAGAAGTACGACTAGATAAATGAAAGCGACGACTCTTGTGAATTTGACAAGCACAACAGACTAAATTCATTTTATTGGAGGAGACAGGGAGACGAAAACTAGAAACCAAACGATGTATGACGGACTCATGTGGATGAGAAAACCGGTGATGCTAGCAGGATATGGAAGCTCACTCACCAACAAACGCAATAGGACGACTCGAATGCAAAGGAAAAGACGACTATGAGGGTAGATGGTAAAGACTATTTTCAACGGTTCCTCTTAGAAGAATATGACCCTGCGTGTTCTTAACAAGACAACAGTTGGCATGAAATTCAACATAAACATCATTATCCTTAGCCAATTGAGAAACACTGAGCAAATTTTTGGTAATTTTTGGAACAACAAGAATATCAGATAAGGGTAAAGGCTGAGAAGCATGCTTTTCATTTAAAATAGAAGACCCTAATTGAGTTATGGGAAGAGACATACCATTTTCAATGACTAACTGATCACCGCCATCATAATTGGGGTCGATAGTGAGGTTGTTGAAGTTAGCTGTAATTTGGCGATTGGAGCCTGAATCCACATCCCACGAATATGAAATTTCATATTGACATTCAATTGTTTATGCTGAGCGATTGACAGTAGGTTCTAGTTGGTTTAAATCATCTGCAACATGCAGATTTGTGACGGGAAAATCATTGAAATTGACCCGATTAAAGCAATTCATAACCTCATGGAGTCATGGCCATGTTTGCCACAAAGTTGAAAAACAGGACGTCCACATCCGACACCAGGAGAATAATTTCTAGCACCAGCGGTCTAATTTCCAACACCATCAGAAAAATGGCCAGTAGGGCTTGCATGTGGACGTTCATATTGAGAACCAAAGGAGGAGCGACCTCGACCGCGCCCGCGTCGGCCACGAACTGATGCGATATTGGCCGACGAGGTGATCTGATCGGAGAGGGCTCGAGTATCTTCCTCAAATCGTTGCTCCTCTAGAAGGAGATGACCAAGTAATTCATCAAACAACACCAGTTCTGGACGAAGAGCAAGGGCCGATCGAAAGGAGGAGAACTGAGTGCTTAGGCTGAGTAGGATATACGACACCAAATCAGTGTCCGAGACCATGTGAAGACACTCCTCTATTTCGTCGGCAAGGGCCCGTATCTTCTCAACATAATCGAGAATGGACAGAGACCCTTTGTGATGACAACCAAAAGAAGACATTGAAATTCTTATATGGGAATAGGCCACGAACACTAAGGAAGAGAATGAAGTCAATGGAATGTCGAATAGAAATCTCGAAAGTTTGTGTTCACGCTGAATTCTGGACAGGTTTTAGTAAACTAGTCATAACTTTGTTGATTTTTATCAGCTCATTCAAGGAGATAATTCCGTATCAATTGGTATCAGTTATCCAGGTTGAGATAAGTTTCATTCTTTGATTTTTCATATTGATCTTCAATGTATCTTAGTGCGGATTTTATCAGCGCCTTCGACTTCACTTGGCGATTTCGGAAAGCATCGAACCCGAAATTTGCTCAAATGAACACCCAATCGAAGATAATGACGAGTGCTCTTCAATTTTAAACAGTCTTTTCACATATTCCAGCGATATGATTGAGGAAAATTATGATTTTGAGGAGTACATAAAAGAAGATGAACCGCCAAATTTGCTTACTTTGGATCCTATTGAGGATTCTATTGCTTGGCCAACGTTGTCATCATCAAAGTCGACCCTTGCACCTCCTAGATAACCCCAACATGGGTCAATATGGAACCTATGGAGGTACCAAAAGCAACCCCACTTGTGGCCATGGTTGAGGAAGAAGAAGAGATATCAACAAACGACACAACTATGGTATGCCCGAGCGTGCTTGAATTGGTGCCCATGCAATTCAATGAAGATCTTTTTTCTAAATTCGAGAATTCGTACCATGTCCTTTTGTTCTTTACCAATGTCACCTTGATGATAAGTCAAATTCAAGTGGAGGAGAATGATGACAACCAAAAGAAGACATTGAAATTCTTATATGGGAATAGGCCACGACCACCAAGGAAGAGAATGAAGTCAATGGAATGTCGAATAGAAATCTCGAAAGTTTGTGTTCACGTTGAATTCTGGACAGATTTTAGTAAACTGGTCATAACTTTGGCTACAAAAATGGTCTCAAGCTCTTCAAGATGTGTTGGAAAGATAACTCAAAGATCTACAACTTCATAGTTAATGTCAAGTTGAGATTCCAACAATAAGAAGATCAAAATCCAGTTTTACTGAGAGCTGCGCAAAATTCTGCGGGAATTATCTACTTTCCATAATTAGTTTCTTATTATTAATATTTTAAGAATTTAATAGCTTTGATATTTTATATTTTAGATAGAAATCAGAACTACATTATTAGATGTTTTATTGGTTTATTTTATCTTTCTATATTTATGTTATCTTTTATTTTAGGATACAAACTTGAGAAAAGATAGAAAATAATCAGTTGACTTGTAACTGACTCTTCCTTTGCTTGTTCTCCAAGTTTCTAGTCCTCTCTTGTTCTATTTAAACTATGTTTTTCATTTAATAAAAATTAGACCAGACTTGGAGAATAACTTGGCATTGTTATTCTCGAGTCTTTGGTCCAAAATAACATTCGTGTCTTGTAATCTTCATAACTTTTGCAATTCAACTCCAAATTGAGTGATTCAAATTTGTGTGTTCTTATAATTGATTCCTCCATCTTTTGATTCAATTAAGGAGAGAAAAGAGTGATTAATTTCGTGCACTCAAAGGCAAAGAGAAGTACTTGTCAAGATCGGGACAAAACAAGACCGAATTGTCACCATCGAGCATTTGAGGAGATAATTCCGTATCACTTCGGTCAAGGTTTGAAGTTGATGTCGTAGATGCGTCTGTTGGGCACTCTCCTGAGCGTGGAACATGTGTTGAAGGATGGCCCAAGCTTTAGCGGTGGTGGTTGCTCTAGCCACATGCCCTAAGAGAGGCATGGTTAAGGTTGACCGAATCCAGAGAAGGACAAGTCTGTCCTTGTGAACCTAGGCGAAATACGCTGCGAACACAAGTAGGGGCCGGAGCATCGGAGACCGTTAGCGCCGCAATGGCCACCTCAGTGGAGATACTAGAAGAGGCAGAGAGAAGGATTGTCGGATCGACAATCGTGGCTGGCGGCGGAGTGCTCGGATCAGGAAGGAGGCGAGATCAAACGCTTCCAAAGCGGAGCAGGTCGTATTACGCCACAACGAGTAATTTGTGCGATATAAGCGAATCGAAAAGTTTGGAAGATGAAAATTCGGGGTCGATTCATCAAATGACACGAAAGAAAGGAGTTGAGTAGGGGATGTGGGTTGGGAAGTCATTGATCGTGAGGATCGTAGGTTAGGCTGATACCATGTAAATACAATAATTTTGACCGGAGAAGATGATCATTCCCATTGTATTGATATATAAAAGGTTATAATATATAAGGCAATCCCTAAGAATCAATAAGTACGTTAACCTTATTAGAATAAAATCTAAACTGATAAAGGAAACTAATAATAAAAGAATAATAGATATACAAATATAAACAATACTCCCTCCGTTTCAAAATAGTTGTTCTTATAGCCATTTTTTTTTTGTTTCAAAATAGATGTTCATGTAACTTTTTTTTCCATTTATACCCTTATGTATACCCCACTTTACACATATCCCAAAATTTTCATTGATAATTGGAAAAAAATAAAGAGTACTTATAGGGGTAATTTGGGAAGAAAAATATTTTCTTAATATGTGTGAAATTTTGTCTAAGATCAACTATTTTGAAACGGAAGGAGTATATTAGTAATCTGTAGCAAACTAGCAATGATTTCGACCAAAAAAAAGCAAACTAGCAATGATTCTTCAAGCTAGAAAAATATTTTCTTAATATGTGTGAAATTTTGTTTAAGATCAACTATTTTGAAACGGAGGGAGTATATTAGTAATCTGTAGCAAACTAGCAATGATTTCGACCAAAAAAAAGCAAACTAGCAATGATTCTTCAAGCTACTCTAAGCATTTTGGCATACAAAAGCCTCTTGAGTCTTGAACCTTCGGGGGTACGGTTCTGCGTGAGGCTAACGGGTGTCTGAAAATCTGAAATTGTTGATGCTTAAACACTAATCCCGAAATGATAGCTACATGATGTGTTTGATTCTACTCATAAAATCTCTAAGAACGTACAAACCTACAAATCAAATAATTTTTTTTTTTAATATTTGCTCTTTGACTTATTTGCACCTGAATGTTGAGCAAGTCATATATGATGGTCAAATTTCGTACCCACAAATGGAATTGATAACAGTCAACCTACGCATTATTCAAATTGGTTGAACAATTTCCTCAACTCAAGCATGTTAGGTTAGAAAACCATTCATAAATCCATCATATAATAGTTCATCATGGTCAAAGTTTTACTTTAATACAAGTATATTAAAATCAAAACCAATTAGCCATACAACCTCCATTCAGAAAATAAAGTCCTATTAGTCTTCTAATTTTATCAAGAAATATATGTCATTTTAAAATTGTACTTATAGGTAATGATTTATTGGTGAGTTATGAAATTTATTATTAAAATTTGCACATATTGATAGTTTTAAATTCTCTTTATTCATTGACTACAAATGAAAGACTACATAATAATTCATAGATTTTGAAAAAAATCTATGAATTAAAATTTTGTGTTATTTCTTTTGGGGACATAATAACGGACTACATATATAATAACTACATACCCCAAAAAAACATACACAAAAAATTCTCTTAATATAAATTCTCATAACATTTGTAGTCAATGAAATTAAAGACTACATAATAACAAAAAAATTTAATCAATATGGACAATCTTTTGGAGATGGAGAGAGTATTAGTTGTTCATTATTGTTTATTAATATTTGTGAGAATGTAGTTGTTCATCCGTGAATAAGTAGTTGTTTAATTAAAAGGAGATATACATACTATATCGCTTGCGTAAATTTATTTGCTCATCTATAATACTTATTCATTTTCAATATGTTACTTGTTCATTTACAATATCTTAATTGTTTAATGTGTATTAAAGGAGAGAGAAAGTTTAAGATTAGTGTTTATATAGATGCGGTGGATATTATAAGAGAGAGAAAATTAGATATAGAAAGATTTATTTATTTTTATTTTAATTCCAAAAAATCATATCCCTTAATTTATTAAAATAATCAAAGGGATGTTGTTACTCCTCACTATTTACTGTAAGGAAAGTCCTTACTTGATCTTAAATTGGCATATATATATATATATATGTTGATGTAGATTGAAGTTCAAGTAAGACTACTATTATAGTAAAACCGTATGAACTAATATGTATTCATGAGTTTGAGTTGCATATGCATGTTTTAAATGATTGTATTCGTGTTTTTGAGTCGTATATTTATACTTTTGAATTGCACACTTTCATGGATGTGCAATTTAAAAGCATGAACATGCCGCTCTATAAGAATGATAAAGAGATGGAATATGAGAAAAGCTTCGTAAATATAGTAATATATAAAAATACGAATCGACTTAGAAACATGAATGCGCAACTCTATAAATATAATACAATATAAAAACATGAATATGTAACTCAAAAATATGAATTATAACCATTTAAGTATGCATATGTAACTCAAAATTATAAATACAGATTATTTATATTGTCTTACAAGTCAAAAACATAAATAAAGTAATTCGAAAATATGTATATATATACAACTCAAAATCATTAATTTTTTTTTTATGTTTATAAAAATAATTAAACATTCAAAAGCACGTAGATTGAACTTGAGAGCTAGGTTGAGTAGTTGACCAGACTTCCAAGTCTCCAACCAGTACCCTCACTCTCTCTCGATTTGTCTATTCATAATTTGTCTTCGATTAGCATGCAAGATGTTTTAACTGGTTAGGAATTGACAATTTTAACCACTTCCTAATATGAAAAAATGGAAATTTATTCTTTTAGGTACACATATATAATATATATACCATCAATATCCTTTATAGAATCTGTCTATTTTTTTTAAGTAGATATTTTTTAAATTTGATAAAATTATATTAACAATAATGTATAGCCGAAATAGTTATTTTAAGTTTGGGTATAATTTTAAATTCTAAGTAGTTATTTTAGATTTAATATTTTGATATTCACTTTCTTACATGTGGAATTGTTTCAAGAGCATAGCTTCATCATAGATACTTGATCTAAACCAAATTCTAGGTTGGTATACGTACGTAGTTGAGTAATTTTGGGATGGGTCACCTAATGTGATGAGATTTTTTTTTGTCAAGGGCACTATGTCCTGGGATGAGATTATATTTACCCACCCATTGTGAGTAATGTGATTAATTAATTAGCATATCTTGAGATGAAAGTATACCTTCATGCTGTACGTTTTCATGTTGCGAGTAATTAAGGCATTAAGGAATGAGGATGCATGCATGTCAACTCATCTTAACATGGTATCCGTGATTATAGACCATTAAAGTTTATTAGGTTTTTAATTACAAAATCAATCTACTATATATATATATATAAGCAATAAGGTTCGGACCCACCACATTGTGACACATCATAATATATTTTGCCACATGTCATTCTTAAAATGTGCCACATCAGATTTTGACACGTGTCATCTCCTCATTAATTCATAGAAATTATACAAATAAATTGATAGTTTAGGAAACAAATCTTATAATATCATTTAATATTTTAGAAAGAATCCAAATTGTAATTTTGGAAGAATCTAGCATATCTACTATATATATTAATTATTCTTTCCACTTCATATTCCACATGTCAAATTTTTTCCACTTAATTAAAATTTATTTTTATTTCCCAAATTTAGATAATATCTTAATTTTTGGCAGGAGATTAACTAAAAAAATTTAACTAATGGTTGGATTTTTTCTTTATAAGGCAATAAAATATATATGCTTAATCTCATCTCTTCCATATTTTCAAAATATATCTTTTTTGCTTTATTTTTTCATATTTTATCTCCTTCTTTTAATTAAACCTATTTATCAAATATTGTCAAGGAAAATGAGCAATATAGATTATTTTATGTTAATAATGTTTATTCTCAATTTTAAACTTAATAATCTATATTTATTTTATTTTATTTTATTTAAAAAAATAATTTGTATACATATTACGAGCAATAAATTACTTACATTAAATTTTATATTATATTTTTTTTATAGTATATCTAAAAAATATCCAGTCATAGTCGTGCAGGGCACGACTAGTTGCTATTAATAATGGCCCATGTTATGCACCACCCATAGAATTAGTTTGCAACATTTAATTTATTAGAAATTACAAAACTAGTCCAAATATATTTTTTCTCCCTTTTGCACATTCTCTATTGTCTGCAACCCTTATTCAAATCTAAATTTCTTAATATTGTTATTTCTTAACAAATGTCGAGTGACAATGAAAGAAGCTCTGAAGACGAGCTATGTAGTCGAGATTCCATGGTAAGTTCACCATTCATATAAACGTTTTTTCTATTTTCGTAATTGTATGTGCACGTGCGCCGATTGCGTGCAAAAGAACTTTGCACGTAATTAACAAATGTGCTAAAAAGCCTTGCACGCCAAACACTTTTGTGTGCAAAGAAGCAGAGCATGCGGGATCATTGTGTGGATATTATAAATGCACACCAAATTATTGAGTGCAATATCTGGACGACGAGACGATGGAGTGTGGAGTGTATGTACCCGTACAGTTGAGGAAGGCCTTCAAGGGTAGTCGAAGGCGGCACAGGGAGACGATGGAGTGGGGTGTGGACGGAAGTGAAGAAGAAGGACAATGAGAAGGAATCGTCGGCCTGGTCGCAAGTGGTGTCTTCAAAACAGTCGGGAGAGTAGAGGAAGGAAGGAATAGGAGGAGAAGGGTTTGAGGGCTTATTTTGTAATATTATGTAAAAGAAAAGCTGCAAACTAAAATAGGGGCGCGTTACATAGCTGATATGTTAATAATCAACACTACTATTTTAATTTATAATTGCGAGTAATCATATCTCTTATTTATAGCCCTATAATGTAACACCCCTATTTTACAACATTGGATATTACCGCCAGTGACCTCAGACTTTACCGTCCAAAGTCACCCAAGGCTTTTAGAATGATATAGAACAATAATAATGCGGAAATAAACATAATTCATAAAATAGAAAAGATGCTCCCGAGGGAGACTTGGTTCGTACAAAACATCTTACATTGTTTTCAAACATAAAGTTGTTCGGACTTGAAATGCAAAACCTGCTTGTCCTTGAAACGTAATGAAACTAAGGCAAAATGATAGAAAGGTGTACATCTTGAAAATCCTTGTTCTTCCTTCGTCTTCACTTCACGCCTTGTTGGGATTCCTAGATTCTGACATAATTCGCGAGGGGCGATAAAATGCCAGGCAAACATGCGGAAAAGAAGAATTAGTCTAAGAGACTAAGCAAGCGAGAAGGGAACTTCCCGAGGGTAATTTGGTAATGTCAAGTATTATCGAAAGAGATATTAGGGTTGTGTTTACGAAGGGCTATACGATAGGACTTGTTTATGTGGAGCTTTTGTGATTCAAAGGAGAGTATATCTTAGATAAAGATAACTCGAAAAGCGATAGAAGAGCTACTAGATTGTAGACTTCTTAAGGATTTCGAAAGTACGTTGGGAACGTTTATTAAGTCATAGAAGTAAAAACCTCTCGCGCCCTGAACGGACCGAGAGCCGGATCGATCATTTGAGACCGGTCCGGTTTTGGTATCTTAAATGTGCATACGCACTTATCTTATATAGTGACGAAAGATATTCAATCTTATTAATGATTTTTTTATGGATAGTGGTGGGACACGGATAAACCGAGCCACCCGAAGGAGAACTTCAATTCTCCGGCACTTAGCTAGAGTGCCGCACAATCCCTCCTTGCAATCGGAGCGGATGGAGATCATGATCCCGAAAGTCGTATGGACGTACGACTTAGTAAGGTTGTATAGAGGTGTCGGCTAAACCGCACCCCTTTCTAGTTTATTCAAGGTAAATCTCTTAACGAGATTGTAATCAATCAAGATAACAACATACTAGCATATATAATCCTAACAAAGGAATATAACGTATACTACGCTAACAATTGTCGTTATTTCTAGCAATCAATATTTCCTAGATTCATTTTTATTTAAGCATACAAATTGTTCCCAACATCAAGGATTTTCACGAAATGGAATGTAAAGGTTGCAAGAGGAAATTCCACTTGCCTTAGCGTAACGAGTTCTAGCAAACGAGCTTTGACGGAACTTATGCGATTCCCGACTACGAGTGAGGATTCCGACCTATTGATACGGAAATTTACGAAAAGGCTCAAAAACATGATTTTCCTTCTAAAGTTCGGATTACCTCTTATAATATTTTATAAGAGGGTTTGAGATTCTAAATTATTATAATAATAATTTAGAAAGTTATTTTCCTTAAAATAATAATATTCCTTTATTATTATTTTGGTTTTGTAATATCCTTATTATTCCGTAAAACCTTTATTAAAAATAATTATTAAAATATTCCTTTTTACTTATGTAAGTTAAATAAACGATTACTCTCAAATTTCCGATTCTTCTTGGGTGAACCTTAGAATAATGTCTACCTTATCTAAACATACTTTATTAATAATATTTTCCTAATGGAAAAGTATTTACCTACATAATTCTTTTTAAATAAAGTTGTCATGTCTAAAATACCTTTACAAGGAAGTTTCCATCATTAGAAGTTTCTACTTTTCCTTATAAGGTAACTTGCCTAACCTATTAATTTAGTTCTTTTATAGGAAAAAGGTTTATAAATATCCACTTCATAATTTTAATCTATTATTATGATATTCTAGTTTATAAAAATAAAATCTTTCTTATAACTAAAGGATGTCTTTTCTTCCAAGTCACTTTATGCTATAAAAACATTCTAGAATATTTGTAATATCCTACTTAACATATTTATACTAAAGTTTATGTCTTGAGAAAATCTCTACACCTAGAGATTATTAAAAATCCTATCTTTCTTATAGATGACTTTAGTAATATTTTCATTAATAATATTGTATTTTCATAAAACCAATGTTCAAGGTCAAACTATGGTCTATGTATACAAGTTTTGAAACAAAATATTTTTATAAGGTTTCTCTACAATTTTATTACTATAGTATGTCATCTAATGTCTAAGACATGCAATAATCCAAATCTTCTAAAAATTCTCATTTTCTTCCTTTAAAAAGATGTTGTTAAAAACCCATGTTTATTGAGTAAAGAATTTATTTCCTACATCTATTTATTATAAACAACTTTCTATTATTAAGACTTCTATAAATTGGTCATGCAATAGTTTTTATTTACTAGGGACTTGGTTATAAATTCATATTTGGAAGAAAATAGTACTACTAATTTACTAGATAATGTTTTTATTTAATCCTCCTTTTATTTTTAAGGCCATATAATGTAATACTATCTTCTAGTCCAGGACATGCATAAAAATTTCTAAAGTTCTATTTGATCTTAGAGATGATCATATAAATTTGGTATGCTACAATATTTTAAAAAAAACTATTTATGCTTCTAATAATTACAACAAAATTTGATCTAATTGTTTATAGTCTTAAGTTACCAAGGTAAAACAATTTGTTTCTAGCTTTCAACTAACCAAAAATCTCTACTTAATATTTTTATTTCTTATTTTCCTTACTTAATTTCTAGTAATCTAACAAGGCTTTAATAATTTATAACTACATAATTTAAATAAATAGAAAATAGGATTGAGAATTTTATACTTTCACAATTCTGTAATTACAGAATACTGGAGAAGAGGAGGTGGGGGAAGGCTCGGCGGCAGGGGGCGGCGCAACCAGGCTCGGCGTGGCAAGGGGGCGACGCGACCAGGGCTCGACGAGGCAGAGGCGGCGCGCTGGCAGTCCGGCGGGGCTCCAAGGGTGGTCCGGCGGGGCTCCAAGGAAGAGAAGGAGAGAATTTGGATGTGTTTTAATGGAGGAAAAGAGCTTTTATGGGGCTGATTTTTCTTTGAAGATCAAGTGAGCAATTGTTAAGAGAGGGAGAGGATGAATGAAAGTGTGAGTAAAATTGTGATTGAGAGGTGAAGGCCCTTTATATAGGCAATTTGGAGGAGTTTGGCAATCCATGCCAATGGTGGAAAACCAATGGAGGAGGAGGAGGTGTTCTAGCATTGGCCAAGGGTGTGTTTGTTGGTGGTGATGGTAGAATGATGCAAGGAGGTGTGTCTTGCAAGCCAAGGGTGGAAGAAGGAGAGCATGCAATAGGAGAGTGTCATGTCAATCACATTTCTTTGACTTGTTTGAAGAAGAAGAAGGCTAATATTGTTATAAAATCAAAGGAGTGGGGTAAATTGCAAGATGAGTCACATTGGCCTAGCGGAAGAGGGGAGGGTCGTGTGTAGAGATTTGCAAGAGGTCTCGGGTTCAAATCCCGGCTCTTGCATTCTTTTTACAAAGCTTGTAAATTGTATTTTTAGGCCTTTGTGTAATTTATTTTATGGAATAAATTCAATTTCTAAAAGACCTTATTTT
This sequence comes from Fallopia convolvulus, assembly GCA_964016875.1. Taxonomy (NCBI): domain Eukaryota; kingdom Viridiplantae; phylum Streptophyta; class Magnoliopsida; order Caryophyllales; family Polygonaceae; genus Fallopia; species Fallopia convolvulus. The sequence continues at coordinate 40,503,630 of OZ024723.1, read as the reverse complement.
TGTCTAATGCTCTTCTTATTAAATTACCTCACTTTACTAATCTATGCCCCTCATGTTATTTTATTGAATTTTTATCTATTTTAATTTTCTTGATAATCTCTTTCAAAAGAAAATAATAGAAGTTAATTTGATATTTAGGAATTCTCCCTTTTAATAAAAAAAAAATTGATAATAAATATTATATTATAAAAAAAAAGCTTGGAATATTGCGGATAGTACATATAAATTCCAGAGGAATCGTGGAACCAAACCGGAACAGACGGAACCGGAGGTCAGCCGGTCCCGGTTCCGACTCCACGCTCCCTGGAACCGCTGAACTAGCGGTTCTGCCAGTTCTGAACCGCCAGTTCCATAAGCTAAAAAAATGTTGACCGTTGTTCCCCCGATTCCCAATGGTCGGAACCGCCGGTTCCTAATGGTAAAAAATGCCCCCAATGGCTAGTTTAGTAGTTTTTTTTCGCCCTTTTCCTACGCATTTTTACCCCTATAAATTCCATATCTCACCTTCAATTTTATCCACATCAATCTCATACTCATACTATCTTATGTCTCTCTACACTCTATTAATCTCATGCATAATCTAATCATTCTCTACAAGCTTCCAACTTCTAGGTTGCAAATCTCTTCTTAAATTTCTTATTAATCTCCTTCCTAATCTTCTTTGAAAATGGAACACCATGGATTTATTGGTCGGGCAACTCTTTGGTGGTATTGGTGGTTCACAACAAAGTCAAGTGAATCCCAATCAACCACCTCCTTATCCTCATATGCATTTGCCGACACAATTCCCCCCTTATGCTCTTATTCCTAGTCAAGGAGTTAAGGGCAATGAGGAGGGGGTATCTAAGACCATCCAAAGCTCAAAGGAGCTCATTCTGACGTTTTCACAAAGTACTTCACCAAATGCAATGTATTGGATCATCTAGACTAATATGTCGTCTTGTGCAACTATTGTACCGTAAAGTACAATTGGAGGCACAATGGAGGTTATGACACCTTGAACAATCATTTAAAGGCAAAGCAAGAAGACAAGTTGGGCATGATGCAAGGATAAATACAACTTTTCGGGTTTGCAACTTCTTCCTCTCAAACTCCTCATGTTGCTAGTTATAATCTTGAACGTAGTGTTTATGCTTTGTCTGAAGCTATTTATGTTGATCATTGGCATTTAAATTTGCGAAAAAATGTGGGTCTTAATGATTGGGTCACTAACCATTTGCAACTCACTTATAAACGAATTACTAGAAAAACAATTAGGAAAATGTACTTAAAGAATATAAGATTAGTAAAAACAATATGTCTCGGTTTTTTTTCTCAAAATGATATTTGTGTTTCTATTTGTAGTGATGTTTGAAGTGATCATTTTCAAACTCATTCATACATGGACATTACATGTCATTTTGTTGATGATCAATTTCACCTGAAGAAACGAGTTTTGGGTTTTCGGGAAATTGATGGGGCACATATCGCTACAAATATTTGTAACATTATACATACTATTTTATAAGAGCATAAAATACTTTATAGAGTTTTTACTATTTCATTTGATAATGCATCTAACAACACCGCTTTTCTATTAGTGATTTTATTCAAGTTTGTCAACTAGTTTTTGGAAACAATATTTTCAAGTACGATGTGCTTGCCATATTTTAAACTTATGTGTTCAAGATGGTTTAAGAGTTTTAAGCTTATATCTTGAACCTATTTAATATGTCGTTAACTTTATTTCGCTAAAAAAGAAGACCACATTGGAGTGAAAGAAGTTTTATAATGACAATGGTGTTGTAGCAATACATTTTTAAAAGAGCTCGGTAATCGTTGAAACTCCACTCGTAAATTAATTCATTAATGTTTACGTTACAAAGAACTTTCGGCTTCCTTTGCCTCTTAACATGTTTTGGATTGACAAACAATTGAACCCTTTTGGGATCAATACTACGATATCGTGGAAATTTTAAAAGTTTTTAATGATGCAACTTATACTTTTAGTCAAACCTATACACCAAGTGTTCATATAAGGTTTATAGCATGAGTGGTTATGCGCCTTCTTTGCCTCAATTACCCCCATCATCCTCCTCATCTCGTCGTTCCTTTGTAAGAACGTGTTCTCATTTATTGCAGAATCTTACAAAAAGACCGAGATACAAGAGCTCACATGTGGAGTTCGATACTTATCTAACTACAACCTTTGAATTTGTAGAAGAATTTGATATTTTAGATTGGTGGAAGCAACACAGGAGGACATATCCAATAGTAGCAAAGATCGTCGCTCAAGTACTAGCCGATCCCGCCTCAACGATAGCGGTGGAGCAAAATTTTAGCCAAGGGGGCCATATAGACGATAGGAGATCAAGATTAGCGGCTGATGCATTCGAAGCTCAAGTTTGTGTCGACGATTGGAAGAGGGCGGAGCTTAGAGGACGATCGATGAATTGTACAGATTAATCAGATGATGTACTTGACGACGAAGACACTTCCACCGATTCTGAAGGGTCGTCTTAGGTAAGTGGTAAAGTGGGGTTGCGTATCGAAGGTAAGAGAACTATATGGGCTTTGATTCCTCTATAACTTTGAGAGAATATGTAGACAACTTAATACTGTGTTCAAGCCCTTTTTTTTTTTCCTAACTCTTCTTTTCCTTAATTGTACAACCAAAAATATTGCGTCTCTGAACCTTAGGTCTTTCCAAAAAATAAGAACACATTAGGCGCATGACCGAAGCCCTTAATTACTTGGTAAAAAACGCACGATCGCGCGTTATTGTTTTTTAAGGGCATGAAACAAGAACCGAACCAGAACCGGCTCCGAAACCGGTAAAAACTGGAACTGGAACAGGGGTAGAAGATCCCCGTTCCATCCCTATGTTGAACCAAAACCGGAAGTTCATGAGCCGGACCCACCACTAATCACTATCCTAGCTAGTACTCCGTAATAGATATGACAAAATACTAGACATATCAAGGCTTGACCCAACTCTACAACCTAACCTAGTAAACCGACTCAAAATGGTTTGAAATTTTAAATGTTGAAACTTGATTGACTTGATTAGGTTGTAGAGTTGGGTCAAGCCGTGATATGTCTTTACTTTGGACCGATGAATGAGTTGTTTCTGAGACCCAAATCCACAAAAAGCCAACCCAATTAGTCTGTAAATTCGATTAAAATTCATTCTCAATCCAAATCCGGAGTAAACTAACTCGATTGATAGGTCTTAGTTTTGCAAAACCGTTGGTGTATAGTGAATTTAAGCAAAATCACTTAGTTTTGCAAAAATATCAAAATACAAACCCAAAACAACTTCTAAAACTTGAAGCTATTTAACAATCTCAAGTTTAATGTTGAGAAATAAAGCAAGATTAAACGATGGTTAATGTTATCTTTGTCATGTGAACGTTGCAGGTTCAAAAACAAATGCAAGAAAGTCAGCTCTATGACATCATTTTTAATCCCACACATTCCAACGTATACCATTTCTGGAGACGAAACAAATTAAAGTTACAAAGAAAAATAAAAGGGAGAATAGAAAGTCAGAAAAGCAGCAGTCATTATTTTGTTATTTATCATAAACAATAAAGAATTCAGTCCCTTCGTTTTCAAAGGCTACTAAATTTTGCCTTTCCTTTTCTGACAATGCTCTTCTCCCCTCCTTGCTAAAATCCTGTTTCTCTTCCGTATTCAATCCACAATTCACTTCTATCCCTTCCTCCACCTCCCCCTTTATTTGTTAGAAATCTCTGATTTGAACCGAGAAGAAGAGAAAAGCTCGATTTCTTCACCTCACAGCGTCTTACAAACGATGGACATTTTTCTTCAAAGCTCTTCGGCAAATGGGTATGAGTGTATGACTATGACGAAATGAGGTAATTGGCGTGCTCTCTCTCCTCATTTATGGTTCTTTACTCTTCTTGGAGTAAAACCCGCGATAAAATTCTTCGCTTTTCGTGTAAGATCGTTGTCTTTGCTTTGGTCCCGGCGATTTTGCTTCGAGCTTGTAAGCTGTTGTTACTCTGGCTCATAATTCCAGTCTTCTGAAACTTCTGTCGTTGGGATGTTTCTCCTACGCTGCAATTCAACTTCCCCTCTTTGTGTTCTTGAGAGTTACTGTGATTATTGAACTAGGTTTTCACTTTTCCCTTTTCCCATTCCTTACTTTTTTGCTTCTGGTTTTGCCTCAGATCTCCCGGTAGGCCTTGCTTGTGTGATTGTCGCTTCACTTTCAAGTTGTTGTGCTGCTGATGCTCCTGGATTTTCTCTCTCCCATGTGCCGTGTTCATTCCACAATTTCGGATCCGCTTTTTGAAGATTTGAGGTATTGTTTTTGCGGTATGAAAATTATTACTTTGTTCATACTTCAATGGCAAGTTGTAGCTGCCTTGTTGGGTCAAAATGGTGGGGTTAACTGTTGGCATGTAACTTTTTGTAGATCTTCTCGGTTTGGTTGCTTCTCATTTCCGAAAAGGTGAACTCAAGAATTCGACGTTTTGAGATTGGATAGCTAGTTCTTATGTTGCAAGGCTTGGTCTGAATTGCATAGTTCTCATACCATGGTAGGAAGCTCTCCAATGGCCCTTATTCTCAAATGGGTCTTCCGCCTTTGCCTTGTTTGCTCAATTATGGGTCTTAAAACCCTAAGCTTGACCTGTGATTCCGGTGATTTGCTAGCACTGAAGCAATTCGCCAGTAATCTCACAAGTGGGTCCGTCATCTCAATTTTGGGAAATAGCTCTGATTGCTGTCAGTGGGAAGGTGTTCATTGTGATGTCAGCAATGGTGGGTCGGATATTGGTAAAGTGACTGGGTTGATTCTACATAAGAAGGGTCTTAAAGGACCAATTTCAGGCTCCATCGGTCAGCTGGACCAGCTGAAGATGCTTGATCTTTCAAGTAACCATCTTGAAGGTGTGTTGCCATCTGAGTTTTCAAAGCTAAAGCAGCTGGTCTCTCTTGATTTGAGCAATAACTCACTTTCTGGATCAATTTTGGAGGCCCTTGCTGGTCTGAAAGATCTTCAATCTGTTAACATCTCTAGCAATTTGTTCAATGGCACACTCCAAGATTTTGAGGTGTTTCCAGATATGGTGGCATTCAACATTAGCAACAATTCATTCACAGGCCAGATAAATTCTCAAATATGCAATTCTAGTAAGATCCAGGTTGTTGATATATCAATGAACAGTTTAACAGGAGATCTTCAAAGCTTGGATAATTGCACTTCATCCCTCCGGCAACTGCATATTCATTCAAATGTATTGTCAGGCCAGATTCCAGCTTTTGTGTATTCCATGTCTTCATTAGAGCAGCTCACAATTGGTAAAAACAATTTCTCGGGCCCTTTAAGCAAGGCTCTGGGCAATCTCTCTAGCCTTACAACCTTAATTGTTGCCGACAACCAATTTTCCGGTCCTCTTCCTAATATATTTGGCAACCTTACATCGTTGGTAAAGTTAAGTGCACATTCAAACTTCCTGTCTGGACCTTTGCCTTCTAGCCTTTCCCAGTGCAAAATGCTTCAAGTTCTTGATCTCAGAAACATCTCATTCATCGGTCCTATAGACATTGATTTTACCTTGCTCTCCAATCTTTTTGTGCTTGATCTTGCCACTAATCACCTAAGTGGACACCTTCCAAAATCACTCTCTAGTTGTAGACAACTGAAAATTTTAAGCCTGGCTAAGAATAAGCTGAGTGGAGAGTTACCCAAAGGCTTTGGGGAGCTTGCTTCCCTTTCTTTTCTTTCATTGTCAAACAACAGCTTTGTGAATTTATCTGCAGCTTTAGCTACCCTACAACAGTGCAATAATCTTACGACTCTCATTCTCACCAAGAACTTCCATGGTGAAAATGTTCCAAGTAATCTGACAGGATTTAATAGCCTGATGGTTTTTGGACTTGGAAACTGTGGTCTCAATGGACAAATTCCAAACTGGTTGCTGAACTGCACACAGTTGCAAGTGCTTGACCTTTCTTGGAATCATTTGCAAGGCAGCATCCCTCCTTGGATTGGCAAGATGGAGAAATTGTTTTACTTGGACTTGTCAAACAATTCACTGACTGGGGAAATTCCCCAGAGCTTGACACAACTCAAGAGGCTTGTCTCTTCAAGTGTAGCTACGTTGGATCCTTCTGTGTTCATTGGTACTCCACTTTTTGTGAAGAGCAATCAAAGTGCTAGGGGTCTGCAGTACAACCAACCGTCAAATTTCCCTCCATCAATTTTGTTGAGCAACAACAGAATTAATGGCACAATACCGCTTGATATTGGAAAGTTAAAGCAACTTCATTCGCTTGATCTGAGTAGGAATAACATCACTGGAGCAATCCCTGATTCAATTTCAAGTATAAGTAACCTTGAAGTCTTGGATTTGTCACAAAATGATCTGACAGGCTCAATACCTCCATCTTTTGTAAAGCTCAATTTTCTTTCAAGGTTCAGTGTAGCATATAATCAACTACAGGGTGAAATTCCAACAAAAGGCCAGTTTTTGAGCTTTCCCAACTCAAGCTATGAGGGAAATCCTGGTCTATGTGGGATACAAGTTCTTTCTCCATGTGGAGTTTCTCTTAGACCTGGATATTCATCTCACTCAGCAAAATTACGCAGAAGCAGCATTCTTGGCATAACAATCAGTGTAGGAGTCGGTATTGCTTTACTTTTGGCAACTATTCTGTATAAAGTATTGGCAAGAGATTCCAGAGACCCAGTTGATTATTTGGGAGATGAAGAAAGTCGATTTCCCAGGTCTTCTGAAGGATTCGAGTCCTCAAAGCTGGAACTTTTCCAGTATTCAGATTGCAGGGAACTGACGGTCGATGAGTTGCTAAAATCAACAGATAATTTTAGCCAAGCAAATATAATTGGTTGTGGAGGATTCGGTCTGGTTTACAAGGCCACACTCCCAGATGGCATAAATGTTGCAATCAAGAGGATGTCAGGGGATTGCTGTCAAATGGAGCGTGAATTCCATGCTGAAGTGGAAGCCTTGTCTAGGGCTCAACATAAGAATCTTGTATCATTACAAGGCTATTGTGAGCTGGGCAACGACAGGCTGCTAATATACTCATTCATGGAGAATGGAAGCCTTGATTATTGGCTACATGAGTGTATAGACGGGAGCTCAGTTCTTAACTGGAGTACAAGACTGAAGATAGCTCAGGGAGCTGGTCATGGTTTGGTTTACTTGCATAAAGTTTGTGAGCCACATATCGTACACCGGGATATAAAATCAAGCAACATTCTTCTAAATGAGGATTTTGAAGCCCATTTAGCAGATTTCGGTTTATCAAGACTGCTTCGTCCTTATGATACTCATGTAACAACAGATTTGGTTGGAACTCTGGGCTATATACCTCCTGAGTATAGCCAGACCCTCACAGCGACTGTTAAAGGTGATGTTTACAGTTTCGGTGTTGTGCTTTTGGAGCTTCTTACTGGGCGTAGACCCGTTGAGGTTTGCAAAGGGAAGAATTGCAGGGATTTGGTTTCATGGGTGTTTCAAATGAAGTCTGAGAAAAAGGAAGAGCTGGTGATAGACGTATCAATTTGGAACAAAGATGATGAGAAGCAGCTATTAGAGGTACTTAATATTGCCTGTAAATGCTTAGATCAGGATCCTAGGCGAAGACCTTCCATAGATCAGGTTGTTGCATTGCTTGATGCAATTGCTTCTTTTTAATGAGTTGTTTTGAAATATAAATGTCTGAAGATTAGAACTTTAAATATTAATCTGTACAGCTAGTGTTATATTAGGGTGGTTGGAGGATAGCAGTTCATGAGTTTCTTATAAAATGTTTCCTGTATGCCTACAATGTTCAAAATTTGTGTACTTGAGCCATTCTTGGCCTTCTGTGTTAAGCAATCTGAATATTTTGCAGTTTGTAAGAAACTAGTATCAAGCAGGATGAAGGGATACAATCAATCTTTTTAGTAGAACAAATATATTTAATTATGTTCATTTCAATCAAGACTATTGATTCCCTCAAAGTTGAATGGGGGTAGCTTGAGTCAGCCACTTACCCTCTTATCTTGTTTCTGAGGATTGGGGGCAGAAAGATGTCTTTTTTTGACTAACCCAAAAACTTTTTCCTCCTTGAAGTTGATTGCTAATTGCTATGATGTCAAATTCACTGCTGGTATCTGTTAATATTAAAACATTTGGTTATAAAGAAAGGAGAAAATCAACTTGTTTAGATTGTCATGCGGTTGGAAAATGAGAACTTGCTTTCAGGTAGAAGGGGACAATTTTTCTGATTTGAATAATATGCCAATCAAATTTAGCTGACATGGAGTTTTGACTTTTGAGGATCGTATTAGGCCCCGACATACTATAATGTAATGCAAGTTTGAAATTGACAATATGTACTTGGTTTTTTCTAGATTTGTGTTTTTTCCTTCTACGAGTTGGTGTGTCAAAGGCATCAAGCCAGATGTTGAAAGTCTAATGGAATGTTAAAAAATTTGTGAAAGCAAATCTCCTGAGATATACATATCAAACAATTATAATGGGAACTAGCAAGTACTGTATTTTCTTTTAAATGTTTATATGAACCATACAGCATATATAATCTGGCTCTTTATTTGTGAAAATTGCATTTGTTACTTGCCTTTGCATACCTTGGTGAACTAGTTTGGTTTGATATTTGAAAAAGCGGGAAATTGTAAAGGATATAAATATATAATGGTCCTTTGAATTATCCGATATGGTGAAGAAATTTGTTTTTTTGAAACTTTGTAAGGTTCGATATAAACCTATATAATACATCAATAGCATTAAACTTCTGGAGCGGTGACCCAGATCGAGTTAAGTCCATTAAAGCAGCCGCACTGCAAACGTTGCAGCAAAACAGCCGCAATCCAAGAAAACGTGGGCGATTTTATGAAATTATTTCCATTTTACTACTCGTAAATAGGGTGAATGTACAGCAATTATGGTTAGCAGACCAATGAAGAAACCAACATGGCACACGCACAAGGTGTCGAACGCAGGAGTTGCGTGGAGTTGTTACTCACAATTCCTGTAGCCACTTGGCAAACCTAGAAAAGTTCAACCATGGTTGAGCCTGAGGATCTGAGAAACACCAAAGGGAGAAATGAATTCACCAAAACTCTCCACCTTGCTTCATCCCTCATTCCGAACTGTTAGGAGGGCAGCTCTTTCATCTAATGTCTCTCACTCTCACCAGGCAAGCTATTTGGGATTATTGTTTTTGGTTGTACTTAATAGTTGCAATAGTTTTAAATCAAAAGTGTTCTCAACACTGAATTTGGCTGTCCAAGCTGAGCAAAGCTTGAAATATTTTAGAATTTTTGCAGGGAGATAAAAACAGGGGAGGAGAAGATACCACAAACACGAACACACCACCAATTGAGGATCCTCAACACATCAAGAAGGATATTTCAGTTGGGGGTAATGACAATGCCAAGGAAACCTACACCACTCAGGACCACAACAGCAATGAACAAGGCTCGAAAACAGTGAATGCACAAGGAGATTCTACTTTGCTCAAAGACCAATCAGGAGCCCAGGATCAGTCTTCTTCCTGATTCATCTACTCTTACGCTTTGTTTGTTTTATTATCACAGGCTTCCTCATAAAATGTGTTTTTTGCTGGCCCATTCATGTGTTTAAATAACAAGGCAGGGAAATACAAATTTTAAGCCTCTTAGATAAAAGGAGATATTATGAATCTTCGAAATCCTTAGCCAGAATATATATTATAGCAAACTTTGAACTACACGAATGCATCACTACTAACCTACTCTTGACAAAAATCAGCTCTTGATATAAACAGCAGTAAACCTACAAGAAGTGCACTTCATTTAAGTTAAGACCTGTTTCCACGTGATCAAAGTCTCTACTAATTGTCTTCCTTGTGGTGATCTTTCTTGTCCTTGGGCGTCTCCAGCTCCTTTGGCTTTCCCTTCTTCGCTGATCTGTAAAGTGTCCACATGAAACGGCAATCAACCATATAGCCAAAGGGAAGCACAATAATTATCAAACTTCTGTTATAAGCGCACACTGAAACAAAATTATGAAAATGGAGTCAACTTAATCCAACTTCTTACGAGCATTGCCTAAACCAGCTGTCTAACCATCTTCAAGACATCAAACCACCAGTTCAGTACAGTAACATCTAACAATACAAAATGCACGTAGAAATCGAATCCAATTAATCAGCACCCCGAGAGCTGAAAGTAACACGATAGGGACATATTGGAATCCGAGAAATGATATACCGATTCAACTATGCCCTAGAAATCCAAATTCGAAATTACCTTTTACTAATTTCTGCCTAACAACAAACATCAATGATCATGGGACGGAGAAGAGCATGAAACATAGCGAATTCGGAAAATCGACAAGTAAAAGGAAGAGGAGGGAGGAGGTGGAGAATTACTTGGAAGCGGCGACGGATTCATCTTCGAGCCAGTTGCGGATCTGACGAGCGTTGCGCTTGAAGATGGAGGCTGACTGTTTGATGTCGGTTCTGGCGAGGAGGATGACAGCTCCTACTCCGGCTACCGTCAGAATGAAATTCGTCAAACCCATTACGACGAAGAGAACAGCTTGGCTTTGCAGACGGGAAGACGAGCTGATGCAGAGTGGAGAAAGCAGAGGGCGTATTTGTTCTCCGATCCGTATTTCGTAACGGACAAGGCAATGACATTGGGCCTCAGGCCCATTAATTCATTTGCAAGTGTGGGTGTGGGCTGATACGTCCTGTTAAACAACAAAACATTACAAGACATTGTGCTTAAAGGGTTTTAAAAACAAATTTATGAAATTAATGGGGGTATCAACGATTAAGGATTGGGGACTATTTGCTCATATGTTTTTTTTATATGCGCTAAATTAAACATATAATTATTTTTCGTCAATTTATGATTTTTTAAAATAGTAGTTAAGGACTTGTAAGTGAATGAATCACATTTTTCTTCAATTTCAATCTTTTGGTAACGGAAAATCAGTGACTGCTTTAGATGTGAAACTTGTTACCGATGAAGCTGTTTTTTTGGCAAAACTAATTGATGAAGCTATTGGGTGTACCTATCCGTATACGTGGCATGTCAGATTACGTGTAGATCGAGGGTCAAAAAGCATGCTCCACGTGTCCAATTTGACGACACGTGTCACAAGCCTAGCTGAGAGTGGCATTGCTTACTAGTTTTGGCTATAAAAATGAGATTGAGCTCCCGTTGTTCTTCTAGTGTACAATCTGAAATTGCTGGCAGAGAAATCACATACCGCAAGTCCCAACCATTATCCACAAGTCGAAGTCAAAGTGAAAGGAGCAATATGGAGCGATCGAGGATGGCTTTACGGTCAGTGAACAGAGGACTGAGCTTAAACACGACAAGAGCTATGCCTATGATGTGTTGTCGTCCATTTTCATCCCGCGTTTCCAATCCTCCTTACCAACCCCCTCAGGCATCCATCCACGTACACTCTCTTTTAATTTCATCATTTTGTAATTAATTAAATGTGTGCACCAAATTAATTATGAGTTATTAATCTCAGGGCGCCAACGTGGTCGGGTCGTCGACGTCGACTACGACTACGAGCCAAGACAAGAACAACGATGGCGATGACCTGGTTTCGAGGAGAATAAAGAAGTCGTTGGACAACGACGACGGGAGAGACTACGGGGAGGGTGTTGGGCGGCCGAGAAGAAGCGAAGGAGAAGGAGACGGGGAAGGCGTGGCGGAGAAAGCGAAGAAGGGGGCGAGGAAGACGACGGAGACGGCGTTCAATGCAGCCGGGGCTGTGGCGGAGGGCATGGAGCAGACGTGGGGGGCGGTCAAGGAGACGACAGAGAAGGTCAAAGACGCCATGCTGGGCGATGAGCATGAGAGGGCTCGGAATGACCGCCGCAATGACAAAGCAGCTGAGGATCGCCTCCGTAAGGATGGAGGCGGAGATTCCAAATGGCATGCTTGACCATGCAGCTATATAGCGAGCTAACATATACGTACTGTAGCATGTATGTGTCACATGTGTGTATATATGTACGTGTTCCCAACCAGCACGGTTTAATTTGTAGGTTGGATGGCCTACAAATATATATGGCTTTTCTTTGTCTGACTTTTTGGGTTTATTTAGATTTTGTTGCATTTCTCATACAACTTAAGAGGACAACACAAATTCGGAGTTCTAATTTCATCCGAGTCAAACCTATGTCTTGTGCCTTTTTTTTTTGGTCGAACCTATGTCTTGTGTTGTTAAGGATTATAAATTGTGGCAAATTGCTCTCACAATTCGGACCCGGGTGTGTGATGAAGGCCAAAGGTCTCCCCAAGAATCCTTCTCCAAAGGATCGGACTATTTATGAATACATTTAAGATGTTTAACCTAAAACCCTCCAATTACCTTTTTGGGCGAACCCCTTTCAAATCTTATTGCTCCCTCCTAATTATTGATCACCTGTTTATTTCTATTTCGTAAAAGAACAAAAATTATTCATTCTCTCTCACATTTTTCCTCATTTATTTTTAGCATAAAAATTAGACACGTCTAATAGAGGATGGAGCGGTATATAAATAAAATTGTCTTTAACATTTGAGCCATAATTTTACATGAGACGAGAGCAATGAAAAAAGCTTGGAAACGTATATGTATTTCCAAAGATGAAGCTTTTTGACAGTGAGTGGGCTGTGGAGGAACTAACCAAAGAACTGGCAATGAAAGTAGAGGCCAAAAAACAGGCAAGTCCTCGTGCTTGCAACTTGTTAGTACACTTTTTATGCAATTATTGTTTTCATGTTCCATTTTTCAGGGTTTAGTACGTTCAATCGATCAATGTTAACGTTAAAAAAAAAGGCAGTGAGCGTGGAGTTGTAACTGGTTCAAAAATAATGACAAATTAATACTCCAATGAAAAGAAAAGGAAAGTACTTGATAAATGGTATGAACTGTCCCTTTCATTAATTTTAACCCTGTCTCCACTATAGTAATGTAGTACGGAGTCTGAGTGAATATGAGTTGAATTGGATATCAAATATACATACGAGGCCCAAGTATTAATCAACTCCCCGCCCGCGGCAAAAATTGGCACTTTGCCATTTTAATCTGCACAAATCTTTTGTAGAAACAAAAACCGATCGACTTGATGGGATTAATTTGGATCGATATCAATTCTTGTTTTCATTTGGTGCAACGACTTAGCTAGGTTTGATCATTGGCGCCAACTTGATGAGATTAATGTTGTTTTGGATAAGAAATACATAAGTGTACTTTTTATTGAAGTGATGAGTATGACAACTAAGGAATCCGACCTATAAGGATGAACTAGATGAATAAATAAAATAGCAATAGAAGAACATTAAAGAAATAACACTACAAAAAAAAAGCGAATTTAGCGACCATACTGTGGTCGCTAAAAATGGTCGCTAGAAGGCTGGTCGTTGTTTTTAGCGACCATGGTCGCTAAAAATGGTCGTTGATTTTAGCGACCATGGTCGCCACCCTTGGGGCGACCAATTTGGCGACCATAGCGACCATATGGTCGCTAAAAGCAACAAAAAAACGCACGGGGGACGCCTTTCTCTAGTTCGAAGCGCACGATCGTGCGCCTACGGGTGCACGATCATGATGCTTTTAACGACCATATGGTCGCTAAAAGCAACAAAAAAACGCACGGGGGACGTCTTTCTCTGGTTTAAAGCGCACGATCGTGCGCCTACGGGTGCACGATCATGATGTTTTTAGTGACCATATGGTCGCAGATGTTTTTATATTTAAAAAAATAATTATGAAATATTATAAATAATTACGAATTAATATAAATAATTTATATTTAATAATTCATTAATTACTACAAATTCATTAATTTCCATAAATTTCAATAATTTACATACATAAATTCATAGATTCAAATAATTTACAATAATTTACATACATAAATTCATAGATTCAAATAATTTACAATAATTTACATACATAAATCCATAAATTAAAATAATTTACAATAATATAATAAAACTACGCTAATTTATACGGCGGCGCCGGAGCCGTCCTCGTCGCCGGAGCCATCTGGACCGGACGGGCGGGACCCACCCTCACCCCCTGGGACCGGCGCATCCACTCCTCGAACTTCGACATCTTACTCTTGAGCTCATCCACATCTTGCCTAAGGCTGATGTTTTCCTGCGATAATTCCGCCACCCGAGGAGCTGGACGATGCGGCGCCGTCAATCGCTCGCCGTAAAACTCATGGGCGGCGTTGCCAAGGCCGAAGACAGCACCTCCCGGGCCCACCCCCTATCGGCCGTAAGAAAGGCATCACACTAGTCCTGAAAGGACGACGGGGTGCCCGTTTCCGCCGACCTCTGGGTGAGGATCTCCTGGGTCCGAGCCTAATCATGCAAATAATTAAAATAAAACAACAACAACAAGAACCATAATCAACAACAACAAACAACTAAACCATTTACAACATCAACAACAAATGAACAAGAAACAAGAAACAACAACATTTACATTTACAACATCAACAACAACAACAACAACAACAAACAACAACATCAACATCAACATCAACAACAAACAACAACAACATCAACAACAACATCAACAACAACAACATCAACATCAACATCAACATCAACAACAACAACAAACAACAACAACAAACAACAACAACATCAACATCAACAACAACAACATCAACAACAACAACAACAACAAACAACAACATCAACAACAACAACAAAAAACAACAACAACAACAACAACAACAACAACAACAACAACAACAAAACAACAACAACTTCTCGATCAAATCAAACAACAACAACAACAACTACAACAACAAACACACAACAACAACAACGCAACACCAACTCCTTTTAAAATTGAGGAAAAATAATTAAAACTTACATCGATTAAGGACGACCGCTCGTCTATAAAATGCCGATCGGCGCCCTGCGTGTGCGTCTCGATGAGAAGCTCGAGAGGCGTGATGCAGTGTTGCAGGTGTTGCTCCTACGAAATTCATTAAGGGTGTTACGAACTATTAAAAAAAATTAACTTAATTTAAATTTAATCAAATTAAGATAAAATACTTACCAAGCGACGCATGGTGTCAAGGTGGGACCTCGAACCACTACTGTGGTTCGCCGGATTGGCATTCCGGATTGCCTTCTGGCGGGCACACTTGGGTTTGAACGCCTCTGAGGCCCAATCCGTCGTCTGCCACTTCTCCCAAGTGGCGGCTTCGATGAATGTCGACCTCTTCCCTTCCCGACGGTGCTTCCCGATCAAGTCATCGTATCTCTTCCTCGCTCTCTTCTCCCACAACAACCGGACGGACTCGACGTCCATACCCGGTTGGGAGGCATCCCAACTAAAGTGTGTCTAATTAAATCCAACAAACAATTTATTAAACATAGTAATTAATTAATGCGGAAATTGTAAAAAGAAATACAAAAAAAAATAAAATTTACCTTCCAAGCATCAAACCAACGTTGCTTCGACGCGACAGAGGCAAAGTCGAACTGCGACGCCCGGTCGTCGGGTTGACTTTGTAGGATGCTTGTCGACCACCGCGACACAACTCCCGACGGCTGCAAGCTGCGAGATTTCAAAACACATTTTATAAAAGTAAGAAAAGACTTTAAATAAAAATTTAGGGTTAGAAGAAATTGTACGTACCACCCGCCGACAATATAAAGATCATAAACGCGATTGGGATCGAGCCCTTTACTCGATCCCGACGAGGACGCGGACGTAGTGGATCGGGACTCCTCTGCTTGGGTGCCCGTGTGGGCCCCGTCGTCATCGGACAAATGTGGTGTGTCCGTGTGGGTCGCCTCGGACTCGTCCTCGTTCGGTATCCGGGACGAGTTCGGCTCGTCCGGACGAGGACCTCGTCCACGTCGGCGTGATCCTCCGGCCATAATAACACAACTAAAAAACAACAACAACAAACAACAACAACAACTCAACATAAACAAACAACAACAACAACAACATATCAACAACAACATATCAACATCAAACAACAACAACAACAATACCAAATCAACAACAACAACAAACAAAACCAACAAATGAACAACAACAACAATAACATCAACAACAATAAAATCAACAACAACAATACCCTAAACAACAACCAACCACTCTTTCAACAACACAACTACAACATAATCAACAACAACAACAACACCTTCAAACAATAATAACACCAACTCCTTCAAACAACAATACCAACTCCTTCAAACAACAACAACAACAACAACTCTTTCAACAAATTCAACTAAACAATCTCAACAAACAACAAACCTTAAACAACAAACCCTAAACAATACCAATTTTCTCAAATTTTCTCAATCAATCTCTAAAATTTTCTCATTCAATTTCTCAATCAAAATTTCTCAATCAATTTCACCCTAAACAACAAACCCTAAACAATACCAATTTTCTCAAACAACAACAATCCCTAGACAATACCAATTTTCTCAAACAACAACAAATCCTAAACAATACCAATTTCCCAATCAACAAACCCTAAACAATACCAACAACAAAAATCAATATCAAAATCAACAACAAATACACAAATCACTTACAAATAAATGGAGGGGTGCTCGGTGCCGGAGAGGAGGCGGCGGACTGGCGGCGGAGAGGAGGAGGCGGGCTGGCGGCGGAGAGGAGGAGGCGGGCTGGCGGGGGAGAGGAGGAGGCGGGCTCGGAGCAGGTCGCGCGGACGGATAGAGGAGGCGGACGGAGAGGATGAGCGAGGCGGACGGAGAGGAGGAGCGACGGGGACGGAGAGAGGAGGAGCGACGACAAACGGAGAGAGAGCGGCGGAGATGACGAGGAGAGAGCGGAAATGACGAAGAGCGGAAATGACGAGGGAGAACTGCGTTCTCCTTCTTATTCAGGGTTAGCGACCATATGGTCGCTAATCGTAAGTTATTTAAGTGGTGGGCCATGCCGCCACTTGGCGACCATATGGTCACCAATTTAGCGACCATATGGTCGCTAATCGTTCTTGGCGACCATATGGTCGCAAGGTGAAATATTTCGCGAAACATCGAATTTTCGAATTTTCCCTCCAGGTGGCGCCATAAATTTCGTTCTTGGCGACCATATGGTCGTTATTTACGAAATTAAATCAAACTCCGCGCTAAAAAACCAAATTTCGAGCTAAAATTTAACATATAACGACCATATGGTCGCTAAAATTATTCAAGGACGCGACCATGTGGTCGCTATATTGCTCTAGTGGAGACATTAAATTTGAACAAACACTTTCTACCAACAATATTTGGCTCGAGGACTCAAATGGGAGAAAACAAACGAGTTCAAATGGGACATCCAACTACAATCCGTCTCAGTAAATGGGAATATATGGTAAATGATAATAACTTCATTGATTCCAAACGAAACCAAGTTACGAACAACTTCATTGGTTCCAAACGAAACCAAGTTACAAACAACTTCATTGCTTCCAAACGAAACCAAGTTACAAACACTAGCTTGCGACCTAAGTACATTAAAGGAAGTGACAAACAACTAAATCAAACAACACAAAGTGAAGCTTTTAAGTCGAAACATAAACAAACAATTAATGGACTCTCATGTTGTACGTGGAATATAAACCGCCCGGATCTCAGCACCTTCGAGCACGCGAAGCTGCACAACCGTTTCCCTAGCTGCAATGCGATCAGTGATGTCGTCGCCGTTCAAGAAAAAACGGCTAAAACCTGGTGGTGCTCCCCCGGGAGATACTGTCCAATCGTCGATGACTAGTCTTAATTGGAGATTTGGTGCGGCGCTCCATTCGGTTCTTGTCTCCCTTTCCCCACGCACACGCACAATGGAGAAATTGATGAATGCAGGAGCTAAGGCGGTCGTTCGCCTGGTACACGCTCTCCTGCTCTGAGCCATTTGAGGAAGGAAGTTTTAGGTCGGATTTGAGGTGAAGATGGGGAGTTTTCACTGGGAAGGTATTTCAGCATTGGAGATGGTTATCTCCTTTTATGGTTGGAAAGGATGGCAAAACAATAGTATTATCAGAAAAGTGAATGACAAAACAATAGTATTATCAGAAAAGTGATGGCAAAACAATAGTGTTATGAGAAAAGTGAATGGCAAAACAATAGTGTTATCAGAAAAGTGAATGACAAATTAAAACAATAGTGTTATCAGAAAAGTGAATGACAAATTAAAACAATAGTGTTATCAGAAAAGTGAATGACAAATTAAAACAATAATGTTATCAGAAAAGTGAATGACAATACAATAGTAGTATTCTGATTACATGTCTTCCTCATCTGTATTCGTCTCACTCTCAAACTCACCCTCAGACGTTTCAGTAGACGTCTCTTCTTGATCCTCAACGACATGATCCTCTCCATTTGGGTCGTTTAACGGACCAAGCGGATAATTATCTTGTGTACTGTCGTCGATAACTCGTGGAAGGGAAGAATCATGTTGAAATGCCTCCTCAACGGCAACGCCCCTGGACCCACTCTCATGAGGGTCTACGCACGTACCTTCATCGGGCCACACTCGTGACTTCACTTTACATACCGCTCTCCATTCAGCATCTGCACGCCTCACCTTTGGGTAATCGAGGAAATAAACTTGAGTGGCTTGATGTGCTAATATGTAACGATCTTTTGTTCTCAACATTTTATGTCGATGAACATCGACAAGCTTTAGGTGAGGGTGAATGCGTGTTCCTCCACGACTTCTAGTGTCAAACCACGAACAATTAAAGACAATAGGGCGCTTTACGGTTGGAGATAGGTAATGCAGCTCAATGATTTCCTCTAGCACACCATAGAAGTCCTCCTCGTCGGTGCCGAAGCTTTGTCCTAGAACACAAACTCCACTACTGTCAGTGGCCTTGGTTGATGCGTGTGCCCTCGTGTGGAATCGGTAACCATTGACAAAGTAACCAGGATATGTCCTCACTTTTTTAGAGGGTCCACAAGCAAGTGTTGCAATGTTAGGATCTGTAACTTCCGGACTGTCGGCCTGCAATTTTAAATCAGCATGTATATACAATTTCGGATTCAACATAAAAATGTACATTTTGAAACTAAATAGAAATTAATATAAGAAATCCTTACATGGGAGTAAAACCAGAGGCGAAAGTGTCTTTCCAAAATGTTTTGCTCTTGAGCATCGGTTATTGTTGGATTTGACGACCACACGAAGTTTGTCAAATAGTACCTACGACAGAGTAATTGAATGAAATACATACTTTATATATATCGAACCAACTTTAGTTGAGATTATAGAAACGTACTCAATATAGGGTCCCACTTCGACGCAGTTCATGAGAATGTAAGTTTGGATCACATGGAATTCATCATCTGTGAGGAAACGACCAGTTGATCTGCTACCCAAGGTTCGACCAGTTGTTGTGAAAATAGACAAATCGCCCGGATCAACCCCAACTGGAAGTGTGCAACTGATGTTGCGGGCGTGATCCATATGAGTACTCGCCACATGTGAGCTAAAATAATACGAGCAGAATGTGGACGTCTCCTTAACGAGATAGGCACTACAAATTGACCCCTCAACATGGGCTTTGTTGCCAACTGAGGCCTTCAGCCGTTTTAAGAGCCTACATGATATACATTGAAAACCATTAATATTTATTATACAAGTTAATTATATGAATCCAAAACTGAACAACTGCATACAACTGTACGTACCTTTCTTCTGGATACATCCATCTATAATTGACAGGGCCACAAAGTGAAGCTTCCCGTGGCAGATGAATAGGCAAGTGCTCCATTGAATCAAATAACGCAGGGGGAAAGATGCGCTCCAGCTTGCACAAAATTATTGGTATTTCCTTGTGCAATTGCATAACCACCTCAGGCTTCAGCTCGTAACACGTCAAGTCTCTGAAGAACGCACTTAGCTGAGCTATGGGCTCCCATACTTTGTCATCAAGAAATGGACGAAAAGCAACAGGCATCAACCTTTGCATGAACACATGACAATCATGGCTCTTCATCCCAAAGAGCCTAAGCTTGTGCAAGTCAATGCAGCGGATCAAGTTGGAGACGTAGCCATCCGGGAATTTTACGGATCTCAACCAATCTAGAAGCACTTGTTTTTCATGACGATCTAGTGCATAGCAAGCCTTTGGGTACCTATTGTCCTCCTCATCAGGTTCCAACTCCGGACGCTTTCACAATTCCTTTATATCCTTTCTAGCCGACCACTTGTCTTTCGACTTCCCCGGAACATCGAGAATGGTGAAGAAAATATTATCGAAGACATTTTTCTCAATGTGCATGATATCTAAATTATGTCTTACCAGCAGACTAGGCCAGTAAGGTAGGTCCTAGAAAATGCTTTTCTTCTTCCAACCCGAACCTCTACTGACCGCGACATTGTGCTCATCAGCTCCCATTTCAGTTATCTTCATCAAGCCCATATTGTTTATCTGGTCTAATATCTCGTATCCATCACAAAGTACCGGGGGACCACGACGCTCCCGTCTACCTTTCTTAAAATCAGTCTTGTTGTTTCAGAAGCGATGATCAGGTTCTGTAAACCTCCTGTGACAATCGAACCAACACATTTTGTGTCCATGTATTAGATAAAATGCATTGGTGCCCTCCATGCAATAAGGACACGCGTATTTCCCAAAAGTGCTCCAGCCTAGACAAACATATTTTTTGTATCACACATTAATTAAATTTCACAAATCATATATATGCATTATTATTATATATAATAGTTTCAAATTGATTAGCATGTAAAATTAACAACATAACAGACAACATCGAAAATGCGGGGAAGTCACTAATAGTCCATATTACAGCTGCACGCAACACAAAATTCTGCTTCCTCCAAGAATCGTATGTGCACACCCCATTAAGCCACAGATCCTTTAGCTCGGCTACCAACGGCTGCAAGTAGACATCCAACTTCTGCTTCGGGCTCTTCGGTCCAGGTACAATAACCGTAAAAAACATAACCTCTTCTCGCATACACATCGACGGCGGAAGGTTGTAGGGTGTCAGAATCACAGGCCAACATGAGTACTGGCGCCCGGACGCCCCGAACGGATTGAAACCGTCCGTGCACAAGCCTAGTCTCACATTTCGTGTTTCTGATGCAAAATCTGGCCACACAGCATTGAAGTGCCTCCATGCCTCTGCATCTGAAGGATGTCTCATCACCCCATCTTGTGCGTGCTCTACATGCCATCTCATGTGTTCGGCAGTTACCACAGATGCGTACAACCTCTGCAACCGTGGAGTTATTGGCAAGTAAAACATACGAGAATAGGGAATGAGCTTTGTCTTGCCTTGCTTCCATCTAGGATAGTCACATATCTTGCATGACGTGTATTCTGCATCTGCACCCCAATATATCATGCAAGAGTTTGGACAACAATCAATCATCTCGTAAGGAAGACCGAGACCCTCAACCAGTTTTTTCGTGTCGTAAAACGTGGCTGGTAATGTCGTCTTCGGGTGAGAAACGCGTCCGTAAAAATCCGAGATCATGTCATATCCGCACTCCGTCATCCTTAGCTTAGACTTTAGGCTCAGTAGCTCAGTCGCAGCCTCCAACTGCGTCATATCACATCCAGGCCACAAAGGCCTATTTGTGGCCGACAACATGTCGTACATACGCTGTGCATCGGGATTGGGCGCTTCATTATAATATTGCTCCCCTTGCTCATGCCTTATATCCGCATTCTGCACGGGATCCTCAGCAGTGTAATCACTTCGGCCATAATTAAAACCATCATACACCATCTGTTCCATTCGATTATCATTCCCACCATTTAATGGTGGTGTTGGATCAGAACTGCTACAGCCTGTCTAGACTCGGCCAACAATGCAGCGAACATTTCATCTGTCTCCCCGTGCGAAACCCAATGGTAATAGTTCGGAACAAAACCTTCCTTAACAAGGTGATAATGCACATCATCCATAGATTTCATTTTCTTATTCTTGCACCTCCGACACGGACACCTTAATTCGGATGGGTTATAGGACGGCATAGATTTGCAGAATTCCAGAAATTGCTCTACGCTAGCTAAAAACTCGTTGTTCAAAAAACCATCTATATTACGCACATACATCCACTCACGCATTTTTTCCTTCCTGCATTTCAAAATAAGAGTACAATTAAATTAATTCAAGTGCATATTATACTAAATCTGGCGACCATATGGACGCTAATTAGCGACCGTATGGTCGCTAAAGTGCAATTAGCGGCCATATGGTCTCTAATTAGCGTCCATATGGTCGCCAGATTCAGTATATCAGAACATACATTTACAACATAATGAATTGCTATTTGCGGTAAAATTCTGTAACACAATCTCTTATCAATATATAAACGAAAGCTTTCTACCGTCAATATTTATCTAAAACAATATAATGACGGAATGAAATATTAAGAATAAGATTTAAATACATACCTTTTGTGAGGATGTCGGTAAAATTTGACGGAATTTCTTCCTAGAATCAATTCACAGTTGTGGTTGATTGATTCTTTCTTTTGTGAATATTTTGGAAGAGAGCGGAATGAGAGTGAAGTTGTGTTGAAGCGGAATGAGAGTGCATTTTTTAGCGGAATGAGAATGCAATATATGCTGAAATGGCGGGAATTTTACCAATTACTGTTTTTAGCGACCAAGTGGTCGCCAAAAACGCGGGATATTACCCGCCAAAATAGATCTGGCGCGCCAAAACATTTGACCAAGTCAGCGACTAACTAGTCGCTACGGTTTGCGACCAAGTGGTCGCCAGACAGTTGGCGACCATATGGTCGATACCATTTGCGACCATATGGTCGCCGACATGTATTCTACTATTTGCGACCATATGGTCACAAATAGTAGCGACCATATGGTCGCTACATGCTGGCGGGAATTTTCCCCGCGCACTTGTTGCGACTATAAAGGCCTAGCGACCACGTGGTCGTCCATTGTAGCGACCACGTGGTCGCTAATTTTTATTTATTTTTTTCTTCCGTTTTGACATCCAGATTGGCGACCATATGGTCGCTAAGTAGCGACCATATTTCGTGGTCGCTAAATCTGCAAAATGGTGTAGTATAACATATGAATGTAAATAAACTAATAATTTAGAACAACAAACTTATCTTCATTTGATTAAGGACTTGGTTGTTATTTTAGTGTAATCGATACTTGAAAACTCGTCGATGTCAATTTTGGTGTAATCAGGGTTCACGTCGACCTAATGGACTCTGACTTTACTATAACATGGGTCAAGGTATGCGAAATGGACGTTCATGTAACTGAACCTAAGTTCCACAAGGTTGAATTCGTTCAAAGTCTGTGGAGACAAATGATTGCCCATATCTAAAATATATATGGAACATAATAAGCAAAGTATATAAGTCCCTTGAGTTACTCCTATTGTCAATTGGTTTTACGATAGAACCCCGTTTATGTGTTGGGCCTTACACGCATGTGCACTCGTACAGACACGTCCCTAGTCTACCTATCTATCGGACCACAGTTTTCCTTCATGATATTAGAGCAGGTTTGGTCTTAGAGCCATTATCTACCTTGGTTTAGGCCTAGGGAGTTACTGCTACCCGCTCGTTATCTACCTTACTAATGCGTCCCTCGTTACGGGATGCGACGGATCGGTGCGTTGTTTGACTATTGGGTCTCGAAGTACGCAGCGGAAGACTTGTGAAGACTCGGATCACCGTTGGAATGATCTAGTCTTGTTAAGAACACGAGAACAATTGCAAGAGACACGAGAATGTGGATGATAATAGTGGAGGCGCAATGGCACTAGGAAGAAATAAGGAGAAAACCCTCGACTCTATTAATTCCTAAGTGTGCGCTGATGCAAAAGAAACAACATAGCACCCTATATATAGGTGCGACACTAAGAAAATATGAGAAAACCCTAATACTAATGAGGCGCGCCTAGGGCTAGTTCCCAGACTAGGCCCAGCGGCGCAAATCCGAGTCCATCGGCGCAAGGCCCAATAAACTCTTCCTTATTATATAAAAACACTAATAGCAATGTTCGGAATTAGAAATCATGCAAAAAATACCAGAAATAGGATAGGTCGTCCGTGACCATGACCGAAGTGTTGCGACAAGGCCATCGTTGGGCTGGCGCGGCGCTGGCGAGGCATGACACGGCGCTGGCGAGACTCTATGGCGCTAGCGAGGACGCTGGCGCGCCAGGTGGGGCACGAGGAACTTGAATCTCAAGACGCGATCCTGGCTCCGGTGCAAGGGTTGAGTCCGATGGTGCCAAGGCGGTGAAGGTTGGCACCGAGGGCTCAACTTGAGGTTCCTCGACGCCGAGGACGCACAAGGCATTGTGCGTCGGCGCGGAGAGGGGCGCGCCGTGGCCTGCGGTAAGGCCCGCGACACGAGCGACTGCGTCGCGGTCTGGATTGCACGAGTCTTGGCACTGGTGACGGGGCCTTCCGAGCGAAGTGTGAACGAGTCGACCTCCTGGCTAGCATCCATAACGGGGGTCGCATCACTTACTTAACTACCGACACTACTAGGGGTGTCAATAAAAATCCGAAACTAAAAAACCGATTAATTTTAGGTTAACCAAACCGACTTTTTTTGAAATTTCGGTTTGGTTAACCGAACCGAAAATATTTTCGGTTATCGGTTCGTTTTCGGTTCACGACTTTACATATAATGGTTAACCAAAAAACCGAAAATATATTAATATTTTTTTCAAATATTAGTTATCTTTGATTTATTTAGTGGTTAAACTCTATGATCTTCAAAGTGCTAATGTAGTTTGAGTCTTTCCTTCTTCAATTTTAACAATTTACAAACTATTTTTCCACTTCTCATTGATATAAGAGTTGCTTATTAAATTTGATGGGATAAAAATTAATACACACAATGTTTGATTCCACACAATATAGTATATACTCTCGATATTTGTTTACAACAACCAAAACAATATGATATAAGTACAAATTTAGAATAAAAGTCTTGCTTGATCACTTTTTTTATTCAAATTTTATTATTTTGGTCTTAATTATTTAAGGTAAAATTATATAAACGGTTATCGGTTAATTGAGAAAATTGAACCGTAAAATTGGTTAACCGAACTACGGTTAACCGGAATTCACGGTTCGGTTTCGGTTCATGAATTTAACTAATCGAAATCATTGGTTAACCGGGTTTGGACACCCCTAGACACTACCTCGGGTTTGGCTTAACGAGTTACTACCACCTGCCCGTTATTAACCTTACTTAACCTATCAATGTCCAAGTGTCAACTGGTGATCCCAATTGCACTTGAGGGCGCGTGTTGAGAATAAATACATGTCCCACATTGAAAATCCAAAGAGAAAAAAGCCTAGTATATATAAAACCTTGGGTTGAGTCCGATGGTGCCAAGGTGGTGAAGGTTGGCACCGAGGGCTCATCTTGAGGTTCCTCGACGCCGAGGACGCACAAGGCAGTGTGCGTCGGCGCGGAGAGGGGCGCGTCGTGGCCTGTGGTAAGGCCGACACGAGCGACTGCGTCGCGGTCTGGATTGCGCGAGTCTTGGCACGGGTGACGGGGCCATCCGAGCGAAGTGTGAACGAGTTGACCTCCTGGCTAGCATCCATAACGGGGGTCGCATCACCCTCCCCCACTTGGTTGGGAAACGTCCCCGTTTTCTCATAAGCTGGGTCGACATAGGGGGAGAGATCGGCAACGTTGAAAGTAGAATGCACCGAATACTTGCTTGGGTGGTCAATTTTGTAAGCGCTGTCCTCGATCCGTTCTAAGATTTTGAAAGGGCCGTCTGCTCGCTGATGATGCTTGGTTTTCCGTGCGTCCGAAAAACGGTCCTTGCGAAGATGTATTCGGTGCATTCTACTTTCAACTGACACGAGACGCTTGCGACCTTTGTTGTGCTGGGCCTCGTAATGTGCAGCCCTGCGCTCCAATTGACTCCGAGTCCACTCATGCAATCTTCGGATGGCATCGGCGCGGTTGGCCGCGTCGAGGTGCTCGCCATTCTTCAATGGTCGAGGGACTAAATCCATCGGGGAGTGTAGGTTGAGGCCGTAGACAATCTCGAATGGTGTCTTCCTTGTCGCCGAGTGTTTGGACCTGCTATATGCAAACTCAACAAAAAGGATTAGATCCTCCCACCGGCGTGGGTTATATTTGAGCACCGTCCGAAGAAGGGTGCCCAGAGTCTGATTGGTCACCTCAGTCTGACCATCGGTTTGGGGATGATAGGAAGTAGAAAAGAGCAATTGTGTGCCTAGATTTCCCCACAACGTTCTCCAAAAATGGCTACAAACTTTTGTGTCCCGATCACTAACAATAGTGCGCGGCACACCATGGAGCTTCACGACATGCTCGAAGAACAAGTTTGCGATTTCAGTCGCATTGTTGTTCCCTTTGCATGACACGAAGTGAGCCATCTTGGAGAATCGGTCCACAATTACGAAGATCGAATCTTTACTGCGCCTTGTCATTGGAAGGCCCGTGATAAAATCCATGGAGAGATCTTCCCACTGGATATCCGGAATGGGCAAGGGCGTGTTTAGGCCATGAGGTTGGGACCTCGATTTAGCTGTTTGGCATGGCACGCAACCGCGGCAATACTTGTGAACATCGGATGCCATATGTGGCCAGAAAAAATGTTCATGAAGTACTGCTAGGGTCTTGGCTATGCCAAAATGGCCTCGGCCGTCATGAGCTTCTTTGAGCAATAGATGCCTCACGGACGAGTTCGGAATGCAAAGCTTTCCGGCTCGGTAGAGGTAGCCATTGTCCAAAAAAAGGACTCATGGATTCGATGATGCTCGAGGTTCTCCATGATCGGTTTAAAAAATTGATCATGCATGTATAACTCCTTAATCAAGGAGAACCCGAGCAAGTTGGTCTGGAGTTGAGTTAAAAGAACATACCTGCACAAGAGAGCGTCTAGCACGACGTTCTCCTTACCTCTTTTGTGGGTGATGATATACGGAAAAGTTTCCATAAACTCAACCCATCGTGCATGGCGTCGGTTTAGAGTCGTTTGACTCTTGAGATACACTAAGGCGGAGTGGTCCGTGTGAATCACGAACTCGCTAGGCCATAGGTAATGATGCCATGTCTTTAAAACCCGAATTAGTGCGTACAACTCCTTGTCATACGTCGGGTAATTCAAAGTATCCCCCGTTAATTCTTCGCTAAAGAAAGCAATGGGGCGTTTGTCTTGGAGTAGTACGCCGCCTATGCCATAGTCAGAGGCGTCGCATTCGACCTCGAAGCGCTTAGTAAAGTCTGGCAATTGCAAGACTGGAGCGCTACACAAAGCATCTTTCAAGGCCTGAAAGGCGGCCTCATGAATGGGCATCCACTTGATTGTGGTTGCCTTCTTGTTTAGATTATGGAGTGGCCCGACGATGGAGCTAAAGCCCTTGACGAATCGCCTGTAAAACCCTGAGAGCCCTAAGAAGGAGCGAACCATCGTCTGGGTCGTAGGGGTGGGCCACTCTCGGATGGCGCGGATCTTGTCGTCGTCCACTTTAAAGCCATCCTTGGACACGACGAAACCAAGGAAGTTCGTCGTGTCCGTGCAAACTGAACACTTGTCCAAATTTACAAACAAAGAGTGCTCGCGGAGGCAATCTAACACCAACCTAAGGTACCTCGCTTGTGAATCCAAATCTTTAGAAAAAAAACCAAAATGTCGTCAAAATACACGACGACAAAACGTCCTAAAAATTTTCTAAACACAAAATTCATAAGCCGCATAAAAGTACTAGGGGCGTTTGTCAAACCAAGAGGCATGACAAGCCATTCGTACAAACCATGCTTGGTTTTGAATGCGGTCTTCCACTGGTCGCCCTCATGCATGCGGATTTGGTGATATCCGCTTCGGAGATCAATCTTCCAGAACAAGGCGGCGCCGTGGAGCTCGTCAAGCATATCGTCGAGCCTTGGAATGGGGTGCCTATACTTCACTGTGATTTGATTAATGGCCCTACAGTCGACGCACATGCGCCATGAACCATCTTTCTTCGGCACGAGGATGACCGACACTGTGCATGGACTCAAAGACTCGCGAACAAACCCCATGTCCAAAAGTTCTTGAACTTGTCTTTGGAGCTCCTCAGTTTCCTTGGGTGAGGTCCTATACGCTGCTCGATTTGGAAGGGACGCGCCTGGCATGAGATCGATCTTGTGCTCTATCCCACGGATTGGTGGCGATCCCTTCGGAAGCTCGTCCGGCATCACGTGTTCGTACTCCTTCAAAAGAGAAACAATACAAGACGGAAGTGAAATATCCACAGATTTAGAAATAGACAGTAAAGGATATAAAATGAAACAAGAAAGACTCCCCCGAATAGATTTGTCGATGTCGCGATGTTGGGCCAAAAGGAGACGATCTTAACACGTCCCAAGGAGAGGTGGCTCGACGTCGGCACTCGTTCGGCCAGGTTCTGGGGCGTCTTTTTTGTATGTGATAGCTCCTGGAATTTGAGGGGAAATATCCTTGAAAACGCCGGTGAATTCGTCCCGTAGCTCTTGGTAGCCCAATTTTCGTGCTGCGGCGGTGTGTTGTGCAAAGGCGGGCGAAGCTGTCGGCGATCCCTTGATCAAATGGATCTCCCCTGGGCGTTTTTTCTTCAAATCTGTTGGAAACTCCAATTTAATAGCTTTTCCACTAGAAACGCCTGTAGAATCGTCAGAAATCTGTTGGAGCCCTTGTTTGGAGAAATCTGCGGCGTTCGGCGCATTACCGATGCCACGCGAAGCAAACTATCGGCCCGACTCCAAGTTCTGTCATTGTTGTCCGTCTTCAACATCTTTGGAACCTGTATGAGGGGACTGGGAACCAGAAACGCTGCTGGAATTTTTCTGGGAACGTAGTGGACGCCATAGGCGTCGTACTCGACGCGGTGGTGCCATTGTCGCTAGTCTTTTGCCGTTGCCTTTTGGTTTCATCCTGTAGAGCTTCACTAGGCGACATTGGTAAGAGAGTCATGTGCTTCCCGTGGTAATTGAACATATAAGTGTTCAAAAACCCGTCGTGAAGCATGCGACGATCGTATTGCCATGGGCGCCCCAACAAGAGGTGTGTGGCGTCCATTGGCGTTACATCACATAATATGGAATCCGAATATGCACCAATTGAAAAGGAAAAGATTACTTGCCTGTCAACCCAATCGCCGCCTTCGTTTGAGATCCATTGAAGCTTGAATGGCTGCGGATGTGGCGCCGTTGGCAAGCTGAAGTGATCGACCACTTTCTTGGACAAGAAATTTGCACAACTCCCCGAGTCAATAATGACGCTCAAGGACACGTTCTTGACCAAACAACGGGTATGAAAGAGTTGTTCCCGTTGATCGGTTTTCGGTGCCTCTCACATGCTTAAGGCTCGGCGAGTCACAAGTTGACGTTTGGAAACTCCAATGGCATCGGATGGATCGCACTCCAAATCTGTGGTGTCATCACTAGGGGCGTCGATCTCTTCTTCCTCTTGGATTACATACGGACCCCCTTGTGCCATGAACAAGACCTTCTTTTGGTTCGGACAGTTCCTCATAATATGGCCACGTCCCCCGCATTTGTAGCACGCCATGTCTCGGGCACGATCGGCGGTTGTCTTGGCGGTGCGAGGCGCGGCTGGTGCCTTTGAAGGCGCGGCCTCGATCTTTATTTGGGAACCTGTCTTAGCACTCGGCATGGAAGAAGGTACACGGTTAGTAGAAAAACTGGATTGACTAGGGTTTGAGGCATACCTTGTATTCGACCAACCAGACTTGGCACGCATCTCTTGTTTATGGATTTGCATTGCCGTGTGAACCAAGTTGTTGAGGTCTTTGATTGGAAAAATCTCCAAGTGATCTTGTATCGATTGCCTCAATCCCAAGATGAATCTTGCCCGCATTACCGAGGGAGAGACATTCATGCTAGCCTTGAAGAACATGTCTTCGAGTTTGGCAAAGAATTCCTCCGGGGTCATCGAACCTTGCTTGATGCGCATTATTTCGATGTGCATCTTGTCCTTGTAATCAGCCAGGATATATCTCTTCTTCAAAAGGTACAGAAGTTGATGCCATTCTTGAATTAGGGGTTTGCCTTTTCGAATCCTTTCGGACTCGAAACGGTTCCACCACGTATGAGCGGCACCATGAAAATGTAGGGTCACGACTTCAACCTTCTCATCGTCTTCGTACCCTAAATGTCAGAGTGTGTGCTCCGTGCCCTGCAACCACTCAATGAAAACATCAGGATCATAAGTGCCATAGAAAGGTTCGAATTTTACCTTGATGTCTCGGCGGTTGTGTCTTGGATCACGAGCTTCTCGACGATCGTTGTCACGACGCAGACTGCAGCGTCGAGGCGAGTGCGCGCGCCGATTGCGCCGGTGCCGAGGCGGACCTCGATTGTAATCGTCGTCGCCATCGTCAAGATCGTCACCATCATTAGGTCTCCGAGGGCGCCGTGCGTCCCGATCCCTGTCGCGTCGATGCTTCGAGCCATCTTTCCGTGCCGTGTCGTAGGCACGGTCGTACTCCTTGCGATTCTTGGCGAGGCGCGGCGGTGGGATCCAATCGGAAGGCCGATTGTCATGCTCTTCGGGATCCTGAACCTGCGGGTGATCAAAACTCGATTCATTAAAATAATCACTAAAATCTTCATAATTATCTTCAAAATCAGTATATGGACTTCGAGCACTTTGATGCTCGAGGTCATCCTCGACTTTATAAGCATCGTCGTCATAGTACTTGGCCCCGTGCTTCCGCTTTGGGGTTTCGTAAACATACGCCGACTGCATATTCTTTTTCTTATGTTTCTTAGGGTCACCACTCGTGTGTTGACGCCTATACTCCTCGGAGTCATACTCGTCACCGGAATATACGTCGTACACTTGCGTGTCCCGATAATCTCGCACCATTTGATAGCGATCCGCGGTCCGTGGACCACCATCGTGCTTATCATTGTGGCGACTTTCTTTGACCGACTCCATTCAATTGATGGTGTCAAATTGGGATGAAGGCTGCGCATGTTGCTTTCCCTTGGCACGAGCTCGGGCAACGTCGTCCGCGGTGACTCCCGGATTGGCATGGATCTCAGAAGCAAGCACTTGAGCCGCGGGCACCGTGTACTTCGATTTCTCTTGGCTCTCGGCTAGGAGACGCTCGAGCTCTTGGATGCGAGCCAAAGCCTCGGGGGAGAAATTTTGATTGGCATTCTGCGACGCCATGTTGTTGATGTTGTTGTCTCGGTTGTCCTCGTTTGACTCCAAGACCGTACCTATAGTAACACCAGTCATCGCAGTAAGAAGTTCACAAGCAAAAGACAACGAGTGTACGTTTCGCTTAAGTCAAGCCGACCCTTCATGTTCAAACCACATGAACAAGGATTGGCTAGGCTAAGGTCACTCACTCGAACTACCAATATGGCTTTGAAAACAACAAAGCAAGCAAGGCAAGACACAAAAATTAGGCAAGTCAAAACCGAAAACCACAAGCAATGGAATTTGCGATTAGGGTTGCCGAAAAAGAGAACCAATATTTTGGATAGATCTTGCCTTATTTTGGCTTGTGATCGTCCAATTGATTTTTTTTGATTTTTTTTTTTGACAATAACAATCGACTATCTTACCTTATTTTGGTTTTTGATAGCCAAAACACACTTCTGTTTTTTTTAAAATAGAACAACGACTCTAGGCTTTCTCCTCTAGAGCAAACAAGAACAATTCAAACAATCAACACAAGCAACACGCAAAGATGCAAGATAGAAATCGGCAAAACAAGAGCTAATGTGCGAGCAACTAGCAAGACAATGAGTAATTTTCACCGAAATCAATAGATCAAGCGAGTTAGGACAAGGCTGATTTTTTTTTATCAATTAACGTATGCAGGAAAAAAAATCCGGGCCCTAGATGGAGGTTACGAAGTGGAGGATGGAATCTAGGTTTAATGCAACAGAATGGATCGTGTGTGAATGAACTAAAAAGGGTGAAACGAGACTTACTCAAACCTTGGCTCTGATGCCAATTGATGCGTCCCTCGTTACGGGATGTGACAGATCGGTGCGTTGTTTGAGTATTGGGTCTCGAAGTACGCAACGGAAGACTTGTGAACACTCGAATCACCGTTGGAATGATCGAGTCTTGTTAAGAACACGAGAACAATTGCAAGAGACACGAGAATGTGGATGATAATAGTGGCGGCGCAATGGCACTAGGAAGAAATAAGGAGAAAACCCTCGACTCTATTAATTCCCAAGTGTGCGCTGAGGCAAAAGAAACAACATAGCACCCTATATATAGGTGCGGCACTAAGAAAATATGAGAAAACCCTAATACTAATGAGGCACGCCTAGGGCTAGTTCGTAGACTAGGCCCAGCGGCGCAAATTGATGTTCGTATTTTTAGTATAGTTTTTAGTATGTTTTCTTAGTTTATTAGGACTAGTTTTGATAGGTTTAGGATTAGTTTTGTGTGTTTTTGGATAGTTTTGCATATTTTGTGAAAAGTATGATAGCTACTCCGTTTTATGTGTTTTTGTAGGTTTTAGCAAGGAAAAGGTGCTATATGGAGCTGAATTTGGAGTGCTATAATAAAATACGGAGGAATACAAGATGAAGAAGTCAAAGTATGAGTTTTTAGAGATGAAGTGTGGAAGAAACCAAGCCCAGGCTCGTTAACGAGGTTGCAAGGGTTCGTTAACGAGGCCACGAGATGAAGATTTCGAGAGTTTGATTCTGTGACTCACCGATCTTGTGCGGGAATTTATTTCCGTGTCGGTAGTATCTTTTTATGATTTTAGGGTTATTATATTATTTATTTTAGGTCTTGTTATCTTTCTAGATTTTATTTCTATCTTTTAGGAATTTAATTCTATCTTTTTAGGAAAGTTTTTATCTTCTAGCCTTATTATTTTCTAGCCTTATTAGTATAAATAGCCCTCTTATTTAGCTTAGAGAGGGGGGATCGATTGAAGAGAGGAGGAAGAGCCGAGAGAGGAGAGAGAGGATCGGAGTCGAGATTGAGGCTTGGTGGACGAGAGTTACCGAGGTCGTTAATCGTGATTTTGGTTCGGTGTTTGTATTTTTTTTCGGTTTCTTCTGAATTTCTGTAAGACGGTATTTCTTATTAATATGAGTAGTGTTTTGTTTTCAATGATTTCTTTTGTTGAATTTATTTGTTTCTTAGTTATGAGTAGTGAGTAGTCTTCTTTTCTAGGGTCGGGGTTAAACCCGGCATAGCTATGCATGTTTGAGGAGTAAGAGTATGTGTTGATTGCCTTTTATCTATTTTTGAGATTGTTTGTTGTGCTTAAGACCTAGATGAAAGTCAAGGTGATTTGAGTTTTTAACTTGATTGAGAGAAAAAGTTATAGACTTGAAGGTTGATATTGTTTGAATACGAAAGTTTCAAGCTTTAGATCCAAAACAAGCAATTGAGTGAATTGGTTTATGAAAGTAGGTTAATTTACTTGATAGTCAACGAAAGTTGATGAATTTATCTGTTTAAAGGCATGATCTTATCTTCTTACGAGTTTATATGCATGACTATGTTGTGGTGTCCCTTGTCCTAGATCTTTGTTTTATTTGAATTCTCTTGAGTGATATTCGTTGCTGAGTTTGTAGGCTCGGTACCGAATCTGTTTAGGTCGTTAGTTTTGGTCTTTTGTCTATAGTGGTTCGTTAACGACCCTGACAACGTCGTTAACGAGGCTCCTTGTGAGTGTTTTGCTTGCTTTTGTTTGATTTTTAGTAGTCGATGAACAAACAACCTTGCTTCTCGTGGAACGATCCTGACTCCCCTATACTCAGCGGGGTCTTGATTATAAATTTATTTGTTGTCAAGAAACCTTCTCAACACAAATCCGAGTCCATCGGCGCAAGGCCCAATAAACTCTTCCTTATTATATAAAACCACTAATAGCAATGTTCGGAATTAGAAATCATGCAAAAAATACTAAAAATAGGATAGGTCGTCCGTGACCATGACCGAAGTGTCGCGACAAGGCCATCGCTGGGCTGGCGCGGCGCTGGCGAGGCATGACACGACGCTGGCGAGACTCTATGGCGCTGGTGAGGACGCTGGCGCGCCAGGTGGGGCGCGCGGAACTTGAACCTCAAGACGCGATCCTGGCTCCGGTGCAAGGGTTGAGTCCGATGGTGCCAAGGTGGTGAAGGTTGGCACCGAGGGCTCAACTTGAGGTTCCTCGACGCCGAAGACGCACAAGGCAGTGTGCGTCGGCACGAAGAGGGGCGTGTCGTGGCCTGCGGTAAGGCACGACACGAGCGACTGCGTCGCGGTCTGGATTGCACGAGTCTTGGCACGGGTGACGGGGCCATCCGAGCGAAGTGTGAACGAGTCGACCTCCTGGATAGCATCCATAACGGGGTCGCATCACTTACTTAACTACCGACACTACTGGGGGTGTCCATAAAAATCCGAAACTGAAAAACCGATTTTTTTAGGTTAACCAATCCGACTTTTTTTGAAATTTCGGTTTGGTTAACCGAACCAAAAATATTTTCGGTTATCGGTTCGATTTCGGTTCACGACTTTACATATAACGGTTAACCGAAAAACCGAAAATATATTAATATTTTTTTCAAATATTAGTTATCTTTGATTTATTTAGTGGTTAAACTCTATGATCTTCAAAGTGTTAATGTAGTTTGAGTCTTTCCTTCTTCAATTTTAACAATTTACAAACTATTTTTCCACTTCTCATTGATATAAGAGTTGCTTATTAAATTTGATGGGATAAAAATTAATACACACAATGTTTGATTCCACACAATATAGTATATACTCTCGATATTTGTTTACAACAACCAAAACAATATGATATAAGTACATATTTAGAATAAAAGTCTTGCTTGATCACTTTTTTTATTCAAATTTTATTATTTTGGTCTTAATTATTTAAGGTAAAATTATATAAACGGTTATCGGTTAATTGAGAAAATCGAACCGTAAAATTGGTTAACCGAACTACGGTTAACCGGGATTCACGGTTCGGTTCATGAATTTAACTAATCGAAATCATTGGTTAACCGGGTTTGGACACCCCTAGACACTACCTCGGGTTGGGCTTAACGAGTTACTACCACCTGCCCGTTATTAACCTTACTTATCCTATCAATGTCCAAGTGTCAACTGGTGATCCCAATTGCACTTGAGGGCGCGTGTTGAAAATAAATACATGTCCCACATTGAAAATCCAAAGAGAAAAAAGCCTAGTATATATAAAACCTTGGGTTACTCCTCCTATTACCAATTGGTTTTAGAATGGAGCCTTCAGACATCTAGTCAAGCGGTTAAGCCTCTAAGGGTAGTATCCAGAGGTCTCCGGTTCGACTCTCATGGGTAATGCCCTTCACAAAATAATGGTTTTAGAATGGAGGCTATGTGCTAGGCCCATTCGCACATGTGCACGCTCGTACAAACACATCCCCAATCTACCTACCTACCAATCCACAAACTTTCTTCATGGTATTACAGCCAGACAGTTGCGCGGACATGCAGTTACACTTGAGGGGGGGTGTTGAGATAAAATCTATCCCACATTGGGATTTATGACAAAACTTGTCCACCATAATACACATGTTACTCCTTTTATTACTAATTGGTTTTAGGATGGAACCTCATAAGTTTATGTGTTGGGCCTATTGTGCATATGCTCACGAATGGACGTGTGGAACCCCTACGTTATATTGGCCCCCAGAGCTTTAACATAGTATTGGAGCCAATTCGATATGGGTTCGGATTCATGGTCAATTAATGGGGTAGCTGACCATAAGGTATGATGTCTTGTACAACTAGTATATTGCGAGGCAAAGCAATTGCACTTGAGGGGACATGTGGAGACAAATGATTTCTCACATCTAAAAAATATAGAACATAATAATCCTAGTATATAAGTCATTGGGTTGCTCCTCCTATTGTCAATTGGTTTTAAGATGGAACCCCACGAGCTCATGTGATGGGCCTAATGCGCATGTGCGCTTGTACCGACACCTCCAAAGTCTACCTATCTACTGACCCACAAACTTCCTTCAAGTTTTTTTACATGTTGGGAACTTGAGGTTGTGGATTTGGATGTCCATAACTTCTATAAGGTCTATGACCTAAGTGATGATTCTATGGTAACTCTTTGGTAACCGCCTTTGAATTAGTCAAACAAAGTGCATGTAACTGCTAGAAGATCATCTAATATGATTATAGACTCCTATGGACGTATAAAGGCAGTGGGCACATGTGGAGAGATAGTAGACAAAAGCTGTAACTGTTGGTAACTGCTAGTAACTTCTGTCCATGTCAACAACTTCAAAAAACTGCCAAAAACCATCTTGGACGTCCATATGCCTATTTAAAGGCTTTATTGGGCTATTATGTCGAAGGTTGAAGATAGTTCTCTCTGAAAAGAAACTCTCATCAAGAATTAACAATCCACATACTAAACTCTAAAGTTTTGTCCTAGTCGACAACCACGACAAGGACAAGTGGATTTGTCGTATCTCAAATCGAGTTTCACGAATTCCCTTGTGTCGATTAAGGGGTGAAAGATTCGTTTAGGAAAGTTTACATGCGATTCAAACCTATATCAAGTTACCATTATGTTCATTGATTGATTCCCTTGGTGTGTTAAAGAAGTCCTCGACTTGCCAAAAGTTCCTAACTTCGTAGAGTTCTCCAACTCAAGAGCACATGACAACTACAATCTAAACTGTTACTTTTCAAATCAAATGGCATCCATTAGTAAGATGACCTCAAAATTACAACAACTGGAGAAGTTCTAGGGCATGTACTTTCGAAGATGGAAGAAGAAGATGCACTTCTTCTTGATGATATTTAAGGTGATGTACGTCCTCTCCACCCCATGCTAGAAGTTGGCGACGACAAGGTCTTCGATGCAGTGAGGCGCAAGTGCAAATGGAAGAATGATGATTATATTTTTCGAAGCCATATCCTTAATGGTATGTCTGACTCACTCTTTGATGTTTACCAACATGTAGAGTCCGCAAAAGGACTTTGAGACTCTCTTGAGTCGTAGTACATGGTCCTGGATGCATCAGGTGTGAAATTTCTTATTAGTAACTTCAATGACTACAAGACAGTTGATGTTAGGCTGGTGATGGAGCAGTTCAATGAACTTCTTTATATTCTTAGACATTTTTCCCAACATAAGTTGAAGATGGATGAAGTTATCTCGATGTCAAGTGTTATCGACAAGTTACCACCATCATGGAAAGACTTAATCACATGTGATGTGATCCCGACTACCTCATTCAAGGGTGCACCTAAGTAATGTCGACATGCACATAGGCGTCCAAGACTACCCGCCATCCAATGCATACTCTCCATGATTTTGACATTTGCATTAACACTTCTTGACTAGAATTAAATAAAGAAAGAGTTCAACTGAACATAGATGAAGCATTTAAAGCTAGTTGAGTTCAAGTACATGTACCTAGTCTAAGTGCATTATCTTGCATTTAAATCTAGTCTTAAGACAAATGCATGTACATTTCGTAAGTTCAATGTTTTTGCATTCAATTTCTCCTATTTGGGCATGTATAGGTGTGTCCCTTATGCTATAAAAGGGGCATCCCTCTTCACTTGTAAGACAATCAAGATTGAATCAAAATCCATTTGTGAACTTGCAGAAGAGCACATAGCAAAGGCTAGAGTAGCCGACCAATATGGTGAGAAATCTAGTAACATGGAAATAAAATTCGAGAGATTGTATGCTGCTACCTTGAAATCTCAAATCTTAGGGATAATTAAGGGAGACTTGATCATGTTAAGAGAATTCATTGATCACCACCCGACGAAACGAGTCGTGGTTCTTAGGATCAAATTTTCTCCGCCAATTTTCACTTAAAAAAGAGGTAATAATTAATCATTTTCAAAAACTTTCCAACTATAAAATCCGGGCGCACCCTCTCTACGTCAAGCCAGGGGTCCCCCCTGTCCCGACCTTCCAGATTCTGATCAAGCAAAGCTACAATAGGTCAATGTTGTTGTTGTTGATAATTATACATAATCAAAATGTATAAACTAAAGATCCCAAAAATGGTGAGGTCCTATTTAAAAATGGTAATGAATAAGGAACATTAGGATTCTCCGCCCATCATGATAATGACAGTGATCGATTATGAGTTTGGTCTTCCTTTTCACCTTCTCAGTTCTCCATCGAAAAGATGATGATGAAGTCTTCACCTCTTCTTGACGTATTCTCCCCTCCTCGTGTAAAAGAGAATGATGAAGTCCTCATGTCCTCTCAGTGTCTTCTTTTCTCTTCATGGCGAAGATAATGAGGTTCTTCTCTCTTCATAGTATCTTCTCCACTCTTTATGACAAAAAAAGAGTTGTTTGGGTGCAAATGGGTGTACAGGGTAAAGCTAAAATCAACTAGATCATTAGAATTTTTTTTTCATTTCAATCAAGACAAAGTGTTATAGGGTGTACTACAATTGTCCTACATTCCCATTTTCAATTGCTTAAAAATATTTTTTCCTTTTCTCAACAAAATATACTTTTCTCCAAGCTTGGAGTGCCTCTTCCATTAAACATGTGCCAGAGTATTACTAACAAACCAGGTTCAGAGTTAACCAATTTTATCCGTTGCAAGTTTATTGAGGTCGTTTTGGTTAGTAGACTAGTATAAATTAAATACAAAGCAATGGTTCATTTATTGTAATTCAATTGTTCATATTATTACAATCAATTTCTTTTGCTAATCTTGTAGTTTTTCTTTCTCTTTTTATTTGGTTGATAGGAGACACTAAGGTTATTACAACGGAAGAGGCGTAGGACTTTTTCAATTTAACCCAACTTTTTAAAAATAAAAAATAATAAATTTGCACGTAGTGTGAGGATGTCATTTTCCTTCTTCGTTTGAATCTCCAGTGCCACTACTTATGCCTCCTCAATCATCACCAACCTCAATCGTTACCCCGCCCTTGCCCCGCCTCGCCCCAAGGCGCCACTACTCCTAGCCTCCTTGCTACTAACTCCTCTGCGAACGGAGGGCGACCGTCCACCCACGCCTCCTGGATCCGCCAGTGTCGCAATATATACCTTTAAATTAGGAGTAGGCATCGGTCTAAAACCGGATCGAGACTGATTTTCTAGAAATATTAGGGTGAGGATCAGACTCGAATTTCTCAATCCGATTCGATTTTGGACTCAAACCAGACCATTTTTTTAATATTATTTGAAATAAAAAGTATATATTATTTATAAAAAATATTATATTTTGGTAGGAAATATATATTATATGTCATAACAATTACATTTATATTTTTTAAAATAAGTTTTATTATATAATTATGCATAATTATATATAAAAATATAAAAATATTATTAATAAAAAAGTTGGTCTGGACATGTTTTGAACCAAATCGAATCGGGGACCGACTTTCAATTTTTTTTAGATCGAAGATCGGATACCCCAATCCTGATCCGATATGTTCCAAAAATCCGGTCCGAGTCAGATTTTGCGCGGCCCTACTCTAAATATTGCATTTCCAAAGGTTTTCTTTTCTTAAATGATCGTGAAACAATTCTCTTATCCTAAATTTAACTAATAAAAATTAATGTACAAGAAGATTGTGGGATATGTGAGAATTTCTGCCAAAGAAACTTTTGTGTAATTTCTCTTTAGTGGTTTTATATAATGTAGGTCACACTATAGTGTTTGAAAAGGAGATGGCTCGATCATGTGATTTGGATTACCAATTACCATCTCTCAACCTCAAGCGGGTAAAATGAATGACAATGGTGGTGGGAGTACGTACTACTTGTTGTGTGGTCCTCTTCCATCTCTCTCTTTCTCTCTCACTTCACTTTTTTTACACCCTCCAATACTCTCCTCCATTACTTAATTACAACTCCCCCTATCAATGCTCCTCCTCAGGCCTGCCATGGAGTCTCCCACCAAAAACGACGCCAAGAGATCCCCCAAAGACAAGGCCTCCGCCTCTCACCCCGATCTCAACCTCTCCGACGACAATATTGACGACGAGGACCCCGCCGGAGACACCCTGGTCCCCGAAGATGACAGGGGGAGGAGGCCAGCTTCCTCCGCCGGCAAGAGAAGCGGCCCCGCCCCTCCCTCCTGCCAGGCCGAGAGGTGCGCCGCCGTTCTCGCCGATGCCAAGAGGTACCACCGCCGCCACAAGGTCTGCGAATTCCACGCCAAGGCTCCCGTCGTCGTCGTCGCCGGGCTCCGCCAGCGCTTCTGCCAGCAATGCAGCAGGTCATCTTCATCAAGCCCTAAAAAAGCCCCTTCATCAATTCATTTGTTATGATTTCAAAGTTCAAATTTTCACTTAAATTTTAGAAATGGCATGGACAAAATTATGGAATAACTATGATCAGAGAATTTTTGGGGATTTCCCCTCATTATTTTTATCCACAAATTCGGAGGCCCTTATATTTTGTTTTTAGTTGCATGATTGACAAAATTATTATTATCTCGTAATTAATAATTGTGGCTTTGCTTTATTTCCCCTGATCTTTCACTTACAAGTTGATTATAAAATGTAGTACAAAAAGATTGAAACTTGGGTCAATTTTTTTAAGAATTTGCCTTAGCAATTACCAGGCAAATTACACCAGTAACAACGCTAACAAGATAGAGGGTGTAAGAGTGCAGGTTTCACGAGCTGTCGGAGTTCGACGAGGCGAAAAGGAGTTGCAGGAGGCGGTTGGCGGGCCACAACGAGAGGCGGAGGAAGGTGTCGAGTTCGGGGGGAGATGGGTCGCCACCGGGTGATCAGTGCAGAGCTGCACCTGAGGAACGAGGCAGTAGCTCTGCCGCTTACAAGAATTTCCAGATCAGATAAGCTTGCTCCTTTTACATATATAAATGCTCCCTCTCTTCTGTCATAATTCCATCTCTATATGTGTCTGATTAATCAAGTCAATTAAATTGAAATCCCAACTAGTTTTCGTTGTAGTTCATGTCATGTCCAATTGTCCTTGTTGTATGTAGTAGTAGCGATACATATGTGCTATATTATGAGCTATCTAAATGTGTACTCTCATCTCATGTACTCATGTCTGTCTATTTCCTGCGTACCTTGTGATAAATGGTTATCGTATGCGCCACCTAATTCTGTATTATTGGTTGTTGTCCCCACCCCTTATGCATGTCTCAACTCGTATCACATATTGCCATTCTTTCTTTTAAAAAAATAATCCCAATTACTTGATTTAATTGATGGCAATTGGGCCCTCATACCCCTCAATTAGCCCATAAGCAAAAAGGCCAATATGGAGGGCCCAGGAACTGATTTTGTTAGTCTTTACCCAAACAAACCATAAATTGCAGCAGCGCCAGAACAAAACACATACAACTTTGTTTATACAAGTGAGCAGACGACATGATTGATAGCAATTGACCAACACAAAAGACAACCCAATTTAATTCAAAAAACGGAACTTGGAGAGAGGACCAAAAAAAAAACCACTTGAAATTTACAACCACCACAGAGATATCATCCGAGCTATGTCTCGATAAGGCCAACTCCACGAGCTTCTTGGATGCTGACTTGGCATCTATCTCGGCCTTAATGCAGTCCACAGCTTCACCTGTTTTCGAACAACTCATCTGTCAGAACACAGGACAATACAAATCCTAAGAAAATGATGGAAGTGAACAGGCTCTTACATGCAAAACTCCGTGTCTCCGTCGCTAGCAAGAAGAGCAAACTCTGTATCGTCGTCTAATACCACAGTCACAGACATAACATGTGGATCCGAGCTCAAATGCTCCTTAATGCTCTTGTCACCAAACGCCCTCGACACTGCCAGCTCGCCATCAACGCGTGGGACGTCCCCTGCACCATTCCAAACACATTCTCATACTCATTCTTCAACCAGAACCATAAATTCCGGCTTCTATATATATACATGATAATTGTATACCTGGATTCCGTGTCACAAATCCACCCCTGGATTCAATGTCGTCCTCCTCTTTATTAGGTTCATGATCTACAGACAGATGTTTAGCCTTGCCATTTCTTGATTTCTGCACACAACTGCCCTTGAATCACCGACATTTGCATCCACCAGTCTCTGACAATAGATCAGTATTGCAGTCACAGCAGTCGGCCTGCCTTTGCCAAACTTATGCAAAACATAGGCATCCGTTTCATGGTAGGCTTTCCTGACCACGCTCTCTGTGTCTGTCCAGAAATCTGGCTGCTCCTCGCATCAGCAAAGAATTTCATAAGAAGACAATGTCGACCAAAATCATAAACACTATAAACTGTGTCGAGCTTAAAGAGTGCACGCTTGTAAAAGGACCTGATTCAGGATATGGTCAAAGAGATGAGATTTCAAATAGTCGGAAATATCTCTGATGAGATGTCCATCGAATATGGCGAAGAGGCCAAGCTCATTGCTATCGACTTCTTTAAACTGAGCAAAGGCGCAATCCTCCATGGGGTGATTTGCTTTGCCCTTTAGTCCTTTACACAGTGATAACCATGCGTGACCTGCTTGGAAATCTTGCTTTTCCCTTCACCAGATTCGGATGATGCTGTGGAGGAGCCTAAGCCGACCTTTTCCTGCAACATTTGAGTTAAGTGCAAACTCAATTGTCCCAAATTATTCTTCCTCCACTGAGAAGGAAATTACTAAAAATTAGTGGCTAAGCAGATGTTAAGAGTTTATTAAGTGGCTAAGCAGATGTTAAGAGTTTGATTCATTTTGTTTCATGCCTAAGCAGATGTTAAAAGTTTGTTAAGTTTGTTGCTTAATAAAAGTGGCGCGTGTTGTACTTGTGCACATGAGGACTTAATGATATAAAAGCTGAACTGTAGCTTCCCGCTTTTTAGATTGTTCATTCTCTTCCCCAATTTGATTTCAATCAAAAGTACTCCTTCTCTCGTTTTCGCTCTATATTTCTCTCAAAAGGAAGAAGAGAGAGGATGATTATAAGTGTTGATGATGCGCCATTGATTGGGGGAGAGCGGAGAGCCGAGTGTTTTCCCGCCTTTTCTGCTCCACCATCGAATTCAGGCGGGTACTGTCTTTTTATCTCTGTTCTTCTTCCTGTACTAGATTTCCTTTTTTGCCCTTCGTCTATTTTTCGTAAGATCATAAACCATTTACCCTCACAAATTGTAGCTAAGATGTCATGTGTTTGGAGAAAAAGTAAAGTACGGCCATCGTTTCGAAATAGCCGGTGAAAATTAGGGCAAATTTGCTCTTTGCAATTGCTACAATTTAGGGCAAACGTTGGATTATGTCGACTTCATCCAATTGAAAAGGGAATAAAGGGAGAAAATTGCTGATTAATTGGGGGCGTTGATCACAACCAAGAAACCCAAATTATCGATCATGACTACGGATTATTTCCACTAACCTCCCATTATCTGAACCCCTTGTTCTCCAAATTTAATGCGTCAACTAAACAGGTTATGATGTTGATTTATTACCAATCATATCATCATTCGGATCTTCCATAAACGTTCATAATGTTGGCTCTTACAATCACATCAGCCTTTAACATTATATTTGGAAACCGAGAGTTGCTTGAAACTTCAATTATTGTTCCTAAATCATGACAGGGCAATGCAGACACAGAATTTCTTATGGTGGAGTTCTGATGCAGATGCAGATGCAGACGAGGAACATTAACAATTCATGTTATTAATAGGACTAAATCATACTAAACCTAAAAAAGTATTTAACTTTTGTTTGTGGATCATAAGTCTCATGACACTTTATTTGTTTGTTTGTTTCTTTTATCAGCTAGCAGGATAAATTTGTTAAAGCAAGCCATTGTCGTTTTCAATCACATAGGATACCTCCTAGTCACCTTAAACAGAGCAAACCTATCAACACACTTCTTAACACTTTGTGCTCCATTTTCAATTTTCATCTAAGCCTTGGGAGTAAGATATCCTAGATTCGAGAAACACTTGTGTAGCACAGAGACACAAGCCACATCTTAGGGGGCGTTTGGTTTCTAGATTCAAAAACTGATCCCTGGCGTTTCGCCCTACAAATTCAGGTCATTAGACAAAGTCAA
This sequence comes from Fallopia convolvulus, assembly GCA_964016875.1. NCBI lineage: Eukaryota > Viridiplantae > Streptophyta > Magnoliopsida > Caryophyllales > Polygonaceae > Fallopia > Fallopia convolvulus. The sequence continues at coordinate 40,459,648 of OZ024723.1, read as the reverse complement.
CAGATTGGACCTTTATGACGTGTTTTCAAAAAAAAAAAAAAAAAACTACAACAAATGGACCATAAAATGTTCAGTAAAACCCACAAAAACTAGGAAGTCACCACCTTGAAACACAACAAAGCACAGTAAATATGAGCCCATGAAAGAAAAAGGCCTAAGAGTAAAAAACATCTTGTAGATTACATAGCTCTTACAAATATAAAAGCATCATTCCATGAATGTCTCCAGCACATCATGGTACATCCCCGTCTCAGGGTTCCGGTACTCACCTGGGTGTTGAGTCTGATGATGGTCTAGCGTGGTAGAAGACGAAGAAGAAGACGACGCCATTCTTGCAGGTAAAGTGAAGCTCCTCCTAAACTTGTTCTCCATCTTCCTCATGCTATCAGGATGACTATCAAGGCTCAAGAATTCATTCGGGTTTGCGTCTGGGTCTTCTGGGTGGTGGGTTTCGTCCGGCTTGTTCCCCAAGATTTCCGGGTTGAACACTTCAGCCCTTCCAGTGAGGGCATTGAAGAAAGAAAGCCCGTTGGGCCATTTGATGTCCGACTCGTGTTCGGTATTCATCTCTTCCATTCTACTACCGCCCTCTGCCGAATGAGGCATCAAAAACATATGTGTCTCGTCTTTTGTGGGTCCGAACCCGAGTGGCGGTCTTTGATAATTGGGAGAAGCTAACATGGAAGTTGTTGGTGATGGCATCATTCTTTGGCCCCAATTGTTGTAGAGTGGAGGGGGACGGAGTAGAGGTACGCTTTGCTTCGATGCTATAGAGGAAGATGGTAAAGAGTTTCTGTTTGAAGAGAAGAGCTGAGAAAGATAGAACCCTGATTGGTAGCCGAGTGACTCAAACATGTGCCTCATTCTCAGCACAAAGTGAAGGTCTTCAGGTATCTAATTAAACACAAAGTGTTAATCAACATTGAGAAATTTAAGTAGAATTGATCAACCGAATGACTTGAATGTCATGCATCAAAGTGAATCATATCTGGTGCTAGTAGGGTCTGTTTGGAGTACACTTGATGATGCATTAGAATGCATGATTTAATGCAATATAATGCGCACATTTATAATGCTTTATCAAGTGTAATCCAAACGCGCTCTAATAAGTTCAGCCAATATCAAGATTGGAGATGTGCACTTTATGTACGGATGTAAGCATTCATGTCACGTGAGCTGCACGTGATTGGTAGATACTAAAGACTAAATAAAGAGAAGCCACTGCTACTAGTGGCTAAACACTAAACAGACACATGTCCCAGGCAAAAGAATTTTTTGTATAAAAGATGATATGTGTTTGTTATAATATTTATAAAAGATGACAAGAGAGAAATTAGTAAGACACTTTTAGGTGAAAAACTTGCTTTAGTTTTTCACCTATGAGGCTTTTTATAGAAACAAACAGTAATCTGTTTTGAGCTTGTAATGAGAATGGACTCACAATCTTGCAGGAGCCTAGCTGAAGAAGGCCATGCCCCGCTTGAATTACAGCAATGGTCTGTTGTTCAAAAACATATAGAAATAACTCAAGAGCTTAAGGAGACTGAGTGAACGATAAAACTGCGAATTATGAATCGATGTAGTACAAACCTGGATTCCAGACTCAAACTGATCGGTCCATTCAGATGGAAGCTGCGATTTATGACAGGAAACACAAGAAAGAAAAGCATAAAGATTGTTGGATCATAAAATGAATCATCAAAACAGTAGCAAAACACATACCAAACATATAATCATTATTGGCCATACTTGCAAAATCACTTTTAATATCATGATTATTAATTGCAAAAAAGAAGGAAAAGACAGAAAAGTTAAAATAGGGTAAAAATGGGAAATAATACAACTTGGTGAAATTGATATAAACTGTAAAACATTGATGATACATACAGCATCAAATGAGCTCTGCCAGTAGTTAGAGACATTAGGTTCACATTCTGAAGGCTCTTTGAAGACCCATTTGTGACATTTATCAGAAGCAACTTTTCCCATTAATCTGCACAAATTACACATATCCCACAAGGTACATAAAATCAAACAGATTTTTTCACCTTCCTTATCCAGCCACTATTGTGTTCATCATTCAAATTACTAAAAACACCTACCAAGTACCCACCCTTCTCCATAATTATATAATTGAATTGACATTTTGCTGAAGGCTTTGCGAACAGGATCTTCGCTGTCGATTTCGTCGAGACACTCCCCAACTCTACCTCGGCAGAATCCGTCCTCCCACATCAGCATCCTTCACAAGAAACCAAAAAAATTATATACATAGGAAAAGTGGAAAAAGGAATTTATATGGTCCCAACTTTAAGCAGAGAAATGCAACATCACTCAAGCAACATAGTATCAAGAGAATCCTTCCACGGCCAAATTGTGGCCTTAAATAGTTAAGACAATAAAGAGGTGCAAAAAAGGTAACGAAAGCATGACCAGGAATCCCATTTCTTATCAATCAGAAAATTAATGGGCTCCAAATAAGATTTGATTACAAGGACTAATTCACTCGTTTTATTAACCTAACAACCAACTCGATTAAACCAATATCATGAATTAAGCTCAAACCCAGTTCACATATTTCAAAAATCATTTCCAATTGAACCTAAAACTCAATTGAATGATATATCTATCCATCTCCAATAAGTTGATCACTTAATTCTGAACAAAAGAAGCATCATCAACAGAAATACTCACAGGCTTCCATTGTCATCACCAACTTTGCAGCCATTACCACCTCTAACCCTCCTGAAGAAAACATCAGTCAACTATAAATTAAAAAGAAACACTCTTTTTGTTTTCTGAAATGAATCCTTGTAGTAATTAATTTGAGAAGAAGAGGTAAAATTATTACGGGCGAGGGCGAATAGTCCAGAAGACAGAGTAAGTCCATTCAGAGTTAAGGCAAACACTTCTGAGAGCCTCGTGAAGAGCCATCATCCCTACTGCTTCTTTGCTCCTATCTGCTGATCCTGAGCCCACCATCTCCAAAGACGGGTTCTTTTTTCTGACTGACTTGAGAGTTGAGAACACTGCAATTGTTGTTAAGAGAGTTCCCCGTTGTTCATGTTTCAGAGGGTCTCTCTTTTCTGCTCCTTTGTGTTTATTTGTTTATAATATAATTCGGTTCTCCCAAGTAAGCAGGTTTGGTTGTCATCCATCCATCCATCCCGGTCAGTGAGAGCTGAGAGAGAGAGAGGGGGTGGAAAGTTAAAATCTTTAATTATTTGTTTATTTATATATATCTGGTGACTGGTGTGAGTGAATTTGAGAGCATTGGTTTTTTTTACCCCAATGTCCAATGATAATGTTTTGGGTAAGGGGGGAAAAGGGGTGGGGACAGCTAAGCTTCTATTCTGATTTCTGAGCTTTGTATAACTTTGTTGGGTTTGAGAGGAGGCAAAGAGAATACCCAACTTCATTTTTCACATTGGATTCAGAGACATTACATGGTTTTCATGCCTCTAACTGTTACCAGGATTTCCCCCTGCTTCGCTTAGGTGTTGATTATCTCGAAAATACATAATGATAGGGAGGATAATAGATCGGAAGTTTCACTGGTTTCATGAAGAGACGACGGATTTAAAAGAAAGGATTTTCGCGTTAAAGTTTAGGAGTTGCTTGTTTATTTTGGAGTAGTGTTTTATGAAGCTTTTTTTATTTTTAAGTTCACTTATAAAGCTTTTAGGTTAGTGGTCCGAAACTTAAGGTATACTCCAATTCATATGGATTGAAGACCAATCCTGATCGGATACCATGGAGGCTCATTGCAGGGGTTCAATTTCTTCATACACGCTACTGCTAGAGAAATTCAAACCAATTAGTGAATAGTGATGAGTAATAAACATATTAGTAAGTGGCTAAATTGTCTTTTCCACGGAAGACAACCCTAGTAGTTATAGGCAAATTTGGTTGTTTCCATGTTTTGGAAGGCTATATGATGATGTTGCTCTCATGGCAGCCAACGACGGGCTAGATTTTACAACAAATGCCATTTTTGGCAATGGAGATACTTTAAAGCTTCTTACAAATGTCTTAACATTTGTGTTACATTATATTGATTACTTCAACTTAATTATTTTCTTGCTCAGTTTAGATAGCTTTGATGTGTGTTTAACTGTTTAATAGCGAAGGAATAATTTCCCACCATATCTCTATTATTCTAGTTGAAACACACTAAGAGAATCGATCACCATGAAAAGAAGAAACCATCATGAAACTTTTCTCTTAAATTAGTTTGTCAACTCTGCTTTTATTTTTTAAAAAGAAGCTAATCGTTTTTAATTGCATCATTCAGTTTAATTGGCGTATTTAAAATTGTAAACGTTGATTTTAAAAAAAAAAACTTGTAAACGGACACTTTTTTCTCTTCCTTCTAGTGAAGGAAATTGAAAAAAGAAACAGCGCTGGTAAACTGTACTGTATATTAGTACTCCGTATTAGTTAAGTACTCCGTATAAAATAATAAAAACAACAGAGTTTTAAAGTTGTAATTATAAAAAATTAAATTAATCAGGACAAAGTGGCAAGGAATCTTTACTGGTCAAAAGTAGCAAAACCCCCGGGGGATTCTGACTCTGAGACTGACCGTCTTAAATTTTGTAATGTAATTAATTAAATACTCCGTAATTAGCACAATATTTTTTCATATCAGATTTCAGGCCATAAATGTATAAATAATCTCTCACGATAACCAAAGAAATCTATCGCAAAATCTTTAAAATTTACAGGTAATCATTTCATCAAAAGCCAATATGAATATTGTGATTGTCGCTGAGGTTAGCACTCGATTACTTTCTCTTATGGAGTTTATTTGACGTGATGGTTACCATAATTTGGACCAAAAAATAATAACTTTTTTAAAACATAAATAACTAGTTATAAGTTACAACTCTTTTTTTATTTATTAATAAAAGAAAATAAATCAATTACTTTTGATTATTTTATTTAAAACAACTCTTAACAACTATCCAAACTCCTTAGTTTTTGAGGTATTCATTTAAACTAGTTAATTAACTAGTTTATTTTTACTTACCAAATACTATTAATTCTCTTTTAAACTAGTCTAGTAACTAGTTAAACAACAAGTTAAAATGTTCATACAAACACACCCAAATCTATAATTATTTTGCAAACATATATCTTGTTATCAAAATGTCCGATACTCTTCAATTAGAGTTGTCAAAACTCGACTCAAATTGCCCGTAGTTTTTAGAGTTAAAGTCCGATATGAAAATTAATGGATTACAGAAAGACCCAAACCCCACTAACCTGATAAATGATTGGGTTGAAACATAATACCCATTTAATTGACTCAAATTATTATTTTTTTAAAAAATTATAACATTTATTTTGAATATTATAATATATTTTATTTTTTAAACTATATTAAAAATTATTATTAAAAATATAATTCAATAAAAATATTATTTTAATAATCATAAAAATCGGTACTCTTGACATGTTGAGTTGACTCGAACATGCACGATAACATGCCATTACTTGACCCGGTGTTGAAAGGGTTTCTTGACAACAAATAAATTTATAATCAAGACCCCGCTGAGTATAGCGAAATTAGGTTCGTCCACGGGAAGTGAAGTCTATGTTTATTTTCTATCTAAAACACAAAAGAAACGAACAAACAGAAGCAAAACACGAAGTAAACAAAGCAAACAACTTAACCAAGCAAGCCCGGTACCGACCTTATCAGGGTCGGTATCGAAGTGAAATCTGAAGTAAAAATCTAAGTAAACAACGAAACAAATAGGGAATCTGCAGCTCGGTACCGACCTGTACGAGCTCGGTAACGAGGTACCTGGGTTTTAAGATCGACTCACAAGCAAGAGAAAAATCTAGGACTAGGGTCTCACCACAACATAATTATGCAATCAAACAATATGAATCATAAAAATCATGCCTTTGAACATAAGCAATCAACTTTCGTTGAATAAACAAGCAAATCAATCAACTTTCATAAATCAATTTACTTAATATACCTATTTTGATCTAAAGTTCTCAACTTTCGTCTCAAACTTTATTTGTATTCAAGTTCACAACTTTCTCTTTCAATCAAGTTATAAACATGAAATACTCCAACTTTCGTCAAAGCTTAAGCACAGACAAGTAGAAGAATGGATAAAAGTCAATCAATTCATTCAATCATATCATCATTCATGCACAACAATGTTGGGTTTTTAACCCTAACCCTAGAATAAAAGACTACTCACTTATGGTGGAGAAAGAACAAACAAAAAGATTGAAAGAAATTTACTTGAATTAAACTAAAAACTTACTTGAATTCAAACATAAACTCTGTCTTCAACACAAACTTAGAACACAAGAAAACTCAAACAATCCTCTTCCTTGTGCTCCAAGAAACAATCTTGTCCTTCAATCTCTAAAACTGTACATCCAAAATAAAACTAGGGAGAGAGAGCCCCCCAAACTTGTCTAAACAAGGGTATTTATACTAAAACAACTATCTAAAAAGTTTTCTTAAAGATAAAAACTTCTAAACATAAAAGATCTCGGAATAATAGCATTAATTGCACTAAGTCGGTCACGTCCTACCGACACGGGGACCTCGGTATCGACCCCGTTAGGGTTGGTAGGACTCCGGAAATTACTCATGGAAGCCTTGGTAACGACCCCTGGAAGGTCGACAATGAGCCTTGTTTGTCTTGTTCTCTTGTTTATTCTCCACTCTTCACTTGGACTTCCTTGGGATTTCTTCCATTGTCTTCTTCTCTTCCTTCTCTTAGCTTGCTTCTCTCTTTCAACGTCCTCAAATGTTCCAAATACGTCTCAAAAACCTACACCAAGACACAAAACTAGCGTAGTTTCCATACTTTTCACAAAATAAGCAAACTATACTAAAAAGACATATAACACACACAAAACACAACTAAACAAGACCTATAAACCTAGAAAGACACACTAAAACAAAGCTAAAAACATGGATATCAAAATACCCCATACTTAAGCTTGCTTGTCCTCAAACAATCTTCAAACATGAATCAAAACCATCAACACATGTATCAAGTAATAGCCCTTATCAAAAAGCAAATTCAGCACAAGTGAAAATTAGACAAGTGACTTAAATATCATCACACATATATAAGCAACAAATAAGCACAAACAATCACAATCCAACCTCACAAGGGATAATGTGTTTCACTCAACTCTCATGTGTTTAGGCTTTGAATAATAACTCTCAACTCAATCCTATATGCAAAAACTCATAGACATTGTTACTTATATTACCAATCTCTCTACCAAAGATGTCAAGACAAGCGGAATCATCAAGAGAATTTAGACTCAATGAAAAACTTCATAGAAGCTTCCATTCGGCCGGGTTGTAATGGGGCTTGGTAATAACAATAAGGCATGGAAATATTTTGGCTATGTGGTGCTAAAAATCCGGAAATCAAGACTCCTAAACTTCTCAAACACAACTCACCAAAATTTCTTCAAAAACAATAAACCAAACTCAATCAAACATTATGCATACTCATCTTTTTCATTAACCCAAAATCCCAACTAAGTCTCATGAAACATATATAAAGGAATTCTTGGCTTTTTCTTCTATTACTTTTCTTGCACTTATTCACTTTTCCCTTCTTCTTTTTCTGAATTTTATGCTGAATTTTCTGAATTTTTTTCTAATGGGAAAGGGTCGATATCGACCCTATTGGGGTCGATAACGATGTTTGCATCTTCTTTCTTTTGCTAACTTGAGCATTCTCTTGCAAGCCAAATATCCTTTTTTTACAACTTTTGAATCATCAATGAGACTCCTAAACACCCATCCCACTTTCTTCTTGAACCAACTCAACAAAAACCAATCCCAACCAAGTAAGTCCTAATCCCCGGGTAGGGTCAAGCTTTCATCGGCTAGGGAACAATTTTGTTTTGTTGAGCTTAAATAATAGGCTTAAACGCTCAAAACATTGGCTACAACAAAAACGATAATGCAAATGTGGATATGGAATAATGAGGCTATTAGGCCCGTAGGGCGTTTTGATCGGATTTGCGTATCCATGTATGGAGATGTACTTTTTCACCTTGACTTTCTTATGGTCAAGCATGCTTTGTATATTCCCCTTCTCTTTCCATATATTTATCACATTTCGAGGGAATAATGAGGCTAATGAAAATAAGTTCTTTATCATCTAATTCCACAAGTAATGAACTAATATCTCATATAGGCTTCAAGAAATAAATAACCATATCAATAGCAAGAGATAGATAATATGCAAATAGGAGAGTAAAATCACACAAGAGAAGATGAGGGATTCTTGATGTTTTCCCTATAAGGCAAGGTAGAAATTTTTGTTGGATTGCAATTAACTCATACCTAAAAGTTATATGTGCTCAATTTCATCAAAAGCTAAAAATTCACACAAAACAATTTTCATGGAAGACTCAGGCTAAACTATCAAAACATGTCAAAGGATTTACATGATCATGCAAGTAATTACTATTCAATTTTTTTCATTTTAAGGAAAGCAACTAAAAAACTTAAAACAACGAAAGACATCAAAGCAAAACATGAAAAACACATAAACAAACACAAGAGTTTTCTTTTTCCCTCCCTACCCCATACTTAAACCAAACAGTGTCCCCACTGCAAGAACAAAGCAAAGTAAAGAAATAAAGAGGGAAAAGAAAACAAACTCACAAGATCATCTTTGAAGCGGTTGAAAACATCCTTGGACATCCTTGAAAGAGAGAGAATGCGGATGTCCTCCCAACGGTCGTCCTGATGGCGCTGCTCATCAACTGCCTCTCAGCCTCGGAAGATTCTTGGAACTAGGTCATCTTCTCATACATCTGATACTGACCCATGTGCAGCATATCCATCCTCTGAACCATGTCATTTACCCACGGGGGAGGTGCGGAGCTAGAGCTAGAGCCGTCGCTAAGGTGGTGAACATTGTAGCTCGGGTAGTGCTCAATAGAGGCCTGGTAACCGAACCCCCTTGGTACCGTGCTGGAAGTGACGAAACTAGGGTTGGTATCGACCCTGTAGGGGTCGGTAACGGGATTGTACAAGGTAATACCTAGCTCTGTTGGCTCGATAACGTGCTTGTCTGCATGCGCCACCCCCTCGGTACCGAACCCATATCGTTCGTTATCGACCTCTTCAATAGCTTGCGTCTCTTCATCTCTTGGAAATCGAGACTCTTTTCTCCTTAATGATAGCTCAGCTTCGGGACTCGGAGAGAAAGGGAAGGGCCTAGAAGTCCAAGCCGTGTACCAATTGGGAAGGTACAAGAGCTCAAGCTTTTCCGGGGTCACTTCTACTTGTTGCTCTTCAACCGTTTTCATAAGCACCCACCAATTCTCTTGAGAATACCCGAAGACGACCAATAGTGGGAGTCCAACATCTGAGTGGGCTGCTCGGTGTTGTAACGAGAGAGGTCGAGCTCACATTCCTTAGTGAGCTGGGTGACCATGCCCCCAACGTAAATCTCCTCGGACATTGTCCCGATGGCCACCACGTGCTTGAGCCATTTGTACCCCAAATTCATGGATGGGGGATCCTTGAACAACATAGTGCGGAGGCACCCCACCTCCTTCCTTGTCGTCCTTGACAGTTCTGTCTTAGCCCAGATTGTACTCCCTAAAATCCGCAAGATAATACGGAAAATAGGGTTGGCAATGTCCTTGACCGGAAGTGCACGGACTTGGACAAGAGCTTGACCCGTCATATACCTCCATGTTTCCTCCACTTTGAAGTCATCCAGGGCCTTGTAACCATGGTAGGGGCTAGGGAAGCCGAGAAGGGTGTTGAATTCCCTCAAGGTAAGAGAATATGGCTCGTTCCCAAGCCGGAATGTGATTTTTCCCAGTGCCTCTAGGTTTTCAAATTGCCTTAGCTTGAGAGTGGCAATGAACTCGATTGTGAGGACTGGGTAGTGTGGCTCATTGGCGATGAGGAGGTGGGAGGCACCAATATGGAGAAAAGCTTGCCTCACGTCACTATATATGCCGAGTTGCTGAGCATGGGACTTGGAAAACCACCTCGTCTTGTGAGGTTTGCCTATCACATTATTGAACAGATGCTCTTCCATATCATCGTAGAGCTCAACTGTAATCGGTGAAGGAGGACTAGGCTTGCTAGCCCTCTTTTTGGATTTCTTGTTGGCTCTGCTTGAACTGGCCATTGAGTCCTGTATATTCAAAAATTTCCAAGATAATTCTCCACACAAAACAAACGAACCGAACAACCCCATACTTGAATTGAAAACACATGTTAAAATCACTCATCACCTCATAATTGCATGTCATATAAGTAGAAGAACAAAGCTATTATGCATAATCAATCAAAAGTTAACCATCAAGAATGAATGAGCCAAGATACACCCTAGAAATTCATCCTAAGGCAAGCAAAAAATCAAGAAGCATGTGTTCTGCAGGGTCGTTACCGAACCCATGGGGTCGATAAGGAGGCCCTAGATATGCTGATTTTTCTGGGCAAAACAAGGGTCGGTATTTTTCTGGGCAAAACAAGGGTCGTTACCGACCCTCTGGGGGTCGATATCGATCCTTCAATAGCTTAAAAATCGGTTCGAGTCGAGATTTTCGATTTCGAACCATCAATCATCCATAATTGCATCATTTTAGCAAGTTTCAACATCAATTTAAGGGAAATCAAGCACTAAAAACCCCATACTTACGCAAAAACCATCCCAAAATATGCCAAAATAGCCAAAACATGTTGTAGATCTAGAAAACTCAAGAACAAGCAAACTCATGCTTAAAAATTGAAACTAATTGAATCCTAAACATGGAGAAGCATTATTCATCAATATACAACACCAATTTGAAGCAAAGAGGCAAGATTTGTAAGCACCACAGTTTTTGACCTAGATCTAGATATGCAAATCAACCAAAAATCACCATATAAGCTCAAGAATTTCAAAATAAGCGATGAAGGTTGAGAAATCATATCGTAGATCCGAGAATTAGAAAGAAAATAGAAGGTTTGGTTTGGTAATGAGGGTGTGTGGTTTGGTAATGAACAAGGAAATTTTGCTCGGTACCGGGGTGTGGGATTTCGGTTTTCTGGTGTGTGGATTGGTTCGGCGATTCAGTTCAACAGCAGTGAATCCGACGGTGCGACATCGATTTCTGGTGGCTCTATGGTGCGAGGGGGGTGCGCCGGCGTGAGTGAGGGTGATGGTTTGGGAGTATCGGTCGAAAGAAGGAGAAGTGTGTGGTGGATGAAGGTTTGGAATAAAAGAAAGAAGAGTATTAAGAAAACATATCTGGGGTTGGATTCGGATTTCTTCGGTTTACGCTGCAAGGGTTGGTACCGACTCTACCGACCTGCAATTTTTACAGAGTCCGTTTTTGCTCTATTTTCCGCCCTTTTTCTTGTATCACTTATTGAAGGCATTCTGTTCCGAAAATATAAAACCTAATCTAAAAACAAGTCAAAAGAAAGCTAGCAAAAATATCTAAGAAAAACAAACTAAAGGCGGGTTGCCTCCCGTAAGCGCTATTTTTAACGTCGTTAGCCCAACGAACTTACCTTAGCTAATTGGAGGATATTAAACCCAAGTGGCTCGGATTTCCTCATTCGGGTCAGCTTGCTCATAGTATTTCTTCAATCGATGTCCATTGACCTTGAAGATGGCTCCATTGTTGTCTACTAGATCCACCGCTCCATGGGGATATATGTGGTGGACCACGAATGGCCCACTCCATCTTGATCTCAGCTTCCCTGGAAATAAACGGAGTCTAGAGTTAAAGAGAAGTACCTTGTCACAAACTTCATAGGTTTTTGGCACCAACTTCTTGTCATGCCAGATCTTGGTACGCTCCTTGTAGATTTTAGCGTTCTCATACGCTCTTAGCCTCAACTTCTCTAACTCTTACAAGTCCATGAACCGTTTTGCTCCGGCCTTGTCGAGATCCATGTTGAGCTCCTTAGGACCTCATAATGCTTAGCTTTATGATCTAAATCGACTGACAAATGACACATCTTTCCATAAACTAGGTTATAAGGAGTGGTGCGTATGGGTGTCTTGTACGCCGTTCTGTATGCCCATAAGGCGTCATCAAGCTTGGATGACCAATCATTCCTAGAGCGGGAGACTGTCTTCTCCAAAATTCTCTTGATTTGCCAGTTTGAAACCTCTATTTGGCCACTAGTTTGGGGATGGTAGGGTATTGCCACCCTATCTGATACCCCATACTTGAGCAAAAGAGCTTCAAAGCTCCTTTCTATGAAATGCGATCCACCATCACTAATGAGAACTCGTGGGACTCCAAACCTGGGAAAGATGTTAGTTTTCATAAATTTGGCGACATTTTTAGCAACATTGTTTCTTGTAGCGATGGCTTCCACCCATTTAGAGACATAGTCAGTCGCCACTAGGATGTACTTATAGGGGCCCGATGAAGGAAAGGGTCCCATAAAGTCTATGCCCCAAATGTCAAAGAGCTCGACCTCTAGGATCCTAATGAGCGGGTTCTCATGTCTCCAAGTGATATTCCCAAAGCGTTGGCATTCATCACAAGACGTCACGAACTCCTTTATGTCTTTAAAAAGTATTGGCCAGTAAAGACCACTTTGAAGAATCTTCGTCGTGGTCTTGAACCCTTTTCCGTGGCCACCTGTGGGGAGAGTGTGACAGTGACAGATCACACTCTCTATCTCCTCCTTTGGTATACAGCGTCGGAAAATATGATCACTTCCTTGCTTGAACAAGTAGGGATCATCCCGTTAATATTGCTTGCCTTCATGAAGGAACATCTTCTTCTTTTGTGAGGTTAAACCCTCGGGGATCACGCCTCCTACAATGTAGTTAGCATAATCCACAAACCAAGGGGTCTTTGACCCTCTAATAACATAGATAGAATGGAAAGAAGTGGAAGAAGGAGATAAGAAAAGATTTGAATCAAGAAGAATTGAATTAGGTTGAGGAACACTACAAAAAAAACGCAGATTTAGCGACCATATTGGTCGCTAAATCGATTTAGCGACCATATTCTGGTCGCTAAATATGGTCGCTAAAAGGCCCCCCGCTAACCAGGTGGCGACCATGTGGTCGCTAAAACTAGCGACCACAGCGACCATGTGGTCGCTATATATAGTGACCATGGACGCCAATGGTCGCCATATCAGTGATGATCGCTTTTTCGACCATAGCGACCATAATGGTTGCCAACTTCAGCGACCAGTTGGTCGCCACTGGTCGCGACTGCTTTAGTGACCACTTGGTCGCCCAATATAACGATCATAGTATAGCGAACAGGTGGTCGCTAAAATAAAAAAAACGCACGACCCTGATCTTTCTCTGAGCATAAATAGCACGATCATGCGCTTATGCATGATCGTTCAAAATGTGGCGACCATATGGTCGCCAATATTTATTTAATAAAAAAAATATTTGCTCTTTATTAATATTAATTTAGATTAATTTAAAAATATTTGAAATGCAGAATTTAGATAATTTACAAAAATATTTCCAAAAAATATTTACAAAAATATTTCCAAAAAATATTTACAAAAATATTTACAAAAATATTTAACCTAAACTAGTTGGTTCCGTTGGGGTTGGTTGGATCACTCCCGTTGGGACCATGGGACCCACCCTGATGCGGGTCGAATCCTTGCTGCATCCGGGCCATGAACTCCTCGAGCTGGGCGACCCTACTACGCAAGTCTGTCACTTCAGTCGTAAGCTCGGCGTTGCGCTGCGTCAAATGCTCCACCCGAGGAGGTTCTCGACGCGGCGTCGTCAATCGCGACCCGTAGTACTCGGAGGCGGTGTTGCCAAGCCCGAAGACAGCGCCGCCCGGGCCCGCCCCTCCAATTGTCGTCAAAAAGGCATCGCACTCGTCCTGAAAGGACGGAGGGGTTCCCGACTCCGAGGACCTCTGGGAGAGGATCTACTGGGTCCGAGCCTAAAAAAATACGTAAATAATATAAATAAAAATAATAATTACGAAATTAAATAAGATATAAAATAAGTTAATACTTACAGCGATCTGGGCGGATCGGTCGTCTATAAAATCCCGGTCTGGGCCTTGCGTGTGCGTCTCGATGAGAAGCTCAAGAGGCGTAATCGGACGACCCTGTTGGGTTTCCTACGAATGATTAACAATTGTTAATAATTATTAGAGTATATTAACTTATTATAAATAAATTTAAAGTAAAATACATAAATTTAAAGTAAAATAACATACCAATCGATGCATGGTATCAAGGTGGGACCTCGAACCGCTACTGTGGTTCGCCGGATTGGTATGTCGGATTCTCTTCTGGCGCTCACACTTGGCCTTGTAATCGGGCGTGTTCTAATACGCCACCCAAAGGTCCCAAGCGGCGGAATTGATCTAGTTCGACTTCTTCCCCGCCCGACGACTCTTCCCAACCTTGTCCTTGTACCGCTTCTTGGCGATCTTCTCCCACAGTAACTGGACCGTCTCGACGTCCATACCTGGCTTGGTGGGATCCCATCGGAAGTACGTCTAAAAAAATCGAAAACAAAATAATTAATCAAACATATTAGTCGATAAATATGAAATATGTAAAACTTAATGCGAAATAAAATAAATTTACTTCCAAGCCTCAAACCACCGAACCTTTTATGCGGCGGAGGCAAAGTCGAACTCCGACGCCCTATCGTCGGGTTGGCCGGTAATGATGTGCGTGGACCACTGCGACACCATTCCCGACGGCTGCAAGCTGCGAGATATTGTAAAACGTGTTATAACATGTTTTTAATAATATACAAATTTAAAATAAATTGAGTTCGTGTGGTACGTACCTCCCGCCGCGGATGGAAAGGTCCCATACGCGGTTGGGATCGAGCCCATTGCTCGATCCTGCCGAGGGCGCCAACGAGGGCACCGGAGTAGGGGCCGTGGACCCCTCTGTGGGGGCTACCTCGTCATCGGACAAGTTAGGTGTGTCCGTGCGGGTCGCCTTGGAATCGTGCTCCTCGTCCGGAAGAGGGCCTCGTGTACGGCGTCGTCCTCCGGATATACTAAAACAACAAAAACAACAACATTGACAATAACTACAGCCACAACATCAACAAGAACTTAGACAACAACAACTACATCATCATCATCATCATCATCATCATCATCATCCTCATCATCCTCATCATCCTCATCCTCATCCTCATCCTCATCCTCATCATCATCATCATCATCATCATCATCATAAACAACTTAAATAACAACAAAAACAACATAAACAACATCATCATTAACAACAACAACAATAACTTAAACAACTTAAACAACATCACCACCACCACGCCCTATCGTCGGGTTGGCTGGTAATGATGTGCGTGGACCACTGCGACACCATTCCCAACGGCTGCAAGCTGCGAGATATCGTAAAACGTGTTATAACATGTTTTTAATAATATACAAATTTAAAATAAATTGAGTTCGTGTGGTACGTACCTCCCGCCGTGGATGGAAAGGTCCCATACGCGGTTGGGATCGAACCCATTGCTCGATCCTGCCGAGGGCTCCGACGAGGGCGCCAGAGTAGGGGCCGTGGACCCCTCTGTGGAGGCTACCTCGTCATCGGACAAGTTAGGTGTGTCCGTGCGGGTCGCCTCGGAATCGTGCTTCTCGTCCGGAAGAGGGCCTCGTGTACGGCGTCGTCCTCCAGACATACTAAAACAACAAAAACAACAACATTGACAATAACTACAGCCACAACATCAACAAGAACTTAGACAACAACAACTATAACATCATCATCATCATCATCATCATCATCATCATCAACAACAACAACAACAACAACAACATAAACAACTTAAACAACAAAAAAAACAACGTAAACAACATCATCATTAACAACAACAATAACTTAAACAACTTAAACAACATCACCACCACCACCACCAACAACATCACCAACAACAATCAACAACAACAATCAATCCTAATTCATTCAAAATTGCTAAATTCAATCCAAATTCTTAAACAACATCACCAAACTCAATCGATCAAAATTAAATCATAATCCCTAAACAACAACAATCAATCCTAAACAACACCAATCAAGCCAAATTCAATCCAAACATTTAACCTACATTCAAAAAATTCAACAACAACAACAATCCCAAAAATCAACAAATTCAACCAAATTCAATCCAAAAATCAACCTAAATTCAATCCAAATTCCTAAACTCAATCCAAATTCAACAACAACCAATCCCAAAAATCAACAAATTAAACCAAATTTCAAGGGTTTCGGGTGCCAACCTTAGACGAAGATGTCGGGGTGGGGGGTTGGAGGTTCGGGCCTGTAGAGGCGGCGATGTGGTCCTGGAGAGGCGGCGGTGGCGTAGAGGCGCGGGCGTGGAGGCGCCTGGGAGTGGCGGATGTGTGGAGGCGTGGGCGTGGGAGAGGCGGCAGCGTGGAGGGAGGGCGGAGGGAGAAGGAGGCGGAGGGAGGGCGAGAGAGAAGGAGGCCGAGGGAGGGCAGAGAGAAGGAGGCCGAGAGGAGGCGCCGGGACGGCCGAGGGAGGGCAGAGGGAGGAGGAGGGAGATCGGCGACGATTTCGCTCTCGTGGCGTAGGTTTAGACGGTGGAGATGAGTCGAGGAAAATGAATGGGAGGAAGAAGATATGGTCGCTAACCCTAAAATTTGTAAACGACGCCTTATTTTTCAAAATCCCTCCATTTCTTGGATTTTGCCCCCTTATTTTTCATTTTAGCGACCATATGGTCGTCATTCCTGAAAAAAATTGAATTTCGCGCAAAAATATTGAGTTTTGCTATCAAATTTCGAGTTGGAGACCACATGGACGCAAATATAGAGACCATATGGTCGCAAATCCGGAAAATATGTCCGGATTGGTGACTAGATGGTCACCAATCTGGATAATATGTAAGCATTAGCGACCATATGGTCGACGAAGTTTGTCAAAATCCGGAAAGATTTGTCTTAGACTACGAGGTGACCAAAATTAATATGTGACAAAAAACTCAATTGTGCCAAAACAAACAACTTCATTGCTTCGAAACTAAACCAAGTTACAAACAACTTCATTGATTCCAAACGAAACCAAGTTACAAACAACTTCATTGCTTCCAAAGTAAATTAAACGAAGTTGCAAACAACTAAATCGAACAACACTTGCTTCCTTTTATGTGGAAACATAAACAAACAACTACAATTAATGGATTCTCATGTTGTACGTGGAGTATCAACTACCCGGATCTCAGGACCTTCGAGCACGCGAAGCTGCACAACCGTTTCCCTGGCCGCAATGCAATCAGTGATGTCGTCGCCGAGAAAAAACGACAAAATCGTGGTGGTGCTCCCCCGTCAGATAATGTCCAATCAGCGATCACTACTCTTAATTGGAGATTTGTTGTGGTGCTCCATTCCGTTCTTGTCTCCCTATCCCCACGCACACGCATAATGGAGAAGTTGATGACTTCTGGCGCAAAGGTGATCGTGTGCCTGGTACACGCTCTCCTTTGAGCCATTGATCGGAGGATTTGGGGATGGAAGCTTTAGGTGGGATTTGATGTTAGAATTGGAGATGAAGATGGAGCTTTTGCTGGGATTTGATGTTGGAATTGGAGATGGAAATCTCCTTTTATGGTTGGAAATGGATGACCACTTGTGATGTGCATGCATGACTCTTGTCATGGTAATAGTGTTATCAGAATAGTAAATGTTAATAGTATTATCAGAATAGTAAAAGAAAATAGTGTATCAGAATAGTAAATGGTAATAGTATTATCAGAATAGTAAATGTTAATAGTATTATTAGAACAATAAATGTAAATTAATAATGTTATCATAAAAGTGAATGGAAATACAATAGTAGTATGCTGATGTCATGTCTTCCTCGTCTGTATCCGTCTCACTCTCAAACTCCCCCTTAGACATTTCAGTAGATGTCTCTGCTTGATTCTCAACGACATGATACTCTTCGTTTGGGTCATTTAGCAGACCAAGTGGATCATTATCATGTGTGTTGTCGATAACTCGTGGAAGGGAATGATCATGTTGAAATGCCTCTTCAACGGCAACCCCCTGTGAACCACTCTCGTTAGGGTCTACACACGTACCTTCATCGGGCCACACACGTGACTTCACTTTACATACCGCTATCCACTCAGTATCTGCACGCCTCATCTTGGAGTAATCTAGGAAATAAACTTGAGTCGCTTGATGGGCTAAGATGTAACGGTCTTTTATTCTCAACATTTTATGTCTATGAACATCCACAAGCTTTAGTTGAGGGTGAATGCGTGTTCCTCCACGACTTCGAGTGTCAAACCATGAAAAATTGAAGACAATAGGGCGCTTGACGGTTGGAGATATGTAATTCAGCTCAATTATTTCCTCTAGCACACCATAAAAGTCCTCCTCGTCAATGCCGAAGCTTTGTCCTAGAACACAAACTCCACTACTGTCGGTAGCCCTGGTTGATGTGTGTGCCTTCGTGTGGAATCGATAACCGTTGACAACATAACCAGGATATGTCTTCACTTTTTTAGAGGGTCCACGAGCTAATGTTGCAATGTTAGGATCTGTAATTTCCGGACTGTCATCCTGCATGTACGTCGATCGAGAACACAATTAAAATTTATGAATAATTTCAAATTAAACTGAAAACAATAGTAGGAAATCCTTACATAAGAGTAGAACCATAGGCGAAAGTGTCTTTCCAAAATCTTTTTCTCTTCAGCTTCGTTTATTCTTGGATTTGACGGGCGCATGAAGTTTGTCAAATAGTATCTATTAAAGAGAATAATTGATCGAGTCAAGTACTTATATATATTATTCAAATCAACATAAAGAGAAACTTACTCGATATAGGGCTCCACTTCGATGCAGTTCATGAGTATGTAAGTTTGGATCACATGGAATTCATCATCTGTGAGCACACGACCACTTGATCTGCTATCCAACGTTCGCCCAGTTGTGAAAATAGACAAATCGCCCGGATCAACCCCAACTAGAAGTGTGCAACTAACGTTGTGGGAGACATCCATATGATTACTCGCGGCATGCGAGTTAAAATA
This sequence comes from Fallopia convolvulus, assembly GCA_964016875.1. Taxonomy (NCBI): domain Eukaryota; kingdom Viridiplantae; phylum Streptophyta; class Magnoliopsida; order Caryophyllales; family Polygonaceae; genus Fallopia; species Fallopia convolvulus. The sequence goes on along the minus strand of OZ024723.1, from coordinate 40,440,617 downwards.
ATACGAGCAGAAGGTGGATGTCTCCTGAACAAGATAGGCACTACAAATTGAGCCCTCAACTTTAGCTTTATTGCCAACTGTGTTCTTCAGCCTTTTTAAGAACCTACAATATATATATATATATATATATTGAAGACCATGTGTATACAAGTTAATTAGATAAAACCAAATTAACTACAAATTATCAAAAAATATAATTGTACATACCTTTCTTCTGGATATATCCATCTATAATTGACTAGGTCACAAAGTGAAGCTTCCCGTGACAAATGAATACCAAGTGCTACATTGAATCAAATAACGCTGGGGGAAAGATACCCTCCAGCTTGGACAAAATAATTGGTATTTCCTTGTGCAACTGCATAACCACCTCAGGCTTAAGCTCGTAACACGTTAGGTCCCTGAAGAACGCACTTAGCTGAGCAATAGACTCCCAGACTTTGTCATCAAGAAATGCTCGAAAATCAACATGCATCAACCTTTGCATGAACACATGACAATCATGACTCTTCATCCCAAAGAGTCTAAGCTTGTGCAAGTCAATGCAGTGGCTCAAGTTGGACACGTAGCCATCCGGAAATTTTACAGATCTCAACCACTTAAGAAGCACTTATTTTTCATGACGATCTAGTGCATATCATGCCTTTGGGTACCTATTGTCCTCCTAGTCAGGTTCCAACTCCGGACGCTTGAACAATTCCTTTTGATCCTTTCTAGCCGACCACTTGTCTTTCGACTTCCCCGGAACATCGAGAATGGTGAAGAAAACATTATCAAAGAAATTCTTTTCAATGTGCATGACATCTAAATTATGTCTTACCAACAGACTCGGCCAATAAGGTAGGTCCCAAAAAATGTTTTTCTTCTTCCAACCCGAATCTCTACTGACCGTCTTATTATGTTGTTCGGCTCCTACTTCAGTTATCTTCATCAAACCTATATTGTTGATCTGGTCTAATATCTCGTATCCGTCACGGAGTACCTGGGGAGCACGACGTTCCCTTCTACCGTTCTTGAAATCATTCTTATTGTTTCGGAAGCGATGATCGTGTTCTGTAAACCTCATGTGACAATCGAACCAACACATTTTGTGTCCATGGGTTAGATAAAATGCATCAGTGTCTTCCATGCAATAAGGACACGTGTATTTCCCAGAAGTGCTCCAGCCTACACAAACATATATTTGGTACAACACATTAAATTTCACGGCTTCATGATATATGCATGATTATATATAATATACTTGACATTAGTTAAGCTGAGTGTAGAACAACATACGTGACAACATCGAATATGCCGGGAAGTCATTGATAGTCCATATTACAGCTGCACGCACGACAAAGTTTTGCTTCCTCCAAGCATCGTATGTGCACGCCCCATTAAGCCACAAATTCTTGAGCTCGGCTATCAACGACTGCAAATACACATCCAACTTTTGCTTCGGACTCTTCGGTCCAGGAATAATAACCGTCAAAAACATAACCTCTTCTCCCATACACATCGACGATGGAAGGTTGTAGGGTGTCAGAATCACAAGCCAACATGAGTATTGGCGCCCGGATGCCCCGAACGGATTGAAACCATCCGTGTACAAGCCTAGTCACACATTTCGTCTTTTTGCTGCAAAATCTGGCCACACAGCATTGAAGTGCCTCCATGGCTGTTGAAAGGGTTTTTCGATAACAAATAAATTTGTAGTCAAGACCCCGCTAAGTATAGGGAGGTCAGGATCGTCCACGGGAAGCAAGGCTGTTTGATTACCGAACTACGAAAGCAAGAAAACAAAGCAAACAATGCAAAACAAGGCTATGACAACCCTCGGTACCGACCTTGTCAGGGTCGGTAATGACGCTGGGTTCCTACTAAAACTACACAAACAAGACAAAGCAACTGCAGGCTCGGTACCGACCTGTGTACCTCGGTAACGAGTCTGTTCGAAGGTAAAAACGAAGGAAATTCAATTGATAAAAATAACTAGGACAAGGGTTACCACTATATAATCATGCATACGAACTAATGTGAAGGATAATTATCATGCCTCAAAGATAAATTTATCAACTTTCATTGACCTAAACAAGCAAATCAATCAATTTTCATAAATCAATTCACTTCTCTACTTAGTTTGAATCCAAAGCTTGAAACTTTCGTTTATCGAACAATATCAACATTCAAGATTACAACTTTCTCTTTCTATCAAGCGATAAAATCAAATTACTTCGACTCTCGTCTAAGTATATGCATAAACAAGTAGATAAAAGAATAAAGGCCATCAAACATTCAACAGATTCATTCAATCATGCATAACTATGTTGGGTTTCAACCCCGATCCTAAAAAAGTAAACTACTCACTCATGATTGAAATAAAGAAAACAACTATATTGAAAGAAAACATTGAATTAAAACTTACGTGAAAATATATAAGATCTCATCTTACAAACAACCACGTTCACGTTCAAACTCAAGACAATGAACAAAGCAAAGCAAAGGACTCGATCACGATCCTCCCTCTCTCTCTCGATCGATAGAACTGAACGAAATCCTCTCCCAAACTAACGTGTTCTTTCTAAATGAACTCCCCTTAAACTTGAACTAAAACATGCTATTTATACTAAAAGAAACTATCTAACAAAGATCCTAAAAGATAAAAACTTTCTAAACTAAAAAGATTACAAGATAAAAGATAAAAGATAGATTTTTCCAAAGTTGGCGCCGCCTACCGACACAGGCCACCTCGGTAACGACCTGCACAGGGGCGGTAGACATTTGCTGAATTCCCCCAATAAAACTCTGTTGCTTAGCTCGATACCGACCCTCACAGGTCGGTAACGAGCTCTCTGTTTTCGGTATTTGGTACACTTTTCACAACTTCTCTTGAACTTCACCGAGATCTTCAAGACGTACTCTTTTCTTCTCTTTTCCTTATGCACTCCACCATAAACTACTTGACTTCAACTTGCTCGAAATTGCTCCTTTTCGCTTCAAAAACCTATAAAAGACACAAAACGGAGTAACTTCCACACTTTTCACAAAATATGCAAACTTATCCAGAAACACACAAAACTAACACTAAAACCTACTAAAACGAAACTAAACAACCTAATAAAAATAACTAAAACTATACTAATAACACTAACATCAAAATACTCCATACTTAAGCTTGCTTGTACTTAAGAAATCACTAAACAATAACCAAAACCAAACATCATGCTTATCAAGTAATAGCCAACATTTAAAAAGCAACATCAAAACATAGCAAAAATAGCAAATGACTATTAATGTCATCACACATATGTAAGCACGAATAGACATAAGCAATTACAATCCAACCTCACCAAGGATTAATGTGTTTCACTCAACTCTCATGTGTTTGGGCTAATAAATTCATCTCTCAACTCAATCTTATATGCAAAAACTCATAGAAATTGGAACTTATATCACCAAACTCTCCACCAAAGATTTGTCAAAACAAGCAAAAATCATCAAGAAAACTTAGGCTCAATGAAAAACTTCATAGAAGCTTCCATTCGTCCAGGTTGTAATGGGGCTCGGTAATAACAATAAGGCGTGGAAATATTTTGGCTATGTGGTGCTAATAATATCCGGGAATCAAAGACTTCCAAAAACTCACACTTCACGAAAACTTTCAAAAAAAAAAAATAACCAAACTCACTCAAACATTAAAGCACACTCATTAACTCACCAATTAATCCTAGAAAGCCTCTTAAAACTCAAAGAATCTCTGGTTTAAACCTTAAACACACTACACATCTTTCTTCTTTTCTTTTTCTTTCTTTTCTTTTTTTTCTGCATTTTTTTCATTCTCGACTTGCCTCGGTACCGACCTGAGAGGGTCGATAACGAGCTAAACTTTTCCTCCTCCTCGATTTTTCTCTCTTTTAAACCAATTGTACCGAGCCCAGATAGGCTAGTATCGATCCAAACATTCCTTTTCTTCTTTTTGTGCATACTTTTTAAGCAAGAGACCTTTTTACATAATAAAACAAGAGACTTCCAATCTACCCCACCAAAACACTTATTTTGAACCAAAACATAACCTTTTGCACTCTACAAAATTCATGCCTTTCCAACTAAGTCCTAATCCCCGGATAGGGTCAAGCTTATCTCAGCTAGGGAATAATTTGTGGAGCAACAAATAAAAGGCTAAAGCTCAAATTGGTTGTCAAAAACAAGGATCATGTAAGGGTAGATAAGGATTAAAAAGGCTTATGAAAAATAAGTTATCAAAGGACTTTCACAAGTAATGAACCAAAAATCTTATACATGCCTCAAGAAATAGATAACCATCACAATTCCAAGAGATAATATACAAAAAGAGAGTAAATCACACAAGAAAAGTCAAGGCTAAAATAAGAACTCACAATGTCATTTTTTTGTTGGATTGCAACTTACTCATGCTAACAGTTATACATACTCAATTTCATCAAATGCTATTCTTCTATAAAAACAAATTCATCATGACGTCCAGGCTTCGTAACAGTTTGGCACATAGAGCAACTCCAACTTATCCCGCATAATCATGACATCTTGTCCAAGCACCTTGGTGGCGACTCCACCATGAAACCTCTGAAAAATGCTGGAAGAACACCAGTATTTTGTATCCAGCTTCTGGGGAAGATGTGGGGTGTAGCGCGTGAGGTCGACACCGAGCCCCTCCGCCAAAAGACTCACCAAGTTCCCACACCAGACTTCCTTCGAACAGGCCTCATGCTTCTCCACATATTTCAACCATTCGTACCCCAAATTCATGGGGGCGGGGTCCTTGAAAAGAATAGTTTGGAGGCATCCAACCTCCGTCCTCGTCGGCCTTGAAAGCTCCTTCTTGGGCAAAAAGGTGGCGCCCAAGACTCTGAGAATGATCTTGAAGATGGGGTTGATGGTACGCGCCCCTGGAAGTGCCGATGCGGAAGGATTGATCTCCCCGGAAATATAGCTCCAAGTGTCGGTGACCTTGAAATCATCGGGAGCCTTGTAATCCCAAGAATAGTTGGGGAGGTCGAGGAGACGGTTGAACTCGGCCATTGTGTACTCATGGTTGGCATTTCCGAGTCGGAACTTAATCTTTCCGAGTTCCGACCAATGTCTTGGACTTGAAACTGACTTGGAGAGTGGATATAAACTCGACGGTGAGGGCCGGGTAGTACAAGGTTTTCTCCTTCATGAGTAGATGCGGTACCCCGAGAATGGAAAAGGCGTGCTTGACATCCTCGTAAATGCCACTAGCTTTGGCACTTGACCTTGAGAACCACCTAGTGATCTGGTCCTTCTGAAGGACGGAATCAAAGACTGTCCGTTGGTCCCGAGTAGGCAAAATTACCACGTCCATTTGTGGAGGAGACGGAGATTTTTGAGTCCTCCTCTTCTTTCCCGCCCTAGCGTTGGTTCGGCTTGTGCTTGCCATTGGCACCTGAAAACACCATAAAATCCAAGGTAAGATCCATTCAAACCAACAAAATAAAACCCCATACTTGCTTTCGGAAATGGCCTCGACTTACCTCGGTACCGAGCCAAGAGGGTCGGTATCGAGGTTTCTGGGTTTGGCTTTGGTTCTGGACAATCTCAGGTCGTTACCGACCCACACAAGTCGGTAATGAGCCTAGGCAAGAACAATATGCGAGCAATTCCGAATCCTAAATCCCATACTTTCAACAATTTTGCAAAATTTCAATCCGGATTCCTCATAAAAACACACAATCAAGAACATACAACCCCCTACTTGCTCAAAACCCTATCTAATCATGCAAACAATTGCCAAAACTAATTGTGAAAATCATACAATTCAAGAACAAGTTACTTCATGCTTTCCTTATCAAAATTCAATGCAAATCAAGCAAGAAGAACCGAAAATTAATCACCAAACATAGAACAAGGAAGAACGATGGCAATATAGACATACAATTCGATTTCACACAAGATCTAGATATGAAAACTACCCCAAATTACCATGAATCTTCAAGAAAAGAGTTAGCGTTGAGAAATCATATCGTAGATTAGTAGAATGGAAGAACGAAAATTCAAATTGCAAGGGTAACGAGGGCTTGAATGCTCCGGTAACGAATCACAAGAGGTGTTGCTTCGTTATCGAGTAGGTGTGGCTTGAGGGTGTGGGATTGGGGATGTGGGTGCGGTTTGACAGCGTTGAGAGAATCCGATTGGAGATTGATTGAATTTTTGGGATTTTGGTTGAGATTTGATGTGGATTTGGAAGCTTGAGAGTGTTTTTAAAGAGGTTGGGAAAGAGGCGGCATGAAGGGTGAGGCAAGGAAGAAGATAGAATTAGGTTTAAAAGACTTACCTTGCATGTGTGTTTCTGGATCCGTGTTTCATCTCAGGTCGGTACCGACCCTCTCAGCTCAGTACCGAGCCTAGGCGACTCAATTCCTAGCGTCTTTTCGAACCCGACTTCTTTGACATGTTAGCTCAAGAAATATCCTATCCCGTAAACTTCTACACTACTAAAGAAACTCAAAAGAAAGATAAGAAAAAGAACTATAACAAGAAAAGAAGACTAAGCTAAAAATAAAACTAAAACCGGGTTGCCTCCAGTATGCGCTATTTTTAACGTCGTTAGCCCAACGTACTTACCTGGCTAATCAGAGTGGTTCCTTCTCAGCTTTGTCGGGGTCGTGGGAAGCCCCATACTTAGCGTTAAAGGCATTGTTATTTCTTCTTACTAAATTCGGTCCCTCATCTTCCAACAGTATGCTTGGTATTCCTACACAAGGGTTAGTGAAGTTCGAGAACCAAAGGGGTTTCGACTCCTCTATAGCATAAATAGAAGGGTATGGTGTAGGAATGTGATATAAGGAAGGATCATGACCAGAGATAGTGAATCCATAGTTAGAGTACTCACCTTGATCCGGCAACGAGGGTGTTGGCATCGAGTTGGTTGAGGTCTTATCGACCTGTCAGAAGCGAAGCCTCTCTCGGTATCGTGCCAAAATGTGCCGCCTTTGTCATATTGCTGTACGAAGGGCTCGGTACCGACTCTAAGGGGGTCGGTAGCTTCCTTTGTAGCGTTCTCGTAGTCCTTATTGATTGGAAGAGAAACTACGGGTTCAACAATGTCGAGCTCTTGCTAGGACGTCTCGATCTGTGCGGCCGTGGCCGTGTCATTGGCATCTTGATTAAGGTTGAACTCGACCCGCTCTTCTCCTATATCAAAGGTGAGGATTCCTTTTCGAACATCAACTCTAGTGCCTGTTGTAGCAAGGAATGGCCTGCCTAGAATGATGGACACGAGAGGGTCTTCAGGCATATCGAGGACAATGAAATCGTTTGGTATGAAGAATTTGCCCACTTGAATGGGATAATCAGCAACGACTCCTGTAGTCTTTACACTTGATCCGTCTGCCATGTACAACCTCATATCCACAGGTTCTAGAGGTCCCATGTTAGCTTTCGACCAGATTGATAAGGGAAGTAAACTGGATCTGGCTCCCAAATCACATAGTGCTTTGAATCGGTGGTCGCCTATGCCAATAGTGATAGCAAATCTCCCTGGGTCACCTAGATTTTCCGGAAGAGTAATGGATCGGACCTCATATGTGAGCTCTGTTATCGACCTTTTCCTGCTAAGAATGTCCTTCAAAAATTTTGTGTAAGCCAGCATTTCGCTTAGGGCCTCAACAAATGGTATAGAAATATTTAAGCCTTGTAGAATCTTAACTAAATGCTTAAACTTGCCTTCTGTTGAGTCTTGATACTTATAGTAGGAAAGGGGAGAGACTTCACCAATCTCGGAGCCAAAGAGGGCTCGAGAGGTGGTGCTACCGGGTTTACAAGAGGGTCGATCGGTGTCGCAAAAGGATCAGTACCGATCCTGGTGGGGTCGGTATCGAGCCTGGGACTAAGGGAGTGGCTCGGTGTAGAGAACTTAGTTGAGTTGGGGTCGGTGACGAGCTTGGGAGCATCGGTACCGAGTGGTTCAGGCTCGGTAATGACCCTCTTCGGCACGTTTTCGACCTGGGTCGAGGCGTCTTCTTCAGCACCGGGGTCCTTTTCCTTGGCTTCGGCATGATCTGGCAACGTCTTCCCGCTCTTGAGGTGTACGACCGCTATCTGTCCTCTAGGGTTCTCGTCGGGGCGGCCCGGGAGTTGCCCTTGCGGCCTCGGAATCTGTGCAGCTAGATTCCCTAGTTGTGAGTCAACACTCTAGACTTCTTCCAAATATCGATATCTCCCCATCTTTTCATTTGATTATTGAGGTTGGCTTGGACTCCATTGATTTCATTCTTTACTCCATTGATCCCTTCATAGAGTCCTTGCACCCAAGACGGTGGATCTTGATAGCCTGGAGGTTGATACGGTGTGGGCCGTCTGTCCGGAGGGGGGGGGCTGTATAACTCAGATTTTGATTTTGATTTCCCCAAGCCGGAAAATTGTTTGGCCTATCAAAATTATTAGGCGGGTTCCTGTATTGTCCTCTCATATAGTTCATCTCAGCATATGTCTCATCGGCTCTAACCTACTCGATGTTAGTGCAAGCAGAAGTACTATGGGCAGAAGAGCCACACTCTTGGTTGAGAGGTTTTCAGAAAACTAACCTATTTCTTCAGACGGTTGATCTCATCCCGTAGAAATTGATTTTTGACATCAAGATCAACTTCGTCTTTATTAGGCATGTAGAGACGCTTTTGTGGCTAAGGTGGATGTTGGGCTCCATACATGGCATCGTAATTGGCCAGTTTGTCCAGCAACTCCCATGCAACGGTGGGATCCATCTCAATAAAACCACATGCAGTGTGCATGTTGATACGGTTCTTCATTTCAGCATTAATCCCCTGGAAGAAGATTTCCTGGAGCACATATGGTGGTTTCCCATGAGTGGGGCACTGCCTGAGCATCTCTTTAAATCTCTCCCACGTCTCCACAAAGGTCTCGTTAGGCAGCTGGTGATAGGAGGTGATGCGTTTTCTCAACTCTGTTGTCTTAGCAGGAGGGAAGAACTTTGTTAGAAATTGATCATACAAAGCCTTCCAAGTCCAGATAGACTTAGGAGGCAAGCTCTCCAACCAGCTCAGGGCCTTTCCTGTAAGAGACCACTTGAAAACTTTTAATAGAACATATTCTAGTGAGACACCTTCAGTAGCAATAGTGTCACATAAATCAAGAAAAATTTTAATATGTTCCATAGGGCACTTAGTAGGTTTCCCTTCAAATTGAGCTCGTTTAATTAAGCATATAAATTGAGACTTTATCTTAAAGTCTTCTCTATCTCCGGAAGGACGATTGCCGACTCTGGCACCCTTAGTTCTGGATGCATGTATGTTTGGCATTCCTCGGATAGGCATTGAGTCTTTCCTATAGAGCGGTCTTCTCAATCCTTGTGGCTTCGAGCTAAGCTCAGTCATTTGTTGAGCCATCTTTTCAGGAGTCATTGCCATGGCTTGGTTTTCTCTTCTTCTGCGGTGGAGGGTACCTTCAGGTTTAGAATACGATCCTTCGACGTCCTATTGGCATAAGTTGAGAAAACAAACAAAAGAAAACAAAATCAAAAATAAAAACGGGGTCGGGCTATTCCCAGCCCCACAGGAAAACAAACAAACACTGTTGATTCCCCGGCAACGGCGCCAATTTGAAAGGGTTTCCCGACAACAAATAAATTACAGTCTAGACCCCGCTGAGTATAGGGAGGTCAGGATCATCCACGGGAAGCAAGGTTGTTTGATTACCGAACTACGGAAGCAAGAAAACAAAGCAAACAAAGCAAAACAAGGCTACACGGCCCTCGGTACCGACCTTGTCAGGGTCGGTAACGACGCTGGGTTCCTACTAATACCACGCAAACAAGACAAAGCAACTGCAGGCTCGGTACCGACTTGTGTACCTCGGTAACGAGTCTGTTCGAAGGTAAAAACGAAAGAAATTCAAATGATAAAAACAACTAGGACAAGGGTTACCACGACATAATCATGCATACGAACTAATGTGAAGGATAATTATCATACCTCAAAGTTAAATTTACCAACTTTCATTGACCTAAACAAGCAAATCAATCAATTTTCATAAATCAATTCTCTTCTCTACTTAGTTTGAATCCAAAGCTCGAAACTTTCGTTTATCGAACAATATCAACATTCAAGATTACAACTTTCTCTTTCGATCAAGCGATAAATTAAAATTACTTCGACTCTTGTCTAAGTATATGCATAAACAAGTAGATAAAAGAATAAAGGCAATCAAACATTCAACACATTCATTCAATCATGCATAACTATGTCGGGTCCAACCCCGATCCTAAAAAAGTAAACTACTCACTCATGATTGAAATAAAGCAACCAACTATATTGAAAGAAAACATTGAATTAAAACTTACTTGAAAATATAAAAGATCTCATCTTACAAACAACCACGTTCACGTTCAAACTCAAGATAATGAACAAAGCAAAGCAAAGCAAAGGACTCTATCACGATCCTCCCTCTCTCTCTCTCTCGATCGATAGAACCGAACGGAATCCTCTCCCAAACTAACGTGTTCTTTCTAAACGAACTCCCCTTAAACTTGAACTAAAACAGGCTATTTATACTAAAAGAAACTATCTAACAAAGATCCTAAAAGATAAAAACTTTCTAAACTAAAAAGATTACAAGATAAAAGATAGATTTTTCCAAAGTCGGCGCCGCCTACCGACACAGGCCACCTCGGTAACGACCTGCACAGGGTCGGTAAACACTTGCTGAATTCCCCCAGTAAAACTCTATTGCTCAGCTCGGTGCCGACCCTCACAGGTGGGTAACGAGCTCTTTGTTGTGGGTATTTGTACACTTTTCACAGCTTCTCTTGAACTTCACCGGGATCTTCAAGACGTACTCCTTCTTCTCTTTTCCTTATGCACTACACCAGAAACTACTTGACTTCAACTTGCTCGAAATTGCTCCTTTCCGCTTCAAAAACCTATAAAAAGACACAAAACAGAGTAGCTTCCATACTTTTCACAAAATATGCAAACTTATCCAGAAACACACAAAACTAACACTAAAACCTACTAAAACAAAACTAAACAACCTAAGAAAAACAACTAAAACTATACTAAAAACACAAACATCAATGCCTCTGCATCTGACGGATGTCTCATCACCCCATCTTGTATGTGCTCTACATGCCATCTCATGTGCTCGGCAGTCACCACCGATGCGTACAACCTCTGCAACTGTGGAGTTATTGGCAAGTAAGACATACGAGAATAAGGAATGAGCTTTGACTTGCCTTGCCTCCATCTAGGATACTCATATATCTTGCAGGCCGCGTATTCTGCATTTGCACCCCAATATATCATGCAAGAGTTTGGGCAACAATTAATGGCCTCGTACGGAAGCCCGAGACCCTCGACTAGTTTTTTCGTGTCGTAAAACATGGTTGGTAATGTGGTCTCCGGGTGTGAAACGTGTCCGCAGAAATCCGAGATCATGTCGTATCTGCGCTCCGTCATCCTTAGCTTTGACTTTACGCTAAGTAGCTCAGTCGCCGCTTCCAACTGGGTCATATCACATCCAGGCCACAACGGCCTATTTGCAGCCGACAACATGTCGTACATACGCTGTGAATTGGTATTGGGAGCTTCACGATAATATTACTCCCCCTGCTCATGCCTTATACCCTCATTCTGCACGGGATCATCAGTAGTGTAATGACTTCGGGCATTAAAACCATCATAGACCATCTGCTCCATTCGATTATCATTCCCAAATACTGGTAGTGCTGGATCAGTACTGCTACAACCTTCATATTGTCTAGACTCTACCAACAAGGCAGCGAACGTTTCATCAGTCTTTCCGTGCGAAACCCAATGGTAATAGTTCAGAACAACCCATCCTTAACAATGTGATAATGCACATCATCTACAGGAATCAGTTTCCTATTCTTGCACCTATAACACAGACACCTTAATTCGGATGGGTCATATGTCGACATAGCTTTACAGAAGTTAATAAATTGCTGAACGCCAGCTAACAACTCGTTGTTCAAAAAACCATCTATATTACGCACATACATCCATTCACGCATTTTCCTTCCTGCAATTCAATATAAGACTATAATTAATTTAATTCGGGTTCATATAATCTTGGATGTGGCGACCACATGGATGCAACATAGCGACCATCTGGACTCTAATTGGACTTCGAGACCATTTGGTCGCTAATTTGCATCCAGTTGGTCGCTGATTAGCGTCCATTTGGTCGCTATATACAGTATATATAAACAAAAACTTTCTCCAACCGATTGCTATACTATATGAATTTAACAATTACTTAACACAATCTCTTATAATTAGATAAACGAATACTTTTTTACAAACAACATTTTGTAAAAACCGATAGCATGACGGAATTAAATGTGGCGAATAAGTTTTAATTACATACCTTTGATGAAATTGTTGGAAAAATTGACGTAATTTCTTCCTATGAACAACTTAGTTTTGTGAATGATTGTTTCTTTCTTCTCTGATTTTTTTGGAAATAGCAGTATATGTATGAGGTTGTGTGAAGGTGGCGAAATGAGAATGAAGTTTTTACACATCTAGGTATATATGCTGAATTGGCGCGAATTTTACCAAATACTTTTTTTAGCGACCATGTGGTCGCACAAAAAGCGGGATTTCACCCGCCAAAATTTATGTTGCCCGCCAAAACATATGATCCATATCAGCGACCATATGGTCTCTATATTTTGCGACCATATGGTAGCGGAAGCACCATCGACCATCCAGTCGCTAACTATAGCAATCATATGGTCGTTGAGATATGTTTGGTAGCTTGCGACCATATGGTCACAAAACTTAGCGATCGGATGGACGCTACATGTAGCGGGAAAATTGCCCGCGCAATTTATTGCGACCAAATTGCGTTGGCGACCACATGGTCGCCACCAATAGCGACCATATGGTCGCTATTGTTTTTTTATTTTTCCCTCGGTTTTGTCGTCTACATTAGCGACCAAGTGCAACCATATGGTCGCAAATTAGCGACCATATTCCGTGGTCGCGAAATCATGGTCGCGAAATCTTCATAATAGTGTAGTGGAAACTTACCTGGATGGGTCGTTACCGGACCAAGAAGGATCGTTATCGACCTTATTGCTTCAATGTTCACATCGGTAACGATCTCCTCTGCCTCGGTAACGACATGTCTTGCCTCGGGCTCTTCCACTTCGGTACCGGTGTTTTCTACGAGCTCCAACCTCAGAAAAGGGTCGATAACGACCCCTATAGGGTTGGTAGGTCCCTCGATAATGCACCGCGCTCCCTCGTTCAGCATGAGGTGCTCGTCTGGCCTGGAGTCATTGATTGGCATGGCGTTGCTAGACTCCGTGATGTGTTCTACTGGCAACCTGGATATGTGATCGGCTACTAAGTTTTCTTCTCCCTTCTTGTCTCTGATTTCATGGTCAAATTCCTGTAACAAGAGCATCCAACGAAGTAGCCTAGGTTTGGCATCCTTCTTATCCATTAAATATCTAACGACCTCATGGTCAGTATAAACAATGACTTTGGATCCAACTAGATAGGAGTAGAATTTTTAAAAAGCAAATACCACAACAAGGAATTCCTTTTCTATTGTGGTATACTTACTCTGCGCCTCATCAAGCGTCTTATTTGCATAATAGATGGCGTGAAGCTTCTTATCCTTCCGTTGTCCTAGGACTGCGCCAACAACATAATCGTTGGCATCACACATGATGGAGCTTGACTGGGTTCTGTAACGAGCTTGATTGGGGCATTATCTCCATCAGGTGGTTGCCCATGGATAGGGCATTGTCGCAGTAACTCCTTGAATCTCTCCCAAGTCTCCAAAAACGTCTCATTAGGCAGCTGGTGGTAGGAGGTGATGCGCTTCCTTAACTCCGTAGTTTTGGCAGGTGGGAAGAACTTTGTCATGAATAAGTCATGCAAAGCCCTCCACGACCTAACCGACCTAGGAGGTAGGCTCTTTAAACAGCTCAGGGCCTTTCTTGTAAGGGACCACTTGAAAGGTTTCAATTGAACACATTCTAAAGAGACATCGTCAGCAGCAATAGTGTCACATAAATCAGTAAAATTTCTAATATGCTCTAAGGAACACTCAGTGGGTTTCCCTTCAAACTGAGCCCTTTTGATCAAGCATATAAATTGAGATTTGATCTCAAAGGCTTTCTCTATCTCTGGGAGAACAATTGTTGATTCTGGTACCCTCAGTTCCGGGTGCATGTATTGATTGGCATTCCTCAGGATGGCATTCAGTTGTTCTTGTAATGTTGTTCCCTTTCCCGATCTCTACTAGTTTGGAGCCGCTCCATCTGAGCTCGGAGTTCCGGCATATGTTCTTCAAGAGTTGCCATTGCTCAGTTCTCTCTCCTTCTGCGATGAAGAGTACATCCAGGATCAAAATAGTATAAAGGAGTTTCAAAAGCAAGTCGGCATCTTCCCTGTTGCATAAAACTAAGAACACAAACAAAACCAAAAAAATTAGAAACAAAAAATAGGGTCGGGCTATTCACAAACCCTAAAAGCATCTAAACACAGAGCTATCGCTTCCCCGACAACGACACCAATTTGTTGAAAGGGTTTTTTGACAACAAATAAATTTATAATCAAGACCTCGCTGAGTATAGCGAAGTCAGGTTCATCCACGTTAAGTGAAGTCTATGTTTAGTTTCTATCTAAAACACAAAAGAAATGAACAAACATAAGCAAAACACGAAGTAAACAAAGCAAAAAAATTAACCAAGCAAGCCCAGTACCGACCTTGTCAGGGTCGGTATCGAAGTGAAATCTGAAGTAAAAATCTAAGTAAACAACAAACAAATAGGGAATCTGCAGCTCGGTACCAACCTGTACGAGCTCGGTAACGAGGTACCTAGGTTTTAAGATCGACTCACAAGCAAGAGAAAAATCTAGGGCTATGGTCTCACCACAACATAATTATGAAATCAAACAATATGAATCATAAAAATCATGCCTTTGAACATAAGCAATCAACTTTCGTTGAATAAACAAGCAAATCAATCAACTTTCATAAATCAATTTACTTAATATACCTATTTTGATCTAAAGTTCTCAACTTTCGTCTCAAACTTTATTTCTATTCAAGTTCACAACTTTCTTTTTCAATCAAGTTAGAAACATGAAATACTCCAACTTTCGTCAAAGCTTAAGCACAAACAAGTAGAAGAATGGATAAAAGTCAATCAATTCATTCAATCATATCATCATACATGCACAACTATGTTGGGTTTCTAACCCTAACCCTAGAATAAAAGACTACTCACTCATGGTGGAGAAAGAACTAACAAAAAGATTGAAAGAAAACGTACTTGAATTAAACTAAAAACCTACTTGAATTCAAACACAAACTCTGTCTTCAACACAAACTTAAAACACAAGAAAACTCAAACAATCCTCTTCCTTGTGCTCCAAGAAACAATCTTGTCTTTCAATCTCTAAAACCGTACGTCTAAAATAAAACTAGGGAGAGAGATCCCCCCCAAACTTGTCTAAACAAGGGTATTTATACTAAAACAACTATCTAAAAAGTTTTCTTAAAGATAAAAACTTCTAAGCATAAAAGATCTTGGAATAATATCATTAATTGCACTAAGTCAGTCACGTCCTACCGACACGGGGACCTCGGTATCGACCCCATCAGGGTCGGTAGGACTCTAGCGAAATTACTCTTGGAATCCCCGGTAACGACCCTTGGAAGGTCGACAACGAGCCTTGTTTTTCTTGTTCTCTTGTTTATTCTTCACTCTTCACTTGGAGTTTCTTGGGATTTCTTCCATTGCCTTCTTCTCTTAGCTTGCTTCTCTCTTTCAATGTCCTCAAATGCTCCAAATACGCCTCAAAAACCTACACCAAGACACAAAACTACCATAGTTTCCATACTTTTCACAAAATATGCAAACTGTACTAAAAATACATATAACACACACAAAACACAACTAAACAAGACCTATAAAACTAGAAAGACACACTAAAACAAAGCTAAAAACACGGACATCACCTGGTTGACATGTAACCCGATTAACCTGAACCTGTACTCAACCCAAATTCGAAATGACCGAACTGATCCGTTTAATAGGTCTATCTTCAATCGTTCATAAGATTTTTTTATTCAAAAAACATTAAATTTTTTTGAAAGTTTAGATGACTTCGCTCCAAGAAGCCGTCGATTTTTCCTTACTAAGGTTTCGTCGTTTTGATGGTGTTTAACCGTCGATATGCGATTCACGACCAAGCTTTCGACTTTGGATCGTCGGGTGCTCACTCGGACCCGACTCATGGCTCGGTCGACCATTGTCCTCGGGAAGGACGTGAACTAGTCGACGAGGGGCTGCCAAGTTCGCATCTTACCGAAACGTCTTCGAATTCGCAACGCTCACCGATCGAGTTCGCGATTTTGCCTAGGGTTCACGCAAACCCTGAGGCGACACTCTTCTACTGCTTTGCTAACCATGGAGATTTCTTGTGTGGAAAGTTTTCGTGGATTTGAATCTTCGCTCCCCAGGGACGGAGCCGATTGTTACTGCATAAAAATTCGCCTTTTTGCCCTAATGAATTGAATGTTCCTCAAACTTCGCCTCTTCTTCTTCCGTTCCAAACTTCTTATTCAACCGAGAACCTGCAAAACAATGGACACAGGGGGCAGGGTCCCCTAATCCACCTCCGATGCCTATGTCAAAAGAGTAGTTTGTCTATTTAACGTCATGGTAAAGGTAAAACTTGCGAGTGAGTTCAACGAGTATTGTATGTGCTTACCATACATGGCGAATACATGTATTTATAATGGAAGAAAGGGAGAAGGAGGGGCCGAAAATCACCCCTTAGGGCCGGTCGAAATACTTGTCACCCATCAAGCGACATCTTGCTCCTCAATCCACGTGGATATTCTATCTTTCAAATAAGATAGATTCTTTCATTATAACTATAATAAAAACAATAATTTAATAAACAAAATAATAAATAAGGAAGTTGAAAATATACTTATAAAAAATACTTTTTACTCCCTCCGTTCAAAAATACATGATGTTTTAGCTTGATTTTCTTGTTCAATAATACTTGATGTTTTACATAATTTACCATATTTTTTCCAACATTACCCTCATTAATTAAAAAGAATAATAAAAATAGAAAATAGAAAAGGAAAGATCTTCACAAGATTTATGGGTATTTAAGTCAAATCACATACCTTCTTAATTTTAGAGACAAATCCTAAAACATCATGTATTTCTGAACGGAGGGAGTAATATTTACCTACTTACATATGGTATAATTTTTAATAAAAGTAAATGTTTGATTTAGGAACGCAGGAAATATAGTTTACATATCTTTGTATGCTAAGTAAAATTCTTTTGATTTGATATTTCGATTTTTCTAATCTATGCCCTTAGGGCATAGGTTAGAAAAATCAGATACAATTAAAGCATAGTACACATCAATAATGGAGTTTTACACCTGAAAAGAAATCAGATACAATTAAAGCAAAATTTGCAAAATTTTATGATGAATGACTACGTAAAAAATTACCATTTTAATTGAATCACATAATCTAGGGGTTCGACTACTCCCCTCATTGTTCCTAATTAGCTTTCTCTAATAAAATAGTGAGTCTTTCCACTCTTTCTGACCAAAAAAAATAAAATTAAATCACATAATCCAAATTAGATAAAACGCTTTTCCTATAATGTGCCCTAAAGTTATATTGGGAAAATTTTGGTTAGATTTGATATTTTGGAAAAAAAATGATTTTTTGAAGAGTTTATTATTTCTTTTTTAGGGTTTAATTTCTAAATTTAGTATTTTGTTTTATTATGTGTCTTTAGGGCATATTATAGAAAAAATGTAAAACAGACGCGTTCATTTAACAAACCAGCAAGCTATATTAATCAGGACATGCAGAGGCGGAACTTAATGGAGGCGGTAGTGGGCCATGGCCCCCCCAATCCAAAAGTTTTTTTTAGTATATATGTTCCTCGTGTTAATAGCTTCGATTTGATATATTATACGCCCCAATCTGACATTTGAGCAAAAAGTTATGAACGTTTTAAGATTAGACATATAAAAATCACTTCTAACAAGTCATTTACTTAGAATGCTTTTATCTTTTGCTAAATTTCCTACTTTCGTAGTGTAATTGAACCCGAAAGCTTTGAATAAGTTATTGTTGGGATGTCTTGAATCACACAATTCATTATTAGTACGAGGGTTTTAGTTTGGATTTTAGTTTTTAGTCATGAGCATTTAGTGTTTATAGATTCAATCCATTTGTATTCTGAAACATAATTGTATAAGTTATCTTTATAAACTATTATTTTCTTAATGCAGTTTTATTCTAGAATTTTTAGTCTCTCCTCAATAAAATGTATTCTTTTTTTGTACAAATTTATATTTTTATTTCTACATCTTTCTCACCACTATCTTATATAATAATATTTTGCTATTTTGAAAAAAAATACGCGTGTTTTAAGTATTTATTTTAATTACGTAAAAATTTAAGAGTTTCTTTAAATATTTTTCAATATTTTGTACTCCATCCGGTCGGAAATACATGTCGTTTAAAGATTTGCCTCAAATGTTTTTAATTATTGAAGATAATATGACTTAAATACCGTCAATCTTGTAAAGATCTTTTCACTTATATTTTATTTATACGTAAATATTTTTAATTATTGAAGATAATATTGGAAAAAAATGTGATAAAATATGTCAAATGACAAATATTTTTGAACAAAAGAATTAGGCTAAAACATCATGTATTTGAGGGAATATTTTTTTAAATTGATAACACATTAGTTAGATTAGAAAAATTTAATGGCCCCTGCAATCGAAAGTTTCTGGTTCCGCCCATAAGGACATGCATGCACATTATAGAAAAACCGTAAAACAGACCCATTCATGTAACAAACCAGCAAGCTATATTAATCAACTAATGAAAAGTCTCAATCAATGCTATGAACACATTCAATTTTTTGATCCACATTCATGTTAGTTAGCTTTAATATGCTGATGAAGATGGGGAAATGGAAAATTGACTATACCGTTATGACCATACATATGATCGAAAATGGTTTGACAAACTTGTTTAGGTGTGATATTAATAATTATTGATATCGTCCATGATCGATCTAGCCCGGCCATCCATCCAATTCTAAACTTTTCAGAAAATTAAACTCGAAATGTATTTTAACAAGCTAATCTAGATAACAATATAGAGGGACTAGGGAGTATGTTATTTTGGGCACATTCATGCATATATATATATATATATATATATATATATATATATATATATATATATATATATATATATATAATTCAATTATATTCAGTTCTCACATCAATATCAGAGATCGACAAAATTATTTATGGGAGAAGTTAAAACTATTGAGCTTAACGAATGGGAGAATTAAGTAAATGTACTAGTCCGTGTTATGTTAGGTAAAGATGGCAAAAGGTTCCTAATCAAGCATTTAATTTAAAATCGATATTTGTACTTCGTACATGTGTAACTTGTAAGATCAAGACCTATGAAAAAAGAGGAAATGACAGTAGAATTCATTGCATTTACACGTGATCTCCAAATGCCCCCATTGAGCTTCATGTGGACTTTCCGTTGAGATGTTCTCATGTTAAAATTTTGGCACTAAAAATAGTTACTATATAAATATAGACTAATTATAAGGAGATTGAGACTCTAGATTAGTCATAAAAAGGAAAAAATGTTCAAGTACTAACTAGATTAGGCTAGCTACCACTTAAGAAGACGTGTTGGGAAAAAAATCTTTCCCACATCGATGGCGAGAGCAAAAATACCACTACATATAAGGGAGATACTCTAACTATTGGCTTAAGTCTTTGGGTTAGAATATAGATCCCGATTTTATATGCGAAATAGTTTAAATTCCTAACACGTCACTTAAGGGTCTAACAAGCTGACCACCAAGCTAGTTACCACTTGAGGGGGAATTAATGTTGGGAGAACAAATCAATCTCACATCGGAAACACATATCAAATACCATTAATTATATAAGGGAAGGTAAAACTTTACCCATTGGCTTAAACTTTTGGGTTATAAGGTGGATCTCGACCTTATGTGTCTAAATGATTAAAAACTTGACACATCACTTGTCTAATCACATTCTTCCGAAATTTGACATGGTAATAGAGTAGGCTTGCCAGCTTCATGGGACCGTTTAGGTAGTCCGCCCAATAAAGGAATGAGCATGTCCCAAAAGTGGAGGTTCACGAGCCTTGAGGCATTATTCAGACTTGTCGGCCTTATGAGCATATTCAAGTAGCTCGCCCATAAAGGAGCGACTGATCCAAATGTGACGATTCACAAGTCTTTAGGGATATTAGTGTGAGCGGGTAAAATAAACATAGCTACCATAATTAGTTTCGTTATCATCATAAAGGTATTTTTAAATTGCTACGTATTTATTATTTATTTTTCTATTATATTAAATATGGTGGTTATGCAACTTAATGGGAGATTTTATCCTTCAAATACGATAGAATTAAAATTGGAGAAGGAGGGAATATTCCTAGCTTAGGCTCTAAGGCATCTGACTAGCCCTAGGATATGTATAATCTCGACCCCTCTAATCTCCTTCTTCCATTATAAATACACGCCTTCGCCGTGTAGGAAAGGCCACATGTTGCATGTCGGCGCATACTGAAAACTTGAACAGGCTAATATTCGCTTAGCTCGACTGTTCAAGGATTCCTTACTTTCTTGTTGTACCTCGACGTTCGAATTGACAAACTGCTCTTTTGACTTAGGCATCGGAGGTGGATTAGGGGGTCCCCGCCCCCTTGCGTCCATTGTTTTGCAGATTATAGGTTGGAAGAATCAATTTGGAACGGAAGAGGAAGGAACATTCAATTAGTGCATTGAAGACGGAATTTTTATGCACTAACAATTAGTATGCAAGGTTATATCATTCTATAGGCTCATATTTTAATAGTATATATGTGCATATATTAGTATGTAAGGTTCATATTTTAGTAGGTCATGTTCATAATTTTGAATTTAATATTGTTAATTCACGTCTCATGGTCTCATGTTCATACTTGATTATATTATTCTACACGCCTTAACACATTTAAAAAAAACAGTAAAAAATGTAAAAAATAATAAAAGTTTGCGACTGAATCGGATAAACAAGATCCATTTACAAATTTTATAACAAGGTCCATTTTCACTTGATCCATAACCAAAGTTACTTTACACCTCTATACCTATTGTTTGATTTTTATTTATAGCCATTTAAACTTTATAATATTAGACATATATAATAATGATATAATATTAGGCTTAAAAGAAAGAAACATACAATCGGAAATTCTTACTCCGTATTATATTTAAAGAGGTAAGTTTCAAACATAATAAAATTATATTCAACTAAGAATTAGTATATACGCCCTCCACTTTTTAAGTAATTTTCGTTTTAGCTCTTATAAAAATGTTCTAAGAAACATCTAAATTTTAAAGAGGAAAATACACGTTTTCCATCGTAACCCTTAAATCTCTCTCTCTCTCTCACTCTCATCCAAATGGCCATTACTACTAGCAAATTTTAAAAACTAAAACGACATACTTTTGATCAAAATTTACGACGTATAATGATAATAGCTAGTTTATTTTTTAAATACAAATATTATATAAGGAAAGAAGGATGCACATGAGCGAGTCATCATGAAAATCTACTCACTAAAAAATTACCTAGAACAAGCTCTAGGCCTACCCAACCCCTATAAAACCAGACAAAATCATATGCACAAACATGGTCAAAACAGGATTCACTACGCGGATGTGTGAAGCTAAAATCCCAAAGGCCCGATACAAAATGTTTCCTCCTAAAGAGCGAAGTACAAAACGGGCAGAACCAACAAACAGTTTGGCATGAGGCCATCAAACTCCCAAGAACATCTTCCACTTTTTTCCTCGAGTGTCGTCTAATTTCACCTTGCAAGAGATCCTAAATCGGCATTCCTCTCTTTCGAAAGCACATTTACCATGCAAGTAAGGAGAGGAGGCGTACCTTGTGTAGAATGGAGTTCTTTGCTCTAGAGTTAGAGAACCAAACAAGCCATTCCTCCAAGCTTTCTTTCCATACCCTAATGTGCAACCAATTGAAGACACCTCTTGCCACTTCAAATGCGAAGGCACATTGGAACCAAAGATGGGCATTTGTCTCACTATCCTCATTACAAAGGGTACAACGATTGAGGCTCATGAAACTCTAGCTATAGAGCCTCAATCTAAGGGGTAGCCGGTTAAGACCCGCCATCCATGTGGTTTGGCTCCACCTTTTGTTATAAAAATTACCCTAGAATAGTCCTTTTCATATCAAAGATGGCTTATGGGATCTCAAAAAATCATAAAGGGCCTTGGTATCAAATTTGCCACTTGCTTTAAGGCATTCAAAGAGCCCCCATCTTCCCCGTCGAACCCTATTCCCACTAGAAGGTCCTCCCTAGCTCTCAAAGATATGCAATTCCAGAGCAAAGAATTTTCCCTTCCTTCAACCACATTCAAAAAGGTTGTGCCTTGACTGAGATTATGGGTGCAACATCTAGTCCAAAGGTTGGCCTTTTCAAAGTGGATTTCATCCCCCGAGCTTAACCAAGTTAGCCCTATTCTAGTTGAGTACTTCCTTCAGCACGAGTCTGCCTTCTTCAAAAGGCACAATCATAGCCTTACAAGCAATGGGGCTTTTCCAGGTTCCCTCTCTCCCTAACCAAATGAAGCTCCTGCACAATCTCTCTAGCTTGGTGATTACACTTAGGGGAGAAGGATAATGTTGTTCCAAAAGGTCAAGACACCAAAGATAACTGACTCGACCAGTTGGATGCGTCTAACATAAGAGAGGCATTGGGGCTGACCAACCCGAGATAACAGAAGAGGCATATTTCAAGAGGGGTTCAAAGTCTCCTCATTTTGGATTCTTGGTATGTAGTGGAAGGACCAGATACCTTAGAGGCCATGGCCCTTTTTTATAGTCGGGGACCTCATATATGCAGCAATCAAATCAGGCACCCCTCCAAAAATGATCTAACATTTAGAAGTGTTGACAACAAGTCCTTATTCTTTTCCAAAACCATCAAGAACTTCTTTCAGGATTCGAACAAAGATAATACCCCCCCCCCCGAAAAAACACAAGCAAGTCATGCACGAAGGCGAGGCGGTTCAAGTTCATGCCTTCACAATGAAGATAGAAATTGAAGGCATTATCGTGGTTGGCTTCTTTGAGTCTTCTACTAAACATTTGAAGGACAATGACAAAGAGATAAGGAGAGAGGGGGTCCCCTTGCCTCAACCTTCTCCCTCCACAAACGTATCCCTCTATTTCCTTATTAATAAAAACTGAGGAGGCTGGCGAAATGACACATTCCATGATCCAAGCGATCAATCTTTCTGGGATATTAAAGAAGAGGAGTGTTTTTTCAAGAAAAGACCAAGAAAGTTGTTGAAAGCTTTGTGTAGATCGATCTTGATCAAGCATTTTGGAGAAATATTCTCTCTCTCATAATGGTTTAAGAGTTGGGCTATGGCTGAGTTATGGGTGATGGACCTTCCAAGAATGAAGGCCCCTTGTGTATTTGAGACTATATCATCCACCAATCCACATAACTGCTCAACTAGGATCTTGGTAATGATTTTAAGGGTGACATTGCATAAGGATATGGACCGAAAGTCTTTAATGTAGGAAGGGTTATCAACTTTTGGTATGAGTCAAATGAGGGTCGCGTTTGTTTGTTTGAGAAGTGACCCGCTTGCAAAGAATTCTTGGACAACATTGACTACATCTCTACCTATAATGCCCCAACATGCCTTGTAAAACTTGCTTCCATAATTGTCTTTAATTGTCTTTAATTGTCTAGTCCAAGAGACCTATCCTCCCTAATTCTCCAATCCATTATCTTGACATCCTCCCCCAATGGTATTTCCACAAGATATTGGTGTTCATAAGGGTTCACCACATTTCCAATGCGGGGTAAGAAGAAGGAATCTTCTAGCTTGGAATTACTAATTAACAAATCCTTGTAGTAGCCAGTGATGTGAGCTTTGATAAGGTTTTTGTCCACTACTAGGGATCCATCCGAGAGAGTGAAGGAAATAATGTTGTTACGAGCCTTTTTCTCTTTCACTCTTCGGAAGAAGCAAGTCAAAGTCTCTTCTCCATATTTAACCCACCGTACTTTGGCTTGTTGTTTGATCCAACTAACTTGGGATTTCATGTCAAGTCTAAGGGTGTCTCTCACCCTTGTAGATTCTTCCTGCAAGGTCGGGTTAAATTGATATGATTGGAGGTGTTTATGAAGCAAAACAAGGTGCTCAGTTCCCTCTTTCACCTTTTTTCTAAGTCTAAGGAGGTACTTTTGTCCCATCCTCTAAGGAGCTCTTTGAGCCTTCTCAACTTTGTAGTAAGGATAAATTGTTTGGAGCCCCTGACTTCAACCTCCCAATCCCTTGTCACCCAGTCAACAAAGTCTTCCTTAAGGGCCCAAAGATTCTTGAATTTGAAAGGCACTTTGTTTGGTCTCCAATCTTCAAGGATGGGGAATGATTCGAGAGTTGTGGGTCTCTAAAGTGAGCTTTTACAAGAGGGTAATGGTCCATCCAAGAGTCATTGACCAATACCCGATACATACTTATGCGACTGCCCTATCTCATATTGCTCCAAGTATATTTGTAACCCGAATATTCAAGTTCCGCAATATCACAATCAATCACAACGTTTAAGAGCTCCTCAAAATCAATAACATTATCCCTATTCGCGTTCACCTTGTCCCCAACTTCCAAAAGATAGTTTAAGTCACCCATAATTACCCAAGGTATACCACAAGTCGATCCATAATTCTTTAGAAAGTCTCATGTTTCTCTTCTGGTGGGTGGAGTATGGGATGCGTAGATCCCAATCATAGCAAAGGAGAAACTTCCATCCACTAAAGAGGCATTCTAATGCATAAATTGAGCCGAATCAGAAATCACATCTACAACCTAGGCACTTAGATCCCAAGAAATCCGGATTCTCCCCGGATTAACATAAAGATTGTTGGTGGCATATCTCCACCCAAGTGGCAACTTAGAGGCAATAAAGTGTTCTTGGAGAGGTCTACTTTTGTTTCTAGAAGGGCAATAAGACCAAGATATTGTTGTTGACAGATGTTATAGGCCATCTCTTGCTTAATGTCCTTTTTAAGCCCTCTAAGATTCTAGAATCCGATTTTAGCTTTAGACATCTAGATCCATGAAAGGGTTACTACAACCCTCCAAACCAGTAACAAAAAAAGTGTCAACATAGTGTGATTTTCGACTTCTGCCTCCTTTACTCACCGACATCCAAGTGTGACCTTCAGGGTCTTGTGAATGGGAAGGGCCCTTTCCTAGGTAGGTAGGCTTAGGGTTGGGCACTTGTTTCCAAATATGATGAGAACTTTGTCTAAGCACAATGTTCGATAAGTTGTCAAAACCCTCAAGGCCAAGAGAAGAAACAAAATCAATCAACAAGGGGCAACTCAAAACAAGTGGGATCAGGCCAAGACAGGATCTTAAGAGACAAACTTAGCTTAAAACCAATAGTAGGGGCAGAGGCAAAACAGAAATAGAATCACCGACCTCAAAAGGCTTACTCATCTCAAAAACAATAACTAAAGTCAAAATCATTGCAGAAACAGAATCAATAGAAGCAACAACCTCAACAACTCCAAGAGGCCTAATCAAATCAAAAGAAATTGCAAAAGCATGCAAGTTTAGCTTTGAAACATCAATAGAAGCAGGCAAGTTCAGCTCAAAAACCACGACAACAATAACAAGAGGCAAGACAATAACAACGAGCTCATGAGGCAAGATCAACTCAGAACCCAAAGAAAAGGATGAAGGCAGATTAGTAGTAGCAGCTGGAGCAGATACGCCAAAGTTAGGTTCAGTTCTAGGTGAAGTTTTTGGTGAAGGGGCCACAAGTTTAGGTGATGCCTTGGGAGGGGCCAAAGTAGCAAGGTCAGTGTTAGCCTTAGGTGTGCTCAAGAGTGAACTAGTTGGTTGGGGCTAGGGGTCCTCTCAAAGGATCCTCGATCTAAAAGTTTTTGTGATGTGACCCTACTTAGGTTCGGGTCGCTAGCTAGGGGCGGATCTAGGCTCGAAATGCACGGATCTTATCCGACGGGTGGTAACCGAGATAAGTATGAGACCACATAATGGTCTCGCGGACCTCTAATGCTCGTGTTAATGAGGGTGGGGCGAGGATAGAGATGAGAGGTGTCGGTCCAAGGGAGGGTCGGCGAGAGAGAAAGGGGTTGGAGAGGATTGGGTGATGTCGGGACAAACAAGGAGGAACTCTCTCAACTTAGACTTTGGCTATTAATCTTGACATGCATAAAATGAGTCCTGAGTGCCCCTTATGTAGAGAAGCAAGCTCGAAACCCTAGGTTACAAAGTAGGGGATCGGATTGGGCCAAGCATGCAATCAGGACGCACATTTGAAAAGCTCGTAAATCTAATATAATAACTACTAAAAGCGAAAAGGTGCAAACTAAAACCCTAATGGGCTAATGGGCCTTATTCTAGCATAATGGGTCAATCTCTTAAGCATAAGAGAAAACATGTCCAAAATAGTAAAGACAGAAATAGAAATAATGTAAATATTACATAAAAAGACTAAGTTCTATTCCAAGGGGGTCGCCAAGGCCTAGGGAGACTCGAGCTAGCCGGGATCGGGTCCGAGCCTAGGCAGGGTCACATCATTTTGGCCTCCGTTGCTTCTCTCTTGCGTGAGACCTCCACTCTTTCCTTGGGCCAAAAGTCCTCCTAGTATTAGGATTTCTTTTAGTTTTGCAAAAGTGAGTTGAGTGCCCAAAAGAGTTGCAAGAGAAGCACCTCCATGGAAGCCACTCAAAGAAAACTTTGGGTTTGAACAATTTTCCACAAAGACTCTCAAGGACTAGCTCCTTCCTTTTAGACTCTTGTGTGTAATCTCCACTAGCATTCTAACATATGAAATTTTGGGTTTGAACAATTTCCCACAAAGACTTTCAAGGGTCAACTCCTTCCTTTTGGACTCATGTGGTGTAATCTTCACTAGCATTTTGACATATGAAATTTTCTCTGCCCTCGTTTTGGGGCCATCTAGGCATAAGGGGATACCAATCATGCTACGCATGATGCCAAGCATTTTTTGTTGGAGAGTAAGGTTGGATCGACATCATGGATAATCACCCCAATAGGCAAGGAGGAGAAGCTTACCCAATCTATTGGCACTCCAAGATTCCATTCTTTAAGGATGAGGGGTTTGTTTCCACCAACTAGCCAAGGGCCATTATTCATAACCCAATTCATGTCCGCCATGCTTGTAGACCGAAAGACAATGATGCCATTTCCCTTAATGAATACTCTCAGTGCTTCCACTTTCCAGAAGCATGTAGTCTTGCAAGTTCTATATAGAGGGTTTGAAGCCAAGAATCACACCAAGGAGGATGGGCTTCCAAAGGTTGTCTTTAAGGGCAAGTTCCTCGATGGGGAAACGAAACACTTATTTGTTTACATTAGGATAGTAATCAAGCTTCTCGGCCCCTAGAATGCCACTCAAGTTGCTGGAATCATTCAACAAGGCTCATTTGAAGGAGGGAATAGGGGGGGTCTTTTACTGTGCTTGTTGCAACCTTCTTCATGGGGCGAAGGAGGGAGCTGCGCCTTTAGATTTGAAAAGGGTCACATGTTTCTCTAAAGCTATCCCTTTTCAACTCATCGTTCCCAATGCTCCCAAAAGATACAAATTTAGTCGTTGGAGCTTGAGAAAGTTCAGACTTTTCCTGCTCAACCCTTTGCAAGATTGTTTCTCCACTTCCGACCTCCGAACTACTAGCCAGAGCCGACTCTAATGAGGATCTCCCAATACTTGACATAGTTTGGACCATTTTCGCATGGTAAGCTCTATGGCTTCCAGATCTAGGTTGTCCAAGTTTAGGGTTTTGAGACAAGGGGTGTACTAACGTTGACACCCATCAAGGTCCTAGCTTCCGACGCATAAACAGTCGCCGCAAACTTCTTTTTCCAGCCAGATTTCGCCATCCTAGACTAGGTTTTGTGCTCACTGCTCACAATCACCGACTCCCTCACATAACAAGCTCCAACCAAGTGGTTTAGTTTTCACTGCACACTATGTCGTTTACACTCGCACTCTTGTGACCGTCGACGACCACACAGAACCGTGTTTCCCTCTCTCATCGCACCAACTCCCTCGGTTTACATAGGCCACCCAAGGGGGTCCCATAGAAATATTACTTCACACGAGAACATTGATGCTCGCACTCACCTAAGGGCCACCGTTGTCGCTGCCAAGGACATGCCATACGAAATTGCCCAAGAAGTCACCGGAGCAGCGAGAGAGCTATATTGATCCCAAGACGTTTAATGTTTTGATTATTCTCTAACTTATAGTTTAATTTTGATCGGAAGGAAAGGATGAACTATTTTTCTCACAAGTTAAGTTTAAAGGTGTCTTTTTTTATTTTAGGCCACGTGCGTGTTCATTGTTCAGTGCAATGAAAGAGGGTGTGGATACTTTTCAAGGCCTATGGTAAATAAAAAGCCCAAACTTTCGCATGCAATTTACATAACATAGCCCTCAAGCCCAATAATATAGGTCGCTCGATGCACAATACGCTACTGAGGCTTCGCAAATTTTCTAACACGCACATGTATTAAAAAAAAAGGAGCAAAAAGGAAAAAAAAATCGCTGTTGCCGGGGATCGAACCCGGGTCACCCGCGTGACAGGCGGGAATACTTACCACTATACTACAACGACTTCTTTGTTTACTTGGTCAATTAACTGTTTTTAACCATAGCAGTGATAGGCTCTTAATCGCTTAACGCTGCCAGTCTGAACTACACCCTGAAACGTGTCTTGCTGGAGGGTGGAGGGGTTTCTTTACAAATTCTCAAGTTTTTGTAGTTTGGGAGTTCAAATACGCCTTATAGAAGCTTAAGAAGCCTACCAGAGACAAATTATGCATTTATGCCCTTTAATAGGTTTTGCTAAACCAAACTGAATCAAAATCATCATCTCGCAATTTTTGTTCACCTGGGTTTGTGATGGAGATATCTCAGCAAGCACAGCCGAAACGATTACGAGTTTATGACAAACATAATACATATACAAAGTCTCATACATGAAAATCGCTAGCAACAAACTTCATCAAGAAGTTTTCACTTATCACAAAACTATGCCTTTTCCCAACTCCTCAAACCCGGTATCTACATGTACATATATATGCTTCTATATATGCATATTTTTTTTCAAAGTACATATATATATATATATATAACAATTTATTGTTTGATGTGTACAAAATAATTATGGACAAACCTATGCAGGCTCGTCAAGCATCCTCGGTGTCACTCGTGGGGCGGGTATCAATGTAGAACTCTGTGTCAGCTCCATCAACAATCCTCCATCTGTATCAAAGAAGGCAATGAAGGAAGTTAAGCATTCAAATGGGGATGGCAAAAAAAATTCAAGGAAATTAGGAGATGAACAAAAAGTGGTTGTACCTTTCAAGCACAAACTTGCCCTCTTTGTACTTCTGGTTTTTCTCATGAACTGATTCCTGAACATAAATGATTCAAGTTAATTTATGTCTTCAAATCAACAAACTTTGCAGTTTCCCACCAAACATCAAGCCCGGCGGAATATTTCTAGTCAATTTTGTTCCTATTGAGAGGGAAGAAAAAAAAAAGAGTGAAAGAGGAATTACATATTTCCAGCCAACAATCTGGCCACAGCAACAGCAGAAGACCTCAGCAATGACGTGCATCCCGGAGAGCATCAACCTTTCCTCAGAATCTCCAAGCGTGATGTTCACCCTGAATCACAAGATTCAATTAATTCAATTTGCCTTGTATCTAGTAGCATCTCCTATTATAAGCATTTACTTGTCAGCTTGATCCAGATAGCCCAACCCAGAACACGAATGCAGACATATATGGATGAACTTCTTCCTTTTCTTAAAAACCAGAATAATTTTTAATTTGACAAGCATGGATAATCCACTGGCCTCAAAAATTGGTTTATAGGATATCCAATTATATGAAAGGGAGAAAACAAAATTTAAACATTATTGAATGTATAATCAAAATCGAAACCATCAGAAGCAACAAAAGAAAATTCATATGCGATGCCTTACACCTAAAGCACTTGCAGAGTAACGAGGAAGAATTCTGTACGAACGTAAGCAAGAATAATGGGGATGAAGCAAGGGACTTACGCATTTTCGAAAAGATATGCTTTCCCCCTACGGCAATGAAAACCCTGACAAAGTCACATAGTTGATATATTAGCGGTTGCAAAAATGCTATCTGTGTGAGAGTACTCAAAAGTGTAAGACAAGCATGTTCATATCAAAACACTCTAAAATCACACTGCATGCATGAGAAAAAATTATTGAATTGTCCGAACCTTCATTTCTTTATAAAGAAATTCATGCTTAGATTATAAAAGCAAACATGATCAGTATGAGGCATCGTATGTTATGATCACAGCACAAATAACCTCAGGACCTTAGTTGGAACCATGGCAAGAAACTAAAGGTGAAAGGATTGTGCTTGTGGTAAGCCTGTCAGTTCTTCTAAGTTCTACCCTGAGTTAAATCAGAATCAATTAGTAAGTCATGTTCCTACTGTATAAATTCGACTACCATAACAGTGAAAACTGCAAATGGGAAGATCTTATTCAGCCATGGACACGCTCTGGGTAAGCATAACTTTGAAGACATATTAACGGACTTGAATTTGCACTATGATATCCCATCATAAATATCAATTCCGTTATAGTCATAACAAGCACACTAGTTCATTTAGCTCTAGGATAGAATTCCCTTCAAGGAGCATTTCATATTCAAATGCTGTTATAATTTTGGTCAAAATCAAGATGCTGAATGTTGTTGTTCCCACGACCTCAACAAGCCATCAAGAAACAAGAATTCAAGCAAATTGAACACCAGTGTGGATGTGATCTCTTTAAAAGATGTAGATTATGCTTTTGATCATCAAACCAAAATTTCAAGAAGCATCTTACAATAAATTCTCGAGTAAACATCAGAAAGCATATAATAATGTACTAAGCACATTTTAGTGTCCACATATAGGTCAATTGAAGTGGAATGGACATCCTAACATCTGATCTGCTTGACGAAATTGCATTTCAAAGAATCAACTCCATTAGACGATGAGGGTTTTATACTAATTGTGAAAGGAAAGAAGTTTTGGATTCGAGTACAAAATTGCCTTCTTCTAAAGTTTGTTAATAGGTAAACTCTTAGCTAAAACCACTCCAGCCGATAAATCTGGCGTCTATACACCAAGTAAGAGATGAGAGATCCAATTTAATCTAAGAAACTCAAACCCGTCAATCATAATTCAGAAACTGAATGACCGACCACAGATTATACTAGTCTCACTTTGCAAGGAAGTGCAACCAACTAATAAGGGGGAAAGTAAAGGGGAAATACCCGGGATGCAAGATCTTTGGCGAGGGCTAGCTGGGTTTTACAGAATTTGCATCTGTAAGCTCTGCCTTCGAGCTCCACCACAAATATTCTTCCCATTTACTGTTCTAGGAAGAGCAATTGCCGTTGCTATTTCTATGTGAGGAGAACGGGAGAAACCCAGAAAGGATGCTTTGCTATAAACCCTACAAAGGGGATAACCGAAAGGAACAGAGATGATTTTGTTAAGTTTGTTTATTTTTAAAGATGAATTTATCGCAACTCCGTATAGGTAGAGGACAAGATCAAGATCAGGGTGAAGTCCATTTCACTCCCTCTTTATTTAGAAACTATTTTTCCGTGTTTGATTTGAGTGAATTAATTGGGGGTTCGTTCCACGCCATCAAAGAAAGAAGACGATTCACCGTAGCAGACTAGCAGGACAAAAGATTCCTATCGGTGCCGTATTAATGTCGAATGGGCTAATTGAAGTCCAAATTGGCCAATTTATTCACATTTTTGGTAAAACCAAATTTTGATTAGGTAAAAAAATTTACTCGGTATTAACACGTGATGTGACATAAACTACCGTTTTCCTTAAATTTTTTAGGGTTAGCTTCACAGTTTGGTTGGACGATCAAGTCACAATTTTACTCCTTTCGTTGGACGTTTTAATCACAATTTTACGCCAATCCAAATCAAAGTGAGTGGCCACATATTTCATGGTGCTTTTTTCATGCTCTAATACCTCAAAGTTGTAAATTAGGCATTGAGCATCATATGTGTAGATTAGCATTTTATTATTTTATTTTCTTCAAAAAAAATTAACTTTTTTTAGGATGAATAACTACCCGAAAGTCAGGTATTAAAGCATCTTGTTCGATGAGCCAAAGTAAAATAAGGTCATCGGAAATATCTACGACAGAAACTACATGACCCAAATGTACAATTTTATTAGTCACAACATTGATCATTGAAAATATGTTAGATACTTAGATACAAGTTTTCGCAACCTAACAATCAACCCTGGAGGCGTAAATGAATAGCTCTATTTCCTAGCAACTCCATATATCTAAAGAGGTATCAATAGCGTATAAATTATCACCCTCTATTTCTAAGTTAGTAAAGTCACTTTGCTTAGCCTACTAAGTAATCCTCGACTAAGTCTCTGTTGTTTTCTCAACATTTTATTAATTTTTTATTCAACACATGATTTCATTTAAGTGGAATTGTGATACATTTAAGATATTAATTTAATAATTTCTCAAGGTTTGATTTTATATAAACAAAACTTGTAGAAATAGTCTATCAACATATCTGCAAATTTGTGTGTTCTTATACAGTATTTTATTGAATCTTTTTTCTTATATAAATAAATATTTCTTAGTCCTTTTGATTTGTACGATAATCTTATTAATTTTAACATGTGCAAGCACAATTAATCATGTTCCACTCGATGCATTCGTAAAAAGGATTCAAACATAAACATGGCACAAAATCAAACTTGTACAACTAATCATGTTCCACCTGATACAGAAAACAAAACAATAATCTCTACTTATATCTCTCCGTTTCTAGCCTAAAATAGGAGTGAACTAGTTGATGTACCCGTACCCTTGCACGGGTATTTAATAGTAAAATTTATTATATACACATACATTAATTTATATATACTATAATTTTATAAAACTAAACATTTAATAATTATTTTGAAACAAATCAAATATAACTTAATGTCAATATACTTTCATATCATTTAACCTCCAAATACTAAATACTAAATAGAAAATAACAATAAGAAAATATGTTTGAAATAAATCTAAATCAAATTAGAAAATGTATTTAAAATAATGCTTGAAAAAAAAAGTTCATATTCCAAGATTGCAATAATTTGCACGGGGTCCGCAAGTAACCTAGTCTTTCTTTTCGTGCTTCGTATTTTTTTTTGGTATAGGAATTGGAAAGTTGATCTTCGCTAAGTTTTTCTCAATTATCATCATCTAGAGATGAGTTTTCATTTGAAAAGCTTTGAAGGAGTTAGTGACTTATTTGACGATAAATTGGAGTGTATTTCAAGCTCAGATGGAGATGGTTCAACATTTAACATTTAACAATTAAAGTATTAAAAATACTTAAGGAAAAATATGATGTTATAAAAGAATAGTAAATACCTCAGGTTTAGATTTTTTTTACTTTATAAAGAACTTTTGGATTGTTTGTCATATTAGTATCAACATCGGTTCTTAACAAACATGTCTTTCCAATTAAAACTTTTAGTCCTTTTGAAATGTAGTTATCAACTAAATGATGTAAGTAGCCGCAATATCATTAATTAACGTATGTACAATAATTGTAATGAAATCATACAATAGCATTTATAGAATACCTTAATATTTGCTTCTAAGAATGTGGTTACCCATTGATTAACCCATGTTTAACATTTTGATCAAAGATAACAAAATCTGCTGAGCTAGACTCATCGTTGATTATAACAAATTGTAATTTATATTAAGAAGATTAATTTAATTATTTAAAAAAGTAAATTTAATTGTAAATATATACTTATGAATGACGTGTCTGGCAATAGTGACACTTTTGGTGCAATAAATAATTAAAAATTATTTTAATTAGAATCATTAAATTTTATAAATGATTTTAAAAAAATTAAAAAGCCAAAAATAATTTAAATTCTTATAATTTTTTAATCAAATTCAATTCTTTAAAAATCTTTTCAACAAAAAGTTACAAAAATAATTAATAAGAAAAGATAAAAATATATGAATGAATATAGAAATTTTTTAAAGATAAAAAATCTTTTATATTAACATAAATAATCCAAAAAGCAAATTAAGGAAAAGATAATATAATTTTTTTGTCAAAATTTAATTTAGGCAAGTAATTACATACATATTTAAATTTTTTAATTTTTTTATCTAAATTTTATTTAAAATAAATCTTTTACACAAATAGATAAAATGATAAAGATAAATTGTTATTTTATTTTTAATTAAAATTCGGATTAATTTTTGCAAATACAAAATATAGTGTAATGTTAGTTTTAGATAGAAAAAATTAATAGTAAAAATATTTTCCTACCTTATTATGATAACAATCTATCATTATATATTAAAAAAATCTTATGTTTTATTTTTCCTTTATTTTAATTTTTAATTAAATATAATAGAATGTTAGTTTTTGTAAGTAATTTATTGCCTATAATATATATAAAAATTATTTTGTTTTTGAAATCAAATAAAACAAATTAAATCTAGATTATTAAGATTATTAAGATAAAATAATCTACATTGCTTTTTTTCCTTGACAATATTTCATAAACGGGCTTAACTCGTTATAAACATTGTGTCATGCACGACTATTTGGATTTAATGCTTAATTTATTTAATGAATAGTATTTTAATTTAATACAAAAATAAAAATAACATATTTATTAGAAAAATCATTAAGGTGAGCCAATATAACGTGAGGCACAACCAAAGTTTTTAAGGTGAGTCCAATATAAGTTTGATAGCTTAATGATAATTTATTTTTGAAAAATTATAAATAAAAATTATTTTAATTAAAATCATTAAATTTTATAAATGTTTTATAAAAATAATTAAAAAAACAAAAATAATGTAAATTCTTATAAATTTTCAATCAAATTCAATTCTTTAAAAATCTTTTCAATAAAAAGTTAAAAAAACAATTAATAAGAAAAGATAAAAATATATGAATGAATATACAATTTTTTTAAAGATAAAAAATCTTTTATATTAACATAAATAATCCAAAAAGAAAATTAAGGAAAAGATAATATAATTTTTTTGTCAAAATTTAATTTAGGCAAGTAATTATATACATATTTAATAATTTTAATTTTTTTTATCTAAATTTGATTTAATATAAATCTTTTACACAAATAGATAAAAGGATAAAGATAAAAAAAAAATTTAATAAAATTCAGATTAATTTTTTCCAAATACAAAATATAGTGTAATGTTAGTTTTAGATAGAAAAATTAATAATAAAAATATTTTCCTACCTTATTGTGATAACAATCTATCATTATATATTAAAAAAATCTTATGTTTTATTTTTCCTTTCTTTTAATTTTTTATTAAATATATTAGAACGTTAATTTTTATAAAAATTAGATAGATTTTTAGAAAAATTAAAAGAAAAAATTATAAATAATAAGAATACAAAATTAATTTTTAAATATAAGGTGGGGCCAAAATTGTTCTTGTGGCTCAAAAAAGTTCGGCTTTAATATATTTTTATAGATAGATAGATATTTCAAAGATAATATAATTTATATGGCTATTTGTATTTCAAAGATATATATGTGACCACATGTACATATTTTTTCTTATATTTTTTTAATTTATCTTTTACAATGATAAATATAATGTCCTTTTTATCTATATTGGTAGAATATACTAATATTAATTTATCTTTATGTTTATTTGGAGTTAAATTTTTACCAATATTATTTTATCTTTATGTTTACTTAGAGATAATTTTTTTGTATAATTAACTATAAACAACTATTATTTTAATAAAGGGGTGATGTGGCGCAATGTGGTGGCAGAAATTGCTCCGGCTTTAGTTATTAGTAATAGATTTCGATTTTCTTATCCTTGAAGGGATTTTGCATAACCCTAGGCACTTTATAAGGGTACAATAGTTTTTTTAAAAAGTGATCTTTACAAGGCAAACATTAGATCACCCTGAAGGAACAAGGTCAGCCCAAATCATCACAGCGAATGATCTTTAAAAAATGTAACAATAAAAAATGATGAAAAATATACTCCCTAAAGTTACAAACACTAGATCTTGAGAAGAAGAAACTTGGAGATAAGACAAAGCCACTTGACTGCAATGAGCAATGTTGACATGTCTTCTGGCCAGGAAATCAACCACTACATTACATTCCCTAAAACAATGAAGAAAAAAACACATCCTGAAACCCCAAAACCCCAAAACCAAATTTCTAATTTCCTTAACTAATAAATTAATTTCCCAAAGCACTTTCCACATATTTTTTTAAAGAATTAATTAAAACTAAATTATCTACTTCTATTTTAAGACGAATAATATTCAAAGTGACTGCTACTTTGAGACCTTCTAGAAGGGCTACTGCCTCAGCCTAAAGTACTGACATTGGATTAATCTTTTTACGGTCAAGACTAATAATATTGCTATCATTATTTCTAATAATAAAGCTTATAAACGTATTAGAATTAGTTTGTTTTGAAGCATTAAAGTTCAATTTAGACCAGTTATTGGGCGATTTTCTCCAAACTGCATTTGATCTTCTTTTACGGTTATTATTCTTTTTAGTATATTGTTTTGCATGAGCTGAGACCCACAATGAATGCTCTCTAAAAGCCAATTCACAAGCAAATAAATTAGAACCAATTGTTTGACGATTAAAAATAATTGCATTTCTATGGCTTCAAATATACCACCAAAGATATCATAGAAAATCCCCATTGCAATTCGATTTTAATGTTGGAGACACTAAACTACAACATTTTGAAAGAGTATTCATGGCCAATGATAACATTGGTGTGCGAGATGACTGCAAAGATTGGCAAGTTGGAAAAGTTTGAATACGTGTAGGCTGAAATTGAAGGCAAAGAACACAAAAAGACGATTATGCCCCTCAATGTAAGGCAAACGACAAAAAACACCCTACAGTGCGCGCGCCCCTATAAACTAGATCTAGACTGTTAATCTCACAAAATCAACGGATGAGAATTGTTCTTAATTTATAGGATAAGAATTGTTCTCATTTGATCCCCAATCTATGATCAATATGTTTATATTTCCTCTTCATATGTTTGTTAGGTGTTTAGGAAAGCATCTCTTCGTGTGTGATATCTTACTTTAGCTAAGAGATCTTATCTTGTATAGCAAGTTCTCTTCTAGTACTAGTGTTGTGCCGCGTGCATTACATTGATAACAAAAATAGAGAGGGAATTCGTGTACATTAACACTACCACAACATAAAAACTTTAAAGTGAAATGAACATAGAAAAACAACTTAGCACAACCGATTACCCTGTAAGGCACCTAAAAGAGCAGAATCTGATATGAATTACATACTGCTCTAGAGGTACTAATCTTGCTAAAATGTGGGTCACATTTTCTCCTGCATCGTCACAGATAACACAAGTTAACCATTCAACAAAAGAGAATGAGGGCGTGGCAATACAATATACCCTGTAAGAACACTACAACCTAAAGAACAATATGTAAAGAAAATTGTAGTTACAACATAAAACAAAGTAAGAGAGGCATAAAACCAACTGATTATCCGAACGATATCTAATTCTTCCATAGAGCTGCAACAAATCACAAGCCTTGTAGTACTGAATATATTCTTCTTTGTCTGCTATGTAAAGTAGAAAACCAACCATACCAGTCTTCTAGGGTGACAAATCTAACTCTAATTTCTAGTCGTTGCCACACTTGAGCAAAAAACAGCCTTGACAAAGTTGCCTTCCTGAAGAAAAGGGTTACACATATGTTAGTAATCCCCCCGTAAGAGATTAAGTTAAATCAGTTAAATATACCTAAAGCTATACATTAGAGTGTTTTGCAATCATGTTATGTCTTAGATAGATTTATCACCAAAGAAAAAATAATAACTTTCAAAGAACATTAGTCATTAAGCATTTGTTATGTAGAGCTAGATTTATCAGGCAAGTCCCCATTATTGTATGAAACCAGGGGTAGAGATAAAAACCTTGTAAGCAAATGCATTTGATGACTGCTTCAGACTAATGGATGAATTAATTAAGCACACATTGACCACGTGCATTCCACTTGAAAGGATAGACCTGGATATGGAAACGAGCATTATTCTCAATTATGTTAAGCCCCCTAATGACCACAAGTATCTAAAAAATGAACCAACATAATCCATCTAAAAAGAGTAAACATGCCCAAGCACTTACTTTGATCTTTTCATCTTCGGAGCAAATATAGCCATTTCAGAATTTATGCTGAATTCAACACAAAGCACAGCCTCATCATGCATCATAAAATCCTCCTGCAAATGCATACGAAACATACTACACAAAGAAAAGAAGCACAAATATTAAGTAATGCCATATTAAGTGAAAAGATGTACAAGTAAGATGCTTTGTACGAAATAAGGATACAAATTTTCTAAATAATATACAATAATAACCTTGGGAGAAAAGAAAAGACATAAAAATGGTCGAAAGAGAGAAATATAACCCCACAAAGAAAACAAATTCAAGCAGGACAATGCTTTCTACAGGGACCCCCCAAAAGATTATTTTATAGAAGGAAAATGGTGGTCTATAATTTTATTAGTGATTTAAGTTTACATCTCTGGGATGGAGGTCTCTCCACCACATGGGAACTACTTCTAGCAGCCCTTGGTGTATAAACTTTGAGACTCTAATTATACAGAAAATTCAAACCTAGTTTTGATGGACAAGAATCTCACAAGGAAAATGAAGAAGACCATACGACATGAAACAAAATATACAATAAATTCCACTGTAAGAGATGATGAATAAGTTAAAGTGACTCACGTTCGCTCGGTACGGAAGATCTTAATTGGCCTAATTAAGGGCTCACTTCAATGAGTCCATCAACAGAAGGTGAAACAAGAAATTGCCTATGGGGTGAAAAGATGGCACATTCTGGGTGACACACTTCTTCTCAAACTGCAGCACAAGGATGTGACATCAGGCAGTGAAAATACAGATGAGGAGAATGTTCAGCAATGCCAACTACAATATAGTAAGTAGCTTTCATTAGCTATTCGACTAACTCTTAGAGCACTATTATTCCACATTTTGTTTGGAGGATAAGCTCTCTTATATTTGTAATTAAGGTAGATGATTTTCAAAAGTAAACATGTCGAAGAGAGTGTACAAGCTAAAATTATATGATTATTTCTTCTCAAACAAGCCCATCACAAAACCCATTATAATCATAACAATAAACCACATACACTTTGAAAGCATACCTTAATAGTATGAGCAATAGTGGTGGGATACATATCTCCCACATTCTGCTTCATTGCAGCAATTCCTCAGAATAAGTCAAAATGTGTTCTGGATGGGAGTAATCCTGAAACAATCAAACAAGAGTGTTAAAGATCAAGACTAATCAACCTCTTCAGACATGCTGTGTTACCATATGGAAAAGTGAAAGTAAACATGAAGGCTAAGAAGGTTACAAACCCAAACATGCATATCACCAGCTTTCTTATGATGTTGGAAGGCATGTTTGTTTCCATGAGAAACATAAATTACCCAATTTAATTAATTACCATCAGCATCAAGGTCCTCGTTGTGTCCTAAGAAGACTGTATTTCCAACACAGAGAAAAGTTAGAAAAATAACAGAAGACATATGGGCGAAGAATGAAAAGGTAGGAAAGATAAATATGAAAGAGAGCATAACATTACCTGAATCACTCCAGCCTTCCAAGATAGTACCTTTGATTATTTATAGGCCAAAGAGTCGTGTCTTGCATTGTCCAACCTTCTTCAGACATCTCTTGTGCTTTGGAAACCAGGGCAGTGATTTGAATTGTGAGCACTTCATAGTCTGTTTGTATAGCAGTAACCAGTGTTTATCATAAAAATATATTTAAAGAGAAATCGAATACACATGGTAAGAGCTCACAAAACGACCGACAAACTATAGAAAGCTCATTTTTGTGGGAAATTTGAAAAAATGAACACTAAGCTTTAAATGCATATATCACGAAAGTATAGTAAATGGTTAAAGCAAGCAACATCATGCATTGGATAGATTTTCTCACCTTTACAAAAAAGGTTGAATCGTGTCTTTCAAGTAATCAATCTTTTATTGATAATTTTGCCTCAATATCGAACTTCTTGCATAGTGGGATCCACTTCCTTACAAACTCATATATCTCAAAAAAGGCCTCAAAGGTAAACTTTACATGAGCAACATCAGACACATAGCAGGAGACCTTGTTAACATGTATTGGTAGTAATAAGAGGAGGTTCTCTTGTATCAGTTTTTCTGCAAATAAACATAAAACTTATCTAAGATATCAACATTGTCATTGTCATTGTACTACATAAATGCCAATTGCCAAGGTTGAAGTGAATTTGTGCAAGTTCATGTGCACAAATTCGGAGTTAAAACGATAAAAAGCAAGTCGGGAAAATTAATTATTTACCTTTAAAATTTTAGTTGCTCCCAAAAACACTCTGTATTGCAGAGCCTTCTTTGTAAGATGTGTATGTAATACAAATAATATTGTAAGTAAAAATATTAAATATATTGTTTAGGAGGAATACATTATACACAAATGTGAGACAAAATATCCAAATACCAAGATAAATGTACAGCTTCGAGATGAATGTATATCCAAATACAAATAATACTAAGATCATAAATAAAACCGACCAATATATAGCTTCGAGATAAATGTGAATGGTACCATAACTATGTACATACATTTATAATAACTCCGACTCTATCCAATATATCAAACGAAATAATATTAACGACTTCATTCACGCATAAATCATTTTCAATAGGGCCGACCAAAAAAACTTTAAGATCCATCCCTTTACAAGCACATCAAAAGGCAACGTATAATTGTCCATGAGAAAAGCAAGGACGGCTTAAATACACGCATACCTTCTTTAGTGTTTGTCCTTGAGACTTATTTATAGTCATTGCAAAGCACAATTTAATAGGAAATTGTTTGCGTTCAAATTGACGGATATGTCATTGCAGGAGGTCTTAGATTGATTCGGGCAAGAAATACATGTGTCCCTTTGTAGTAGCCAGTAGCTATCTCACACAAGATGACATCTCTGCAAAACTGTTTGCATATTAGCCTTGTACCATTGCACAACCCCGCAGAAGGATCCAAATTTCGTACAAGTATAACGAGACAACCCTTTTTCAGAACCAATTTATGTGGGCTCATTCCTGAAGGACACAACGTATTTAAAAACTCGGCAGGATAGAGACTACAATTATCATCAATAACTGAATCGTAGCTCTTATATGTACAACTTGAACCCATGAACTTAGCGATTAACGTAGCATTAAAAGTATCCACAGAATTATTGGTAGGAGTAAGAATATCCATGTCACTAAAAATACTTGATTTACAATACCTTGTATTCATTTCCGGAAACATAACATCTATTAAAGTATCAAAAGACATCTCAGGAACATGAAAACATTCAACAATTTTAGGTAAAGGAATAGGCACACTCACAGATGTTTGTAGACTACCATTCCCAAGTTTTAACAGAAAGTCTGAAAATTCTGAATCATCTCCAGCGCGAATATTAACATGCAATTTCAATTTTATCAATTGAGGCCAGAGGTACGAACTCACCAGGCTGGAATTCACAATCTCAACTTGGGACTTACGAGGGAGCACGGGCAACACTTGCCCAAAATCTCCACCAAATACAATTATTTTTCCACCAAACAATAAAGTAGAACCACATATGTCTTACAATAGGCGATCTAAAGATTCAATGTCCTCCTTTTTAGCCATATACGCTTCATCCCAGATTATTAGTGAACAAGTGCGCAACAAAGATGCCAAACCACTTTGCTTAGAAACACTGCACGTTATTAAACCATCTTGTGCAATAGGAATTTTAAATCTAGAGTGAGCAGTCTTACCTGTAGGCATGTTAGAAGTTGCAATGCCTGAAGTGGCTGTTGGCAACACAATTTTTCCTAAACCTCGAATAGATGCATATAGCACGCAGTACAAAAATGTCTTACCTGTACCTCCTGGGCCATCAACAAAAAAAGCGCCGGGAATATTGTTTTCAAAATGATGCATAATAACATCATATGCATCACGCTTTTCAACATTGAGTGTTAGATAAGCATTGATATATTCACGTGGGATAGGAGCATCTAGTGCGTCACTAATATCTCTCGAACTTCAAATGTCAGACACATCATAATTTACAAGACCATGCAAATTAAAATATGTCACGTTTCTACCAAGGCCTTCTAAATATCTATCAACTTCAGAATAAGTCAGGCATAAAACTTTAGAAGGTTGATCCTTATAACGGTATGCAAAATCTTCCGACAAAAAAGAATAAAATTGATCCCACAAAACACGAGCATTAATACAATCACAAAAGATAAGCAAAGTGGAAAATAATCTACGCAACGCACAAGGCAT
Organism: Fallopia convolvulus; assembly: GCA_964016875.1. Taxonomy (NCBI): domain Eukaryota; kingdom Viridiplantae; phylum Streptophyta; class Magnoliopsida; order Caryophyllales; family Polygonaceae; genus Fallopia; species Fallopia convolvulus. The sequence continues at coordinate 40,397,932 of OZ024723.1, read as the reverse complement.
GTGGATCTCCACTGCCTCTTGCATACAAGACTCGGCATAATCATCTCGTTGTATCATAGAATATTTATCAGCTACATCCTTAAACCGTGAGTAGGTAATTCCATTGTATGTTAGCAAATTTGAAAAAAGATGTAGCGCTACGAATATTTATAAGTAGTAAACGAAGATAATACCGTTCACCCTCACAAGGACTCACATATGTTAATCTCCCGACACATTTAGGCCCTTTCCTCTCTTTCCACCTCTTTTTTTGCACCATCCCAAGTAAAATATTGAGGGAACTCAGAATACAAATAACATTTAGCATTCTCAAGAGTGGAGTTAGCATTAAAATAACCAGTCAACATCGCCACATTACGATTCTCATTATTGACAATATTCTGCAAATCTTCACGCTATGAAAATCTAACAACTTGCATATGGGGCAAGTGCACCTGTAAAGGAATGACATAAGGTTTCATTGAATACAATTTGAACTTGAATATACGCTATGCTGATTCAGGAGAACTGATCCACCTCCCTGCCTGGTAGGATGTAATTTCGTCCCCTGCGTTATTAACATTCCTGGTAACATCAAAACAAACCTTGTCATGACCCTTGTAGCCATACTTATAAATATACTTGACAGCTTGTATAGTCGAACATATTTCAACATTAACATGACAGTCAAAAGCCGCTAAAAGATAGGGATTGTACGGAACAACCCAAGCATTATCCAACTCGACACCTCTTACAATAACAAAGTCATGATTGTCACGCCTTTTATATATAGGATAACTTTCCTTTGTGTACGTCGTGAAATAAGAATAACTTTTTTGGTAAGCGGACTTGCACTTTGTAACAAAACCACCCTTCTTTTGCATAAATGAATTAAAGGGTCCCTTTTCACCACAAGGGCCATGCATCATATGCTATAGAACAAGTCTACGTAAGCGAGGCCTGTCAACTCCAGGTAATTCAGCACAAACATACTGGTCAAACGACTCTGGCGTGCGTATTTTAGACCCAGGAGCCAAGATGAGCAACATATGCAAATGAGGCAAGCCGCGTTTCTGAAATTCAATTACATCAACTATTGCCTCAACATTTCCAAATATCCGATCTTTAAGTATTGCCTTTTTCAGTAAGGTAACTTTAGCATTAAAAATCCGAGCGACCAAGTCCGGACGATGCTCAAACCCTTCACCAGGAGCAAGTTGATCAACAATTTCAGGCCATTTCGTATTACATGTCATAGTGATAAATAAATCGGGCTTACCGAATTTCTGAACAAGTGCCATAACATTCAAGAAGCGACACTTCATATCCTTGGGACCACCAACAAAAGTGACAGGCAATATCACACACCGACCGATGTCACACGCGGTCTGTGTACCGTCATTAACACTGTCTACAATTCCTTGATATAATTCACTTCTTAACAAAGCTTGATGTAGCCTCAGAAAGTCTAAGCGGGTATTCTCAATCTTGACATACATATCAACAAGATACTGTAAAAAGATCCTACCAGTGTTAACGATGTAATTACGAGGACGAATTTGACACCTATAGGCATAGTATTGTCTACAAGAAACGTTCTTGCTTTTCGTTATAGGGCTAATGGACGTTGCTGCATAGTCAAAGGCAAAAAGAAGGAATGGAAGTAAATTACATATACACGCACTAAAGGAAAAATATTATATACAGCTAGGGCTGTCCAACGGGTCGACCCGACCCGACCCGTAAAAAAATAAAGTCGACCCGCGACCAGACCCGCAACCCGTAAAACGGGTTATGGGTTTACGGGTCGGGTTATGGGTTGACCCGTTTGACCATTTTCGACCCGTAAAATTGACCCTTTTCGACCCTTTTTGACCCATTTAACCTATAAACTTTTATTTCTTCCTTTGACTTACTATAAAAATATATTTTTATTTTTATTTTTTTAATATTACGGGTCAACCCGTAACCCGATGGGTTGACCCGTAACCCGACCCGTAACCCGTAAACTAAAAAAACCACGACCCATTACCCGACCCGTAACCCGTAAACTAAAAAAATCTGACCCGTAACCCGTAAAATTACGAGTGGATCGGGTCGGATTACGGGTCAACCCACCCGTTGGACAACCCTATATACAACATATAAGAATTTTTACCTTCCGTTTCTCTAACTAGAATGTCATCTGCGGTTTGGGGAATAGAAGGATCAAGTGGGAAAGGCAACTCGTCACACCTCCTTGTACTCCCAGCCTTGACTCGTTTCAGTCGTTGATACCAGCCGGGCTCTCCCTTGTTTAAAAATAGAGGATATTGCAAAGGATCATAACACTCATAATAATGCATTATTCTATGTTCAAAATCTCCCTTGCCATAAACTGAAATACGAGGACTATTTATACGATCAGAAGAATTATCATCAACAATTATTGCAACCACATCATCACACGAGGGAGCATCATACACACGTTGATCTAAATTAGGATTTTTGAATTTCACAATCTCAAAACTTTCTAATAAAGGATAAGACCGCAATGATCTAAAAAAAAGATGCATAAGGATTTAAGATGTAATATCGACTAACAATGTAACTAAATCAGAATGCCTATTTAGCAGTGCTCTTTGCTTTCTACTTCCCATTTCCTTCCTCACTAGATGTAGTTGACTGTATCAGGAATTTTCTCTCAGGCCTCAACTTATTAAAAAGACTGCATCGATTAGACACCTCATCAGACCCATCATAAAAGTATAGTTGCATAAATTTTGGACGCATATGTTCGGCAATAAGATTTGGTATGTAATGATAAATCTGCCCTTGAAGAAGAAAAGTAAAGTAACCCTTCGCATTGCTAGGAACTGTATGCCCCCCTAGGCAACTAAACACAAAGTTGTTATTGTAAGCCCTAGAATAATTCCTGAAATGCTTAACAGTTGTGTCTTGCCTTTGTAGCAAGTCCAATAACTTGGGATGTACATGAATTGGTGCAAGACTAACAGTACCCTTGCCACAACAAAGTGTCGGGCGTTGAAAGGCAAATTTTTTGGCATTACAATACCTGCACTTACCAGACCTCAGAATGGCAATAATTGCATCTAGAAGGTAATCCATGCCAATTCCCTTAAAAACAGTAGACGTACGAGGAACAATACGTGATCTATTGCGGCGTAAGCGCGTAGGCGCATGAACATCAATCGCAATCTGTTCATAAAAATAATCAGTCACTACCTTCCTACAACAAGGCAATAAATAAATGTCCTAGTACGCAAGGTTTTGCACAACAATTGGGCTACAATAATATATATGCCAATAACATGTTTTAACGTGTTTATGAGGCCAAACAAGTAATGTATACACAAAACTCACCTGCATACGCGTAAGAGTCCGAATACGTTGAACAAGAATTGTAGAAGCATTCAAAATAGTAGTCTCACCAGACTGAAAAGAATACATAAAAAGATGTGGGTATGTAATTTCGAAAGGGTATATATTAAAGTGCATAAAAAATCTCCCATGATATTTTAATACAAGATAAGTGTTGAAAGAGATTTAATTAACAACAAATAAATGTAGTCAAGACCCCGTTATGTAAAGGGAGGTCAGGATCGTCCACGTAAAGCAAGATTATGTTTGATTACTAAACTAAAAAGCAAAAGAGAAGGCAAAACAAAGCAAAGAACAAAGCAAAATAACTAAACACGCACACTAGAAGGGGTCGATATCGACCTTGTTAAGGTCCTTACCGAGGTATAAATTCAGCAAAAAAACTAAGTAAACAGCAAGAAGAAAGGGGAAAATTGCAGGTCGGTACCGACCTGGGCAGGGTCGATATCGAGGTACCTGGGCTTGGATTTCGACACAAAAATAAGGAAAAACTCTAGGATAGGGGTTCACCACAACATAATCATGCAATTTCAACTAACATAAATCATGAATATCATGCCTTTAACATAAAGTTATCAACTTTCGTTAAATTAATCAAGCAAATCAATCAATTTTCACAAATCAATTCACTTAATCTACTTGCTTTGATCTAAAGTTCTCAACTTTCGCCTCAAACTTTATCTCGTATTCAAATTCACAACTTTCTCTTTCAATCAAGTTAGGAACATGAAATACTTCAACTTTCGTCAAAGCTTTTGCACAAACAAGTAGAAGATAGATAAAAGGCATTCAATTCATTCATTCATATCACCATTCATGCACAATCATGTTGGGTTTCTAACCCCAACCCTAGAAAAGGAGACTACTCACTCATCATAATTGAAAACATCTAAATTAAATTAAGAAGAAAAGAGAAGCTTACAACCGAATCCAAAACGAAACTTGTTCTCCAAGCAAACTCCACAATCTCGTCTTTCTCTCTCTTCCCCGTGCCTCTCTTCTCTCCCTTTCTACCCTAAAACTAGGTTAATTGTGTGATTATAAAACTAAAGCTAGAATAAGAGTATTTATAGAGAAAAACTTAATCTATCTAAAAGTTATCTATAAGGAAATAAATCTCTAAAAGATATATTCCTTCTATAAGGAAATAAATTTAATAAAAGATATATCCCATAAGGAAACTAATAAAAGCATAAAGATATGGGATAAAAGACTTTAATTCCGCTGACTGTGATGTCTTCTACCGATACGGGACCCTCGGTACCAACCCCGTCAGGGTCGGCAGATTTGTCTTCTAAATTCTCGAATTTTCTCTTCTCCGGGTACCTCGGTACCGACCCTCTTGCCTCGGTACCGACCCTCCTGCCTCGGTACCGACCCTCTTCAGCACTGCAAACAGCTTTGTAACTGAGAGTAAAACTTCAATAGCAGGTTCGTTACACCTCAGTTTGACTCGATTCTTTTTCCTATGGCTTTGTAACGAGTTTCTTAGCTTGAACTTGATCTTCAATGACTTTATGAAATTCATTCCTTGAGCTTTTCCTTAATTGTTTCTCCTCGGTTTTGCTCCTTTCCTCAAAAGTGCTCCAAACAACTTCTAAAAACCTATAAAACACCACCAAAGCTCATGTAGACTCCATATCTTAAGCGAATATGAAAACCTACACAAATGACTCAAAATAAAACACAAAACTAAAGAAAAAAGACTCAAAAACACACCCTAAAAACACAACTAAAAAGGCAGATATCAAAATACCCCATACTTAGACTTGCTTGTCCTTAAGCAATCACCAAGACATCAACCAAAACCAATAACAAGCCCTTCAAGTCAATGCCTTTATCAAAAAGCAACATCAAAGCACAAGTAGAAATAGATAGACAAGTGAATCTAATGTCATCACACATATATGAGCAACCTCAGGCAAAAATAACTAAAACAATCCAACCTCACAAGGGTAATGTGTTTCTCTCAACTCTCAAGTGTTTAGGCATAGAATAACAACTCTCAACTCAATCCAATATACAAAAATCAACATAGTCATTGTTACTTATATCACCAAACTCTCCACCAGAGATGTCAAAACACATAAAAATCATCAAGAGAACTTAGGCACAATGAAAAACTTCATAGAAGTTTCCATTCGGCCGGGTTGTAATGGGTCTTGGTAATGACAATAAGGTGTGGAAATATTTTGGCTTTGTGGTGCTAAAAATATCCGGGAATATAGACTTCTAAACTCTCCAACACAACTCTCCAAAATTCCTCAAAAGAATATACCAAACTCTCTCAAACATTAAAGAACAAACTTCAAAATCTTTCAACCCCTTTGATATCCCACTAATCTTGCTTATAAAATAACAAGGAAATTTGGCTCATGCACATTATTACTATTCAACTCTTTTCGTTTTCTGATATTTTGTTCTCCCTTTTCATCATCATTTTTTTTTTCTGTGGGAGGTTTGGTACCGACCCTACCAGGGTCGGTAACGAGTTCTGCTCATTTCTTCTTCTTTCTTTCTTCCTTTTTACTTTCCACTTCTCACTTCTTACTTCTTGTAAGTGCATTCAGGGAACCAAACTCCTTTTACATAACAAACTGCAAGATTTTCAAATACCTAACCCATATTACCCCACACTTGAACCAAACAATCTCACTCAACAAAACCATCACAATAACCAACACTAAGTCCTAATCCCTGGATAAGGTTAAGCTTTCATCGGCTAAGGAATAATTTTGTGGAGCTAAAAATTAAAGGCTTAAAGGCTCAACTTGGCTTCAAAAAGAGGATAATATAAGGGTAGATAAAAAGAAAGGATAAAAAGTGGGTTAAAGCAAATAAGTTCTCCATCATATGATTTCACATGCAATGAACTAATATCTCATATAGGTTTCAAGAAATAGATAACCATATCAATGACAAAAGATAATATGCATAAGGAGAGTAAATCACACAAAAAAAAGAACAGGGTTTTTTGATGTTCTCCCTATAAGGCCAAAAGTACTCACAAGGTAGAAATTTTTGTTGGATTTAAGTCACCTTCACCTAAGATCATATGTGCTCAATTTCATCACATGCTAAATATCCACATAAAAACAAATTTTAACATGATTCAAGCAAAGCTATCCAAACATGCTAAAGGAATTACATGATCAAGCAAGTTAAAGCATATCATAGGACATCTAAGTGGAATATTATCAATCCTAAAACACAAAAAAAAACACAAAAACTGAGTTTCCTTTTCCCCCACCCCATACGTAAACCAAACAATGTCCTCGCTGTTTAAAACAAAGACATAAAAATAAAGAGGGAAAGGAAAAGGGAAATCACAAAATAATACTAAAGTTGTCTGAAACCATTGATCACTTGAGGAGTTTTGAATTTTCTCGGTTTTGTAGAGGTCGGTACCGACTCTAGGAAGGTCGGTACCGAGCCTGTGTGCTTGTACCGGTTGCTCATTATTTCTCTTGTACTAAGTGTATTGATTTTTTCTTCTTCTTCTTAGCACTTCTTCATCGTGTTGTACTTGAGTCACTTTAGAAAAAAATCTATCCCTACTATACTAATCTAACCTAAAAAAAACAAGTCAAAAGAAAGCTAGCAAAAAGATTGAAGAAAGCAAAAACTAAAACAAAAGCAAAAAGCGGATTGCCTCCCATAAGCGCTATTTTTAACGCCGTTAGCCCGACGAACTTACCTTGGTGGATAAGGGTGGCTTCCATCCAGCGTTGAAGGGATCAAGAGAAACCCCATACTTAGATGGAAAAGCTTCAAAGCTTCTCTCCAAGACATTTGGTCCTCTATCATCAACCAGAATGCTTGGTAATTCTACATTAGGGTTAGTAAAATCCGAAAACCAAGGGGGTTTCGATTCTTTCACGGTATGCATAGTAGGATGGGTTGTAGAGAAAGGATAGGAGAAAGGATCATGAACGGAATTAATTGGATTAGAGTAAGAAGACTCACTGGGATCGATCAAATAGGGGGTCGTTACCGAGGTAGATGGGGTCGTTAACGACCCTGCTGGAGCTTCGGTAATGGACTGAATTTCGACCCCTACATTATGATCCGTCAGAAAATGGTCGTTACCGACCCATGGTGGGTCCGTAGGCTTCTTGGTGGGTGTGACTTCCTTGAACTGTCTCGTTTTTGTACTCAGAGAAGGGTCGTTACCGACCCATGGTGGGTCGGTAGGCTCTTCAGTACTACTCTTAGCAATTTCGTTCACGACAGGATTGAAGCGAAACTCGATCTTCTCTTCCCCAATATCAAATGTGAGGAGTCCCTTTCTAACATCAACATGTGCCCCTGCGGTGGCTAAGAATGGCCTTTTAAGAATGATTGGCACCACAGGGTTTTCTGGTCTTCTGGCATCTCCATAACTATGAAGTCATTGGGAACAAAGAATTTGCCTACTTGCATAGGGACATCCTCTATGACTCCAGTGGCCTTGACGCATGATCCATTTGCCATGTAGAGATTCATATTGATAGGTTCCAGCGGTCCCATATTGGCCTTGGACCAAATAGAGAGTGGTAAGAGACTGGCACTGGCACCTAAATCACATAAAGCTTTAAACTTGTAAGCTCCAATCCCTATTGTGATAGCGAACTTACCTGAGTCACCTAGCTTTTCAGGAAGCACCAAGGATCGGAACTCATTCCTCAGCTCTAATATAGATCGCTTCCTGCTTAAGATCTCTTTTAAAAATTTAGTGTACGCAGGCATTTCATTAAGGGCCTCAATGAATGGAATAGATATGTTTAAGCCTTGGAGAATTTTGACAAAACGTCTAAACTTTCCTTCTGTGACATCATTAGCTTTCTTGGTCGGTAAAGGAAGAGTCTTTGACGGTCTCGGAACCAACACGGGCTCGAGAGATGCTTCAGAAGGGTCGGTATCGACCCTTGTGGGGTCGGTACCGAGCCTTGTGGGGTCGGTACCGAGCCTAGGACTAAGATAGTGGTCTGGAGGTGAAGACTTACCTAAGTTGGGGTCGGTAACGACCCGAGGAGCCTCGGTACCCCGAGTGTTTTGGGCTCGATATCGATCTTGCTGGGGGCATCGTCCTCGGTACCGGACTCTTTCTCCTTGGTTTCAGCACAATCCGGTAGTGTTTTTCCGCTTTGGAGCTGGATGGATGCAATTTGGCCTCTTGGGTTCTCTTCGGGACGGCCTGGGAGTTGCCCTTGAGGTCTCGGAACTTGTGCAGCAAGGTTGCCAAGTTGTGAGTCCACGCTCTTTTTCCAGATCTCGAACTCTCCCCACCGTCTCATCTGATTGTTAAGGTTTGCTTGGACTCCATCAAGGTACCTCTTGATAGCCCTTGTACCCATGAAGGTACCTCTTGATATCGTGGTGGTCTGTAAGGAGGAGCCTTCCATTCCTGTGGTGGAGGTGCTTGGTTTTGACTTTGATTGTAACCTCCCCAACTAGGATAATTGTTTGGCCTATCATAATTATTAGGTGGGTTTCTGTATTGCCCTCTCATATAGTTCATTTCAGCATATGTTTCAGCGACTCTAACATGTTCAATGTTAGTGCAGGAAGAAGTACTATGGGCTTGAGAGCCACATTCTTGACAAGGTTGAGAGGTTTTCAGAAAACTTACTTGTTTCTTCAAACAGTTGACCTCATCACGTAAGAATTGATTTTGAACACCAGGATCAACTTCGTCTTTGTTTGGAACATAGATCCGTTTTTGAGGATGGGGTGGTTGTTGGGTCCCATACATGGCATCATAATTGGTCTATTTATCCAGTAATTCCCATGCAGCATCAAGCTCCATCTCTATAAAACCACAAGCAGTATGCAAGTTGATGCGGTTCTTTGTCTCAGCGTTTATACCGTGAAAGAATATCTCTTGCAGAATGTATTGTGGTTGTCCATGGGCGGGGCATTGCCTCAACATCTCCTTGAATCGCTCCCATGTCTCCACAAATGTTTCGTTAGGCAGCTGGTGATAAGAAGTAATACGCTTTCTAAACTCCGTACTCTTGGCAGGAGGGAAGAACTTAGTCATGAACAAGTCATACAAGGTTCTCCACGTCCTTACCGATCTAGGAGGTAAGCTTTCTAGCCAGATCAGGGCCTTACATGCAAGAGACCATTTAAAAGCTTTTAGTTGGACATATTCTAAAGAAACACCATCAGCAGCAATGGTGTCACATAAATCAACAAAATTCCGAATATGCTCCATAGGACACTCAATAGGTTTTCCCTCAAACTAAGCTGTTTTAATTAAGGATATAAACTGAGACTTAATCTCAAAAGCCCTTTCTATCTCGGGAAGCACTATTGCTGATTCTGGCACCCTCAGTTCTGGATGCATATATTGTTTGGCATTCCTCGGGATAGCATTCAATTGCTCTTGTAAACGACTATGGTTTACTCGTTCACGTTCAGCGTTTACTCGTTCACGTTCAGCGGTAGCAGCAACATCGTCTCGATCAGCTTGTAACGCCTCCATCTGCCTACAGAGGGCGTTCATCTGCTCGGCCATATCCTCAGGTGTAGCGGCCATCGTACGGTTTTCTCATCTCCTGCGATGAAGGACACGTTCAGGCTCAGAGTAATAATCAAAATGATCAAATGCAAGCCTTTGTCTTCCTTCTTGCATAAGTTGAGAAAATAAACAAAACGAAACAAATTAGAAACAAAAACGGGGTCGGGCTATTCCGAAACCCACAAGTAATCAAACAAGCACTGTTGCTTCCCCGTCAACGACGCCAATTTGTTGAAAGGGATTTACTTAACAACAAATAAATTTGTAGTCAAGACCCCGCTATGTATAGGGAGGTCAGGATCGTCCATAGGAAGCAAGGTTATGTTTGATTACTAAACTAAAAAGAAAAAGAGAAGGCAAAACAAAGCAAAGAACAAAGCAAAAAATCTAAACAAGCACACTAGAAGGGGTCGATATTGACCTTGTCAGGGTCGTTACCGAGGTATGAATTCAACAGAAAAACTAAGTAAACAGCAAGAAGAAAGGGGAAAATTGCAGGTTGGTACCAACCTGGGCAGGGTAGATATCGAGGTACCTAGGTTTGGATTTCGACACAAAAATAAGGAAAAACTCTAGGATAGGGGTTCACCACAACATAATCATGCAATTTCAACTAACATAAATCATGAATATCATGCCTTTAACATAAAGTTATCAACTTTCGTTGAATTAATCAAGCAAATCAATCAATTTTCACAAATCAATTCACTTAATCTACTTGCTTTGATCTAAAGTTCTCAACTTTCGGCTCAAACTTTATCTCGTATTCAAATTCACAACTTTCTCTTTCAATCAAGTTAGGAACATGAAATACTTCAACTTTCGTCAAAGCTTTTGCACAAACAAGTAGAAGATAGATAAAAGGCATTCAATTCATTCATTCATATCACCATTCATGCACAATCATGTTGGGTTTCTAACCCCAACCCTAGAAAAGGAGACTACTCACTCATCATAATTGAAAACATCTAAATTAAATTAAGAAGAAAAGAGAAGCTTACAACCGAATCCAAAACGAAACTTGTTCTCCAAGCAAACTCCATAATCTCGTCTCTCTCTCTCTTCCCCACGCTCTCTTCTCTCCCTTTCTACCCTAAAACTAGGTTAATTGTGTGATCCTAAAACTAAAGCTAGAACAAGAGTATTTATAGAGAAAAACTTAATCTATCTAAAAGCTATCTATAAGGAAATAAATCTCTAAAAGATATATTCCTTCTATAAGGAAATAAATTTAATAAAAGATATATCCCATAAGGAAACTAATAAAAGCATAAAGATATGGGATAAAAGACTTTAATTCCGCTGACTGTGATGTCTTCTACCGACACGGGACCCTCGGTACCAACCCCGTCAAGGTTGGTAGATTTGTCTTCTAAATTCTCGAATTTTCTCTTCTCCGGGTACCTCGGTACCGGCCCTCCTTCCTCGGTACCGACCCTCTTCAACACTGCAAACAGCTTTGTAACTGAGAGTAAAACTTCAATAGCGGGTTCGTTACACCTCGATTCTTTTTCCTATGGCTTTGTAACGAGTTTCTCTATTTCTTTCTTAGCTTGAACTTGATCTTCAATGTCTTTATGAAATTCATTCCTTGAGCTTTTCCTTAATTGTTTCTCCTCGGTTTTGCTCCTTTCCTCAAAAGTGCTCCAAACAACTTCTAAAAACCTATAAAACACCACCAAAGCTCATGTAGACTCCATATCTTAAGGAAATATGAAAACCTACACAAATGACTCAAAACAAAACACAAAACTAAAGAAAAAAGACTCAAAAACACAAAAACACACCCTAAAAACACAACTAAAAGGCAGATATCAATAAGCTTACAAATATAGCAAGGATTCCGACAACAGTTGAATTTGTCGGAGGTGAAGAGGGAATAGATGACAATCGAGCAGCGTCCATCGATTATGAAGGGACAAGTAATGACACACAACCAGTGTTACATAATTTGCCAAGTAATTTGCGTAGGATTAAAACGTATTATTATAAATTATGTAATTTTGAACCACAACCTGAGCTTTGGTTTGTATACAACGACGTTTGACCAAAGAGCCAAGAACATGAGACAATATTGACAATCGAACAACAACCATCTATGAAAAAAGGAAATGTCTTAGTATACACCAGAGTAAGTGACTTAATGTCCATACTACAATTAAGATGTAAATATAAAATCACCAACAAAGTAATAGTATATGCAACATGCGCTTTAGTTCGTCGCTTCTGTCGTTTTGCAAGAGGAGCAAATGCAGAAGGTATACAACTAGTTTCAGATTGTGACACATCAGTTGGCGACACAATGGGTGTACATATGGAAAGAGTTGAAGTAGAAGTAGCAATCTGCAAAATAAGCATACAAACAATAAACATGCTTTAAATAAAAACCGACAGTCCACACACAGGATAAAATCTAATGCATACGAACAATAACAAGGTAGATCATCTAACCTTAATATACGAGCGTTTGCGCTTTTGTGTGATAGCACAAACATCCGCATGGGGTAGCAAAGCATCTCTAGACGAAGAGGGCGCAGAGCCAAGCTGTAAAAGCTAAACAAATTTTTTTTAACAAGGGTACCATACATACCCATATCACACACAAATACAAAAAAAAAGACGAGAAAAAAAATCCAACATTCGCCGCACAATTCTAATAAAGAGTATGCAAAAGAGTGCAACCAACAGATGTTGTACATTCAAGCAAATACGAAATGTCTCAAATCACAAACAATGCAGAAAATCGCAACCAGAGTTGAAGATTAACCAAAACAACAGGCGAAGATAGTGGACCAAGAAACCCAAGGAGAACGCATAATTACCTCAGGGGTACCATGGCACAAATCTGAAGATGAAGGTAGCTCCTTCGACAACAGGCGAGCAGTGGCCATCTAAACACGATAACAAATTGATTAAGTAGAATACAAGTGAACATGTAACAACAGACAAGTAGTTTGCAGCAAGAGGCAATAAGAAGAATTTGTGGGTAGGCACAAAAGAACGATGTAGAAAGAATAAGACAAGACCAACAACAAATAGCCCAAAGCGGTAACTTGAGCCTTTTTATATCGATTCGACTCTCATTCCTGCTTGAATTCAAAATTTGAGAAACAAAAAATATGCCTTCAATCGTCTAAAAAGTATCACATGCAACCCACACCACGCAATACCAGTTCACAATATGTGCAAGATTACCAATAGAGCTTATTGGTCAATAAGACCAACACAACACAAAAAAATAACACAAATAAGCACACAATTGTAAAATGAAAGATCATCGTACATATAGAAATGATGACAACTAAGGTGTACACAATCAAAGAGGCAAACTTATAGCACCAATTGATGGATGCAAAAATAGCCTCCAAAAGGAATGAAAAGAACAACACAACCAAGAATAAGTGGCAACCTGAACTTTTGTGCGCCGCTGGTGCCGCGCAACAAGAGGAACATTCACACTCGGCACAATCCTTGATGAAGGCAAAGCCGCATCAGCATCAATCTGGAAGTAAAGCAAACAATAACCACACAAAGGTAAGCAAGTTCACAACAAGTGCACGACCGTCTAATAAAAATAAGCACAAAAACATTCCAATGTAATAACCAAAGTATCATAAGAAAGAATACCTGAGCGCAAGTACGACGATGTCGAACTGAAACAAATCCCACAGGTACAGCTGCAACAATAGGATCTTGAACCGCCATCTAGAAGGGCACATTACACAAATAAATACATAAAAAGATTGAATGTCAAAAATCAAGATAATATATTGAATATAAAAAATCATATAGGATTAGTAACGACCTCGATAGAAGCCCGATCTTGCGAAGATACGCGAAGAAGAAATTCCACAGGAGGCGGGGTAGTAGACACAACCACAAAATTGTTAGTCTACAATATCAAGAATACACAAAAGTCAAATATCGAATGAATATACACTTTCTTTACCACAAGGAAAGCACAAAGAAGGTGCATATTGAACTTCAACACAAGACATGTAAGTAATAGAAAGCATCCTACTAACCGTCTCATAAGGCGCAACAAGGTCAGAGGCAAGTCGGGAAAAGAACGAACACAACTGCCAAACAAAATAAAGTTGTATTACGAAACACGTCTATGCACACAAAGCCTGAAAATATAAAAAAAGGAACAATGCTCTATAATAAAAAACAATCAACAAAACATACCTTAACAAAAGCTGCAGGAAGAGCAACCGGTGCATTATCATCAACACTAAAGCGCTCAGGTGCACACAGCTATGGAATGAAATAAATACGTATTACGAGATACATCCATAAAAAGGAAGTAGTAGTTAAAAAATGAATAATGAGTAAAGCATAAAAAAGCAACAAAACATACCCCGACAGAATTTAAAGGAAAAGTGGTTGGAGTAGTAGCTTCAGCACTAAAGAACTCAGGTGCAGACATGGACAACAAACTTGAACGAGGAAAATAAATGTACCAATTACAAAGGGAATTCCAATGCCTCAAATCAATGAGAAGCGAAGCAAGCAACAAGAAACGCTAATTACAAATAGCACACATCAAACATACCCACACACATGTGCACCATCACAGCCAGTACCCGAGATAATAGGCAACGCACGATGCAATAAAGCTACATCATTAGACCCTTCACCACCGTCATAATATAGCTCCAACGCATCTTCAAGTCGCCAATGTGACGCCTGCCAACATGCATTTTTTTTTAAAAACAAGAAATGAAACACCACGCACGAGCACAACACCCACTGGAAATTTAAGTACAAATGACATAAGAGTTACCAAAACAAAAGTACCTCTAAAAAATGCAGAGCAGTAGCAGGAGAAAGACCAACAACAACCTCAATAAAATCAGAAAGCATTGCACGCCTTTCGGCAGATAGAGGCACACTCGACATTAAATTAGAACAAGCTGAGCACAAGGAAAAAACAAACACATCACTAACTGATAGGCAAACACTGCTTAGCGATCAAGTTGTGACACTTATCATTTTCTCTCTAGATCAGAATGTAAGATGAATTTTGTACATATTAGTCTCTAATATGGTCCAAGTTCAGGAACCCAAAAGGAAATAAATATTTATGAGAATCCCAAGTTTTTTTTTTCATGATTGAAACACCACTCTAATCCATCTTTGCCTAATCATTATTTTTCGGCGAAATTTTGCGCACTCCGTTTTTTCGGATGCGCACTCCAGTTTGTATGGATCCTAAACCCGCCCATGAATATACGACTTTTCTTGTGCGGGTTCGAAACCCGCCCATATTTTGTGCTATTTTCTTGTGCGAGTTTGAAACCCGTCCATATTTTGTGCCATTTTCTTGTGCGGGTTTCAAACCAGCCCATATCGGAGTGCGAAACACAAAATTGAGAGTGCGCAAACGAACCGCCTTATTTTTTTCTTAAAAAAACATAAATATTGTCCTTTCATATTATATCATAACATTTTTGCTTAGAAATATATATGGTCTAGGAAGTAAGAGCCATAGCCCATATTACCCTATACATATAGATTTCAAAGTTATCCCATATATAATTAGTACATGTAATGTGCTCAACAATACCATTTAAATTTTCTATTAAAAAAACTAATGAAAATAGTTTCCTATAATGTGAAGTGACTTACCAATTTCAAATTCTAAACAAATTTTGTTGCTCAGCAGTAAGATAATGTCAGAAGACTCTATCACCCTTTCTCTGGGTCACTCCTCTGCAGACAAAATAAAATATGTAGTAAGATTTGAGAATGTCAAACTCTTGCATTGGTAGTAGTTCTTTGGTGCAATTCGGTAAGTATTATATGAGAATCAAGTAAATGAATGCATCCTTCAAATTTGATTTAAAATCAGCAAACACGTCCTCTTGGTTGTCGTTATCTATCAACTCCTTAAATGATGTTTCTATCAAATGAGCTATATATCCACTATTAAGGTCCTTTAAAAAATCCTTCTATAACACTGCATACACCCCTTTCCATCCCAGCTAACAACCATATTGTGAGATGGATGTACTAAGAGGGATCTTATGAATATGCTACACATCCATTACAAAAATGTAAAAAAAAAATGTATAATATGTTGCATTATACTATTTCCATTAGTAAGTTAGTATAAAGAGTGTTTAGGCCTAGATTTTCTATTGGGTCATGGATCCCATTTGGCATTTATCAATTAAAAAAATAAGCCGCCTACTTGAAGAAGCATTAGAATAATGTATTCCAGCAAAGGAGCCATCGAGTGGAGAAGTTTTAAATCAATTGACCCCACTTTCTTTGCCAGAAGAGATTCTAGCCTAATTATTTTTTAACATTCTTAAGCCTTTACATGTTTCCTTGTTTGATCAAATTCTTCAATCCATTTCTAAGCTTCACCAGCAACAGCACAAGCGATCTTAGCAAAGAAAATAAACAGCTTATTCTTGGGTGTGAATAAGCAACATTTTAGAGTCCAAAGAAAGTAAGAGTAAGTAGAACCCAAAGAACTTACTTCACTCTTTCTTGACCTCTTCTAATTGGTTTCTGCAAGGAAAAAATTATCAGCAGAATTGTCAAATACAAGTCTAAAGACAACTGAAAAGTTTAGAATCAGTTGTGCAACAATCAATGCATATAATTTGTTAAATACAAGCAAGAAGAACTTGTTAGCATATCCTATTAATCTTGCAAGTGTACGAGTTCAGGACACAACGTACAAGATATGAAAACACTAAACTAATACAAAATAGATAGATCGATATTATAATTAGATGCAAGCCTTAAAGTGATACAATGCCACATGGGTTTGCATTTATGTGTGTTTGCACGACTTCCATACTCTTACTTTGACCTGTCCTAAATTGCAAATTTAGTTCTCTATTTCAGCTCAATATATACTTCTAAGTATAATTAGTTCTTGAGAGAAACAAAGAAAGAGATGGGAAGAGCTCCATGTTTTGAGAAGGCAAACGTAAAGAGCGGGCCATGGTCTCCTGAAGAATGTGCAAAGCTCAAGGATTACATTCACAACCATGGAAGTGCTAACAATTGGATTGCTCTTACTCACAAAATTGGTATGTATCTTGTTTTCTTCAATGTTAAATTAATTAATTAACAAATCTGATGCTTTATAGATTTGATTTTGCATCGGTGGAGTTTTGCAGATAGAGCTGCTTAGTAGGGTTCAGAGACAAGAAATGGACAGATTATTTTATATTTGGTTAGTTTGTCTACTTTATATACATGGAAAAAATTCTCCTACTAGTTTTCTCTTTCAAGGATCTCATAAGGTTTGCCTTCTTATAGATTTTTAAGTATATCTCCTGTATCTTGCATTCTCCTTATTTGATCAGCTTTACACTAAGGTGGTCTTGTGCATTTAATAATTTTTTATATGAGCAATCTTATGGTTTCTTACTGATGAGCTTAGCACAATATTCGAAGACTATTTAGTATCTCAAGCATCATCTAGTTAGTTGAGTTGGTTTCTCCTTATTCCTAGTATTTGGGTGAAAAAGGGAACTACTTTTGCATCCAAGTTGGATACTTGAATAAAATCTCAAGATAAATTAGATATAATCCCTTTCTAAATTACTACTCCTCTTGAACATGTTTGGTGTTGCCACCTTTATTTATTTATAGCATAACATGGATTTTCCTTGGAATTACAAAAACATATCACAAATTCAAACAGAGACAAAAATTCTATTAGGATTGCATTTCGTCGAACACCTTGAGTGCAAGAATTTTAAACCAAAAGTTCTAAGCAATTTATGGTCCAAATTCTTGAAGTGTTCATGGAGCTCCAATTTCACTAACATATAGAAAGAAAGAACATGTAAAATAAGATCAGATCTAAACCTGAATATACAAACAATGGAAGAAATAGCGCGTGCATAGAAACATTCGGTGGAGGAAACATTAGCATTTGAACAAAGGAGTTTGAGCAAAAAAAAAACGAACCTAAACAAATTGAATAACAAAGAAAGCAAGTAACCTGATTTTAGTTGAAGCTATTCACCGACTCGGAACTTGATAGAATCAGAGAGAATTGAAGAAGAGATGGGCCAACAAACCTAGAAACAAGGAAAAGTAGTAGAAATAGGGGAGAAAGAGGCGTAGTATAAGCCGGGGGCCTTTCCACTGAAAACGAAATTGTAAAGCTGAGCAACAATTGTTCTACCATCCTATGTAATTATTATTTCATATAAATTCAATTTTGGATTGTGCAATTTCGTTAGCATCATTCCATAGCAAGCAAACCAAAACTAAACAATTGCTCTACCCACGTACAAGAATTTTGAAACCCTAACAATTTTGGGGTTCAAGGAGTCAGTGAAGGCCAAAAAACGTATCTGAATTACACTATAAAACCCTAACCCCCAAAAGAGATAACAAAGAAGAAGAAGGGGGCATAACCGCGAGACAGCGAGAAAGGGGGCCAGAAAGTAGAATAACGAAGAAGAAGCAAAGCGGTAGACGGAAAAGCACGGGAGAGACACAAGAAAGAAAGCGTTGACGGACATATATTGTATTTGGTCTTACGTGAATGACGAGAAATTATTCGATGATTCATATCAGCATATGTGCTTCTTTACTTTTAACAGGCTAATTAGATCAAATCGGCAAATCGCCTCAAATTATTGGATATCCCCAATGTTTCCTGAATGCTGCTAGATTTGCTGGGAGGGGTCGAGGAAGGAAAAACACGATGAGCTAGTGTGGCCGGAGTAGCCTGGCGTGTCATAAAAGTAAGAACCCGGAGTCTTACCCAACCACCAAATCCATTTCCCATGCTAATCCTGAATTTGGCGGTATTGAGTAAGTTGTAAGCGTGTCTGCTTACGTCATGTAGAGTCGGGGGGTCCACTATCTATCTTTAATTGGTTATACAAATCCATCAGCCGACGCTCAGGACTCATAAACTACCGCCCACGAGTCCGAGTCCGAGTCCGAGTCCGAGTCTGTCACCCTCACCGTCACCCTCTCACCACGTGCCATCGAAGTCATACGCGTCACTAGATTCTTGAATTGAATTTTATTTTAGGAGCACCGTATCATTAGTTCATGGTACGTGTACACTATGCTAATTCTAATTGGCTAAAATTTAATAGATGCATCTCCTAGTATTCTTTTATTTTTCAACCAAAAAAAAGTATTCTTTTATTTTTATTTGTTTTTGGGTAATCAAACGAACCAGATACTGTAACTACAGAGTAATTTAATCACTAAGTATGTTTTGTTTTAATAAAAGTGAACGAGTTGGCATTCGTGTTTATTTGGGATCGAATCTTACAAATCATTAGTTTTGGCGCCCCTTCGTCCCATTTTTCGTTGCATCTCTAATTCGCTACTCCGTACTTACAACTCGTTTGGTGTTTGTTGAGGAAAGAAAATGGTTAAGCGCATGAATCAAGTCTATTTTTAATTTATGGTTCATTGATCAAAATGGTAACCATTACCCTTCCTCCTTCATTTTTTATGTAAAACTTGAGATAATGCTCCCCACCCCCTTAACATGAGATAACCATAACACCTATTCTTCTCTAACCATTACCCCATTCCCTCATTTTTCTTGCCAAAAGGAAAGAATAATTATCATTTTACATATAAATTTGTTTCCTTTCCCTTTCCTTTCCTCCTTGTTATATCAAACGGGGGCTTAATGTATTATGGCCATGGATATTAATAATTGATGATTCATAATGAACAAGGAGAAATATGATCGAAAACTAATGCAGATATGTGAAAAAAAGGGAAATTAAACTAACATATATATGTATTGCCATATGTCAATACATGATAAGTGTTGTTAATTTGATATAACCAAGATATTGTTGCCGTCAAGACTAGGAGAAAACGTTAACTAAAGTATAATATAATGCACCTCCTCCATCAACAATAACATGCAACATTTTTTTTTGTAGTGGCTTTACTTTCCAATTTTTAATATAATTAATACTGTACAAATTTAACCCAAAGGCATTCTTGCCTGCTATATTTTGGTGTTTATAAAGCTACCTTAATAAATTAGCTATTTGTTAAGTATTTAAACCTTTAATATATTTTTTCTTATTTTTTTCCTTCCTCCGCTCGTGCTCTCTCTCTCTCTCTCTCTCTCTCTCTCTCTCTCTTAAGAACCGCTCGTGCTCTCTCTCGAATTGCTCCTAATCATCCTCTCAAGTCGATTTGAAGTCGATTTTCATTGTGCGATCATCCTCTCAAGTCAATTTTCATAATTCTTCAGATTGTGGCAAGTGTTTTTGGTTTTGCGATCATCCACAAGCGTCTTATTCAGATTAGGGTTTTCGGTAATCTAAAGGGGTTATGCTTTCGGTTTTGTCACTGCATTGTTCGATTTTTGTCGAATTTGTGTTTGGATTTTGGTTTTTGTTTGCCTTTTCGGTTTGTTTTTAGTGTTCGTTTTGCCGATTCGAAGATGAGTTGCATGTACGTGATGATAATAGATGACACGAGATTTTTCGTTTGATGACATTGTTTTTGTTCTGGTGGATTTTGTGTTTTGATTTGCCCTTTTGTCTTACATTGTTTATTTTTTGGATCTTGTGACGTAAGTTTCCTGATTTTTTGTTTTTGTTTAATAGTGATGATATATTGTAACTATTATTAGAGCATTACCTTTCTGTGATGATAGTTGTTTATATTAGTTTTTTTGTGATTATAGTAACATATTGATGCCAATATGTTGTTGTTTTTTGTTTTATTTCACACTAGTGGTGATAGTTATTTATGATGATAGTAACTTTTTTGTGATGATAGTTACTTTTCTGTTGTGCATGTTGTGTTGTCACTTGAACATGTTCATATTTGGTGATATGGCGAAGAGTTTATGTAGATGTGATATTGATGACAATATGTTAGTTGTTTTTGTTTAAGTTGAAATTAGTGATGACAATGGCTTTTTCTTATGTGTGCGAGTTGTGATGATAGTTGTTACTATTGATGATAATATGTTCATTCTAATTGTTTTAATGACATTAGTGATGACATTGTTTTTGTGCTGACAATTTTAAATATAGAAGACAATATGCTTACTTGAGACATGTCATATTTGCTTGTGATGACACAATTTAATCAAGTTTTTTTTCAAGATAAACAATGGACACTAAGGAACTTGAATATATGGTACCTAAATCAAAACGATACCTTGGAAGAGCAAACCAATATCATACTCAAAATGTTTTCCACCTCATTAAGTGTCACATGTCATCTGATGAGTATAATAGGTTATATGAGGGTTGTTTTGGTCCAGTGTTGAAGTAAGGTGATACTATACCACTGCATTACAAACGTATGCATTATGCCATAATGCACGAGTTAAAAACTTCGTATAAGCAAGAGATGTGGTTTAGAATAGGTGGTAATATCTTTCGATTTTCTTTAATGGATTTTGCTGTTGCTACTAGGTTGAATTGTGGCAATATAGGTGATGTTGAAATTCCTAAAGTTGATCCCATTGATGTCGTAGGGGTGAAGAAATGTAGTTTGGATGATTTGCGTTCTGTTTTTATAAATGAAAAAAATCGATCCAAGAAGTTTAGGCTTGCAGACTTGTTGATCCTAGAGGGTGTTTTGCTTCCTAAACGAGATAAGGTTCTTATAGATCCAAGTCATATTGTTCTTGCGACTGATTTGGAAAAGTTTTATGCTTACCCTTGGGGTAGATTTTCTTATGAAGATTAGCTCGATAGCTTGTTGCACGTGAATCGTACCCCACATGATCCGCATAAGATGAAAAAGTCAAACTATATACCTGGCTTCAATGTATTTGGATGCCTTTTTGTATTTATGGTAATGTGTTGTTATTTGTTAATTTTTTTTGTTTATTGCATTTAATTTCCAATGTTTTTTATTGTCTCTTGTTTTGTGGTATTATAGTTGTAGATTGTGGAGAATTTTCCATCTTTTCGTGGCGCTTTTCATCTTGCTCTTAAAGAAGATGTAAAAGAAGTTCCTTATTGATGGTGCGCAAAATAATTGTTAAAGTAATTAAGGGAAAAAGACAAGTATAAGAAGGAGAAGAGATAACACGTCGTGTTATATGTACGCGTTCTAACAATGTGTGGACAAAAAGCTTATTCATGTGTACAAGGTGATATGAATGAAGCTTAATTTAAGAATGGCAGGAATGTACGCATTTCATGTCTCAAATTCGTCTAGGAATATGGGCTTGGCCCAAAATAGCTTTGTGTTGGCCCATTAGGCAATTGGGCATGATGGGCTATTAAGCAAATTCACTCCCATGTGTTTACGCACAAAGGATCTTATGAGCGTCAATCTCACTAATATGCCATCATCATCTACATGGTTTTCTAGATGGCCACTTTTTTCGTTGTAGTATAGTGGTAAGTATTCCCGCCTGTCACGCGGGTGACCCGGGTTCGATCCCCGGCAACGGCGACAAATTTGATGAGGTATTTTCAGTGGTCGTTAATACCTATCAAAGAATCCTAACTTAACCAACTCAGTAGAATGGTAAGCAAGGGTCGATCCCACAAGGACTCGTGTATTAATGTTATTACTTATGTGCCACGTAACAGAACTAAAGGGGGGTTTTATTGAATGGAAATCTAAACTACTATGCAAAGTTGGAAACTATCTAAGAATGAAAATATGATTGAGTTTGACAAATATGAGAAAAATATGTTCAACTAGTTAAATCCATCATAGACATGCTTATTGATCATTGATTCTTTCGATTCTCAATTCCCTTGAATAATCTATTGTGGATTATACTCCTACTAAGGATTATGACCCAAACTTCATAAATAGTTGAAAGAACTAACAGTCTAAACAACCCTAATCATTTAACAACCTAAAACAACGTCTAGATTCAATTAAACGACAACTTTACGAATCAAGTTATCAATAGAAACAAACACTTAGAGCAAACAGACATCTAAGTTATTTGTGGATTTATTCCCTTCTACAATTGAATAGCCCAAACGGGTCCAAACAATTATAGATGCTACTTTATCTAATCAACCCCGAACGGGCATCAATTAGATTAGTTGTAAATTAACCTAGAAATTCTATTAGGTAGTTAATCTAACAAAACCCTAGAATAATTCTGATTCAATTAAGTACAGAGAATAAAACCTATTCAAGTTGATGAGAATCAATCAAACCTCACAATATTATGCAATCTATGATTTCAATAACTAGTCAAACACAAGGGAAATTAGCAATGCATAATTGAATTAAAATCAAACTTACAAGAGTTTCAAAGTTGCTCTCTTGAGAGAAAACCCTAGCCTCCAAAGTTTGATAAAAGTTATGAGAAAATAATCTAACATAAAGTATTTATATGCCTACTAAAAATATCCTCAAACAAGTCTATCTTAACACCCAAACTCGGCCAAGATACAATAAAGCCCGAATACCAAGCCCAAAACCAAGAGCTCGGCCCAAATCCACTTGTCCGTTGAAACTCCCGAATGCGCGGCATCGACCATGAAATGCGCGGCCGCGCTTTTGCCATCCCGCGCTTTCCCCATTCAGTTGGGATTGCGCGGCTTCGTTGCTCGGGGTCAACCCGAGCTTTTGACTTGGCTTTTTTGGCTCGTCTTCCTTGTCTTGGCTCTTCTCCTAGCATGTCCTAGCTTCCTTAGCTCGCTTGGCTCGTCCACCACCACCATGGTCAATCTGTACTCGCCCCGTTGTTGCTCCTAAACTTGAAAACCTTTAAAACCGAGCAAACCAGCGCATAATACCCGATAACACAAAAACCTAAAAACTACATAAAAGCTAACCTAAAACTAGCCAAAACATATATAAAACATGCATCTTAACTACTCCTATATGCAAGCTATCAAATTTAGGAATCTTTTCCTGTACCTAGATTCGATGTGTTTGATCTCCGAGTGAGATCGCGCTATTTACGGTATAAAGTCCAAATGGCTTTAATTGTAAAGAGGATTACAAAACAATCAGCTGAAGGGCGGGAAGGAGGAATAATCTACGTACGAAAACCGTTTGGTTGTAAAGAATCCAGAGAGATAGTATTTAATATAATCCCGTTTATAGCGCGGTTTATTTCGGGTTTCATCACTAGCGCCATCTGCGGAAAGGGCTCTCCCTATCTGACCTACTCTCGGGTAATAATCAAGTAAGTGCGTCCTCTTCCCTCTAGTTAGTGTGTCCTTTGTGCGCGGGCCCTAAAAGAGGGGCCTGCAAGGTCTCGAGCCGTAGTCTCTGTTGTAGCGCGCCACGGGGTTCGCCCCTGACGTACGCGATCTCAGGTCGTAGTTTCAACTGCGGCGTGCCACGGGGTTTGCCTCTGGCGTGCGCGGGCTTAGCCGCAATCTCTATGTGGCGCACCACGGGGTTCGCCCCTAGCGTGCGCGGGCTTAGCAACAGTCTCTGTGCGGCGCGCCACGGGGTTCGCCCCTGGCGTGCGCGGGCTTAGTAGCTGTCTTTGTGCGGCGCGCCACGGGGTTCGCCCCTGGTGTGCGCGGGCTTAGCCGCAGTCTCTTTGCGGCGCACCACGGGGTTCGCCCTGGCATGCGCGGGCTTAGCCGCAGTCTCTGTGCAGCGCATCACGGGGTTCGCCCCTAACGTGTGCAGGCTTAGTCGCAGTTTCAGTTGCGGCGCGCCACGGGGTTCACCCCTAGCGTGCGCAGGCTTAGCCGTAGTCTCTGTACGGTGCGCCACGGGGTTCGCCCCTGGCGCGCATGGCCTCAGGCCATAATCTCCGTTGCGGCGCGCCACGGTGTTGGTGACAAATCTCTTTGGGACGAGGTCCCAAGTCTCGAAAAGCGTGCGCAACTCGAGCGAGGATCCAGGTTGGCGACAACTCTCTTGGGGACAAGGTCCTAAATCTCGAATAGTGTGCACAACCCCGAGCGAGGCTCGGGGTTGGCGACAACTCTCTTGGGACGAGGTCTCAAATCTCAAAAAGCGTGCGCAACCCGAGCGAGGCTTGGGGTTGGAGACAACTCTCTTGAGGACGGGGTCCCAAATTTCAAAAAGCATGCGCAACCCGAACGAGGCTCGAGGTTGGCGAGAACTCTCTTGCGGACGAGGTCCCAAATCTCGAAAAGCGTGCGCAACCTCGAGCGAGGCTCGGGGTTGGCGACAACTCTCTTGGGGACGAGGTCCTAACTCTCTAAAGGACGAGGTCCTAACTCTCTAAAGGACGGGGTCCTAACTCTCAAAAGGACGGGGTCCTAACTCTCAAAGGACGAGGTCCTGATTGTAATAGCCGCAATTTCCGTTAAATGAATAAATTTCATTTCTTAATATTGATTATTTTATCAAAGAAAATAATCTCATAAAAAAATTCTTTCATTCAAACTCTAATTCTAAAATGAAAGAAATTATAATATTCTCATAAAATATTTATTCGATTAGATGAATTTATTAAATACGTAATTTAATAAATTCATATCCTAACGGAAATTCTTTTCTCAAAATCTTCCAACAATCCTTTCTTAAAAAGAAGGCAATGAGCCTTAGCCCAGTTGTACTATTTGGTTTTTCTGATATACTAAGACAACCAATGTATTTAAATCCATTCTTTCTAGTGGTTTTGCCAAAAACCGATTTTTGATCCTCTTGTAAAATCGGGTGGGCATTAAAGAGAGGAGATTGAGTAGGATTTTTATGCAGACATTATTCTCTCACCTTCTACTTATTTGTGAATTTAAAAATCCACTTCTTCCACTAACACCATAAGAAGAGATTTGGTGATGATGAGCTTGATTCTCTTCTCTTCTCCACCCACCACTTCATTGCTTATTTAAAGGACTCATAAGACCATTAAAAACTCATTCTCAACACTCAAACACTCCCAATTTCTCACCAAAACCCATTAAAACACAAGTTGATTTTTTTTCCAAAAATCAAAAGAAATTGGGTTTTTAATTCTTTTTGGGGCAACCATCACTTCCGACCACTGCTGGCCGTCCCACCTAGCCACGCCGCCCAGGAGCACCGCCGGAGCCGCCCTGCCTTGGTGTCGCCTCTCCCCTGAGTCGTCGTTCTGTCTTGTAATTCTCTCTGGCTCCTTGCTGCGTAAAAAAAATCAGAGGAAGGAGAAGGGTAAATCCTTGGGCCTTTTATTATACTTTTATGGGCTGATTTGTTTTCTTTTGTACATATTAAATTAGGCCCATACTGCTTTTAACTTCTAAAAAATTCAGATTTATAAAAAAATAGAAACTTAGACATGTTCTTATAAAACTTATACATGCATGCAAAGATTTTAAAAGAGGATTTATTTTTACAAGTTGTGAGATAATTTTAATAAGTCCTAAATTTATAAAAGTGGTTTTAATTTGAAAATTCTGTTTTTTTTTTAAAAGGCCTAGACTTTCTTTCCCTTTCCACAAAAAAAACATTCTTTGATTATAAAAGTTGACTTGCTTATTTTATAATGTAAAGTTTTCATGCATGAAGATTTCATGCATGACCTATATAAGCATTTGAGTTGTTTTTATATGAATTTTTAAAAATAAATAAGTCTAATAAAGACATGTTTGATCAATTAATTTAAAAGTATCTTTGCATGTACTTTTAAAAGAGTTTTTATAAAATAAATTCTCTTGCATGTTTTGATAAACCTAAGAATAATCTCTTCTATGAACTTTTGATCAAATAAGAGTTAATAAAAATAAGATATGTTAATTAAATTAAAAGTGCCTTTGCATGTATTTTTAAAAGAGGTTTTATAACTTAAACTATCTTGCCTGCCAACTTTAGCTAAAATGATTTTTGATAAAATATTTGTGAACCATCTAGAGTTAAAAATAAACAAATAAAGGTTTTATTCACTTAATGAAGTTAAAATAGTTGTGCATGGATTTTCATAAAAATCTTTGGGAGGAATCCTTTCTTGCATGCAACATAGTTTTATTCACTAGGTAAAAATAAATATGTATATATCCTTCTTGATAAAGAAAAAGGATTTTTCATAAGCGTAGTCTATTTAATTAGTTTATTGTTTTGCATGTGGAAAATAAAGTATTTTATACATGCATGCCAATTATTGTAACACCCCTATTTTGCAACACTGGGTATTACCGCCAGTGACCTCGGATTTTACCGGCCAAAGTCACTCAAGGCTTTAAATAATTTATTGAGAATATAATTAAAGAAGAAATTGACTAAATGCGGAATTTTATTCATTGATAAGAACTTTCGTTCATTACATTGAGAGTCGTTTTACCAATGATGTAGCAGCGAAAAGTGAAGCCCCTATTAAAAAGGGTTGAAAAGACGTATTTAAAAAAATACAAGTATGTTTCTCCAAGACAAATCATATGATGATGATTTGCTTGGTTAAAAATAGAAGAACTGGTGCACTATCTTCTAAATGTTTTGCTATTTGAAAATTTCTTCCTTCCTTCAACGTCGTCTTGCCTTGACCTTCTATCCTTGCATAACTCTTCTCGAGCCTTCTAGACTTTGTCTTCAAAACTTCGATGTGAAACTTCATAGAGTCTGGCATTTGTCGCGAAGGGCAAGAAATACCAAGCAAAAATGCGGAAATAGCGGAATTTGTCTAAGGAGACTAAGCAAGTG
This sequence comes from Fallopia convolvulus, assembly GCA_964016875.1. NCBI lineage: Eukaryota > Viridiplantae > Streptophyta > Magnoliopsida > Caryophyllales > Polygonaceae > Fallopia > Fallopia convolvulus. The sequence goes on along the minus strand of OZ024723.1, from coordinate 40,370,544 downwards.
AGAATGGAAATTCTCAAGGGCATTATGGTAATTTAAAATATTCAAGAGATATTATCGGAATGTTTTTTGAGATATAGAACTTTATGTGGGGCTTATCGGAACAAAAAGGAGTATATCTCGAGATGAGATAACTCGTTAATCGAGAGAAGAACTACGAGATTGTAGACTTCTTAGAATAGAAAGTATGTTGTGAACGTTATTAATTCATACAAGTTTTGAAAACCTCACGCGCCCTTGTCGGACCTCAACCAACCTCATCTTATTCGATGCTCCAGATAAGGGAGGTGGCCCGAAGGCGCTTAAGTACCCGCCCACCTTAGACAAGCCCGAATAAGCATTCAGATTGGAAAGACGGTCGTTTCAAGAACCGAGAGTCGGGTGGTCTTCCAAGTAAGTTGTACTATTCCGACCCGGTTTTAGTTTCTTTTAAATGTGCCTTGGCACTTATCTTGTGTCGTGATAAAACTTTCACTTACGTTAATGATTTTGTGGGGGGCCCATGAAAGGGCCGAAGTCCACTTAAAGGAAATGAAGGAATTTCAGGCCTCTTTCATGATGAGTGTCCAGGCCTCTTTCATCCTGAGTGTGCAAACCTCTTTCATCCTAAGTGTGCAGGCCTCTTTCATCCCGAGGATATCGGGCCTCTTTCATCCCAAGTATATAGGCATCTAGCTAGTGCATAATATAATATCGCCTACGCTAATTCATAACGAATCTCGAAAAGAGATTGAAACAAACATGGCCACAAATCATCGGTCCTAGAGTTCAGTACTAGCGTAGTACGAATCATAATAACAATATGTCGTTATTTCTAAGTAAATGAATAAACCTATGTTCATTCATTTTAACAAACATGTAGTTCCCAGCATAGAAGAATTTCCTTAATGGAAACGAAATATATATATATATATATCTAAAGGTTACAAGGGAGAATATCCACTTGCCTTAGCTTTGCAACCGTTTACGATCGAACGAAACGGAAACTAGATGGCTTAGCCGGAACAGAGGCTTCGACCTAACGATACGAGAGATAGCGAGAGAATTTTTGTTAAAATTCCTTATCTCTTTTAAGGTTTTATTTTCTCTTATTTTCCTTTTCATAAGAGACTTTATAAATCTAAATTATTAAAATAATAATTTAGGCGGAGGTGTTAAATAATAATATTCGTGACTATTATTTATTTAATTGTCATATCCCAAGAGTACTTGATGTTCATGTTTTTAGTCTGGTTTTAGGTGTCTTTCTTAGGTTGTTTAGTTTAGTTTTAGTAGGTTTTAGAGTTAGTTTTGTGTGTTTTTGGATAAGTTTGCATATTTTGTCAAAATTATGGAAGCTACTCCGTTTTGTGTCTTTTTGTAGGTTTTAGAGCGGAAAGGAGCATTTTCAAGAGAAGTTGAAGTGAAGTGGTGGAGAGTGGAATGCATAGAAGAGGAGAAACAAGAGTGCACGTGAAGATCAAGTTAAAGTCCAAGTAAAGATAAGGAAAGAGTTCGAAATAAGCCAAAACAGAAAGCTCGTTAACGACCTATGAGGGTCGTTACCGAGTTGTAATCAGAGTTTTTGCAAAGGATTTCAGCAAGTCTACCGATCCTGTGCAGGTCGTTAACGAGGTGACTTGTGTCGGTAGAGCGCAGTCGACTTTCGGGATTTATATCTTTTATCTTGTTACCTTTTAAGTTGGGTAATTTTTTTATCTTTTAGATCTTTTATTAGATAGCTTTCTTAGTATAAATACCCTTGTTCTAAGCCTAGACAAATGGGGGATTCGATTAGTTTTAGGAGAGAAGTCGAGAGAGAGAGAACTCGGACTATTTCTGATCGAGAGAGAGGAGGGAGTTTGAGTTCGTTAATCAAGCTTCTTGTTCGTTGTTCTTAGTTGTTTTCAGATTCCGCAAGTATTTGTAAGACGATATTTCTTTTAACTTCAAGTAAGTTTTGCTTTTCAATGTTCTCTTTGATTAAAGTTGTTTGCTTTGATTCAATGAAAAGTGAGTAGTTTTCTTATCTAGGGTCGGGGTTGAAGCCCGACATAGTTGTGCATGGTTGAATGAATATGTTGATGTTTTGATTGCCTTTTATCTTTTGAATTGCTTGTTGTGCTTATGCTTAGATGAGAGTCGAAGTAATTTGAGTTTGTTGCTTGATGGAAAGAGAAAAGTTGTGAACTTGAATGTTGATATTGTTCGATAACGAAAGTTTCGAGCTTTGGATTCAAAAACAAGTAATAAAATGAATTGATTTATGAAAGTTGATTGATTTGCTTGTTTAGTCAACGAAAGTTGATAGATTTATCTTTAAAAGCATGATCTTTATCTTCATATGAGTTTATATGCATAGCTATGTTGTGGTAACCCTTGTCCTAGAGCTTTTTATCCTTTGATTATCTTCCATTTGACATTCGATTTCACTCGTTACCGAGGCACTTTGGATCGGTACCGAGCCTGCATTTGCATCGTTATTTGTTCTGTTTTATGTAGATATCCAGGTCGTTAACGACCCTGACAAGGTCGTTAACGAGGTCTGTCGTAGCTGTTTTTTCTCTATTTTGTTTCGTTTTCTTGTTTTTTTAGTTCGGTAAACAGACAACCTTGCTTCTCGTGGACGATCCTGACTTCGCTATACTCAGCGCAGTCTTGACTACAAATTTTATTTGTTGTCGAGATAAATATACCCTCACCAAACAATTGGTGTTGTTGTTGGGGAAGCAACAGTGTTTGTTTGTTTATCTGTGGGTCTGGGAATAGCCCGACCCTGTTTTTGTTTTTAATTTTGTTTTCTTTGTCTATTTTCTCAGCGTATGCCAACAGGACGTCGCAGGCTCGAATTTGACAACACCGGTTATTATTCTGAACCTGAACGCACCTTGCACCGCAGACGGAGAGAAAACCAAGCCATGGCTACACCTGAAGAGATGGCACAACAGGTGGCAGCCCTCCAGAGGCAGATGGAAGCGTTACAAGCTGATCGAGATGCTGCTACTGCCGTCGATGAACATGAACGAGCGAACAATGCTCGTTTACAAGAGGAGCTGAATGCCTGTCCGAGGAATGCCAAGCAATATATGCATCCAGAACTGAGGGTGTCGGAGTCTGCAATCGTGCTTCCAGAGATAGAGAAGACATTTGAGATTAAGTCTCAATTCATATCCTTAACAAAAAGAGCTTAGTTTGAAGGGAAACCTACTGAGTGCCGTATGGAACATATTAGAAATTTTCTTGATTTATGTGACACTATTGCTGCTGAAGGTGTCTCACTTGAATATGTTCTATTGAAAGCTTTCAGGTGGTCTCTTCCTGGAAAGGCCCTGAGCTGGTTGGAGAGCTTACCTCCTAAGTCTATCAGGACTTGGAAAGCTTTGTATGATCAATTTCTTACAAAGTTCTTCCCTCTTGCCAAGACAACGGAGTTGAGAAAACGCATCACGTCCTATCACCAGCTGCCTAACGAGACCTTTGTAAGGACATGGGAAAGGTTTAAGGAGATGCTTAGACAGTGCCCCACTCATAGCCAACCTCTATATGTGCTCCAAGAAATCTTCTTCCAAGGGATCAATGCAGAAACGAAGAACCGCATCAACACACACACTGCGTGCGGTTTTATAGAGATGGATCCCACTGCTGCATGGGAAGTGCTAGACAAGTTGTCTAACTACGATGCCATGTATGGTACCAAGCAGTCACCCCAGCCATAGAAGCGTCTCTACGTGCCTAACAAGGACGAAGTTGATCCCGATGTTTAAAATCAATTTCTACAGGATGAGATCAACCGTTTGAAGAAACAGGTAAGTTTTTTGAAAACCTCTCAACCTTGTCAAGAGTGTGGTTCTTCTGCCCATAGTACTTCTTCTTGCACTAACATCGAGCAGGTAAGAGCCGCTGCGACTTATGCTGAGATGAATTACATGAGAGGACAATACAAGAACCAGCCTAATAACTTTGACAAGCCAAACAATTATCCGGCATGGGGTAATCAAAATCCGAACCCAAGCTATGCAGCACCCCCACCGGATAGACGGCCAGCGCCGTATCGACCTCCAGGCTACCAAGATCCACCATCCTGGGTACAAGGGTTACAAGAGGGCATTAATGGAGTCCATAACAAATTCAATGACGTCCATAGCAAGATTGATGGAGTCCAAGCCAACCTTAACAACCAGATGAAAAGATGGGGAGAGTTTGATGTGTGGAAGAAGAGTGTCGACTCACAGCTAGGAAACCTGGCCGCACAGATTCCGAGGCCACAAGGGCAATCCCGGGCCGCCCCGAGGAGAACCCTAGAGGACAAATAGTGGTCATGCACCTTAGGAGCGGAAAGACACTACCGAATCGTGCCAAAGCCAAGGAGAAAAGCCCCGAATCTGAAGAGGACGCCACGGCCCAAATCGACAACGAGCCAAAGAGGGTCGTTAACGATCTTGAACAACTTGGTACCGATACCCCTAGGGTCATTAACGATCCCAACCCAGGTAAGTTCTTTACACCGAGCTCCTCTCTCAGTCCCTGGCTCGTTACTGACCCCACCAGGGTCGGTACCAATCCTTCTAAGGCACCAATCGACCCTAAAGTCGACCCGGCAACATTACCTCTCGAGCCCACTTTGGCTCCGAGAATGGTGAAATCTCTTCCCTTTCCTACTAAGAAGTCTAAGGACTCAACTGAAGGCAAGTTTAAGCGTTTCGTTAAGATTCTCCAAGGCTTAAACATTTCTATACCATTCGCTGAGGCCCTAAGCAAAATGTCGGCTTACACAAAGTTTTTGAAAGATATTCTTAGCAGGAAACGATCCATAACAGAGGTTTAAGATGAGGTCCGATCTATTACTCTTCCAGAGAAGCTAGGCGACCTAGGGAGATTTGCTATTACAATTGGGATTGGCACCCACCGATTCAAGGCCCTATGTGATCTCGGTGCCAGTGCAACTCTCCTACCTTTGTCAATCTGGTCGAAAGCCAACATGGGACCATTAGAGCCAATCAACATGCGGCTATACATGGCAGATGGCTCATGCGTCAGGCCAACAAGGGTTGTAGAAGATTTTCCGATTCAAGTGGGCAAATTCTTTGTTCCCAATGATTTTATAGTTATGGAGATGCCCAAAGATCCGGTGGTTCCTATTATCTTAGGGAGACCGTTCCTCGCCACAGCCGGAGCCATAATTGATGTTAGGAGGGGACTCCTAACTTTCGAAATTGGGAAGAGGTGGTGGAATTTCGGTTCAACCCGCCAATGAAGGAGACAGATGGAGCCGAAGTTAAGATGCTCTATACCCACAATGAATTCATCGAATGTGGGGACCCTGTTGGAAGACTGTTGGCAAGTGATGCCTCTTCCAGACTCTCTCAGGTATGAATTTCTTGGTCCTAATTCTACTTTCCATGTCATCATCAATGCTAAATTAAAAGATGAGGAAGTAGAGAAGCTTCTTACTGTGCTTAGGACACATAGAAAAGCTATAGGTTACTCCCCAGATGATATAACCGGCATATCCCCTTCACTTTGCATGCATAGGATATACATGGAGGATGACCATAAACCCACCATAGAGCATCAACGTAGGCTAAATCCTAACGTGAAAGAAGTGGTTAAAAAGGAAATTATTAAACTACTTGATGCAGGGATCATATTTCCTATATCGGAGAACCAATGGGTTAGTCCGGTCCATGTAGTTCCTTAAAAAGGAGGAATGACCGTAATTGAAAATGAGAAGGGAGAGCTAATCACCACTAGGACCACAACTAGTTGGAGGATGTGCATTGATTATAGGAAGCTCAATAGTGCTACTAGAAAAGATCATTTTTCGCTTCCTTTCATTGATCAAGTGTTAGAACGCTTAGCCTAACATGATTATTTCTGTTATTTAGATGGCTATAGCGGATTTTGGCAGATTCCCATTCATCCTGATGATCAGGAAAAGACTACGTTTACATGTCCCTATGGGACTTTTGCTTATAAAAGAATGTCATTCGGGCTTTGCAATGCCCCCGCCACCTTCCAAAGGTGTATGATGGCCATTTTTTCTAATATGATAGAGGATATTGTAGAGGTTTTATGGATGATTTCTCTGTGCATGGTTCTTCCTTTGATGCTTGTCTTACTAACCTTGCATGTGTTCTTAAAAGATGTGAAGAAACCAACCTTGTGCTTAATTGGGAAAAATGTCATTTCATGGTTCAAGAGGGGATAGTACTAGGACACCTTGTCTCTAAAAGAGGGATAGAAGTAGACAAAGCAAAAATTGAGCTTATTGAGAAACTACCTCCTCCCTCTTCTGTAAAAGACATTAGGAGTTTTCTAGGGCATGCTGGCTTTTATAAACGCTTTATCAAGGATTTTTCTAAGATAGCTAAACCACTGACTAACCTACTATGAAGGATGTAGTGTTTGAGCTGTCTCCAGATTGTATTGAAGCATTTTACAGGTTAAGAGCGGCCCTCGTCTCCGCTCCTATTATACAGTCCCCGGATTGGACCTTGCCTTTTGAGATTATGTGTGATGCCAGTGATTATGTTGTTGGCGCAGTTTTGGGACAACGGAAGGACAAGAAGCTCCACCCCATCTATTATGCAAGTAAGACGCTTGATGAGGCGCAGAGTAAGTACACTACAACGGAGAAGGAATTCCTCAATGTAGTATTTGCTTTTGAAAAATTTCGTTCCTATCTTGTTGGTTCAAAAGTGATTGTTTATACTGTCCATGAGGCCGTTAGATATCTAATGGCCAAAAAGGATGCCAAGCCTAGGCTGCATCGTTGGATGCTCTTATTACATGAATTTGATCATGAAATCAGAGATAAAAAGGGAGCAGAAAACTTGGTGGCGGATCACTTATCCAGGTTGCCAGTTGAGCACATCACTAAATCCAACAACGATGTGCCAATAAACGACTCTAGACTGGACAAACACCTCATGCTGAACGAGGTTGGACACGGCAAGACCCTCGTTACCGACCCTAAAGGGGTCGGTACCGAGCCATCACCGAGACTGGAGGATGTTAATCACATTAGCAATAGATCATGGCGCATCGATACCATAATCGGGAGGGTCGACACCGAACCACACGAGGTCGTTACCGACGGAAATACAACAGCTCCAAGGTCGACACCGACCCAATCAGATTCGGTAACGACCCAATCAGATTCGGTAACGACCCAGTCAGGTATGTTTTCTCAACACAAACTCATTCCTCTCAATTCAATCCCTTCCTCATCTCTTGCTTCTACTTCTTTTCAATCAATTCATGCTATTAGAGGGTCAAAAGTTTCTTCATGATGTCAAACAGTATTATTGGGATGATCCTTACTTTGTGAAGCAAGAAAGTGATCACCTCTTTAGGCGCTGTATTCGAGAAGAGGAGATAGAGAGTGTGATCCGTCAATGTCACACACTTCCTACCGGTGGCTATGCAAATGGATTCAAAACCACGGCGAAGATTCTTCAAAGTGGCCTCTATTGGCTAACCATTTTTAAGGACGTACAAGCTTATGTGACAGCATGTGATGAATGCCAACGCTCTGGTAACATCACTTGGAGACATGAAAACCCGCTGACCGGGATACTAGAGGTCGAACTATTCGACGTATGGGGCATAGACTTCATGGGACCTTTTCCTGCATCGGGCCCCTACAAATATATCCTGGTTGCGGTTGATTATGTCTCTAAGTGGGTGGAGGCCGTTGCTACATGGACCAATGATGCTAAAACCGTGGCTAAATTTATTAAGACTAACATTTTTCCTAGGTTTGGCGTTCCAAGGGTTCTCATTAGTGATGGTGGATCTCACTTCATAGAGCGGAGTTCTGAAGCACTTTTGGCTAAGTATGAGGTATCAAACTGGGTGGCAACACCATATCATCCCCAAACTAGTGGCCAAGTTGAAGTTTCAAACAGGCAAATTAAGAGCATATTAGAAAAGATGGTGTCCCGCTCAAGGAAGGATTGGTCATCTAAATTGGATGACGCTCTATGGGCTTACGAGACGGCATACAAGACGCCCCTACGCACCACTCCTTACAATTTAGTTTATGGCAAGGCATGCCATTTGCCAATCGAGATGGAGCACAAGGCATTATGGGCTCTCAAAGAGCTCAACATGAACCTCGATGCAGCCGGAGCAAAAAGATTCATGGACTTGCAAGCACTAGAGGAGTTGAGGCTAAAGGCGTACGAGAACGCCGAGATCTACAAGGAGCGCACCAAACGGTGGCATGATCAGAAATTGGTGCCCAAAACTTATGAAGTTGGTGACAAGGTACTTCTCTTCAACTCTAGACTACGTTTATTTCCAAGGAAGCTAAGGACAAGATGGAGTGGGCCATTTGTGGTTCACCACATCTATCCTCACGGAGCGGTAGAGTTGATCGATAACCATGGCGCCATCTTTAAAGTCAACGGCCACCGATTGAAGAAGTTCTATGAGCAACCCGAACCGGACGAAGAGATTAGAGTCACTTGGGCTCTCACAACGTCGGACTAGCCAAGGTAAGTACGTCGGGCTAACGACGTTAAAATAGCGCTTACGGGAGGCAACCCGGTTTTTAGTTTTCGCTTTTCTTTTCTTGTTATTAGATCTTTTTTCATAGCTTTCTTTTGAGTTTTTAGTAGTCTAGAAGTTTGCAAGATAGAATTGTTCGGAACTAACATGGCATAGGAAGTCGGGCTTAGAAAAACGATGAAATACAAGTTGCCCAGGCTCGTTAACGACCTAAGAAGCTCGTTAACGACCTGCGACAACACGCGAAAACGGCAGACGCGGGCGAGGTGAATAACCCTATCTCTTTTATCTTCTATCTCTTTACCTCCCTCACGCCGCCTCTCCCTTCTCCCTCTTCCTATTAAAACCCTCTCAAATCTCCAAATCCCACACCCAAATCTCAAGCCAAATCTTCAAATCTTCAATCAAATCCCACCGAGTTGTTCACCCTCCATCGATCGCACCACCGCCCCCAGTCCCGCTCCATTCCCACGATAACGAGCCTCACTTCTCGAGTTCGTTACCGGCGCACCAAAGCCCTCGTTACCCTTTCCAATTCAATTCTTGCTCTTCAATCCTTCAATCTACGGTATGATTTCTAAATCCTAACTCTTTCTCTTCCAAATTTCATGAATTTTGTGTTTACATTCATATCTAGATCGTGATTCGGTAATTGGGTAGCATATCTATGTTGCATTATGCTTCTATTGCTTTTATTATTGGTGATTGATCTTGATCTATACTTGGTTATTCTTGCTTATTTTGCATTGAAATTATGATAAGAAAAGCATGAAGTAACTTGTTCTTGAATTGATCGATTTTCACCATGAATTTTGGCCCTTATTGACATGTTTAGATAAGGTTTCGAGCAAGTATGGGGTTGCATGTGATAGATTGTGTGGTTTTATGTGGAGTTATGGTTGAAATCATGCTGAAATTATTGGAATTTTTTAGTTTTGGTACTCGGAATAACTTGCGAAGTATTCTCGCCCCGGCTCGTTAACGACCTGAGAAGGTCGGTAACGACCTGTGAAAAGCTCATTGTTGGAACCAAACCCAGACACCTCGTTATTGACCCAATTGGCTCGGTACCGAGGTATGTCGAGAGCATGTTCGAGAGCGAGTATGGGGTTTTCTTTGGTTGGTTTGTGTGGATCTTATCTTGGAAATTCATGGTATTTGCATGCACAAATGGCAAGCACTAGCCGAGCTAACACTAGAGCCAGAAAGAAGAGGACTCAAAGGTCCCCATCTCCTCCACGCATGGACAATGTCATATCGGCTACTTAGGAGCAAGCTAGGATCTTTGACGCCGTCCTTGAAAAGGACCACTTCACCAGGTGGTTCTCGAGGTCAAGCGCTAAGCCATTAGGGATCTACGAGGACGTCAAGCATACTTTTGCCATTCTTGGAATACCTCAACTGTTGAAGAAGGAGGAAACACCGCACTACCCGGCCCTTACCTTCGAGTTCTTAGCCACCCTCCAAACAAGCTTCAAGACCAAGACATCGGTTGGAAGAATCAAGTTCTGGTTAGGCAATATTGACCGCGAGTGCACAATGGCTCAATTTAATGCACTTCTCAAGCTTCCTCACCACTCTAGGGATTACAAGATCAAGAACTTCAAGGTCACCGACACTTGGAGTTACATTTCCGGGGAGGTTGAACCTTCTGCAGTGGCACTTCCAAGGGCAAACATCATCAACCCCATTTTCCGGATCATTCTCCAAGTCTTGGGTGTCACTTTTTGGCCCAAGAAAGAGCTTTCAAGGCCAACACGGTTGGAGGTTGCATGCCTCCGTACCATTCTTTTTGAGGATCTCGCCCCCTTGAACTTGGGGTATGAATGGTTGCAATACGTCGAGAAGTACGGGATCAAGTCAAAAGAAGTATGGTGCGGGAATCCGGTGAGTCTTCTAGCGGAAAACTCGGTGTCAATCTTGAGCGTTATACGCCAAACCGTGCCCAGAAGCTCGACAAAACATATTGGTTCTCCTCCAACATCTTTGTGAGGACCGAAAGAGGGTATGCTACCAAGGTACTTGGCCAAGATGTGTTGCTTACCCGAGACAAGTTTGAGTTGCTTTATGTGCCAAATTGGTATGAGGCTTGGACAAGACATGCATTCCAGTTGGAGAAGAAGCCACAGGATGAGCCGTCATTGAGGGCGTATGAATCAAAGTTCGACAGAGAAGGCGCTGCTATGGATGAAGATGAGGCAATCATGGATTCAACCACGGAGGAACTCGATATCGAGGATGATGACCTCGGTACCGAGGTCCTTGGCGACGACGACAACATCGGGAACAGCCCGCCAGGGCTCGTTAATGATTATTTCGAGGCTACTACCGAGGCCTGCAGCTTCGTTAACGAGCCACCACCTTCGCCTATCGAGCCTCAGTCATATGCAATGATGCCCTATAACTCGGTGATCTATCAAGACCACTTCCAGTCACAGGATCAATACCAACCACCTCCTCAGCCCACCTATTCTGGATCGAGTGTTCCACCTCCATGGGCCAATGATTTATCTTTCCAGATGCAACAGCTCAACCTGCAGTAGACACAGCTCCATCAGAGGATGGATCGGTGGGAGGGTGTCTATGCAGCTCGCATGGCTCTTGATGATGCGAGGCATCAGCAGGCGGATGCTCGTTGGAGGACGATGGAGCAAAGGGTGACAGTTGATGAGGAGCACTAGAGGACCATGTATCAGTTCAAGCACAATTTTGAGCACCATTTTCCACCACCACAATGATGATTCAGCTTTCCAAAGATGTTCTTTTCTGCTTCAGTTTATCTTGTGAGTTTCTTTCTTTTTCCTTATTCTTTTATCCAGAGTTGCATTATTATAGTGGGGACACTGTAATTTTAAGTATGGGGTAGGGAAGGGAAGAAAACTTACTTGCTTGTTTGTTTGTTTTACTTGTTTGTTTGTTTTTGTTTGTTTTGTCTTTTAGTTGTCTTTGTTTGAGAAAAATTGAAAAAAAAATTGAAAAAAATTAAAAATTTCAAAAAGAGTTTTTAGAATGGATAAATGCCCTGTTTTTTGGTTCGATGATAGTTAATTGCTAGCATGATCATGTAATTTCCTTTCAAGCATGTTTTTGATGGTATAGCCTGATTCTTGGTATGAAATTGTTTTTATAGAGGAATAGCATATGATGAAATTGAGCATGTATAACTTTTAGCATGAGTAGTGCAATCCAACAAAAATTGCTACCTTGTGAGTTATTTTTGGCCTTATAGGGAGAATATCAAAAATCCCTCTTCTTTTCTTGTGTGATTTACTCTCTTTATGTATATTATCTTTTGGAATTGTGATGGTTATCTATTTCTTGAGACTTGTATAAAATTTTTAGTTCATTACTTGTGAAAGTCATATGATAGAGAACTTATTTTTATGAGCCTTATTTATCCCTATCCACCCTTTACGTGATCCTTCTTTTTGTCAACCAATTTGAGCTTTAGCCTTTTATTTTCAGCTCCACAAAAATTATTTCCCTAGCCCAGATAAGCTTGACCCTATCCGGGGATTAGGACTTAGTTGGAGAGGTATGTTTTGTAGAGTGAAAAATGTTATGTTTTGGTTCAAAATAAGGGTTTTGGGAAGGGTAGATTGGAAGTCTCTTGTTTTATTTTGTAAAAAGATCTCTTGATAGAAAAAATGCACAAAAATAAGAGGTATTGATGAGAAGAAGAAGAAAATCGAGGAGGAAGTGTAGCTCGGTAACGACCCTTTAGGTCGTTAACGAGGCTGTTCGAGGCTAGTCGAAAAGAAAAAAATGATGAAAAAATGCTGAGAAAGGAGGAAAAGAAAGATGAGGAAAATGTGCATTGTGTTTAAAGTTAAACTAGAGATTCTTTTATGTTTATATGAGGCTTTCTAGGTTTAAAGGTGAATGAAGAAAGAGCATAATGTTTTAGTGAGTTTGGTTTATGTTTATGAGAGTTTGGGTGTATGTGTGAGTTTTTAGGAGTCTTTGATTCCCGTATATTTTTAGCACCACATAGCCAAAATATTTCCATGCCTATTTTTCATTACCAAGCCCCATTACAACCTGGCCGAATGGAAGCTTCTATGAAGTTTTTTTCATTGAGCCTAAGTTCCCTTGATGATTTTTGCTTGTTTTGACAAATCTTAGGTGGAGAGTTTGGTGATATAAGTTCCAATTTCTATGAGTTTTTGCATATAAGATTGAGTTGAGAGATTGAATTTATAAGCCCAAACACTTGAGAGTTGAGTGAAACACACATATCCTTGGTGAGGTTGGATTGTATTTGCTTATGTCTATTAGTGTTTATATATGTGTGATGACGTTAATAGTCATTTGCTATTTTTGCTATGTTTAGATGTTGCTTTTGAGATAATGGCTATTGCTTGATGAGCATGATTGTTTGGTTTTGATTATTGTATAGTGATTGCTTGAGGACAAGCAAGCTTAAGTATGGGGTATTTTGATGTTCATGTTTTTAGTCTGGTTTTAGGTGTCTTTGTTAGGTTGTTTAGTTTAGTTTTAGTAGGTTTTAGAGTTAGTTTTGTATGTTTTTGGATAAGTTTACATATTTTGTCAAAAGTATGGAAGCTACTCCATTTTGTGTCTTTTTGTAGGTTTTAGAGCGGAAAGGAGCATTTTCAAGAGAAGCTGAAGTGAAGTGGTGGAGAGCGGAATGCATAGAAGAGGAGAAAGAAGAGTGCATGTGAAGATCAAGTTAAAGTCCAAGGAAAGTTAAGGAAAGAGTTCGAAATAAGCCAAAACAGAAAGCTCGTTAACGACCTCTGAGGGTCGTTACCGAGCTGTAATCAGAGTTTTTGCAAAGGAGGTCAGCAAGTCTCTACCGATCCTGTGCAGGTCGTTAACGAGGTGACCTGTGTCGGTAGAGCACAGCCGACTTTCGGGATTTATATCTTTTATCTTGTTACCTTTTAAGTTGGGTAAGTTTTTATCTTTTAGATCTTTTATTAGATAGCTTTCTTAGTATAAATACCCTTGTTCTAAGCCTAGACAAAGGGGGATTCGATTAGTTTTAGGAGAGAAGTCGAGAGAGAGAGAGAGAACTCAGACTGTTTCCGATCGAGAGAGAGGAGGGATTTTGGGTTCGTTAATCAAGCTTCTTGTTCGTTGTTCTTAGTTGTTTTCGGATTCCGCAAGTATTTGTAAGACGATATTTCTTTTAATTTCAAGTAAGTTTTGCTTTTCAATGTTCTCTTTGATTAAAGTTGTTTGCTTTGATTCAATGAAGAGTGAGTAGTTTTCTTATCGAGGGCCGGGGTTGAAGCCCGACAAAACTCGCCCCGCTGTCAAGACAACTCCATTTTGACTTATTATTAATATTAATAATCTATGGTTAAAATTTATTAAAATAATCATACCTCTTTATTTAATCCCAAAGTTAAAACAATATTATTAAAATATTGGTAAACCTTAAATAATTACATGCAAGGTGACAAAGTTTATTAAAGGTCATTTTATATATTGCATGCAAATAATTTAATCAATTTATTTAACTTGGTAAGAATATTATTTCTATGTTTCTTTATTAAGACAAAGATTCTATTGATACCTTGCATATAGGAGTAGTTTAGATGCATGTTTTATATATGTTTTAGCTAGTTTTAGGTTGGTTTTTATCTAGTTTTTAGGTTTTTGTATTGTCGGGTAGATTGCGCTTGTTTGCTCGGTTTTACAAGTTTTTAGGTTTATGAGCAACAGCGGGGCGAGTTTTGATTGACCATGGCGGTGGTAGACGAGCTAAAGGAAGCTAGGAGGTGGTACAAAGAAGCAATGGAGTTGGAAGAAGTGAAAATGAAGGGCAAGAAACAAGAGCAATTGCGCTGGATGCAACCCGGAATGTAAGTCGAGCAATTCCAACAGAATGCACATTACGCTGGTTGACAATTGCGCGGCCGAGCAATTGGCAACCCGAGCAATCGGGGATTTCACGCGGACGTCTTGGGCTGAAGAATTGGGCCGACTTTTGGGCTTGGGTTATATCTTCTGAGTAGTGGCTTAATGATAGACTTTTTTAGGGTTATTTTAGAAGACATATATAAACTTATGTTAGTTTATTTTTCTCATAACTTTTATCAGACTTTTGGAGGCTAGATTTTTCTCTCAAGAGAGCAACTTTGAAACTCTTGTAAGTTTGTTTTTAATTTAATTATGCATTGCTAATTCATTGTGTTTGACTAGTTATTGAAATCATAGATTGCATACTATTGTGAGGTTTGATTGATTCTCAACAACTTGAGTAGGTTTTATTCCCTATGCTTAATTGAATCAGAATTATTCTAGGATTTTGTTATCTTGATCACCTAATAGAATTTCTAGGTTAATTTACAACTAATCTGATTAATGCCCGTTCGGGGTTGATTAGATAAAGTAGTATCTATAATTGTTTAGACCCGTTCGGGCTATTCAATTGTAGAAGGGAATAAATCCACAAATAACTTAGATGTCTGTTTGCTCTAAGTGTTTGTTTCTATTGATAACTTGAGTTCTTGAGCTCTTTGGAGATAGATTTTAGAGGTGAAGGGGAATGCAAATTTTTGTTGGGAGGAACAAGGAGGAAGAAGACCTTGAGGCAGGTCAACAATGTGTTTGGGTTCTGTAATTTCTCGGGGCATGATGTTGTGCTGAATGAAAATGGTGCTACATGGGCTGATAAACATTTCTGGAGGTCCATAATAGGGAGACCCACCTATGAGCCAACCAAAGAAAAGGCTTCTCCCATTACTCACCCCGCAATTCGAGTCTTTCAGAGATTCATAGCCTGTACTCTGAATGGGAGGGGTGATGGTGGAAACAACTGCCCTAAGAAGGATGTTGCTGTGTTGGGCACCTGTTTGAAAAGGAAGAAACTAAACTTGGGTGCAATGCTGATGCATCATTTGGATCATGTTGGAAACAAGGGGGTGGATCCATTTGTATTGGAGGGATTGTGACCTATCTAGCTAGGCATTTCGGAGTTGATCTTAACAGGCTAGTGGTTGATATTTCACCTTTGGCTATGGACTTCACCATGTTCACTAGGATGGGTGCTTTATACAAGTACATGAACTCTTTCTATTGGGCGATTGGGGATTCTAAGAGGGTGATGAAGCTCCCTGATGGAGCGAGAGTAATGATTGGAAATAGCCTGGGGAATTGGTTTGTTGCAGTCCAGGCTGGTGACCTAGAGTTGAGTGATGTGAAGGGCCCTGCTAGGGGTAAAAAGAAGACTCCAGTTGTAATTCAAGAGGAGTCTGATGAAGAAGAGGGGAATGATGAGGACTTTATTATGGCTGAAGGGGAAGAAGAATCTGATGAAGATGAAGAATCTGAGGAGGATGAGTCTGAGGAAGAAGACCAACAACGATAGTTTGATCCATCTTTGCCTGCTGGGGGTGGTCCTTACTATTCTGATGCTCAGTTCAGTCAGATGATGGAGATGATGAGGCAGATGCAAGTGGACAACACACAACGATACAATGATATGCCCTCCCACATCGATCAGAGCTATCGGAACATGAGAGGATATGTGAATGAGAGGTTTACCTCTTATCAGACTCACCAGGATCAGCAGCTTGCTGCGTATTAGGCCCGCCAGGATGAGCAGTTCAGGCTGCTCAATGCTAGATTAGATGGGTGGAGTTTTGCGGGCTATCCACCACACCAGTCTTATCCTCAGTATGCTTTTTCCGACCCGCCATATCCTCAGTTTCCACCGTATATGCCACCTCCTTCTGAGTACCCGCCGCCGCCGCCACCACAGGATTACCCGCCAGACAACTAGAGTTTTGTGAGTTTTCTCTTTCTCTTTACTTTTTACTATTCTTTGGGGACAAAGTATGTTTTAAGCATGGGGGAAGGGAATTACTTTTGCATTGCATATAGTTGCATATAGTTTAGGTCATATTTAAAATTTTGGCATGCATTGATTAAAATCTTGAAAAATGAAAACAAATCAGAAAAATTAAAAAAAACAAAAATATTGCATTTAGGTTCTTATTTCCTCATTGTTTAATTCCTCTTGTTTTTCTATGCTAAGTATGAGTCATAACCCATGTTTTGCATGATTTGCTGAAGCTTATATGATATGAGCACGATCTTTGATTAATTACTTTGACTATAGGACCGAGCATGTATATAGCTTGAGTATTTGATTCATTCTGAAGTTCTAGACAAAAATTAGCCTTGTGAGATTTTTTGCCTTTCATGATTATATTTGTTCTCTACATTCTTGAGTGTGTCACCATGATTATCTAGCTCTAGAACTTGCGTTATGGCTCTTTTTCAAGGATGCTTTATATGATTGAATGCATGACATTAAAATGATAAAGGCAATGTTTCTTTATAGCCTATTATTTCTCTTCCTACCTTACAAGATCCATGTTTTGACACCCCACTTATTTGAGCTTTAAGCCTATTTTTATAGCTCCACAAAATAATCACTAGCCTAATAAGCTTGACCCATCTGGGATTTAGGACTATAGGTTGGTTTTGTTTTGTTTGAGTTGGATATAAGTATGGGGGAAGTTGGAAGAAACGTGGAAAAGAGGAAAAACAACTCTAGTGTGCAAAGTGAAAAAAAAAATGAAGGTGAAAGATAAGTGCAAAGAAAGAAAAAGTGAGCTTGAAAGGTTAGTAACCTTCATAAAGTGTAAGAAGAGTTGAAAAGAGGCAAAGTGAAAAAAAGTGAGAAGAAAGAAAGAAGAAACAAAGAGCTCTGATGTGTAAATAGAGTTGGTGAAGGAAGTTGGGAAGTATTATAGGAAGAAAAAGTGTGAAATTTGGGTTTAGGATTAGTTCTTTATCCCGGATTTAGCACCACAAGCGAAATACGATCCCTTCCAAATTTCTCTTTACCTTGGCCCCATTACATCCCTTAAAAAGACCTCATGATTTTTGTTATGTATTTAATCCACATCGGTGGAGATTTAGGATGTTGATGCAAGCTTATGGTAGTCTAGTTTTCATGGTTGATTTTGAGTGAAACACATCCTTAAACACTTGAGAGTAAGAGTGCAAACACATTTACCTTGGTGAGGTCTAGAATGAATGAAAGGTCTTTGCTCTTTGCTTGTTATAATGCATGTTAGGAAATCTTGGTCGGGTTTTTAATTATATGTGAAATGCTTGTTTGATTTGAGATGGATGTATGATTGCATTTCTGTGGTGTGAGTTGGATTTATGTCTTGCTTGAGGACAAGCAAGGGTTAAGCATGGGGGAATTTGATAGCTTGCATATAGGAGTAGTTTAGATGCATGTTTTATATATGTTTTAGCTAGTTTTAGGTTGGTTTTTATCTAGCTTTTAGGTTTTTGTATTGTTAGGTAGATTGCGCTTGATTGCTCGGTTTTGCAGGTTTTTAGGTTTATGAGAAACAGCGGGGCGAGTTTTGATTGACCATGGCGGTGGTAGACGAGCTAAAGGAAGCTAGGAGGTGGTACAAAGAAGTAATGGAGTTGGAAGAAGTGAAAGTGAAGGGCAAGAAACAAGAGCAATTGCGCTGGATGCAACTCAGAATGTAAGCTGAGCAATTCCTACTGAATGCATATTACGCTAGTTGACAATTGCGCGGCCGAGCAATTGGCAACCCGAGCAATCGGGGATTTCACGAGGACGTCTTGGGCTGAAGAATTGGGCCAAATTTTGGGCTTGGGTTATATCTTCCGAGTAGTGGCTTAATAATAGACTTTTGAGGGTTATTTTAGAAGACATATATAAGCTTATGTTAGTTTATTTTTCTCATAACTTTTATAAGACTTTTGGAGGCTAGGTTTTTCTCTCAAGAGAGCAACTTTGAAACTCTTGTAAGTTTGTTTTTAATTTAATTATGCATTGCTAATTCATTGTGTTTGACTAGTTATTGAAATCATAGATTGCATACTATTGTGAGGTTTGATTGATTCTCAACAACTTGAGTAGGTTTTATTCCCTGTGCTTAATTGAATCAGAATTATTCTAGGGTTTTGTTATCTTGATCACCTAATAGAATTTCTAGGTTAATTTACAACTAATCTGATTAATGCTCGTTCGGGGTTGATTAGATAAAGTAGCATCTATAATTGTTTAGACCCTTTCGTGCTATTCAATTGTAAAAGGGAATAAATCCACAAATAACTTAGATGTCTGTTTGCACTAAGTGTTTGTTTCTATTGATAACTTGACTCGTAAAGTTGTTGTTTATTTGAATCTAGACGTTGTTTTAGGTTGTTAAATGATTAGGGTTGTTTAGACTGTTAGTTCTTTCAACTAGAATTGAAGTTTGGGTCATAATCCTTTGTAGGAGTATAATCCACAATAGATTATTCAAGTGAATTGATAATCAAGAGAATCAATGATCAATAAGCATATCTATGATGAATTTTACTAGTTGAACACGTTTTTCTCATATTTGTTAAACATAATCATATTTGCATTCATAGTTAGTTTTCAATTTTGCATATTAGATTAGACTTTCAATCATAACCCCCCCCCCCCTTTAGTTCTATTACTTGGCACGCAAGTAAAAGCATAAATACACGAGTCTCTGTGCGATCGACCCTTGCTTACCACTCTACTCAGATTGGTTAAGTCAGGATTCTTTGATAGGTAAACGACTGAAAAATACCTCATCATCTATTAACAAGCCTTGTTTTATTTAATTTCCTTATTTTAAGCTATTTCTCTTAAATAAAAGAAGAAGATGCCTAAGTCAATATTATTAAAAAAATTAGATTAAACATGCTCAAAATCACTTTTATAAGTCCTAAAAATTATTAGGATCTATTTTATAGTTTATAAAAATATTTTCCCTTAAATCTTATGCATGCAAATTAATTAAGTACATCAATTCCTCTTTAATAGCTCATTTTTAGAATTTATTCAATTAATTAAAATAAATAGTATATATATAAAAATTATTTTATAATAAGATATTAATTAGAATATGAGTCGGAAAATTATACCAAGCGAAAATAAGAGTGGAATAGGCACGGAAAACGAGATGGGCGGACTTTTGGGCTAACTCCTTTCTATTTTTTCCCAATAATATTCTGATGGGTAAAAGAATGGATGGACGTACTGATTCAGCCCAACAGAAGCCCAAATCTACACAAGAAGGCCATCTTGCTTCTTCTTCTACCTTTTACGTGAACTGAGGGCATACCTTGAGCAGTGCACCAGTGGTGGGGTGGACGATTGCTGGACGGCGGCCTCCTGGGTTGGTGGCGGACTCCTGGCGGCAGCGCGCGATGTGGGGGAATGGTTGTCCGGCGAGATGGTGGTGATTCGGTGGCCACGGGAAAGGAAGAAAGGATTTGGGGGGATTTTGTATAAAAATTTCAGATTTGGGAAAAAATGTAATCTGGATTTTTAGGCTTAAAATTGGACTAATTTAAGATGTAGGAGTAGCGAAAATGTTGTTTAATCTACCCTTGCTCTTACCATTATTTATAGTGGAGGAAAGGAGCCTCTCAAACCACCACCATGGAAGTTTGACCTCTTATGGAAGAGTAGGTAACGCTCCATTGGTTGCATGGAGGGGTGGATTGTAATGGAAGGGATGAGAGGATTGGTGAGAATGGAGGTGGAGAGGAAAAGAGGTGAAAATGGTGAGTATTGGATGTACATCAAATCACCATTTGAAAGCTTTGAAGAAAGAAGGGAATACATTAAAAGGTTTCCATTAAGTGACAAGGATTACTTGTTAGCATAGCGGAAAAAGGGAGTATGTGTTTGTGAGAAAATGCAAGAGCTCTTGGGTTCGAGTCTCACATCTCGTATTTTTATTTTTAGCTCATTCTCCTTATTTTTATTTAGGATTTAATTTAAATGTGAAATTAAATTGCAATATTATTTCTCCTTATTTATTTAAAATTATTATTTGCCAAAGAAGCTAAAGTTTTATAACTTTTAAATTTATATTATGAAAATCATAATAATAAAGGAATCCTCTATCTTAGAGAATTAATTTAAATAAATAAATAAATAAATAAATTTAACCGTTTCTTTTTATATAGAAATAGCGGTTATTACAATAGTACCCCCTTAAAAATAGTTTCATCCCCGAAACTAGGAAAAACTTGGGGCGGTACAAAGACATAACATGAAAAGCTACTAACGCTCGCAACTGTGAGGAAACAACAAAGGGTCTAGTACCCCCTTAAAGAACATTTCGTTCTTTAGTTAAGATAACTGTACACGTAGAAGAATTACTATTGTACCTTTTTCTTAAGGAATCGTTACGTTAGTATTCCTTAGAAAGATTCCCACATTTGAACTTATGTGGTTTAACGAAATCAAGGGATAGGAATGGAAATCGAATTGGTCTTGCTAGCAAAGCAGGCGGGGCCGAGCAGTTTTATCCATTAGTTTGGGTCATACCTATGGAAGTTCTGGGTTGACCTTCCCAAACATAAAAGTTGGATTGCCTATAGAATAAGCATCCTTATTGAAACGAGCACTTAAGTGCTTCTAGGAAGTGAGTAAGAAAATGACTAATCCATTCTATACTTCTAGAATAGAATCATTGCAGAAGAATTCTTTTAAGATGGATATTTGATAACTGTCGAGATGGAATCGAAGTTTGAATATGTGAAAACCATGCCTTGGAAGAAGGATCTCGAATTACGGTTTCTAAAGAGGTTACTATTGGGATAGGCGATGGTTATATCACAAGAGGAAGTAATCATCTTTACGATGTCGTTTCCGAATATATTACCTATCAAGAAGTAGAACGAGCGCCCTTCTATATTGTACGTTTTAATTCCTATAAGAAAGTAATATTTTTAAACAAGATTGAAATCGAAGAACTAAGTGGTTTCATTTCACCAATGTGATCAGTATCGGGGAAACTACCTCCAACATAATCCTTTGATATATGCCTTCACAGGAATATGACCTGAACTTCTACCTCAACCATGTGATCAAGATGGGAGATAGAAATTCATCCTTATTCACCACTGTGAACCATATACTTAAAATGTTTAGTTATTTAAACTTATGATATTAACTGCCATAGTTCGACAACTCAACACGATTGAAAAAATATCTCTTGAAGTGGTAAGAGTAATTCGCATCTGAGAAGATGGAATGACTTCCATAATCTCGTAATCGAAACTTAGCAGTTGAAATAGTGCTTTCGTAAAGAAAGTACCAACGAAAGTCTTCAAGGCGGCTATGATAGCATAGCAGAATTCAAGGTATAACACTTTCCGAAAGAATATAGTTGATAATAATATTGGAATTATTCAACTATGCTTCGATTATAACCGAGGTTGAGATTCTAATGTCAACCCTACAACTTATGTCACAAGTACCCTAATTTGGACATATTTAGATTACACAGGAAAGGATAAGCTATTATATTTGCTCATTGCGTCTATCGTTGAACTTCTCCATGGCTTGGTGGTTGGACTTATCCACTTATGATGGCGGAAACTTTTGGGCTTCGGGGGAAACTTCAAAACATGAGTATTGCAATAATTGGTTAAAATTTGTGGCTTTTTTCTCGGCACACTTAGTCCTTTAACCTCTAGGGTATAAGAGATCATTAAGTCTCTCATATCTCATAGCATAAGAGAGGAACGATCCATCATTTAGTCTTAAACCTTTCCTAGCTCAACATGAGATGCTTTGCTTGATTATAATTTTCTTGCCATTCACTAACTCCTCTCCGAGTTGTAGAGCGACAATATGCACCCTTTTTGTTTTAGTGTAATTAATACCTCTCAAATATTTCCACGTAAGAGAACTAGTAGTGATTGTGGTTGACGTTCCAATTCCTCCATAGGCATCAAACTTCCTTGACATGAATGTCTTTTAGTGTCCTTGTAAAGCTAGACACATTTACTTGAGGTGAATATGGCATCATTTGCAACTCTATTTGCAATTTGGTCAGTTCCAATTGTGCTTGCTTCTTTCGGTGGAACAAAAGAGATTGCTTCATGCATCATCTCCTTTGCCAAACTTCTCAATGCTTCTTTTGTCACATCATCCAACAGTATTGGCGTACTAGGGTCCATCACGCGGCGATTTCCTTGCTCTTTCTTTGGAAAATTTTGAACATCATTCGTACCCGAACTTGAATGCTATTCAGGGGAATTCTATTGTTGGTTCCTTTCGGTTTGACCATTTGAAATAAGAATCGACAAATTGTTCCCAACAATTGTCATTCATTCGTGGATAGAGTAGGCACTTGGGTTATTGAAGCAAAAGTTAATGCTTTGTTGTAATACCTTCAAAAGGTTGGTTCCAAAGTATACGCTCATTTAGGGAAGGGAAGATAGTTATAGTAAAGTGCAACAAACTAGGCAACCTAATAGCGGAATTAACGGTTGGAAGTAATAACATCAAATATGGCAGAGGTAACTACTTCAAATGCGATGAATCGGGACGTGTGTCCACAAACTGTCTTAGTAATGAAGCAACCTTATGGCCTATTAGGCCTATTGGGGCAACTTAGACAACTTACAATCCATGTCCAAAAATCTTGGTCCTAACAACTTCCTTTCTAACTTCATCTTATCGTCGAATCGACTTATCAAAATGGTGGAGAAGAATGTTCGTGATGTGGCTTTCACATTCACGATAGCCTTATTATGGTTGGTTTATTTGATTGACAGTCATTAGATATCATGCTAAGATTACATATGTTGATTGAGCAAGTCACTTCTACTTGTAGGTATTTGCAGATGAATATAATAGTCATTGGTCAGAATTCTCGACCACTCCTTTATCATCAGACCATTGTTTGTCCCTTCACATACCTCTGGATAATCTGTTTCGAGATCGGACTAGATGGAGACATGTTAGATCCTTAGTTGACTAAGCCTTCCTTGGTATCCTCTTTGGAAATTTCTATCTTCCCATGAGTCACTGGCTCATTAAGTTTGGCTCTTATGGAAACATAAGCATTACCTTTAGTTGGCATGCCTTCTTCTAATTCCCAATGAACTTATTTTCCATTACAACCATTTTCTGCAGATGGCTAACGATCGTGATTCATATAAAATATCCGCAATTCTATATTTGAAGAAGGATATAGTTGCTTTTGTTAACTCACAAGTATAGGAAAGAAATGAAGCACAAGTTCAGAGAAGAGGGGAAACTTTTTTATTAGATCTCTTATGGAACCGGATTACAAAGGCTTTATATAATAAGCCATAACACTAAGGACGGAAAGAACTACTACCAACTCGACTATTCAAGAACAAAATGGATAGTCAAGTGAAGTGGACTACTTAGAGTTTCACACTTCTTAATGATAAGAGCCAAATTTTAGGCCTAGGGTGTGCTTGGGAAATAAAATTTGTCCAAAATCCTTCGTCGAACAAACTTTCGTCAAGGGCTCCTCCCTCGTGGTTCAACAACAATTGGGCCTGCTCGATGAGTCGACGGGTTGCAGTTATATAGCCACAATTGAAGACAAGACGAGTATGAAGTTGAGCGTTCTCGTTTTGGTAGGACCTCAGTTTTTTTCCAACCACACTTCCTTACGCTGGAGGAGATAGTCGTAATTTGGCTGCGAACCCTCGTTGGGTTTGGGCCACTACTTGTAGATGGGTTTCTTATTTGATCAATTGCTTGGTGAAGGGATGACTCCCCTTGAGTCCAGTTAGCCCATTCACCCATTTGATAGACCATTGAAGTTGGACTTGATTGGTCACGAAGTGAATCATTAACTCCTTTCTCGAGGTGTTCCTCTTCGGGGCTCTCCTCCTCGAGATTCACCTTGCGTGCATTTTCATGCATTTCCTCTCGTAGTACTAGCTCGGGGTTATCCTCGGGGTTTCCATATGGAAAAAGAGGCCATTGAGAAAAAGTCTCATCAAGCCTTTGAGCAGCTTTTCTAGCTTCGTCCCTGATTCGGGTTAGACTTCTAGTGAGTACCATTTCTGTAGAGAAGAGAGAGGCGTTTATATAGAATATCTTTTGATTCTATGTGACGAAGATATTGGAAGGAAGTTTTAAAATTTGAAAACATAATTTTCATTTTAAACACATGTACATCCTTAAAAAATTCTAACGGTTTTAAAGTCTCTATTAAAAGCTCATTTATATGACTTTACATGAAAAGACGAACTTTTAAAGTAGAAAATTTTATTTCATGTATGACATGAAGTACTTCTAAACCTTGCAAGGAGAGGTTAAAGATTTTTAATTATAGCTTCTATCTCAGGTTTTGGGGAATTCCTATTATCATTTAAAGAAAATTCTTTGAATCTTAATTCTTCGATTATAGGAAAATTTGTGAACTTATTTTTTTTAAAAAAATAAAGTGTATAGATAAGAATTTGGTATGATAACTCTTTAGTAGAACTTGGTTTTTAAAACTTTCGAATAAGACTTTGTAAATAGAATGATTCTGGCTGTAGGAACTTATAGTCTTAGGATTTCTACTTATCAGTTACTCTTATATGAGTTTTGACTTAAACTTTCACTGAAAGTGGATAACTTTAGAAATTTCTTTAAAATACTTGGAGGAAATTTTTATTCTTGAAATAGATCAAGTAAAACTTGAAACTTGGGAAAAGAATTCTAACTTACACATCTTTCCTAAAAGATTTTTAAAGTTCTTAAGAAGAATGTCTAACTCATGAACTTTATTTTAAAGACTTATTTCTTAAAGTTGAAAGAGAAAAAAAAAAATTTAAGACGAAAGTTTTCAGTTTGAAAACAAAGACTTTCGGTTTTGAAAACAAAATGTTCGGCTCTGATACAATAGTTGTAACACCCCTATTTTGCAACACTGGGTATTACCGCCAGTGACCTCGGATTTTACCTTCCAAAGTCACCCAAGTCTTTAAATAATTTATTGAGAATATAATTAAAGAAGAAATTGACTAAATGCGGAATTTTATTCATTGATAAGAACTTTCGTTCATTACATTGAGAGTCGTTTTACAAATGATGTAGCAGCGGAAAGTGAAGCCCCTATTAAAAAGAGTTGAAAAGACGTATTTAAAAAAATACAAGTATGTTTCTCCAAGACAAATCATATGATGATGATTTGTTTGGTTAAAAATAGAAGAATTGGTGCACTATCTTTTGAATGCTTTGCTCTTTGAAAATTCCTTCCTTCCTTCAACGTCGTCTTGCCTTGACCTTCTATCCTTGCATAACTCTTCTCAAGCCTTCTAGACTTTGTCTTCAAAACTTCGATGTGAAACTTCCTAGAGTCTGGAATTTGTCGCGAAGGGAGAGAAATACCAAGCAAAAATGCGGAAATAGCGGAATTAGTCTAAGGAGACTAAGAAAGTGAGAATGGAAATTCTCAAGAGTATTATGGTAATTTAAAATATTCGAGAGATATTATCGGAATGTGTTTTTAGATATAGAACTTTATGTGGGGCTTATCGGAACGGAAAGGAGTATATCTCGAGATGAGATAACTCGTTAATCGAGAGAAGAACTACGAGATTGTAGACTTCTTAAAGTAGAAAGTATGTTGGGAACGTTATTAATTCATACAAGTTTTGAAAACCTCACTCGCCCTTGTCGGACCTCAACCAACCTCATCTCATTCGGTGCTCCAGCTAAGGGAGGTGGCTCGAAGGCGCTTAAGTACCCGCCCACCTTAGACAAGCCCGAATAAGCATTCAGATTGGAAAGACGATCGTTTCAAGAACCGAGAGCCGGGTGGTCTTCCAAGTAAGTTGTACTATTCCGACCCGGTTTTAGTTTCTTTTAAATGTGCTTTGGTACTTATCTTGTGTCGTGATAAAACTTTCACTTACGTTAATGATTTTTAAGAGTGTGGGGTCCCATGAAAGGGCCGAAGTCCACTTAAAGGAAATGAAGGAATTTCAGGCCTCTTTCATCATGAGTGTTCAGGCCTCTTTCATCATGAGTGTGCAGACCTCTTTCATCCTGAGTGTGCAAGCCTCTTTCATCCTGAGGATATCGGGCCTCTTTCATCCCAAGTATATAGGCATCTAGCTAGTGCATAATATAATATCGCCTACGCTAATTCATAACGAATCTCGAAATGAGATTGAAACAAACAAGGCCACAAATCATCGGTCCTAGAGTTCAGTACTAGCGTAGTACGAATCATAATAACAATATATCGTTATTTCTAAGTAAATGAATAAACCTAAGTTCATTCAATTTAATAAACATGTAGTTCCCAACATAGAAGAATTTCCTTAACGGAAACGAAATATATATATATATATATCTAAAGGTTACAAGGGAGAATATCCACTTGCCTTAGCTTTGCAACCGTTTACGATCGAATGAAACGGAAACTAGATGGCTTAGCCGGAACGGAGGCTTCGACCTAACGATAAGAGAGATAGCGAGAGAATTTTTGTTAAAATTCCTTATCTCTTTTAAGGTTTTATTTTCTCTTATTTTCATTTTCATAAGAGACTTTATAAAACTAAATTATTAAAATAATAATTTAGGCGGAGGTGTTAAATAATAATATTCTTGATTATTATTTCTTTAATTGTCATATCGCAAGAGTACTTTATAAAAATATTTATATTTAGATACAATATTATATGAGAGTCAAGACAACTCCTTTATGACTTATTATTGATATTAATAATCTATGGTTAAAATTTATTAAAATAATCATACCTCTTTATTTAATCCCAAAAACAATATTATTAAAATATTGGTAAACCTTAAATAATTACATGCAAGGTGACAAAGTTCATTAAAGGCCATTTTATATATTGCATGCAAATACTTTAATCAATTTATTTAACTTGGGAAGAATATTATTTCTATGTTTCTTTATTAAGACAAAGATTCTTAAAACATTTTCCAAAATTATTATTAAGGTCTTTAAGTTGGCATGCAAGGGTGAAAAAAAGATTATGAAAAGTCTTTTTAATCCTCCAACGATTATATGTCTTGATTTAAGTTATTTAAGTCCATTATTATTCTTATTAAATACTTTACTGACTTATTCATATATAACTTAATCAAAGGCTTTTTACAATATTAAAAGACATGAAATGCTATTTTCTATTAACAAGCCTTGTTTTATTTAATTCCTTATTTTAAGCTATTTCTCTTAAATAAAAGAAGAAGATGCCTGTGTCAATATTATTAAAAAAATTAGATTAAACATGCTCAAAATCACTTTTATAACTCCTAAAAATTATTAGGATCTATTTTATAGTTTACAAAAATATTTTCCCTTAAATCTTATGCATGCAAATAATTTAAGTACATAAATTCCTCTTTAATAGCTCATTTTTAGTATTTATTCATTAATTTAAATAAATAGTATATATATAGAAATTATTTTATAATAAGATATTAATTAGAATATGAGTCGGAAAATTATACCGAGCGAAAACGAGAGCGGAATAGGCACGGAAAACAAGATGGGCGG
This sequence comes from Fallopia convolvulus, assembly GCA_964016875.1. NCBI lineage: Eukaryota > Viridiplantae > Streptophyta > Magnoliopsida > Caryophyllales > Polygonaceae > Fallopia > Fallopia convolvulus. The sequence goes on along the minus strand of OZ024723.1, from coordinate 40,342,753 downwards.
ACTTTTAGGCTAACTCCTTTCTATTTTTTTCCCAATAATATTCTGATGGGTAAAAAAAATGGATGGGCCTACTGATTCAGCCCGACAGAAGCCCAAATCTACACGAGAAGGCCCATCTTGCTTCTTCTTCTTCTACCTTTTACGTGAACTGAGGGCATAGCCTGAGCAGTGCACCGGTGGTGGGGCGGGCAACTGCTAGACGGCGGCCTCCTGGGCTGGTGGCGGACTCCTGGCGGCGGCGCATGGCGTGGGGAATGGTGGTTTGGCGAGATGGTGGTGATTCGGTGGCCACGGGAGAGGAAGAAAGGATTTTGGGGGATTTTGTATAAAAATTTCAGATTTGGGAAAAAATGTAATCTGGATTTTTAGGCTTAAAATTGGACGAATTTAAGATGTAGAAGTAGAGAAAATGTTGTGTGTAATCTACCCTTGCTCTTACCATTATTTATAGTGGAGGAAAGGAGCCTCTCAAACCACCACCATGGAAGTTTGACCTCTTAAGGAAGAGGAGGTAACACTCCATTGGTTGCATGGAGGGGTGGATTGTAATGGAAGGGATGAGAGGATTGGTGAGAATGGAGGTGGAGAGGAAGGGTGGTTGGAGGAGAAAAGAGGTGAAAATGGTGAGTATTGGATGTACGTCAAATCACCATTTGAAAGCTTTGAAGAAAGAAGGGAATAAAGTAAAAGATTTTCATTAAGTGACAAGGATTACTTGATAGCATAGCGAAAAAAGGGAGTGTGTGTTTGTGAGAAAATGCAAGAGCTATTGGGTTCGAGTCTCACCTCTCGTATTTTTATTTTTAGCTCATTCTCCTTATTTTTGTTTATGATTTAATTTAAATGAGAAATTAAATTGCAATATTATTTCTCCTTATTTATTTAAAAAATTTATTTTCCAAAGAAGATAAAGTTTTTTATAAATTTTAAATTTATATTATGAAAATCATCATAATGAAGGAATCCTCTATCTTAGAGAATTAATTTAAATAAATAATTTAATTGTTTCTTTTTATATAGAAATAGCGGTTATTACAATTATAGACTTTGCTATATTTTTATAATAAATAGATCATGACATTTGATTATAACCTTGCTCATGATAATATTTGATAAGTTGGAAAAAGGTTTAATAATGGTTAAAATATGCTTGCATGTTAAAATTAGCTTTGTCACATAAACTTTTGGATTTAAAATAAAGTTTGACTTTAGAAATAATAAAAAACATGCAAATCATATTTTAAGTATATTTTTAATTGTTGCATATGGTTTAGAAAGGAATGTCTGCAAATTTTAAGTATATTTTTAATGCAAATCATATTTTAAGTATAACATATTAAGTCGTATCGCGCAATACCTATCTTCCTACGACTTTAAGGATCATGATCTATTGTCTGCTCCTACTCGGAGGAGGGACGTGTGCACCCTAGCTAGGTGTCGGAACTCCATTCCAGTAAGTGGTACGTCGGCCCATTCATGGCCCCCAACACTCTTAAAAATCGTTAACTAATGTGAAAGTTTTTTATCACGAAAGAAAGTAAGTGCTAATGCACCTTAAAAGAAAACAAAACCGGACCGGTCTCAAATGATCGATCCGGCTCTCGGTTCGCAAGGGCGCGAGAGGTTTTCTAGAAACTTGCGTGTAATTAACGTTCCCCAACATTTGTTCTATTCTAAGACGTCCTAGAAATCTCGTAGTTCGTTCTTTCGGTTTAAGAGTTATCTCATCTCGAGATTCACTCATTTCTGTTATTAATAGCTCCACTTAAAGTATACACTTCTCGAAACACATCTCGATTACCTCGTAATAAGTTTGATACTTTGCGAAACTACCTTAAGGATGTCCGTTCTCGCTTGCTTAGTCTCTTTAGACTAATTCTATTTTTCCGCATTTCTGCCTGGCATTTTCCGCCCTTCGCGCCAAATGCCAGAATCCAGGAAACCTCCACCAAAGGCGTAAAGGACGAAGATCAATCAAGTGAAGGAAGGAAGGACGGTTTTAAACCAAGTATGGTGTTTTGCTCACTTTTGGGTCACTCTACGCTTATGCAAAAACAATGTTATTTTAATTTCCGCTACCTAACGACCCTTAAGGTTTTATGTTTTGCTAAACTAAACCATGGTATGTAATTAATACTTCTAAAGTCTCATATATGAGCAACTCTTCTAATTGTAATAACTTTATAATTCCGCATGCTTTTATTTAACTTAATACCTTATAAAGCCTTGGGTGACTTTGGATGGTAAAATCCGAGGTCACTGGCGGTAACACCTATCGTTGCAAAATAGGGGTGTTACACTAACTCTCTAAAGGACGAGGTCCTAACTCTCAAAAGGACGAGGTCCTAACTCTCAAAAGTACGAGGCTCTAACTCTCTAAAGGACGAGGCCCTAACTCTCTAAAGGACGAGGTCCTAACTCTCAAAAGGACGAGGTTCTAACTCTCTAAAGAACGAGGTCCTAACTCTCTACAGGGATAAGGTCCTAATTCTTTAAAGTGCGCCCAACCCGAACGAGGCTCGAGGTAGGCGCCTAATCTCGACTTCAGGGGGCGAAGCCCTTACTCCCTTTGCAAAGTGCGCTCTGTCTACCCGATTCGGGGTTTAGACCGCGTTGCATATATATAATCGATAAAGTAGAAGCATCTTATGCAAGTCTGCGAACCTGTTTATTGTCTTGTTGCCCTCGTGGAACGAGAACACCAAGCCAAGGGGTTGTGAGGGTGCGCAAAATAATCGTTAAAGTAATTAAGGGCAAATTTTACAAGTATAAGAAGGAGAAGAGATAACACGTCGCGTTACATGTACGCCTTCTAACAATGTGTGGACAAAAAGCTTATTCATGCGTACAAGGTGCATATGAATGAAGCTTAATTTAAGAATGGCAGGAATGTACGCATTTCATGTCTCAAATTCGTCTAGGAATATGGGCTTGGCCCAAAATAGCTTTGTGTTGGCCCATTAGGTAATTGGGCATGATGGGATATTAAGCAAATTCACTCCCATGTGTTTACGCACAAAGGATATTATGAGCATCAATCTCACTAATATGCCATCATCATCTACATGGTTTTCTAGATGGCCACTTTTGTTAACTATCAACATCATATACTCTATATATATAAGCTTCTACAACATTTTGACGAGGAGGGTTTTGAAATCTCGTCCCACAACGGCTAAATAAAGCCAAGCAAGCAACTCTCCATTATTATATATAGCAAGGCTATGAGATGTTTATAAGGATCGAAAAACCTCTCCGGGTTAGGAATCTTTTCATGTACCTAGATTCGATGTGCTTGATCTCCGAGTGAGATCGCACTATTTACGGTATAAAGTCCAAATGGCTTTAATTGTAAAGAGGATTACAAAACAATCAGCTGAAGGGCGGGAAGGAGGAATAATCTACGTACGAAAACCGTTTGGTTGTACGAAATCCCGAGAGTTCGTATTTAATATAATCCCGTTTATAGCACGGTTTATTTCGGGTTTCATCACTTATATTTTGCGTTGGCGTAGCACTTCAACTCAACTTGTTACGTATCAAGCAATTTGTGTTGTTGGGAAAAAGAAAATGGTATGTTTTTTTTTATTTTTTGTTGACGAAATTTGAAGCTTTGTTGATGCATGATTGAAATTGATGACAATTTCATTTTTTGTACATAAATTTCATTTTGAAGTTATGATATTCATTTGATGATAGTTGAATTATCTATTTATTGTGTCATCACATTACCTTGATGACGATATGATGTTTGATGACAGTTCCATGTTGGCTTAGTTGTAGAGTTTATTTGATGACATTTTAGGTGATGACAACATGATGTTGTCGTATTTGAGGATAATTTACTTTGTTTTAACTTGATGATAGGAATGCGTCTATCCTCCGTACTCGGAATATGCTCAATTCATCACATGCGACTACCTTGATGAGGTTGTCGATCCTATTTACAATTATCTTTTGAAACAGATCATAAAAAAGCAAAAAATGATTGAAGGCGAAGGATCTGTGTCGGATACGGATGATGAATTTGCAGATTTTATTATTGTTCCACGAGCTCCAATTATTGAAAAAGGCAATGTTGGTGCTAAGAGGAAGATTGGAGGTACATATGTGATTTCTACTGACAGTCATGCAAAGGCCAAATCGATACCAAAAGAGCCCTCTAAAATTGTGAAGAGAGAAGGTAGGAGATTGCAACTTCCACGAGCTGCTAAAACTAAGGTTAATGACAATAAGCATAAGATCTTGAGGATTGCAAAGGATCAAAGGAGCCCGAAGGATTTGAAGGTTTCAAAGGATATGGGTGTGAAGGGTCAAAAGCCTTTTGTCAACACTTTGCCTACTATTTTAGAAAAATTAAAGAGGTCAAAGTTGATGGAATATTTTACTGAAGATGTAGATAAGGATTACCCAAAGAGAAAGGAGGTTGATGATAATGAAGCTGATTTGGAAGTTGCTCGGATTCTGTCTATGGCCAAGGAAAAGGCGAATTTTGTTGAAGTTGATGTTGATGAGATTCCACTTTCTTCCAAGGAGAAGGAGAAGCCAGAATAGTTCAAGAAAAAGGAAGAGCCAGATTGGGTTAAGACTTTGACGGAAAGTATGTCTTCTTTGCATAATGACATAGTTAGAATGATGAAAACTGTTCAGAGTCAAGTGTCACGTGTTGAAATGCAACTTGTAAAAGTTAACAGCATGGTTGATGCAATAGAAAAGAAATTGAAACCTAAAGGTCAAGATTCTGAATCTGATGACAATAGTGATGAAATGAGTGTTAGAAGTTTAATTTTTTCAATTGTCATCGCATACACTTGTTGATTACAGTTTTTTGATGACATATCTAACATAATCTGGCTCTTCCTTTTTCTTGAACTGTTCTGGCATAAACTTGTTAATTATATATGTCATACATTCAATTGGCATCGCATAAACTTAGTTGCAGATCTGGATTAAATCTCGCGAAATATGATGACAATGTTGTGAAACTTACCTCGGTGATAACATGCTCGTTGTAGATGACATGATCGAGGAATCGATCGCGAAAATGACGAGCAATCGATTGCGATGTCAACTGGAATGAATTCGACGAGCAATCGACGGCTTTCAATGGTGAAATTGATCGCGAAATCATTGGCGGGCGAGCGAGGGAGACAAGAGTTGCTTATTTTCCGCGTGTGTGGTGGTTTTTTCATTTACCTAATTTCCGCTCCCTCCTTAATAATTATGTAATTAGCTTCATAATTTTTGTTATTTAATTAATTTTTCCTCAATATAATGAATGTATGACATATATAATTAATAATATAATTTTCATCTAAAAATATCAGACATATATTTTTTTTCCCTTAATTTTTGTTCGAAACACCCAAAAATTCGTTGTTGTGGGTGTTCCAAAGTTTACGGAAAAAATCAGATGCATATATAAATACGGTTTTTCTATCATATTTCCTAAGGGCATAGGTGTTATGGACCGAACCGAACTGTCATCTACATCCGCAAGACCGGTCCGGGAATGGCGTAAGCCGAAACATTTGAACGACTATTGCTAAGTATTTATTTTCTTTAATTAAGTGTAATTTTTTAAATAGAGTTTTATACTCCTTCATGGGTTTTCTTTCCGGTTCTTTCCCATGACGCTTTTATTGAACCGGTAGGGCTTAGTTTAAATACTCTCCTGATGTTATGTTTTTTATTATCCAGAAATTAATTATTTTGCCCTAATCTTCTTCTCACGTCTCTTTTCTCTTGTCTGCCTTCCTCCTTGGCCGCCTGGCCTTTCTCCCCTTCCCCTTCAATTTGGTAACTGAATTGTACAGGCTAGAGACAGCTTGTATCAATTGGTGCTTTCATTCCTGAACACCGCTTTCACCATGACTACCGACAGAAGCCAGTTCGTAGATTACAGGAAGGCATGAATCGGACATCAAGGAAATCTGAGATCTCCTTCAGCACATGGCGTTGGAAATACGGAATACACGTCAGGATCAGGAGGCTCAACGACATGAACAAGACAATCAACGTCGCCGGATGGATCAAGTATTTCATATTTTGGATACCCGTAATATCATTGACGATAATGTTCGGGGTGTACATGCTGACAACCCTTACGGGAATCCACGTCGTCCACCAGGGGACACGGTACCGCGCCATCAACAGCGGCTGCCCGCACCACCAATAGACAACTACGATCCTGGTGGAGAAGGTGATGCTTTACAGCATCGTCATTAGCGGCCGGCCGGCCCGCCTGGGGATCGCTTGGAGCACGCGGTCGACTGGGAGGATCCACTGGGACAACGTCACAAAAAGCAGCGGCGCCCTCACGATCTGCAACAACAACAGTATGATCGTGTGCCCAAAATCAGAGCGGAGGCGCCTCGCTTCAATGGCTCGGACCCAACGGGCTGGATATTTAAGGTACAAGCTTACTTTGACTATTTTCATACTCCGGCTCATGAACGCTTGCAATTAGTAGGCATATTATTTCATTACCCGGCATCAGATTGGTTTCGCTATCAACGGCGGAACAATTGTATTGGTACATGGCAAGTTTTTCTTGATGCAATGAAACAACAATTTGATCCTCATCACTATGAGGATTATGTTGGTATGCTTGCTAAATTACAGCAAAAAACAACTGTGCTGGACTATCAGACTGAATTTGAGGGCCTACTTAATAAGATTGAAGGCCTAGTTGAGTCGACATTGATTTCTTTATTTAAAGCCGGACTGAAACAGCTAATCAAACGGGAGTTAAATTTGAGAAACCCGACGTCGTTAAGCCAAGCTTTTGCTTTAGCCTAGGAACTTGCTGCTTCATTGGTTGACACTACTGCGCATATAGTACCTCAACGCAGATGGAACTAGCTGGGGGCCCGCCCTGGGGGACAATCCACGACTTCTCAGGTGTCCACCTCACAAAACGCAGCCTTGGCTCCCACATCTACTACTCAGTTAGCCTCTCTGCCTATTAGGCGGCTTTCCGTCGCTGAGCGTGAAGAACGAAATAAAAAGGGGTTATGTTGGAATTGTGATGAAAAATATGCCCCGGGTCATCTCTGCAAGCATCATTTTTTAGCCCTTTTAGGCAGTGATGATATTGATGATGATGTTTCTCCGATAGAACCTTCTAATGATTTGGTTGTTACGGGTGATATTTCCAGCATTCATTCTATGCAAGTTCGGTTGAACCTGAAATCTCTCAAAATTTACGGCTCCATTAATGATATGCCAGTTCAGGTTCTGGTTGATGGGGATAGCACGCATAATTTTGTTCACCCAACATTTGTCGAAAATTTAAAATTACCGCTGACTCAGGTGACGCCGTTTTGGGTATATGTCGGCAATGGAGCTTCACTTCTGTGTACTCATCAATGTGTTGCAACTCCATTGATATTACAGGGTCATTCTTTTCCGATTGATTTGTTTGTATTGGAAGTCCATGGACCATAGGTAGTTTTGGGCGTTCAGTGGCTCCAAACTTTGTGCAAAGTTGCACATGATTATGCCCAACTCACTATGGAATTTGCTTGGAAGAATCAGTTGGTTGTACTACAGGATGATCGTCAAACGCCAAAACTTATTTCCTTACATGCCTTGCAGTCTTTATATGCATCAGATTATATTTATGAGTGCTTTGAGATACTTCAGTGTTCAGCCGAAACTGATGTTGCGCAATTTAGCAGTACCGCGATCACGGGACATATGGCCACGCCCGCGGATCAGCCTGGTGCGACATATTCTGCAGTTTCTGTATCAGTAACGCAGCAGCCGCTATTTCCACCAGATCTAAACCCTAATACCAAGAAAATTTTATAGATTTATAAGTGTGTGTTTCAAATGCCTGTCGGCCTTCCCCCGGCGCGTCCGTGGGATCACCGTATTCACTTGCAGCAGGGCTCTAAGCCTATTAACGTTCGTCTGTATCGCTATCCATATTTTCAAAAGTCGAAAATTGAGCGTCAGGTACAGGATATGTTACAGCAGGGTATTATTCAACACAGTAGCCCATTTTCTTCATCTGCATTATTAGTTAAAAAGAACGACGGCAGCTTCCGCTTTTGTATTGATTACAAAGCACTGAACACGGCTGCGGTGGCAGATAAGTTTCCTATTTCGACGACAGATGAGTTGTTTGATGAACTGAGTCAAGCTGTTTTATTTACTAAACTTGATTTGCGGTCCAGGTATCATCAGATCCGGATGCATTCCGCCGATATTTATAAGACAACCTTTCGTACTCATGACGACCATTTTGAGTTCTTGGTTATGCCTTTCGGGCTGACGAATGCGTCCTCCACATTTCAGGCTGCAATGAACCAAATTTTCAATCCTTATTTGCGTGATATTGTTATCGTCTTCTTTGACGACATTCTAATTTACAACTCATCCTTAGATCTCCATGTCAGGCACATTGACATTGTCCTTCAGACACTCCGTGATAATCACTTCTTTGTCAAGAGCTCTAAGTGCTCTTTTGGGACATCTACTGTGGAGTATCTGAGTCACATTGTTTCTGCTGGCTCGTTAATAGCCGATCCTACCAAGCTCGAGGCTATGGCTAAATGGCCAACACCTAAATCAGTCAAGCAATTGCTGGGTTTTCTGGGACTTACAAGCTATTATCGCAAATTCATTCGCAATTATGCTATGTTGACTGCCCCTCTTACAACTTTATTACAGAAAGACAAATTTCTCTGGTCCGAGGCAGCCGAACAGGCGTTCCAGCACCTAAAAACTATCATGATGAAGTCGCCGGTATTACAGTTTCTTGATTTTGACAAGGCCTTTGTAGATGAAACTGATGCTTCAGATGAAGGCATTGGCGCCGTGTTATTGCAAGAGGAGCGTCCTCTATCTTTTTTTAGCAAGACATTAGGGATCCGACGCCGCGGTTCGTCGGCTTATCATCAGGAGTTATATGCTATTGTATCTGCAATTCAGATATGGAGGCAGTATTTATTAGGTCGGGAATTTCTTATCCGCACTGATCAGAAAAGTCTCAAAGAGCTCCTTTCCCAAGTCACACAAACTCCCGATCAGCAGTTTTTCATCCGGAAACTGATGGGCTATAAATTCCGGATTGAATATAAGATCGGTGCTAGTAACAAGGTCGTTGATGCATTATCTCGTTGCATGATTAATGATGATGTGGCTTTGAAGCAATTTTCGGCTTTGTCAGTGCCTTTGCCTGACTTGTTGCAGCGAGTCCATCTAGAGAACTCGACTCGGCCGGATTTGGTGGCTCTTCACGAAGCCGCGCCCGTCGGCAATTTGGCAGCCCCATTCTGAGTCCACAATGGTGTCGTCTATTACAATCATCGACTTGTGTTGAGCCTTGATTCCACTCTCAAGGCAGACGTCCTAACCGAGTTCCATTCCGCGCCAAGTGTCGGACATCCGGGGGTGGATCGTACATTCTGGCGTGTCGCTGAGGTATTTTTTTGGCCCGGTATGCGCAAGGACGTCAAACAATTTGTGGATTCTTGCTTCACCTGTTAGTCTACCAAATATAGTACAAAGAAACCGGCAGGGCTCCTTCAACCATTACCGATTCCACAACAAGTTTGGGACTCAGTTTCTATGGACTTTATCACAGGTCTCCCGTCTTCACATGGCTTTACTACTATTCCGGTGGTGGTTGATCGTTTGTCTAAATATGCACACTTTGGGGCTTTGGGAACGAATTATGATGCCCTTAAAGTTGCTACATTGTTTGTTGACATAGTGGTTAAGCACCACGGTATTCCGGCTTCCATTGTGTCCGACAAGGATGTTATCTTCACAAGTACTTTTTGGCGTGAATTACACCGGCTCAGTGGGATTTAATTACGCCATAGTACGGCTTACCATCCACAATCCGACGGTCAAACAGAAGTCAAAAATAGGGGTCTTGAGCAGTATCTGCGGGCGTTCACTCATGCTAGACCCAAACGTTGGGCTGATTTTCTTCCTTGGGCGGAGTTAGCATTAAATTTTACTTTTCATGAGGGCCTTAAAATGTCTCTGTTTCAAGCATTATATGGACAACAGCCCCCGCCCTTAGTTCGCACTACCAGCCCTTCAGACACTGTGTCGCCAACCATGCCGACAATTGAAGAACGTGAGCAAATTTTGGCATTGCTGCGTCAGAACTTGCGTAAGATGCAACAACGCATGGCTGCCCAAGCCAACTTACACCGGTGAGAAGTTGAGTACAAGGTCGGAGATCAAGTATTGTTGAAGCTACAACCGTATCGGCAACATTCTGTGGCTAAGCCATTGTCGGCTAAGCTGGCGAGGCGTTTCTATCGCCCATTCACTATATTGGAGCGCATTAGCGCGGTGGCTTACCGTTTTCAGTTGCCAGATAATGCCAAGATTCACAATGTCTTTCATGTTTCCTTGCTTTGTCCATGTGTACCAGGGAGTCCTTGCTTGATTCAGCTTGCTTTTCCGATTGAGTTTGTCAACGATCGGCCCATTTCTACACCGGTGCGTGCCATTGTCGAGCGACAGATTCTGTGTGACAGCAATCCTCGGTTTGAGTGGCTTGTTGTTTGGACGAACAGATCCGTGGAGGACGCTACTTGGGAACCCGTAGATCAGCTGCGTATTTCATTTCCATATTTACGCCTTGAGGACAAGGCGAATCTCAACGGGGGAGAGATTGTTATGGACCGAACCGAACCGTCAGCTACATCCGCAAGACCGGTCCGGGAACGGCGTAAGTCGAAACATTTGAACGACTATTGCTAAGTATTTATTTTCTTTAATTAAGTGTAATTTTTTACATAGATTTTTATACTCCTTCATGGGTTTTCTTTCCCATGACGCTTTTATTGAACCGGTAGGGTTTAGTTTAAATACTCTCTTGATGTCATGTTTTTGATTATCCAGAAATTAATTATTTTGCCCTAATCTTCTTCTCTCGTCTGCCTTCCTCCTTGGCCGCTTGGCCTTTCTCCCCTTCCCCTTCAATTTGGTTACTGAATTGTACAGGCTAGAGACAGCTTGTATCAATAGGTTAAGTATACTAATTATGCGAGGTTCGTCATCATTATTTCTTGTGGTGAGTTGCCTGACTATCTTAATCGGAGAGCTTGCGATGTTTGGACCTCGTTCCCGCGACTTGAGGCTTTGCAGGAATAGGGACTTCGCTTTTTTGGATGGGTGTGGAAAAGATCTCGGGGAAAAGATCTCGAGGACCTTGCTTATTTCTTTGGGTTTTTCTAGTGTGTGGGCACACACTAACAATGATTGTGGTTTCTATAAGTAGAAGTTTAAAGGTAAATTAGTAATAAGAAGAAATTTAATCCTTTTACAATTAAATTAATGATTTCCTTATTTATATTGTTTTCTTCTTCTCAATTTATATTCTTTACCTAATTAAATAAATATAATCATTGTTAGGATGTGCCCATGGGCACACACTAGAAAAATCCTATTTCTTTTACCTCGCATTATGTGCCCACTGTTCAACATCGTTATTTTGCGAACCATCAAGTGTTCCAAAGTTCACGGAAAAATCAGATGCATATATAAATACGTTTTTTCTATCTTATTTCCTAAGGGCATAGGTGTATACTAATTATGGGAACTAAAATCCTAAAAGAAAAGTAATAACTCGGTTGAAAAATAATTAACCCTAAATAATCTACCCTGATACTTTATAAAGCAGAACCCAAGTCTCTTGTAAAATTTGCACCACGTGGCATTTTTGAATAAATTAATGTAAAATTATATTTTAATAAATTTTGTAACAACTTATAGTATTCTTGCTATATTTATTAAATAGATAACATGTTTATATAATTTTTTATGTATATAATTTTCTATCCATGGATTATGTATTAGTTTACTACAATAGATAAACATATTTATATAATTTGTATCTATAACTAAATATTAAAGCTGTTCCTTTTTGAGCCAACAGAACGATTCTGACCCCACCTCATATTTAAAAAAAATAACAATTTCTATTATTATAACTTCTTTCTATTAATTTTTTTTAACTATTTAAATTTATCTCTAATATCAAACAAATATCTATTTAGTACTCCTATAATAATATCTTTTGAAAGCTTCCTTATACAAGTATTTAAATTTAAAGATAAATTATTTGAAAATAAATACAAATCTAATAGCATATATCTTTTGACGAATTTATTTATAGATATATTTTCTTTTATAATAAAAAATTAATGATAAATATTTAAATTTTTAAAATTAATAAAAATAGATAATAAAATGTTTAATAGATATATTGAAATATTTGATAATCTCTAAGTTTTCGTACATGAAAAGTAATAAAATATGAATAATATAATATTTAATCTTATCTAACCTTTACTTTATTGAACCACAAAATGAGTTTGGTGACCCATCTTAAATTAAATTAAATAAATTTTAAATATTTATATAATTAAATTATCTTTATCTTTCGCACTTTATTATATCTTATTTATTAAGTAATTATTATTTTTTAAATTCTTATCTCTTCTATATTTGAATATATAAAAAATGTATTCATATTTTATCTTCTTTTTTTAATTAAATATCTATAAAATATCATTAAGGAAAAAGAAAAATATAATTATATTATCTTAATAATATATCTTCATTCTCAACATTAAATTTAATCATTTATATTGATTAAAAAATTATACATTCTACGAACAATAAATTACTTATATTAAAATTTATATTATATTTTAATTTATTAATATCTTATTTATAATGTCTATAAAATATCGAATCGTAGTCGTACATGGTACGACGGGTACAGCTAGTATACACAAATTCCAATGAGATGATATTTTCCATATTAATTTAATATTTTATTTCTTAACAAGATTTAGGGTCTTAATATATTTTTTTTATCTTTTAACAAGGCTTGAGCTCCAAGTATAAAATTTATATCTATATACTGATATAATTTTAAATAATAAATTTTGTTATGTTGATATATTTTTATTTTGAGAAAAGATATAATTTTATGTGTAATTTATTATATATATACCATAAAAACTCTTCATGGTCATTCAATATTAATGTGTTTAGTCTTCGGCCTCCTTCGGATCAAAACAACGAATTTTCCTTGATCTAATATTTTTATAGTAATTTTATGCATAATAATTTTTTTATCTTTTAACGAGACTCAGGTTTCAAGTATATGTTAATAAAATATGGGGCACAATCTTAAAGTTTTTTTTTATAAATTACATAATTTTATTATGATATTATATATAAGTGTTTTAAATTTTATATTAATATCATAATATTGTATAATCTTTAGTAAAATTATCCCGTGAATATCATGGGAATTCAACTAGTTACAATTTCAAAATATATTAGTATTTTTAAACTTTTAATCTATATCTTTAGGATATAGATTAAAAAAATCCATACAAATATTCCCTATTTTTTCTTGTGTTCTTAGGGGAAGAGAAAAAGTCAACTTATATGCCACAACCTGTAAAAAAACAACAACGATAAATTACAATTTTTTGGGCTTTGATTCCCGTCCTATCGAATCACTATTTAGTTTTAAGAAAAACAATCCAATTACTACGTACTTAATTCACTAATAATTAATTAATATACTCGATAACATGAATAACCCTCCCTATTTTCAACCCTCACAGTCAGCCGCCTCAGCCCTCGGCCCTCCCTCCTCCGAACGGGCGGGCGGGTGGCCAAGCTAATCCACTCAAGCCAGCATTATTCAAGCTTCTTCCGATGATGGCGCCGGAAAGTTCAAATCCACATCCAAAACCTTCCTTTCACGCTTATTTACCGGACCATTACCCTCGCCGTAGTCGTCATTCACCACCGCCGCCGACGAGTCCGAGTCACTGTGGGCCCCTTCCGCCGGCGTCCCGACAACGACAACGCTCACCCGGCGAGATCCCGTTGACAGAGTCAGATCCAGCGGCGGCGAGCGCACGACCGCCGCGGCGGAGGAGTCGAAGACGGCGCTGGTGTGGCTGAGACTACGGTCGTCGGAGTCCGGCGCCGGCGGATAGGTAAAATTGGTCTTGGCCTTGCAGCCGCGGAGGTCGCGGGCGGCGGTGTCGTAGGCGCGGGCGGCGGCCTTGGCGGTGTCAAATGTCCCGAGCCAGACACGTGTCCTCTTGGTGGGATCCCGGATCTCGGCCGCGTAACGGCCCCACGGTCTCTTCCTCACCCCTTTGTATCGAACCTCCCTGTCATTGTTGACGACGTCAATGCTTTCACCATTAATGACTCGGCTTAGATCAAAGTGCGCCATTAATCTGTTTTTCCGCGAAACTGAGAAGATTGGGAAATGGAAATTTGATTCGGAGAAGTTGATCGAGGGGTAACGGTGAATGAAGGCTGTGGAGTTTGGTGGGTGATTGGGTGCATCATCTTTTTATACGCAAAGCGGGGGATCTTACATCTTGAATTTCTATGCGCCGTTGGGATCTTAACACGTGTTCAAGATGCAAGAGATGGAGGGTGGAGATTTCTTTCCTGAATATTTTCAGAAGTTTTCCGAGTCTCCAATGCCAAAACAAAAAGGGAAAAGAAACTAGTGTGTGAAACGAAGAAATAAATGTAGGAATTATAAAGTCATCCGGCAGGATCGTGGATTTTTTTTTATTAATGCAGCGACTCAAGGAAGAAAGAGACATTAGAACATTAGTTTTATGCTGTAGTATTTAATTGTGGTGTCTTTTTATAGAAGTGTAGATAATAGTATAGAAATTAAAAGAGATAAGTGCGTAAGAAATGAAGGAAATAACGTGGCAGGATGAAGAAAATTAAGGACGTAAAGGATTGCAAGAAGAGTAGAAGACCTGTTGTGGTCGGCGTTCATTTCCTGAGGAGGGGAGTATAAAGTGCGGTTGTCGGTTATTTTTAACAGGACTAGCTGACATCGTCATCAACAACCACCTTTACCGTTAACGTGTTAATTAGAGAAGATATTTACCGTACTTGTAAAAGGGAGTGTTGGTTGAATAAAAAAAACAGTTTAATTTTTAAGAATTTATTTTACAGTACTGGTTTTTTTTAAATGAATTGCTGGTAGATTAGACAAGTTTACGCTATATCTTTCACACAAATTTAAATTTACTTCGACCAAAAAAACACAAATTTAAATTTACAAGAAGATAATATTTCTGTTAATTTTTTTTAAAACAAAAGTATATATTTACACACAGTTGGGCCCTAAAATATCGGGCTAAATTCCGAGGTGAAGCCACAAAGATATGAAGAGATCGGAAGGAATTAAAGATATCATTAACCATTTATGAAACATTAAACTGCATGAAGAAAATCAAGGAGCAGAAAAGAGTTGTTGGAATGCATTAATTGCATGGTGAAAATCACGGACGCATTAAATGCTTAACGCGTTAACGACTTAGCGAAAATTACGGAAGGTGTAAGTGGTCAAACTAGATGTTGGAAGGCATTAATAACAGGGTGACATTCTCGGGATTTGTACCCATAACTGACCAGGGGGTGAGCCTATAAAAAGGAGAGGAGAACACCAACGAAAGGAATCTACATACATTTGTGTTTCTATTCTTCGACTATTCATTCAAGACCTCAAGAGATATATTTCTTCTCATCTTCTCTCTAGTGTACCCCTCGATTGTACTTCAACATCTGAATGGAATCATGGTGAAGTTTATCCTCATTATTTTATATTTTTGTCTATTTGTTTCAATATATATTGTTTTACCAATTAACGTGTCTACGACTTACCATTGGTATCTAGAATCATAAAAGAGTAAACTCGCAGCAGTGCAATTGCAATCTTATTTCACTATTATGAATTCATATCTCTTTATTTTCTTGTTTACTAGTTCATCTGCTATTTCTCTTCTTGAATCCCTTATTATTTGCGAATTAACGTGTTTAAACTGGTTTTTTACTAAAGTTCCCTCATTTTAGCAAATAACTCGTTTACGTGTTAATTCTGCCCAAAACACACACACTTATTGGCACATGGTAAAATTATAAAGTTAGGTCATGTTATTCCTAATAAACATTTAATTTGCAGAATTATTCAGAACTTCGGATCTTTTCGAATTTTTGAAAAGATTATAAAAGACAGAGAATACCCTGCTACAGATTCAGAAAAAGGAAGCTTCTTTCATTGATTTTAGGGTAAGGCTGCCATTGACGGCTACAGAGACTCAAGTCTTTATGGATCCACAAAGCAAGCTATATAAAGGAGGCCATAAAGGAGAAAACGACAAAAGACTAAAAGGGCTACCCAGCTAATAATTGGCTAATAAATGAACAGATGAAAAACATGTGATTAGCCAGGTAATAGTGTGACACCTCTTAATTCCATACCCCTTCCCCCCAAGTTGGACTTGGGGAAAGTTTTGTACAAGGCCTAACTTGGAGAGGAAGTAGTGGTGTTGCTTCTCACCAAGACGCGTAGTCATCACGTCTACTATTAGTTGATGAGTGGAGATGTAAGCAGTTTTAATGAATCCTTCTTGGATCAAATCTTGGACAAAGGGACAATCTATCTTTAGATGTTTAGTACGCTCATGAAATAAAATATTGGCGGCTATGTACTGATCAACTTTGTTATCACAATACAGAGTGATGGGAGTGGGAATTTTGATATGCAAGTCTGCAAACAGACCATGGAGCTAGACCATCTCACTCGCAGTCATAGACATGTTGTAGTATTCAAACTCTACAAAGGACTTTGACATTGCTTTTTGCTTCTTCATTTTTCATGAGACTAATGAGGATCCTAGGTATATGCAATACCTAGTTAGTGATATAGTAGTAAAGGCACGAGATGCCAAGTCGGCATCACTAAAGGCTTTCAATTGAGGAGAGGAGTATATGGGATAAAACAAGCCCAAACTTGTGGTGCTCTTAAACTATCTTACAACATGGATTGCAGTATCCATATGAGGCTATCTCGGATCTACCATGAATTGACTGAGGTGTTGGATAGCATATGACAAGTGTAGTATGGATAAATTAAGGAACAAAAGTCTCCCTATAAACTGTTAGTATTGTTCTGGATTTGATAATGCCTCTCCTCCATCTATACTCAGTCTGAGTCCTCTTGGAAGTAGAAATTGGCAAGGTTTGCATTGATCAAGGTAACAATCAGATATGATGTCAAGAATATATTTACTTTGATGAAGGAGGGTACCTATTGCGTTCCTCACAATCTCCAAGCCAAGGAAGTATCTTGCAAGGCCAAGATATTTGATTGTGAACTTTTGATACATTGCTCTGTTTAATTTTGTTTTCATCTCAACATCGTCACTAGCTAAGAGTAGATCATCAACATACACAAGTGTTGCAACAATACCTTTTGGTACCTTTTTAATGAAGAGAGAATAATCTTGCTTTGATTGTTTAAAGCTAAATTTGATCAGAAACTGTATGATCTCTGTGTTCCATTGCCTGGATGCTTGCTTTAGGCCATAAATGGATTTAGTGAGTCTACATGCTTGACCTAGTTTGGCAAGAACATATCCTTCTGGAGGAGCCATGTAAACTTCCTCATCAAGCTTACCATGTAGAAAGGCATTGTTCACATCAAGTTGGTGGCCATTCTTTCCTTGTTGCTATGGCTTGAATCACTCAAACTATTGTGAGTTTAGCCATAGGTGAGAAAGTATTCTTGTAATCCTTCCCTTTGGCTTGATTGTATCCCTTGGCAACTAACCTGGCCTTGTACCTTTCAATTGAGCCATTTGATCTGTACTTGATTTTATAAACGCACTTTCTCCCTATTACTTGTTTTCCATGGGGCAAGTCAGTAAGGAACCATGTCTTGTTTCTTTCTTGCATTGCTTCTATCCATTTACGATAATTTTGTGCTTGTCTTTAGTGACATGGTTCAGCAACTCATGCCATTTTGGCAAAGGACTTGACAAATTCAGGATCAAAAAGCTACATGTTGCCTAGTGTGTTGGCTAGGAAGGACTGAGAAAGTGAATTAGTTGAGGACTTGCTATCATAACAGTCATAGTCTTGAAATCTGATTGGATTGTGTATGGTTTTGGTGGATCATCTCAAGGGTGGGAATTCATTTAGATTTTGAAGAGGAATGATTAAATTGTCACCTGATGGTGTTGTGTTTTCATGATTGGAGCCTTTGTTGACAAATTGATCAACATTGTGGAGGCTTTTTGGCATGTGAGGGTTTGGTATGGTGGGAAAGAAACTAGAGTTTAAAGGTTGTGAGGGTTGTGTTTGAGTGGACAAGGGAAACATGATGCTAAGTTCTTCCATATCAAATGCATGATTGATAAGGGGTAAACTGGTTTGAGCATTTTGTGGAGATTGGTGGGGAGTGTTTGAACTTAGTTTAAAAGGGAAACCATGTTCCTGAAATTTCACATCTTTTGAAATAAAAGTTTTCTGTGTTTCAAAATTGTATAACCTGTAAGCTTTGGATCCAAAGGGGTATCCAATAAACACACATTTTTGTGCTTTTGGAGTAAATTTGTCTTTAAGATAAGGGTGGGAGGATACAAAACATAAATATCCAATGGTTCTCAACTCCTCATATGTTTACTTCTCATGAAATAAGCATTCAAAGGGAGTCTTCCAATCAAGCACAATAGTTGGTAGCTTATTGATAAATATGTGTAGCTGCTAATACACAGTCTCCCCAAAATTTCAAGGGTAAACCTGATTGTATTCTAAGTGCTTGAGCTATTTCTATCAAGTGCTTGTGTTTTCTCTCCACTCTAGCATTTTGTTATGGAGTGTATGGGGTGGTTGATCTTTGATGCACAATGCCTTTTGAGTCCAACAATTCTATGCATTGTCTTTGAATTATTTCTATTCCATTGTCACTCATAATGCTTTTCACATTAACCCCAAATTGTGTAGCTACATAAGCTAAGAAATTTGACAAGCAAGTATGCTTTTTTGTCTTGTCCTTCATCGAAAGTCCGAGTTATCCTGCTGCAATCATCAACAATGGTGGCAAAGTAGTTTGCTCTTGTCAAAGCTGAGACCTTATAGGGTCCCTAGAGATCAACATGGATCAACTCGAAAACTGAACTTGCAAATAATATTACTTTTCAAAAAAGGCAGCCTATGATGCTTAGCTGCTGCACAAGTTTCACAAAAAAGCTTCCCTGATTTGTCACTTCAGTCGGAAAAATATGTTTGATCTTGGATACACATCCATGACTTATTCTAGCATGTATGAGATCCATGCCTAATTTCCTACTAGAGTTTACATTAACATAGATGTTATTTTTCCTTTCCAAAGGAAGAGATAATGATGATGTCCTCTACTGCTGACTTTTGAATTGTTGTCTTATTGTAAAGACCATCCTTCTTGTGTCTTGATAGTAATACCCTTTTACTTCCATGGTCTTGAAAATGACAACTAGCGGAAGTAAATAAGGCATTCAATCTAGAATCCTCTGATAACTTTCCTACAAAAAAGTAAATTGTGTCTGAACCCAAGCACAATCAATACATCATTCAAAGTAATATTTTCTATTAACATCATGTTCCCTGCTTTTGTTACTTTCTTAATGGAACCAACTGGTAATCCTATTAAAATAGGATTTTTCAAATCATACTTTGACATGAGTAGGGTGGGATCTAAGACGATATGATCATCAGCTCTTGTATCCACCATCCACTCAATTTGTCTTTCATCTCTATTAACTGAATTTACCATATAATTGCATATTTTACATGCAAAGTTAGCATAAGAGCATTCTCCTTGTCCTTTTCCCTTGATTATCTTCATCATCTCTTGACATATTGCATTCACCAAAGAACTATTCCGAGTTTCCTAAAACCGATCCTTCTTCATCAAGTGGACTATTCCGAGTTTCCTTTTGCATGTTTTCTGCTGCATTTCCTGACCCCTTACCAAGAAGTTTGTCTCTAGGTCCCTTGTACCAATTCGGGAATCCATGAATAGAGAAACAAGTGTTAATGAGATGCCCTCTTTGTTGCAATGATAGCACTTCTTTCCATCTATTCTTGTCCTTTTTCCATCAATCCTCCCTTGATTGTTGTTATTGTTAGTTATGTTGGTTTTTTCTGTTTCCATAATTCTATTGTCTGTTAGCTAGCATCCATTGCAGTAGTGTCTTGTGATGATATTCTAGCTCATGTGATGTTCTTTTGTGTCTCAATTTGTTGCACTAAGTAGTATGTTCTGTTAATGTTGGGTAATGGATCACTTGAGAGTGCTTGGATTCTAACACCCTCATAAGTGTCATTGAGGCCCATAAAAAAGGTCATCAACTTGTTCCTTTCATCACTCTCAATCACTTTCTTAAGAATTCCACATTGGTAGTTATTCAATACACCACATACACACTTTGGAAATCCTTCTAGGACTTGCTTCTCATCCCAAATTCTTTTCAACTTCATGTAATACTCAGCTACACTGGAATCTCCTTACATTGTGTTGCTAAGCTTTTTCTTTAATTGAAACATGAGTGGCTCATTAACCTGCCCAAATCTCTCTTTGAGCTCATCCCATAGCTTTCTTGCTGAGTCAACATAGATGAACCCCACTGCAATTTCTTTGCTCATCGAGTTCAACATCCAACATCGACCTATGTAGTCAGCTCGTACCCATTTAGCCAGATCTAGGGAGTCTCTTGTATGTCTCACACAAGCCTCGATGATAAATCCTAGCTTAAACTTGTCTCCTAAATCCATCTCGATTTCTTTACTCCATGTAATAAAGTTAAATCCATCAAAAACAGTGGTGCTCAAGGTCCCTCCTAGCTGGTCCGAGTGGGACAATAAGAGTGGGTCATAGTGAGCCCCCTGATTTCCCATCATTCCATCTATCTCACGTTCTCTCAAGGCTATTTCTTGTTCTCTCAGCCTCAATTGCTCAGCATCATCCCCCATATCCAAAAAAGCAATGTAACAGTGTCCTAGCAATGAGCAATGTCGAGAAAAAAAATGAAAGGGGAAGAACTTACCTTGGAATCGAGCCGATGGGCCCTGATACCACGAAAAGATTATGAAAGGCAGAGAATACCAAGCTACAGATTCAGAAAAGGAAGCTTCTTTTATTGATTTTAGGGTAAGGCTGCCATTGACGCCTATAGAGATTCTAGGCCTTTACAGGTTCACAAAACAAGCTATATAAACGAGGCCATAAAGGAGAAAACGACAAAAGATTAAAAAGGCTATACAACTAATAATTGGCTAATAAAGGACCAGATGAAAAACATGTGATTAGCCAGCTAATAGTGTGACACCTCTTATTTTCATAGATTCTCATATGCAAGAATGTTCTAGGTCGTTCTCCGTAAGGAGGATCTCCTAATTATTACCTCTTCAAAGAAATGAAAGCGTGCTAAATTACTCAAAAGACATTTGTTTTATATTAATGGCACTCAAGATTTTTAATTTATACCCCTTGCACTCTCATATTTATGTCGTGAGGACTTTATGCAATCTCTAAAATGAACACTTGCTTTCTATAAAACTAGATGCGTAAATTCTCCTCTTTTGGAATACTTTACCTATGAAGTTGTTTCTTTTGCCCCTTTTACATTTGGGCTCCTGGGCATTTATAGGGGTGGCCAAGCCACTCACAAGCTACTTGGGTATGCAATATGTGTTAGGCCATGCTAGAGGTGACCTTGTGGGCACAAGAGTCGACTTGCAAGGTGTTCAACTACCCATTCGTGCACTAGGACAACGACCTCATAGTCCTTCGAGTGGCGGTTTGCTCATGTACTGCTTGAAGTTTAACTAGTCAACTAAGTCGGGTCTTCTCCCTACTAGTGTTGTACCATAAGGTGGGAGACTTAGGTGGGTCACATACCCTGCATCGTGCACCTTGTTTTTACGTATATAGGAAGGACACGCTTTATCACAAGAATGCATTAGAAAAGACATAGTGGTCTCGCAGCTTGATATGCCACATGCTTAAACCATTCAATTTTTTCATGTTTTGTGCGATGTTCATGATGGCGCTCATTTGAAGTGAATATCTTCTGTAGTTCTACAACGAGCACACTTGCTCCTGAATGACGCCTTCTCAACTTTATGTACGACTAAGCGTGTTGTTACTCTTCATTTGGAATCAATGCGTTGTTTTATTTTGCACGTATCAGCAGTGGTGGTCTAAATAACTCTACTTAATGGTGTACTAGATAAGTCTAATTTGATGCATGAGAATGTAAAGGCCAATCAAAAAAACATTTATTCTCTATTTATAATTCTCGGTATACATTTTCTATAAACAAATCTTATTATTCTTCGGAGCAAGGTTCAACCAGGAATATTGCTTAGGGTTGATTGTAAAGAGCTGTGATAATTGTAACATCAAGGACATAGAGAGTTAGGCTAGTATATATATAAAGGGATGCTTAGGTACAAAAGCTATTATGGTGTAATGTGACGGATAAGGGGGGATGTTGGATCTCCATCAATCAACAGTGATTAATTAGGCAACATAATAGGAAATATGGGGAAGGGGATTGAAAATTTTTTGTGTTGAATTCAAAATGGAAGGTAGTTGATTTTGAGGGATTATCCAAGAGTGAAAGTGGTTACAAAATTATTAAAATCATATAAAATATTTTATTTCACAATTGAAATCACACCCTCTAAAACCATCATTTATCATATCATCCAATACGTTGAAAATGAAAATTAATCTCATTGTCAAACTTAAATTTGTAGTAGTTCTCCATGTTTTAAAAGATGTCGAAGAGTGGTATTTTTTTAACTCAAATATGATTTTCATATTCTGATTTGAATATGAATACATGATAGTTTGAATAATTATAAATTATGATTTGAACAATAACAGATGATTGTTTAGATATCTATAGAGTTGAATAAGTAATGATTACATATTAAAATGAATACGAATACAAAAAATGTGGATCATATATGACATTGAATATATAAATGTTATACATTGAATAAGACAAAAACAAGGATTGTTAGATCGTGAATACATATTCCAATGAATTTGAATAAGTACATCTATTTATTTGAATGTAAATTAATATGTAAAAAAAATCATTGTCTTTGTAATCAAAATTCATCCAATTACACTTTTTCAACATTCTTGAATAACTCCATAAAACAACACACATATGTAGATAACGAGTCTAGCATAACAAGACATTTTGAATAAAAGCATAATAGAACACACATTTATGAATAACAATTCATGAGTATATGAATAACAAAATACATAAATATAAATATCAAGACATGCATGTATAAATAACAAAACAAGAATATATGAATAACAAGTCACATGTATATGAATAACAAGTCACACATATACGAATAATAAAAAATGTATACATGAATAACAAACCACAAATATATGAATAACAAATCGATCACTCCACGTATTTATGATATCAAAACATGTCTATATTTATAAAAAGTCATGCATAATGAATAACAAAACAAACATATATGAAAAACAAGCCACAAATATGTGAATAAAAAGACAATTATACATGAATAAAAAGCAACATATATATATATATGAATATCATAATTAATACGCATATATAAATATTGAGACACGTATAAATAAATACCAAGACATGCATTTATGGATACAAAATATGCATATATGAATAACAAGTCACACATGTATGAATAACAAGCAACGATGTATGAATACCAACAAACGCGTCCATGAATAACAAATCATACATAGACGAATAACAAGACATGTATATTTGAATAACAAAACACACATGTATGAATAACAAGCAATGCATATACGAATAACGAAATTTGTAGCATATAATCATATCAATTCCAATTATATACTAATCGAACAAGAATATACGAAACCAAAATTCGACATGCAAATATCAAACCCTAAAAATCCAAAAATCCAACATGTAATTATTAAATCCTTACAAACATTTTTGCAAAACTCGATAAGAATTACGAAGTTGAGATCTGAAGGTGGCATAAGAATTACAAAGTCTCCGAACAAAACCCTAAAAAACCATCAAAGTTGAACTCATCTCGCCAAATTGAGCATTGGATTCTATTATTCACTACAATATCAAGAAAGTTGCACAAATTTGTGCGAAATCAAAACACTAAACCCTAATTTCACAGACTCGGCGAATGGAGAACCATAAACGTATAAAAATTTAACAAAATTGAAGCTTGCATTACCGAAATTTGAAGAACAATCCTTAATCTCGAGCAAGATACGCCAACGATTCAAGTGATAGAAGTCGAAGTGTTTTGAAAATGGAAAGAGAAGATATTGTGCCCAATAATTGTGGGCTTTGAAAATACATGGAGAGAGAGAGAGAATATTTCTGGACGACTTATTATTTAATCTAGTGTATCTTACTACTAGAAAAAAGGTTTTTAACGACGAACAAAGTTGTCGTTATAAGTCAAATATTTCGTCGTTAAAACTTTTAACGACAACAAAAAGTTCGTCGTTTGTTCGTTGCAATAGCTTCCGACGTTATTGGTTTTAACGACCATGTTCGTCGTTAATTATTAACGACGACATGCCCGCTCGTCGTTAAGCAATAACGACGACATGCCCGCTCGTCGTTAAAACTTTAACGATAACATGCCTACTCATCGTTAAAACATTAACGATAACATGCCTACTCGGCGTTAATAATTAACGATGAGACACTCAAATAGGAAAATGAAAAGAACATTGAGGAATAGAGGAATAATTGTACTTTACATTGCCCACTTGTCAGAAACTCAACTTACATTGTTCGAATGATTATATAAAATTTCTTTGTAAATACATACTAAAAATAGATTATCGAAAAATTGTACTTTGGCTACAATCTCTACAAAAACAATAAACTGTTGTTCAGTTTGTTTCCTCCATCAGTCTCAGTCTTGTCATCTCTGGATTCCCCATCAACAACCATGGCGTCAGCATCATCTTTTGATCCAAGGGGAGCTGGCCAGACTTGAGTGCCTACATATAAACACATTTTAAGGCCCTAATATTCAATGCCAACAATAAATGAAAAGAGACTCCAAAGTTCTAACATTAAGTACATATTAACATAGTTTAAGGTTCCTAAGCAAATGAATGGGAATATTTTATTTTGCCACCTCTACTAAAAACTTTGTAGACAACCAAATCTCAAGTATGACATTAACCTCCCCAAGAATTAGATTAAATGGGACAAATTCAATATTCCGAGACTAAGAATGCTCAAATAAGTAAGAAGATCAAAAAATACATGAACAAAGTAAAACAGAGCACTATCAAGATGAAAACGAATTACCTTTTCTAGCATGGCATCCTCTTCCAGAGTTTGTGAATTAACTATAGCAGCCTGTCATAGACAGCAAATTAGAAGACCATCAAGATGACATTCAACTTTAAATCAGTAATGCTCCGGTCTGGGGGCAACCTTCTTGGGTGCAGTCTCCTCCTTTTAAACCTCTACAACATTCAGCTCAGTATGTGTGATTGTATTTACATATTCCTTCTTTTCTTCCTCTTCGGCTTCTTTTGATGAAAATAGATGTTTTGCCTCAAGTCGCTCCTGCATCAAAGATCATTATAAACTCCAATCAAAGGAAAAATGGGAGACAAATAATAGCTTGCTCATGCTATCATATAATGCTTTTGCTCATAAATGTATAATCCTAGTCGACTTTTTCATTACTGCAATTAAATAACATTAATAAAAGTTCATCAGACAATAATTTCTAGATGATCTATCCACACGTCCATCTTTTCAAGCATAATTCAAATCTAAAGTTTGAACTAAGGGCATTTTCAAGTAGCAAAATATGTGAGAGATAAAACAATAAAGAAGTATAAACAAGGGACAAAAGAACAAGATAGTGGGACAACAAGCATCCAAGCACTTGTAAATGCACAAATAGAACCACTCAACCCAGTCACCTCTAAAACCCAATGGTAAAACTATTAAAGAAGACTACCACCTGCTTTCTAGTCAAATTTCCCTCATCAAAATGAAACTCACTGCAAACTTGTTTGTTTTGGCCTATTCTGCTGGGCAGAAAGCACTGAAAAAGCTAAACAAGCACTAGGAATGATAAAGCCACTTCAAATTTATATACAAAGATCTAAAACATTTCATGAGTCCCATCGGTTTTTGCAGTTGAATCCCTTATGGCTCATGCTAAGAAACACTCTTATTAAAATAGACCATCAGCAAAATAGGACCACTCAATAACTACTTTAGAGTTTAGACATGTAATGGTAGAAGCACAGTAACAAACACGAGGACAAAAAAAATGTTAAAAGCAAATGGTAAACACCTTTTGCTTAACTTTCATGAACTCTAGCAAGTGCAGTTGTTTCAATTCGTGGATCACATACAACCGATGGTTGGGTTTTTTGGTAACAAGGTTGTCCATTGGACAAAGGAACTACAACTTGGGAAGGATGACAATGGATCAATGTCATCCAAATTGACCAATCAGTTGTTGGTAAGAATCAGCGTGTGCAACTTTGGCAAAGACTTTGCAACAAGTGAACCAAATTATCACAACTGGCAATAGTAAATATTTATTACTGTTGCAAAAAATGAAATCAGCTCTTATAGCACGACTGATACAGGTGATCTTGTTATTGTTTATGATCAGAGTTTCAAGTCAAAAATGAAAAGGGGAATGTAAGGCCTTAGATGAGGATGGTTACTTGAAATTCCTTGTTTTCTTTATTTACTTGAATGCGAAGACAAACCGCAGCCAAGAAACAGAAAAGTAAGAAGTAGAAAATGGATAGAGGATATAAGAACTAAGACATCATTACCAGCAACACCGATAACAATACTTACCAGCAAGCACGATTGTGCCTACACATGAAAGTACACTAAATAGAAAGGAATTGAAGGGAAATGAACCAACCAGTTCCATGTAAACCACCTATTCAAATATAACAAAGATAGTGAACAAAGAGGGTTTATAATTTATATTAAGCACAAGACCGGCCCTGCAATTTTCAATCAGATTGACAATCCACCGCATACTTCCACCGTGATGCTTTTGACTACATCTCTCATATTTACTAAAGTATACTTTAAGAAATTTGAAAAGACAAAACAAAGGCCAGCTAAGTAAGATCAACCTCTACGAGCTGCAACAAAAACATTATTGAATTGGAAATTTGAGGTTCTTGTTTCCAGAAAAAATTGGTCTTGGCTTGAATAGTGAGTACTAGTTGAAGCAAGTAGTATCAAATTTATCCTGCAATTAGATCATCACAAGAAAAGTTCTAATTGAAGCAAGTACATCGTGCTAAGATAATATATTATCTCATAGAACACAAGATAGGAGCAATGCACAGTCAAACAAAAAACACAAGATAAACAAAGAAGCAAAAATTGAAACTCTAAATCAGATTAAAAGATATCTAAAAACTCCATCCATGGATATCCAATCAGTTGTACAAAGTTTCAACACTCTCATCTTTCCTCTCAACCTCATATTACATTACTAGCTCACACTTACTAACAAACTTACAGAATAATCAATACTCATATTAATATTAACTACCACTTGGCAACCAGAACTAGTTTTCTAATCTAATGAAATCGTTTATGTTCCCATAATTACCAAAGCTCATTCAAAGGAATTAATCATTCAATCCCTAACCTAATAAGAAATCACAAAGCCAAATATAAACATCAAAAAGAGGGAATACCTAAAAAAAATCTATCCAATGTAGAAGATGAGCCAATGAAAAATCTTAAACTAGGTATAATAATTTTATAAGATTTTTTTTTCAAAGAGTGCTCTGCATCAAGTGTGAATGTGTAATGGAACACAAGCTCAAGCTGGCAGAATAATGGCTAAAAATTTGAATCCTTAATTGGAAGCTTACAAGTCTCAATTCTATATGTAATTTCCACGTGTAATGGAATATCACAATTCATGTTGAATGAATGAATTTATGTGAAGCAGCATCCATCCTACTGAATGTCTGAATTGCAATTTTTCGACAAGGAAGATAAAAATGAATTGGAGCTATTATACATGTGAGAAAGGCTGAATTTGCCCATTTGATGAGGGGTGAGTAAAGGAATCAAGGAGGAAGATGAAAAAATATATCCAATGTAGAAACGAACGTGATAGAATAAGGCCGTGAAAATCAAAATCAACTCGAAGTCTCTGTGCTTAGATCTAGCATCGTTCTAAAGCGATCTGTGCAATGAACCCACAAAAAGGAGCAATTTTATGCTTAATACGACCTAGGAACAAAATTGTAGAAGCCTAGGTCACAAAAATCAACCAGAAAGAACTCAAATTTGACCAGGAAATCATATCACAAAGAAACAAGAATACCTTTAATAGAATGATGACCTAGAAATCAGATCCCTTGTTCTTCGATCTACCAATAACACATAAGCTCCTCTTGTGAAGGATCGAGTATGCGGATTTGATGGGGAAGAAATCAAGAGGCATGCACTTGAGAAATAGGCTCAGAGAAAGAGTAGGCAGAAGCAGATATCAGCATAATAGTGAGTAGGCAGAAGAAATTCGACATGGAATTTAGGTCTACGCACAATAGTCAGTATAGTGAAATACGAGAATTTGATGGAGTTTGTGCGCGATTTAGGATGATTTTGAAATTCAGCCAAATTTTGCCCACCAAATCTACCACTTGAAACTATATAGAATTGCGATGGATTTTAGAGGCGTCGACTCTGGTGGATGAAGAGGAGGAAGAAGTGAGCGAGAGCGAGAGCGATACACATCGGAGGATGAAGGAGACGAAGATTACAGAAGAGGCTGCCTATTAGGTATTATTGTTGCGTTTAATTGTTCATCCATAATGAAAAATTGGAATCGAAATTATAGATATTGATACTTGAATTTACGTTTTTTTATTAAACAATGAGGGTGTTGGATAAATCTGGCTTGTTAAGTACAAAATAGTAGAAACTTGTAGATTTATGGTTGGTATAGAGTTTGTGTTAGTTTGAGTTGGTTTTGCAATTGCCTTTTTTATGGAGAGACTATATCGTCAAGGTTAAAAACAGATTTTGACTTTGTTTGGATCGAATTTGAACATTTAAGATATGCAATTGGTGTGTTCACTGATGTACGTTTTTTGTAATGCATAGATAAGAATGGCGAGGTCTCCCAAGGTCAAGAAAGACAACAAATGCGAGCATGAAAAAGGTATGATTTTTTTCCGTTAAAAATACATTATTGTTCAAAATAATGTATTTTGTTATTCAAGAAAAATAAAATTGCTTTTCAAATCACGTTACATTAGAATTATTCAATTCATTGTAATGAATTATTCTATTGTTTTTACACAGAATAGTGCATAACAATATAGAAGAATTCAAACATTTTTCAGAGTATTAATCATTGTTATTCATAAGCAGTGTAATGATTATTCATAGTATAACTTAATACACAGAATCACAGCTTTTTCACAATATTAAAGACTGTTTTTCAGAAGCATTGTAATTGTTATTCAGTAGTATAAATTATTTATGTCAATAGTCAATACATTCTAATAATATTATTGAAAACCATTGAATAAGTTTAGCTATTCAGGATGAGCAATGTTGTTTTTCAACTACTTTCATTTAGTTATTCATATTGATATTATTGTATCCATATATGAATTGTAATTATATCAAATAAGTTTTGTGTTTAACCGAGTTTTCAAATGGAACAGGTGGTAATGATCAACAATTGGACATTGGAGAAAAGTCAAAGCGCACCAAGGTCCAATTTAAAAGACTTCGCACCAGGGAACACGTTCGAACTGATGATAATGTTGATGTATTTGACCTCGGTCCAAAAAAGAATTGTAATTCATAAGCATTGTAATTGTTATTCATAAGCAGTGTAATGATTATTGATAGCATAGCTTAATACAAAGAATCATATAATTCACAATATTAAAGATTGTTTTTCATAAGCATTGTAATTGTTATTCAATAGTATACATTATTTATGTCAATACATTCTAATAATACTAGTGAAAACCATTGAATAAGTTTAGTTATTCAGGATGAACGATGTTGTTTTTCAACTACTTTAATTTAGTTATTCATATTGATATTATTGTATCCATATATGAAATGTAATTGTGTCAAATAAGTTTTGTGTTATCACATGTGTTAAACCGAGTTATTCAAAAAATCATATTGAGTTATTCAAACCTCGACTATAAATATTTTATGATTCTATAATTATTCAAACAATCAAATTGAGTTATTCAAACCTCGGCTATAAATATTATACGATTTTATAATTATTCAAACAATCATACTGAGTTATCAAAGACCATTATCTTACTCATTCAAAAACATAAAAATACTTATTCAACAAATAATAGCAGTTGTGCAGTAAACACTTCCAATATTACGTGGTTATTCAAATCTCATATATTTTATATTCTCCTAAAAATCAACAACTTCCTTTTTCAATTAATTGATTTTATTTTTCTATTTCCTAATTATTCATCCATCTTCCTAAAAATCAGCAACTTCCTTTTTCAATTAATTGATATAATTTTTCTATTTCCGAATTACTCACCCCTTTTTCCTAAAAATTAGCACCTTCCTTTTTCAAATCAACGTGGATATGATTCTCTCCTTCCTTCCCCATTTATCCTATTATGCTCCCTAATTAATAACCATTGATTGGTGATAATCCAACGCCTCTCCTTTAACCACACATTGCACGCTAATTTGTATTGTACCGGAGTGCTACCCTATATAGAGAGAAAGAGAGAGAGTCCGGTTCAAGTGCGAATGGGCGCCCAGGTGCGAAATAAGAAAGAACAGAAGCCGTTGGATCAAGAAAAATTAAAGGCGCTGATCATTTCACTTAAAAAGGGGAAAAAACGGCACGGGCGAATTATTGGCGAATTATTCGCGTATTTTTGAAAAAAACGGAAATAGGACACGCGCCCAGATTGTTCATCAGTATTGTGGATTTGTTCATCAATAATGTAGATTTGTTCATCAAAACTGTGATTTTGTTCATCAAAACTGTGATTTTGTGCATAAATAAATTATTGCTTGTGCATCAAAAATCTATTGTTTGTACATAAAAAATGAACAAATGTGTATCAAAATTATATGCAATATGTTCATCAACATTGTGATTTTGTTCATAAAAAAACGAAAATATTTGTTCATCCGTTTTGGCATATTTGTTCATCGGTTTGTGCATATTTGTTCATTAGTAACATCAATTTGTTCACTGGTTTATGCATATTTGTTTATTGCCTTTTTCACATAATTGTTCATTACTAGATGCATATTTGTTCACTAGTAACCTCAATTTGTTCATTACTATGTGCATATTTGTTCATTAATAACATCAATTTGTTCATAGCTAAATAAGGCACAAGCACACCTAAAACATAAGGGTATAATAATGAACAAATAAGGTTATATCCATGAACAAATAAGGGTATATCCATGAACAAATAGGGTATATCAATGAACAAATAATGGTATACCAATTTGTTCATAGCTAAATAAGGCACAAGCACACCTAAAACATAAGGGTATAATAATGAACAAATAAGGTTATATCCATGAACAAATAAGGGTATATCCATGAACAAATAGGGTATATCAATGAACAAATAATGGTATACCAATGAATAAAAAAAGAAGTATACTAATGAACAAATAATGGTATACCATGGGTATATCAATGAACAAATAGGGGTATATCAATGAACAAATACGAGTATATCAATGAACAAATATGAGTATATCAAAACTAATTATATGTGCATAAAAAACTACATAATATTGTATTCCTACACATAAATAAGGTTAAAAAATAAAAATTAAAATTAAAAAAGTTCGAAATCAATGAACAATGTTATCAAAAACTCAATGCACAATTAGTTAGTATTGATGAACAATTGGTGAATATTGATGAACAATTGGTGAATATTGATGAACAAATCGCTATTTCTGATGAACAAACTGGGCGCGTCTCATAAAAACGTATTTTTCGAAAAATTCGTGAATAATTCGGGAAAAATTCGTCCGTGTCGTATTTTATTGAATAATACGGGAAAAATTCGCCCGTGCCGTATTTTATTTTTTTAATGAATGTTTAATCAGGGGCGTTGATTTTTTGGAATGAACGATCGAGATTTATTCTTATTTCTCACACAGGCGCCCATTCGCACGTGACTCTTTTTCATTATATATATATATATATATATATATATATATATATATATATATATAATGAAGTGACAAAATCATAAAACAAATGTTTTTTCAAGGCTAGTATATATATAGGAAACAGTTCACTTGCGAATCATCTCCTACGCAAGGGAACGTGAGAAAGTCTAAGAATCGTCGTTTCTTTTAATCTTGCGGAGCAAATTATGTGTTCAAATTCTGTTTTTTAATAAAGCTGCTCACACACTTCTCTATACATCTTATTTGTCAATGCTTGTTTGCTTTTAATATTTTAAATTTCATACTCTCTCAATGCATTTTACTTTATATTATTTTAAAATCTGACATTTTATGTCACTACGTTTGGTTTTAATAAATGGTTTTAGCTTTTAATATTTTTATATCTCATATATTCTCTCGTTGTTTTTTATTTTTAATATTTTAATATTTCACCTTCTATCTCACTGTTTTTTACTTTTACGTTTTTTTTAAATTTCGCATCTCGAAGTTGTGTTCTTCTTCCTCCAAATCGTTTTTTTATTTGACCCAAACTTTTCTTTTTCAATTCCATTTCATAATTTATTTCTCAGTCTCTCTCTCTCTCTCTCTCAAGTTTCTAGACTTGTGTAATCAAATCTTCTCATACAATATGTGCAATGAACTCATATTATGTTCATTTTGATTTATATAATATGCTCATTTTAAATATTCAATATGTGCAATTGAACTCATACTCCATGTTGGTAACACCCCATCTTTACACTGAGGTACTACTCGGTAGTAGACCACACATGGGTCCACAAAAGCTAATCTGACAACAAGTTCACTTCGATCTTGCAAGTTGGGCACGACGACAAAACATAAATAAAACATCCAACTTATATTTATAAAAACAAAAGTGTCATAAAACATGCATGAATCCAAAACATACTTAAGATGAATTCACAATCTTAACTAACCATTCTTACAACAAGACTTAAATCAACTAAAAAACAATATAATATTATGTAGTAAAGTAATCCAGAGCACCCAACCCGACACCAAACCTAATGACACGGATGCGACAACGATCCTCTCCACCATCTAGCCAAAGCTCTAGCACGGGTCCCTGGCTTCTACCTAAAACTGAAAAATAAGTCCCCAAGGGTTCAACTACTATTCTAATCCAATTTAGAATTCATACTGTACTAGTAAGACATTTTAAAACCAATCAAGTTCCTAACACATACAGGAAAGGTCCACTTGAATACAACATATATCAACTCTAAATCCATACCTAACATTCAATTGATTGCACACACACTTATTTTGGAGGTGGTGGTGCGTCAACCTTGGGAATTGTCCACCAAGTTCGTGAAAGGTGGCCAATTTAGGAAAGGTCCACTTGAATACAACATATATCAACTCTAAATCCATACCTAACATTCAATTGATCACCGAACATGGAAAAAGACGAGAGCAAAGAAAGGTGGCCGATTGGTGGTTGCTTGGCCAGAAGAGAGGGACGAAGGAGTAGATGAGAGAGAATCTTAAGGGAGGCGTGAAAATGAACCAAGGTAGAGAAAGTTTTACGAAGCTAGCTCCTTTATATATATGCAAGTCTACGACAAAGTCAAAATACTTAACTTTGAAGTATTTGATTGAAGACGAGCATAAGGATTTATATGATAAGGTCAAATGGCTTTCTTAAGGGTTAAGTATTCATATATAAAGATTATGAAACAAATATCGATGCAAAAGGATGAATGTGACACCAATATCGATGGAGGAAGGTAAGCATGACACATGGATCAAGAAGATAAGAATATCTTCATCCTATTTAAAAAAGAGCTTACTTAACAATTAAGAAACAAAATAATGGATAACTTTGACAACTAGAAATTTTTTAATGTATAAAATCTTGATAAAACGAGGTTACCCGAGATTACTTAATAGCTAAGCGATCCCAACACGAATTTCGAGAAACAATAAAATATCAAAACATTCCTGAATATTACAATGTTCATTTCAATTTATACAAAATGTGCATTTGAACTCATGCCCCATGTGTATTTCTATCTATACACTACATTTCATTTATAAAACTATCCACAACCATCTTGGCACATTTAGCGAAACTCAGATTTTCATGCTGAAAATGTTCATGTTCTATATCTTTGAATGTAGTACATGTTGGAGTTTTTATTCCTCTTGGAAGCTTTTCTCCTCCATGTTCTTTCAATGGTACTCATGTCTTCATGTTCATTTGTGAGCAAGCTTTCTGTAATTTAGCTATAACGCAAAACAATAACGATGACTATATTTGCATTTGTGAGTACATTGTATGTACATTTTGAGAGTGTATTATATGCACATCTGAAGTTATAGTGCAAAATATTAATTGTGAATTAAGTGTATTTGTGAGTAAATTATGTCCATTTGTAAGTATGCTATAGGTGCATTTATGGATATGGATTTCACAAAAAACTGCACAATAAGGACATAAACCACCATGTCCCTCCATTCTACTTGCCAATCTATTGTTGGTTGGAGAGCTATGTTACGAATACTCCATGTGTGCATTTGATCCTATAATTCTCCAATGCATTCCAAAAATTTAACCATATCAAATAGTTTGGATTGGTGGATATATCGGGGGTGATAAGCCCCTTCGTTATTACTTTTGATCAAATCTATCTAGTTTTGTTTGAATAAACTCCAAACTTTTCAAGATACTACACTAACCTCTCTCTCTCTCTCTCTCTCTCTCTCTCTCTCTCTCTCTCTCTCTCTCTCTCTCTCTCTCAAGTTCCTAAACTTGTTTAACCAAATCTTCTCATAAGTAAAGACAACATTGAACAAACCAAGGGTATTTAGTATATTTGAACTCATACTCCATTTGTATTTCTATTTGTAAATTATGTGCATTTTACTTATACAGTATGTTCATTTCATTTTATACATCAACTTTCATGTCAATTTATATATTATGTGCATTTCAATTTATATATTATGTGCATTTCGATTATACAATATGTGTATTTCAATTTATACATTATGTGCAATTGAACTCATAGTCCATGTTCATTTCAATTTATACAATATGTTTAATCTGTATTATTCTTATTCTAATTGATAAAAAATATTAGTCATTCTATTCAAATTATGCTACACATATACTTAATAAGAATCAAATTAATTTTGCACCAATTTTTTGTATTCAAAACATCTGAATATATTTTTTTGCTATCTAGTTGTAAGTTTTATATGTAGCTTATATTTTTTTTTATTTTCTCTAACAATATGTGAGAGTATTTACTTTTATTTTGTTTTACAAAGGTTTGAATCCCAAAAATTTAAGGGTTGTCTTTAAATGGTGAGTTAAAAACACTAAGGAGAGGTAGTTGTAATATTTTTATTAATATTAATTGGGGAACAAGGGGATGGGTGCAATATTTTTATTCTAAATTTATGTTACAAAAGGAGACCACATGGACACGTGTTTGTTTTTAGAACGCATGTTTGTGCACGTGGGCTAATTCTAACAAACATTAGTATTTTTCTAAGTATGCGCTTCATCAATTTCACGAGCCACCTACTAAATATCCAAATTAACGGTTGACATCCGTTCTCATAGGGGATACCGTTATGACCTCAGCACCCGTACATATATTGCCTAAGATCCATATCTAACCACCAAAAGTACATTTAATATAAAAATATATGTATATATCAAATAAATGGGCATGTTCAGTATGTATATTTGCATAATTATTACAATTGTAATTTTTGCTAGTTTTGCACATTTAGTACGATAAATTGTATGATTAGTTTGCTAAAGTGCATATGTCATCTAGACAAATAAATTAAATTCACTCTATTTACCAATTTTTTTTATCAAGGTAAGGTTAAGGAGGAAAATAAGTTTCATCTTAGTACACCCTTACAAATGTGAACGTGAAAAATTTGTGCTATGGTTGATCGAATGCCAAATGGAGAAGTGTGGAGTCTAACCATTGCATCAACAGCAGAGTTACATTGACAAGGCACATGACGAATTAATACAGCATCAAAATCTTGTAAACTTAACCGACATTCCGTTATGGTCATTTCTAACGGCCAAGGGCATGATCTATTTCCATTCATGGCATTAATAACGACGATGTTATCTCCTTCGATTACAATTTTCTTCAAATTTCAATTTTTTGCCTCTTGAATTGCATAGTAAAGTCCCATCAATTCTGCTTGTAGAGAACTCCAGTTTTTATTTTGGTAGGTCTCTAGATGGATTAGATCTCACTATGGTCTCTCATAACATAACCAGCAATAGTCTGGCCATTGTCTTTTCTTGACCGGTCAAAAAAAATTTTATGCAATCTAAAGGTGGTTTTCCCATTTCCTATTTTTATGACAAGTTCGAGGTATGGTTCTAGTTTTTTTTTCAGGTTGTCCTCCTTGTCTACTTGTTTGGTTGTGTTCCATTTTTTTGTTTCTTTATATACTCATTCGGTTGATGGATAAATTTATTTCGTTGTTGTTCAAAAATAGTTTGATTTCTAATTTACCATATGCACCACCACGTTGTGATTAGTTCAAGAAAATTCTCCTTTGTAATATGTGATTTAATTTGTGTTAATGTGGATATAATATTATTTTGGTCTATTTTGGTTTTCCTTAATTGTTCTTATGTTCGTTTGTTTACCTGTTTTAGGAGTTGTTTAGAGTAACTACATTCGAAAAATAAATGTGTACTATTTTCTAGATCGTGATTACAGAGAGGGAACTCTAAGGTCACTGCCACATGTTTTGTCGTTAGTCGTTCTTTTTTAGGTAGCTCATTATTGCATAATTTCCATAAAAACATTTTAGTCTTAGGAAGTGCATCTAATTATCTAAATCCCAAATACATTTAATTGTAGCACCATTTTGTTCTTGTTCCTTTGAAATCATTTCTATTACGGAAGCCGTGGAGAACCGTCCATTTTTACTGGGTCGCCAAAACAATATGGCCTAATTTGGTTTGGGGTATTATAACAGACTTTATTTGCTTTAGAATGTCATTTGGAACAACTTTAGCTAGTTCTTCATGATCCCATTGTTTTTTGGTTGTGATAAATTTGACGACATTTCAATTAAAGTCAATTCCATCTTGTGGTTGTATATAATCTATCAGTGATTTAGGTGTGAGCTAGGCATCTTTCTAGAACCTAATTGTTTGTCCATCTCGTATTTACCATATGAGTCCCGCTTTAAATTCCTCTTGTAGTTTGATTAATTTTCTCCATTGGTAGGACATATTTCCTTTTCCTTTTCCTTTGTACACGAGAAGGTGTTGGTCCTATAAATACTTCTCTATAATAAGATGGACCCAAATGTTATCTGGTTTAGCAAGAAATTTTCATAAGAGCTTCATTTGTAGTGCTTGATTTATTTGTTTCCCTTTTTGTAGGCCTAATCACCCCTTTTGTTTTGTTTTGCAATTTTTGTTCCAGCCGATGAGGGGGCGGTGATTCGAATCTTTGTTCAAAAAGAAAGCACGATTAATGTCTTCCAGGTCTTATATGATGGTATCGGGAAGCATGAAACTTTACATTATATAGTTTGGTTTAGCTTCTAGTGTGGATCAGGGTTGTTCTTCCATTTTGTTAATTGTTGGCTACTCTTAGTGACGATTGATTCAAAGGTCGACTTGGTTACTCTCTCATTTATAATAGGACACTCTAAATATTTTTCTAACAATCTAATGCATGGGATATTTAGCTCCATTTGTAGTAAACATTCAGTAGACGGTAATGTGCCTTTTGTAGTTTGAAAGACTGATTTATGATAAATCACTTTTTGTTCTGATATCGCACAATATTCATCCAAAATTTTCTTTACTTTCTGGTATGCTTATATTGTGCGCATAAAAATAATTATATTATCCGCAAAGGAGAGGAAAGGAATGATTGTGCCTCTTTTTGTTATTTGTATTCCAATACCTCTTTTGTTCTCGCTACTCTCAAGTGGTAATTTTTGTGCCAACACTTCCACTCTGATTATAAAAAGTAAAGGGGATAATGGATCTCTTTGTATGAGCCCTCTTTCTAGTCGAAATATCTCCGAAGGTTCGTTGTTTAGAAGGATTGAAAAAAGAAACTGTTTGGATCCATTCACGAATCCAGTTGATGAAAACATGGTAAAATCAAATCTTTCTAGCACTTTATCAAGATATTCCCATTCTATTCGGTTTTGAAAAAATTTATGCACTATAAGTTCTATTCGGTTTTGAAAAAATTTATGCACTATAAGTATATTATGTTGTATAGCTTGATTTGTAACAAAGGCTCCTTGCAACGGATGTATTAGATTGGGGAGTACTTGTTTGAGTCGTTCTTCTATTATTTTAGCTATAACTATATATATGGTTGAGCATAAACTAATTGGTCTAAATTGGGTTGTTGTCATTGAGCTTTCACATTTTGGGTCTAAATTGGGTTGTTGTCATTGGGCTGTCACATTTTGGTACAAGTGTGATAAACATATGGTTTACAACGCATACAAACAGCAGAACGCTAGGACCAACCATGAAAGGGGCCGTTCTAAGAAAGATAACTAGAGAATCCAATCCACGACTCGCAAAAAAGAATTGGGAAGAAGCAGCACCAGATTGAAAGAATTACCAAAAATGTCGAATGTCAAGTGGAATTCCATTCGGAGCTCTTAGAGTGAAAAAAGTAACAAATTCAACCATTCCTCGTTTCTACTAGAGCTAAAGCTGCTGTCAATAGAATAATGATCCAGAAAGAGAAAAGCTTGTCCACATAATCACAGTTCGAATTCATACATAACCCAGAAGGAACTCCAGTGCATTCTAGCAATAATGATTCTAGAACCTTTGATCTGTCGTTATTGTTGGCCTAGCTTCTGGCTGCCTTTGTGCAAGATAAGGACCCCTCTTAACAGCTTCCTGGATCTGTAATGCAGCAAAAAATCAAGACATGAGTTTACCATAAGCCCGTCTTCCTTAAACTTGAAAAATCATATTCTTGCAATTAATATGGGTATATTTATTTACTAGGAATATATGAAAATTCCCTTTCTAGGCCCTCATCTTATGTTGTCACATATTTTAAACCCAGTATTGGTAGAAAATGAGAATACACTGGGTTGATTACCTGTCCAACTATGGCAGCCAGACGAGAGTCACCTTTAACTTTAGTTGAAACTGCTAGAGCTTTGCTAATAGCTACGCAACAATTATGGCGAGCATCCATACCTAAGGACGTAGGAAGTTAATCAGAAACATCTTCATAAGCAGTTGGTAAATGCACGTCAGAAAATTAGATTGTTCAGGGCTTAATGATCCATCCTCCAAGAGAGGTTTTAACATATTTGGTTTGGCTGGTAAAAATCAAATAGAGGTCAAACATTTTATTGCAGAGTCATAACTCTTTTTAAATATAATGGTTCTAGAAGGCAAGTACACTTGCAAGAAAGCATAATTCAGAAGCTATAATTAGACAAACAACCTCACCAATATTCATTAAGTTTGTCAAAGATGTAGAATAGTAATTCTCAAAAGTTGATCACTGAAAATATGGTGTATGTGCATGCATATATCGAAGTCAGTCAAACTCAAATGGTCCCAGGAAAGAAAAACAAACCTATTTTTGTAGTCTCGTGATAGGAATCTGTCACTACATTAATTATTTCCTGTTTTGAGCATATCTCCATCAAGCACCATGGTCGAACCACCAGATTAGATATCAATGCGTAGCCCTGAGCATATCAAAGTATAATATAATATCATTACCACGGGTTCAAGAACAAGAAGGCACACCTTCCATGAAACACATGTAGGAGAGCAGTTAAATTTTAATTCTAATTTGATGAGTAAATAAATACTAACAGCATGTCGAGCATCAGAATCTTGTTGCAGAACTGATAAAAACAAACCCTGCCAAGTAAAAAAAGTCACAATTTCAAACAAATGATGCAATCAAGGGTGACATTATATATGATATAAGTGATCAGTATCTTTTTTGATGGATTCTGCAAGCCTATGTATCAAACGATGCAATCAAGGGTGACATTATATATGATATAAGTGATCAGTATCTTTTTTGATGGATTCTGCAAGCCTATGTATATACAGAAGAAATGAATCGAGTGGAATACATATTACATAATACAGGTACGTAAAGAATTGCTAATTCGAAATTTAAATATTAGACAAGGATGATAAACTACTAACTGATGGAACCATCTTCGAGGTTTGTGATGCTGTTTCATATATCAGACGACGAAGGACTTCTTCAGCACTATCATTTAACATTTTGCTGCTCTCGGGTCGAACCTCGCCGGCAATGTTTCCAAGAGCAAGAAGAGCAGCCTGTATTCAAAAAATTAAGTCCATAAAAAACATTCTTGTAACCACTTAAGCAGCTAAAAGAGCTTGGGTATGTCAACAAGTCATTTGGTACATAGTGCAGATATTGAACATTCATAGAATTGGTATTTTAAGTGCTTAGGCTAATGTACTCCCTAATACTCCCAGTACAAGTCATTCGAAATCCCCGCCTCTTTCTTGCATATTTGTTCCTTCAAAACAAGTCTGACTAAGTGCTAATGTATCAAGTTCATCCTACCATTATAACCCCAGTGACATTTTGTGATGAGATACTTCCAACTTTAACCCAAAACCTGCTCTAAAAATGTAATTAAGTGGTACATTCTTCTTAAGTAGCACAATAATAATAATAACATTTCGAGCTTAAAAAAACATTTCGAGCATGATCATAATAATAACCATTATATCAAAACAAAAGCTACATGTTTATGTTCAGTTGGTCTTAAAACTTTGCAATCAAATGGCTGAAAACGGAGCTTAAATTGATGAAGATGAATGGAAGTTCTGTCTGAGACTGTGTCCATACCAGCTGCATACCGCGTCTTTGCCTGTCAAAAGCAGCATCGATCACACATTTTACAGCATTTGGTGAAATAGAGAATAGCAGCTCAGCTCCTTCGATTGCTGAAAGTTTCAGTAATGATACAAATGAGCTTTAAAAACACAGGCAATAAAATTGAATCAAACAACATTAGCAAATTAAAAGAAGAGACCACCATCTTGCTACTGAATTTTCTTTGATGAATATATCTGCATTATTGTTTCATTACCAAAGAGCAGATATAAAGGACTATGCATTATATATGCTCCTTTATTACATTAATGAAACACACATACACAATAATACTTACAAGACCCTATTTGACCAATGGCCTCGAGTGCACATTCATATTCATCTGCATTAATGGGTTCAGGTAACCTTAGACTGCTTTCTATTGCAGAAATAACAGGTTGAAGACCTGAAATACAAAAGCAAACTTAGTACAAAATAATATATCACTTACTTCTAAGGAGAAAAGGAATGTCTGCACAAAGTAGCATTAGACAATATATCACTCGAGGGGTAATTCAGTAGCCTTACTGCTTTCATCAATATAGGTAAACATGTTTTGTTTTGACAAAATCCTCCCAGTTATCATCATTGCTCTTGATCTCAAAAGTGGCTCTGTTGAACTGCTACATGAGAAGAACATTGTCTTTAATATCAATATTACAAGCAACTAAAGACAGAAACTACAAAAGGCAATAAGTTAGAGAGGCTCTTCAACTACTCTGATGTTTGCTCCAAAGATTACCTTATAATAGAGCTAAGTAACTGAAGTAGTGTAGTCTTTGACAAGAATTCTGCACCATGCTCCATTTCAGCCAACTAAGCCATTGAATAATTTATCAAATTCAAAAGAAAAGTCAATAATAGATATGAAAGATATTTTCAATAATTATAAAAGAATTAAACATCTGAATCAGAATGTGATTAGTAGTAGGGGGTGTAACAATCCTATAGGAGGCACTGCATTTCAGTTATATACTTTTGGTCAAAGTAGCAAGAACAACATGCTTTAGCAGAGGTTTCTGCAACTTCTCTTTTATACTTGTCCATACAAATTACAATCATGGCCTTGATAATTATAGAGAAAGAATCATCAACAGATCAAGTACAATAGTTCAAAATTAAGTTCCGTGAATAAACTTGTCTACATGTGATTTATCACTTTGTCAATTAATGCACGCCGAAGGAGTTACAAACAAAACCATAATGGGCATATTGGGAAAATGGTTACCTCAAAGATAAGCTCCAAAACATTTAACTTGATAAGTATATCATCAGCATTACGGACTTCTGCCTCCATTAGACCAAGTAAGCCAGAGCTGTAGATCACTGATGCCACAGAGTGTGAAACCGAAAACAGTTTTGCTATCAATGACAAGACACGTACTCGTCCCTAATAAAAGTACATTTTGTGAGAACTGGAAGCAAACAAGCTAGACATACATGAAATAAGTCAGTGCAGTACAATTGAATTTAAGAAGTTCATCCTTTCATTTTTTACAATCAATAACATATATCTAGAGGGATGCATATAGGATATAAATGGCCAAGATTGCAAAAACAGGAAGCATCTCGCCTGCTAAGAAAATGTTGACATGATCTCAAAAGGTCACGAGCTAGAATAAATCCAATCTCGTTTCAGCATGAAGTTATCAAGAAAGAACAGCAAGTACCAATGGTGCAGAGCGTGCTGCCACATTCCTTAGGTCCATTGTTTCATTGCTATCAGCTGGAAATATAGTAGCCTGTACAGATTTCACAGGATATCCATAATCATGGTCAACGAAACCTAAAAAAAGAATTTACAATTCAGTGCACAAATAAACCTCTGTAGCACATTCTTACTATGCCTTCTGGAGAAGCTGCAAAATCTTTAATTGCATCCATTGAAGCAGCTGCAACGCGCTCATCGCTGCAGATATCAAAAGATGCATTGAAACATAAGAATTTTGGTATCAAATAATACTGAGACATATATGTTAAAAAAACACAAGGATGTTCTGTTACAGATGAGCGTAATTTGATTAACAGCCATGAAACAGTTTCTTTTAGTGAAATATGATTTGCAAGGTGATAAGCAACCTTTCAAAACTTAAAATGACAACACTGATTTCCTTTTTTAATTTCTAGATTTGGCCAAAATCTATTATTATATAACAATTGGATTACTTTGAAGTTACTATAAAGTCTCCATTCTATAAGCCTAGTTATGCAAATTATATCACGTGTTTGGCTAGCTTACCAATTTACAAGGCAGTCAAGCAGCGAAGGATACACATCATTCGCAATTAGTAGCTGGGATG
This sequence comes from Fallopia convolvulus, assembly GCA_964016875.1. NCBI lineage: Eukaryota > Viridiplantae > Streptophyta > Magnoliopsida > Caryophyllales > Polygonaceae > Fallopia > Fallopia convolvulus. The sequence continues at coordinate 40,299,439 of OZ024723.1, read as the reverse complement.
GGGAAACAACTTTGTCATCCACATTTCTAAGAAGAAGAGATACCTGCAAACAGATTATTACTCTTCAGTAATTGCACTAGGGCTTCATTACTCAGTGACATATGTGACCCTTGCACATTACACTCTTGACATTCTATATACAGCTGAAAAGTCATGGGGAACAAAGAGATCAACGAATCTTTTTTCTGGATACATACTGTTTTACAGGCCAGGTATCTAACTTCTTGAGAATCTGCTTTTAACCCCACCTGCAAGAAACGCTAAACAAACACCAGATTGGAGAAGAATGATTACAATGAGAGCAGTAGGGATAACCATAGAAGTGGCTCAAAGGTTTGCGAAAGGCAGAAGAAAAGGCACTAAAAATAACAAAAAAGTAGGCAATATACCATATACTGCGGGATAAGAGAGGCGCCATACTTAGTTTCAAATATTCTTTCAAGACAAGCAACCAAAGTTGTTTGCACTCGAGGAATATCAGCTTTAGTCTGCAAAGTACTTCAAAATAGAAACAACAAGATCAGAGTTTATAACTATTAGACCATGGTAAAACATGCGAGAGTGCAGGCCATAGATAACAATGTATTGGATTAGTAATCAGAAATGCATTTGTATTGCTCATCAATATAACAATTGCAAGAGAAAATCAACGAGACACTCGGGGTGCACATAAAGTGACAGGATAACATATGAAATGCAAATTGCTTAAATCCCACTATCAGACTCCACGTCTAATTCGAATAATACCAAATCAAATTGCAACACAGAAACGAGTATAATTACTACGCGCCCTAAATTGAGAAAAGGGGAGAAAAGGTATACTTGATGACGACTGGAAGAGGAAAACGGCCAAGGAAATCCTTCACGGAATTTTCATTCAGCGTCCCTGCCAAGTGCCAACACCAAATTTCACTATCCTTTGATAAAAAAAATTCATCGAAACAAAGAAACAGGAAACAGTAGCAAAGATGAAAGAACAGGAGTGGGAAGCTAACTCCGTTGTAAGAATTAGAAAGTAGCATATCAAAATTACCTGGATAATGAGCAAAATCAGAAGCTGCTTGCAACAGCTGAGTTGGGTCCTCTACCGAGTATTCTTCCATCGCAAGACAAACTGAATTTCTCTAGAGAGGGAAAATGAGGAGAGAGAGACGATGGACGCCAAAGAACTGCTTTTCTTTTTTTTTCTCCCCGAAATAGCCAAAGAACTGGGTTGACAGGTGTCGAAGCAGTCGTTCGCTCTCGCCACGTACGTGGTAACATCATGTGAAATAGGCTTTGAATGTTGGGCCTTATTGGGCCGTCATAAGTACAGGCCCATCTCGTTAGTACTTAAGGCCATTCTTTGTGGTTTTGGATCTGTATTTGTCAGACGATACATCGCAATTTTACATCTTAAGTATTAAACTAAAGAGGGAAATGACCCAAATATCCTAAAGAAATTCAAATTAAACGTTAGTAGGGCAAAACGTCTAATTGCCCGTATAACCCCGACTTCTGCCTCCTTACATTTTCTCCGTTCTGTCTCCTCTCGCTCCTCCGACCTCATCGTCGGTCGCCATGGCCTTTTCGTCTCCCGCTCCTCAACACCATCTTTCTGACGCCGTCCTCCACCTTGAATTACCAAGATAATCTAGGGTTAGATTTTCCCAATCGCGCTTTCGAATTTGTCTTCAATTCAACCAGATTTGATTCGATTTTGGCTTGATTTTGTTTTATTTGTACCTGATTTTGTGATGTTTGGTTGGGTTTGAGTTTTAGTACAGAAAACGAGAATCTATTGAATTTGTGGAAGTTGATGATTCCTTGGCATTCAACTGATAAACAGCCCTAGGAAGGAATAGGAAGAGAATTAGGACGAACGGACTCCGGGAGAAAGAATTCGAATTCTTCACCGCGTGCAAATCTGCTTCGTCAAAGTCTACAATTTCATCTCCAAAATTGATTGGTTTGAACTTGCCATTCTCAATTGAATTTTGTTGACAGTTGAATTGTGTTAATTTCTAGGGTAAGTAGAATAGCATATTTGCAAAATCAAGTTGAAGTAAAGTCAGCACTTGTAGATCCAAAAGGATAGTCAAGGCGCTTTGAGTAGACCCTCGAAGGGTAGTCTCATGAGTAGACCCCAAAGAGTAGTCTCGTTTGGGTGTAGACCATGAAGGTACCACCGACTATTTAAAACATTTTATATAAAAGACTTGGATAATGGTAACGAGTCACTCAATTAGATCGAGTTTTCCTTGAACGAATATTGCCCCTATTCCATGCCAAGGGTATTCCACAAATTGCTGCGAGATAAAACGTTCCAACAAACGACAATGGATGTAACATCCCCGACCAAATTGCATACGTCATTTTGCATTCATATCATATTAAGAACATATGTATAGTATATTGACATGATAAATAGTCAGTTTTTAAAAGTAATATTTATTTTCGAATTAAGTTTATTATATTTTAGAAAGTTTTTAAGTAAAAGTTAATTATTAATTATTTTAAGGTGAAATTTGTAGTAAACAAGATTTCAGGGTAAAAAGTGTAGTTTTATCAAAAAAATTGTCGACTTCGTGATTCTTATATATTTATATGTGATATCCTTGTCATCTTTTACATGTCTAAGTTAACAAAAAAAAGAGAAGATACAGATAGAAAGAAACGAGAGAAGAGGAGGAAAATTGAAGGTTTTGTGGTTGTGATCTTGGTTTTGGTATGAGATTTCTTCTATCGAATTTTTATCTCGAAGTACAAGCGTGATTTGGTAAGTTTTAATTAGTTATTGGTTTATCTGGATTTCATTGATTTTTTCAGATCTAGATCTACAGTTGATTTTGATTTGAAAATCAGTCGATTTATAGTTCTCAAAGGGTGTTTTCGATATCGAAATTATATTCGGTAAAAGATTTCAGAGTAATTTTCGGGTTTCGGGTTGTAAGGATATTAGGGAGCCCTTTGATCAAGTTTTTCAGAAAGGTTTGAACTAGAAAAATGTTCTTATATATATATAGTTTATCGTTGTCAAGTTTTAAAGGATTTGGAATTATGCACAAAAAGTTATAATGCATATTGTCATTTTATTGCATTTGGGGTTATAGTTTATAAGAGTAAATAGCCTAAATTTGCATTGGGTTACATATATGAGCACAAGTCATAGATCGTGGTCAAAGCCAAGGGGAAAGGGAATAATATTTGTCTTGAACAGGTGAGTATAGACCGGAGATTCAACCCTATGTGCTATATGCGAAATATGAATATATGGATATATGTGCTATATGTGGTATATTGATATATGTGATATATGTGCTATATGTGGTACATTGATATATGTGATATATGTGCTATATGAGCTATATGGGTATATGTGTTATATGAGTTATATGGATATATGTGTTATATGTGATAGCTTTGAAAATTTCCAGAGTTGTTTGCACAGAAAGTATGTTAACAGATGGCATATGATATATGGTTACATGATGCACTTGATTGCATAGCATATTGCAATGAGATTAAAAGGATCTGTGACTGTCTTACCCTGAATTTGTATACAGAGGAGACCTACGGGTCATACATGAGGTCTAAGATGCCTAAGAGATGGTAAATGAGCAAATGAGGCCTAAGATGCCTAAAAGTTGGTAATGGAAAAGAAAAAAAAAGGTTGGTATATGGAAAAAAGAAAAGAAAAGAAAGGAAAAGTTGGTAATGGAAAAGAGTCGGTAATGGAAACCCGGGGCAAATTCAGGCTTGAACAGTTCTCAGAATAATGAATCGGATACATCAACATTTGCATTTGCATAGTAAATTCCTATATGACATATGTATAATATGTATGTATATGTACATGGACTAAATGTTTGACTCAGTGTGAAATGATTGATGATGGTTTATATTCACTGAGTATGCGACTCACGTAAATCGAAAAATAATTTTTCAGGCTCAGCTAGAACTTACTGGCATGTGTCTCTTTTAGAGGTCACATTCATACAGGTCGGTCGGTTGAAGCTCAATGCAACCTTCTCCTCCTCATTTTGCATTATAAACATATGGGTTGTAATAGAAGTTAGAGTAATAGATGTTTTAGTATGAGAAGTAACAACATAGATGTGTGTGTGTGTGCAACCTTTTATAGTTGTTAATGTATGCTATGTGCTTACGTGAATAGTTGGTATATCTGAATTATCTGTTTATATAAGAAATAAGTTTTACAAAGTATACGTCATAGGGTATGAGGGTGTCACAGCTAGTTTTTGGTATCAGAGCAGGGATATGATTCTTTAAGGGCATGCATTCATAAGCATATGTAACAGACATTAGAATTGCATTCATGAGCATGATGCATAAGGAGAGAAGGTTCAGCCGTGCCAGTCAGTCTATAGAAGCATCTCATACAACACTACATGAGCATACATTTCATACACATGAATTATTAGAAGAGGAAGTACAAAGACAATGGTAAAGGTAAATACAGTATATTGAGAATGTATAACACGAGTGGATACAGTAGAGTTACCGGTTGATCCGATTTTGCTATTCCTATATGAGTTTGATGTTATTTTGTGCATGGACTGGTTGTCAAGACATCATGCTAAAGCAGATTATTATATTAAAGAGGTAGTGATAGACTTGCTTGATAAATCTAGAGTGATTTTTTATGGTGATAGACAAATGATACATATTTGCTTAATATTTGCAAGAACGACTTTTCACATGATCAGAGAAGAATGTGAGGAACGTATTGCCTATGTTATAGATTGTACAGTTGAATATGATGAGGTTGAAGATATTGCAGTTGTTAAAGATTTTCCTGATGTATTTCCAAAGGATCTTCCTGGATTGTCACCTGATAGAGAAATAAAGTTTACTGTGGAATTAATGCAAAGTACTACACCGAGTTCTATTCATCCATATCGCATGGCTCCAATAGAGTTACAGGAACTGAAGAAACAATTACAAGATTTATTGGACAAAGTATTCATTAGTGCTAGTGTATCTTATGATTGTGCATAGATTACAGAAAGTTGAATCAGGTGACAGTGTAGAACAAGTGGCTATTGCCAAGGATAGATGATTTGTTTGATCATCTTCGGGGTGCAATGTTATTTTCAAAGATAGACCTTCGATCAGGATACTATCAGTTGAGATAGATAAAACTGACATTATCAAGACAACATTCAGAACTCGATACGGGCATTATGAGTTTCTCTTAATACCATTTGGTTTGACTAATGCACCAACGACATTAATGGCTCTGTGAATAAGGTATTTCAACCTTTTCTAGACAGATTTGTGATCATCATTATTAATGATATATTGGTATATTCGTGAAGTACAGATGAGCATGTTGATCATTTGCGTACCGTGTTACAAGTCTTGGGGGAAAAACAGTTGTATGCTAAACTGAGTAAGTGTGAATTCTGGTTGGATCATGTGATATTTTTTATGACACATTGTATTTGGAAGAGGTATAAAGGTTGATCCTAAGAAGGTTGAAGCAGTGGTAAACTAGAAAGTATCAACTACAATTACAGAAGTTCATAGTTTTCTTGGTATGGTTGGATACTACATATGATTAGTCGAAGTATTCTCTATTATAGTTGCACCACTCACTAAATTGCTATGAAAGAATGCTTCATTCCATTGGTATTATGCATGCCAACAGGGCGTTAATGAGTTAAAGCACCAACAGACTACAACAGCAATGCTGACAATTCTTACAGGTACAAGCGGTTTTGTTGTTTACACTGATGTTTCATATCAGGGTCTTATCTTTATGCTGGATGGAAAGTAATTGCTTATGGATCACGACAATTACGAACACATGAAGTTTCTTATCCTGTACATGATTTAGAGCTGGCAGCAGTAGTTTTTGCCCTAAAGATTTGGCAACATTATCTATACGGAGAAACATTCTAAACCTTTACATATCATAAGAGTTTGATGTATTTGATGAGTCAAAAGCAGTTGAACATGAGACAACGACGTTGGATGGAACTACTGAAAGATTATGATTGTACAATCGAGTATCATCGAGGAAAGGCCAATGTTTTAGCAGATGCTTTAAGTTGAAAGTCCAGTGGTATGACAGAAAATTTGCACATGACTTCACTGTCAGATTTGATTGCCTTGCGAGGTCTAAATGATAGACTGTAGTTTGACATAGATAGAGTACTAATTGCTACTTTTGAGGTTCAGCTAGAGTTGAGACAGAAAATTAAAGATGCACAAGTAAGAGATGGAAAGTTGGCAGAAATTATTGAACAAGCTCAACAAGGTAAAGATACGTCATTTGACATTCAGGATGACACATTGATATTTGGCATATAGACTAGCATTACCTTCAGAATTGGATTCGATTCATAATGTTTTACATGTCAGCATGTTGCGACGGTATTGATCTGATCCATCACATGTGTTAAAAGATTTAGAAGTACTGCTTGCAGAAAATCTGAGCTACATTAAAGAACCGATCATGACAACATATTACAGAATCAAACAGTTATAGAATAGAGAGATTCTGATGGTTAAAGTAAATTGAAAGAATAATGGTATAGTGGAAACAACTTGGGAAAGTAAGGATAAGATGAGAAAGTCATATGAAGAGATAGCGAATTTTGAGGACAAAGTTCTTATAGAGGGGTAGAAATGTAACATCCCCGACCAAATTGCATACGTCATTTTGCATTCATATCATATTAAGAACATATACATAGCATATTGACAGGATATATAGTCAGTTCTTAAAAGTAATATTTATTTTTGAATTAAGTTTATTATATTTAATAAGTTTTTAAGTAGAAGTTAATTATTAATTATTTCAGGGTAAAGTTTATAGTAAACAAGATTTCAGGGTAAAAAGTGTAGTTTTATCAAAAAAAAATGCCGACTTCGTGATTTTAAACTGACAGTGGCTTATATATTTATATGTGATCTCCTTGTCATCTTTTACATGTCTAAGTTAACAAAAAAAAAAAGAGAAGATACAGATAGAAAGAAACGAGAGAAGAGGAGGAAAATTGAAGGTTTTGTGGTTGTGATCTTGGTTTTGGTACGAGATTTCTTCTATCGGGTTTTAATCTCGAAGTACAAGCGTGATTTGGTAAGTTTTAATTAAATATTGGTTTATCTGGATTTCATTGATTTTTTCAGATCTAGATCTATAGTTGATTTTGATTTGAAAATCAGTCGATTTATAGTTCTCAGAGGGTGTTTTCGATATCGGATTTATATTCGGTAAAAGATTTCAGAGTAATTTTAGGGTTTCGTTTTGTAAGGATATTAGGGAGCCCTTTGATCAAGTTTTTCAGAAAGGTTTGAACTAGAAAAATGTTCTTATATATATAGTTTATCGTTGTCAAGTTTTAAAGGATTTGGAATTATGCACAAGAAGTTATAATGCATACTAGCATTTTATTGCATTTGGGGTTATAGTTTATAAGAGTAAATAGCCTAAATTTGCATTGGGTTACATATATGAGCACAAGTCATAGATCGTGGTCAAAGACAAGGGGAAAGGAAATAGTATTTGTCTTGAACAGGTGAGTATAGACCGGAGATTCAACCCTATGTGCTATATGTGAAATATGAATACATGGATATATGTGCTATATATGGTATATTGATATATGTGATATATGTGCTATATGCGCTATATGGGTATTTGTGTTATATGTGATAGCTCTGAAAATTTCCAGAGTTGTTTGCACATAAAGTATGTTAATAGATGACATATGATATATGGTTACATGATGCACTTGATTGCATAGCATATTGCAATGAGATTAAAAGGATCTGTGACTGTCTTGCCCTGAATTTGTATACAGAGGAGACCTACGGGTCATACATGAGGCCTAAGATGCCTAAGAGATGGTAAATGACCAAATGAAGCCTAAGATGCCTAAAAGTCGGTAATGGAAAAGGAAAAAAAGGTTGGTATATGAAAAAAAGAAAATAAAGGAAAGGAAAAGTTGGTAATGGAAAAGAGTCGGTAATGAAAACCTGGGGCAAATTCAGGCTTGAACAGTTCACATAATAATGAATTGGATACATCGGCATTTGCATTTGCATAGTAAATTCCTATATGACATATGTATAATATGTATGTATATGTACATGGACTAAATGTTTGACTCTGTGTGAAATGATTGATGATGGTTTATATTCACTGAGTATGCGACTCACGTAAATCGAAAAATAATTTTTCAGGCTCAGCTAGAACTTACTGGCGTGTGTCTCTTTTAGAGGTCACATTCATACAGGTCGGCCGGCTGAAGCTCAATGCAACCTTGTCCTCCTCATTTTGCATTATAGACATATGGGTTGTAATAGAAATAAGAGTAATAGATGTTTCAGTATTAGAAGTAACAACATAGATGTGTGTCTGCAACCTTTTATGGTTGTTAATGTACGATATGTGCTTACGTTAATAGTTGGTATATGTGAATTATCTGTTTATATAAGAAATAAGTCTTACAAAGTATATGTCATAGGGTATGAGGGTGTCATAATGGAACTTTCCTTCCGTGACATCATTAGACTTCTTAATCGGGAAAGGAAGAGTTTTTTACGGACTCGGGATAGAAAGAGGCCCGAATCGAGGCCCTACCGAATCGATAAGAGGGTCGATTGATGCTGTATGAGGATCAGCATCGACCCTAGTGGGGTCGGTACCGTGCTTGGGACTAAGAGAGTGACCTGGAGTCGAAGACTTACCTGGGTTGGGGTCGGTAACGACCCGTGGAGCCTCGGTACCGAGTGTATGAGGTTCGGTATCGACTCTGATGGGGTCGGTACCGATCTTGGCCGGAGCAGTTTCTTTGGTACTGAGTTCTTTCTCCTTGGCCTCAGCACGGCTTGGTAGTGGCTTTCCACTCCGGATGTGTACAACTGCTATTTGTCCTCTCGGGTTCTTGTCGGGACGGCCCGAGAGCTGCCCTTAAGGTCTCGGAACTTGTGTCGCAAGGTTGCCAAGTTGGGAGTCAATACTCTTTTTCCATGTTTTGACACCATTTAACCGATTGTTAAGGTTGGCTTGGACTCCATCAATCTTGCTATGGATGCCTTCTTGTAGGCCTTGTACCCATGAAGGTACCTCTTGATAACCTGGAGCTTTGTAAGGAGGAACCCTCTATTCTTGCTGAGGAGGTTGACTCCCTTGGCCATATGCATAATTGCCCCAGGAGGGCTAATTGTTATTCCTCCCTGCATAAAAAGTATTACCTTGGTTCCTATATGGACCCCTCATGTAGTTAGCTTCTTCATATGCCTCAGCAGCACGAACCTGTTGCAAGTTAGTGCAGGCAGAAGTAGCGTGGGATTGAGACCCACATTCTTGACAAGATGGAGATGATTTAAGATAACTTACCCGCGTTTTCAAACGGTTGATCTCATCTTGCAAGAATTGGCGCTCCACTTCGGGGTCGACCTTATCCTTGTCCGGATTGTAGAGCTTTCGTTGGGGTTATTGGGCTTGTTTCACTCCATACATTGCATCGTAGTTGGTTAATTTGTCGAGCAACGCCCATGCCTCATCGGGATCTATCTCAATGAAACCGCAAGTAGTGTGAAGATTGATGCGGTTTTTCGTCTCAGCATTGATCCCTTGGAAGAAGATTTCTTGGAGCACATATTGTGGTTGCCCATGGGTAGGGCACTGTCTAAGCATCTCCTTGAATCTCTCACATGTCTCCACAAAGGTCTCGTTAGGCAGCTGGTGATATGAGGTGATACGTTTTCTTAATTCCGTTGTCTTAGCATGAGGGAAGAACTTTGTCAAAAATTGATCATACAAAGCCTTCCAAGTCCTGATAGACTTCGGAGGTAAGCTCTCTAACCAGCTCAGGGCCTTTCCCGTAAGAGACCACCTGAAAGCTTTCAACAGAAATATTCTAAAGAGACACCGTCAGTAGCAATAATGTCACATAAATCAAGAAAGTTTTTAATATGTTCCATAGGGCACTCAGTAGGTTTCTCTTCAAACTGAGCCCTTTTTATCAAGGATATGAAATGAGACTTAATCTCAAAATTCTTCTCTATCTCCGGAAGCACGATTGCTGACTCGGGCATCCTCAGTTCTGGATGCATATATTATTTGGCATTTCTTGGATGGGCATTGAGTTGCTCATGTAGACGGGCAGCGTGCGCCCGTTCACGTTCGGCCTCTGCAGCTGCAGCGTCTTGATCAACTTGCACGACATCGATCTGTCTTTGGAGAGCGGCCATCTGTCGTGCCATCTCTTCAGGTGCCATGGTCATGGCTTTGTTCGCTCTTAATCTGCGGTGGAAGGATCGGTCGGGTTCAGAGTCTACTTCTGGACGAGAGACAACTCGGCGTCCTTCAGCTGGCATGCACTGTAAACACAGACAGAAACAAAGAAAACAAGATTAAAAGCAACACGGGTTCTCAGAGGAGGGTCGGTATCGAGGCCAAGGGGTCGCCATCGAGCCTGCTGTGATCCCGTAAAACAAAAAATGAAAAGAAAGAACCTGAAATCTGTCGACAGGGTCGGTACCGACCTGGGTAGGGTCGGTATCGACTCGATAGTGAACTTTGAAAATAAACAGAAAAAGAAAAAAAACTGGGTTTGCCGACAGGGTCGGTACCGACTCTGGGGGTCGTTACCAACTAGGCTAAGTCTCGAAAAACGCTAAAAAGAACAAAACTTGGCACTATTGAAATCTCCCCGGCAACGGTTGAAAGGGTTTCTTGACAACAAATAAATCTATAATCAAGACCCCGCTGTGTATAGCGAAGTCGACTTCGTCCACGGGAGATAGTCAGTGCTAAGTTCTGTTACTTGCCAAGCAAGCAATCAATTAAATCTAGGAAATTTAGCAAGAGAAGAGAAAATCTAAGGTAAAGGTATCACCACAACAACAATCATGCATGTCAAACGCTAATGAAACACATAAATCATGTTTTTATCACATAAAGGTGTCAACTTTCGTCAACCAAAGCAAGTAAATCAACTAACTTTCGTTCAATCAATAAACTTACTATCTAATCTCTTCTACTTCAACTAGGATATATCCGCTTTCGCTTCAAAATCCTAAATTGATTATTCTGATTCAAGGTTTTCACTTTCGCTTCAACTATGAATGAGAAATTCTCTTCAACTTTCGTTTCAAAGATTAAGAACAAGAGAATAGATTCATGCAATAAAAACAATCAAACATGATCACAAACAACCATGCACAACCATTGTTGGGTTTAACCCCAACCTTAGAAGGAGAGACTACTCACTAATCATTATAATTGATAACAAAACAATTGAATTAAGAAAGAAGGGCTTACAAACTGAATTCAAACTCGTCTCACACACGTCTCTCTATCTCTACACTATCTCGCCTCCTCTCTCTTCCTCCCTTTCTCCTCTATCGTGCCCCTAAAGAGCCCTAGATCGGTGTGTGTAAAATAGAGGCTAGACAAGAGTATTTATAGAGAAACTGATCTATCTTAGATCTATCTATAAGGAAATAAATCTTCTAATAAGATATATCCCTTAAATCTATCTAATAACATAAAAGAAAATAGAATAAAAGATCATTAAAATGCGCCGACTCGGTCTTCGTTACACCTCGGTACCGACCTGAGTGCCTCGGTACCGACCCTGTTCAGCACTGAAAACAACCGAGAGTAAAACTTCCGTAGCGGGTTCATTACAACTCCGGTTGACTCGATTCTATTTCCTATGTCTTTGTAACGAGTTTCTCTACTTCTTTCCAAGCTCAAACTTGATCTTCACTATCTTTATGGACTTCATTCTTTGAGCTTTTCCTTAAGTGTTTCTCCTCGGTTTTTCTCTTTTCCTCAAAAGTGCTCCAAACAGCTTCTAAAACCCTATAAAACACCATCAAAGCTTATGTAGACTTCATATCTTAAGGAAATACGAAAACCTACATAAACGACTCAAAACAAATACAAAACTAAAGAAAGAGACTCAAACACACTAAAAACACGCCCTAAAAACATGACTAAAAAGGCGGACATCACACTCAAGTTAAACACTTTTACGAGTCTCTGTGGATCGACCCTTACTTACCATTCTACTAAGTTTGGTTAAGTTAGGATTCTTTGATAGGTAAATGACTGAAAAATACCTCATCATTAGGTCACCATAGTAGTCTTTATATAAAGAATATAAAATTTAAAAGATAAGTCTAAATAAAAAATTTAATATATACATCTAAATATAATATTATTATAACAAGGACCAATAGAGAAAATCAAAAGAATGAAAAGGAAATTCTAGTTTCTATTGATTGATGTGTGCATAGAGTACTGTATAATATATAGACTGAGCAATAGTCCTGGATGAATGCGAAGTGTATGGCTTAGAATAGGCCTATACATACAGCTGTGTCCTATTACATCATACTCTATACTGTAAGATTATTTTAATCTTATATTTGTGGGCTTACATATTTACAATTATATTGAATGGCTAAATAATTAATGGGTTTATTTAAGGGATTCGATTTATGTAAAAGGACCCTCAGATTTCTAATTAATGGTATGGGCCCAATGGGTGGATACCGGATTTGGCCCAATAGGCTTAATGGGATCCTTTTTGGCCAAATAAATAGAGACTAGGTTATAGTCCCCAACACGTCAATTCATTCAGTGCTTTTTTACGTAACTCTTCCCATCAGAGATAAGGCAAAACCCTAAATTGGCTGAGGAAGACTACGTACCTGTGGCTACCATTAGCTATCGTTTGAGATTCCGCAACAAATTCAATCGCTACCATGGATTCAGGTATGTAACTAGAGTTCTTATAATCTTAGTATGATCGATACCAGCTTCTCAAGAGGATTAAAATCCTAACAAGTGGTATTAGAGCCCTGATCATATTAAGATATTAGATCTAAGTTTATCATGATTTTAGGGTTTAATTGATAAAATTCGATCGATCGTTTGTAAGGTGTTTAAGTTCGATCGAAATTTTGTCGGCTATGCGTGTTATTTGGTCAGATCTGTTATATATTTTATATATTAAGTTGAAAATCTTGACTTTTCAATGGCTTGATCACAAACTTGAATGGATCTGTTGTTTGGTATTATGTTCGTACTATGCGTCAGAGTTCAGCATGTATGTATATATACATCAATATTAAATTTTGACTTTTCTTTTATGTTTGTGTACGAATTTCATGTGTATCAAACAGATACAATTCACTTCTTCTTTTACACAGTGTGAATGAGTCAATTTTCATCGAAATTTGTGCCTTATAATATTGAAAGAATTATACATATGTATGGTTGTAGTATACGGGGTATTGTTTTGACTAGCAATTAGGCCGCGCGTTGCGCGGCGATTATAAGACGGAGACTTCATTAGTGTAGAGATATGAAAATGGCATTTTCGTAAATTTATTTAAAGGGGCACGGTTTTTTTGAAAAAGGAATATGGAATGGCATTTTCGTAAATTTATTTAAAGGACCATAGTTTTTTTGGTATTACTTTACTTGACTTCACGCCATCCAATGTCTTAAAACTTGTTTTATTACGTATACGAGCTTTCTTCACAATTGAGAAACAAACTTATCCAAGCTTGCTTACGAGCGAAGTAACTTGGGCATGTTTTCGAGACATGTAAAAATTACCCGTTCACATCCAGATATCACTTAAGTCGGGCACGCTTTTCCAAGAATATATATCCCGAGATTAATTAAGATCTAAGCAATACCTTTTGGTATTAATTTACTTGACTTCACGTCATCCAATGTCTTAAAACTTGTTTTATTACGTATACGAGCTTTCTTCACAACTAAGAAACAAACTTATCCGAGCTAACTTACGAGCGAAGTACCTTGGGCACGTTTTCCGAGACATGTAAAAATTACCCGTTCACATCCAGATATCACTTAAGTCGGGCACGCTTTTCCAAGAAAATATTTTTTTCTCGGTCTCCCCGAGAATACTTAAGAGCTAAGCAAGACCGACACAAATTTCAAGGAATATTAAAATAACAAAAATTATTTGAGGGATGAATTATTAACAGCCGCACGATAGTATTTATGAAATCGGATGGTCGTGATCAAAAGCTACGAATTTTAACAGCCACACGATAGTACACACAATTTTAAGTAATTGGAGGGATGAGATCAAGAGCTACATACGCTGCGTAATACGAGCTTTCTTCACAACTAAGAAACAAACTTATCCGAGCTTGCTTATGAGCGAAGTACCTTGGGCACATTTTTCGAGACATGTAAAAATTACCCGTTCACATCGAGATATCACTTAAGTCGGGCACGCTTTTCCAAGAAAATATTTTTTTCTCGGTCTCCCCGAGAATACTTAAGAGCTAAGCAAGACCGACACAAATTTCAAGGAATAACAAAATTTATTTGAGGGATGAATTAATAACAACCGCATGATAGTGATCAAAAGGTACGAATTTTTAACAGCCACACGATAGTACACGCAATTTTAAGTAATTGGAGGGATGAGATCAAGAGTTACATACGCTTTTATAGTAATACTAGCAATAAAGCCGCGCGTTGCGCGGCGATTATAAGACGGAGACTTCATTTTAACAGTAACTAAGAAGTGTAGGGATATGGAAATGGAATTTCCGTAAAATTATTTAAATGGGCATGGTTTTTTTGGAAAATGAATATGTAAATAGCATTTCCGTAAATTTATTTAAAGGGGCACGTTTTTTTGGATTAATTTACCTAACTTCACGCCATCCAATGTTTAAAACCTTGTTTTATTACGTATACGAGCTTTCTTCACAACTAAGAAACAAACTTATCCGAGCTTACAAGCGAAGTAACTTGGACACGTTTTTCGAGACATGTCAAAATTACCCGTTTACATCCGAATATCACTTAAGTCGTGCACGCTTTTCCAAGAAAAAATAATTTTTTACGAGCTCGCTTACAAGCGAAATAACTTGGACACGTTTTTCGAGACATGTCAAAATTACCCGTTCACATCCGAATATCACTTAAGTCGTGCACGCTTTTTCAAGAAAAAATATTTTTTTACGAACTCGCTTACAAGCGAAGTAACTCGGACACGTTTTTCGAGACATGTCAAAATTACCCGTTCACATCCGAATATCACTTAAGTCGGACACGCTTTTTCAAGAAAAAATATTTTTTACGAGCTCGCTTACAAGCAAAGTAACTTGGACACGTTTTTCGAGACATGTCAAAATTACCCGTTCACATCCGAATACCTCTTAACTCGGGCACGCTTTTCCAAGAACAAATATTTTTTACGAGCTCGCTTACAAGCGAAGTAACTTGGCCATGTTTTTCGAGACATGTCAAAATTACCCGTTTACATCCGAATATCACTTAAGTCGGGCACGCTTTTCCAAGAAAATATATTTTTTACGGTCTCCCCGAGATTACCTAAGAGCTAAGCAAGACCGACACGAATTTCGAGGAACAATAAAATAACAAAATTATTCTTGAGAAATAATGAATTAATAACAGCCACACGATAGTAAATTAAGCGGCCAGAATAAATCGGATTATTACACCCACACGATAGTGCAACACGCATTTTTAAGTAATTGGATGGCCGAGATCAAAAGTTACGTATGCTTTTATAATAGAATAGAAGAATAGATATATATAGATATAGATATAGAAGTATAGATATGTTTAGTTATATTGTGAATGCTTATATGATCATATATTCACTTTTTTAACACTAGCAATTAGGCCGCGCGTTGCGCGGCGATTATAAGACGGAGACTTCAATGTAGAGATATGGAAATGGAATTTTCGTAAATTTATTTAAAGGGACATGATTTTTTTTGGAAAAGGAATATGGAAATGGCATTTCCGTAAATTTATTTAAAGGGACATGGTTTTTTTGAAAAAGGAATATGAAAATGGCATTTTCGTAAATTTATTTAAAGGGGCATGGTTTTTTTGGTATTAATTTACTTGACTTCACGCCTTTTATTACATATACGAGCTTTCTTCACAACTAAGAAACAAACTTATCCGAGCTTGCTTACAAGCGAAGTTACGTCGACACGTTTTTCGAGACACGTTTAAATTCCCCGTTCACATCCAAATATCACATAAGTCGATCACGCTTTTCCAAGAATATATATCCCGAGATTACTTAAGAGCTAAGCAAAACCTTTTGGTATTAATTTAATTGACTTCACGACATCCAATGTCTTAAAACTTGGTTTATTACGTATACGAGCTTTCTTCACAACTAAGAAACAAACTTATCCGAGCTTGCTTACGAGCGAAGTAACTTGGACACGTTTTTTGAGACATGTCAAAATTACCCGTTCACATCCAAATATAACCTAAGTCGATCACGCTTTTCCAAGAATATATATTCCGAGATTACTTAAGAGCTAAGCAATACGACACGAATTTCAAGGAACATTAAAATATCAAAATTATTACTGAGAAATAATGAATAATGAATTAATAACAGTCGCACGATAGGAACAAGGGGATTTTATAAAAATCAACGCTCGGATTTTAAAGCTATGTTTGCTTTTATAGTAGTAAGGATTCATCGTTGTGCGTATGGTTTGGCATGTGTTTGATTGTTGAACGTAAGTATTATTATATCATGTATAATATTCAGGATGATTTATACTTGGTATAATTTCAGATTTTAAATTAAGTTGATTGAAACAACATGCTGCCAAAGTAGTTTATGTTGTGTATATTAATTTAATTTAAAATATAAGGATTGTGTGTTCTTATTTATGCGAATATTGATCGGACCAAAGGAAGGTTAATATTTGGCCAAGTAAGGAATACACATGCGATAATAAATATTGATAATTATAAAGATAGTATCCATGTGAATAATAGTCGGTCCAAAGAAAGGCTATTGTTTGATAGGATATATTATCAATGTTTGATTATTGCGTTGAGAGTACCACTTACGATTGATATTTCTAGTGCAAACACTAGATGTCAAGTTGTGCTAGGTATCTCACTTAAGATTGTATAATTATGTAGGGTTTTGTCCATGTGAATGGTAGTCGGTCCAAAGAAAGGCTATCACTTGACGGGATTTTAAGTAGCCCTAAGTGATTTACTAGAGAGAGTTCTAATTAGAGTTTCCATAAAGTTTATTTTGGGAAACCTAAGGATATTAAATGTGCATTGTGAATGTTGTATTCTCACATATTTTCTATTTTTCAATGTGGGCCTAGAGGCTTGTTTGGATTTTGACAAATAAAATATGAAGGTGGTGAGTTTTGAAGGACCTTGGTCAATTTTCTCTTATACTTTTCAAATTTTTTTTGGGGGGCATTGGAGCCACATTTGGTATTTGAATTGTTATAAAGGAAATTTAAGAAGAATTTTTAAGGAATTTTTTACCGACAAATTTTGCTCATTATATCCACGCACATTACTCTTTTGATATATGTTTTGTGTAGAAGATTGTAATTTTTATATTTTCTAGTGATTATATGTATAGGACTGTACATGTTTAACTTTTTAAGTGAATGGATTGAAGCATGATGTCGCCAAAGTGACATCTCTTGTGTAGATTGTTCATAAGGAATGTTGAATGTTGTATGTATGCATGTCAATGCGAGTACTATTCAACCCAAAGGCAGCTTAGTACTTGGTCGGATTGCAAACATACTTGTAAGGGTAAACATGTGACAATTATAAAGTTATACATATGAATAGTAGATTGGTTCAAAGATTGATTTATTATTTGTTATGAATTATTGTCAATGTTTGATCATTACACCAAGAGTACCACTAGCAGTTGTTACTATTGTCCAAAGACTTGGTATTAATGTTGCACTTGGTATCTTGAGATGGGTTGTACAATTCTTGAATTTATATTGTTGGTATTTTGATTCACAATGCAAATTTTTAGTTATATTGCTCTCGTTTTAGTAAATCTCATGACAGTATCTGCTACTTTAAGTTATAGTTCAATCTTTAACTATGTCAAGCTTAAGGAATTGGATGACGTTGTTTGGGTGTATAGATCTTGACTTTGCATAAAGATAGAACAACCCCTTCTATTATAGATTCGACTCTTTCTAAGAGAAGATGATTTTTTGAGATGTGGGAACATTCTAATTGCAAGGGTCATGTGATCATAATGAAAAACGTCATTGAGGAAACCCTTAGGTAAAAAAGAGATTAAGAGTCTCGAAGTATTTTCCGTTGAGAATGAATGATGCTTTGATAAAAGCGAGAAGGTTCTCATCGGTTAACACATAAAGAAAAGGGCAAAATAAAGAAAATAAGGTGATTGAAGTTAACCTTGTTTTATTCAGAAATAAAAGAAGCATAATAAGGATTGAATAAGGAAATTTGCTTCTTTTGTAAAAGGTTTGGACATTTTAATAAGAAATGTGCCTAAATGTCAATTGAGGCGTATAAAGAAAGTCACATTTCTTAAATTTGTCTTGCTCTCAAGTAAAGTACTACCTAGAAACATTTGATAGCTTGTTTCAAGTGTTACTACAAACATTAGTGTTTCTATGGAAGAATAAAGTTACTTGAGGATGTAGAGTTTGGAGGGGAAGGATTGAGGAACATCTCTTTGATGAATATGTGGTTGAAAAAAAAAAAGAATTTAACTTCTCTATTGTCTCTTTGATGAAGTTGTCTTAAGAAGAGAATTTAGTTTCTCTATCAAGTGTTATCATTGAAAGCAATCAAGGTATAATTATAATGCTTTCTAGTAACAACTTCGGTTTTAGACAACATTAAAGTTCCTCCCATATATCAAACTCAACAACCTCAAGAAGTGTCACTACAAAGATCCAATAAAGAAAGGAGATATGCAATTTTGGATGATCATATTGTATATCTTGTAGAACATGAAGATCTTGTGGGTGTGATTTTAGATGATCGTTTTTACACACCATATGGAATAAGAAGATATTGCAGAAATTGCATAGGATGATCCAATTAATCTTCATGAAGATCTTCAAAAGCTATTGTTCTACAAAATGGATCATTTAAGATGAGATAGAATTTATGACAAATAAGATATTTGGGATCTTGTTGAGTTGTCATAAGGTGTGAAACCCATTGGTTGTATATTGATAGTTAATGCCAAAAGGGGTTCATCGGCAACATCAAAAGGTATAAGACTCTGATCGCAAAAGGATTCACTCAAAAGAAAGCTAGTGACTTTAATGATATATTTAAGAAGAATGATGACACTTGTAGTTCATTTGGATTTAGAGCTACATAAGATGGATGTAAGGATAACATTTCTCAGTAGAAATATTGAGAGAATAGTTTATATGGTTGAACTAGAAAGTTCAAATCCAAAGATTTGAAATCTTTGGTCTATAAGTTAAAGAAGTCCATCTATGGTCTCAAAGAAGTTTAAAGATATGGAATCATATGTTTCATCAAGTGATTGTCTCATTTGGTTTTGAGGTAAATAAGGTTAAGGATTGTGTATATAACAGATTCAGTGGCAGCAAGTTTATCTTTTAAATGTTATATGTCATTAACATACTACTATCTAGTCACGATATAGGCCTATTGCAAGAAACCAAGAAATATCTCATTAGGAAATTTGAGATAAAAAAGATCTTGGAATTTAGGCATAAAGCGAGTGTGGGCATGTTTTAAGATGCCATTGAGTGTCATAAAAGAGCTATATCGTTAAAGTATTAGGTATATTTGACATGAAAGGAAGTCCATAATAAGGTACATATATCAGTAAAGGTGACGAATTCAGTCTTGATGCCCTAAAAGAGTTTTGAGATTCAAAAGATTGTTGACTCTCTCTACATTGATTAGTGATAAGTTGAATTATTTTTTTTAGTAGATACACATTTGGATATGGTGTATTAAACTATAGTATTTAGCAGGTACTAAATGGACCTCATTGGAAAGAAACCATAAAGGGGGTCATGCAATTTTTATAGAGAATGAAGGAATTATTCTCATATAAAGGAAATATAAATAAAAACTTGGAGATCATTGGGTATTTTAGCATTGATTTCATTGAGAGTATGGTTTTATTTTGGCTAGAAGAGCTATATTTTGGAAGAATGTGAATCAAACACTTATAGCTGCTTCTACTTTAGTTGCATAGTTTTGTCACTAGGGTGCATTCAATTGCATTGAGAGCCCATTATAGATTTTGTGTGACAAATTAGAATATTGTTCTCCAACAATAACAGGAGTTGTTTAATGGAGAAACACATTAACATTAGGTTTTTTGTTAATGAAGAAACATTAGGTTTTTTGTTAATGAAGGAAGAAGTTCAGGATGGTCAAGTATTTTATAGAATACATAAGGACAAACTCCAAGATATCGGATCCGTTCACCAAGGATTGCCTCCTAAAGTCTTTCATGAGCATTTTGCTCTTTAAGTTTTGGCATTCTTATTGTATTTTGGTTTAGTAGGAGTTTATATGGATATTCTATGTTTGATTTATGCATAATAAAGTTGTTATGATTTTAGTCATAATGAAGATTACTGAACTTATTTAAGAATTTTTGGATTGATCTCCAAATAAAGAAGGACTAGTTGGAAATAGACATGTTTTATGGAATCACATTGCATGTAATCTCCATGCCACTCATCCATACTTGATCTTTGTCATTGAATATAGTAGTACGGTGAACACAGAAGGTTTAGTTATGATATTGGTTAACGAATGCCGCCGTGATCTCATATTATTATACGAGATGGACCAGATTGATATAAAGGAGAAGTTTGTAAGTTTAGCCAAGACGTGTACACATAAAGAACTTTGGGTAATATAATTGTTTTTGGTCATATGTAGCCCAAGTGGGAGATTGTAAGATTATTTTAATCTTTTATTTGTGGGCTTATATATTATATACAATTATATTGAATGGCTAAATAATTAATGAGTTTATTTAATGGTATGGGCCCAATGGGTGGATACCGGATTTGGCCCAATAGACTTAATGGGATCCTTTTTGGCCAAATAAATAGAGACTAGGTTATAGTCCCCAACACGCCAATTCATTCAGTGCTTTTTTACGTAACTCTTCCATCAGAGATAAGGCAAAACCCTAAATTGGCTGAGGAAGACTACGTACCTGCGGCTACCATTAGCTATCGTTTGAGATTCCGCAACAAATTCAATCGCTACCATGGATTCAGGTATGTAACTAGAGTTCTTAATATCTTAGTATGATCGATCTTGGCTTCTCAAGAGGATTAAAATCCTAACATGTACTACTCCCTCTGTCCCCATTTGTTTGTCGTGTTTCTTTTTCGGGCATCCCCTTTTATTTGTCCACTTTCCTTTTATATCTATACTTTTCTTACAATATTACCTCTACCAAATATCATCTTACACCCACTTTTCCAATTACCAACTTTTCCAATTACCAATACTACTTTACACCTTTTATCCATATAAAATTACAAACATACCCTCAATCAATCTCACCTTTACCCACTTTCTCAATTACCAATACTAATTTATGTATACCTTAATAACCACAAAAATTATCCTTTAGGACAAACAAAAGAGGACAGAGGGAGTAACAAGTATTTAGAGCACCAGCAGGCAGCAGCTACCGCTTGGCTTATAAAGTTCTTATTAACACATGTGAGTCATGTGACTATATGGCACCAGTATTTACAGCATCATATAGTGGAAACGGCCCACGGCTGTCTTTTTATATTACCGAGTGTGTACATGTGACTACGTGAGTAGAAACGATGATACATGTTTTATACTCCCTTAAATTAAAAATTCCCTTAAATTCCCTTAAATTAAATATCAAAGCGTAAAGAGTTGGTATACTATTAGAGTTATTAAACACAAGAACTTTCCAAATTTTTTAGCTTTTAAACGTGAAATGGCAGTTGATCATGCATCCTCTCTATTTTGTTTTATTTTGAGTAGATTAGAACTTTCCAAATTTTTTAGCTTTCCAAATTTTTCCCTAAAAAAATATTTATGTATTTAAATTATCGGTCTTTCTAATTTATGCCCTAAGGGTATAGGATAAGCATACCTATTTTGGAAACTAAAACCCTAAAAGGAAATGTCTAAACCCTTAGGAAAAAGATTTAAATCACTAAATACATAAAAACAACAAATCTTTCCAATAAAAGATGCTTATCCTAGAAAATTCGTTAAACTATATATTTTTCATGATTGTGCATTTATCTTACTATATTGATAAATATTTAAGTTCACTTTATAAATTTTTGAAGTATACTTGTTGCATAAGTATAAGAATAATTTTAAAGTATAGTTTTTGCTCGTGCATTTATCATACGAACCAGGAATAACTGTTTCTGAAATAAGAATAATTCATTTATTTTTAAAATTAATGAAAAATTTAATTTATTGAAATATGATAAAAAAAAGAAGTAAATTAATATAAGAATATATCAACTTTAACACATGGGACAAACTTACCCTTAAAATAATCATCTTTTGTATATTATCCCCTCTATTTTAATTTAAATATCCAACCTATTAAAAATGAATTGAATTTTAGAAAGTTGAAGAGACACTTAAATAGAAATAACCTCTGGTAATTAAACATTTCATTTTTTGTGCATTAATTATCGTAAACTTTCAAAATAACTTGGAAGACAATTGAAAATTGAAAACTGAAAAGTTGAAAAATTGAATTGTCATCAAAATTAAATTGGCCGTAAATTGGAATTAAATTGACAATATTTTTTGTGCAGTACTTATTTTTTTATAAGCAATGAGTTGATTAAATTATTTAACTTTTTTTCCTTTCCTTTTAATTGAGTCTTTGTTCCTATATGACGAATTTTTTCTTTACAATATAGATAGATAGATAGAGAAGAAGAAATTTACTATTCTAATTGATAATTTAGATCATTAATTGTGTAATATTTTTGGTGAAAAAAATTAGAAATTAATTTGTGATTTATTGAAATTAAATTATAATATTGATGATATATGGGGGTTTAGTATTGTGGTCAAATATAATTTTAATTTTTTTGACTTTTGGTATTCTATAAGTTTCTATATAAAGTACATAATTAATTGACATTCAATGCTTACTTAAAGTTGCTTATGATCTTGTATAGAAATCATATATATTAGGTATAAAATGTGAAGCTTGTCATTGAGATTTAGTCTTTAGTATTATTATAGATAATAAAATGTTTCAAATTACGATTAATGAGATACATTTTCACTTATAACGGTAAGTTGCTAGACCGTATACATTCCAATACATTGATGATGATGATAATAATAATAATTTCTTTCAATATTGTTAAAAGTGATTAAACAATATTAAGTTAAAAATTATACATTTTTCTTTAATATTCGTAGAATTGATTACACAATATTTAACTAAATCTAAATATATATATATATATATATATAGTATGAGGATCTAGTAGAAAGGTATTTAGAGTGGAAAATGAGGGTGAATATGGACCATTAGATTAGAATTTTTAAATGGTTGTGATTTTGTTTAAAAAAGGTATAAAATATGATATGGACTACAAAACACACCATTGTTTCTAGTAGAGATAATTTTGGATAGAAAATCTTTTCTCTTTCCAATTTATTATATCCTCTCCCCAATTTACATAAGAATTAATCTCTTCTTTCTTTCTTTCTCCCAACCTCTCTTCTTCTCACCAACTACTCCTACAATCTCCTCTGTTCTTTCTCTCGTCGTCGGACAACCATTGTCACCGGACCACCACACCACTGTTTCGATGATTCTTTGTCTCCCATAAAAGAAATTCGTCTAATGATAGGTATTTTTTCTTATCCATTGTAATTTAATTTAACACGAAATATCTTTTATCCATATTTTAGGGTTTATTCTTTACTTATTCTTCTACGCCATCTATCACAATTGATTTTTGGGATTTTGTGTGCAATTGTGATAAATAGTATGAACTTTTAAAATTGGTCATGGATTTTGAAATTTGCATGAGCACGTAATGGATCAGATATATTCCAAGTATCATGGATTCACGTGATAAATACTAAATAGAATGAACTTTTAGCATTTTTCTGTTAATTTTTTTGCATATATAGTATATATAGTGAATTCGACCGATTGTTACCAATCCTATTCTTTATTCATTCGTGTTTAGTATATTCGTTCTTTATTTTATATATTTTGTTTAATTTGTAATTTTGACTGTTCTAATTTTTACCAATTTGGTGTTCCAATTTTTTAGGGTTTTTACATCTTCTATTTCCATCTTTGAATTTGATGGTGAATCTATGTACTTTTATACCAGAATTTGCAAGATATGTACACTCATTCGCATTCGCATTCCAAGTCATTTTATTCGGTTTATGGTTTTATTTTGAATTTTGGGTTTTATGGTTGCCTATCGCCTGACACCAAGTGTTCATATTTAAAGTCATTGATATTCTAATGTGAATTTCGAGATTAATTCTCATGTGAATTTTAAAATTAATTTCATAAAATCGTATGCTATATTCATTGAGATTAATTTTGGTATTCATTATATTGTCCATTGATATTCATTTTTTAAAACTTAGTTATACTATGGTATTCATCGATGAAATTTTAATTATATCATGTTATTTAATTACTATATTCGTTGAGATTAATTATGATATTCTTGCCAATGTGCATTGATATTCATCTTTGAAGAATGGTTTATAATATGGTATTTACTATTTAGTTTCTGAGTTTACTTATGCAATGATGATATTCATTTAGGTTAATGCATGTATTCATTGAAGTGTGCATTGATATTCATCTTTGTAAATTGGTTTATTATAGGTTATTTACTTTGAGTTTCTATGTTTTATTTTTTGTATTTATTTTGTGACTAACTATCAAATAGTTATTGATATTCATTATATGTCACATTGATATTTCTTTTTGTCAAAGTTGATATTCTTTGTTTTATTACTTTTTAAGCAGCTCGTACAAAGAAGATTGTTAAAAAAAAAGATTCTCTAGCCCTTGTACTTGTAGGAAGATGAAGATCACGGGCCTACAATATTAAGTGGAGCATAAAGATTTGGAAGATGAAGATTAAGAAGATGAAGATCGAGAGATGAAGATAGGGTGGTGATATTCATGAAATTAATTAGTGGTGACATTCATCTTCATTTTATGTAATTGGGTTGTGACAAAGTCATAATATTCATGTAATTGAAAGATGATATTCATTTTCATTTTAATATATATTCAATAAAAACAGGTGTATTCATTTTCTTTTTAATATATATTTATTTATATTAATGAGATTGTACGATTATTAATTTTAATCATATTCATCGTAACACAATTACATATTCATTGTTTATCACGATGGTATTCACTCAGCAAACTGCAATGATGTATATTCATTATTCATAACGTTGGTATTCAATCACCTGGCAGGTTATGAGAATAGAGATGAAAAATTACGTTAATATTAATTAATTTAAAAAATCGAATTAATATAAAAAATATCATTTGTTTTGATTTCAAAAATAGGAGAGGGAATCAATATTCAGATTTCAAATTTTGTACGTGATTTTTTAAATATGTTGTTTGCTACTTTTTAGGGATATGAGTTTTTTTTGGAAAATGACATATAATCTAGTAATATTTACCCTATTTTAACTATTTTGCATTCTCAAATCTCACCATTAATTTACTTTGATCCAACGCTTCAAATTCACACTCACTTTCTACCACAATTAGCTTTCTACCGGAACCTCCCCCTATATATATATATATATATATATATATATATATAAGTAAATGTTAAGTATTTATTAATCCAAGAGGGACACTTTACATGTTGTAAGTATAAGGATAAGGATTAATGAATATACTTGTTTCTTGTTCTCCAATTTTTTCTTCTTACTCCCATTGTTTTACAATACACCCTCCGTTTCAAAATAGATGTTTATAAACAAAATTGCACATATATTAAGGGGAAAAATTCACCCAAAAATACCCTTATTAAATGGTACATTCTACTCCTAAAAAGTTGCTTTGAAAAAGTGTATAGATTAATGTGGTGTAATTATTAGGGGTATAAATGAAAAAAATTATTATATGGTCATCTATTGTGAAACGGAGGGAGTAGATGTCTATAGAGATTTTTTTATCTTGTTTTACGATAGATGTTCATATAAGAATTTAGTCCATTTTTTTCATTTATACCCCTAATAATTATACTACATTAATCATATACACTTTTCTAGAAAAAATTATTAAACGACACTTGTCACTTTTAGATTGGACCACACCACCCTTTTTATTAAAAAAATAATATTTTATTTTTGAATATGATAAATTCTTATTCATGTTTTTAGAATATAAGATAGAAAGTCCCATTATTAAACAATATTTTATTTTTGGATATGATAGATAGGAAGATCATTAGGATATTTTTTTATGCTATCATACAAATTCTAAAAAAATGGAATATATATTTGTTATTGTAAATCTCATTAAAATATTTATTCAAATTTTATATTTAAGCATTTATATGATTATTTTTCTCGGATAACAAATATATTTGAAAATATTTTAGTGTTAATATTTTATTTAAGACAAACTCGTACAAGGTACGGGAATATATATTAGTATGTTTCTGAATCTGTACTGTGTACATGTGACTATGTGAGTAGCTTTAATAATACTTTTTTTAATGTTATTCTATTCAAAGATAAAATTAATTTCTTCTTTAAGGATCATGCATGATCTCATTTGTGCAATTGGAGTATTAGACGGACCCAAAAAATGAAGAAAAAAGAGCACAGTATTTATTTCAACACCGATATATTTTCTACCCCTTCTTCCTTCTTCAGCATTAATTTGTCCCTTCATTTTTTTCCAAGAAAAGAATGGAAGATGAACCATGAGTATTCTACCCCTAGAATTGTTAGTAGAAAAGAATGGCAGATGAACCCTCACGTGTAGGTGGTTGGAGCCTGGAGCCCTTCGATCACCATCTTCCCTGCTCGTTCAACACCTACATATATTCTACCCTTTCTTCATTTCTTCGTTTGTACAACAAAAGAAAAGAAAAACTAAAAGAAGAGAATGGCAGATGAAGGCATGAGTATTCGAAGATCCTCCAAGCTCCACATCCTCATGTTCCCATGGATGGCAATAGGTCACATGACACTGTTATCATAAAACTTGGGGAGCAAGAATGGCGTTAGCCATGGGACAGAGAAGAAGAAGAATAGAAGGACGAGAATTTTGTATTGTCATCTGCAAAGTTTGTTACATGCTCCCACTAAAAGGGAGAGAATTGCACAGGCACGTGCTTACACACCAGACAGTAAAAGGAGAAGTAATTAATATAGTGAAATGACAGAAATAGCCCAACACCCCCCTCAAGATGGAGGAGGAGGATCCTGAATCCCCATCTTGGGAAGAAGTACTTGTAAATGTGTGCCTGGCAATGTCTTTGTAAGAAAATCAACAAGCTGAGAAGTTGTAGGAACATGTGTGAGAGAGATTAGACCCTTAAGTAACTTCTCTCTGGTGAAATGGCAATCCAATTCAATATGTTTTGTTCGTTCGTGGAACACTGGATTGCGTGCTATGTATATGGCAACCTGATTATCACATTTGATTGGAATTGGTGTGATGTCTTCAATGCCAAAATCGTGGAAGAGTCGACTCAGCCAAGCGAGTTCAGCACAAACATGTCTAAGGGATCTATATTCAGCCTCTACAGAAGAGAGTGAGACACTCTGTTGCTTCTTGGATTTCCAAGACACTAAACTATCTCCAAATAAGATGACAAAGCCACTAACAGACCTTCTGGAATAAGGGCATGTTGCCCAATCAGCATCACAGTAGGCCTTGAGATGTGTGTTTGAATTGTTGTTGAGTAAAATGGCTTTAGATTTAGTTCCCTTTAGATAGGAGAGAACATGCAAGGCTGCATCAAAATGTGATTGTCATGGTGCTTTATTAAATTGGCTTAGCAGTTGGACTGAAAAAGCTATGTTTGGCCTTGTGTTTACCAGAAAGTTAAGCTTCCCAACCAATCGTCTGTAGGAAAGTGGGTCTAAAAGAGCGTCTTCAGCATTTGGTAACAACTTGACTCTTGGATCTAGAGGACTAGCTGTTGTCTATTTGCTCACAGGAAAGTCTCTGAGCAGTTCAGCAATGAAGCTCTATTGGCTCATCAAAAGGCCTTTTGTGCACTTCTTAAACTCCATCCCAAGAAAGAAATGAAGATCTCCCAAGTCCTTTATTCTGAATTCCTCATTCAAACAGTGCTTTAGGCTACTGATCTCCGTGGCATCATCACCAGTTAAAAGGATGTCATCAGCATAGATTGCTATGAACACCATGGAAAGATTTGTTTTCTTGTAGGAGAAGGAGTAGTCATTAAGAGATTGTGAATATCCTCTTTTCTTCAAGAATGTGGACAGTTTGGCATACCACTGCCTTGAAGCCTCTTTAAGCCCATAAAGTGACTTCCTCAATTTGCAGACAAAACTTGGATTATCAGTGAGCAATCCTTGAGGCAGTTTCATGTAAATTTCCTCATCCAAGTCCCCATGGAGGAAGGCATTGTTAACATCTAGTTGTGAGATTCTCCAATTTCTTTTCAAGGCCACAGAAATGAGAACTCTGGTTGTGGTTAGCTTCACAACTAGAGAGAAAGTCTCATTGTAATCAATTCCCTCCTTCTATGTGAACCCTCTAACAACCAAGCGAGCCTTATATCTGTCTATATGGCCATCAACC
This sequence comes from Fallopia convolvulus, assembly GCA_964016875.1. NCBI lineage: Eukaryota > Viridiplantae > Streptophyta > Magnoliopsida > Caryophyllales > Polygonaceae > Fallopia > Fallopia convolvulus. Next base: position 40,270,799 of record OZ024723.1, on the reverse strand, counting down.
TTTCTCTTAATTTTGTACACCCATTTGCAACTAATGGCCTTCTTATTCTTTGGCAGTTGTACAACTTCCCAAGTTTTGTTTTGTTCCAAAGCAGCAAACTCATCTGTCATTGCTCGTTGCCACACACTGAACTTGCTTGCTTCATCATAACTCATAGGTTCAGTTTCTGGGAAATCAGGACATGTCTTTGTGTCATGAGTAAAGGAAATGTTTGAGGTTAGGGTATGGCCACAAAAGTGAGTGCTCTCAGCAAATGTGGTGCCACACACATAGTTAGAAAGGTGTGAAGGTGGGTGATGCTGCCTAGAAGATCTTCTAAGGACAGGTTCTGGGGATGGGTTTTCTGGATTTTGAGGTGGTTCTGAATTTTGGGAAGATAAGGTGAGAAAGTCCTCATCAAAAAAAAGGTTCTATAGGTGAGCTTTTAGGTGGAAAGAGATTTTGAAGAGAAGGATTGTGGTAGGGAAAAATGCTCTCATGGAACACTACATCTTGAGAAAAGAGGATTTGCTTGGTTTCCAAGTTATACAATTTGTAGGCCTTCTTCCCAAAAGGATAGCCTATAAATATACAAGGGCTTGCCCTAGCCTGGAATTTGTCTCTGCCTTGCTTTAGAGTGGAGGCAAAGCAGAGGCACCTAAAGCTCCTGAGGTGATCATAAACAGGTTTAGCATTGTGGAGAACCTCATGAGGAGACTGATCTTTGAGAACTTTGGTTGGCAACCTGTTGATGATGTGCACATCTGTGAGTACACTATCACCCCAAAATTTCAACGACAACTTTGACTGGAACATCAACGCTCTAGCTACCTCCAAGATGTGTCTATGATTTCTCTCAACTACTCCATTCTGCTGAGGAGTAGCTACACAGGATGTCTCATGCTTAATGCCCTTTTCAACAAGGAAGGTTGAAGCTTCTCTACTTGTTCCTAGTTCAAAAGCATTATCAGATCTTACAACTCTCACTCTTTTATCAAATTGAGCCTCAACCATTGCTATGAAGCCTTTTAAAACAGAGAAAGCATTACTTTTTGCAGAAAGTAAAACCCATGTGGTTCTAGAGAAGTCATCAACAATTGTCATGAAATATCTATATCCATTATAGGTCAAAGTGTGATAAGGACCCCAAAGGTCTACATGCAAAAGCTGAAAAACATAAGTAATGGAAACGCTACTAGAAGGGAAAGGAAGCCTTGATTGAGTGAACTGAGTTCCTTTTCTAGAGAGAATAGTTGAGCGCCACTTGCCTGGCCAAAGCGACTCAGTAGCCCGTCCCAAATTCCCCGAGCCGTATTGATGTAGAGAACACTTCTTCGAATCTCTGGACTCAGCACATTAAGAATCCACATGGTGACAATGTTGTTGCAGCGCTCCCAACGGTGGTGTCTAGGGTCTGTTTTTGGAGGTCTGATTAGGGCTCCATTGATAAAGCCTGCCTTATTTTTGGCAGAGAGAGCAATTTGAACGGAAATCCACCATTCCCCAAAATTCAATCCATCAAAGGCTTGAGGAACAAGGACCAAGCCAGGATGGTCGCTGGAGTGAAGAAAAAGAGGGTTGTTGTGGTCGACAGCTTCGACGGCCATAACTGGGTTTTGTGGAGAAGAAACAAGAAAAAGGGAAAATGGGTCTTTTCTGAATCACAGAAGGGCGATTCAAAAGAAAATCAGCAAAACTTGCTAGGATTTGTTGAATCGAAGCTTTGATACCATGTTATCATAAAACTTGGGGAGCAAGAATGGCGTTAGCCATGGGACAGAGAAGAAGAAGAATAAAAGGATGAGAATTCTGTATTGTCATCTGCAAAGTTTGTTACATGCTCCCACTAAAAGGGAGAGAATTGCACAGGCACGTGCTTACACACCAGACAATAAAAGGAGAAGTAATTAATATAGTGAAATGACAGAAATAGCCCAACAGACACCCTACCTCCACCTCTCCAACATGCAGGCCGAGAGAGGCCACAAAATCACATTCGTCCTCCCAAAAAAGGCTAAACTCCTCCTCCAACACCTCAACCTCCACCCTTCCCTCGTCACCTTCCACCCACTCTCCATCCCTCACGTGGACGACCTCCCACTTGGCGCCGAGACCGCTTCCGACGTCCCCATCTCTCTCACGCGCTTCCTTGCCACCGCATTAGACCTCACACACCCTCAACTCGAGCATATCATAAGGGAGCTCAACCAAGACTTGGTCTTCTTCGACTTCGCTCACTGGGTCCCCGAGATCACGTCCAAGCTCGGGATCAAATCGGTATCTTACAACGTAGTATGCGCCGCCGCCCTGTCACACAACATGGTCCCCGCGCGTTACACTTGTCATCTGCCACTTACCGTGGAGGAACTGGTTGTGCCGCCCTCGGGATACCCCATGCCGCTTTTGCACAAGCACGAGGCGCGTACCCTGATGTTCATATCCCAAGAGTTTGGCAGTGGGGTCACCTTCTTCCAGAGGATCAACTCGTCACTCAAGTCCGCCGACGCCATCGCTTTGAGGACCTGCAGGGAGATCGAGGGCAAGTTCTGTGATTAACTCGCCCGACAGTTTGAGAAGTCGGTGTTGCTTACGGGCCCCGTGTTGCCGGAGGACTCTTCTACCACGACTAATTTGGACGAGAAATGGGTGAGCTGGCTAGGAGCCAACGAACCGGGTTCAGTGATTTACTGCACATTCGGGAGCCAAGTCATCCTTGAGAAGGACCAGTTTCAGGAGGTCCTCGCAGGGTTCGAGTCATCAGGCTATCCGTTCTTTGTGGCCCTGAAGCCGCCCCGGGGATGTTCGATAATAGAGGAGGCGTTACCGGAGGGGTTCAATGAGCGAGTGGGGCCGGGGAAGGAGGTGGTGCACGGAGGGTGGGTCCAGCAGCCGCTCACACTAGAGCACCCGTCGGTGGGGTGCTTCGTGATCCATTGCGGGTTTGGGTCCATGTGGGAATCACTAATGGGAAAGGCTCAGATTGTGTTGGTGCCACACCTGGTTGAACAGGTACTGAATACGAGAATCATGGCGGGAGAGATGAAGGTGGCAGTGGAGGTGGACAAGGACGAGAGCGGGTGGGTTTCGAGGGAGAGCTTGAGTAAGGCTGTCATGGAAGCCATGGATGAGGAGAGCCATGTGGGCTGCTTAATCAGAGAGAACCGTGCTAAGTGGAGGGAGGTGTTGGGGAGCCCTCGCTTCATGAGTGGCTATGTTAACAATTTTGTGCATCAACTGGAGAAACTGTTGAATTGAGTCGTTGAGATGGAGATGGATTGTTGCACCATGGTTTAGAACGATTACTTATTTAGTTCAGTTTTATTTCATTTTAAAACCGGGATTATATCCGGTTTTGTCTTCAAATTCCTAAAATAGCAGCTTGTCCGTTAAAGATATCACTATGTCCGGTGTTGTTACGGAACTCTATGTCCTTTTTTGTCCCTTTTAATTTCTTTGTATTTGTTGATCAAGTGAACTAAAACTCAATTATTTTTTAATTTTTATTTAGAAAATCCACCCTCATCAAGAAAGTTGTGTATTTATAAATACAAAGAGGACACAAGAGGGGACATAGAGTTTGGGACAGAGGATCTGATGTCGTTACCGTGAAGTTGTTGGGCTAATCTCAACCAATAATTATATTAGATGGTTAGGATTAATTTAATTTTTAAGATTAAACTAAATCTCTTTGTTAGGATTGTTAAGGAAATACTTAATATGAAAAATAATTAAAGAAAATAAGCCAAATTCTAATTTAGGTATCTTCAATCGTCGTCAATCTTTTCCAACGTCATTCACCATTTTTTCACAATCTTGCTTGTCCGTCCAGCTACTCCAACTTAGTCTAAAATCTCTTGTGAAAATTAGAGCAATTGTGTTGTGGTATTCCCGTCTCCTACAAATTTAGTTATTGTATATTGGATATTTAGAGTTTAAACATGAACATAAGATGATATAGAAAAATCAGAAATCAAAGTTTTCGCGCTGAGTTCCTATGCAACAGAAACTGTTTATAAGTCATTTTTTTTAGTCAGTTTAATTGGTGTATCTTTTTGTTTTACTCCTGCACATTTACATACACTAGATAAGTGTCTCGCGCCACACGCAAGATTAATTTGCATTACAATTAGCTTAATAGGATATATGGCAAAATTACACCTTAACAAGATTCTATTTTAAAGTAGGAAGAGTCATAAGACAAACGTTATTAAGCTCACCTCCCCACAAAGCACACTGACCAGAACATTAATTAGTACCTTCTCAAGTATTGTGTAAACTTTGAGACATTTATTAGAGCCAAATATAACACAAGAGCAACACTGACTAAATTTCAATTATATAGAGACAAGTACATGAACAAATGACTTTTAGGCTATAAAATGATCCCTTAATATTTTCCCTCCCTAAGGGTAAGGAAGACACGAGCTCTTGCCTTGGAGCCTCAGATTACTATATAAGCAGGTAATTGTTGATGGGTGTTTTACTCGACAACAAATAAATTTGTAGTCAAGATAGCGAAGTCAAGATCGTCCACGGGAAGCAAGGTTGTTTGATTACTAAACTATAAAACACGAAAGCACAGAAACAAAGCAAAACAGAAACAAACAAGGTTGCGACAACCCTCGGTACCGACCTTGTCAGGGTCGGTAACGACGCTGGGTTTCAACACAAACTAACAACTAGACACAGTTAAACTGCAGGCTTGGTACCGACCTGTGTGTCTCGGTAACGAGTCTGTACGTAAGAACACGAGGGTAAATCAAATGGAGAAAAGATCTAGGACAAGGGTTTTCCACGACATAATCATGCATATGAACAAGTGTAAAGGATAAATATCATGCCTCAAAGATAAAGCTATCAACTTTCATTGACTTAAACAAGCAAATCAATCAATTTTCATAATTCAATCCACTTTCTACTTATTTTTGAATCCAAAGCTCGAAATTTTCGTTATCGAACAATATCAACATTCAAGTTCACTACTTTCTCTTTCGATCAAGTGATAAACTCAAATTACTTCAACTTTCGTCTAAGTATAAGCACGAAACAAGAAGTTAACCGATATAAGGCAATCAAACATTCATCACAAACATTCAATCATGCATAACTATGTCGGGTTTCAACCCCGATCCTAGAAAAGTAAACTACTCACTCATGATCGAGATAAAACAAACAACTAGATTGAATGAGAACATTGAAATAAAAGCTTACTTGAATTATAAAAATCTCGTCTTTGAAACAACCACGTTCGAAAACAGAACAAAAGAAACAAGGCTCGAACTCGGTTCCTCTCTCTCTCGATCGACTCAAACGTGTTCTCCAAAACTAACGAACTCTAAAACTCACGAACCCCCCTAAACTAGACTCGAACAAGGGTACTAAAAGAAACTATCTAACAAGGGTCCTAAAAGATAGAAACTTTCCTAACTAAAAAGATTACAAGATAAAAGATAGAATTGTTGAAAGTCGGCGCCGCCTAGAGACACAGGTCACCTCGGTAACGACCTGCACAGGATCGGTAGACTCTTGCTGAATTCGTCGAACAAAACTCTGCTGCACAGCTCGGTACCGACCCTCACAGATCGATAACGAGCTCTCTGTCTTGGGTTTTTGTACACTCTTCATAGCTTCTTCTTGGATTTAACGAGATCTTCAAAGCGTATTCTTTTTTCTCATCTCTTCACATTCTCCACCATCAACGACTTAACTCTAGCTCTCTCAAAATGCTCCCTTTTGCTTCAAAAACCTATAAAAAACACAAAAAACGGAGTAGCTTCCATACTTTTCACAAAATATGTAAACTTATCCAAAAACACATAAAACTAGCACTAAAACTCACTAAAACTAATCCAAACAACTTAAGAAAAACAACTAAAACTAAAAACATGAACATCAAAATACCCCATACTTAAGCTTCCTTGTCCTCAAGCAATCACTATACATAACCAAAACCAAACAACATGCTCATCAAGCAATAGCCTTCATCTAAAAAGCAAGTTCAAAACATAGCAAAAATAGCAAATGACTATTAACGTCATCACACATATATAAGCACCAATAGACATAAGCAATCACAATTCAACCTCACCAAGGATAAAGTGTTTCACTCAACTCTCATGTGTTTGGGCTATAAATTCATCTCTCAACTCAATCTTATATGCAAAAACTCATAGAAATTGGAACTTATATCACCAAACTCTCCACCAAAGATTTGTCAAAACAAGCAAAAATCATCAAGAGAACTTAGGCTCAATGAAAAACTTCATAGAAGTTTCCATTCGGTCGGGTTGTAATGGGGCTTGGTAAAGACAAATAGGCATGGATATATTTTGGCTATATTGTGCTAATAATATCCGGGAATCAAAGACTCCTAAAAATTCACATAATACCAAAACTCTCATCAAAACATACCAAACTCACTCAAACATTATGCTCTTCTTCACTCGCCTTTTAAATCCTAGAAAGTCTCATAAAAACATAAAGAATCTCTGGTTTAAACTTTTAAACACTGCACATCTTCTTTTTATTTCTTCCTTTTTTCTGCATTTTTTTCATTATTTTTCTCTCGACATGCCTCGGTACCGACCTGAGAGGGTCGGTAACGAGCTGAAATTTCTTCTTCTTTTCTCTTTCTTCCTTCGGTACCGAGCCCACATAGGATGGTATCAACCTTATATTCCTTTTCTTCCTTTGTGCATTCTTTTTTAACCAAGAGACCTTTTTACACAATTCTGAAACAAGATACTTCCAATCTACCCCACCCAAACCTTTGTTTTTGAATCAACACATAACTTTTGCACTCTACAAAACAACTTCTCTCCAACTAAGTCCTAATCCCCGGATAGGGTCAAGCTTATCTCGGCTAGGGATAATTTTGTGGAGCAACAATAAAAAAGGCTAAAGCTCAAATTGGCTGTCAAAAACAAGGATAATGTAAGGGTGGATAGGGATTAATAGGGCTTATGAAAAATAAGTTCTCTATCATATGACTTTCACAAGTAATGAACTAAAAATCTTATATAGGTCTTGAGAAATAGATAACCATCACAATTCCAAGAGATAATATACATAAAGAGAGCAAATCACACATGAAAAATCAGGGCTAAAAATAAGAACTCACAAGGTCAATTTTTGTTGGATTGCAACTACTCATGCTACAGTTATACATGCTCAATTTAATCATATGCTATTTCACTATATAAACAATTTGATCATAAGACTCAGGTTATACTATCAAAAACATGCTGAAAGGAAACTACATGATCATGCAAGCAATCAACTATCATAGAACCAAAAGAAAAGGGTACTTATCCGTTCTAAAATCTTTTTGAATTTTTCAAAGTTTTCAATTTTTTTGTGATTTTTCTTTTTTTATTTAAAAACAAGAACAACTAAAACAAGGAACAAAACAAACTAACACAAAAACAAACAAACAAGTTTTCTTTTCCCTCCCTACCCCATACTTAAAAATTACAGTGTCCCTACTGTAATAAAGCAAATCATAAGAAAAGATAGGGAAAAGAAAGAAACTCACAAGATAACTATCGAAGCAGAAGAAACATCCTTGAAAGCGAGGTCATCATTTGTTTGGTGGTGGGAAGTAGTGCTCAAAATTGCCCATAAATTGGTACATCGTCCGCCAACGTTCTTCATCAACCGTCACACGCTGCTCCATCGTCAACCAACGAGCGTCAGCTCTTTGCTACCGAACATCCTCTAATGCCATGCAAGCTGAATACACATCCTCCCAATGAGTCATTCATTGTTGGAGCTGTGTCTTCTGCAAGTTCAACTGCTGCAACTGAGAAGATAGATCTTGAGGCCATGAAGGAACATCGGAACTGACGTAGTTGGTTTGGGGCGGCGGCTGGTGATAGGCGTGCTGCTGGAAATGGTCGTGATGGACGAAAGGAGCGTAAGGCACTACGCCGAATGATTGTGGCTCGGTAGGATGATCAGCAGGCGCGGTGTCGAAGTGGAACACCTCGGTATTAGCCTTGAAGTACTCGGTACCGAGGCCAGGTTGCTCGGTACCGAGTTTGGCGTGATGTGTTGGGGCCTCGGTACCGAATTGTGGGACCTTGGTACCGAGCCCTGCCGTATTGGCTGGCTCCTCCTCTTCCATAGAAGCTCCTTCTCGCTCATACCTCGTCTCAAATTCCCGTAGTGTCAGCTCGTCTTGAGGCTTTTTGGCCAAGGGGAATGGTTGAGACGTCCAGGCTTCATACCAGTTTGGCACATGTAATAGCTCCAGCTTGTCCCGAGTAATCACCACGGTCTGTCCAAGCACCGTGGTGGCTACTCCACCAGGAATTCTCTAAAAAATACCAGATGAAAAATACTTTGTATCCAGCTTCTAGGGACGGTGTGCGTTGTAGCGCAAGAGATCGACATCGAGAGCCATCGCCAAAAGGCTCACCAAGTTGCCACAACAGACTTCTTTTGAAGAGGCCCCGTGCTTCTCCACATACTTCAACCATTCATACCCCAAGTTCATGGGGTCGTTGTCCTCGAAGAGAATAGTCCGAAGGCATCCAACCTCCGTCCTCATCGTCCTAGAAAGCTCCTTTTTGGGCCAAATGGTTGCACCCAAAACTCGGAGGATAATCCTGAAAATGGGGTTGATGATGTGTGCCCTTGGAAGTGCCGGTGTAGTCGGGTTGACTTCCCCAGAAATGTAGCTCCATGTGTCCGTGACCTTGAAATCATCAGGAGCCTTGTAATCCCGAGAGTGGTTGGGGAAGTCGAGGAGGCGGTTGAACTCGTCCATGGTGAACTCATGGTCAGTATTGCCCAATCGGAACCTAATCCTTCTAACAAACGTCTTGGAATTGAAGCTGATGTGGAGAGTGGCTATGAACTCGGCAGTGAGGGCCGGATAATGCGGGACGTCCTCCTTTTTGAGGGGATGAGGCACACCGAGAATAGCGAAGGCATGCTTGACATCCTCATAGATGCCATTGGCCTTGGCACTTGACCTCGAGAACCATCTTGTGAGGTGGTCCTTCTAGATGACGGAGTCGAAGGTCATCAATTGCTCCCTAGTCGGCAGGATGACTTCGTCCATTCTTGGAGGAGATGGAGATCTTTCGGTCGTCCTCTTCTTTCCCGCCCTAGAGTTGGCCCTACTTGTGCTTTCCATTTGGTACCTTAAAAATATATAAATAACCAAGGTAATATCCACTCAAATCAAAAAGAAAAACCCTATACTTGCATTCGGAAATGGCCTCAACCCACCTCGGTACCGAGCCAAGAGGGTCGGTATCGAGGTCTTTGGGTTTAGCTCTGGTTCTATGCAATCACAGGTCGGTATCGACCCTAACATGTCGGTAACGAGCCTGGGCGACAACTTTAAGCAAGAGATTTCGAATCCTGAATCCCTAAACTTTCGACAATTAGCACAATTTCAAGCAAGATTCCACACAAAAACACGCAATCAAATAGTTGCAACCCCATACTTGCTCAAAGCCCTATCTAATCATGCCAAAAATTGCCAAAACTCATGGTGAAAATCATGCAAATCAAGAACAAATTACTTCATGATTTTCTATTATCAAAATTCAATGTAAATCGAGCATGAAGAACTGAAAATCAAACAAGACTAATCACCAACATAGAGGCATGAAGCACGATGGCAATAAGCACACGCAATCTCGAATTCAAACAAAGATCTAGATATGAAAACTACCCAAAATTACCATGAATTTTCAAGAAAAGAGTTTAGGGTTTAGAAATCATACCGTAGCCTTGTGAATTTGAAGAACGAAAATTCGATTTGCAAGGGTAAAGAGGGCTTGAGGCTTCGGTAACGAACCAATGGGGTTTTGCTTCGTTATCGAATGGGATGCAGGTTTGAGGGCGAATATGGTGCATGGAATTCGAATGGGAATCGGTTGGATATTTGAGAGATTGGCGAGGATTGGTGTGGGATTTTGTGGTTTGAGAGAGTTTATGAAGGCTTAGAGTAGAGGCGGCGTTGGAGGAAAGGTTAGGGATCGAGGAATTTTAGGTTTAGAAGACTTACCTGCCCGTGCGTCTCGATCTGGGTTTTGACGCAGGTCGGTACCGACCCTCACAGCTCGGTACCGAGCCTGGGTGACTCTTTTTCCGCGCCTTATCGTGCTCGACTTCTGTGACATGTTAGCTCAAAAATATCCTATCCCGCAAACTTCTAATCTACTAAAAACTCAAAAGAAAGCTAAGAAAAAGAACTATAAAAAGAAAAGAAAACTAAACTAAAACCGGGTTGCCTCCCGTAAGCGCTATTTTTAACGTCGTTACCCCGACGTACTTACCTGTCTAATCCGACGATCTGAGAGCCAAAGTGACTCTAATCTCTTCCTCCGGGTCGGGTTGCTCATAGAATTTCTTCAATCTGTGTCCGTTGACTTTGAAGATGGCACCATTGTTATCGACCAACTCTACTGCTCCGTGAGGATAGATGTGGTGAACCACAAATGGTCCACTCCATCTTGTCCTTAGCTTCCCTGGAAATAAACGGAGTCTAGAGTTGAAGAGAAGTACCTTGTCTTCAACTTCATAAGTTTTAGGCACTAATTTTTTATCATGCCATCGTTTGGTACGCTCTTTATAGACCTCGGCGTTTTCGTACGCCTTTAGCCTCAACTCCTCTAGTGCTTGCAAATCCATGAATCTTTTTGCCCCAGCTGGATCGAGGTTCATATTGAGCTCTTTGAGAGCCCATAATGCGTTGTGCTCCATCTCGACCGGCAAATGGCATGCCTTGCCATACACTAGATTGTAAGGAGTGATACGTTGGGGTGTCTTATACGCCGTCCTGTAAGCCCATAGAGCGTCATCCAGTTTAGATGACCAATCCTTCCTTGAGAGGGAAACCGTCTTTTCTAATATGCTCTTGATTTGCCTGTTTGAAACTTCAACTTGGCCACTAGTTTGGGGATGATATGGTGTTGCCACCCAATGTGATACCCCATACTTAGCCAAAAGTGCTTCAAAACTCCGCTCTATGAAATGAGATCCACCATCACTAATGAGGACTCTTGGTACGCCAAACCTGGGAAAATGTTAGTCTTGATAAATTTAGCCACGGTTTTAGCATCATTGGTCCTTGTAGCAATGGCCTCCACCCACTTAGAGACATAATTGACCGCAACCAGGATATACTTATAGGGGGCCTATGAAAGGGAAAGGTCCCATGAAGTCTATGCCCCATACGTCGAATAATTCGACCTCTAGTATCCATGTCAGCGGGTTCTCATGTCTCCAAGTGATGTTGCTAGAGCGTTGGCATTCATCACATGCTGTCACATAGTCTTGTACGTCCCTGAAAATGGTTGGCCAATAGAGACCACTTTGAAGAATCTTCGTCGTGGTTTTGAATCCTTTTGCATGGCCAGTGATAGGAAGTGTGTGACATTGACAAATCACACTCTCTATCGCTTCTTGCGGGATACAACGCCTAAAGAGGTGATCACTTCCTTGCTTGAACAAGTAAGGGTCATCCCAATAGTACTGTTTAACATCATGTAGAAACTTCTTTTTCTTTTGTGGGATTAGTCCCTCGGGAATTACGCCTCCTACAATGTAGTTAGCAAAATCCGCAAACCAAGGGGCCTTCGACCCTCTAATAGCACTGATTGCTTGAAAAGAAGTAGAAGCAAGAGATGAAGAAGGAATTGAATTAAAAGAAACGAGTTCAGGTTTGAAAAACGTACCTAACTGGGTCATTACCGAGTCTGGTTGGGTCAGTGTCGACCCTGAAGCTTCTATATTCCCATCGGTAATGACCTCTTGAGGCTCGGTATCGAGCTTCTCGATTATGGTATCGATGCGACCTGATTTGGTGCCGATGTGATCGACGCCCTCCAGCTTCGGTGATGGCTCGGTACCAAGCCCTTTAGGGTCGGTAACGAGGGTTATGATGTTTCCAACCTCGTTCATCTTGAGGTGTTCGTCCGGTCTGGAGTCGTTAATTGGCACTTCATTGTTGGATTCGGTGATGTGTTCAACTGGCAACCTGGACAAGTGATCCGCCACCAAGTTTTCTGCTCCTTTTTTATCTCTAATCTCATGATCAAATTCCTATAATAAGAGCATCCAACGGAGTAGCGTAGGTTTGGCATCCTTTTTGGCCATTAGATATCTAACAGCTTCATGGTTAGTATAAACTATCACTTTTGAACCAACAAGATAGGAGCAGAATTTTTCGAAAGCAAATACTACGACGAGGAATTCCTTCACCGTCGTAGTATACTTACTCCGCGCCTCAACAAGCGTCTTACTCGCATAGTAGATGACATGGAGCTTTTTTTCCTTCCGTTGTCCTAGAATTGCGCCAACAGCATAATCACTGGCGTCACACATGATCTCAAAGGGCAGGGTCCAATCTGGGGACTGCATAATAGGGGTTGAAACAAGGGCTTCTCTTAACCTTTAAAATGCTTCAAGACAATCTGGAGACAGCTCAAACACTACATCTTTCATCAGTAGGTTAGTCAGTGGTTTAGCTATCTTAGAAAAATCTTGGATAAAGCGTCTGTAAAAGCCAGCATGCCCTAGAAAACTCCTAACGTCTTTAACAGAAGAGGGAGGAGGTAGTTTTTCAATAAGCTCAATTTTAGCTTTGTCTACTTCTATCCCTCTTTTTGAGACGATGTGTCCTAGTACAATTCCCTCTTGAATCATAAAATGACATTTTTCCCAATTAAGCACAAGGTTGGTTTCTTCACATCTTTTAAGTACACATGCAAGATTAGCAAGACAAGTATCAAAGGAAGAACCATACACAGAAAAATCATCCATTAAGACCTCTACAATGTCCTCTATCATGTCAAAAAATAGCCATCATGCATCTTTGGAAGGTGGCAGGGGCATTACAAAGCCCAAATGACATTCTCCTATATGGTAAAGGTAGTCTTTTCCTGATCATCAGGATGAATGGGAATCTGCCAAAATCCGTTATAGCCGTCCAAATAACATAAATAATCATGCTGGGCTAAGCGTTCCAATACTTGATCAATAAAAGGAAGTGGAAAATGATCTTTCCTAGTAGCACTATTGAGCTTCCTATAGTCAATGCACATCCTCCAACTAGTTGTGGTCCTAGTGGGGATTAACTCTCCCTTTTCGTTTTCAATAACGATCATTCCCCCTTTTTTAGGGACTACATGGACCGGACTAACCCATTGGTTGTCCGATATAGGAAATATGATCCCAACATCAAGTAGTTTAATGATTTCCTTTTTAACCACCTCTTTCATATTAGGGTTTAACCTACGTTGATGCTCTATGGTGGGTTTATGATTATCCTCCATGTAAATCCGATGCATGCAAAGTGAGGGGGATATGCCGGTTATATCATCTAGGGAATAGCCTATAGCCTTTCTATATGTCCTAAACACAGAAAGAAGCTTCTCTACTTCCTCGTCTTTTAGTTTAGCATTGATGATGACATGAAAAGTAGAGTTAGGACCAAGAAATTCATACCTAAGAGAGTCCGGAAGGGGCGTGAGCGTTGGAGAAGGCTTAGTTGGAATAAGAATGGGCTCTTCGGGTTCTGTCTTCAAGACTTCTTCAAGGTAATCAAATGTCGAGATCTCTTCATCCTCGGTTGAAAGGCTAGGTACCGATGTAGAGGGGGTCGGTACCGAGTTGTCTTCGTCTTCCAAGAGACTCGGTACCGAGGTAGATAGGCTCGGTACCGAGATTACAGGAACTATCTCGGCCCATCTTCGACATGAGAGTGTATCACTTGCAAAAAGCCTTCCAACAGGGTCCCCACATTCAATGAAATCATTGTGGGTGTAGAGCATCTTAACTTCGGCTTTATTTTTCTCCTTCATTGTAGGGTTGTACCGAAATTCCACCACCTCATCCCCAATTTCGAAAGTTAGGAGTCCCCTCCTAACGTCAATTATGGCACCGGCTGTGGCGAGGAATGGTCTCCCTAAGATGATATGCACCACCGGATCCTCGGGCATTTCCATGACTATAAAATCATTGGGAACAAAGAATTTACCCACTTGTACCGGAAAGTCGTCTATAACTCCTGTTGACCTGACACATGAGCCATCTGCCATGTACATCCGCATGTTGATTGGCTCCAATCGTCCCATGTTGGCTTTTGACCAAATCGACAATGGTAGGAGACTTGCACTAGCACCTAGATCACATAAAGCTTTGAACTGTGGGTGCCTATACCAATGGTCATAGCAAATCTCCCTGGGTCACCTAGCTTTTCCGGAAGAGTTATGGATCGGACCTCATCTGTCAGCTCTGTTATCGACCTTTTCCTGCTAAGAATGTCTTTCAAGAATTTGGTGTAAGCCGACATTTCGCTTAGGGCCTCATCGAATGGTATAGAAATATTAAAGCCTTGAAGAATCTTAACGAAATGCTTAAACTTTCCTTCTATTGAGTCCTTAGACTTCTTAGTAGGGAAGGGGAGAGACTTCACCAATCTCGGAACCAAGGCGGGCTCGAGAGGTGGTGTTACTAGGTCGCCAATCGGGTCGATCGGTGCCGCGGAAGGGTCGGTACCGACCCTGTTGGGGTCGGTATCGAGCCTGTTGGGGTCGGTATCGAGCCTGGGACTAAGGGAGTGGCTTGGTGTAGAGAAATTACCTGGGTTGGGGTTGGTGACGAGCTTGGGAGAATCGGTACCAAGTGTTTTAGGCTCGGTAACGACCCTCTTCGGCACGTTATCGATTTGGGCTGTGTCGTCTTCTTCAATACTGGGGTCCTTTTCCTTGGCTTCGGCACGATCTGGTAGCGTCTTTCTGCTCCTGAGGTGTATGGCCGCTATTTGTCCTCTAGGGTTCTCGTCGGGGCGGCCCGAGTGTTGCCCTTGCGGCCTCGGAATTTGTGCAGCTAGGTTCCCTAGTTGTGAGTCAACGCTCTTCTTACAATTATCGAACTCTCCCCATCTTTTCATTTGATTATTGAGGTTGGATTGGACTCCATTGATTTCATTCTTTACTCCATTAATCCCTTCATGAGGTCCTTGCACCCAAGATGGTGGCTCTTGATAGCCTGGAGGTCGATATGGTGTGGGCCGTCTATCTGGAGGGGGCTGCATAGTTTTGATTTTGATTTTGATTTCCCCAAGTCGGGTAGTTATTTGGCCTGTCATAATTAACAGGAGGATTCCTGTATTGCCCTCTCATATAATTCATCTCAGCATATGTCTCAACGGCTCTAACCTGCTCAATGTTAGTGCAAGCAGAAGTACTATGTGCAGAAGAGCCACACTCTTGACAATTTTGAGAGGTTTTAGAAAACTTACATGTTTCTTCAGACGGTTGATCTCATCTTGTAAGAATTGATTTTTAACAACAGGGTCAACTTCGTCTTTATTTGAGATGTAGAGACATTTTTGTGGTTGAGGTGGCTGCTAGGCCCCATACATAACATCGTAATTGGCCAGTTTGTCCAGCAACTCCTATGCAGCAGTGGGATCCATCTCAATAAAACCGCAGGCAGTGAGCATGTTGATGCGGTTCTTTGTGTCAACATTAATCCCTTGAAAGAAGATTTCCTTGAGCACATATGGTGGTTGCCCATGAGTAGGGCACTGTCTGAGCATCTCCTTGAATCTCTCCCACGTTTCCACAAAGATCTCGTTAGGCAGCTGGTGGTAGGAGGTGATACGCTTTCTCAACTCCGTTGTCTTAGCAGGAGGGAAAAACTTTGTCAAAAATTGATCATACAAAGCCTTCCAAGTCCTGATAGACTTAGGAGGTAAGCTCTCCAACCAGCTCAGGGTCTTCCCTATAAGAGACCACCTGAAAGCTTTTAACAAAACATATTCTAGAGAGACACCTTCAGCAGCAATAGTGTCACATAAATCAAGAAATTTTTTAATATGTTCCATAGGGCACTCGGTAGGTTTCCCTTCAAATTGAGCCCGTTTGATTAAGGATATAAATTGAGACTTAATCTCAAAAGTCTTCTCTATCTTCGGAAGCACGATTGCAGACTCTGGCACCCTCAGCTCTAGATGCATATACTGTTTAGCATTCCTCGGACAGGCATTGAGTTGCTCTTGTAGAGCGGTTTTCTCAATCTGTGTGGCTTTAAGCTACCTCTGGAGCGCAACCAGCTGTTGAGCCATCTCTTCAAGAGTCATCGCCATGGCTTGGTTTCCTCTTCTTCTGCGGTGGAGGGTGCGTTCAAGTTCAGAATAATAACCAGTGTTATCAAACTCGAGCCTGCGACATCCTGCTGACATAAGTTGAGAAAACAGACAAAAAAAAACTAAATTAAAAACAAAAACAGGGCCGGGCTATTCCCAGACCCACGAGTAATCAAACAAACATTGTTGCTTCCCCGACATCGACGCCAATTTGTTGATGGGTGTTTTTCTCGACAATAAATAAATTTGTAGTCAAGACCCCGCCGAGTATAGCGAAGTCAGGATCGTCCACGGGAAGCAAGGTTGTTTGATTACTAAACTATAAAACAAGAAAAAACAAAAACAAAGCAAAACAGAAACAAACAAGGCTACGACAACCCTCGGTACCGACCTTGTCAGGATCGGTAATGACGCTGGGTTTCAACACAAACTAACAACTAGACACAGTTAAACTGCAGGCTCGGTACCTGTAATATCCGCTAAATTTTAAATATAATAAAACGGATATTTATCCCAATAATTTTTTTTTCTCTCTAAAGTAGAGAACTTAATAATCTTTATAATTTCATACTAAATTATAAAGAGGTTGTAAAAGTTTATTACAATGTCAGTTAAGAATTTCATTAAATATATTAAGCAAATCGGGTACTTAATTAAATATTTTTCTCTTAAATAGATAGTTTAAATATTCTTATAATTTTCGTAATAAACTATAAAAAGGTTATAAAAGATTATCAAAGTGACAAATGAAAAATTCAAATAAAGATAGTTCATATTAATTTCGAATTTTATTTAATGTCATATTACAAAGCAAGTAAGAATAAAAGGAGAGGCAAAAAATATAAAGGTGTCAAGAGGGGGACTCAAACCCGAGAGCTCTTGCACCCTTCATAAACTAACAAACACTCATTTCCGCTATGCCATTGTAACTTATCTACCCATAGTACAACTCCTTTAATTATAAACCCTCTTTTTTTTTCTTCTTCCACAAGAGAGGCAACTTGTCTGATTGATTTTGACGTACACCAATACATGCCCATTCTTGCTTTCATCTTGCTTCCACCAATACCCATAGTACAACTCCTTTAATTATAAACCCTCTTATTTCTTCTTCTCCCACAAGAGAGTCAACTTGTCTGATTGATTCTGACGTACACCAATACATGCCCATTCTTTCTCCCAATCTCCATAGTAGCTTAAAAGACCACCCAAGACCATCATCATCTTATGTCATCATTCAACTAACACACCTTCCACCAATCCCCTTTGATCTTGCTTTCATCCATTGGGCAATTCCATCAATGGAGGATCAAGGAAAGATCCATATTTTGCTATAAATAGGGGTTAAAGCAAGGGGAAAAATGCACATCAATTTCCTCTCTTTTTCCCTTCAAATTCGTCCATGTTAAACCCCAAAAATCTAGAAATTTTGTTTGCCCCAAAATCTGATTTTTCCCCCATTAAAAGCTGATTTTTACACACAAAATTCACAAAAAAAATCCTAATTGCTCTCCCTTGGCCGCCCACCACCGCCGAACCACTCCTACCGCCGGTCACCACCTGCGCGCGCCGCCCAAGGACGCCGGAGCCCTGCCACCACCGCTCGGAGTTGCTGCTACTCGTCTTTGATGATCCACGTGAAGAAGAAGGAGCAAGGAGGAAGAATGGTGTTGGTTTGGGCCTTTTTTTATTATTTTGGGCTGAAATTAAAAGGATTAATAAGGCCCATTTGCATTTTTTAAGCCCATCAGCTTTCATTTTAAGAAGGAATTAATGAGGAATTTCGACCCAAGCCTTTCCATCTCGATTCGTGCGCCCATTTTCGCTTCCGTCTCGTTTCGGTATAATTTTCCGACTTATATTTTAATTATAACTATTTATAAGATATTTTTTCACATTTATATGATATTTACTTAATTAAATTGAATAAAACTAGCTTGCATGTTAGTTTATAAAATAATATCCCTAGACCATGAAAATCCTTTGTAAATAAAATAAAGGTATTTTCATCATTAAATCATTTACATGGAAAGTGTAATATAAATAATATGTATATTCTATTGGAAGTTATTATAAATATAAAAAGATCTAAATTGTTAGGGGAGATAAACCAATTTTATTATTTCCCTTGTACATAAAAATAATTAATACTATGCATGTTTATTTTTATAAAATAAAATCTCAATAGACATAGAAATCCTTATAAATAAAATAATGGGTTAATATCACTAATTTTGCATACTTGGAAAGAATATTATTATATAGTATGTGTACATTAATTAAAGTTTATAATATAAATAAAGACCTAGACCTAAGTTGTTAGAAAAGATATCTAGCCATATTATAATATTTGTACAAATAAAATAGTTATAAATCATGTGACATGGAAAACCCTTTTTAATAAGATAAGGATTTTCTCTTGATAATATTATATGGAAAGTATGATATAATTACTTTTAACATAATATTGGAAACTTACTATGTAAGTAAAGGACTAGAATAAATATATTAATATATTATCTTAATACCTTTTATATCATAAGAAGGAGTTGCAAGTCTTTAAAAAGAGTTTATGATAAGATGAAAATAGTATAATAATAAAATAATATACACTAGTCATAAAAGATATAATATGATAAGGGCATTATTGACTTTCTATATCATAAGAATGTTTTATAATCATTTGAAAATATAAATATGGAAAGTATATTTTTTTAATAGGTTTTATTTAATTTATCAACTTGCATGCTTTGAATAATAAAAGAATTTCCTAATAATGATAAGGTTATAAGTTTATGACCTTAAGTGGATAAAAGAATTATAAATTAATTTAAATGAAATATTAAATTCAAGTTAATGAGTATTTAATAATTTGAATAATGTTAAACCTTAATCTTCAAAAGCTCATAATAATTAAATTAAAATAAAGAGTTTATAAAGAATAAAAGGATATTAAAAATATAAAATAATAATAGGAAATATTATTATTTTATTCATCTCCACCTAAATTATTATTACAATAATTTAGTAAATTAATTCTCTTATAAATATAAGAGATAATTTAGAACTTTAGAAGAATTAACGAAATTCTTAATAAAGTTAGTTCGTATCTCTCGTGTCGATAGGTCGAGCCTCCGTTCCGTTTCGAGGACAACGTTTTCCGCTCCATCGTAATACAAAATCGTACAAGCAAAGGCAAGTGGAATTTCTCCTTGTACCCTTAATAATTCGTTTTGTGAAATTTCTTGATGTTGGGAACAACTTATTTGCTAATAATAAATGAATCTAGGAATATCGATTGTTAGAAATAACGACCCAATTGTGATCGCTATTCCGCTATTTAAATGCTCAATAGGACTATTATGCTAGTCGTATTTGTGACCTTGATTGTTTAAGATCTCTTTTCGAGATCAGTTTGGATGAAATAGTAAGGGATGCGGGACTAACCCGACACCTTTATATAACCTACTAAGTCGTATGCCTCCGTGCTTAAAGTACGACTTTCAAGATCATGATCTATGTCCGCTCCCACGCAACGGAGGGATGAGTGCACCGTAGCTAAGTGTCAGAACTGGGTTTCCTTCAATGGTCCGGGCCCATGCATGCCCCCCACACTCTTTAAAAACCATTAACGTAATGTGAAAGTTTTCATCACCATATAAGATAAGTGCCAAAGCACATTTAAAAGAAATCAAAACCGGACCGATCTCAAATGATCGATCCGACTCTCGGTTGGCAAGCGCACGAGAGGTTTTCAAAACTTGTATGAATTAATAACGTTCCCAACATACTTTATACTCTAAAAAGTCTACAATCTCGTAGTTCTTCTCTCGATTAAAGAGTTATCTCCTCTCGAGATACACTCTTCTCCGTCCCGAAAAGCCCACATAAAGACCTATACCTTAAAACACATCCCAATAATATCTCTCGAATATTATAAATTACCGTAATACCCTTGAGAATTTCCATTCTCACTTGCTTAGTCTCCTTAGACTAATTCCCCTATTTCCGCAGTTTTGCCTGGTATTTCTCGCCCTTCGCGACAAATGCCAGACTATAGGAATGTACACCGAAGTGTTGGAGACGAAGTCTTGAAGGTTCGAGAAGCGTTAGGCGAGAATCAAAGGCCAAGGCAAGACGACGTTGAAGGAAGGAAGGATTTCTCATAAGAGCAAGGCATTCCGAAAATAGTGCACCAGCTCTTTCCTTGTTAAAACCAAGCAAATCATCTTCACATGAGTTGTCTTGGGAAAACATACTTGTATTTCTAATTATGTCTTTTCAACCCTTTCTAAATGGGCTTTACTTTCCACTGCTACATCATTTGTAAAACGACTCTCAATGTAATGAACGACAGTTCTTGTCAATAAATAAAATTTCGCTTTTAGTCAATTTCATCTTTAATTACCTTTAAGTCTCATTCGTGAGCATCCATATATTTATGTAACGTTTATGTCAATTTCCACATTTCTATAAGTTTTAATATCATTATAAAGCCTTGGGTGACTTTGGACGGTAAAGTCTGAGGTCACTGGCGGTTAGAGCTGTCAAAAACTGACCTAACCCGCTAACCCGACCCGACCAGCCCGATAATTTTAGGGTCAAGACCTGAAAATTTGAACTCGAAACCCGAAATAAACCGAACCCGATAGAACCCGAAACCCGTTGGGTTGACCGATTTAGTATATTTATAGAATTTTTTAAATTTATTTTGAAACTTATAATATATTTTATTATTGATATAAATAAAAATAATATATTATAATTAAATATTATTATTTAATTAAAAAAAGATTTTAATAATCATAAGAAAAAAGGATATTTTAGACCCGCTGATCAACCCGACCTAACTGAAAACCCGCTACAACCCGAACCGATTGACCCGTGACCCATAATGAACCGGAACCCGATTTAACCCGAACCCGAAATGAACGAACCCGAACCTGCCCGACCCGACCCGATTGACAGGTCTACTGGCGGTAATACCTAGTGTTGCAAAATAGGGGTGTTACAGTACCGAACTATGTGCCTCGGTAACGAGTCTATACGTAAGAACACGAGGGTAATTCAAATGGAGAAAAGATCTAGGACAAGGGTTTTCCACGACATAATCATGCATATGAAAAAGTGTGAAGGATAAATATCATGCCTCAAAGATAAAGCTATCAACTTTCATTGACTTAAACAAGCAAATCAATCAATTTTCATAAATCAATCCACTTTCTACTTATTTTTTAATCCAAAGCTCGAAACTTTCGTTATCGAACAATATCAACATTCAGGTTCACTTCTTTCTCTTTCGATCAAGTGATAAACTCAAATTACCTCGACTTTCGTCTAAGTATAAGCACGAAACAAGTAGTTAAAGGATATAAGGCAATCAAACATTCATCACACACATTCAATCATGCATAACTATGTCGGTTTCAACCCCGATCCTAGAAAAGTAAACTACTTACTCATGATCGAGATAAAACAAACAACTAGATTGAATGAGAACATTGAAATAAAAGCTTACTTGAATTATAAAAATCTCGTCTTTGAAACAACCACGTTCGAAAACAGAACAAAAGAAACAAGGCTCGAACTCGGTTCCTCTCTCTCTCTCTCTCTCTCGACTCAAACGTGTTCTCCAAAACTAACGAACTTTAAAAACTCACAAAACCCCTACACTAGACTAGAACAAGGGTATTTATACTAAAAGAAACTATCTAACAAGGGTCCTAAAAGATAGAAACTTTCCTAACTAAAAATATTACAAGATAAAAGATAGAATTATTGAAAGTCGGCGCCACCTACCGACACAAGTCACCTCGGAAACGACCTACACAGGATCAGTAGACTCTTGCTGATTCCTCGAACAAAACTTTGTGCACAGCTCGGTACCGACCCTCACAGATCGGTAACGAGCTCTCTGTCTTGGGTTTGTACACTCTTCATAGCTTCTTCTTGGATTCAATGGAATCTTCAAAGCGTATTCTTTCTTCTCTTCTCTTCACATTCTCCACCATCAACCACTTAACTCTAGCTCTCTCAAAATGCTCCCTTCTGCTTCAAAAACCTATAAAACACAAAAAACGAAGTAGCTTCCATACTTTTCACAAAATATGTAAACTTATCCAAAAACACACAAAACTAGCACTAAAACTCACTAAAACTAATCCAAACAACTTAAGTAAAACAACTAAAACTATACTAAAAACATGAACATCAGTAACGACATCATCATGAAAGAGAGTATATGAAAGGTTGTCCCAGAAATGAGAGTCTTTACGTGGAAGGTCATTTTGAAAATGTCAAGCCCTCTTTTCATGGCATGTGGGAGGTCATAGCTCCAAGACCATTAGTGTGGCATCATAGCTTCCAGTTGCAAATAGGCTTTTGACGAGCACTTTTATGTCGTGGTAAAAGCATTATCAAAGAAAAATCCTAACTTTCAAACCTAAGTATAGTGAAAGCAATGGTCGTACCACGGAGACTTAGATTTCCAATGTTTAAGTAGTATTTTTATTTATTTTTTTGCAAGTGGTGTTTAAGTAGTATTACTAGAGTAGAAAAGGGTGATTTTCAGATTTCAAACTATTATGCTTGGAAAGCAAAAACAAAACAAGTAAAATAATTGAGTTTTCAAGTAGAAAGAAAGCGTCCAACTAGTTTCGTATCCATTGCATACGTGATTATTGATCCTTGATTATTCTTATTTCAATTCCCTTGACAAATCTATTGTGAATTCATGGAATTCAAGCTCAATGTGGTTATTAATATGCACCGTCTTTAATAACCTTTTAACCAATTATCCTAGAAAACCTTCCACTACTGGAAAACGCGCATATAGCCAAGAAATTATAGCCAGGAAATAACGGTGTGGTTAAGTTTTTGGGTAACTGCCACAACATCCCCCACAAACCTCAAAATTTCTGGCTATTTACCCATGAAATTCATGGTTGGGGCTATATTTGCGGGAATATTGTCACGAAATATACACACAACT
The DNA here is from genome assembly GCA_964016875.1 of Fallopia convolvulus. NCBI lineage: Eukaryota > Viridiplantae > Streptophyta > Magnoliopsida > Caryophyllales > Polygonaceae > Fallopia > Fallopia convolvulus. The sequence goes on along the minus strand of OZ024723.1, from coordinate 40,247,715 downwards.
AAGTTCGATTCTAAGTTTGCGGTCATATAGCCAGGAAAATATGGGTTGCAGCTATAGTTGCGGCCATATTGACGCGAATATATTTCGAAGCTAAATTCGGTTCTAAATTTGTGGGAAAATTATCGCGAAATAATCACACAGCTAAGTTCGGTTCTAAGTTTGTGACCATATAGCCATGAAAATATGGGTTGATGCTATAGTTGCGGCCATACTAACGCGAATATATCATGAAGCTAAATTCGGTTCTACATTTGTGGGAAAATTGTCGCGAAATAATCACGCAGCTAAGTTCGATACTAAGTTTGTGGCCATATAGTCATGAACATATAGACCTGAACAAAGTCGAAATAACCCGCCCAACCCGTACCGCCCGCCCGGAAAAATGGGCGGACTTGGACAAGAATTCTAACCCGAAAGGGTAAATAAGCCCGGCCCGCCCGAATTCATGGGCGGGACACGGACAATATTTTTGACCGAATAACCCGGATAACCCGCCCGAATACCCGAATATATTAAATATTTAAAATAAATATTTATATTTATAAATAAAGATATGTTTGCGAAAAATATATTGAGGCCATTGATTGTAGAATTAGTACAAAAGAGAGTTAATTATTATAGTTCCTTTACCTTGTCACCTAAAAAGCTAGCATAAATACGATCTTAATTTTAAGTAATGTTACATAGTGTAATTATAATACTAGGATTTTCTAGTTTTTTAATGGACATGAAAAAATAATTATTTATAAATTTATATACGGGTCCCGACGGGCTACCCGAGTCCGGATGTCCGGGCGGGCTTGGACATCCTTGCCGGCCCGAATCACCCGCTTGACCCGAACCCGCTCGGACAAATGGGCATAATTTTTGTTCAAAGCCCGGCCCGGATCCGGCCCGAACCCGACTTTGTACAGGTCTATGAACATATGATTTCCGGCTATAGTTGAGGCTATATTGACGCGAATGACTCACGTAGCTAGATTTGATTCTAAGTTTGTGGTCAATATGACGCGAATGAGTTCTTCATTTATGGATAGAGAAGTTCTTCATTTCGTGTCTTAGTTTGTTTGGAAAATATGCAGAAATAGTCACGAGATTAGCCACGAGTTCTTCATTTTGTGAGAAATCAGCAAAAACAACCACAAGACTAGCCACGTGTTCTTGAGATTAGCCACGAGTTCTTCATTTCATGAGAAATCTAAAAAAACAACCACAAGAGTAGCCACGAGTTCTTGATATTAGCCACGAGTTCTTCATTTCATGAGAAATCTACAAAAATAGCCACAAGACTAGCCACGAGTTCTTATTTTTGTTCCTAACAAATGAATCTCCGTTCTAGATATAAGTGAAAAGGGAAGGTTGTAAAAAAAATGGGAGATTGTTATCCCCAAGATTAGAATCCACAACCTCTCATAGCCCAATCCCAAAGACACCCAAACCAGTTGTGCTAGCCACTCTTTCAAACTTATATGGGAAAGAGTAGTATTTAATTTCTCCCGCGTAACAAAGTCATCTTCAACCCGGTTCGTTTTTGTTCGATTTTAATTAAAATTGTCCGATTCACCTTGTTTTAGGGTTCATAAAAATGTAAATAAACCGATTCCGTAAAGCTTATAATTTTTATGATTTTATGAAGCTATAATATATGATTTTTGTTGTAATATCCCTCGTTTTTATAAAAGGTAATAATGTAATTTTATATTTTTTTAATATAATAAAATATTTACATATTTTATTTCTTAAAGTTATAATGTTATAAGGTTAGTTTATAAGTTTAAGACCATATTAAAGATTACAAAAACTATTGTCTCATATTATAAATAGTAATTATGAACCATAAGAATTATGATTTTATGATTATTATAATATGATAAATGTAACCATGAATAAGATAAGTCTTATTTATTATTTAAAATTATAAGACAATAAATATAAGTAATAAAGCTTATTTAGAAATATCATAGTATATTTCCAAAATTCATAATAAATGTTTTAGCTAAACTTTAACTAAATAATATATTTTTGGGGTAAGTATAATTTTAGGAAACCTATTATTTACTCTTTATAAATTATTTCTTTTAAAAAGTAAATATTACAAACAAATGAATGGATTATTTTATTTCGCAATGCAAATACAAATAATAAGTAAAAAAAGATAAAAGTAGAATAATGGGAAAATGCCATTTCAAAGACTCGAAGTTCAACGGGAATTTTAAATGGGTATTTTCCCTATAAGACTAAATGGATGGAATTAAGTATAATTTACAATAAGGTTTCAATTGAGTAACTTTGAATAAAGTTAGTAAGTTCAATGTGAATTTAAAAAAATGAGATTATGATTTTTTATGGGTATTTAAACATGTATATGAAGTTGCTTGGAGATTCTAAGAAAAATATAATTTATAATAAGAAGAAGAGGAAACTCTTATTTTTATATAAAAAGTTGGGATAAGTAAAATTAAATAAAATTATTAATAATGTTTTGGATATATATAAGTAAGAAGGCATTTTATTTATAGTAATATTGAAATACATATAAGTAAAAATATATAATTTAGGTTAATATTTTGTAAGGGAATGTTTAAAGTAAATAATATGAATATTTTAGAATCGTTCATTCTAATAAGAAATCATTTTTTTCCTTTAGAATCGTTCATTCTTATAAGAAAAAATTATATTCCTTTAGAATCGTTCATTCTTATAAGAAAACGTTATATTCCTTTAGAATCGTTCATCTTATAAGAAATCATTATATTTCTTTAGAATAATTCATTCTTATAAGAAAACGTTATATTTTTTAGAATCGTTCATTCTAATAAAAAATCGTTATATTTCTTTAGAATCATTCATTCTTATAAGAAAACGTTATATTTCTTTAGAATTGTTCATTCTAATAAGAAATCATTATATTTCTTTAGAATAATTCATTCTTATAAGAAAATGTTATATAACTTTAGAATCGTTCATTCTAATAAGAACTCGTTATATTCCTTAGAATCGTTCATTCATATAAGAAATCATTATATTTCTTTACAGTCGTTCATTCTTATAAGAAAACGTTATATTCCTTTAGAATCGTTCATTCTTATAAGAAAAAGTTATTTTAGTTTAAACTCGTTCATTTTTATAAGAAAACGTTATATTCCTTTAGAGTCGTTCATTCTTATAAAAAACATTATATTCTTTTACAATCGTTCATTCTAATAAGAAATCATTTTATTCCTATAGAATCGTTTATTCTTCTAAGAAAACGTTATATTCCTTTAGAACCATTCACAATAATAAGAAATCATTACATTCTCTTAGGGTTTAGGGTTTAGGGTTTAGGGTTTAGTCGTTTATTCTTATATGAAAACATTATATTCCTTCGTTCATTCCCCTAAGAAAACGTTATATTCCTTTAAAGTCGTTCATTCTTATAAGAAAACGTTATATTTATTTAGAGTCATTAATTCTAATAAGAAAACGTTATATTCCTTCAGAATCGTTCATTCTAGAAAGAAAACGTTATATTCCTATAGAATCGTCCATTCTAGTAAGAAAACGTTATATTCCTTTAGAATCGTTCATTCTTATAAGAAAACGTTATATTCATTTAGAATCGTTCATTCTTATAGGAAAACATTATATTCATTTAAAATCGTTCATTCTTATAAGAAATCCTTATATTCTGTTAGAGTCGTTCATTCTTATAAGAAAACGTTATATTCCTTTAGAGTCGTTCATTCTTATAACAAAAACATTATATTCTTTTACAATCGTTCATTCTAATAAGAAATCATTTTATTCCTATAGAATCGTTTATTCTTATAAGAAAACGTTATATTCCTTTAGAACCATTCACAATAATAAGAAATCATTATATTCCTTTAGGGTTTAGGATTCATTATTATAAAAAAATGTTATATTCCTTTTGAAGCATTCATTCTTATAAGAAAACGTTACATTTCTTTTGAATCGGTCATTCTTATAAGAACTCATTATCTTCATTTAGAATCATTCATTATTATAAGAAAACGTTACAATACTTTTGAGTCGTTCATTCTTAGAAATAAGTGGTTAATAAAACCCAAACTCTTATGATGATCTTCATACGCTTGATGTTGATAAGTACCCGCCAGGGGTTCGGGGGCGCCCCCCCGACAACACCAGGGGTCCTAGGGGGCGGAGCCCCCTAGTAGGGGGTTCGGGGGCAACGCCCCAGGGGGCAACACGCCCCTGGCAGGGTTGGGGGCAGCGCCCCCCCAAAAAAGGTATATAATGTTTTATGTATTGAAGATTTATTTTACTATCATGTTAGATTAATATCGGTTTATATATAAAATTTTCAATTTCACACTTTTAATTATTGTCCTTTCGAGATTGGAAATTGTATATGTAGGAAAGCGGTTTAATGTAGAATTGTTTTATATATTATCTTAACCTCCACTTTAGTATATAATAATGTTTTCTTTTAAAAAATCTAATATTATATATACAAAATTTGTGTTTAATGTATGGTAAAACATTTATATATAGGAAAGTATCTTAAATTAATTAAAAAAGGAGGGAAGTGAATTATTTTGGCGCGTTGTATGATAAAATGGAGGGAAGGATAAAAAGGATTAGGAGGGAAAGTGAAATTCATGTGGAGCCCGTACAAATTTTAAGCCCATATTATTCCAAGCCCATATTCACTCCATACCAGCTAAAGTCTTAACCTAATCCGCTCCTTTCATTTCTCCTTCCGACGCCGCTCCTTCATTTCTCCTATCCAAGAGCTTCCCGCGATTCTTTGAGGAGTAACGTGCCTAGCTGTTGCTGCATCTCCACCACCACACTACCGCCTCCCTATTGCATCTCAACACCACCGCCTCGCTGCTACTGCATCTCCACCACCACACCACCGCCTCCCTGCTGCATCTTACCACCACCACACCACCGCCTCGCTGCTGCATCTCTTCAATCTCGGTAAGGTATATACAATGTCTTCTCCGTATTTTTGTTGCATTCTCTTCATTTAGGGTTTCGAATTTGCACCAAATCGTGTAGATCTTCCCCTTCTCTTTCATTTAGGGCAGAAATGCACAAATTTTGTGTACACTATTCTTGGTTTCAGTATTAGGTTTAGATCCAAGTTGAAGATTAAACCAAATGCCTAATTTTTAAATGCACTTCTTAAATTTATTAAAATTTTGTTGCTTCCTTGTGTTGCTCTATGTTGTAGTATTACTTTTAACCTTTTCTGTTTTTGGTGCAGATGGCTGAGAAGCAACCAAAGTACTACCCCGCCGATGATGTCAAGAAGCCGCTCATTAACAAGTGGTTCATGAAATTTGGGCTTATTATCTTCTATTATACAGTTTATAGGGTGTATAGGGAAAAAACTGAAATTGTTGCCACTGTTTAGGTAAGAAAGCTGAAGAGCTTGGTGGACAATCAAAGACTAGAGCTTAACAACTGCAGATCTGAAATCACCTCACTCCAGACTCAAGTTGAAGGTTTTTTATCTAGAAAGAATGTTCCTTGTGTCTTTATCTAGAAAGAATGAAATCTCTTGGAGGCAGAACCTCTTGGCCGAACTCTCATCGGCTATCTGAAGACAATAGAGATTAACTATTTTCTAATTAATCTTTTCTTGTTAAATCTTTGACAATTAACTTGACATTAATTTTGATTGCTTTCCTGATGTCAGGTCTCGTAATGAAGTTGCTCCACTTGAACTATTGATATCTTGCAGGCCTTAGAAAACTCCACTTGATAGAGTAGCTTCAAGGTAACAGATCCCTAAACTTCCATTTTATAGTTTAGAGATTTCATAAGCATTGGTCTTGTTTGCTAAGTGTCATTGATGATGTGGTTACATGTTCTAAAAAAAATTTAAATACAAAGGGCATTCATGAAGTTGTCTTCTCATTGCTATGCATTGTGGTATCATGATTAGCGATTGATTTTGTTAAAATAAAACATAATGACACTGATCTATTAACAAAAAATGTCTTCCTGCTGGCTGTATCACTCCAGGTATGGGTTTTCTAAAACATTTGGGAGTTTAATTTTGCCATCATTCTTGAGATGATAAAAAGTGTTTTTTTTATGGCATTGTGTCTTGTTTAGACTATCCTCACATTATGCACAAACCGTGAATAGATGTGTATGCAACAATTTTGGTTCCTTTTCTCTCCTATTGTTTGCTTTAATCAAATAATGTGCCATAGGCGAATGTTTTAACACTTTTGATTTAGGGGAGCTGTCATTCATAAGAGGTAGATTTTCCTGTAATCATATACCTTGGGCTTATTTACTGTCAGCTGGTATTGGAAATATGGCATAAGATGGTTGCTTTGTTCTTGTTTTAACTCACCACTACATTGCATGATTTTTCCGGGTTGATATTTACTGTTTTGAAGTCCTTGGTTTTGCTCTCTAATAATCTGTGGTTTATTTTTAGAACTTGAACATCCCAATGGTAAAAAATTTAGTAATTTGAATTAAATTGAATGGTGCTCCCTATCTAAACATTGTATTTCTGTATGCAACAGGAGTTGGACTACATTGTTGGAGCAGTCTCAGCCCCAAAGAGAGCATGATGTTTTTTTTTTGTATTGTTGGATATAATATAAGGTGGTTTTTAGATGGTTTGTATTAGGGTGTTGGTAGATAAAGCTAATTGTTTTTTATGAATAATTTAGTACTATTTAAATTGGTTGTAAGATAAAGCTAATTGTATTAGGGTGTTGGTGATTTTTGATATTGTTTTTGGTATTGGGAATTGTTAGGCAGTTGATAATTAAGGGAAGATATTCAATTTACATTCATTCGGAAACTGGGTTTGTGTTTGATGATTTCACCATCGTCAACAATCGAGCGATAGCATAAAGGTTGGTCATTTTAATTTATTTTTTTTTGCTAAATCAGTGTTTGTAGCATACTGGCTTCTTCCCATCCCACCTATATGATAGATTCATGAACAAAAAAATTAAGCAGAATACAAATTCCAGCAAATTGGAGAGTTACATGAACAAATATGTTGACTTGGGGCTGTAGTTGGGATTTTCTTCTGTACATGAAGATTTTATTTTTTAGGGTTTAGGGCAATTAATCAGAATGGGGCTGTTTTTTTTAAGGGTGAAGTAAAATCAAAGTGAATTGTACTGAAAGTTTTAAAATGGCATGCCTAAACGAACTCACGAAGAGGCATAGTACACTGAAGAATTAGAAAATAGCCAAAAACCATGTTAAAAGAAATTCAGTGTTCACCATAGCAAAACAAATATGTAAAATACCAACAATGCTGACTAGCCTGACTTACATACAAAACCAACTTCATTTAAAACATGAACTGAATCGAAAGAAGAAATTCTGAACTTTATTGCTTACCCATTGATGTGAAGAAGAGATCTAGAAGTTGTCTTATGAATATGTTCCACAAGATCAGGCATTGTATCTACCTGATCGCATGAATAAATATCCATAAAAAACTATTAAAGGATTGGTATATAAAAAGGAAATATAAAATTCATTGTGCAGTGGTAGAGATGAATTTCAGTCCATGTGAGAGTTTAATTTGTTGATCTTTACAGGTCTGTTCACCCATCTACAGATCTCTGTTTCACCAGTCCCAACTTTAAAGGTTTGTGCTCTCCTTCTACTGTTAGTTTTTTTTCTTATATAGGTTGGGTTTTGAATTTGTGCATTAATGATTTAAGCTAGATGTGCTTATGTCTTTTTTTTGGTTGATCAATATTGCTTTCTCTTTGTACTGTCAAGTTATGAATTTAATGTATGCAACCCACTTCTGCTAATATTATACTAAATTGAATTAATTATTCATCATTTTTTCCTTTGCTTACTTTTTTGTGCATTATAACTATATAAATTATGCAGAATGCAACCTGTATGTTGTCCTTGATTAGCTTCATTAATGTAACATTTATTTATATGTTAGTATTTTTGATAAAGACAGATGAGTCAATAACTTTATCTTACAGTTTCTTATTGGTAAATTACTTTCTTTGCACATGCTTTGCTTCAAATGTCATGCACAAGGCATTCCTTGGGGATGCAATTCAATATTCTTTTCCAAACACCACTTGAATCTATTTTTTTTTCTCTATTTGGAAATTGACTTTCCCTGTTGTCTCACTTTTAAGTTTCTCCATTCTATCTAATCACTTTCAACAAAGTAATGAATTGTCCCCATTGGCCATTGATGTAAAAAGGATGGTTGATTTGGACTAGACATAATAGTTTTAATATTTATGTGGATGCTTTCTTCTGGAAGAAGTCATGGGTTGCAAACTTGCAACCATTCATTGCGTACAAAGATCTGATCTATTATTGTGTCTTTGATTTCTATAGAAATTTAAATGGAGTGCTAAAGCATTGTTGAAATTGAGTATATAACACATGAAATTTCGCCCCTCTTGAGTAAACATTCAAATAGATATGGACACTTAATTTTCACTTCCTTATTTATTTAATGCGCATACATAAGATGACTAGAGGTCCAACCAAAAAAATATTTTTTTAAGGATCAATTTTACTTATTGGTCTATAGTATGAAAACCTATACAATTACTCAATTAAGTTGTATATGCTTAGAAATTTTTTATGCCATCTTTTAAGCCCTAATTTCTTTTTGTATTGTATTTTCCATAGTTGAATAATCACTTGCCATTTTAAAGATTAAACTACATTTTTTGCTTCTAAGAGACAACAAGGGAAACAAAAATATATTTAGATTAACTGATTAGGTTTGTCGTGTATTAGTGAGAATAACAACCAATGATGGAAGGATTGGAAGGCTATATGTATTTAGCACAAGTTCCACTTTTCTAGACGTTTATCCCCCAAAGGCTCTGGTTCTATCATTCATTTGCTTCTATCTCATTATATCAATTTATTGTAAGTTAAATTTGGTAGTTCTAGCCTAGATGTTAGCTTTAGAAAACAAATTCAGTAGTTTTCTTAAACCCATAAAAAAGGCCTACAAAGCAAATTATCTATCGTTTTCTTTCATGGCTTCTAACTGGAACCTTTTTCCCTAAATTAAAATTGTTTTAATATAATTTTTTGTTTGTTAAGTGCTTTGTTTTAATTTGGTGATGTGTTTTTTCAGGAAAAATGAACTTTGATTCCAAGAGGTGAGAATTCTGGTTCCTTTTTCTTTTCATTTACTTTCTTAATCTTAAGGCTATAAAGGATTAAAAGTGCTCTCTACTTAATTGCTTATATTAGCAATTCATCTTTGACCCTGAGGTAGTGGATCTATTATGGTCATAGGGGTTTTAAAGAAGGTTGATAAGCTGGATGGCAATCTTTATATTTCTTTCTATGACATCAAAGATTGAAGACTTTTCTGTTCAATTGATGAATGTTTTCAGAGATATCATGGTATGTTCGAATAATGTTTTTGAAGAATGCTACTAAATGTTTCCAGAGGCGTGTAGAAGTGTTTAAATGAGTACTATTATATATTTTGGAGGATGCTTTTAATTTTCGGAAGGCTCTATAGGTGATTTGTGCACCATTCCATATGAAATAGTGAAAAAAAATATTCAGAGTCTTTTAACATAATGCCTATAAGTCCCTCAAGTCCGATAAGATGAAAGTTCTGAAATTTGCTTTATGGGAAAACATAGAGTTTGATTGTTGGCTCTTTTGTAAGCGAAGAAGGCAAGCACACATTTCAACTGTTAAGCTTTCAATTGTTTTCTGGTCATTTATACTAAATCTTTCGGAGCCTATTTAGTTAAACTTTCTACATCTTTAGATTATTCAGCCCATATTATGTTATGTAGCTTTTTACTTGTGAAATCATTGAAGTACAGACTTGTGAGTTGTGATTGTGATGTTTACCTTCTGCTAACATATACTGTTGAGCTTTTATTTGTAGTAAGTCATTTTTCACTTGCAAAGAATGTGTTTTCCCAGTTTGTAGGCCTTTTCTACGAGTTATGAAATGAAAAAAAGAAATCAAACTTGCTCTCGATGCAAACCCAGATACACATGGCCATTTTTTGTGATTTTCTTTTATATTCCCTTACACACATTCTAATATAGTGATGTATCCGTGAACTTCTTGTTAACTTATTGAACACCAGGTAACCCTAGAGTTGAAGGTGATTAGGATGAGAATGATATCGAGAAAGCAATGAGGACGAGGATGTATTGAGAATGAGCAATGCTACCTGTTGGAATGTTGAAAAGTTCAAGCTCTTAAGATGTTTTCAAAAAAATGCTTTACTGTTATTTGTCTAGATTGATATTCTTACATCAAGATTAGTTTGCTTCTTGTCTAATATTTAGTTAACACTTTAAGACTTTTGTTTATGGGCTCAGGTTCCCCTTCTAATTGTAAACTCCTATGTATGGCTCGATTCCGGCGAGCACGCCGCAGCCTACCTAGTCATACCTAAAGTTAGAGACCGTTGAAAGAAAATTTTCCTCAAATGTTGAGATTAAACTTGAAGAACTAGTATATTTTGTGGAAAGCCACCTATACTGAATAAAGTAGAAAGCAAAGAAGGTAAAGTAATTCCACTAAATGGTGAAATCATTTTTGGTAAAAATGTAAACAAAAACTGTTTAACAGCCTATCAATTACAGATTTAAAAATCACAAGAAAACTTAGGTGTGTTTGTAGAAAGCTCCAAATGACTCATTTGATTCCATCCGTTCAAAGAAAGCCATACTGGGTTCAATCAAGCTTGATCAAATTATCAAGCCATGAACTTCTGAAACAGAAAAGAGGGTAAAATTGTACCTTTACAGATTTATTTACTTCGTCAATCTTATATAGCAGAAGATCCCCAGATGCCATGGAAGCCGAGCGAAATGAAGGAGTTGCCTGTGAAAATGGATGTAACAAGGAGGGGCATTAATAAAAAGCAAAAGGAGTTGCCAGGTTGTTGTGGAATACTGAGACCCGATAGAGTGATTTGTGATCCCGCATTGTTGCCAGAGAAACTATAGCTAAAGTTGTGGAAGATTTCACTAATTAAGCTAGATGATGAATTGATGATCGACAATTTTCAAGGGTGATTGGCTTGTTTTTAATTATTTATGATGGGCAGCCTGGCGAAATGGGAACTGAATTCCTGCCTTAAGTTCGCATGACAAACAATATCCAGGTAAAGGTTTACATTTATAGTGACATACATACTGACATCTTTAGCGGAGAAACCGCTATTTTAGGGAATTGAAGACAGCTAGAACCGGAGATAAACCGGTTTAAAATGAAATAAAACTGAACCAAATAAGTAATCGGTCCAAGTCAAAGAAGAGCTAGCTAGGATCGATAAGAAATGTACGGTGTAACAATCGTCTCAATCCAATAGCTTCTCCAACTGATGCACAAAGTTGTCAACATAGCCACTCATGAAGCCAGGACCGCGCAACACCTCCCTCCACTTGGCATGGTTCTCTCTGATTAAACACCCCACCGGGCTCTCCTTATCCATGGCTTCCTTCACTGCCTTACACAGGCTCTCCCTCGAAACCCAACCGCTCTCTTCCTTGTCCACCTCCACCGCCACCTTCATCTCCCCCGTCAAGATCCTCGTATTCAGCCTCTGGTCAATCTGCTGTGGCACCATCACTATTTGAGGCTTTGCCATCAGCGACTCCCACATGGACCCGAACCCACAATGGCTCACGAAGCACCCAACCGACGGGTGCTCCAGAATGAGCGGCTGTTGGATGTCCCACCCTCCGTAAACCACCCCCTTCCCCTTGGTGCGCTCCTCGAACCCCTCCGGCATTGCCTCCTCTATCGTCAAGCATCCCCGAGGCGGCTTCAGGGCCACAAAGAACGGATAACCGGTTAACTCGAACCCTAAAAGGATCTCCTGAAACTGGTCCTTGTCAAGGAAACACTGGGTCCCGAACGCGCAGTAAATCACTGAACCCGGTCCGTGGGCTCCGAGCCAGCTCGCCCATCTCTCGTCCAATGTCTGTCCCGTGGTGGCCGAGTCGGGCAACACGGGCCCCGTAAGCAACACCGACGTCCCGAACTGGCTGCTGAGGTAATCACAGAACTTGCCCTCGATCTCCCTGCAAGTCCTGATCGCGATGGCGTCGGCGGACTTGAGTGACGAGTTGATCCTCTCGAAGAAGCTGACTCCGCTGCCATACTCTTGGGTCAGGTACAGGAGGTTTCGCGCCTCGTGCTTGTGCAAAAGCGCCGTCGTCATGGGGTATCCCGCGGGTGGCGCAGCCAGTTCCTCCATCGTGAGTGGCGGGTAACAAGTGTAACGCGCGGGGACCATGTTATGGGACAGGGCGGCGGCGCATACTACGTAGTAAGATACCGACTTGATCCCGAGCTTGGACGTGATCTCGGGGACCCAGTGAGCGAAGTCGTAGAAGACCAAGTCGGGGTTGAGCTCGGTTAGGATGTGCTCGATTTGGGGGCGCGTGAGGTCTAATGCGGTGGCAAGGAAGCGCGTGAGAGAGATGTGGACGTCGGAAGCGGTCTCGGCGCCGAGTGGGAGGCCCTCCACGTGAGGGATGGAGAGTGGGTGGAAAGTGATGAGGGAAGGGTGGAGGTTGAGGTGTTGAAGAAGGAGTTTAGCCTTGTTTGGGAGGATGAATGTGATTTTGTGGCCTCTCTCGGCCAGCTCGTTGGAGAGGTGGAGGTAGGGTGTCATGTGACCCATTGCCATCCATGGGAACATGAGGATGTGGAGCTTGGAGGATCTTCGAATGCTCATGACTTCATCTGCCATTCTCTTCTTTTAGTTTTTCTTTTCTTTTGTTGTACAAATGAAGAAATGAAGGGGTAGAATGTATTATATATATGTATAGGTGTTGAAATAGATACATGCTCTTTTTTCTTTCTTTTGGTCGATCCTTAGTTTTTCTAATTTTGTTTTGCTGAACAAATGAGGAAATGAAGGTGTGAATAGACTAGTGCGGAATTAGATAAGGACCAAGCAAAATACTGTAGTAAGGATTCAATGGATCGGCAGTCCGGATCATCTGTAACAAGATAGGATACAAATGCTGCTACACCACTTAAATCTGACCACGTGTACTTTTATTTAAGTGTTTTATAATTTAGACAAATTATGAAAGTTATACCAAAAAAGGATAATATAATTACCTTATTACCCTCGTTGTTTCTTCAATTCCAACCGCTCACAAACTCTGTCCAGCCAAATAACCTTCTCCCTCCTTCTCTGACTTGCTCTAAGACATCATCAAGCTGTTAAAAATTTAAAAGTAGTTCAATTACATGGCAAGCTTATTGAATGAATTTTTTAATTTAATTAAGGTGGGTGAGCACTGAGCTATGAGGCGGCAGTCTTTCATTATTGCCATTTTTAGGATAAGTATTTTTCATGTAAGGATAGATTTTATTCTAGGCCAAATATATAAATAGGTCCCTGAACTTTCACGATTTTGGCATCCATATTCCTGTACTTTGAAAATTTCAAATAGGTCCTTGGACCATACATTTTTTTGTCATTTAAACACAAATCACTTGAGCTCTTCTTGCGTGCAATTCACTCGCGCTGACGTGGATATGAATGGTACCATTTATCTGCCATGTAATCATTACTTATGCCACATGGATAATTTTATTAATTTTTAATTAAAAAATTACACAAGTTTTTTTATTAAATATCTTTTTTTGTTCTTTTTCCTCTTTATCTTTCTCTGATTTTATTAAGTTCATAAACTGATAAACAACCCAAGGAAGGAAACCAGATCTACATCTTCAAGGTCGAATAGGACGGATTCCATCTGCAACTCTCTCTCAAAAGCCTAAAACCCCCCGCCTTTTGATCTCCGATCTAATTCCCCCCTCCTCTCTCCGTAATCGGCCCGCCGAAACTCCGTTTCTGAGCCAATCGAACCTCGGTATCAAACCGGAGAAGGAGGAGTTACACATTTAGGGGGGAGAGAGAGAGGAGAGAGATGTATAAGAACCAGCTTCTCGGTTCAAGGCCGGAGAAGGCGGAGTTACACTTACATAAGAGAAGGCCCCGACCATGCGCCTCGGTTCAAGGCCGTCGTCACCTTCAATAGCGAATCTTTCGAGAGCCCTCACTTCTTCTCCACTCTTCTTGTTGTCTCTGATTCCAATCGCTCCTCTCCGACTGGTCCTCCCACCGTAATCGCCTCCTCCCACTGGAATCCATCCTCGCCGACCTCCTCTCGCTCCTCAACCTCCCCAAAAGTATGCCTCGTGCCCCGTCGTCGAAAACAATGGAAGGATTCGGGACTCGACACTCGGGAGTTGGCGGTCAAATCCGCGGCATCCGCCGGCAATTCTTCTCTGCCACACCGTTCACTTTCTTGCCCAGATTTGATTAACAATTTGTGGCATCAATTTGTGCAATTAATTTGGAATTAAGAGTTGATTTGCCCAGATTGACTTTCTAGCATCAATTTGTGGAATTAAGAGTTGATTTGCCCGGGCAAATCAACGGAGTAAAGAGAGGATTTTGGTATATTTGTAGGGTTGATTTTCGATGCTTAATTTGTAGAATTAAGAGTTGCAGAGGAACACCACCACCACTCGAAGAAGCAAAACAAGCATCTCCCTTCTTGGATCTGGACTATTTAATAAATTTAATAAATTATGTGTTTTATTATTATTATTATTATTATTATTATTATTATTATTATTATTATTATTATTATTATTATTATTATTAGGGTGTTATAAGAGTGGTGGATACATTTCCACGCGCACATAGGAGATTCATTTACACGCGTTTTGCCACTTCATATTTTTGTGTTTAAATGACAAAAAATGTATAGTCCAAGGACCTATTTGAAACCCCCAAAGTACAGGGATATAGATGCCACAATCGTGAAAGTTCAGGGACCTATTTATGTATTCGGCCTTTTATTCTATTGTGTATAATATCTTTTAGGTAAAATTCTATCCTTATGTATTTTGTTCATATCTTGTAACCTAGTGCCTTGGAGCCCAAGGATTTACTTGTGTATTAATATTCTTCTCATAATCAATAGAATGATCAAGAAAACAATTCACAAAACCGTTCTCTTTATTATATGGTATCAGCCTTATCGATCGATCCATACACACTTCCGCCCCTTTTTATCTCCTATCACCATGACTGATGGTGATCTTCAAAACAAAACTCCCACCGATGAACAACACAAGAACTCCGGCAATCTCTTGATGGCGGCGTCCGGCTCTCTTACGGTCCCGACCTTGCAATTTCCCACCTTGACTGTGCGGCTTGATCGCACAAATTACACCCTTTGGCACCACACCGTCAAATCGGCGTTGGAAGCCTTCAAACTGGAATCTTTCCTTCTCAAAAGCCAGGCTGTTTCGGAATTCCTCCCAGTCGCAGTTGGTTCCTCTGCTCCGTCGGCGGTAAATCCGACTTATGATGATTGGAAGCAGAAGGATCGTTATATACTTCTTTGGATGCGTTCGCTCCTCACGACCCCTCTTTTGGCTCATGTTGCTAGGGAACAAACCACACATGGAACCTGTTCCATACTTGAGCGGATGTTTTTCGCGCAAACAAGGGCGCGCCTTATGCATCTAAAAAATCAGATGCAAAATCTTCAAAAGGGAACTCTCAACATTCTCGATTACGTTTGACAAAGCGGGCCTTTTTTGATGCCCTAGCGGAGTGCTCTTACATCGTTCCCAACTCCGACTTTATCGAATGCGTCCTCAATGGCTTAGACTCCTCCTATGCTGCTTTTCTCACATTGTTCAACATGCAAAAAGAACCTATCACCTCCGATGAATTGCTCGGACTCCTTCTCCAAGAAGAAGAACGCATTAATGCATCTCTTACACCGGCCACCGAGACCGGACTCACTGCTAATGTCGCTCACCGTGGCGGCCGCTCTTCTCAGTCGCAAGGCAGGGGAAAGACCTCCGCTGATGGGGCTCGTACCCGTCAATGTCAAATTTGTTCGAAGCCCAGCCATAAGGCGCTCAATTGCTGGGGGCGTGTTAACCTGACCGAATACCCGCCAACTAATCCGAACTATGGTCACTGGGGTGGTCGAGGTCGAGGCCGAGGTGGACGAGGAGGTCGTGGCAACGATCAGCAACATCAGCAACATCATGCTTATCAACATCAGTATGGTCCTCCTCCCATGCAGCCACGATTTAATTATCAAATTGAAGCGCATCCGTCTAGTTTGGTGGACCCGAATTAGTATTTTGATACGAGAGCCAATACTCATGCTACATCTGATTTGGGTAATACTTTTGTGCATTCCAACTACACTGGCAATGATGGTTTGCAAGTAGGCAACGGTATGTCTCTTCCTATTACGTCTTTGGGCAATTCATCTTTACCTGCTTACCCTAAACCTGTTCAATTGTACAATATTCTTTTTGTCCCTCAAATTAAGAAAAGCTTAATTAGTGTTTCCCAATTAACTAAAGATAATGATGCCTATATGATCTTTTTCCTACTTGTTGTTATGTGAAGGACAAGTAGGGACGCACACTCCTCAAAGGAATCGTTGAAAATGGACTCTACCATCTCCATCCACCTGCCCCAAAACATCCTATTCCTCAAGCTTTCCTTGGTGAAAAGACAACTTCTCAAATATGACATGAGCGTCTTGGTCATCCTCATGAGTCAGTTTTTAGGCGCCTAGTTTCAAAGTTCAATTTACCTATTTCCAATAATAATCTTAAAAGTGTTTGTGAGTCTTGTCAATTAGGGAAAAGTCATCGACTTCCCCTTAAAAGTCTTGTTCCTTTTGATTTAATATACTCTGATGTTTGGGGACCTGCCCATGTTGCTTCTTTTAATAGGAGTTTCTATTTTCTTATCTTTGTGGATGACTGCACTAAATTTGTGTGGATTTATTTCCTTCAACAAAAATATCAAGTGCTTCATTATTTTTCTCTTTTTCAAAAAATGGTTGAGACACAATTTGCCTCTAAAATCAAACAGTTCCAATCTGATTGGGGAGGTGAATTCCGAAATGTTTCTAAATTGCTTGAATCACAGGGCATTATTCATCGTGTCTCTTGTCCACACAAACAGTCCCAAAATGGGGCAACTGAACGTCGTCATAGAACAATTGTCGAAAAAGGACTTTCCATTCTTTCCCATTCTAAATTACCAAATCAATTTTGGGAACATGCTTTCCATACCTCAGTTTATCTTCATAACCGTACAATCACACCCATCCTTCACTTCAAATCTCCTTTCGAAACCATTTATGGCAAAGCTCCTGACTATTCTTTTCTAAAAACGTTTGGCTGCCTTTGTTATCCGTTCTTAAGGCCTTATAATTCAAACAAGCTTGAACTTAGATCTACTCCATGTGTCTTTATCGGCTATTCTTCCAAACATAAAGGGTATTTGTATCTTCATGTCCCTACAAATCGAGTCTATGCCGCTCGCCATGTCATATTTGATGAGACTACTTTTCCCTATCAACAACATCAGTCCACAATTTCCAACCCAAATGAATATTCCCCCTCCTTTACCGATTTTTCCCTTCTATAACAAGCTGCCTCGCCCCTGGCCTTTTCACCACCGCCGACGATAAACTCGACACCCTCCAGCCCATGCACTACGACTGACACCTCCACGACTTCCCCCTCTACACAACTATCATCCCCGGTGACGCCCATGCAGCCCCAAAATCCCATGCCATCACCACCAAATACACAACCTACGAGTCCAATTTCACGAATTCTTGAGGATGAGCTCTCGGCTTCCACTTCGGATAACACAGGTACATCTCTTACCCCTTATTCTTCTCCAAATTCTCCTATTGTGCAATCCACCATTCCATCATACTTTTGGCCTGCCCAAAATTCCCGCCATGAAATGGTCACACGTTCGAAAACCAATAACCTTAAGCCTAAATCCTTTAATACCACAAACATCCCTTGCTTGAAGCCAATGAGCTTTATGATGAGCCTAAAACTTTCATTCAAGCCTCAAAATCACCCCAATGGCAACATGCCATGCAAGCTGAATATGATGCCCTTTTACGTAATAGGACGTGGCAATTAGTACCTTGTCCTAGGCATTCTAACATTGTTGGTTGTAAGTAGGTGTACAGGATAAAGCGCAAGGCAGATGGCTCTGTTGAACGCTACAAGGCCCGACTTGTGGCCAAAGGTTTTAATCAGGAAGAAGGAGTGGATTATTTTGACACTTTCAGTCCGGTTATTAAGCCGACAACTATTCGGATTGTGTTATCTATTGCTATTCAGAATTCCTGGTGCCTACGTCAGATTGATATTAATAATGCTTTTCTTAATGGAGATTTGACTGAACAAGTTTACATGTCTCAGCCACCAGGTTTCACTGATTCTGCACGTCCGGATTATGTCTATCTCTTACAGAAAGCTCTCTATGGGCTTAAACAAGCTCCTCGGGCATGGTTTCACAAACTGCAGTCATTCCTTCTTCATCATGGCTTTCGTTCTTGCAAGTCTGACACTTCTCTATTTGTGAGATGTTCTGGTTCATCTGTCATTTACATTCTTGTTTATGTTGATGACTTAATAATCACAGGCTCCTTACAAGCTGATATTGATCGGTTCATTCTGTTATTAAATAAGGCGTTTGCCTTGCGTGATTTGGGTCCATTGCATTTCTTTCTTGGTATTGAAATGACTCGGCATTCAGATTCTATTATTCTGACTCAGCAAAAATATATTCGGGATATTGTCCTTCATAGTAAGATGCATGATGCACGTCCCATATCATCACCAGCTGAACCGGCCTCACGTTTAATTAGAGATGGTGACCCTTTTCCAGATCCGCAATTTTACAAGAGTATTGTTGGAGCCCTGCAATATGTGACTATCACACGGCCCGAACTCTCTTATTCTGTTAATCGTGTCTGTCAGTACATGCATTCTCCTAATGAGACACATTGGTCTGCTGTTAAACGCATTCTCAGATACTTAAGAGGTACCCTCTCGACTGTCCTCATTCTTCGCCCTTCAGTTGATCATCTCTTAGTTGCTTTTTCTAATGCTGGTTGGGCTTCTGATGGAGATGATTGTCGGTCTCAACATGGTTTTGCCATCTATTATGGGGGTAATCTTATTAGTTGGGCTTCAAAGAAACAGAATGTTGTTGCTAAGTATAGTTCTGAGGCCGAATATAGAGCCATTGATTTTACGGCTGCTGAATTAATTTGGATTCAACAACTATTGTTGGAGCTCCAAGCATCATTGGTTCGGCCCCCTATTCTTCTCTGCGATAACCTGAGTGCCACTTACATGTCTGCCAATCCGGTATTTCATCAACGTTCCAAACATATTAAGATTGATTATTATTTTGTTCGTGAACAAGTTGAGGATGGGTCGCTTATTGTTTGTCATGTGCGCGCTCAAGATCAGATTGCAGATATTTTTACCAAGGCTGTTGGCACTGCCAGATTTTTACAGCTTTGCTCCAAGCTTCATGTTAGAAATCCGCCATGAGCTTGCAGGGGGTATTAGGATAAGTATTTTTCATATAAGGATAGATTTTATTCTATTGTGTATAATATCTTTTAGGTAAAATTCTATCCTTATGTATTTTGTTCATATCTTGTAACCTAGTGCCTTGGAGCACAAACCCATTGTGGCTCCGCGTTCGCAAGGATTAACTTGTGTATAAATATTCTTCTCATAATCAATAGAATGATCAAGAAAACAATTCACAAAACCGTTCTCTTTATTATAACCATAAGGCACAAAATATTGAAAACTAGTGTCTAACATCTTAATTACTCGAACTAATTAGAGTGCTATCATTTATTTGACAAATAAAACTGATAAGCCATGATATTCCACAAAAGGGGTTGAAATAGGTGTTGAAAAATATACTATGATGCTCTTTCGTTTTTTTGAGTCTAGTTACACAAATGAGATCATGTTCCTTAAATAAGAAATTAATTTAATCTTTGAATAGAATAAGATAAATATAAAAGATAGGTATTAGAATAGTTTTGTAAATATATAAGACATCTGTGTCTAATACAACGGTGAGTGATTCTTGTTTTGAGGAAAAGATTCATTCCTATATTAATTATTCAATTATGTCAAAGCAAGAACACTTTGGAAAATATCCGAAATAATAAATTATTCACAACCTTTTTTACCTGCATCTGCAGGTAAAACATGTATTCCCGTTTCTACTCACATGTACACAGTCGGTAGCATAACAATTAACAAGACAGTCATGGGCCGCTTCCACATATGATACTGGTCCCATGACTCACGTGTGAAGAATCAGAACTTTATAAGCCAAGCGGTACTTGCTGCTGTAAATACTGGTCCTCTTATTATTTTATTTTTTGAGTAGATAAATTTAGGTTGATTAAATAAATTTATTTAGTGTATTTTTATGGATAAGGACGCGAAAGTCAAGGATAATCTTTGATTGATACTGAAGGTATGTGACAGAAAAACAATCAAATTAACTGCCTTGTTGCAGTCATGATACACATGTTGGATTCGAACTGCCTCAAAGAACTGCAGAAGCACAAGAGTATCAGTGATCAACATCTCAATGGGCCATGAATCATGATCTGTTCCCTTTTATTGCATTTATAACAATGAGATTGTCTCCTTCCATCTCGATTTTACTAAAATGTTTATTTTGGCCTTGCAAACAGCGTCGTATATACCTCTCGCTTCAGCCTCTATTACACTCCAAGAGTCATTTGATGAGACACTCATACAAAGGGCATGTCTTTGGTGATCACGAATAATATATCTTGGTTTTTTATAGGCAAAATACATAAACGGCCCCCTGACTTTTGACCAATTGGTCACTTTGACACCCCACCTTTGAAAATGTTCGATTGAGTACCTAAACTTGCATATTGTGACCTATTGAACACCTGTTTTGCCCAAAAAAATTGGTTTACGCAGCACGCGCGCCACGTCAGAGTGCCACATCAGTATTAATAATTTTATTAAATTCCAACTCAGATTTATCTTTTAAAAAAGAAAAAGAAAACATAAAAAATGTAAAAAAGAGGAAAGAAATTAAAAAAAGGAAAAAAGGAAAGAAATTAAAAAATGAAAAAAGACTTGGATCTGGAGAATGAAAGGATTGGGAGACGATGGACTCCGGCCGCCGACCGTAGAACGACGGACTCGGACCGCCGCTCTCACCGTCGGCAGGTAGAACGACGGACTCAGACTTGGCTGGTTCAAGGATCGAGAGACGACGGACTCGGACCGCCGACAGTAGAACGCCGACGGACTCGGGAGAGAACAAATTTGATCGGAGGATGAAATTTGTTGGTTTGCTGGGCATTTCCCACATCAGTCCTAGCCAACGAGCTCGGCTCGGGCCTAAATGGGCTCGGCATATCAGCTCTTGGGAACGACTGGTCCACGATCTCAGCTCTTGGGATCAAAATCGGCGACGTCGCCCTAATCCTCTCCACTTCCTCCCTCAAAATCCCGAGTCCGAGTCCGAGTCGTCCGTCGTCTGAAAAGATAGGGAAAGTCTTGCCTTTGTAAACATTGAGCCAATAGCAAACCGGGGAAGTGGACGTGCCCCGAGCTGAGTTGCAGAGGAGAGAGGGACGAAGATGTGTGTAAATGGGGGAGAGAAGTCTCAGATTTTTGGTCTATTTTAATTTGTATTTTATAATTTTTTTGTATTTTTTCTATTTTCCATTGTAATTTCAATCCACCCCATTAAAAAGCTTCTAATTTTTTATTCCTCACTTGCCTCTAGGAGAGTGAAATGCACGCAAATAGCCACATCAGCAAACAGGTATTTAATAGGTCACAATATGCAAGTTTAGGTACTCAATCGAACATTTTCAAAGGTGGGGTGTCAAAGTGACTAATTGGTCAAAGGTCAGGGGACCGTTTATGTATTCTGCCGTTTTTTATATAGGTGTTGAAATAATTATATACTGTGCTCTTTTTGTTTTCTTTTCTTTTTACAATATAATCAAATGACAATTCAAAACGTAAAACATGTATACGGTATACCCGTTGCTATTATGCTATATAGTCACATACATGTACCCAATCATAAACATATAATAAGATAGTTGTGGGTAGACATGTCAATCGGGTTGGTCAGGTCGAGTTCGAATCGGGTTATTTCAGATTCAGATTGAGTCATATTTCGATCGTAACAGATTACATGCTAAATCGGATTGAGTCATATATATCATTAATTTGTTTTATTTTAATTAGTTGCAACGTGGACCAATCATAAACTTAGTTGCAATTACTATCCTCGTCCATGAAACTCAGGAAGGGAGAAAACATTCATTAATTTGTTTTATTTTAATTAGTTGCAACGTGGACCAATCATAAAATTAGTTGCAACTACGATCCTCGTCCATGAAACGAAGGAAGGGAGAAAATATTCATTTAGTTGTTTTATTTTATTTAGTTGCAACGTGGACCAATCATAAAATTAGTAGTTGCAACTACCCCTATGGACCGACGATCCTCGTCGCATAATAAGATAGTCGTGGGCCGTTTCCTATGATGTTGTAAATATTGGTCTTATATAGTTGTCGGTGTTGTAAATATTGGTCCTTTTTTGTTCAAAGTACTGGTCCTTTTGGCGTGGTCGTATGGATGTTTTTTGAGGTTCAACTATTTTGGTGGAGTCAATGTCAGTAGCCCACTTCACCTAACTTGATTTGTCTACTTTGACCCAAATGCTAAATGCATTTGCTCTCTTTAGCCCCTTACTCTCCCCACTACTCTATTCATTCTAGTGTCGGCTTTTTGATAGTTGTACTTTCTTTACATGTTGTTGTGTTGTTTCAGCTCATTCAAACCGGTTTAGGGCTGCCGTGCAAACAACCTCTCGATTTTACTAGGCTTGTCCGGTTAACCGAATCTTTACCTACTCATTATATATATATATATATATATATATATATATGATTTTGATATTTTTTTTATAGGATAAAGATTTTGAGGAAACAAGTTTTATCCTAGGATATTTTTACCGATGAAAACTATAAGTTTTGGGATATGTTATTATAAATACAGGTGCAGGAGTGTCGTAGCTTAATCACCACATCAATAATTGTGTTACAAAGACAAGGCATATGTTTAATTTTAATTGTCTCGAAATATTGCACATTCACCCGAGAGTTTAAAATATTCATTTCAATCTATAATGGACATGATCTTTTTCCTTGTAAGAAGTATTTTTACGGTGATGATATCTTCTTCGATTTCAATTTTGTTCATTTTTTCCTGCCTTTTTTTTTATCTCAGAGTATAGACCAATCTACTTATAATGTGCTTTAGAATTTTCTACTATGGGCTTCTAAATAAATATTTCTCTCAGATTATATCTCATTACGTATCTGGCCATAGCCATTTCTTCTTCCTTTCTTAATCCCACAAAATTGATCTTAATAAAGTTTATGATGGCATTTCCCACTTTTTTGTTTTTAAATTGTGTTGAAGTTTTTGATGTGTAATTATAGTGGTATTGTTTTTCTTTGTTTATTTTCATGCTCTTTTTTTTTATAAACAAACCCTTCATTAACTAATCATCGAAAGAGGTTACATCAAGAAGTCCAACAGAAAGACTAGAAACCGAATTAAAAACAATAGGAATATTAAAGCAATTTGATGCAAGCCAATGAGCTGCACAATTTGCCTCTCTACGAGCAAAAGACCACGAACAAGAATAAAACTCTCACACTTTAGCAAGCAAGCGAGCCACCAGGATCCCAATTGTCGTCCTACAGATGATGTTTTTCCTTAGCTTCTTTACCAAAGAGAGACAATCAGACTCCAAAATAACTCTAGAAAAGTCGTGCTCGATTGCTAGATCCAAACCCCATAGCATTGCTTTAGCCTCCGCGATTTCAACCTTTGATCCATTCTGAACGAGACGTGAACCAGCAAAAGCCAGCTCCCCATTTGAATTTCTTCCTATTACACCAATTGCGCATCTCACACCCACAACTGATGCATCACAGTTAACTTTGATTACACCTTCACTTGGTTTGTTCCATTTTGCTCGGCCAGATTTATCGCCCTTGTTGTCTCTCTCTTAGAAGAAGGTAATTCAGAAACCAGAGAAAGTGCTATGTTGCACACGTCCTCGACAGTAGCCGTTGAAGACGAAAACAGCCGAGAATTTCTGGCATTCCAAATTTCCCAACAAACTGTCGCCCAAAGATAGATCTTCTACTCGCTAGATGAAGAAAAAACCTTTGCAGCCCAGTCTTCAAACATGACAACACCATCACCCTCTGAAGAAAGGCAAGAAAATTGCTTCCACACTAATTTCGGGAATTTGCATCCAGATAGGGCATGAACACACAACTCATACTCACCATAAAATTCACACAAAGGGTATGCAGTGATCTTTCACCTGAATTGAACAAGCTACCTTTGCAAGGAAGAACATTTCGAGCAACCCTCCAAAGGAAATTTCGAATCCTTGGTACAACCGGAATTTCCATAATTTCTTCCAAAAAGAGTGAGTCGAGCTGAAGTCGGACGCCTCACCCACCCCCTGCTCAGAAAGTTTTTCCTGCATAATTCTATGGTATGCCGATCGAACCGAGAAATCGCCTCTCTTCTCATGAAACCAATAGAAAGAATCATCCACTAAAGAGTCAACAAGATGTATACGAAGCACAACTTCCACATCAACCGGCAACAACTTCTCATAAATCAGATCCTCATTCCAACAAGATAAATTCCAGTCGATCAAATCAACAACATGGAGGTTCTCATCACCATCCCTTGGGCTCGAAATAAATCGGAAAGAATTTTCCCTAGTGATCCAACGATCCTTATAAACCTCTATTGAAGAGCCATTGCCAAGTTGTCGAACCAAACTTGACTCCAAGACAGTTTTTGCACTAACAATGCTCCGCCAAGTGAATCTGGGATTATAATCAGCTTTTGCCTGCAAGAAATCCCCTCTAGGATAATATTTATCTTTGAGAAGCCTCGCCAGTTACAAGTCAGGCTGTTGTAACAACCGCCATCCTTGTTTAGCAAGAAGAGCTAGTTTGAAAGCATGCATGTCCCTAAAACCGAGCCCTCCTAACTCTTTTGCATGTCGCAACCTCCTCCAGCTCATCCAATGTATTCTTTTCTTGTTTTTCTCCGATCCCCAAAAGAAATTACAAAGCATTTGTTCAATCTCCTGACATAACTCAATAGGCAAAAAGAAACAAGACATGGTGTAAATCAGAATGGCTTGTATCACAACCTTTATGAAGACTTCTTTACCTGCCCTAGAGAGAGTACTTTCCTTCCACCCTTTTATTTTCTTCCAAACTCGCTCTTTTACTTGCTGAAAAATGACCTTTTTTGATCTTCCGACCATGGTCGGAAGACCAAAGTAACGTTCATGCTTGTCGACCTCATTAACTTGAGGAACAAGTTGTATTTCTCTCCTCCGTTCAGGCAGTATATTTTTACTGAAAGATAGTTCAGACTTTGAAAAGTTTACCTGTTGTCTTGACGCTGCTCCATAAACATGGAGAATATTGACAATCTCTGGCGCTTGTTGATAGGTTGCTCTAGCAAAAAGAACACTATCATCAGCAAAAAAACAAATGAGAAACGGATGGAGTATTTCGCGCTATCTTAATTCCATGAAGTCACCCAACTATCTCACTCTATCTGATAATCCTAGAAAGTCCCTCAGCACAAAGCAAGAACAAATAAGGAGACAAAGGATCTCCCTGTCGGAGCCCCCGAAAAGGCCTGAAAACTTTTGAAGGGACGCCTTCCATAAGCACTGAAAATGTGACACTCTGCACACACCTCATGATAATTGCAGTCCATTCAGCAGCAAACGCTAACCGTCCAAGACACTGCTCTAAATAATGCCATTTCACCCTATTATAGGCCTTTACCATATCTAGTTTAAGAGCCATAAAGCCTGCTTTTCGTTCCTTCTTATTCTTCATCTAGTGAAAATTTTCAAAAGCCAAATCAACAATTTCCCCTTCAATTTTGATGGTTGGAGAAAAAAGGGCCATTTTTGTAATTTTTGTTAATTTAGAAACTTTAATTTTGTGAAGTGCTGCGTAGTGTATTTTTGCAACTCCATTTTCTATCGCGTTCCTTTTCCCTCCAAACCTATAACTGAAGAACGCCGAAAGTTCTCGTTCAAAAATTATTTTTGCAAAATTCTCCAGAGAATTCTGCATCCAGGAAATGGCGTCCGGCTCTGTTTGCCGCGACCGTGAAGCAATTGTTCGGCCAATTAGCACCGCGGCTACTACAATTGCGTCGGACAATCATTCCCTCATTTCGGTCAGTCCTCTCTATTCTCCGAAACCCTAATTTTGGATCTCTCTTTTCTCTGTGCGATTTATGAACGTCATACTGTGTGTTGCGTTTTCTTGGTGGTTCAATTGTAGGATTTTCGAAGGGCTTTTGGTACGATGAAGGAAATTGCTGTTGCCTTGGAGAAGGAAAATAAATCTGGAATGGTACGCTGAAATCCTCGTCCTACCACATATTACACCCTTTATACCCATTAGACGATAGCTAGCGCTACTTTCTGCTCTGTGACCTCGGATATTTCTGTTGCAGCAGTGAGTGTCGAGTTGGCTTGAGTTACCTCTACTATAGTTTCCATTATATGAAATCTTTGATCAAACAACAATATAAGATTGTCTAATGCTAAGCTTATCAATTAAATCCAATCAGCAAAAAAAAAGAAGAACTCAATTCATTAAACTAAAGATCTACAAGAGACCGAGTTAGAGGCTTCGTAAAAGAGAAATTGTGCTTTTATATGTTTCTCACACCATCCTTTACCAGTAACTAGGCTTATGCATAAACTGAAGCAAGGCTATTACAATTTTACCATGAAAACAGGGACCAACTAGAAAGTAGAAACTAGTAAACACTATCTACGGTTTATAGTTTCCCTGTTTGTAGCTACGTGTCATAGATTCTCTGTCTGTTCTTTACAGCGAGAGATTTTGATTTAGTGCTAATTTTTCCACTGAGTGTGGTGGTAGTCCGGTATTCTTTTTTATGTGAAATATAAGAATGTTATTCTCATTTGGTGAGTATGATTGGAGGCTACCTGGCTTGGATCAAATTCCATGTTTGGCTATATGACAATGGGTTGGGAGTTAGGGGTTAAATTCCCACCTACTTTTGGTATTTGGATTCCTCTCACTTTAGGGGGTTTAAAATTTCAGTTCCCATCCTATCCAATGGGAGCCAAATGTTGCAATTTACTGAATTTTCTAATCACGCATTGTCCTATTAGGTGAAGGAGCTTGAAGCTGACCTGATAGAGTTATTGAATGCTTATGATGAATGCGTACACTTTTCCACCATATTGCAATCCACTGGAAAAATTTATGAGCCCGGGCCGCAGGTGTTGCATCTCTCTCTCTGTTGGAATTTTTCAATATAGAACCTTTTATTTCATGCTTATTAGCTTTATGTTTGTCCTTATACCAATTCTTTAAGATCTCACTCTTTCAATTTGTAGCCAACTGATTTTAACAAGCTGTTTAAGAACGAGCTTACAAAGTTGAAGGCTGGCAGTTCTTCTAATAGACAGAAATCTCAATATCTGCGCCAGTTCAGAGAGGCTGTTTGGGTATGCGTTTTCCATTATCTGTATCTAGTCCACACTTACAACTTCTGTTCAATGATTATCTTCTATTTTAGTTTAGTTATGTAAAAATCACCATGCATGTATGTGAAGCATTGCCTTTACTCAACTATGAAGTTCCAAGTCTTTCACCAAGTAATAGATGAGATCTGATTTACAACATTCATTTTGGGGGTTTGGTCATGAATGCTGAACTCACAGAATCATTGGTATATTATTGATAGAACCACTCAAGGAGAATCTCACTTGAGGCAAAACCACTAAGTACAAGGATCTCGTACTTAGGCGAATAGGATGAATAATAATCTTATATATTGATAATTTTCTGGATGCCTTACAACTGACCTTGACATAGGTTTATATAGGAAATTACCCTCCTACTGAGGGAGAAAATCAAGGACTAATGACCTCTACTGATTTCTGAAAATCAGGGAATTTATTCTCAAGCTATAAATCTGGGAATTTATTTTCTAGCTAAAATTAAGGACTCTATCTTCTAGCTAATATTAATGACTCTTATCCTGCTGACTCATGATAACTTAGACTGAATAATAGCATGGAATAAAATATGAAAAAAGATGAAATAACTAGAATCCTATCAATGCATCCACCCCGGAAATTCGACTTGTCCTCAAGTCGAAAAATGTCTCAGCCAGGCTCCTCGTGGGAAGGATTGATGCCCTGAAGTTTATATTTCTTCCCATTGTATTTGAAAATCAAGAACATGTCGTTCCAATTGGCTAGGACCGTTTTCAAGGAGGCCAGCCACTTGATTCCCAGAACTACTTCCGCTCTGCCCAATGGAAATGGGTGAAAATCTTCGGCGATGACAAAGCCAGGCAACTGAAGAGAAACAACGGGGCACAGCTGGTTGCAGGAGATCACCTCTCCATTGCCTATCGTCACTCCAAATCCAGGAACCTTACGAGTTGGTAGATGCAACTCCTTTACAAGGTGGTCCGAGATGAAGTTATGGGTGGAGCCGCTATCTACCAGGACCATCACTGAACGGTTTTGCAATTTGGCCCGCAACTTCATTGTGGTGGTGGAAGTTTGGCCTACAATCTGATGAAAGGATATTGCCGCTGTGCTTCCCTCATTCTCTGCGCTTGCAGTCAGCGGGGTTTCCTCCTCTTCGACATCTAAGAGTGCCGCATCAAACTCACCCGTATACTCCATGTTAGAGAACATTGTTTTACACTGATGTCCGGGTGAGAATCTGTCCCCACAACGATAACAGAGGCCCTTTTCACGCCTTTGTTGCCTCTCGTTATCCCATGGTTTGGGAGCTCCGGTTGGATTACTCAGCGGCTGAGAGGAATTGATATTTTGGGGTGTTGGCTGATTTGGACGATTGGGATAAGTAGAATTAGATTGATGGTGTGGATTGGGCCTAGTTGGATAGTTAAAGGATTTTGGGTTTTTGGATAGGCCAACCTTGGCCTCAAACTCAAGAGCCAAGCTGGCAGCTTTGAAGACGGAGCGTGGTTTGTGAATTCTAACTTCTGTCTGCAGTTCTTCTCTCAAACCTGTTAGGAAAACACCGAGGAGGCAGTGTTCTGGCCAGTCGCGAACCCTAGCAACCCTTCGGGCAAATTCTTGACGGTACTCAGCCACGATACCCGTTTGCTTGATGGCACATAGAAATTCGTCGGGGTTTTGGAACTTCGGGGGTCCGTAGTGTTCTTGGAATATACAAACGAGATCCTCCCAAAATAGGATTTCGTCCTCTCCGTTACCCCAAGCGTAAAGATCAAGTGCGTCGCCTTCAAGGTGCATTGCGGCGACTTCCACCTTCATCTCATCGGGAACTTGGAAGTAGCGGAAATACTTCTCCGCTTTGAAGATCCAGCCACATGGATCGCCGCCGTCAAACTTTGGAAAGTCAATCTTTGCTCAGGGTCGGTGATTGGTGTGGTAACCGCGATTGCCATCTTCATCCTCATCGTGATCCTCCCAATATCTTTGCCGATGGCGGTCAAATGTTTGAGCTCTCGGCATCTGTGGTCTGTCATGGAGGGCACCCGCTGGACTACCATTGGTTGAACGTCGGTTCATGGGTAGAGCATTGACGGTCAACTGAGCGGAAAGGTTTTTGATGGCTGCAGTGAGCTCATTCATCATGTCAGGGGTAAGGGTGTTACTTGTGGAGGCTGGTGGGTCATTGTTTTGTGGATCGTTAGCGGAATTGGAACGAGTATTCACCATCGGATCGATGGCTCTGATACCAAATGATAGAACCACTCAAGGAGAATCTCACTTGAGGCAAAACCACTAAGTACAAGGATCTCATACTTAGGCGAATAGGATGAATAATAATCTTATATATTGATAATTTTCTGGATGCCTTACAACTGACCTTGACATAGGTTTATATAGGAAATTACCCTCCTACTGAGGGAGAAAATCAAGGACTAATGACCTCTACTGATTTCTGAAAATCAGGGAATTTATTCTCAAGCTATAAATCAGGGAATTTATTTTCTAGCTAAAATTAAGGACTCTATCTTCTAGCTAATATTAATGACTTTTATCCTGCTGACTCATGATAACTTAGACTGAATAATAGCATGGAATAAAATATGAAAAAGGATGAAATAACTAGAATCCTATCAATTACATAGACTGTGTGAGGCTTTTGTGAAGAATATATGTCAAAACTCGCTTTGCAGAATGTTCATCATGCTGGTCAGCCAATGCCTGGGGAAGAGCAGGAAGAGATTGTGATGACTAGCACACAAAATGTGCTTTTGAATACCAAATGCCCTGTGAGTGGAAAACCTGTCACTGAACTAGAAGAGCCAGTGCGCAGGTACTGTTTGAACTCCTTCCCATAATTTGTAATCTTAATATCCTTGCTAAAGTGTTTTTTTCACATTTTATTTTACATGTAATTTTTTTCTCTCCAGAAACACTCTTAACATGTTTGGGGTAAGGGTGCGCATACATCTGGACCCCCATACCCTGCTGCGGTGTGACTATATTGGGGCGATGTTGTTGTTGACATTTTGTATCTTTAACAACAACAAATAAAACTTTAGGTCCCTGACTATTGTTTCCCTGCTGCATTCCTCTCATCTTTTATTGTAAGTCGCAGACAATGATGTGGAACTTGTTAATCTCATGCTACATTCTTTTCTTATTTTATGGTGACAGCATGGACTGCAAGCATGTGTATGAGAAGCAGGCAATCACACATCATATGAACACAAACAGAGCATCAGTCACTCGATGTCCTATTCCAGGTACATGGCTAAACTATGTTTCTGAATTCTCAACTTACTTATTGCTCCTGGTGATTCCCTGGGAAACAGGAGAAAATATATTCCTTTTATTGACATTTTCTTTTTGTGATTCTCTGATGTTTGTATCGCCAGGATGCCGTGGAACACTGAGACCTGATAGAGTGATTTGTGACCCATTGTTGCTTGTCGATATCGAGGACCAGCGGTCATTGACCAGAGAAACTATGGCTAAGGTTGTGGAAGATTTTACTGAGCTTGATGAAGATTGACAATTTTTAAGGGCAATAATAGGCTTGCTTTTATCCATGGTCTCTTCACTTAATTTATAGTTAGCAGATAAGGTCATTAAAAGTATGTTTTTGTTTCTTGTTACATAATCTTAGATGAAATCTTATCGTTTGGTATTTGCCAATTTTGGGGTGCTGCATAGTCTGAATGTGATAGTGCCTTATATCATGCATTATCTTGCTATATCGGCATAGTTCCACCGGAACTAGATCCAATTCCCGGTACTAGCCGATCTATGTATTTACTCTAGGAAATCTAATTAGTACCTCTTATCGCAAATTGTTTGTCTTTGTAGTCTTTATGTACATGTCTCTAATCTCGTCTTTCTAGTTTTATGCACACTTACTGAAGAAACAAATGACCTGGCTCCGGTTCCGGAACCGGCGGTTCCGGTTCCTCGGAACCATGGAACCGGAACCGGAACCGGCCTTGGCCCGGTTCCCCGGTTCCGGTTCCGGGCGGTTCCGAGGCCGGTTCCGGTTCGGAACCGGAAATAATAAAAAAAATAAAAAATAAAATAAAATTTGACCTCTGGAAGAAAACCGCGGTCGCGGTTTGGTTATTTTTTATTTTTTTTGGGGCGGAACCGGCGGTTCCACCCGGTTCCGGGGTGGACGAACCGGAACCGGAACCGTCCCGGGAACCGGACCCGGCGGTTCCGGAACCGGGACCGCCGGTTCCGGTTCCGGCCGGTTCCGGGACCGCCGGTTCGCCGGTTCCCCCGGAACCGGACCCAGGTCTAGAAACAATAGACAAGGACCAATGTGGCCCTTTATTTAAAAAAATTGTTGAAGCTAAACAACTACTTTTATTATTTTGGCATTCTAAAAATGGCATAATTTGAGGCAAGCTTTCTCTAAAACTAAAAAAAGGAGGTGGGTGTTTTCGGCAAGTGATATTTGATAATTTGATGCACACCAGCACTTTAATTTAGCATCATCACTACTTCATTAAATACTCACTCTGCAAACTCAATAGAACTTAATTATTTTTTCTTTTTGTTATTCAAAAAGATAGTAAACGATCAATTGTGCCACACAATTCTTACAAATTCCTCCAGTCCGATCAAATAATGTTCCTTCCCCCACTCATCTCAATTCTCAATCCAAAAGCCTCTTCAGTTGTTGCACAAAGCTATCAATATAGCCACTCATGAAGCCAGAAGTCCCCAACACGCCCCTCCACTTAGCATGATTCTTCCTAATCAACTTCCCCACCTCGCTCTCCTTATCCATGGCTTCCTTGACAGCCTTGCACAAGCTCTCCCTCGAAATCCACCCGCTCTCATCCTTCTCCACTTCCACGGCCACCTCCATCTCTCCCGACATTATCCTCGTGTTCAGTATTTGGTCACCAAGTTGTGGCACCAATACTATCTGGGCCGCCCCCATGAGCGACTCCCACATCGAGCCGAACCCGCAATGGCTCACAAAGCACCCAACTGAAGGGTGGTTCAGTAGAAGCGGTTGCTGGACCCACCCTCCATGAACCACCCCCTTCCCCTCCGCCCGCTCTTCGAACCCCTCCGGTAACGCCTCCTCTATCGTCGAGCATCCCGTAGGTGGCTTTACCGCGATGAAGAACGGGTAACCGGATAACTCGAACCCTAAGAGGATCTCCTGAAACTGGTCCTTGTCAAGGACAAACTGGCTCCCGAACGAGCAGTAAACCACGGAGCCCGGTTGGTGGGCTCCGAGCCAGCCCGCCCATTTCTCATCCAGCGTGGTTGGTTCGGTGGTGGTCGAGTCCGGCAACACGGGGCCCGTGAGCAGCAGCGGCCTCTCAAACTGGCTTTTGATGTAATCACAGAACCGCCCCTCGATCTCCCTACAAGTCCTGAAAGCGATTGCATCCCCCGACTTCAACGACGCGATCACGCGCTCGAAAAACGTCGTCCCCTTCCCGAACTCAAACGATATGAACTTGAGTTTCTTGGTCTCATGGTTGCGCAGCACCACGGTGGAAGAAGGGTATCCATCTGGCGGGACCGCCAGCTGTTCAGCCGTGGGCGGGCTGCAACCGGGCTGGTAGTACGGGGAGCGGGCGGGCACTACGGTTAACGCGAAGGAGGCGGCGCAGACGACGTTGTAAGACACCGACTTGATCCCGAGCTTGGACGTGATCTCGGGGACCCAGTGGGCCGTGTCGTAGAAGACGAAGTCCGGGTTGAGGTCGAGTACGACGCGCTCGACGTCCGGGCGCGTGAGGTCCAGTGCCGTGACGAGGAGGCTCGCGAGTGAGATGGGTATCTCGGAGGCGGTCTCGGTGCCGGCGGGGAGGCCGTCCACGTGGGGGATGGAGAGTGGGTGGAAGGTGATGAGGGAAGGGTGGAGATTGAGGTGTTGGAGGAGGACTCGGGCCTTGTTCGGGAGGAGGAAGGAGATTCTGTGGCCTCTCTCGGCGAGCTTGTTGGAGAGGTGGAGGTAGGGGGTCATGTGGCCCATGGCCAACCATGGGAACATGAGGATGTGAAGCTTGGAGGTTTTGGTTTTATCTGCCATTTTTTTGGTCTAGAGGTTTCTTGTACGTTTTGTTGTGTTTGGTTGGAGGAGATGGAGGGATGATGGCTGATGAAGGGAGGGTTTATAACGGGTTTTAAGGAGACGTTGAGATTGTATTGTAGATAATGGAAAGATTTGATCACGTGGTACGTAAGACTCTGAATCGGGATATTTGTGTGCTATTCTTTTGTAAATCTGTTGATCACTCTACATATTCGTTGCCACATTTTACTCCCATAAAGAAAAAGTTGCTTAAACGGATATTTGTAACGGATATTTGTAGTCAACTAAGTATGTATTCTTGTATCTTGTACGGATTTTTTCTTAAATAAAATATTAATAGTTAAATATTTTCAAATATGTTTATTATCTGATAAAAATAATTATGTAAATGCTTAAATATAAATTTTTTTTATGAATAGCGTAAAAAGATAATGCAATTATCATATAACTAATCAAGATCTTTTCATATAAGGCAACAAATAATTAAATTATAATAATAACCAAATTGGCAAATTAAATAAATACTATAGATGATAGCATAAAAAAATATCCTAATAATCTTCCTATATATCATATCCAAAATTAAAAGATTATTTAATAATGTGATTTTCTATCTTATATTTTATAAACATGAAAAAGAATTTATCATATCTAAAAATAAAAAATTATTTAAAAAAAAGGTGATGTGGTCCAATCTAAGAGTGACATGTGTCGTTTAATAATTTATTTAACCTCCGCTTTAGGTTATAGTTACTAGTTGATGACCCGAGACTTGCCCGAGGATCTTTTTAAATAAATTTAATATGTTAATTTATACTCCGTATATAATATAGATATTATAATTTTTATAATAAAAATAATTTTAAAAATAATTAATTGTAATTTATTTTAATTATATTAATATATTTTATTGTTAAAATATATACAAATATTATCTTATTCCAAAAATGCTATTTGCAATATTTATGTAAAGATCATAAAAAAGTTCTTAAGTAGGGTTGACCCGAACCTGCACAAAAACTACAATGAATTGACCTAATCAACATATAAATTTTAAAGACATGAACATGTACTCAACCTGAACCCAAAATGACAAAACCTAAACACGAATGTAATAATTAAATAATTTCATTATGCATGTGTCAAAGTGGATGTATATTTTATAATCCATATTTTACTCTTTTTTTTAAAAAAAATTTGTCATTAATTTAATAATTCATGGAGATTTAAAAATTCACATGTTGTTTTTATATATAGAAAAAATTTAATGTAAATATTGTTTACCTCCTCATCCATATCTTTTGATCCAATTATGATCAGGGGTCTTTGCATTAAAAAAGGAAGAAGAAAATTAAGTAAATTAAAAATGTTGAAAAAATAAATTTGAGAAAACTCATAAATTCTCATCTATAAAAATTATTCCAAGTTATTTTGCTAAATATAAAATTATTATTAAAGAGATGTTAAGAGTTTAGGATGAATTTTTTTACCTATTTTTTAAATAATGTTATTATATTATAATTTCTATAATTAAAAGTCTCTATTGAAAAAATTATAAATTTAATTAATAAATTTTATATACTTATGTTAAAAAAGAAGATAAATAAAAATTTAAAAATATTTAAAAAATAATATTTTATAGTCTTATCTTATAAAAATCACATAAAATGAATTAAAAATTAGTTTATTTTGTTGTTTATCTTTGGAAAAAGATAAATAAAAAAATAATTGATGAAAAGAAAATATTTTTTATCATTTACTTTACATATATTAAGATAAGATTCATGAAAAGAAAATAATTTTTTATCATTTACAGTAATTGAAATTCGAATTTTAAGATATATTTCCTAACCCAAATTCTATTTTTTCTCCTACTTTTACATATAAAACCAAAAAATTGATGAAAAGAAAATGACTTTTTTTTTCTTATTAAAACTGAATTGTAGCAAGTAGTAACCAAAATATTTTTCTAACCCAAAATTTCACTTTTTTGATCAAAATTTGATTGAAAAAAAATATTTTAAATAAATGGATAAAAATATAAAGATAATGTAATTTACATTGTTTTTAAGTAAATTTCGTCTTTTAATTTTTTAGCAAAATATATTGAAAATAATTCAATTAGAAAACCTAAAATAATATGAATAAAAATTAAAAATTTTAAATATAAGGTGATACCAAAATTAATGTGATGCCCTAAAAAATTATAACTATAATATATAGTTATATATAGATAGATAAATACATACATAATATTTTTTCAATTATTTTAGCTATATGTTTACTTGGGATACTTTTTTGCACAATTATTTTACGAATATTTTTATAATTTATTTAATTATTAATAATATATAGCTTCTAGTATATATCTTGCATGGTATATAATCTACATTCAATTATATAATTTTAAAAATTAGAAAAAAAATTTAAAAGATATTTACGTAGATCACATCAAAGTTATATATGTAATCTAGATATTTTTATTTTTATTACATTTTTTTATTTTAAAGATATATAACTGATTTACATATATCACATAGAAAAGTAATATATTTTTTTTATCTTTATGTTTAATGGGATAACTTATTTTTATTAGTATTTCTATATTTCAATTAACGATTTAAAATTATTATTTTAATAAAGGGTGATGTGGCGCAATGTGGTGGAAGAAATTGCTACCACTTTAGTTATTAGTAAATTAGTAATATATAAATTTTTAAATAATTAAATTAAGAAGGTTCATATTTTATTTTATTTTTATTTTTTGTATCTTTTAGGCTTTGATTATGTGGAG
The DNA here is from genome assembly GCA_964016875.1 of Fallopia convolvulus. Taxonomy (NCBI): domain Eukaryota; kingdom Viridiplantae; phylum Streptophyta; class Magnoliopsida; order Caryophyllales; family Polygonaceae; genus Fallopia; species Fallopia convolvulus. The sequence goes on along the minus strand of OZ024723.1, from coordinate 40,211,354 downwards.
AAAGGTCGGCTTCAAAGTTGAATTTTTAAAATTTTTGGATGAAGGGTAAGAATAATAATGAATATTTGAATAATTAAATTAAGAAGGGTTCGACTAATTTTATTGATACTTCAATAATTTAAAAAAAATCTATATCTTTGTGACCTTGGCTACATATTTTATTTAATCTTTGGGTAAAAAAAATAATGAATATTTAAATAATTAAATTAAGAAGGGTTCAACTATTTTTTAGATACTTCCAATAATTTAAAAATATAATATATATCTTTGTGACCTCCTCTACTACACATTTTATTTAATCTTTTTTTAATCTTTTACGAATTTTACACATAATCTATTTATTATTTATATAACTATTCTATTTCAAATATATATATTTCATATCGGCTACATATTTTTGGAATCTTTTTTATCTATCTTTTACCAATATAATAAATATAATGTCCATTTCTTTATCTATTTATGTCTATTTGGGGATAACTTTTTTGCATAATAATTTTTTATTTCAATTAATTACAAAAAACTATTATTTTAATAAAGGGGTGATGTGGCGCAATGTGGTGGCAGAAATTGCTTCAGCTTTAGTTATTAGTAATAGATGATTGTAATATAAGGCTATCATAACTTGTAATATGCCTTATAATGTTAGGGGTTTTCATTCTACGCCTAAAAATCCGAAGCTGAAAGATATTTGAGATTTGTTCTTTTAGAAATTACTAGTTGTACCCGTCGTGCCTTGCATGACTATTGTTTGATGTTTTAAATAAAAAATATTAATAAAGAAAAATATAATATAAATTTAATGTAAGTAATTTATTGTCTATAATATGTATAAAAATTATTTTGTTTTTGATATCAAATAAAATAAATTAAATCTAGATTATTTCGTTTAAAATTGATGATAAAAATAGATTGTTAAGATAAAATAATCTACATTGTTCTTTTTCCTTGACAATATTACATAACCAGGTTTAACTCGTTATACTCGTTGTGTCGTGCACGACTATATGGACTTAATATTTAATTTATTTAATAAATAATATTTTAATTTAATATAAAAAATAAAAATAACGTATTTCTTAGAAAAATCATTAAGTTGAGCCAATATAATGTGAAGTACAACCAAAGTTGTTAAGGTGAGTCCAATATAAGTTTGATAGCTTAATGATAATTTATTTATGAAAAGATATAAAAAAAATTATTTTAATTAGAATCATTAAATTTTATAAATGTTTTACAGAAATAATTAAAAAGCCAAAAATAATGTAAATTATTATAATTTTTTTAGTCAAATTCAATTCTTTAAAAATCTTTTCAATAAAAAGTTAAAAAGATAATTAATAAGAAAATATAATAAAAAATATGAATGAATATAGAATTTTTATAGAAAAAATATTTTATATTAACATAAATAATCCAAAAACGAAATTAAGGAAAAGATAATATAATTTCTTTATCAAAATTTAATTTAGGCAAGTAATTATATACATATTTAAAAAAATTATTTTTTTTAATCTAAACTTGATATAAATTTTTAATATTTTACATAAATAGATAAGAGGATAAAGATAAAATATTTTTTTATTTTTAATTAAAATTCGAATTAATTTTTTCCAAATATAAAATATAGTTTAAATGTGTAATTTTAGTTTTAGATAGAAAAAATTAATAGTAAAAATATTTTCCTACCTTATTATAATAACAATCTATCATTATATATTAAAAAAAATCTTTTGTTTTATTTTTCTTTCTTTTAGTTTTTTATTAAATATATTAGAATGTTAGTTTTTATAAAAATTAGATAGACATTAAAAAATTTAAAAGAAAAAATTATAAATAATAAGAATACAAATTTATTTTTAATTATAAGGTGGGGCCATAATTGTTCTAGTTGCTCGAAAAGGTTCAAATTTAATATATAGTTATAGATAGATGGATATTTCAAAGATATTATCATCTTTATGGCTATTTTTATTTCAAAGATATATATGTGACCACATGTACATATTTTTTCTTATATCTTTTTAATTTATCTTTTACAAATATGATAAATATAATATCCTTTTTTTTATCTATATTGGTAAAATATTCTAATATTATTTTATCTTTATGTTTATTTGGAGTTAAATTTTTACAAATATTATTATATCTTTATGTTTACTTGGAGATAACTTTTTTTTGCATAATTAACTATAAAAAACTATTATTTTAATAAAGGGATGATGTGGCGCAATGTGGTGGCAGAAATTCCTTTTTTTATCTATATTGGTAAATATAAATATTATTTTATTTTTATGTTTATTTGGAGATAAATTTTTACAAATATTATTTTATCTCTATGTTTACATGGAGATAACTTTTTTTGCATAATTAACTATAAAAACTATTATTTTCATAAAGGGGTGATGTGGCACAATGTGGTGGCAGAAATTGCTCCGGCTTTAGTTATTAGTAATAGATATTTATGACCGATACCGTCCAATATATTTGGTGTGTTTCACTTATAAGGCTAAATAAGATTTTGAATCAAAATATTACTCCGTATTTTGATTGTTTTAGAAAAATGTAACGGAAATTCTACGGTGTAACCCTAGGGTTTGACATTATTTATGAGGTGTACAAATGTTTTACATAATGTGTGTGGTAACCTTGAGATTAATACAAATTTTACAATATATCCAAAAAGTTAAATCTAACCTTTTATTGTTAACTTAATTTTACAAGAAAAGGAAAATTAAAATCTTAAAAAATAAAAACAGGATACCGTAAAATAAGTGTTCTGATTTTCTACCCAAAAACAATTGAGTATTTTGGTTATACGAGAGTTCTTCAGCATAACCACAATGGAGAAGTAGCAGGCGACCCAGGAATTGGATTATGCATCATCAATCTACTGATGCAATATCAATCATAATCTAGGTATGATTTTTCAAGACTTATAAATCAATTGGGAATTGGATTAAAGATTTAAGAATTAGTATATAGAGTATGTTGAATCTGTTTTTCTCGATCGCCTTTAATTGATTATGCTTTAGTGTTCTTGTGCCTTATACATTAGAGATGGGTGTACTGATTATTCAGTGCAAATTGATTCAAAAAAGGTGCCAGCATGAACAGGATGATGTCCCTTTATGGCTTTATCACTACAATTAAGTTTCCATGTCAAACACACTTTAACTTATTTTTAAAAAAATGTCGCATGAACAGGTAGTAAGCATATGGTGGTGAGTGAATTTCTTAGAACAAGCGAAGACTGCTATGAATCCAATTATACTAATAGAGGCATTAAGACAAATTTATAATTGCACCGAACAAATTACACAAAAAAAGCTATGAAAAAGATCTACGCACCTCAAGCAGGCAAAAAAGGGGAAATTGGATTTGAAAAAAATTAAGAGCAGAAAGAACAAAATCGGACCTTCCAATTGCGATCACCGGCTTTATTAGTCATTCTATCAAATAATTCGAGCAGCTGAAACACTCGAAGGTGGGATTCGGAGTTAGAAAACACAAGGAACAGATGTTGTCGAAGAGAAGGGACCTTGGTCGCCGGAGTCGACTTTGCTCAGTCAACCAACTCGTCGGCGTCGACACCTTTGGAAGCCGGCTTGTGGCTATGGCAGAAGAACTTAGAACACTTTTACGATATCTTATTTTATTTTTTTTTCTTATAAAACTTAAGTTAACAGCCAACAAAGGTTAGATTTAACTTTTTGGGTATATTGTAAATTTTATATTAATCTCAGGGTTACCACACGCATTATGTAAAATAATTGTACACTTCATAAATAATGTCAAACCCTAGGGTCACCACGTAGAATTTCCGAAAATGTAAAAAGTGAAAAGATGATATGTATTTCAAAAATATTTGAGATAAAATTAAATGACATTTTGAATCTGACTAGAACAAGGTTGGCCCGGAGCCAAAATAAAAATGAGGCCCTCGTAAAATAAGTATATAGAAACATCTAAATACGAAGGTTTTTTTTTTTATATTCCAATCGCTCATCGCTGTCTTAATGATTTAAATAATTCAAATTCCTTCGTGATTTCAATTACCTTTTTTTTTGGTAGAAATTTCAATTACCTTTTTGAAAGAAATGAAAAGTTGCTCCAAAAGTAGGAAATAACTAATTAGTCCTACTAGTAATCTACTAAAATTGGGACTTAATGTAGCCTTAGTTGGGAAACTTGGATGGCGTTTTGTCATGGAAGAGGGTGATATTTGGACGTCCGTACTCAAGAATAAGTATGTTGACAAGGCTCTCGGTAAATCGCCTGCTTGCTCTCATATATGGAAGGGCATTAGAACAGGTATTTCCGAAGTGATAATCAAAGGTTCGAGATGGCTACTGCGTGATGGTAATAGCATCCGGTTTTGGACCGATATGTGGCTTATGGACACACCGCTGTTGAATGTTGCACTATGCCCACCAAGTTCTGATCAAATACATGCTCTTGTGTCCGATTTTTGGAACGAAAATGGTGGCTGGAAGTGGAGTTTACTGGAGCCTTTTTTGCCAAGCTCTGTTATGTTGCAGTTGGCTTCGGTGGCAGTGAATCAGTATATGAATGATGAGCTTAGTTGGGGATGTACTTCAGATGGGAATTACACTGTTAGCTCCGGATACAGGCTGCTGCAAGGTGACTGTAGCAGATTGGGTATGGACAGCAGTTTTTTCGACAAAATATGGAGAATCAAAGTCCCAGAAAGAGTTAGGAGCTTTGTTTGGCTTGCTAGCAAGGGAGGAGTCCTCACAAATGCTGAACGGAGGCGAAGACATCTTACCACTAATCCAGATTGCATCCTGTGCCATGGAGGAGAAGAGACGTTCGAACACTTGTTTAGGGACTGCACGCTTGTGCGTCAGATTTGGGATGAGCTTTCCGTTACTAATTTTGATCCATATTTTTTTCAGGATGATTTTGCTATATGGATCAGAAGGAACATATTATCGAACAAGAGTGTGGAACATGGTAGCTGGAATGCTACGTTTGCTTTGGTGTTGTGGTGGTCTTGGCGGTGGAGGAACGAGAAGGTTTTCAATGGCATCGACGCCCCTAATAATAAGACGGCCTTCATCCGCCAACAAACTCGTGAAATACAAGAACTGACAGGTACTTCTTTTTCCCGTAGTGTTATTCGGAATAGTATTGTGCAGGAGGTTGCTTGGATCAAGCCGAGAGATGATTGGGTTAAAGTGAACACCGATGGAGCGGTTGGAGAAGGCAGTAAAGCTGCTTCGGGTGGAGTCTTAAGAGATGCTGAAGGGAGATGGCTAGGCGGTTTTGTGCACAACATCGGAGTCTGCTCAGTACCGATGGCGGAGCTATGGGGAGTGCTGAACGGGATCAAGCTCGCTTGGAATCAAGGTTTTAAGAAAGTTATTATTGAGTCGGATTCTCAGATTGTTATTCGTCTTTTAGAGTCTAATGTGAACAAGTGTCATCCGTTGTCTAGCCTGGTTTTACAATGCCAAGGCTTCTTAAGTAGGGATTGGGATATCCAATTCCGACATGCCTTTCGCGAGGCGAATTGCGTTGCCGATCGTCTCGCGTCTATGGCTTTTAATTTTCCGCTTGGTTATCATGTATTGCTTGCCCCGCCAGAGGGGATTTCTTTTCTGTTGCTTGATGATGTTAGGGGCCGGGCTATCCCCCGTTTGCTGACTACTTAGCCCATTTTACTTATTATTAATAAAACTCCCCTAGAGGGAACGGAGAGTACCGCCTCTCCTTCTACCAAAAAAAAGTAATCTACCAAAATTAATAATTAAGAGTAAAATCATTCAATTGACAAACTTAAGGGTGACCAAATTAATAGTGTCAATTTAATTAGTAGCCTTCTTAAGGCATTGTCCATGTTTGTTTGAGAAATGCAAATTTATAGCACTATATTTGCATAAGGTTTGGGGTCTCAAACAACCTACGAATTGCGATCTTAATTTGCTTTATCAACACCCAGTTAACAAACAAACGAAAGATTAGCCTTAAACGAAACAACTTCACTATAAAAAAGCAGATTTATATCAAAATTATGGTCACTAAATTGATTTAAAGTACAGTCGCTAATCGGTTAGCGACTACTTGACCATCGATATTAGCAACTATTCGACATTTGCGACCAAGTGCTCGGTAACTCCTGGCTCAGATCCGGTGACCACTTGGTCCCCAAAAAACCATCTACAGTACGCAAATTCCTCCATTCACGCATTTTTTCTTTATGTAAATGAATATAAGATTGTAAATAAATCTTAGGCTATATTTGGCGACCATATGGTCGCTATATTGGACTTGGCGACCATATGGTCGCTATTTATCGACTGGTCGCAAAAAATAAATAGAGAATAACTGCACTTCAGCACTTGGTAATATTTGGCAACAATATCGATTCCTTATTTACTAATTCGCGACCATATGGTCGCTACTCCCAATATAGTGACTAGCGACCATATGGTCGCCAAATACAAACAAATATTTCAACAATTCTATACTCCCTCCGTTCATAAATACATGATGTTTTAGGATTGTCTCTAAAATTAAGAAAGTATGTGATTTGACATAAACACCCCATAATCTTGTGAAGATCTTTCCTTTTCTATTTTATATGTTTATTATTCTTTTTAATTAATGAGGACAAAATTGGAAAAAACATGGTAAATTATGTCAAACATCAAGTATTATTGAACTAGAAAATCAAGCTAAAACATCATGTATTTCTGAACGGAGGGAGTATATTATAGGGATTTAACGACTATAAAACACAATCTCTTATAATTATTTAAACGAAATTTTTTCAGCCAACAATATGTGAGTAAAAGATAACATGATGAAATTATACGAAAATGTTTTAATTACCTGTAATGGAGTTATCGACAAAATATGATGGAATTCCTTCTTATAAGCAACTGAGATTCGCAAATGCTTCTTTCTTCCTTTTGTGAATTTTTTATTCTACAAAGCTAGGTATGAGGATGAGGATGTACGAAGCTAGGTATAGACGTTGAAATGGCGGTAATTTTGCCAAGTATTGTATTTAGCGACCAAGTAGTCGCCAAATCCGCGGGATGATACCCACCAATATTGGGAGGTTTGGCGCCAAAAGTTGGAGACCATTTGGTCGCAGATTTTAGCGACCAGATGGGTGGTGATTACTAATGTTTTTTTTTTTGGATTTGATGACCACTTAACGATCAATTGGTTGCTAATTAGCGACCATCTTTCGCTAAAATATAGTCGCTAAATCTGCAGAATGGTGTATTGTCTGGATACCTAACAACTCTTAAAAACACTCCCTATCCAGTTTGAATCTAGTTGGCCACAATAAAAGTATATCGATATATTAGTATTGGAATTCCATAATTTTATACCCTCAACTTAGCAATTCAAGTCGTAATCGTTGATAACTGCATCTCCAAAATCTAAAACTTGTTCCCTCAAAATACATTTGACCTACATGATCAAGCTTAGATAAAAGGATTTGGAGCTTGCCCCGTCAGAGGAGATTACTAGTTATTTATTTGATGATATTAGGGGTCGGGCTATCCCCTATATGCTGACTTCTTAGCCTATTTTTTATTATTAATAAAACGCCTCTTTGAGAGGCCGGAGAGTACCGTCTCTCCTTCCTACCAAAAAAAAAGATAAAAGGATTTGGAAGTAGTACATAATGTTGGAAAATCGGCCTTCCGACTTTTGACACCCACCGAAAAACCACTGACACAAAGACACAATTTTATAAAAGTGATTGACTTTGTATTATATATTAGAGTCCGATTCACGTTCGAATGGGCGCCCAGGTGCGAAATAAGAAAGAACAGGAGCCGTTGGATCAAGAAAAATCAAAGGCGCTGATCATTTCACTTAAAAAGGGCAAAAAAACGGCACGGGCGAATTATTGGCGAATTATTCGCGTATTTTTGAAAAAAACGGAAATAGGACACGCGCCCAGATTGTTCATCAGTATTGTGGATTTGTTCATCAATAATGTGGATTTGTTCATCAAAACTGTTATTTTGTTCATCAAAACTGTGATTTTGTGCATAAATAAACTATTGATTGTGCATCAAAAATCTATTGTTTGTACATAAAAAATGAACAAATGTGTATCAAAATTACATGCAATATGTTCATCAACATTGTGATTTTGTTCATAAAAAAACGAAAATATTTGTTCATCGGTTTGTGCATATTTGTTCATCTGTTTGTGCATATTTGTTCATTAGTAATATCAATTTGTTCACTGGTTTATGCATATTTGTTCATTGCCTTTTTCATATAATTGTTCATTACTAGATGCATATTTGTTCACTAGTAACCTCAATTTGTTCATTACTATATGCATATTTGTTCATTAATAACATCAATTTGTTCATAGCTAAATAAGGCACAAGCACACCTCTTCGATTTGTTGCTATCTCGTTCTCTTAGCATACACCATATTATTGCAAAGTCAAATTCTTTATCTCTATTATCTTTTGCATTCAAGTTTCTACATCAAACTTATCTTATTTTGGTACTATATTGAGCACTTCATTCGTATTGACAAGTTAGCCTTAAAGCACTTCATTCGTATTATACTTTGAATTCAAGATAGCCTTAAAGCACAAAATAAATGCAAAAAATGCACAAATAGATAGTCCTAAATGTACAAGTTGATGGTATTAATAGTCCTAAATGTACAAGTTGATAGCATTGACACATAAAACATAAGTTTATTTCAATTCACAAATAAGGGTATAATAATGAACAAATAAGGTTATATCAATGAACAAATAAGGGTATATCCATGAACAAATAGGGTATATCAATGAACAAATAATGGTATACCAATGAACAAAAAAGAAGTATACTAATGAACAAATAATAGTATACTAATGAACAAATAATGGTATATCAATGAACAAATAGGGGTATATCAATGAACAAATACGACTATATCAATGAACAAATATGGTTATATCAAAACTAATTATATGTGCATAAAAAACTACATAATATTGTATTCCTACACATAAATAAGGTTAAAAAATAAAATTAAAAATTAAAAAAGTTCAAAATCGATGAACAATGTTATCAAAAACTCAATGCACAATTTGTTAGTATTGATGAACAATTGGTGAATATTGATGAACAAATCGCTATTTCTGATGAACAAACTGGGCGCTTCTCATAAAAACGTATTTTTCGAAAAATTCGTGAATAATTCGGGAAAAATTCGTCCGTGTCGTATTTTATTGAAAAATACGCGAATAATACTGGAAAAATTCGCCCGTGCCGTATTTTATTTTTTTTAATGAATGTTTAATCAGAGACGTTGATTTTTTGAAATGAACGATCGAGATTTATTCTTATTTCTCACCCAGGCGGCCATTCGCACGTGACTCTTTTTCTATATAATAAATGTACAAGAGATAATACACGCAGATAACTCGACACTCTTATATAATAGGACACCCACACACTCTAACTTACACGAGTGACGACGACAGTACTACCCACACTATCTCTCAATCGAGCTCTCTCCATGCGGCGAAATACATAAACAGGTCCCTGAACTTTGACGATTTTGGCATCCATATCCCTGTACTTTGGGGGTTTCAAATAGGTTCCTGAACTATACATTTTTTTGTCATTTAAACACAAAAATCTGAAGTGGCAAAACGCGTGTACGTGACTCTCGTAGGTGAGCGTTTGTATACTTTACCCCCTTTATAAAAGCTGATGTGGAAAAATTAAAAATAAAAAAATAATAATAAAAGCTCTTATTCTATTTTTTTTTCCATTTTCCTAATTTTTTTCTGAATCTTTACCCTACAATTCTTCACCGCCGCCGACGAACTCGGGGAGGAGGAGGCAGCCATTTGTAGACTTTGACGAGACTGAGAAGATATGCCAAACGGCGGTGAACGATGCGGGCTTAGATTTGGATCTGAATTCGGCGAGAAAGAGGAGGAGGCAGCCCTTACTCAGATCGGGATCTGAATTCTTTACCACCACAAACCTGAATTCGTGCTCACCGCCGACATTTCACTTGAAGAAGATCCGCCATGACAGATCTGACGAATTTGTAGAACTAGAACCGGCGGTGAACGAAGTCCAATCGAGAACCAGAATATCATTGTAGACTTTGACGATTTGAGAACAAAGAAAAATTATCTTTTTGAATAGAAGGCCGATGTCGGCGCTTCTAAAACCTATCCCTAGCAGGCCGATACTATTAGGAAGAACGGCTACATCGTCATTAAGACCGTCCTTGTAAGGTTTGAAATTTCTGGCTTTATGTGGAGATTTGATCCTTACTTGCTGAATCTGATTAAGTTTTCAAAGCTTAGGGTTTCCATTTGAACAGCGTATAGGATGTGTGTCGAGAATTGGGTTTATTGAATTCTTGATAATGGCACTAGAATACATTGTCCCGTTGTTTGATTTGAGTGGATTTGTATCATATATGTGTGGTAGATCGACATTCATGTGCGAATTGAGTTCATTGAATTGGGTTTATTGAATTCTTGTAATTTAATTTGAAGTTAAACTTGGTTGTGGAGGAAAAAAGTTGAAGTTAAACTTGTAATTTAATTTTTCACAATATTTGTAAAATTAAAATAAAAATTATCTATGTGGCAATGATTTGGCATCTAGGTGGCATAAAAAATTGCCACATCAGCGCGTTTGAGTTTCACGTAAAGAAGAATCTCGTCGCATGTGTTTAAAAGACAAAAATATGTATAGTATAAGGACCTATTTGAAACCTCCAAAGTACGGGGATATGGTTGCAAAAATTGTCAAAGTTCAGGGACCTATTTATGTATTTGGCCCTCTCCATGCTATAGTGTAACACCCCTATTTTACAACATTGGGCATTACCGCCAGTGACCTCAGACTTTACCGTCCAAAGTCACCCAAGGCTTTTAGAATGATATAGAACAATGAAAATGCGGAATAAAACATATTACATAATGAGAAAAGGTGCTCCCGAGGGAGACTTAGTTCTTACAAAACATCTTACATTGATTCAAACATAAAGTTGTCCAAAATTGAAATGCGAAACCTGATTGTTCTTGAAACGTAATGAACTAAAGCAAAATGATAGAAAGATACATCTTGAAAACCCTTGTTCTTCCTTCGTCTTCACTTCACTTCACGCCTTGCTGGGGTTCCTAGATTCTGACATAATTCGCGAGGGGCGATAGAATGCCAGGCAAAAATGCGGAAAAGAAGAATTAGTCTAAGAGACTAAGCAAGCGGGAAGGGAACTTCCCGAGGGTATTTTGGGAATTTTCAAATATTATTGAAAGAGGTATTAAGGTTGTGTTTATGATGGGCTATATAATGAAACTTGTTGATGTGGAGCTTTGAGATTCGAAGGAGAGTATATCTTTGGACAAAGATATCTCGATGAGCAATAGAAGAACTACTAGATTGTAGACTTCTTTAGGATTTCGAAAGAATGTTGGGAACCTTCATTAAATCATACAAGTGAAAACCTCTCGCGCCCTGAGCGGACCGAGAGCCGGATCGATCATTTAAGACCGGTCCGGTTTTGGTGTCTTAAGTGTGCATTCGCACTTATCTTATATAGTGACGAAATATTCGACTTTATTAATGATTTTTAATAGATAGTGGTGGGACACGGATATTCCGAGCCACCCGAAGGAGAACCATCAATTCTCCGGCACTTAGCTAGAGTGCCGCACAATCCCTCCTTACAATCGGAGCGGATGGAGATCATGATCCCGAAAGTCGTATGGACGTACGACTTATTAATGTTATATAGAGGTGTCGGCTAACCCGCACCCCTTTCTAGTTTGATCAAGGTAAATCTCTGAACGAGATTGTATTCAATCAAGATCACAACATACTAGCATATATAATCCTAACAAAGGAATATTAAGCATACTACGCTACCAATTGTCGTTATTTCTAGCAATCAATATTTCCTAGATTTATTTTTATTTAAGCATACAAATGGTTCCCAACAATCAAGGATTTTCACGAAATGGAATGTAAAGGTTACAAGGGGAAATTCCACTTGCCTTAGCGTAACGAGTTCTAGCAAACGAGCCTTGACGAAACTTATGCGATTCCCTACTACGAGCGAGGATTCCGACCTATTGATATGGAAATTTACGAAAAGGCTCAAAATCATGATTTTCTTTCTAAGATTTGGATTATCTCTTTTAATATTTTTATAAGAGAGTTAGAGATTCTAAATTATTATAATAATAATTTAGAAAGTTATTTTCCTCAAAATAATAATATTCCTTTATTATTATTTTGGATTTGTAATACCCTTACTATTCCGTAAAATCTTTATTAAAATAATTAGTAAAATAATTATTAAAAATGATCCTTTTTACTTATTCATGACAATAAAATATTACTTTTAAATTTCCCATTTATTCTAGGATGGAACTTATAATTTTTGACTACCTTATCTAAAATACTTTATTAATAATATTTTCTTAATAGAAAAGTATTTACCTACATAATCCTTTTTAAATAAAATTGTCATGTATATACTCCTCTATAAGGAAGTTTCCATAACTAGAAGTTTCTAAATTTCCTTATAAGGTAACTTGTCTAAATTTAGATTAATCTTACTTTATATTTATAATTTGTTATTAAAATATTATAGCTTGTAAAAATAATATCTTCTTTATAATTAGAAGATTTCTTTCATGCAAGTCATCTTTATGCTATAATAATTTCCTAGAATGTTTGTAATATCTTACTTGATATTTTTATCCTAGAACTCATATCTTATGCAAATATCTCTACACCTAGTGATTATAAAAATATACTTTCCTCATAGATGACTTAGTAATATTTCCATTAATAGTATTATATTCTATAACTAAAAATCCCATGCTATCATATACTTGTTCTTATAGTATACTAATAATAACTCATATGTTAATAATATCTTATTTTATCATAACTAATAGTAGATGATATTTTGTAATAACTCTCATATAATAAGATATGCTAAAGTTCATATTTTTATTGAATAAATATTTATTTTCGTAATTTTATTTATTCACTCAATTTTATAATTCCTATATCTTTTATAGATTAGGCCATGCAACAACTTTTCTTAACTTTGGGAATTTGTTAACTTCATATAAAAATAATAATGGTTTTATTTACTAAACCTTTTTATTTCTAAGATCATATAGTATGATTTTATCTTTTAGTTTAATGCATGCATAGTAACGTTTAAAGATCTTAGTGGATCTAAAGTGGAATATTACTAACTACAGACTTTGCATGCTACAATTATTTTATAACATCTATTGATAATTTATATGAGCATGCATGTAACAAAATCCATGAATTTATCTATTTGTTTTTATTTAGCTTAAGTTACCATAGTAACTCTAGATTGTTTCTAGTTTTCCAACTAACAAGATCTTACTAACCTATTTTTATTTCTTATTTTCCTAACATAATTTCTAATAGATAATAACTTTATAAATTTATAAAAGCATAATTTAAATAAATAGGATTTAAGATAGAATTTTTATACTTTGGTATTCTGATCTTTACAGAACACTGGAGGAAGGCAGAGGAAGAGGGCCGGCGGGCAGGGCCGGCGCGGCTAGGGGTCCGGCGAGGGCAGGCGGCGGCGCAGGAAGGGCGGCGGCGCGGCGGTGGTGCACCGGTGAGGGGGTGGTGGTCCGGCGGCTCCAAGGAGAAGAGAAGGAGGAAATTTAATGGTGTTTGGTGATGTGTTTATGGAACTTTGAATGGAGAATTTCTTTGTGCAAGGTGATGATTTTTTTGAAGGAGAAGGTGTTCTTGCTAGAAGAGAGAGCAAAAGACTTGGATGAAAGCTTAGGAGAGGGTATTTATAGACAACTTGGTGAGCTTGCAATCCATGGCTCAAGGTATGGACCAATGGAGGAGGGAGAGGAGCTTCACCATAGGTCCATAGTGTGCTTCTTTGGTGATGATGGAAGGGTGATGTATGAAGGTTGGTCAAGCAAAGCAATGGAGGTGGAAATGGCATGCAATGGTCAAATTCTCATCAACGTACAATCAATCAGACTTTAGTCTGATGTTCAAATTTGGTAGAAAGAGTTTATTTGATATAAGGGGAAAAGATTGGGCTAAGTGAACAAGAAATTGTAATGGTCTAGCGGGATTTGGTGAGGGGCGTGTGAGGTTAGAGTGCAAGAGATCTCGGGTTCAAATCCCGGCTCTTGCATTCTTTTTGCAAGGCTTGTAAACTAATTTCCTAGGCCTTTGTATAATCTATTTTATGAAATAAAATAAATTTCTTATTTTTTTATCTAATGCTCTTTTTATTAATTTACCTCACTTATTAATTTATACCCCTTGAATTATTTTATTGCATTTTTTTCTATTTTAATTCTCTTGATAAACTCTTTCAAAAGAAAATAATAGAAGTTAATTTGATTTTCTAGAAATTAGAGAAATAAAATAATTGATAATAAATATGATAAAAAGAACTTGGAATATCGCGGATATTACATATAGCTCGATTTACCACTCTCCACACTTGATTACTTCTACTTGAGTGATAATCCAAAATGTTACACAAAATTGTCTATTTATAGGCTTGTCATCCCTTTTACATCACTAAGAATACTAAGTTCATCTAAACTAGTCTAGATCTTTTTCATCTAGATACTCCTTACAACACAAGAACCATATTTAACTAAGTTATCATAGTTATGTCTATGTAAGTTATTAGTTAATGATACTAATGGGTCCTTATATTTATATTGTAGTTTTTTAAAATATATTATCTTATCAAAATTTGTTAAATTTTTCATTGGCCCAATTTAGGACCAGAGAAAAATATTATCTTAGATAGTTTATTAATTTAAGGAGTATTAATATAGGGAGGTTTTGATGTAGTATTTTATGCACATATTGCTAGTTTTGATATATATACACGCATAAATAAGATGTACTTTTTAAATATTTTGTTGTACATACGGTTAGTTATGATGCACATATATAAATAAGACACATTTTTCTAGGATTATATTGACGCACAAACATAAATCTATGCACATAAATATCCGGCTAGTTTTGATGCACATTGAGCGAGTTTTTATGTACACGTAGGCAATATACACTTTTAGTTGTTTTGATGCATATGCAACTCATTTTGATGTGCATATGACAGTTAGTCATGGACACGGGCCGTGCCAGAGAATCCGGACACAGGACCGACCTTGTATTGTATCGGGCTTAAGCGGGTCGGGATGGGGCGGTAAGGCCCATGCCGGGTTTTTTAATGCAACTAAATTAACCGGGCAAGGCTACTTTCCCCCAACCCGGGACCGGCCCAGGGCCCGGGCAGGTTTAGCCCCGTTGGCCCGCGGGCTGGCCGGGCCGGGCCATTTCGGCCCACTCCCGTCCATCTCTAATGACAGTTAGTTTTGATGCACATATGCCTAGTTCTGATGTATAAATACATATCTAAGATGTTAATTTTATTACACATTCGACCAATTTTAAATCTCACATGGGCAATTTTGATGTACAAAAAAGTATTTTTGATGCACAAAAAACCAATTTTAATGCACATTCCATACGCGTCTCTTATATCCGTTTTTTTTAAAAATACATAAATCATATATGTTATTTTTTCTCATTGTCAAGTGAAATAATTTATACCATTGATTGCTTTTCATCCCAACACCTCCTATTTATTTTATTTTACAAATAAACACCCTTTCTCAACAGATCTTCATCCTAAAAAAAAACCTAATCTATAAATAACAACGTATGTGAATGTGTAGCGTGTACAATTAATTATATTACCCCTTCTAACTAGAACGAGTAAGTCCAATCTCTAGCTTAAATTATAAACAATATATTAGCTTGCTTACATGGTTTAGGCCAAAACTCGAAAGTTTGTCCTAACTCAGCAAGACTCAAAAATTTAGCTCAATGGTGTAATAAGCTCCGGGATGATTTATTTAATGAAAGATTTTCTTGAAGCAGTTATAATTACGAACTGTGATAAGAATAAGTCTTCAATCACATAAATTGGGGCATTCTAAATTTCTGACTTACGACAAACAAAAAAACACGTGTAATCCTTATACCAGAAAAACGATACATGCAAACTAAGTACTGAGTTAAGATATAAACTTATCAGCCCAAGTGTGACGAGGCACATGGGCAATTGTACATAGCCTGTTCCACCACTTTTAAGCAATTATTTATGTCTCTCCATTCTTCTTTGGATAGAAAGAACAAACGAAAACGAACCACAATTCGAAAACCCCAAACCCCAAAATATGAATTTTACCTTTCTAATTGATGGCTTCCAACTTCCAAGTGAAGTCCCATCTAAATGTTAATAAATGCTTAGTTCGGATTAGATTTTTTTGATGAAAGTTGGTGATACTGCTTTGACCTACATTTCTCGTAGTCAATACTTGATGACACAATTGTCGACCTTAAATAAGGAAATATTGGTCACCTATTCTGGAAGGGGTGAACCTTGTCAATTATTGATTAATTTTCTTTCTTACGACTTACGATTACTTCCAGATAGTCATATGTTGAGATTTCGCTTTTGACAGCTGTACGATATTTTGTTTCAATTCAAGATATTGAGATAGATGGGGGTATATAATCAGAGAATTAAAAAATAAAATTCAACAATGTAATAAGCAAACTTTAGAAGTCTCCTCCTGAATCTCAGACAAGCAAGAATAGCTACATAAATTGTGCTCCAGCTTCCACATATACAATACAAGTCTCCTTCCAAATATTATTATAAATTTTGCAAGTCCCTTTCAATTCACATATTAATATAACCCTCTTGTTGCACATGATTTCTATTGCACCACTTGTCAAAGCCTACCTCTTTCATCACATATAAAACTAGCAACTTCAGAAGAACCTCAGCATTCCCATTTGGGCATTTCACTAAGATTTGTGAGAAAACAGCTAGATTGTTTAATTTTGGAGAAGCCATGGAAGATGGTCAAAGAAAGCCAGAGACAACTCGCCTCTCGAAAGATGGCTGGCCTCTTGGGAAGTCACAAAAGAAGGAAGAGACTCTTAGTCTGAGGGGCAAATCTAGGCTCAATATGAACAGCTCGGAAACCAAAAGCGACACTAATTTTGCTAGACCAACTATTTTAGGTGAAGTGGGAGATGAAGGAGAGGAGGAAGATGAAGAAGACGGGCCGAGAATGGGTGACTTGATAAGGGAGGCTATGCCTTGTAGGCTGGCCAGGGCGCCTTCTCTTCCCACTTCTAAGATCAGAAAGGAAGTTGTTGCAGCTCAAGTTGGGATGGCGAGAGGAGGACCCGCAATCAGCAAACTCACTAGGAGATCTTCCATGGATCCATCCCTTATATTGCTAGCCAAAAATATTGCCAAGTCTAAGGTATGGTTCTAGCATATATATCAATCCTTTTGATCATACTTGTAAGTCGTTTAAGGGGCAAATTCTGGTCTAATTAAGGGTTTAAAGACAATAAATAACAACAAGTTATCAGAATTACTATTGATTTCTTTATTCACTATTGTTTCCCCAATTTATGCAATCATATTTGCTTAAACGAGTGGTGAACATATAATTACGGTAACGTTTAGGAAGGCTTTGAACTATTCTAGTTTGGATTATTCATCATTTTAGGGTATGAAACAGGGTTCCCCTACCTCTAGCAAGCTCAACAGAAATGTGGAGCCTCAAAGGGCGTCGAACAACGCGTTTCTGGAAAGAAGCCTGTCATTGAAGAGTTTGAGTGATAAAGAAGTGCAAGGTTTCCAGGAGTTGGGCTTCACATTTGACAAGGAAGACCTGAGCTCAAGTGTGGCTGCTAAATTTGACACTTTGCAGATTAAGAAAGAGCCTCCAAAGATGGAAGGATCGGATTCGCCTCCGAAGACCAAAAGGGTGGACTCTAAGAGCTCAGCTGAAGACATGAAGGCACAGATCAAGTTCTGGGCTAGATCTGTTGCATCCAATGTGAACTAAGATTGCTGATTGATCGCAACGTCGAAACTTTAGAGCTTAATCTCCCATGTGAAGATTTTTATGGTTTCTTGTAAGGTTTAGGTATTCTAAATGTTTGGTTTTGTAATACGGATCACTAACTATCAGGATATTTTCTTTTGCCACCTACCAGAGTATGTTATTAATAATGCAAAAGTTTAAAAAGTTCATGGCTTTCATGGGAGGGTAGTTTAGAGTCGACAATGATTGTGTTGCTCATAGTCATGAAAAGTGAAGGGTTGGACTGTTGGAGGGATATGTGAGGAGTTAATAGAGTATGAAGAGAAAGGAGTTGAAATGCAACTTTTTTAGTTGAATTGTCAGGATAATAATCCTCTTTTTATCAATAGTGCTTTTGGTTGAGTATATAATAATGTAACGTTTTTTTAACATGTGTCTTTAGCATATTGTTTATATAAATTAAAAACTTAAACAGATCCTATAAAAAAATTAGATAAAGATAAATAAATTTTAAGTCATTAAAATGTATACAAACTATCTACCTAATATATTATAAAGCAAAAACCATGTCTGTTGAAAAAATTGCGCCATGTGACATTGTTTGAATAAAATAATATCAATTTTTTTAATGATAAATATTATTATAACTTGTACTATTCTTTGTATACATCTAGAGCTATCAAAAGCTGACCGAACCCGCTGAACCGACCCGACCCGCCCGATAATTTTAGGGTCAACACCCGAAAATTTGAACCCGAAACCCGAAATCAACCGAACCCGATAGAAACCGAAACCCGTTGGGTTGAAACATGAAACTCGTTGGGTTGACCGATTTAGTATATTTATAAAATGTATAAAATTTATTTTAAAAAATATAACATATTTTATTATTAAAATACATAAAAATAATATATTATAATTAAATATTATTATTTAATTAAAAATCTATTTTAATAATCATAAAAATTCTATGTTTTTGACCCGCTGGTCAACCCGATTACCCGACCCGCCCGAAAACCCGCATCGACCCGACCCGGTTTAACCCGTGACCCGTAACGACCCGAACCCGACTCAACCCGAACCTGAATTGACCGAACCCAAACCCGCACGATCCGACCCGATTGACAGGTCTATATACATCTAATATTTTTAATAAAATAGATAACATATTTATATAATTTTCTATCTATAAAAAATTTTATCTATAGGTTGATATTTTCTATATTAATTTTATGCACACATCTTTTAAAAAAACGTGATTTAAATGATAATATTTTCAGTATTATTTTTATACATAATATTTTTTTCTCTTTTAACAAAACATGGGCTCCATCCATGTACATAATTTTTTTATCTATACGTTAGAATTTTCTACATGATATATTTTAGTACACACTATATTTTTTTTATAAGAAACTATGTTCTACATTTAATTACATGAATAAATTAATTTGTATTTTTTAAATAAATGTTATAATAATAGCAACCTATATATGAAATATCTAACCTATAGATCGAATTATATAGATAGAATTAATATAAATCGGAGCCTTATGAAAAATTTGTTATGTTCATTAATATATAATTTTGTGTAGATTTCTCCCAATAAAAATACATAAAATATTTAAAATTATAGTGATGTTATATGTACATGGTACAAGACTTCAACTATTTACCATATTAACCCCAAACATTATGGATGGAGATTTTTGTCACAATTCAAAAATATGAGAGGGAGTTTCATAATTTTCCTTCAACATGATCTTAAGCCCCGTTATAGAACTTTAGAGCTTTTGTTCTTTTTTTGGTCGAAAAATGAAATGGGGATGCTAGAGCATTTGTTCTTCATCTAACTCAACCACTCCTAGGAGTAAGATTCAAATAAAACAACTCATTTTCTATAATATAAGGAACATTTAGAGCCCTTGCATCAAGGTGATTCAAGGGGTGATATTCTATCCCTTTTAGCTAGGGACGCAATGACATTTTTATAATTTCTCGGAAATTACAAAAGTGCATCTCTATCATGAAAAAGTGCATTGCTAAATACAAAAAGTGCATTAATAAGCCGAAAAAGTGCAAACAAAAATAAAACCAGCCGGGCATGCGCTCCATGTTAAGTTCATTGTAAAAATGCATCATTATGGCGGAAAATTGCATTGCTAATTACAAAACGTACATTACTAAACCAAAAAAGTGCATCATCCTAAGCGTCCAATTGACTCAATTCTGATTGAACTCAATCGCCCAAAATATTTGGGTTTAGTAATGCACTTTTTGGTATATCGTAATGCACTTTTTCATTATAACGATGCACTTTTGTAATTTCCGAGAAATTACGAAAATGCCACCGCGTCCCTAATTTCCGAGAATATCAACCTTGGATCAATGAGATCCAAGGGTTCTAAGAGCTCCTTATTTTATAGGATAAGGAGTTGTTTTATTTGAACCAAACTCCTTCTTTCTAGTCGTTTTTCCTCAAAATTAAGCCCTAATCTGAATTGTCCATTCCCCAATTAATAAAAGCCTGTTTTTTTATTTGCTACCAAAAATGGCCACCTTCATCTTCCTCATCTCACCTCGAGAGTCTTCTTCATTTGCGTAACAAAACCAGCATGGTGATGGTGTTTCCGGCAACGTCTTGGCTTTGAGTGGTGGAGAACGACGTTCAACGTCAAGGCGGAGAGGTCAGGTGGCATCTCGAATGACGACCGGACTAGGATGAGTGGTATCTGATCCGATCCTCGGTCTAAAAGAATTAAAAGTCGATCCCCGGTCCGCTCCAAAAAATTAAAAGTCGATCTGATGTATTTTACAAAAAGAAATACGTGTAGTTATATAATAATAACTATTTTTAAAAATTTATATTTAAATTTATATGATATACTGTATTTTTTTATAAAAATATAATATTTTTATAAATAATATATGCTTTTTAAGTTAAAATAATATTAAAAAAAAGAATATTCCGGTCCAAAACCGGACAGGGCCGGACCGAGTAATTCTGGTCCAATCCTTGGTCTAATTTTTTTTGGCGAAATCGGTCCGGTTCGGTTTTGGACCGATGTCCACTCCTAAAAGCTGAGTGTTGTTGTCTCTTTGTTATGTTCTCTAGATCTGTGTTCTTCTCTTTTGTCCTTGACTGATTGCTATGCATGTTTTAGAGTGTTTCGAGCACTTGCATATTTGCTTATTTATGGATGTCTTGGACTATTGTTTTGATATTCTTGTGGTTTGGGACATCTTGATCGAGTATATTGTTTGGGTTAACTTGCTTTAAATTTCAGCATGTTGCATGTTGTTTTTATGTTTGATGGGTTAAACTTCGAGAGGGTGCTTGGAGAAGAGTTTATGTTTAAGTTGCTTGCTTGTTTGATTTTTGTTTCTTACCATTAGTTGCAGGATTAGTCCTCGGTTGGGGAATCCAAATCGATATTTGAAGGGCCGATGATGGAGGATCCAAAAATGCCATATAGTTTTTTTTTTCTTTTGTTTTTTGTTTAAGTTTGGAAATAAGAAGGAAATTGTTGTGATATTTCCAAACTTAAGGGTTGTATTTGTTTTATTTTGGTCTTTGTGGGCCAAATATTATAATTGTTGAGTTTTGTGGGGGGCTTTTATATTTGTGTTTGGTCTTGAGGTCGTTGCTTAAAGTGAAGCTGTAAACAAGAGTTTTTGGTGGGCCATGTCACCCGAACCTCAACAAGAAGAGGGTTGGGCCTTGTTGGATCGTAACCGGTTAGCTAGAGCTTGGGAACTGGCTGTTAAGCTGTTCCCAAGGCAGCGGAAGGAATTATCGCAAGTATTAGAAAGACAGAATGAACGCAGTTCCTTATAGAGGAACCCCACTACAACCAACTAGTTGTATGGGTAAACCTCTACCTCCGCTTGGAGGATTTTGAATGACTTACTTATATTATTGATTTGTTCCTTAGTTACAAACAGCCAGATTCAAACTTCTCTGTTCCTACGAGTTCTACCTAACTCTAGCAACACTAATGAATCTTCTCAACTGAGTTCCTAAGCGAACAACAATCACCAAATAAGTAACTCAAACCTTACACCGAATCGCAGTTCCCTTGCTCCTGGGAACTCGGCTTCACCGTCGTCAAGATCAGACACTCGCCGTCGGGGACTTCTCTTCTTCTTTCTCTTTCTCTGTTGTGGGTATTTGTGAGTTCTGGGAGAAGTGCTCAATTCGAGTACTATTCATTTGGCTTTATACTCGAGTGAACTTGGGCTTCAATCGCATCTTTCATTTGTGTCCGAAATGCCCTTTGCTTGATGCCCAAGTTGTACTTTCTTCACATGTGACTTCAATTTGAACTAGGTCAACTTCTTGAATTGATCGGACAGTTGGATCAATCGTGACAGTCTGCTCCTCAGACTGTGCCTTCATCATGTCCAAGACAGGATCCCGTGATATGCGCTGATCAGTCCTTGTCCTCACATGTGAGTTCCCATGTCGTGGGAACTGTCCTCTTCTGAGTTCCTTTGAGAGAAACTCTTCATCGTGTAAGCCTTTGTTCTCTGGTCATTCCTGGGAGTTCTCATTTCATGGGAACTTTTCTCTTCAGAGTTCCCTTGATGGGAACTCTTCATTGTATGCTCCTGTGATCTTTGGTCATTCGTGGAAGTTCTTTGCTCAACCTGTTTTCCTTAGAAATACTTGATCGAAGCACATTAGTTCCCTTATAGCGTTTGTCATTATCAAAACTCGGAGAACTGTATCGTTGTTCCGATGTTTAGAACCAGAGGTCCCAACATCGTTCCAACAATTTCCCCCTTTTTGATGATGACAAACCTATCACAAAAATCAGCAAGTATTTCAAAGCATGATATGCAAATGAGTTCTTACGCGTATTCCTAGGGAGCCACTTCTTGTGAATCACTGAGTTCGTACTTAGCTTTTTATGCAATTGTTCCCCCTTAGCTATAGCGTATTCTGTGATATCTTTTCAACTTAACTCATCTCGCATTTTTTGTCTTTCCCCCTTTTGACATCATCGAAAACAAGTAAACGCATAGATAAGGAAGGAAAAGAACACACAATCATACTAAAAACCATTCATTACTTAAGCAAAAAAATGTACATAGGAACACAAGAGAATATTTGTGGGAACATTGATGCTAGGAAAAAGAAGGAAAAGATCATGGGCTTGGTAGGAACAGGGCATCACAAAGCCGTGTCAAGACTTTTACAAGCTTTTCCTGGCCTTTAGCAATTTGTTCTTGGTCCCTTGCTATCTTTTCTTGTTCCCTGGCTATCTTGTCGAGAGTGTTCGCAATGTGCACCAACACTTGAGTGTTCCCATCCTGAGTGCCTTCACCAGATGGCAACCTTTCTTGTTCCTCCACGGGCTCAGAGTGCCGCATTTTGTGGACCACAGAGATGTCCAGTTCCCTACCTATGGTGACCTCTTCCTTGGATGTGTCGTAGAGGCCCTCTCTGAGCAAGAGTTTCTTGATGAGGCCAGCATAAGGGAGGGAGTGGGATTTGGAAGCCATACACTTCTCCATGTGCCCCAGAATTATGCGAGGAAGATTTATGGGCTTTTTGAGGAGGAAGTGGTAGAGGATGATGGCATCAGGGATGTTGATGACAAGGCGCTTCTCTTGGCGAGGGATCACCATGTTAATGATGAATTGATGAGACAACTTGGATATGAGGGATAGGTGATGAGTAGAGGTGCTAGTGGTGGGAACACGACCCTCGTAGATCGTGTTATAGATCACCTCGCTATTGAAGTCGCCCCAGCTCTTGGTGGGCAGTTCCTGGAGGCCCTGGACAGGGACCTGTAGTTGAAGGCGAATTGTGGATGTGGTGAAGATGAAGTCATCGCCTTCGAGGGAGAGAGTTCCCTTGGTGCCGTTGTCATGGACCACAAAATGGTTGTAGAATCGGCGCACCTGAGAGGGATCGACACTCACGGCCTCACTACACATGTGGTCTCATCCTTGGGCTTTGATCAAGTCCCATAGTTGCCCTAGCCCTTCATCGACGAGCTGTCTTTCAGAGAGGATGAGTGGGGGAAGGAGCTTGCGATTCTCAGAGATATGGACTTTCTTGGGCACAGTTCCTTTCCCTTTCTTCTTGGAGTTCCCCCTAGAGACCGTAGTCTTTCCTTTTTGCCGAGGGGGGTCAGCCGCTTCGATCATCAGTGGGCGAGTCCTTTCCTCTAGGACCTGTGCCGACACCACCATTTGGTGTTCAGGAGCAGGGATGCCGGCAAGCTCTTTGTAAGTGGGGGCCTCTTCTTCCTCTTCAGCGTCATCACTGGAGGTCCCTTCATCATTGGAGGAGGTCAGCCCTGTTTCCTCCTCGTCGTCTTCCTGACGACGACTGCTTGTCTCAGCACCGTCAGTTGGTGCTTGGTTCCCTTTTTCGGGGAGCTTGTCCCCTTGGTTCTCGGAAGGCCCTTTGAGTGCGCCTTCGAATTCTTCCTCGAGGGCCTTGAGTTGGGCTTCCTCGGCAGCAGTTCCCACAAAGATGGGTGGCAGTTCCTTGGCCTTTTTGCGAGCGATGATTCCAATGGGGAGATCATCCTCGTCAGAATCGAGGTCTATGGTTTTCTGGGCCGAAGGCGGTGGGGAAGGAAGTTGGGTTGTGGTGGGAGAAGAGGGAGGTAGAGGAGAATGTTGTGGGGTTGGGACCTTGGGAGTGGAAGGAGGAGGAGTAGGAGTGTGAGCCTTGGGACTTGAGGTCCCAGAGGCAGATTTTGAAGTGACGGGGGATGTGGGAATGGGTGAAGTGGGTGGGGGAACTCTGGGGGAGGAAGAGGATGGAGGAATCTTCGTTAGAGAAGATGGAGGAGGGTTAGTAGTTCCCTCAACCATGGGAACAGGGGAGGAAGAGATTATCATGGAGTCCCTGGGACCAGAGGTCTCAGAGATTGGTTGGGGACGAGGGCGAAAGAGCTTCTCGACCTCGGATGGGTGAACGACGGCATAGGCGTCGGGTTTGGACAGATTAAGGACCTCCTCCATGTTGAGGAGGGATTTCTTCTTTGGCATGGGAAGAGATGGGGGTGAAGAAGTGGAGATTTGTGAGTGTTTGCGTTTGGAGGAGTTGTGTTTGGATTTTGAGGAGTGGTGTTTGGATTTGGAGGGATCTTTGGAAGAGTGTTTGTGTTTGGATTGTTTGGGTTTTTCGTATTTGGAAGGGGGTTTGGATCCGAAACTGTCGACGATGCGAATCGCGGAGGAAGAGGGAGGTGGAAGAGTGGAGGTCGGCGGTGCTGGAGGTTGCGCCGCCGAAGGAGGAGGAAGAAAGGGACTTACATAATTGTAAAGTCCCTCGATGAGTACATCGCGAAGAGCTTCATCTTGCTCGTTCTCGATATCGTCCATTATAGAGAGGAAAAGGGCTTTAGGATGTTCTTGAATCCATGCCTTCATCTCGACATAAGAATGGGCTGGAGCCATTTGAGAAAGGTTTGGGAAAGAGAAGGTTTTTGGAAGTTTTCTCGAAAGAGGGAGGAGGCAAAGTTGCAGAGGAGGAGAATGATAGAGAAGGATGAGGAAGAAGGAACCCAAAAGTGGTAAAGTAGGGTTTTATGTGAGAGAGAGACGAGGGTAGAAAGGGAAGTTGGTATCCTCGATAACCGTTGGCCAATTAAATCTGAGGGGCGTTTCAACTTCCTTAGCACGCCTCTGACACGCGTCGTTTTCTTTCCTGGGAAGTCCTTTTGATTTTTGAATACTTGGCTCAAAAAGCTTCAGAGTCTGACACAATTTCCCGTTTCCCTAGTGAAGTGTCATCTTTTCAAATCCAGTGTTCCCTTGCTTTTGCCTATCAATTCCCATGATCTTTGGAAAGGTCATATTGAGTGGAGAGGTTAAGGGAACTCACACTCAATTTTCTTTGTGAGGCTGAGGAACTCAAAAGAGAACCAGACAATTGCAACTCGATTTTGGGATAAAGAATTTGGCTCATGAGAAACGTTTGTCTGGCCCTTAGCTTAGGGTAGGTTTTATGATCAACCGTCATAGTGGCTTGTAGAGAAGGTTAAAGGGAACTCTGGTTGATCATTTTGGGCCAAAAGAGATAATGTCCCTCTATACATATCAAGCTCTAGACTAGTAATATGGCAAAATGAAAGCACTGAGTCCTACAATTCCCTATCATGCATTTCTAGTTAGACTAATCAAGCATTGAGGGAGAGACAAACAAGGACTCGTTTAGTTTAGAGTTATCATCCCTAGAAGCATTCGAAAACGCTGGTAGGGACGTCTGTCTAAAGCTTTGGTGAGAATGTCCGCAATTTGCTCTTCCGTTCTACAGTGTTGCATAGAGATGTTCCCATTTTCAACATTGTCACGTAGAAAATGATGCCTAATGTCTATGTGCTTAGTCCTAGAATGATGCACATGATTTTTGGAAATGTTAATGGCACTAGTATTGTCACAGAGTATAGGAACTGGGCCAAATAACATACCGTAATCCTGAAGTTGGGACTTGAGCCATAGTACTTGGGAACAGCATGATGCGGCAGCCACGTATTCTGCTTCAGCTGTGGAGAGTGCCACTGAATTTTGCTTCTTGGATCCCCATGAGACTAGGCATGACCCAAGGAACTGGGCCGTTCCTGATGTGCTCTTTCGATCAACTAGGTGCCCAGCAAAATCTGCATCTGTATAAGCAATGAGCTCAAGGGAACTGTTCCTTGGATACCAGAGGCACAAGTTGTCGTTCCCTTTGAGGTACCTGAAAATCCTCTTCACCTCTTTCAGGTGTGATTCTTTGGGGTTAGCTTGAAAACGTGCACATAAGAACACTGAGAACATGATGTCAGGCCTACTAGCAGTTAAGTATAGGAGAGAGCCAATCATACCTCTGAAGTTCCTTTGATCGACACTTACCCCTGTTTCATCGGCATTTAGCCTGGAGTTTGGTGAGATGGGAGTGTCGATGGGCCTTGAGTGGTCCATCCCATACTTGACTAGCATTTCTCTGATGTATTTTTGTTGATGAATCCTTGTTCCCTCTTTTGTCTGAGATATCTGGAGTCCTAGGAAGAACGTGAGTTCCCCTATGAGACTCATCTCAAACTCACTGCTCATGAGGTCCTTAAACTTCTCTACAAGAGTTTCGTTAGTTGCTCCAAAAACAATGTCATCAACATAAACTTGAACAATCAAGATATCCTTAGACTCTTTCTTAAGGAAAAGAGTTTTGTCTATGGAACCTCGAAGGTATCCATGAGACAGAAGGAACTGAGCAAACCCATCATACCATGCTCGAGGAGCTTGTTTGAGTCCGTAGAGGGCCCTCTCCAAGAAGTAGACGTGGTTTGGTAGCTTCTCATCTTCGAATCCTGGGGGTTGAGCTACGTATACTTCTTCTTTGAGGTGCCCATTTAGAAATGCCGTCTTCACATCCATCTGGTATAGCTTGAATCCTTTGTGGGCTGCATAGGCTATGAGAAGACGGATGGCCTCGATCCTTGCAACTGGTGCGAAGGTCTCGTCATAGTCGATTCCTTCTTCTTGTCTATAGCCTTGAGCAACCAAACGAGCCTTGTTCCTAGCTACGGCCCCAGTATCATCTAGCTTGTTCCGAAAGACCCATCGAGTTCCTATGATGTTCTTGTTTTTGGGCCTAGGAACTAGCTTCCACACCTTGTTCCTCTCAAATTGGTGTAGTTCTTCTTGCATAGCTTGGATCCAGTCTGGGTCCTTTAGAGCTTCTTTGATGCTTTTTGGTTCCACCATTGAAACAAAGGCATTAAAAGCATAAAAATTATTGAGAGAAGAGCGAGTTAGAACACCTTTTTCATATGGAGTGATGATGTTGTCGATGGGGTGATCTTTCTTTTGGTGGTAGTTTCTTGTTAGAATGTGTGAGACCTCAACCTGTTCCCTTGACTCTTCTCCATCTGTGTCTTGAGTCTCCTCTTCCTCAGGAGAACAGTTATGTTCAGCTTCTTCGCTGGGACTTTCGTCAGGATTCTCTTCGGAGTTCCCTCGTTGTTCCCCTTGAACACTAGATTCTGGTGCATT
Organism: Fallopia convolvulus; assembly: GCA_964016875.1. NCBI lineage: Eukaryota > Viridiplantae > Streptophyta > Magnoliopsida > Caryophyllales > Polygonaceae > Fallopia > Fallopia convolvulus. Next base: position 40,183,392 of record OZ024723.1, on the reverse strand, counting down.
TTCATTTTGGGGAACAAGAGAGTTGGAGGCATCTTGTGGTTCTTCTATTGAAGAGGGAACTTCAAAGGAGCTTTGATCTGTGGAGTTTTGATCTCCTTCGTTGTTCCCTGATTGTGGGGCATTGTTCCCACTTGGATAGTCTTCATCTTTCTTTCTTGGTTCATCCTCGTCGTCGTCTTCTTCTTGTCTGACCAGCTTGAACAGAGTTCCCTTTCCTTGGGCCTCTGTTCCCATTTTTACAGATTTTTCGTCGAAGATGACGTGGATGATTTCCTCTATCTTCTTAGTCCTTTTGTTATAGACCCTGTATGCCTTGCTATGGGAAGAGTATCCCAGGAATATCCCTTCATCGCTTCTAGGCTCAAATTTGCCGAGGTTGTCCTTCCCATTGTTGTGAACGAAACATTTGCATCCGAAGGTCCTTAGATGAGAGATATTGGGCTTTCTTCCTTTGATGAGCTCATAGGATGTCTTCTTGATCAAGGGTCTGATCATGGCTCGATTCAAGATGTAGGTAGCTGTGGAGATAGCTTCAGCCCAAAAGTACTCTGGAACTCCACTTTCAAACAACATAGTTCTAGCCATGTCTTCCAAGGTCCTGTTCTTCCTTTCGACAACTCCGTTTTGCTGAGGAGTGCGAGGGGCCAAGAAGTTGTGAGAGATCCCATGTTCATCACAGTATCTTAGGAACTGTGAGTTTTTGAACTCGGTTCCATGATCAGATCTGAGAGCCTTGAGTTTGAGTCCCATGCTGACCTCCATTCTTGTGATTAGGACTTCGAATTCTTTGAAGGTATCTGATTTTGATCTCAAGAATAGCACCCATGTGAATCATGAAAAATCATCGATTAAAACATACATGTACCTCTTTCCTCCATAGCTTTCGGTGTGCATGGGACCGCAAAGATCCATATGAATTAGCTCTAAGGGCCTGGTCGTGCTCACCATCCTTTTGGGCTTGAAGGAGTTCCTTGTTTGCTTTCCTCGAACATAGGCTTCACACATCTTGACTCCTTCAAGGTTAATTCGTGGGAGACCGACGACGAGATCCTGGAGGTAGAGCTTCAAGATTTGGTTCATGCCTGCGTGTCCTAGCCTTCGATGCCAGAGTTCCGTTTCGTCATGGGAACTTGCAAGGCACAGTTTCCTTGGTGGTTCAAACTCTGTGTCAACCACGTACACGTTGTTGGTCCTTCTTCCTCTTAGAATGATCTTGTTGGTCTTTTTGTTGATGACTAGGCATTCATTTGAGTCAAATGTGACTATGTTGTTCCCTTGGTCACATATCTGGGACACACTCAACAGATTGTACCCCAGATCCTTTACCAGATTGACGTTGCTGATTTTGATTGACTTGTTGAGTAGTACTTCCCCTGTTCCTATGATTTCTCCCTTGTTCTTGTTTCCGAAGGACACATGACCTCCTTCGGCCTTCGTGTGGAGTGAGGTGAGGTTTTCTTTATTTCCGGTCATATGATTTGAACATCCACTGTCGATGACCCATGTGGTGTTCCCCCTCACTGCCACCTGCAAGAAAAGTTAGTTTTTGATGACCCAGGCAAGATGACTCTTGCCTGGTTCCTTACAAGGAAAGATATTCTCGAACAACATGTAATCAACAATATTAACGTCACAAGGATCCCTAGAGTTAAGGGCAGAGTTCCTATGTGTGTTTCTACGGGTGGGAACTCTAGCAGGGTTGGATCTGTGATTTTGCCTTTTCTAGTATTCGTTGTTCTTTTGAGTTTGGGCCCTAGCTTTGGGACAGCTTTCCTTGTAGTGCCCATGAGCACCACAATTCCAGCAGGTCTTGTAGTATTCTCCTAGGTAGTACTTAGGATGCGGTCTCTGTATCTTGTTCCTATCCATAGTTTCTTTGTTAACCACTCTAGACCCGTTCCCTTTGGCTATCTGGACATATAGCTTGTGTCCAGTGTTCCCAGTGTAGTATTCTACTTCTCCATTCACTCCACTTTCCAGAACACATATCTTTTCTTCTAAGTGAGCATTTTTCCTTTTCTCGCACTGAAGTTCTAGGGCCCTACATTCATTAATCTCTTGTTCACTCAAGGGGGACTTCCCTTTATTAGGGCTCTTTGACTCATACCCTATGCCGTGTTTGGCTGACACAAATTTGGTCTGGGAACAAGAAACTTTAGGGCTTTCAACCTTTTCACTTAGTTTTTGCAGAAAGATATTCTTGTCACTTTCTAGGGTCCTAATCTCATCCTCTAACTTTACGATGTGGGACACATAAGATTGAACCTTGTCCAATAAGGGCACACAGGTGGGACATGGCTCAAGACCGACTAACTCAGCATTAGTTTGTTCTGATTTTTCTAGGTTCCTTTGCAATTTAATGTTATCTTTGACCAGACTTGAGAGAATTTTAAGCAGTTTAGGTTTCTCATAATTTGACAAAGAAGAAAGAACGGATTCGGGGGTTACCTCACTGGGCTGTTCCCCAATGGTTTCTCCTAAGGCCATGGCGCACATGTCAGGTTGAGCCCATGATTCAGGCTCCTCGTCTTCATCGTCACTCCATGTGGCTATGTAGGCCTTTTTCCCTTTTCCTCGGTTGTCCGTTCCCTGAGGGCACTCCTTGGCAAAGTGTCCCTTCTTGTAACACTTTTAGCATGTCACATCCGAGAGGTCCTTTTTAGCAGATTTTCTTTGGGAACTCTGTCCTTTTCCTGAGTTCCCATAGTTCTTCTTGAACTTCCCTTTGTAGAAAGATCGAAGAGCCTTTGTTACAAGGACTAGCTCTTCGTCCTCATCTTCTTCAGATTCTTCATGTTGCTCTTGTACTGCCTTGATCACCTTTTCAAGCTTGAGAGCTATCCCCTGATGTGCTCGCTTTTGCTCCCTGTCGTCTATCTTTCTCTTCTCATATCCCACCAGTTTCCCAAAGACTTGGTGGAGCATAAGAGCTCTGTTTTCGGGATTCTCTTTGAACATCGTTCTTTCATTTGTCCATTCTCCAGTCAACCCATTGAAGAGTTGTTGAACCTTCATTTTGTCGGTGACTTCCTCTTTAGTGATCCCAAGGCCAGTCATCTTGGTGCAAAGTCCCTCAAAACGGGATTGGTAGCTATCAACGGATTCTCCTATCTCCATTTGGAAGGTGAAGAACTCCCTCCTTGCGTTCATCTGAAGATCTTCTCGGAGGTCTGAGTTCCCAATGTGCATTTGTTGAATGGCTTTCCACACTTCCTTTGCCGTGTCTAGGTTTGCCACTCTGTCGCAGTCTTGCACCGACATGGCATTCTTGAGGTACTGAATGACTTTGAAGTTGGCCTCCATGCACTTGTACTCATTGGGTCCCCATTTTGAAAGGTCATTCTCAATCGCTGGATCAATTTTGAAGTTCCCTTTCTCTATGACGCACCAAGCTTGGTAGTTCTGGCTGCGCATCCAGATCTTCATGTCGCGTTGCCAGACTTCGAATCTACCAGTGATGAGCCTTGGTGGCTTGCTGTTATTGTGGCCGACTTGGGTGAGTTTGTGAGCAATGTTTGATACCTGCGATGCTAACACAAATCTAGAGCAGCCTTGCTCTGATACCAATTGTTGGATCGTAACCGGTTAGCTAGAGCTTGGGAACTGGCTGTTAAGCTGTTCCCAAGGCAGCGAAAGGAATTATCACAAGTATTAGAAAGACAGAATGAACGCAGTTCCTTATAGAGGAACCCCACTACAACCAACTAGTTGTATGGGTAAACCTCTACCTCCGCTTGGAGGATTTTGAATGACTTACTTATATTATTGATTTGTTCCTTAGTTACAAACAGCCAGATTCAAACTTCTCTGTTCCTACGAGTTCTACCTAACTCTAGCAACACTAATGAATCTTCTCAACTGAGTTCCTAAGCGAACAACAATCACCAAATAAGTAACTCAAACCTTACACCGAATCGCAGTTCCCTTGCTCCTGGGAACTCGGCTTCACCGTCGTCGAGATCAGACACTCGCCGCCGGGGACTTCTCTTCTTCTTTCTCTTTCTCTGTTGTGGGTATTTGTGAGTTCTGGGAGAAGTGCTCAATTCGAGTACTATTCATTTGGCTTTATACTCGAGTGAACTTGGGCTTCAATCGCATCTTTCATTTGTGTCCGAAATGCCCTTTGCTTGATGCCCAAGTTGTACTTTCTTCACATGTGACTTCAATTTGAACTAGGTCAACTTCTTGAATTGATCGGACCGTTGGATCAATCGTGACAGTCTGCTCCTCAGACTGTGCCTTCATCATGTCCAAGACAGGATCCCGTGATATGCGCTGATCAGTCCTTGTCCTCACATGTGAGTTCCCATGTCGTGGGAACTGTCCTCTTCTGAGTTCCTTTGAGAGAAACTCTTCATCGTGTAAGCCTTTGTTCTCTGGTCATTCCTGGGAGTTCTCATTTCATGGGAACTTTTCTCTTCAGAGTTCCCTTGATGGGAACTCTTCATTATGTGCTCCTGTGATCTTTGGTCATTCGTGGAAGTTCTTTGCTCAACCTGTGTTCCTTAGAAATACTTGATCGAAGCACATTAGTTCCCTTATAGCGTTTGTCATTATCAAAACTCGGAGAACTGTATCGTTGTTCCGATGTTTACCAACATCGTTCCAACAGGCCTTAAAGTCCATTTAGCTCATATAAGCAAGTAGCTACCAAATTCACAAAACAAGAGCTTATAAGCTCGTTTCAGCAACTAATCGATGAGATTGAGAGTAATAATCATAACAACTTGTCCCTAGGATTTTTAGCCTCGAGTCTTCTCCAAGAGAGGGAGATCGAAAGGAGGAAATATCATAGAGCACGAGGAAGAATATTGGAGGTGTTGGAGCTGGTGACTTGGTGTAGAATATTGTTTATATGTTAAGTGCTGTAATATGGCGCCTAGCTAAGTGCGTGTTATGTTCGCATCTAGTTAGTTCCTTTTATTCTTTTAATAGTTAGTATAAAACAGAGTTTGTTAGATGCTTTGCAAGTAAGATGTCTCCCGATTGTAAAACCTGATTTCCAAGTATGGAGAATAGAATGTCTCTGATTTTGAGCTGAATCTCACAAGAGTGAGAGAGTGATTGAGAGATTTCTGTTCGATCAACAAGATCGATCCTACAGTTTACATGGTATCAGAGCGACGACTGAGTGTTGATCGATTCAAGTCATCTTGTTGAATCTTGAAGCGTGAGACAAGGAACACGATGAAACTTGAAGAACTGAGAAAATGGAGAACCAAAATCAAGCAGGAGATCCGTATTCTCTCAACAATTCAGATCATCCGGGGATGGCGTTGACGCAGGTGCACTTTGATGGCAAGAATTTCTTGTCGTGGGAGCGTCAAATCAGGAGATCCCTCGGTGCGAAGATGATGCTAGGGTTTGTTGATGGAACGTTACCAGTACCGGCAAGGAATGATGTCAATTATGCTCGCTGGTTCAGATGTGACAACATGGTGATGAGTTGGATACTAGCGTCCATGACTCTAGATATGTCGAATGCGTTTGTCTTTGCCAAATCAGCGAGAGAACTCATGAATGAGATCACTGAGAGGTACAAGCAAACTAATGGTCCATTGATTTTTCGTTTAAGGCAAGAATTATCTCGAATTGTGCAGGGTGAATTATCTGTTACAGATTATTATAATAAACTGAAGTCTTGTTGGGATGAATTAGATATGTTGCGTTGCTTGCCTAATTGTGAATGTGGTAGACTAGATCAATGTCGTTGTGATATATTAGGCAAGATACAATAGATTATGAATGAAGATAGGGTGATAGATTTCTTGATGGGACTGAATGGAGAGTTTGATTCGGTTAAGAGTCACATACTATCTCAAGATCCAATCCCTAATCTGAGCAGAGCATATTATGTAGTGATGCAAGTGGAAATTCAGAAAACACCATTGCATAAGCATACTGAGCATGCAAGATTTCATGTTAATTAGTCTATAGAAGGCGATGGATCATGTTTTATGACTGGGAAGTATGGTTATCAAGGGAAGGGAGGTCAAAAGGAATATGGTCAGAAAGATTATAAGAAGAGTAAGAGTGATGAGAAGAAGAACTGGTTTTGCACACATTGTAAGACATATGGTCACACAGCTGAATTTTGTTTTGAGATTATAGGGTATCCTGACTGGTTTAAAGGAAAAAGGAACAGGAAGACTATTCGTACAGTTGCACAGGTAGGTACAGAAAAGGAAGAAACTGGACAGGAGACGCCATTTGAGATGGAAGGGATGGCAAATCAGGAAATGATACAGGCCTTTTGCAAAGAGATGATGAAAGCTTTCAAAGGAAAAATGGAAATGAATACTGGAACAGTCAAGAAAGGAATAGCAGGAACCAATTATTCAGGTATATGTTCTTCAAATCTTGTTGAGTTTGATAAAAATAAGAGTGAATGGATAGTGGATACAGGTGCTACTGATCATATGACACCTCACAGAGATTTGTTATTTGATTTAGAAGATTTAACATGTCCTATATATATATATCAGATTGCCAAATGAAAGTATGAAGACTTTACTCAAGAAGGGGAGAGTTCGAATTAATGGCATGTTAATCTTAGAAGAAGTATTGCTAGTACTAGATTTTAAGTACAATCTGTTATCTGTGAGTAAGGTGATTGAAAAAGGAAATATTGTGGCCTTATTCTATGCTCGAATGTGTATTTTGCAGGACCATTCGAGTAAAGAAACTTTGGCTATTGCACAAGAAGTAGGAGGATTATACAAATTGAAGACAAAGAATGTGATGCAGCATGAGAGTAATGAAAATAAAATGCTAAGGAAAGCATGTAATTCTAGTAGCAAGTTGGATAGTTTAAGGCTATTACATTGTAGAATGGGACATATGTCTTTGTCTAAGCTTTGTCATATTTCTGATTGTAATGGGATGTCAGAACAATTGCTTTGTGATGTGTGTTCCATGTCAAAACTGCATAGACTGCCTTTTATCAAGAGTAATAGCAAAGCACTTCATTGTTTTGATCTTATTCATGTTGATCTTTGGGGACATTATAAGGTACCAACTATGCAAGGGGGAAAATATTTCTTGACTATTGTTGATGATGCTAGTAGAGCTACTTGGATTTTTATTCTGATTGATAAGACTCAGGTTCATGACACTTTGAAGGAGTATATTCAGATGGTGAAGACACAGTTTGAAAGGGTACCTAAGTAGATCAGGACCGATAATGGTAGTGAATTTGTCAATGAAAGGTGTAGAGCTTTGTTTTCTGAGTTAGGAATTCTTCATCAATGGTCAATGGTATACACACCACAACAAAATGGTCGTGTTGAAAGGAAGCATCGACATTTGTTGGATACTGCAAGGGCTTTGATGGTGCAGTCTGGTTTTCCAAAGAAATTGTGGGGTGAGTGTGTAATGGTTGCTACTTACTTGATAAATAAGATGCCAATGAAAGTATTGGAATGGAAGTCTCCATATGAAGTATTGACAGGTAAGTTTCCTAGTTATAATAATTTGAGAACTATAGGTTGCTTGTGCTATGCTATAGATATGAGAAGAGGCAGGGATAAGTTTGATACTCGAGGGAGACGTTGTGTTCTACTTGGGTATTCAGCTAATCAAAAAGGGTACAGATTGTTGGATTAATGAATCAGGAAGTGTTCACAAGTAGAGATGTTAAATTTGTAGAGAATGTTTTTCCTTACAAAGGAGATAAGGCTGAAATTAGTGCTAAGTCACCTGTTCAGCCTATGGTTAATATTTGTGATGATAATGATGAGACTGTATCATGGTGATGATATGGTGTTGCAAGAATATCCAGTTGTTGATGATGGTGTAGTTCAGGATCATGATGATGTTGTATTACAACATCCACCAGACATTGATGTTGTTGAAAATGTTCCACTTCGAAGATCCTCAAGGATCAGAAGTGCACCACCATGGGAAACAGATTATGTGGCACATTCTGCTTGTACAAGCTATGATATGGCAGATGACATGGCTTTCATGACCAAAGTTTTGTCAATACCAGAACCAGGTAGCTTTCATCAAGCATAGAAAGATGAAAGGTTAAAAGCTATGAAGTTGGAATTAGATGCTTTAGAAAGGAATGGTACTTGGGTTTTGACTGATTTACCTCAATGAAGTAAAGCTATTGCTTCAAAATGGGTATATAAGGTGAAGTATAAGGCTGATGGAAGTTTGGATAGGTATAAGGCCAGATTGGTTGTAAAGGGCTATAATCAGAAATTAGGAAAGGATTATAAGCATACCTTCAGTCCGGTTGCAAAGTTGCCAACAGTAAGGGTGTTCATAGCTATTGCTATTGCTAGAAAGTGGCCTTTATACCAACTAGACAATAACAATGCGTTTTTGCATGGTTACCTTGATGAAGATATTTTTATGACACCACCAGAAGGCTATGAAAAGGCTCAAGATGGACATGTATGTAAAATGCAACGATCTCTGTATGGCCTTAAGCAGGCTGCTAGGCAATGGAATTTAGAATTAACAAGTTTTTTAGTCAAAATGGGATATGTGCAATCTCATCATGACTATTCTTTATTTGTCAAGATTGATCATGGACAAATAACTGTTTTACTAGTGTATGTTGACGATATTTTGATCATTGGATCAAATGAAGCTGAAATTCAAATGGTAAAAGCTACTTTGGATAAGCAATTTACCATTAAGGATTTAGGGTTGGCCAGATATTTTTTGGGAGTGGATATTCTCAGGACAGATGAAGGAACTTATCTTTGTCAAAGGAAATACATATCTGATATACTTAGTAATAGTGGCATCTCTGATGCAAAGCCTGTCGCATTCCCTTATCCCACTGGTGTCAAATTAAGTGCTTATGAGGGTGATCTTCTTCAGGATCCAGAACAGTATAGGAGGATGATTGGGAGGCAACATTTGAGCCTGATATTGCATATACTACTCAACATTTGAGTCAGTTTGTATCTTCTCCAAGGGGACCACATCTTGCTGCTACTAAATATCTCCTAAGATATATAAAAGGTACCAGTTCTCTTGGGTTATTCTATCCTGTGCAAGACAATTTTAAGGTGATTGGGTTTTCGGATGCTGATGGGGGTGCTTGTTTAACAACCAGGCGATCTCTTACTAGTTTTTGTGTATTTTTGGGTCATTCTCTTATAAGTTGGAAAACTAAGAAGTAGGTTACTGTGTCTAGGTCTTCCGCGGAGGCTGAGTATCGTAGCATGGCTGCCACTAGTGCTGAATTGGTATGGCATGACTATTTGCTTTGTAGAATATTGGTTATATGTTAAGTGCTGTAATAAGGAGCCTAGCTAAGTGCGTGTTATGTACGCGTCTAGTTAGTTCCTTTTAGTAGTTAGTATAAAACAAAGTTTGTTCGATTCTTTGTAAGTAAGATGTCTCCCGATTGTAAAACCTGATTTCCAAGTATGGAGAATAGAATGTCTCTGATTTTGAGCTGAATCTCACAAGAGTGAGGGAGTGATTGAGAGATTTCTGTTCGATCAACAAGATCGATCCTACAGTTTACACTTGGGGGCAGAGGTCGTAGGGGTCGACGATGTCGTGGTGAAGAGTGATTCACCATGACGCCATAGCCAAGCTTAGAGGGAATTCCTTGCTTCTTTAAGTCTTTTATAGAGTCTTGTTTGTACAATTATATAATTTTCTTTTGTTCTATAGTAGTTGATGGCATGTTCGGGCCTCTCTTGAGACCAACCTTGTGTTCCTTTGTTATATTTTCGATACTCTAACCTAATAACTCAACCTCGATCTAATTCGCGCTTAAAACGGGAATAACACCAATAGACAACCTTCTTGACATAAACAAGAGCAATCAGTCTAGGAAATACCAAGGAAAGATCTGATTATCAACAATTCAAGGGAAAATCTTCCTACAATCAACAATCTAAGTAGACAAAAATTTGACCTAATAACTCAACTTCAACCTAATTCGTGCTTAAAATCGGAATAACACAAAGAGACAACCTTCTCGGTATAAAGAAGAGCAATCAATCTAGGAAAATACCAAGGAAAGCTCTCCCTATCAATCAATCTAGGAAAATACCAAGGAAAGATCTCCCTATCAACAATTCAAGGGAAAATGCTCCTATAATCAACAATTAGTCTAAATAGACAAAATTTACTATCAAAATGGTTCTATAGAGAGTGGTTGAAAAAAAACTCCCAAGACAGGGAAAACACTCAATCGGTGAAAACTCCCAACTCATCTTCTTTAATGAATCTCTAATCTGTTCAACCTAATCCAAGATTCCTTTTAACGAGTAGGAGTTGATTCGAGTTGAGTTCGAGTTATGTAACTTGTGTCTGGTCGAGGTTGTGGTTGAGTTGCTACTCCTGAAGATCCCTCGATCATCTAGGTGTGGTAACGTCACAATGGTGTTTTGTGCACTCCTTGGATGGAGAATACCCGTTTTTCCTGTGTATTGGTGGTACTACTTATGTAATGCTTAGCTCTCTTTGCCGTTGCTTTTTTGGCTTTTGTTCATTTGTTAGGATTCGCTCTTGTTTGTGAGGAAATTATATTTTTGTTCTCTTTTGCTGGTTTGTCTGGTTATCGATTGTTTAGGCCTGATAGATCAAATCGCTTTCCTTATTAAACAAAAAATGGATGGTACTTTTTTTTTTCTATGTAACAACTCCACAAAAACGAGGGATCATTAGTTGTTTGAATGCATCTTCTCTAACGAGGTCGTGCAATGAGTCTAAGGCACATATAATCTGAGATTAATTGCTTGTTTACCCTGAAAGGAAAACATAGTTTTCCGTACTCAGTTTGAAATTGCTTGCATTTGAGCCGTGGTCTACTACATTTGGATAATAAGATCGAGGCTTGAAATCATAATATAGCCTTGTACGGAATTAAGTACTAGCAAGATGGCATAGGATTCTGTAAACCAGAAAATGGGTAGTGAAATTTGGTATTGGTAGATCAATATATATACATATAGTACCTAGGGCTGCCTAAGATGTGTAACTTTCTTACTCTAATAAATAAATTATCGTTTCATAAAAACAAAAGAAGCTCGATATGGTGAAAACCTTTTATATATTTTGAACACAAACAAATGTATCATATCCACGATCCATCACAAATACCTACACAAGAAATGGGTATTTCAACTAGGGTCTCACAAATGGGTGATTGATTTTCTTATAAATTTTTTATAAGTAAATGGTAGTTTCTTTTTCTTTTCGTTTTTTTAAATAAAACAATTTCCATGGGGTTTCATCTCAAAAGTAAAGATTGGCGTCATGTTGTGGAGTATAATTGAATGATGGGTGGTACGTATCACGTATGAGATAGATGGAACAATTAATTACTTTAAACTCAATCAAGATTTAAGATGCATGGTAGCTTACGCTACAAAAGGCCCGGCCCGGCCCAGAACAGGGTTCTGTGCAAGTACGGTAGCAGCAGCTGCAACCTCATCATCATCTATATTCTGAATCATTTCATTTCATACCCCTCCTGTACGTATAGTGAGTGTATATTTCTCTCTAGCTTGTCTTATAATCCTCAAAATAAAATTAAAATATAATCCCTATACTTAATTGGATGTTCAGACAAATCTGATAAACACTAGCGAAAAAACAGCTATAAAACAAAGGTTGAGGGCTAGGTGGGGGAAGAGGGGTCATTTCACACCACTTTCTCCGCGCCTCCTTAGCCTCTGCACTTGGGCGGTTTTCTCTTCAATAGCTACGAGTATTAATTCATTCCTCTCAGCCTCAGCTCGCTTCTTTCTCTCTCCCTCATCTCTTCATTTTCTGCTCTTCTCCTATATCTCATTCTTCTTCTATTTAACTTCAATTTACATTTTTCAAGCTGTTTTCTCCCCAAGGTAAGTGGTTTAGAAGACATACATAATTTTTTAGCTAAGTAAGTAGTGTAAAAGGCCAAAACGTGTACGTGGGGGTCGAAGTTCGGAGCTGATCACTTGGGCGATCTAGAAGGCCGTGTTAGTTGTACGTGTGCGTCCGTCAAAAGCTTCAAACGCACTCTTCTTCGATCTCTCTACTTCTTAATCCATGGCCTATGCCTTTTTGTCAAACAAAGGAGCTTTTTTTATTATTATTATTATTGATTTTGTATTGCACTTCCAAGGTGGGAGGAAAACTATGGGTACTTTAAGCAAACTCTCCTCAAAGTTCATTTTTCACCCCAAAATTGAACTTGTAATTATGTTAATTCCTCTTATTTTTTGAGTTTAGAAAAAATATATATAGAAAGCTAAGTTGATGAAATCAAGTAGTAAATTGGTTGACCTTGATGGTATTCAAGCAAGATCTAGTTCCATTTGACACTTCTCTCTCCCAACCCTTCGAAACCAGTGCAATTCCTACACGAGATCCGAACCCTACTACTTTACAATACAATTAATTAATTAGTAGAATATATCGCAAATACTTACAGCTATTCTTTATTAATTTTAATTTAATTTGGGCATATGCTATATACTGATGCTATATATGTATGCATGTTTTTAAATTTTCTTCAGACAGGTAAGTAATCAGATCAATCTTTGGAACAAGTATATATATCAGCTGAAAGCCAGAAAAAGGAGGTTTCATCAGCAGAAGGAGAGAAAGCAAATCCACTCTCAATCCTCCTTTTGGAAGCCAGAACCCTGCAACTTCAACTCTTCAACTGCACCAAATCAATCCTCTTTTGCTTTATTAATTCAAGGGTGAGCTAGCCTTCATAAATCTTATACTATTATATACATTTATTTTATATATGGATTTTTCTTATTAGTTATTGTCTGTATAAATTAATGTGTTAATCTTAACCAGCCTACTTATTTTCCTGAATTATTATTTCTCATTAACCGGCCAGATATATAGCCCTCCCCCATCTGTAATTTAGATTTTTATAGAAAAAGATAAAAGTTGTGCAAGAAAACAAAAAACCCTTTTGATCAGTCCTCAACCCAGGAGATCTACAAAATATATAGTTGCAGACTCAGTTTTTCATTCAACTACCCTATCAAACTAGTCTTCAAAAAAAAAAAAAAAATTGGTAAATGAATAGGTAGCCTTCTGAGTTTTCTGATCTATTACCTCTAGCTTTTTATTTTTCTTGAAAGTATAGTATATAGTTCTCTGTCTTTGGGTAATTTTTTTATTCCCACATAAAATTTCCCTTAATTTGCCAGATCTCTAAGCCAAAGGGGGGATCGAAGAGAACGGGGAGGAGGTACTTAAATAATTTTTAATTATAAATACCTGAATTTGAGGAGTATGATGACTTAGGGTGTGTTTGACCGTATTTCTATTGGCATGCTTTTCCTTTTATTTAAAAAAATTAATTAATTAAATTTAAACTTTTTACATTTTGTCGTTGTAATTTACCGCCCAATTTGATCTACTTGATGATGGATGTGACACAAGAATCTTCCCTAACCAAAAATTCACCCCCATGATGCCATGAATATATCATGGTATTTACTTTATAACTGTACAATTAATCCGCCCAACCATCCTATATCTCTCTCTTCACATTTATACTCACACTGTCCACCATTATATCATTTCCCTAACAAATTATCAAAACTCAAAACCCTCTCTAGTCTAAATTCCCTTTCTCCTCAGACAGACACCCATCGATCAAATCAAATCAAATCATGTCATCCTCATCATCAGCAACCTCATCGCCGTGCGCGGCCTGCAAGTTCCTCCGTCGAAAGTGCCAGCCGGAGTGCGTGTTCGCGCCCTACTTCCCGCCGGACCAGCCCCAGAAGTTCGCGAACGTGCACAAGGTGTTCGGCGCCAGCAACGTGACGAAGCTCCTGAACGAGCTCCTCCCCCACCAGCGGGAGGACGCCGTCAACAGCCTGGCCTACGAGGCCAACATGCGCCTCCGCGACCCCGTCTACGGCTGCGTCGGCGTCATCTCCCTCCTCCAGCACCAGCTCCGCCAGCTCCAGATCGACCTCACCTGCGCCAAGTCCGAGCTCTCCAAGTACCAGAGCCTCTCCTCCGCCTTCTCCGCCGGCGCCTTCCACCCCCAGAATCTCGGCATCAACTTCCTCGCCGGCGCCAACGGGAGGACCGACACCGCCCACCATTTCCACCACCAGCTCTTCCCCGGCGGCGGCGGAGGCCACCAGAGCCAGTTGGGCTTGATCAGGAGCTTCGATGCGGCCGCCCCCGACGGAGGCCTGCTCGCCATGAATCTGACCGCCGCGGCCGCCGGGATTGGAGGGATCGGCGGCCAGATTCAGCAACCCACAGCGGCCGCCGCCGGGGATGATCGGTGGAGTGCTGTTGACCACTCCTCTTAATTAGGGTTTCGGTTTTTTTTTCCTTAATTTTTTTCTTTTTTGAGTTTGTTTTGATTTTGGTAATGGAAAATGGAACGGAATCGCTACTTCGTCGTGGTGGCGAGCACTAGAACGAATTAGGTAAGTTAAACGATTTTATATATTTTTTGTTCCTTATTTGGACTGATTAATATAGTTTCTATAATATTGTAAGTATTATTGTCTTCTTTTAAGAGATCCGAATTTGGGGCTATAATTAAGGGATGTTAATTTTGGAAATCTAGGTGTAGCTTATATATTTAAAAAAAAAACTGTTGAATCAGTCATGAATCATCATGTGTGAGAATTGAGATATATATGCTTGATTGATTACCAATTAGCCAGAATTGATTTCCCACAGTATATTTGAAATTTTGACATTATAAAGGGCATATGCAAATGGACGCTAGCATTTATGTACTGACATTTTACGTACACAAATAGGTAATTAAAACCATGTTACATACAACTTTGTGAAATTAAATGAAACATATGTCGGCTATAGCTTATGTCGCATGAGATACACTTGCACCATGCACTAAACCTAAATTAGGGATTTCGAGAATATTCGGTTTAAAAAGAAAAACAGTAAACGTGGGATGCCGGTAATTAAAGTCTTTATTGCGTGTTTATATGTATTGATGATATAGTAATTGAATTTATGAGGATGGTGGCTTATATTTGCAGGTTTATACACTAAAGTAGTTAAGTCGGAAGAGAAATATACGTTGGAGTCTTTTTTGGTTGAAATTTTTTATTTTGTTTTGTAATTTGTACTAATGTAATACTCGTTTTTTGGGTTTTTTTTAAAAATAATGCCTATAAGGCCTCATTTGTTTTTATACCCCGAATCAGGTGAGAATGATATATTGGGTTGGAATAGGAATCATCCATACCCTAATTTTGGAATGGATATGAAATCTAGTGTATTTTATGGGTATGAAAATCACTCATTTCTATCCTTTAACTAAAATAAAAATTGGTATGCGTTTTTCTCATTCCTAACCCATTCCTTATACTAGGGATATAGAAACAAATATGGCCTAAGAATAGAAATGGAGACTTTATATGGTAATGAGGTCTTATCTCATTGAATTATTATCTATTATCAATTTGATGAAAATCACACAGTCAGCTATTGAACCAATTGATATATGAAAGTCAATCAAGTGATCATTTATATAGATTATTGAAAGTTGTGCTTTATTGTGCATCCAAATGCTGAATACTTGAATTAAAATCTAGCACCGTACCATATATAATTAGCACAATATTTTTGGGTAAGAAGCACAAAAAAGTCTGATATTCTCAGCATGCAACAAAGGTAAACAGTAGTTTTCTAAGAGTATAGCTATTGTCATAATTATTATGTTAAAAAAAACCCTTGATTGAGATGGGAGAAATTGCCAGCTAGTTATATATTGTACCAAGCGTAATTCAATTGCTATTTGACTGGTTGATATAAATGTTCTGGTCCATTAAGTCTCATCTGCTAAAAATCTGAAATGGCAGGGATTAATTAGGGCATGCAGTGGAATGTTCAAAATTAATTACATTCAAATCAATTTCTCCGACCCAGAGATTTCTTCTGACCGGGATTTCCTTGCCTTGCTTAATTAATTGTTAGCAGTAGCTACCTATTAATTTGCAGCAATCCTTTGACTACACATTCATTCACAATTAACCTACTTAGACATTTTCATCAAGATAAAACAAACAAACAAACCCTAGCTGCTTTGCATATTCTTTCACTTGTAATTTTCTTTTCTTTTTTTTCCTTATGGTTTTCCAAGGGCACTGTCCATGGGAGTTAAAACAGAGTCGTCATGGTACTTAAGAGACTATTTTAAGCCCTAAGGTTCTATTTGCTTGACTAGATGTCGGAAAGATTGCAAATTTCTTCTAGCTTGTTTGTAGAGTAGAGAGAAAGATTGGAAGGAATGCAAATTATATATACATGAAAAGACAAGAATACATTATTAATCATGATGGGTTTCCAAATTCGGTTGTCAATCAACCACAGACATATATATCATCAATTGGAGTTGACATTCTATGATGGTGATGATATGGAAAACATCTGAAACATATACACATGCATGCAAAGCATAAAAAACAGGTCAAGACAAACAAAGTTAATGAAATATATGTATATATATGCACACACATATGTAGGGTTTCTAACTTAGTATATAAATGAAATGAATGTAAAATTAGCTGGATTTAGAATGAAGTGCAATGGACAAAAAGAACAAAAATTAGGCAGGACATGCAATATATTCCAAGGGACAAATAAGAAGAAAATCGAAGAAGACATCTTAAATTTATTACTACACCTTTTCTTCTATCTTCTGGCCGTGTTAATTCAGAATACAGAGACTACTGATGAATGGTCATCAAAATGTGAGGTGGGTGGTGACTGGTGAGCTATAAATTAATTTTCAAAGTTTTTGATTTTATAAAACTTACCGTTCAAAACAAACTTTTTTTTTATTTTTATGAAAAAAAATGTGCAATATTTTTTGCTGGATTTGTTGAGGCTGCAGACCGTTGCAGAGAGAGGTCCAAGGCATTCGAAAATGAGTCTCAAGAGAAAGAAACTTTTAAAGAGGCTAGGGCTTTCAAATTCCGAAGCTGAAACTAAAAGGTTCAGATTTTACACGAAAAAAGGAAATATTTCTGAGAGAAATATGGAAATAAAAGAAGGCAGAGAGAGGGTTTGAACTCTGAAACACAAGCACATGGACGCATCTGCATCCGGTGGATCAAGTCAAGAAAGGCGTAGTTGAAAATAGTTGACTTATTTTCGCAAGAAAAGAGTGTACGTAGTTTTGCGAAAATGAAAACTGAAAGAAGAAAAGAGAAAAAAGAAAAAAAAAGAGAGGAAAAGATGAGGGTATTGAATGATTTGTAATGATGACGTACGTACTAGATGTAATGATGGCTTTGCATTGGTATTAAATGCCATTTGCCAGGCCTTTTTTTCTCTTATTTTCAGTAACATACTCAGCTATATATGAACCAAGATATATCTTGGCTATATTATCTTCTATTTGTTCAATCGCTATTTATGAGATGAACTTGTTATTAATGATATAAATTGGAGGCAAAAGATAATTATTTCAATTGATGTACACATGTATTTAAGGAATTTACAAAGGAGAATTAGAAAAACCCTAATATTTGCAAGGTAAGTATTGATAAGTTACTCTTAACCTATGCCCTAAGGGCATAGGATAGAAAAATCGTTATAAATAACAAATATTCTCACAATATATGTTAGGATAATATTATGATAATAAAATATTAATTTATGAGATTCTATCCTAATACGTCCATGCAATTAAGCTGATGGGCATGGACGAAACAGAAGCTTGGACCGAAGAGCCTAAAAACGAGCAGTGCCAAAAGCCTTGGCCGGTAAAGATGTCGGCTAACCGATCAAACGACCGAATGTGCCAAACAATAATTGCCGTCTTGAACCATTTCCCGAACAAAATGAAAGTCAAGCTTAATATGCTTAGACCGCTAATGGAAGACAGGATTCTTTGTCAAGAACGTAGCACTTAGATTGTCACATAAGAGAATAGGCAGCCTAATGTTGGGAACAGGCATCTCGGTGAGAAGTTTTTGAAGCCATATTAGCTCTGTGGCAGCAAAGGCAATGGCTCGATACTCAGCTTCTGTACTGGAACGAGCAACAACATTTTGTTTCCTGGAAGACCAGCTAATAAGATTGCCACCAAAGAACACACAATAGCCATGTTGAGACCGACAATCATCAGGATCAGAATTCCACCCTGCGTTTGTAAAATTGACCAATCGAGTAGGACAAATGAGTAACCCATCGGTAATAGTGCCTTTAAGATACCGTAATATGCGTTTGACAACAGACCAATGAAACTAAGAGGGATTATGCATAAACTGACAAACGCGATTAACAACATAGGAAATTTCAGGACGAGTTATAGTAACATACTGAAGACCGTCAACAATGCTCCTGTAAACAAAGGCATCAGGCAGGGGGTCACCAGATCGGTTCAGGCGAGAAGATGGCTCGACTGGTGAAGAGATTTGCTTGGCCCCCTTCATTTTGCTACGTTCCAATAAGTCACAAATGTACTTCTTTTGCGAGAGAAGAAGACATTTGGAATCATGTGAACTTCTATGGCCAAAAAGTAATGTAAGTTGCCAAGATCCTTAAGAGAGAAAACAAAACCAAGAAAACTCACAAAGTCAGAGAAAAATTTGACATTGGACCCGATGATGATCAATTCGTCAACATAGAAAAGGACATAGACAACATCTCGGCCATGCCGTTTGATAAACAGAGAAGTGTCAAAACGGCAAGGAGAAAAGTTGTGTTGAAGGAGAGACGCTTGAAGCTTGTGAAATCATGCCCGAGGGGCTTGTTTGAGACCATACAAAACCTTCCTAAGGCGGCAAACATGAGTAGGAGAAGCAGCAAAAACAAACCCTAGAGGTTGGTCCATAAAGACAGTTTTCTGAAGATTGCCATTTAAGAAGACATTGTTGACATCGACTTGGCGAAGGGGCCAGCCATAAGTGACAGCTAAAATGAGAACCGAACGAATAGTTGTAGGTTTTACAACCGGGCTGAAAGTGTCAAAATAATCTACACCTTCAATTATTCCTGATGAAACCCTTTTGCAACTAAACGGGCTTTATACCTCTCAATCGATCCATCTGCCTATCTCTTAATTCTGCACACCCACTTACAACCGATAATGGTGCGACAATTTTCTAAACTTCATTGGTTTAAGTACATTGATCAATGCAGCTCCTTCTTTAATTTAGTTAAGCAGAGGAGAATTTACAACAAAATCTCAAGTTTAATTGAGAACGAAGTATAGATTGACTAGCCTGATCTGATCAAGGAGTGCATCCTCAACTACTTTCATAATCAACTTAGAATGAAAAGTCCAAGGGTTGAGTGCGACCCTCTTGTGTTTGTTGGAGGCCCGCTACTTAATAAACAACACAAAGATGAGCTGATCAGGCATTTCTCTAATGATGACATCAAGAAGGTTGCCTTTGATATTGCAGATACTAAAGCCTCGCACTGCACCATTCTGCAAATTTAGGGACCAGAATTTAGCGACCATGAATGATGGTCGCTAATTAGGGACCAATTGGTCTCTAAATCCAACTTAAAAAATAAAAAAAGATTTAGCAACCACATATTCCGTGATCGCTAAAAATTCGCAGGGGATTTTGGCGTCAGAAATTGGCGACCGCTTGGTTGCAAATGTTAATTTGGCGAGCACTTGGTCATTAGACTTTGCTCATGAGTTTGTGACCACTTGGTCGCTACAGTCTGTGACCAAGTGGTCTCTAAATACTGGCGCCAAAACAAGCAGTTTTGGCGGGCTTTATGCCGCATATGTAGCAACCACTTGGTCGCTAAATACAATGGACGGAAAACTTGCCGCCAATTTGCCGCCCATAAGGTCGCTACTAATTTCCTATATAAACTCTGCACATCCTCATACTTTGGTACAAAAAAAAATCACAAAACAAGGAGGTATTTGCGCGTCTTAGTTGCTGGATGGGAGGAATTCCGTCATATTTTGGCCATAGCTCAATTACAAGTATGACGGAATTCCGTCATATTTTTTTCATTTAATACAGTAAATGTTATACATATGTATGCCAAATAGAATCTATATGGTCACTAAATCCCTATAGAACAACAGTCGAGATGTATTTACAAGTGTAAAATATTAGTTTTTAATTAGCGACCACATGGTCGCTAATTAGAGACCGCATGGTTGCTACCCTTGATTTGTTGACCATATGGTCACTAGTCGAAGACAAATTTTTTTGTGTTTACATTGCATAATTAGACTTTTGTTTGTAATTGACTACCATATGGTTTTTATGTAGCAACCATATGGTCGCTAATTCCATTATAGCGATCATGTGGTTGCTATTAGGTCGCGGATTACAACCTAGAAATTATTTACAAGATTATATTCGTTTACATGAAGAAATTGCGTGAATGGATGTATTTGCGTATAATAGATGGTTTTTTGAACGACCAGTTTATTGCTGGTGTTGTTTAATTTGTTAAGTTCCGCAAATCTATGCTGAGATATAACCCGCAAGAATTAAGGTGTCCGTGTCGGAAATGCAAGAATAAGAAACTGATTTTAGTAGATCATGTGCATTATCATCTTGTTAATGAGGGTTTTGTTCCTCACTATTACCAGTGGGTTTCGCAATGGAAGACAGATGAAATGTTTTCGGCATTGTTGGCTGAGTCTAGACAACATGAAGGTTGTAGAAGTATTGATCTGATGCCAACAATATTTGGGTATGATAATCGAATGGAGCAGATGGTCTATGATGATTTTAATTCCTGACCTCATTACACTAATGATCCCATCCAGAATGAGGAGATAAGGTTGAGGGAGAGTAGGATTATCATGAAGCGGCCAATCCCAATGCACAACGTACGACATTTGTTAGTCACGAATAGGCAGTTGTGGCCTGGATGTGATGTCACCTAGTTGGAGGCGGCGACTGAGCTACATAGCCTCAAGTCAAAGTTAAGGTTGATAGAGCACGGATACAACATAATTTCAAATTTCTACAGACGCGTATCTCAACATGAGACAACATTACTAGCCACGTTTTATGACACAAAAAAACTGGTTGAGGGTCTCGGTCTTCCATACAAAGCCATAGATTGTTTTCCAAACACTTGTATGATATACTAGGGTGCAGATGCTGAGGCTTGCAAGATATGTGAATATCCTAGATGGAGGCAAGACAAGATGAAGCTCATTCCTT
Source organism: Fallopia convolvulus (assembly GCA_964016875.1). Lineage (NCBI taxonomy): Eukaryota > Viridiplantae > Streptophyta > Magnoliopsida > Caryophyllales > Polygonaceae > Fallopia > Fallopia convolvulus. Next base: position 40,162,288 of record OZ024723.1, on the reverse strand, counting down.
ATTCTCGTATGTTTTACTTGCCAATAACTTAACAGTTGCAGAGGTTATATGCATCGGTTGTGATTGTCGAGCACAAGAGATGGCATGCAAAGTACATATAAGATGGAGTGATGCGACATCCGTCAATTGCAGAGGCATGGAGGCATTTCAATACAGTGTGGCCAGATTTTGAAGCAGAATCGCGAAATGTGAGACTAGGTTCGTGCACGGACGGTTTCAATTTGTTTGGGGTCGTTTCGGCAGCATAATTCATCATGGATTATGATTATGACATCCTACAACCTTCTGCCATCAATCTGTATGTGAGTCGAGGTTATGTTTTTGACGGTTATTATGCTTGGACCAAAGAGCCCGAAGCAAAAGTTGGATGTCTACTTGCAACCGTTGATAACCGAACTCAAGAGTGGCTTCATGGGTTGTACACATATGATGCGTGGAGGAATCAAAATTTTGTCATGTGTACAGCTGTACAATAGACTATTATCGCCTTCCCAACATATTCGATGTTGTCAAGTATGTTCTAGCTAGTGTTGTATGTTTCAAAAATGGTTAATTATAATCATGCATATTTATTCTTATTAAATTTATTGCTTTGACCCAACATATGTTTGTGTATGATGGAGCATTTTTGGGAAATACACTTGTCCATATTACAGGGAAGACAAAATTGTGTTTTATCTAACCAATGGACGCAAAATGTGTTGGTTCGATTGTCACAGGAGGTTTAAAAAAGAAGATCATCGCTTCTGAAACAACTGTACCGATTTTAAGAAGGGTAAAAAGGTCAGGAGCGGTCCCCCGGTACACCGTGAAGGATACGAGATATTAGACCACATTGATAGTATGGGTTTGTTAAAGATAACTGAAGTGGGAGCCGATGCGCACAATGCTGTAGTAAGTAGAGCTTCAGGTTAGAAGAAGAAAAACATTTTCTGGGTCCTACCTTACTGGGCAAGTCTGCAGGTAAGACACAATCTTCGGGTAAGGCGCACATATTTTTGATCATTAGCGACCACATGGTCCCTAATTAGCGACGAAGTGATTTCAAATGTTTTTTGTTTGAGTAATTCCATCAAATATAATACGTTCTGTAGTGTTTTTTTCTTTTCTTATATTCTTATATTTTTAATGAAACAATACGTACTCTGATACATGGACTATTGGGCAGTGGGTGGGTGGTCCACTACCGTTATCCTTTTTGGGTGCATTCGTTTGCAATTTGTCGGGTGATTCTGGTGGGTTGGGTCATTCGTCAAATGATTAAAAAATATTGTGTGATATAACCTATAATTTGCGCTTTATGTATTCTTACACATGAAATATAAAAAAATTCTTGTTTATATCGGAGATAGATTAAGGGGCTCCACCCCCTTGTTCCCTAGTTTTGTAGTTCAGAATGAAGACGAAGCGTTGTTTGGAGAAGAAGGAAGATCAGTGCCGGCCAACGGCATGTGCAAGCGGTACTTTAGCACAGGGCCTTTCACGAGACTAGGGCCTCCACTTTTATTTGTTTTTATTTACACTAATCACCCTAAATCTATTATTTTTCACAAAATCATCCTTTATTTTAATAAATAGTAAGTTAAATAATAATACAAACAAAGTATTTAACAAAAAGTCATCTAAGTTATTAAATAGACAGTTTAGATTGCTTAAGAGCTTCAAAATTAATATAATATACATTTTTGTTAATTCTTACAATATGGATGACTATGGAATAATTATTAAAATCTCGTTGTTTTTTACAAATATAACAAGTTATACTTAGCGAGTGATTGTATACAGATTTATAAACTTAATAGGTAGATGTTAAAAACTCATATATTCTAGCTCATATTTTTATGACTATGCATGCTATATTAAATATACTATGTTGTGAATGTCCATTCAAATTAAGTTTTATATTAATAACATTAATATAATTTATCGGATATAAAAAATAGACAAAACATTTCCAAAAAATATTTAGTATCGAATTATTATATATAGATTTAGTACAGGGCCTCTAAAATTCATTGGACGGCCGTGAGGAAGATTGATCGGTGAAATCAGAAAGGAGAGAATGATTAGTGCAATCCTTGATCGAATACGTGCACTAACAAGATGGAACATACCAGTATATTATGATTTAAAAATTTGTAGTCTTTATATTTAAGATATACTATTAGTTATATGCATTTTGGATGTATCATGTATGGGGTTGGGTAATGTGGAAGGAACCTCTATCACTACCTGTCCATCATCGATCACCTTAGTTTGTGCGGGGTTTTACCTATTTTTTTCAAAGACGGAATCCGTCGGACACTCCGATCAAATGCAAGTTAAAGAACAATCAAAGCTAATGATGAACTGTCAAGAGCTTCCTAAGGTTGATAATCTCGCAATGACTTACCTTTGTGTTTGCCACTTTTATTTAGACACGCCGAAGTCACACTATTCATATATATATGTGCAGAACTATATATTATCATATTCACATGGGTACAACTTCAATTAATGTTGGAAATCTGTATTCTTTTTCTCCCCCATATAATTGAAAAAAGCAAAACCAGTTTGCATATTATTCAAATTTCGGACCTAGCTATAATATGTGCTTAAATAGTTTGTACTCCCCACCTTGCTATACATGAAATAATTTTAGCTGAATTAGAGGATGATGATACAGACTTTTATGCATCAGTCTTAATGGTAAGATCTCGTTCTAGAGTTGTTTCAAAAAAGTATCTTCAACTCATAGAAAAATAAAATAAAAATAGAAATAGGTAGGTAGCTAATGGTAGCAATTTAAGCATGCAGGCTATATATAGATAATAGAAGGGCTCTATTCAGTGCTTAATTAAAAGGCCATTAAATAGTGAGAGTAGAGTCGTAACAAGACAACACTTGGGGTATGGAGAATTAAATGAAGCTTTATTAGGAGTTGCAATTCAGGAAACTTTTTGTTAAGTTGTCAATTGATAACACTCTGATTGTGAGGAGGGAGGGAGGGAGGATCAATCACTTTGAGTGATCCCACAAGTCAACCCAGCAGCTTATATCATTATCATTTTTTATTTTCCAAGTCAAAAGACCCTTTAAAATTAATGAATGGCAAAGATAGAAGAGCAAGAGAACAGTCACACATTGGTTTCATTATACATAACATTGAACACACATGCATTTTAACAATCAAATAGCTCAAGCTAGCACCTGAAATTATTATCATGTTTGGAAATAATAATTAAACATGTCACAATCACAATATATACTATGAATTAAAGTCATATAGATTAGATTAGATTAGATTATTAATAGATTAATGGTAATAAAAGGAAAAAGGAGAAGCCCGGTTGAGGTGCACGGAATAACCGGTGGGGATGACATGAAGTGAAAGGAACGGTTTAAATTGCAGCAGAAGCAGAAGCACGCGTCTCAGGCAGGCCATTCAGTTTTGCATTTATTTCGGGGAGTAGTACGTACTACTTACTGGAGTACTACTGATCCCAGTTGAATTGTTCACAAAATCCCTTCTTTAATTCTACCACACACAAACACACACCAAACAATACTACTACTCCGTAGATGAAAAGGCATGGAGAAGCATCCCATGCAAATCCAAGCATTAAATAGGACAGTGCCAAGACTCTGCCTGCTTCCTCTCTTTCCTTGTTTAATTGTGTATCCATCCATCTTCTGATCGAGTAAGTAAGCAAAGGGAGAAACAGAAATGACATCTCAAGACTATTCCTTCTTTCTCTTTCTAATAAGAATATATCTTATCATATCAGATCAAATCAGGTCTACAATAATACTATCATATCACACCTTCCTATGAAAATCCAACTGGTAGAAAGGAACCCCTCACATTTTGACATGCCTTTTGTCCCCTGCCCCCTGCCTTCCTCTAATTACAACACACACCCATATTCTTTCTTTACTCTTATTAAATGGGGGCTGGAGAGCCATGTCAGTGTTTTTCAAATATATACTGTAAATGCTAGTACTAATAAATCTATTACAAATATAATTCAACTTGTAAAATCTTTATGCACATAGAAAAAGTGTCCAACATACATGAAAAATCACTCTTCAAGAAGAGTGAGTTCTATGAATATCTGATGCCCAAAAGATATCAGCTTCGTAAAGTGTGACTCTTCAATAGGGGTACTCAATGGGTCAACCTGACCTGACTTGCAGGTCATGGGTTGACCCGTAAATTTTTTTTTTTGATTGTCCCGTGACCCAACTTGCGGATTGCGGGTTTTGCAGGTCGGTTCGTGGGTTGGCCCCTTTGACATACACAAAGGCAATTCCAAATGTCTCATAAGTAGGGGTGCTCAACGGGTTGACTCGACCCGCGACCCGCAAGTAATATAATAATTTTTTTTACTCATTAATGAAATAATATAAAAATTATTTTAAAAAAGTTACGGGCCAGCCCGTAACCCGACGGATTTAACCTCCCAAGACTAGCAACCAGAACATTTAAAAAAGTGACCCCAACCCGACTCGTTATTAGAAACCAAATAAACGGTTCGACCCGCGAACCATCCTGCAAAACCCGAAACCCCGGGTCAGGTTGCGGGACAATATATTTACGGGTCAACCTCGACCCGCAAGTCAGGTCGGGTTGACCCATTGAGCACCCTTAATAAAGAGTCACGTTTCACAAAGTGTGATATCTTTATCGAACAAGTATCTATAAAAATCACTCTTCATGAAATGTGATTTTCCATATGCACCGGACACTTTTTCTGTGTGCACAAGGAATTGCCAAAAAAAAATATCAAACAAATATGATGATCTATTTGTAGTTGGTATAGACTCAAAAAGAATTGGAAGGGAGGTCAAAATCTTTGGGGAGGCAATCGGTGAAAAGTGATTTTAGTGTCTTGAAAAACGTAAAAGTTAGAGAGAGTTGCATGGATTTCAAGAGTATTAAAAGTAGTTTTTGGGTATAAAGGATTTTTGGGTAGAAAGTAAAACAAGGCCTTAGGGTGTGGGCTTCTTGTATTGCCTTATTCTTCAATATTTGAGTGTTGTTGGGTTGGTTAAGGTTGTGGTGTGTCTGAAAAAAAAATTGTTTATTTTTTTCAAAGCGGTTGCTCATAAAAATAAAGTTTCATTAATTTTTGTTAGTTTTTTTTGTTTATTTCTAGTGGGATGGAGTTTTATATTGTAAAATGGGAAGTAAAAAGCAATTGGCGATTTTATAAATAAATGAAAATTTATAACCTTTATAAAAATAAAACGCACCAAAAAGCTCATCTTCCATCTATTAGTCCTATAGTTATATTATTTACATATTTATTATGGCTTATTATTTAAGCTATCTTATTTCCTAAGATATGGCTCTATCTTGTAGAGTCGCGCTCGGGTGAAAGCTTATGCTACAGTAAAAAATGCGAGCAAATAACAGCCGTTAGATTAGATGAATGGACGGACTGGATTGATTATAAGGGGTTTGATTAAAAAAATAAGGAAAAGGGTTTGTTCATTAACAATGGCACGCGGGTAAATAGTCCGATTTTTTCATTCATAGACGAAGATACCCTTTGAATAAATAAACCCTAAAAATTAAAATCTACACGCACATCTTTTTCAGCAGCCTTCTCCCCCTCCTCCTTCTCTGTCTCTCCCCCTACTCCCACTCCCACCACTCCACCATGGATTTGAAGAAGAAATATTTCTACTTTCCCCCATTTTCTTTCCCTCATTTTCATTCATAGACGATATCGGTTCATCAAATCAATGAAATAGGATACAAACAAAGGTATGCATGAATTGGATTTCTCTAGGCTTTATTGTTTGGGGTTTAGTAAAAATTTGCTTGCAATCTACAATTCTTCTGGTTTATGATAGCAAGTTTGTTTAATTTTCTAGGTCAAAGTTCTAAATTGCAAAGAAACAACTCAACCGTATTTCCAAAATTTAGCCCTTTGTTGTTGTTAAGTAGAAGAAATATTCATTGATTTTCACCATATTGGCCAGTGAAAAGAAGATTTTTAGTTCATTGTTGAAGTTGTCTACTAATTCCTCTAAGGAGAAATCTCAATGTAAGTTTGTATACATCTCTTTATATTGGTGATAAATGAGAAATGTGCATTTGACACTTGAGAAATTATATATTTGGCAGCCTATTAGCTCAAATGGTAGAGGAATGTGCATGTGCACATAGATGTGGGTTCAAATCCCACATAGGCTAATTCTTGATACAATTATGTCTTTTTGTTTATATTGGTTATTCTTTTGGTTCATGACATTTTAAGGTAAGGTTCATAATATTTATTCTTATGGTTCATAAATTTTGTTTTATGCCTTTTTGTTTATAACACTTATTCTTTTGGTTCATGTTTTTGTAAGCTAGGTTCATAATAATTCTTATGGTTCATGACTTTTAATTCCTAGCAGTTTATCTTTTATTCCATGTCATTTGATAGCCTATTAGCTCAAATGGTAGAGTAATGTGCATGTGCACATAGATATGGGTTCAAATCCCACATAGGCTAACTCTTCGTACGATTTATGTATATTGGTTCATGGTAGTTCTTTTTTGCTTCATGTTTTTATATGCTTAGGTTCATGATAGTTTATCTTATAACTCATGTCTTTAAAGTCGTATCCTAGTTGTTATTTTGATTCACATCTTTTGGTTCATGATATTTTTTCATTTGGTTCATGTTTTTATAAACACAAGTTCATAATATATAATCTCACAGTCCAAAACTAATAGTTCATACAAGTGGGTCTATTGGTTTATGTTCTTACATGGTTGGGTTCATAAAAATTATCGATAAGGTTCATTAAATCTAATTCACAATACTTTTTTGGCCAGGCATTCATAGATGGTATTTTGTTAGTTCATGTCTTTATATAGTTAAGTTCATAACAATTTTCAATAAAGTTCATGAAATCTAATTCATAATACTTGTTATTTTTGTCACATAATCTAGTACATAAATCGTATTTTGTGAGTTCATGTCTTTATACGATTAGGTTCATAACAATTATCAATAAGGTTCATGGAATTTAATTCACAATACTTCGTATGTGTGTCATGTATTCTTGTTCATAAATGGTATACGTTCAAACTTGGTATGCTAGGTTTATAATTTATGAACAATTGGTAAACCAAAATGCTCTAAGCTCTAAGTTGATCATTTAGGCATTTTGTCGAACACATGGTGGGCAATTAGATGAGCATTGGACATTAGTCTTTGTTTTCAATCAAAAACTTGAGATTGAGTGCAAGACATACACAATCTTTACATGTTTGATGAATTCAACAAAAAATCAGTCCAAAGAACACAACAACGTGTAAATCGAAGTAGAAAACTCTCAAATTTGAAAACCCCCCAAATGTGAACTTGACACTGTACAAAATAGATCTATATCAAAATTCATGAAGAGAGAACACAAATTGGGGTCGGGATCAATAAAAAAAGCGAATCAAATTAGAAGAAGAAAGGGGCAACAATTCTAGAGAAGAATTCGATCGAAAAGGGTGAATGAAACTCTACGTTGAATGGGAAGAAGATGCCCCTGTAACTTGTATTCTAATTGAATGGATAGATGAAAAAAATACCCCTCCGTGTATAATATTACTTAAACGTGTGTGTTGATCGTGTCCGTAGATGTATCATGATCAAACGGTTGAAATTTGCTCGCATATTACACCCTAATAACAACCCTCATTTGATCGTGATTCCTATATTGTAACTATATAAACCCTTTTGATATCAATGAGAAGGCAGAATTAACTCTTCCAAAATTATCTTTGCAAATCTTACATGGTATCGGAGCGTTTTTCCTAGCGGCATTTCGATCCTCAATTTTTTCTCTCATGGCCGTCGATGTCTATAATTGGCCACCAACAATCACCACAAAATAAATAACTTCCGCTGCTTTAACAAAAAAAATCTCTGCCTTCGGGTGTCTTCGACGAAATCGAGATCGCCTCCGGGCGTCTCTAACAAAACCGAGATCACCTTCGGGCGTCTCATACAAAACCGAGATCGCCTTCGGGCGTCTCATACAAAACCGAGATCACCTTCCAGCGTCTCATACAAAATCGAGATCGCCTTCGGGCGTCTCATACAAAATCGGGATCGCCTTCGGGCATCTCATACAAAATCAGGATCGCCTTCGGGTGACTCATACAAAACCAAGATCAACCGTTACTTCGTCCTCAGTTCATGTCTCTGCTGCACAAGCTTGGCCTTGTCGATCGACCGTCCAGCTTGCAGGGGGATATTGAGATTATATGATATCTTTTATTATGTCTAGTATTTCTGTATTTAGGTCACAATATATTTCCTAACTAGTTAAAGTCCCGTGATATTCACGGGATAATTTTACTAAAAACTATACAATTTTGCGATATTAATTTAAAATACTAAATATATTTATATAATTTCATAGTAAATTATGCAATAGACAATTTTTTTATAGATTGTACTCCATATTTTAATTGAATATATTTATAAATTTTTTTTTATTATTTCTGGAGATCTTGTCCAAATTTAGATTGAAATTATTAACATATTCATTTTACTTTTTATTGAATATTTTTAAATAATATTTTCTTATTTTTTTTAGTAACTAATATGTATAAAATAGTTGGTTTTTTTATAAAGATAATAATAATTAGGATAGGTTACCTACAAAGCATAATATAATTTATTAAAATATTTTTTAAATTTAATTTATTAAAATTATATATTAGGGTTCTTATCTTTTACTCTATAATAATAAGAATGTTGTAAATATGAAAAATACAATATAAAGATTAGTATAGAAGAGAACATTGTCCTTGATTTAAGAGATAAAATATAGAGAAAATTATCTATGTATTATTTTGCAAAATTCAATCCATCTATAAAGTTGTTTTCCATACTAAATTTACATAACGGAGAAATAAAATATAAAGGAAATTGATGTATATGAAAATTTACAAAATTCAATGTATTAATCAACCTATCATCAATATTAAATTACAAAAAAGCATAGAGATAAAAAAAATTTAAATGTAAGGTGGGGCTAGATAAAAAAATATTCTATATTTACATAAATAAAATAAAAAGGAAATTAAGAAAAATGTAATGTAAATTTTTATCAAAATTCAATTTAAGCAAGTATTCATCAAGATTTGTAATTTTTTATTTTTTATTTATCAAAATTTGATTTAAGAAAAAATCTTTAATATAAATTCATAAAAAGATAAAGAAAATCTAATTTTATTAATTTAAATTAAAATTCGATTTTTTTTGACATTTAAAAATAATCTTAGTCATCAACATAAAATTATATCTTTTTCTCAAAATAAAAATATATCAACATAAAAAAATTTATTATTTAAAATTATATCATTATATAGATATAAATTTTATACTTGGAACTCAAGCCTTGTTAAAAGATAAAAAAAAATATATTAAGACCCTAAATCTTGTTAAGACATAAAAATATTAAATTAATATGGAAATATCATCTCATAGGAATTTATGTATATAAAAGTTATATAAATATGTTATCTATTGTAGTAAACTAATACATAATTCATAGATAGAAAATTATATACATAAAAATTATATAAACATGTTATCTATTTAGTATATATAGCAACAATACTATAAGTTGTTATAAAGTTTATTAAAATATAGTTTCACATTAATTTATTCAAAAATACCACATGGCGCAAATTTTACAACAGACTTGGGTTCTGCTTTATAATGTATTAGGGTAGATATTCTAGGCTATTATTCTATGATATTCTTGCCATATTATCTTATGTAATTCATGTATAAATACTCTCATTCTCTCATTAATAAAGTTATGCAATTTCATCATCATCTATCTATCTCTATTATGGTATCAGAGCCAAAGATCCCATCCAAACCGTAATAATTTTTTTTTTACGTCTGTTGAGCCGCCATCATGGTCGACGACGCTCAAACCTCTGCTGCTGCTGCAGCGGCCGCCGCCCAGCAAAACCAAATCGTCGCCCTTCAACAGGCGTTGCTTGCCGCCCAAGCCGCCACCCAAAACACACCTAAAATCGGATCTCCCTACTACCTTCACCCGTCGGACCACCCTGGTTTGACGATTTGCCCGATCGCTCTTAAAGGCGATAATTATCAAGAGTGGTCTATCGCAATGCGGAATGCTCTTCTTGCTAAACGAAAGCTCGGGTTCGTCGATGGTTCCATCACTAAACCGCCAGATGATTCTCCCGACGCAGATTATTGGCCATCGGTGAATTCAATGATCGTGGGATGGCTCGTGCAATCCATGGATCCGTCCCTCCGATCTTCAGTTACATACTTTGATACAGTTAAGAAACTATGGGATGATTTGCATCAACGTTTCTCCATTGGCAATGGGTCCCAAATTTTTCAACTTCGATCCGATATCGCAAATTGTCGCCAAAAGGGACTTTCTGTTGAAGCTTGTTACGGTAATCTTAAAAAGCTGTGGGAAGAGCTTTCCACTTATGTTCCCCTTGAATCCTGCACTTGCAATAATTGCTCGTGTGGACTGAACGCCAAGCTTACGAAAGCCCGGGATGATGAACGTGTCCACCAATTTCTTATGGGCCTAGATGATGCCGCCTTCGGCACCATTCGCTCTAATCTGATGTCTCAAGATCCGTTGCCAAAACTGAGTAGGATTTACTCTCTGGTTGTTCAAGACGAACGCTCACTAACAATAGTCAAGGATCGGGAGTCCAAGTCCGATGCTTTGGCGTTTGATGCTCGATCTCCAAATCCGCGCACTTCGTCTGGCAACACCTCTCAACAATTAACACCAGAACAGAAAAAATTATTGTATTGTACAAACTGCAAGGTGAATGGCCATGGTCTGTCCATCTGTTTTAAGATACATGGTTACCCGGACTGGTTTTTTGAGAAGCACGGTGCCGGACGAGGTTCGTCTTCTTCAACTCGGTGTCGTGGTCAGATTTCCACGCCTGATTCCAGCACTGATCGCGCCAATCCAGGCCGCGGGCGTGGTGCTGCTGGTGCTGCAAACGCAGATCAGCAGCCAGCTTCTACTACTCAAACTTCTTTCCAACCGACAAATAAAGATCGACAAGCGCCCGGGCCTAATCTCACCAATGAGCAGTGGGCCTCCGTGGTTAATCTTTTCTCGTCATTAAACAGCTCTCCTGGCTCTAGCAGCTTATCTGGTAAGTCATCTACCCCTTGGATTCTTGACACAGGAGCATCTTACCATATGACGGGTGATATCGGCCTATTACAAGATTTGTATTCTATTCCATCGGTGTCTATTATGTTGCCTAATGGTCAAATTTCAGCCGCTACACAAGCTGGTTCACTGATTTTCGGCACACTCAGAGTGCCTTATGTCTTATATATACCCGACCTTACTTGCAATCTCTTGTCGTTTGCTCAGCTTACGTCTGATCTACATTGTCTTGTTATTCTGACTAGTCGAATGTGCATATTACAGGACCTAAACTCGAAGACGGTGATTGGAGCGCGTGAACAGAGGGGCAGGGTCTACTGGCTTCAAGCGTTTCACTCGGTTGCTCATGTTCCGGTTGTTTCTGATTCTGCTGATTTATGGCATCGTCGTCTTGGACATCCAGCTGTTCCAGTTTTGAAGTTTTTACATATGCTTAATACTTCTACTTATGATTCGACTAGTCATCCTTGTGATATTTGTTTTAAAGCTAAACAGACCAAACATTCATTCCCTATCAGTTCCAATAAAGCAGAATTTATATTTGATTTATTACATTGTGATGTATGGGGCCCGTACAGTACTACTTCTACTTCTGGTGCATCTTATTTTCTCACCATTGTGGATGACTGCTCTCGTGCTGTTTGGGTTTATTTGATGAAATCTAAGAGCGAAACTGCTAAACTGCTTGTTGAGTTTTACGCTATGGTTTTGACACAGTTTTCTAAACACATCAAGTGTGTGCGTGCGGATAACGGGACGAAATTTCTCTCGTTCATTCCTTTCTTTGGGGCCAAAGGAATCCGATTTGAAAATTCTTGCACTTACACTCCTCAGCAAAATGGCCGTGTTGAGAGAAAACATCGCCATCTTCTTAATGTGGCTAGGGCTCTTCGCTTTCAAGCAAGTCTTCCACTTGAACTCTGGGGGGAATGCGTTCTTACAACATGGTATTTGATAAATCGCACACCGTCTCGCTTATTGCATGGAAAATCTCCATATGAAGTTCTTTATAATCAGCTTCCAAATTACAGTTATATTCGGGTTTTTGGGTGTTTGTGTTATGCCTCTCAAATACCCAAAGACCGGGATAAATTTGGTTCTCATAGTCGGAAATATGTTTTTTTTGGGCTATCCCAATAGTGTTCGTGGTTGGCGTTTATTAGATTTGGACACTCAACGTGTCTTTATTAGCAGAGATGTTGTTTTCTTTGAGGATTTCTTTCCTTATAGTGAGTCGCCCCCAGAAGTTGTCTCCTCTGATTTGGCCGAGCCATCTCCGGCTATCTATGATGATATAGAGACCGTGCCGTTACCTATTATGCCCATCGCGCCTCCTGTACAAGACATGGGGAGTCCTGTTGCTCTTGGCCCTCGTCATAGTACTCGTTTCAGGTGTCCTCCAGCTTGCCTCCAAGATTATATTTGCAGCACTACTCGCGCTATAGACCCCCCTCTCTCTCTACTTCAGCACCTGCCTCCAACTCATCGTCTTCAGGTACACCCTATCCCATAGCTGCTTATGTTTCTTGCTCTAATTTCTCTTCTTTTCATACTAGGTTTTTGGCTGCTGTTTCATCCATCCATAAACTAGTTCTTATTCTGATGCTGTTAAATACTCTGCCTGGAGAGATGCTATGGCTGCTGAAATATCGGCATTGGAACGTAATCAGACTTGGACCATTACCAAGCTTCCGCCTAACAAATCAGCCATTGGCTGTAAATGGGTGTACCGCATAAAATATCGTTCAGATGGTTCTGTTGAATGCCATAAGGCGCGTATTGTTGTGCTGGGAAATAGGCAAATTGAGGGACTTGATTTTCATGAGACTTTTGCTCCTATAGCAAAAATGGTAACTGTTAGAGTGTTTCTGTCTGTTGCTGCCATTAAAGGGTGGGAATTGGATTAGATGGATGTCCATAATGCATTTCTGCATGGTTATTTGGACGAGGAAGTCTACATGAAACTTCCTCCTAGTTTCTCTTCTGATCATTCCGGGATGGTTTGTCGCCTTCGTAAGTCTCTTTATGGACTCTGGCAAGCACCTTGCAATTGGTTCTTTAAACTCGTTGCAACACTCAGAGCTTTCGGTTTCAATCAGAGTCACGCCGATCATTCTCTATTCGTCTTTGCTCGTGGTTCTGTCAGTTTACATGTCCTTGTTTACGTTGATGATATGATAATTTCGGGTAATGACTCCACTGCTATCTCTCGTTTTAAGACTTATCTAAGTTCCTGTTTCCATATGAAGGACTTAGGCACTCTTAAATACTTTCTCGTTATTGAAGTTGCTCGCTCTTCAAAAGGAATTTTTCTTTCTCAGCGGAAATATACTCTGGAGATCCTTTCTGAGACCGGTTTACTAGCTGGAAAGCCATTTGACTTTCCAATGGAGCCTAATCATTCTCTTGCTACCTATGACAGCGCCCTTTTTATCAGCCTGAGCGTTATCGTCGTCTTGTTGGCAGGTTATTATATCTTACTATTACTCGCCCCGAGATCAGTTATGCTATTCACACTTTAGTTTAGTTTCTTCAGACTCCTAAGATGGATCATTGGCACGCCGCTCTTCGTGTCTTACGATATCTGAAGTGTCATCCGGGCCAAGGACTTCTTCTCTCTGCTAACAGTTCTTTACAGATCTCTGCCTTGCGATTCAGATTGGGCTGCGTGTCCTCTCTCTCGTCGATCTCTCACCGAATTTTTTGTTTGTCTTGGTGAGTCACCTGTTTCTTGGAAGACAAAGAAGCAACACACCGTTTCTCGCTCCTCTGCTGAAGCGGAGTATCGTTCTATGGCGTCAGCTTGTGCTGAACTTCTTTGGTTAAAATCTCTGCTTCGGTCCTTTGGTGTACGACATTCTGTTCCTATGCGCCTCTATTGTGACAGTCAAGCGGCTCTACACATTGCAGCTAATCCTGTTTTCCATGAGCGGACCAAGCATATAGAGATCGATTGTCATTTTGTTCGGGACCTGTTTCAGAATGGCACTATTCGTACTTTCCATATTCATACACATGATCAGTCAGCTGACATTTTCACCAAAGCTCTTGGTCGTCAACAATTCCAGTATCTTCTCTCCAAGTTGGGCATTCTTGATCTTCATGCTCCAACTTGAGGGGGAGTATTAGACCTATAGTTATATTATTTACATATTTATTATGGCTTATTATTTAAGCTATCAATGAGAAGGCAGAATTAACTCTTCCAAAATTATCTTTTCAAATCTTACACCATCTCATTATCTCATCTTATCAGCCAAGCTCCACCAATGGCCTATGATTACGAGCAACACTCTTCTTTATTCATGTCCACTCCGTCGTCATAGATAAGATCCAAAGTTCTCAACCAATAATTAATTGGTCTAGTGGGATGAGGTCCTAGGCTCCTTAAGCATTTGTTCAGGAGGTTCGAAGTTCAAATCTTCCTGGCGGCGTGTATGGAAAAAAGTGAATTGGGAGGTTGCCCCCAGCAATGGGCCTCTGTAGTACCCGATTCGGACGTAGATTGGCCCCGGCTAATCGAATCGAGCGAGAGATAAAAAAAAATATCCAAAGTTCTCAATTCGAAGCAGCACATGGTGCAGAAGTCGAAGAAGTATGTTATGGCTCTTGCAGGCATGGACCAACTCACTCACAAGTTTGGAGATGGTTGTCAGGGCTACAACAAGAGAATTATATTTTTCTAAATACTTTTAATAGAAGTGCTAATGAAAAAAAGACCATGGAGTAAACCTAGGCGAGGTTACTACAAAATCAATTCGACATACCTAACTAAACGATGACACAACTTCTTTTGGATCTATTATTAAGGATCATCTTATTAAGATTGTGAAATCACTCAAGAAAGATTGAAGAGAAAGTTGATTGAATTAGCTCGACACTTTGATTAGACAAGAAAGAGTACAATTTGTTCTAGAGAGGAAAAAACATTCCAGCTCTTCTGTTTTTAACAGTATCTCTCTCTTTCTCTCACACTCACATTTATTTCTCTCTTGTCGTGTTTATTACATGAAATAAATTTCTTTATATGAAAGTCTTATGCTAAGGATAAGCTAGCTATAATCATACTCCGATGTGGGAATGTCTAACACCTACACCCGCTCAAGTTGGAGGGTGTGGAGACGACCCTAACATGTCCAACTCAATCTGATGCTGAAATCCTTTCAAAGGCTTATTAAGCATGTTGGCTAACTAAGAATTAGATGGCGTGAACTTAAGGGAAATCAATCCATTATTGAGTTTGTCCCCAATAAAATGGCAGTCCAACTCGATATGCTTCATCCTTCATGATAAACTAGGTTCTTTGCAATATAAATTTCAGTCTGGTTGTCATAGTAAAGAGGTATGGGAACAATGGAAGGAACTTGTAGCTCATGTACAAGTCTAGAAAGACAACTTAACTCTGAAACCACCTTGCACATACTTCAATACTCTACTTCAATTGAATACAATGCTATTGTGTGTTGCTTGTTCGACTTCCAACATAAAGACTCGACCCTAAAATAACATAAAAGTCACTACTCACTAACAAACCTTCTCATGAATGGACATACTCCATAGTCCGAAACATAATAGGAACTAAGTCTAAAATTAGGCTTCTTAGAAAATAATAAACCCAATGAAGGAGAAGAACAAAGATATCTACGTGTGTGTAATAAATCCTAGTAATGAGAAACTCGGGGTGTCTTCATGATTTAAAAAGGCAATTTAACATGAAGGACCTTGGTCATGCACAAAGGATATTAGGTGTTAAGATAATCAGATCATGACGAAAAGGATCTTGAAAATGCTCTCCTTGATCAGGCATCAACTTCAAGTTTAACTCAAGAGGACTTTGCACCTTTTCAGTTTTTTTTTTTATAATTCCAGCTTCTTGTAACAACTCCATAGAAAACTTTCTTTGTGAAACAACCAAAACATCAATTGTATCAATCACCTCTATTCCTAGGAAAAGTTTTTCCTAGATCTTTAATGTTGAATTTATCAAGAATAAAAGCCTACAACTTCTCTATTTTAGCAACATCATTGCTAGTAATCAAAACATTATCTACATAAACTGCAACCACAGTGATGGTATTTACACCAATTTTAATAAACAAAGAGTAATCATTCTTGGAATATGTATATCCTTGTGAATTCAAAGCACTAGATAACTATACCACTGCCTAGAAGCTTATTTAAAACCATATAAACTTTTCTTGAGTATGCAAACTGGAATACCCTCAAAAGAACAAGATGGAGAATATCCCAAAGGTAATTTCATATAAACATCTTCATATAAATCCCCATGCAAAAACGCATCAATAACATCTTAATTGAAACATATCCCAACCTTTCTTAGCAGCCACAACAATCAAACAACAAATGTTGGTCATTTTCACCACTAGTAAAAAGTTTTCAGTGTAATTTAAACCAACTTTTTGAGTATTGCCTTGTATTACTATCCTAGCTTTGAATCCAACGGTCCCATCACCCGTACCCAGGCTAAAGCCATCGGACATGCCCCCACAT
The DNA here is from genome assembly GCA_964016875.1 of Fallopia convolvulus. Taxonomy (NCBI): domain Eukaryota; kingdom Viridiplantae; phylum Streptophyta; class Magnoliopsida; order Caryophyllales; family Polygonaceae; genus Fallopia; species Fallopia convolvulus. The sequence continues at coordinate 40,145,593 of OZ024723.1, read as the reverse complement.
CATTCATCATGCGAGCTAGCCTCAGATTCAATAAGCCTCTAGAGCCACACATGGCCATGTGCAACCTAGTCACAATGAGATTGAAGGAGCACTTGGACAACGGTGCAACGACCCCGGACCCCATGATCGAGTGACGCGGCACGACTAGCCTATGACGCACCTTGTCCATATATTTGGACAATTATCTTGCTTTCATATTATTATTTTTTTTATTGTATGACATTATATTTATTTCCATGTTTTGTTATTTGTTTTCTTGATGGGCGTAAGTGACCTGCATGTCCTTGCTAGTCCATTTAGGATTTTGAGGAGCCTCCCCTTTATAAGCTCCCTTAGACCTTTTTGTAATCACGTTTAGTTTATGCATTATTTGATTAGAGAGTGTTTCCTCTTCGTGCATCTAGGTGTCACCAAATTTCTCATCCCTTTACAAATCTGAATTCTCATCCATTCATTGCTAATCCATTGTTTGCATAGACTCAAACCAATTGAGTCATATCCCATCAAATCAACCAATTTGTAGTGCTTTATGAATTAGAGAAAATAACCTCACAAGACAATTGAAAACATAACTTTTGGATTGAAACAAGATTGTACATAAATTGTCCACCAATAACACATTCATCAAACATAATCTTGAAGAAATCTCTACATCTCCATAAAATTTAACCATGACCTTCTCACCATTTGGTAAAGAGACTATTCAATCATTTTTTAGAGTTCTCACATTTATCAACAAATTCTTATCATACGTGATGTGTTCACTAGCTCCCAAGTCGATATGAAATAAAATAAGCCATACCATCAAAATTAACTGTTGAAGATGTTGCACCATCCTTGCTCTTCATGGAATCAAGAAGTGAAACTAGTTGATTAACTTGCTCTTGAGACAGACCTGTCACACCATTGTTCGAAACAAAATTTCCATTCCCAAACTAACCACCAGACTGATTATCTTGATCCTCTTGAACACTATCATTAGCATTGGTCTTTATTCCATTGTATTCTTGAAGTTAGTTGGGAAGCCAATGATCCTATAACACTTGTCCTTGGTGTGACCCTGCCTCTTACAATGATCACAACCCAGAATACACTAAGACGGAGTGAATCACCTGTTATCATCCATTCTAAGCCTTCCTTGACCATTATTGACTGAATTTACACTTAAGAATTGCGTGGGAACCTGCATCTGCCTTTGCTTTTCCTCTATACAATTAGAGAATAAGCTTGACTCACTGTTGGCAAAGGAGTCATCATTAGAATGTTTCTCCTGACCGAAGTATAACCTTGATTCACGCCCAACAAAAACATCATAAGCCTTTCGTTTTGCTCACATTTAATCATTTCTTATTTTGCACAACAACTTCACATTGGGATATTCTGCAAGCTAGACAATTCATCCCATAATTTCCTAATTGTAGTATAATAAGCTGTAACACTCTTTACTTTCTGGCTTATTGAAGCCAATTCCTTTTGAACTTGAAAAAGCCTAGATCCATTGGCTTGCCCATACCTTTTCTAAAATTCACTTCAAATTTCTTTTTCCATAGGATAGAAGAGCACACTATCGACAATATCTTTTTGTAAAGCATTCAAAAGCCACGAGATCACCATATCATTGTTTCTATCCCATGTTTTTGCCTTTTTTTCATCATCAATTGGCCTTTCACATGATCCAAGTAACCTTATTTGTTTTTAGCTTAAATTGATATACATACTAATCTTTTCATGAATTAAAACCAGAAACTCCATCGAAAATTTGAGACACAATAATCGTACTTGGATTTTTCGAATTTTTGAGAAAAAACGAATTCCAATTGTCCATATGCGCTAACCTTTGAGCTCCAAAATGATCATGCACTTCTCCTTAACTGTTAGTGCACAAAAATTCTGCTTTGAATGCACTAATTGATTTCTCCTCTTCCTCTTCTGTTCCAACTGATTCTCTCAACCTGTAACCTGCAAAACAATGGACATAGGGAGTGGGGACCCCCTAATCCACCTCCAATGCCTAAGTCAAAAGAACAGTTATCAATTGAGCGTAACGGAATAAACAAGAAAGCTAGAGAATTCAACGAGTATGAATCTCCTTGAACATTCGAGCTAAGCGAATATTAGTCTGTTCAAACTCTCAATAGGTGTTAATGCATAAACTGAGCGAATATCAGTCTATTCAATGTATGCCTTTTCTACACGACGAAAACGTGTATTTATAATAAAAGAAGGAGAGCTAGGGGGAATGAAATTTCTATCATTGCCTTAAAGCCCAAGCAAGCAATATCTTATCCCCTTCTCCAAGTAAAATTCTATCTTTTTATTAAAGATAGAATCTTACATTAATTTGCATAACCACCATATTTAATTTAATAAGAAAATAGATAAAAGATAATAAATACGTATGGCGATGATAGAGAAAATAATAATATGGTAGACATTTTTTACCCGCTCACAATTGCCCCACCTACGTCTTTGTACACGTTTCCCACATGTACTAGGACGTAGGGTACAGAGGTGTCCTATTCAAAGTTGCCATGCGCGCAGATTAGTCGATTGAGTTCCCCTAACGTGCGTGCGAGTTTGTACATCCATGAGCGAATATCATGGGGTTCGTGCGTGTGTGTTCGTACATCAATGAGCGAATATCATGGGAATCCATGAGCGAATATCGTGGGCATCCATGAGCGCATTCATGGGTATCCTGTCCACTCTTAAGTATGTCATTTGTTGAGATTTAAGGTAGACTTATTAGGACAAGCAAAATAGAGAAGGGAGAATAGAACGTTGAAAAGGTTCCCAGCCGGGGATTTTGTTTTAGAAAACAAGAATACAAACACGAGGTGCTTGTCCTATCAGCTTTATTCTCAACCCAACATCGACGCGAGGAGCCCCCCTAAGGAATTCACTGTCGGCGATTCCGCGATTGCGGCCAGAAGAGGTCGCGGTTGCGATCGACAGTTTCGCGGTCGCGACAGAAATCCACGCTTGCGGTTTTGCTTCTAGGGGTGGAACTTTTTTAAATGGGAGATATCCCAAGTCCGAGGGACGAAATTCCCGTCAAAACTCTTCAACAATTAAACTTCAACCTTGCGCTGCGGCTTTCTTAACATGGTTCCTCTCAATTTGGGCCGAGCAATGCCATACACCGGTCACATATGCCTCCCAAGATTTGTCAAAGTACAAGGTCATTGACCCGACAAGTATGGAGTCTCACGGGTATTGTTACGTCCCGTTCGGCTACCCATTGGTAGGATGCGATTCATATAGCGGCAGCGCCTCGGTGAAAATGAGGTGGTTGGAAGGAGCACGACAATTCTTTTATTGGTTTTCTTGAGGCACTTTTCTCATGAAAGGCCAGCAATATTTTTGCGAACGAGCTCGGAGAGCCGAAATGCAATCTCCGGTGTACATTTCGTATATGCTTTCATGGATCTGATACAATGTAGGCTAAGCATTGCTCTGGGGTACGGATCTCAAAGTTTAGCACGGAAAAAGAATGATGATATAAAATCTTTTCCAGCGATAGCCAAAATTTATGAGCCCTTAAGAGAACTTCTCGTGCCCCGGCGATATCCGAGGGGTAACCGTTCTCATCCAAGTTGTGCATCAAGGGCGTTTGCCATTCGAGATCCTATGCAGTTTCGTTTCTTGTGATCATGGTCACAGTTGCAAGCACGTTGTTGCTAACAATTTTGATTTAGATGGTAATTGTTGGACATCCCGATACCTCGACGCGCATCGAGTTCTTAAGTGAGCTTTTGCATGAGTGGCTAACGTTGCCAATGCATCAATGGACTCATTTTGATCGCTTGATCATTGTCCAATTTTGAACAACTTGAAATCTTCTATTATATTTGAGCATTGTTGACATTTCGGTTTTATAATGCCCCATCACTCAGTCTTCGGATCCTTGACTCCAAATCGCGTCGTACGATGTAAGGTCAAGGATTTATCTTCAATTTGTAGCTCCCTAGGGTGAACCGCGGTCGCGGTTTCACAACCCGTGCCAGCGGACCCGTTATCTGACGCGAGTCTTCGCTTTTGGGGACTGTGCACGGCCGTAGCATATATGGCCGCGACCGCGGCTTAGCTGGTCGTGATCGCGGTCTTTGCTGGTCAAGGGATTTCCAAGGCTTCAGCATTTGTTTCGTAGTCGGCTTTCTATTTATTTGACCTTCTCATCAATGTTTACCAGCTCGAGACCGCGACGGTTATCGGCGAATCCGATAATGCTAATGGGTCGTCGATTGGTCCTTTCGATAGCTGATTCGTGATGAGACACTTTTCTTGGATCTTTTCAAAGAACGTTTTAGCCTAGAGATTTCTCCAAGGCTTGATATTAACAAGACTTCGTTCAATTATGCTTTGTTTTGAATCCGCTTGTTCTCTTTTAAAGCAGAAGCTAGAGTGCGTTGTAAGCACAATCCCGTCTTTATTCTTGGCGGTGGTTGATGCCCCACTATCTTGATTGCTTTCATGTACAACCGCATGCATCGCTGATTCCCAATGATGATCGATTTCATCAATTTGTGCAGCGCTATAACCATTGATTTCGTCGCTTGATCCGAACCTCGTTGGTTTGCACGAAAAGCAACCATGCTTTGAGGGTGAGGTCGGGTCACAAATTAGATCATCCTTGAGCAAGTTGTCTTGCTCGGGGCATGCTAGGGTTTGATCCTCCGAGCGAATATTGGAGTTTCGCTTGATTACCATGTGAGTCTTGATTATTTTCGGAGCGAAGATCGGTTTTTGACTTTTTGCCCTAGCGATTTTAGGGTTTGGTAAATTCTTCTTAGACTTCCCAATTTTTCTTAACCATGTTTTTCGCTGATCACCGAACGAGCGCGGTGCTATTTTAGGGTTAGGGTTCCTAGAAGAAATAAATTTTCAATTAGGAATAGGAGGAGTAATCCATATTCTTATTATATACTGATCTATTTTATCTCCCAAACTTCTCATGTGGAAAGAGTGTTTTAACACGCGTTCAGTTGACACTTGGACAACACAATGAATGATGTACATCTAAATCTCTTTATAACCAAAACCAACCCTGGGTTGGGGCTTCTTAATCGCTTTATAGTCTAAACAACCCATCACTACACCATTCTGCAGATTTAGCGACCATATTTTAGCGACCACGGCATATGGTCGCTAAATAGCGACCATATGGTCGCCAATGGTCGCAAATCTGGACGTCAAAATGGGGGAAAAAATTAAAACCAAATTCGCGACCACGTGGTCGCTAAAATGGGCGACCACGTGGTCGCTAGGCCTTTATAGTCGCAACAAGTACGCGAGCCAATTTCCCGCCAGCATGTAGCGACCATATGGTCTCGAACGTTCTAACGACCATATGGTTGCAAACTTTAGCGACCATATGGTCGTTGACTTGGTCAGATGTTTTGGCGCGGCAGATCTATTTTGGCGGCTAATATCCCGCGTTTTTGGCGACCACTTGGTTGCTAAAAACAGTAATTCGTAAAATTCCCGCCACTTTAGTATATCTTGCATTCTCATTCCGCTAAAAAAATGCATTCTCATTCCGCTTCAACACAACTTCACTCTCATTCCGCTCTCTTCCAAAATATTCACAAAAGAGAGAAAAAATCAACCACAACTGTGAATTGATTCTAGGAAGAAATTCCGTCAAATTTTACCGACATCCTCACTAAAGGTATGTATTTAAATCTTATTCCCAATTTATCATTCCGTCATTATATTGTTTTAGGGTAATATTGACGGTAGAAAGCTTTTGTTTATATATTTATAAGAGATTGTTACAGAATTTTACCGCAAATAGCAATTGGTTATGTTGTAAATGTCTGTTTCTACTGTTCTGAAGTTGGCGACCATATGGACGCTAAGTAGCGACCATATGGATGCTAAGTAGCGACCATATGGTCGCTAAATGCATATCAGCGACCATATGGTCGCTAATTTGCGTCCATATGGTCGCTAAATGCAGTTGAATCAATTTAATTGTGCTCTTATTTTGAAATGCAGGAAGGAAAAAATGTGTGAGTTGATGTATGTGCGTAATATAGATGGTTTTTTGAACAACGAGTTTTTAGCTGGCGTAGAGCAGTTTATGGAATTCTACAAATCTATGCCGTCCTATAACCCATATGAATTAAGGTGTTCGTGTCGGAGGTGCAAGAACAAGAAAATGAAATCTGTAGATGATGTGCATTATCACCTTGTTAAGGAAGGTTTTGTTCAGAACTATTACCATTGGGTTTCGCACGGGGAGACAGATGAAAGGTTCGCTGCATTGTTAGCCGAGTCTAGACAGCATGAAGGCTGTAGCAGTTCCGATCCAGCACCACCATTAAATGGTGGGAATGATAATCGAATGGAATAGATGGTGCATGATGTTTTTAATTATGGCCGAAGTGATTACACTGCTGAGGATCCCGTGCAGAATGCGGATATAAGGCATGAGCAAGGGGAGCAATATTATAATGAAGTGCCCAATCCCGATGCACAGTGTATGTACGATATGTTGTCGGCCGCAAATAGGCCTTTGTGGCCTGGATGTGATATGACGCAGTTGGAGGCTGCGACTGAGCTACTGAGCCTAAAGTCTAAGCTGAGGATGACGGAGCGCGGATATGACATGATCTCGGATTTTTGCGGACGCGTTTCTCATCCGGAGACGATATTACCAGCCACGTCTTATGACACGAAAAAACTGGTTGAGGGTCTCGGTCTTCCTTACGAGATGATTGATTGTTGTCCAAACTCTTGCATGATATTTTGGGGTGCAGATGCAGAATACGCGGCATGCAAGATATGTGACTATCCTAGATGGAAGCAAGTCAAGACAAAGCTCATTCCCTATTCTCGTATGTTTTACTTGCCAATAACTCCACGGTTGCAGAGGTTGTACGCATTTGTGGTGACTGCCGAGCACATGAGATGGCATGCAGAGCACTCACAAGATGGGGTGATGAGACATCCTTCAGATGCAGAGGCATGGAGGCACTTCAATGCTGTGTGGCCATATTTTGCATCAGAAACACGAAATGTAAGACTAGGCTTGTGCACGGACGGTTTCAATCCGTTCGTGGCGTCCGAGCGCCAGTACTGATGTTGGCCTGTGATTCTGACACCCTACAACCTTCCGTCGTCGATGTGTATGCGAGAAGAGGTTATGTTTTTGACGGTTATTGTACCTGGACCGAAGAGCCCGAAGCAGAAGTTGGATGTCTACTTGCAGCCGTTGGTAGCCGAGCTGAAGGATTTGTGGCTTAATGGGGTGTGCACATACGATTCTTGGAGGAAGCATAATTTTGTGTTGCGTGCAGCTGTAATATGGACTATTAGTGACTTCCCCGCATATTCGATGTTGTCTGGTATGTTGTTAATTTTACATATGCTAATCAATTTGGAAACTATTATATATAATAATAATGCATATATATGATTTGTGAAATTTAATTAATGTGTGATACAAAATATATGTTTGTGTAGGCTGGAGCACTTCTGGGAAATACGCGTGTCCTTATTGCATGGAGGACACCGATGCATTTTATCTAACACATAGACACAAAATGTGCTGGTTCGATTGTCACAGGAGGTTTACAGAACCTGATAATCGATTCCGAAACAACAAGACTGATTTCAAGAAAGGTAGACGGGAGCGTCGTGGTCCCCCGGTACTTCGTGATGGATACGAGATATTAGACCAGATAAACAATATGGGCTTGATGAAGATAACTGAAGTGGGAGCTGAGGAGCACAATGCCGCGGTCAGTAGAGGTTCGGGTTGGAAGAAGAAAAGCATTTTCTGGGACCTACCTTACTGACCTAGTCTGCTGGTAACACATAATTTAGATGTCATGCACATTGAGAAAAATGTCTTTGATAATATTTTCTGCACCATTCTCGATGTTACGGGGAAGTCAAAAGACAAGTGGTGCACTAGAAAGGATATAAAGGAATTGTGCAAGCGTCCGGAGTTGGAACCTGATGAGGAGGACAATAGGTACCCAAAGGCTTGCTATGCACTAGATCTTCATGAAAAACAAGTGCTTCTAGATTGGTTGAGATCCGTAAAATTCCCGGATGGCTACGTCTCCAACTTGAGCCGATGCATTGACTTGCACAAGCTTAGGCTATTTGGGATGAAGAGCCATGATTGTCATGTGTTCATGCAAAGGTTGATGCCTGTTGCTTTTCGTCCATTTCTTCATGACAAAGTATGGGAGCCCATAGCTCAGCTAAGTGTGTTCTTTAGAGACTTGACGTGTTACGAGCTGAAGCCTGAGGTGGTTATGCAATTGCACAAGGAAATACCAATAATTTTGTGCAAGCTGGAGCGCATCTTTCCCCCTGCGTTATTTGATTCAATGGAGCACTTGCCTATTCATCTGCCACGGGAAGCTTCACTTTGTGGCCCTGTCAATTATAGATGGATGTATCCAGAAGAAAGGTACGTACAGTTGTATGCAGTTGTTCAGTTTTGGATTCATATAATTAACTTGTATAATAAATATTAATTGTTTTCAATGTATATCATGTAGGCTCTTAAAAAGGCTGAAGGTCTCAGTTGGCAACAAAGCCCATGTTGAGGGGTCAATTTGTAGTGCCTATCTCGTTAAGGAGACGTCCACATTCTGCTCGTATTATTTTAGCTCACATGTGGCGAGTACTCATATGGATAACGCCCGCAACGTCAGTTGCACACTTCCAGTTGGGGTTGATCCGGGCGATTTGTCTATTTTCACAACAACTGGTCGAACCTTGGGTAGCAGATCAACTGGTCGTTTCCTCACAGATGATGAATTCCATGTGATCCAAACTTACATTCTCATGAACTGCGTCGAAGTGGAACCCTATATTGAGTACGTTTCTATAATCTCAACTAAAGTTGGTTCGATATATATATATAAAGTATGGATTTCATTCAATTACTCTGTCGTAGATACTATTTGACAAACTTCGTGCGGTCGTCAAATCCAACAATAACCGATGCTGAAGAGCAAAACATTTTGGAAATACACTTTCGCCTCTGGTTTTACTCTCATGTAAGGATTTCTTATATTAATTTCTATTTAGTTTCAAAATGTATATGTTTGTGTTGAATCCGAAATTGTATATGCATGCTGATTTAAAATTGCAGGCCGATAGTACGGCAGTTACAAATCCTAAAATTGCAACACTTCCTCGTGGACCCTCTAAAAAAGTGAGGACATATCCTGGTTACTTTGTCAATGGTTACCGATCCCACACGAGGGCACACGCATCAACCAGGGCCACTGACAATAGTGGAGTTTGTGTTCTAGTACAAAGCTTCGGCACCGACGAGGAGGACTTCTATGGTGTGCTAGAGGAAATCATTGAGCTGCATTACCTATCTCCAACCGTAAAGAGCCCTATTATCTTTAATTGTTCGTGGTATGACACTAGAAGTCGTGGAGGAACACACATTCACCCTCACCTAAAGCTTGTAGATGTTCATCGACATAAAATGTTGAGAACAAAAGATCGTTACATATTAGCACATCAAGCCACTCAAGTTTATTTCCTCGATTACCCAAAGGTGAGGCGTGCAGATGCTAAATGGAGAGCGGTCTGTAAAGTGAAGTCACGAGTGTGGCCCGATGAAGGTACGTGCGTAGACCCTCATGAGAGTGGTTCCAGGGGCGTTGCCGTTGAGGAGGCATTTCAACATGATTCTTCCCTTCCACGAGTTATCGACGACAGTACACAAGATAATTATCCACTTGGTCCGTTAAACGACCCAAACGGAGAGGATCATGTCGTTGAGGATCAAGAAGAGACGTCTACTGAAACGTCTGAGGGTGAGTTTGAGAGTGAGAAGGATACAGATGAGGAAGACATGTAATCAGAATTGTCATTCACTTTTCTGATAACACTATTGTTTCAACATGTATTGTCATTCACTTTTCTAATAACACTATTGTTTTAATTTGTCATTCACTTTTCTGATAACACTATTGTTTTGCCATTCACTTTTCTGATAATACTATTGTTTTGCCATCCTTTCCAACCATAAAAGGAGATAACCATCTCCAATGCTGAAATACCTTCCCAGTGAGAACTCCCCATCTTCACCTCAAACTCATCCTCACCTCAAATCCAACCTAAAACTTCCTTTCTCAAATGGTTCAGAGGAGATCGTGTACCAAGTGAACGACCGCCTTAGCTCCTGAAGTCGTTAATTTTGCCATTGTGCGTGTGCGTGGGGATAGAGAGACAAGAACCGAATGGAGCGCCGCACCAAATCTCCAATTAGGACTAGTCATTGATGATTGGACAGTATCTCCCGGGGGAGCACCACCAGGTTTTAGCCGTTTTTTCTTGAACGACGACGACATTACTGCTCGCATTGCAGCTAGGGAAACGGTTGTGCAGCTTCGCGTGCTTGAAGGTGCTGAGATCCGGGCGGTTTATATTCCACGTACAACATGAGAGTCCATTAATTGTAGTTGTTTGTTTATGTTTCCACGTAAAAGCTTCACTTTGTGTTGTTTGATTTAGTTGTTTGTCACTTCGTTTAATGTACTTATGTCGCAAGCTAGTGTTTGTAACTTGGTTTCGTTTGGAACCAATGAAGTTGTTTGTAACTTGGTTTCGTTTGGAACCAATGAAGTTGTTTGTAACTTGGTTTCGTTTGGAACCAAAGAAGTTTTTTGTAACTTGGTTTTGTTTGGAATCAATGAAATCATTATAATTTACCATATATTCCGATTTACTAAGACGGATTGTAGTTGGATGTCCCATTTCAACTCGTTTGTTTTCTCCCATTTGAGTCCTAGAGCCAAATATTGTTAGTAGAAAGTGTTTGTTCAAATGTACAGTTAGATATAGCGACCATATGGTCGCTAAATAGAGACCATATGGTCGCCATATATAAAATATTAGCTCAAAATTTGGTTTTTTAGTGCGTAGTTTGATTTAATTTCGTAAATAGCGACCATATGGTCGCTAAGAACGAAATTTATGGCGCCACATGGGGGGAAAAATATGAAAATTCGATTTTTCGCAAAATAATTCAATTTGCGACCATATGGTCGCTAGGTGCTATTAGCGACCATATGGTCGCTCGCCAAGTGGCGGCATGGCCCACGTTATTAAAAATTACAATTAGCGACCATATGGTCGCTAACCCTGAATAAAATGAGACACGGGTTCTCTTTCCTTCTCCGCCATTTCAGTTCCTCACTTTCCTCTCTCTCTCCCGATAACTCCTCCGCCTCCTCTCCGACTGCTCTGGAACCGCTGTCGCCCTCCGCCCGTCCCGACCCTGTCTCCGCCGTCGCCGTCGCCCTCCGCCTGCGCCTCAGCCCGCTCGCTCGCCTAGTCCTCTCCGCCCGCGCCACCGACACCTCCTTCCGACCGCCACCTCCTCCCCGGATTTGCATGTAAGTGGTTTGTTTATGTTGTTGATTTTTGTAATTGTTGTTGATATTGGGGTTGATTTTGTTGTGTTATTTGGGAAATTGTTTGTTGAATTTGAGTGATTGAGTAAATTGATATTGTGTAGTTGTTGTTGTTTGAGAAATTGATTTAAAAAATTTGTTAAAGAAAATTTGATAAATTGAATGAGAAATTATCTAGTTGTTGTTGTTGTTTAGGGGTTAGGGTTTAGTTGTTGTTGTCGTTGAATTTGAGAAATTGATTAGTTGTTGTTGTTTAGGGGTTAGGGTTTAGTTGTTGTTGTTGTTGAATTTGAGAAATTTTGAGAAATTGATTAGTTGTTGTTGTTTAGGGGTTATGGTTTAGTTGTTGTTGTTGTTGAATTTGAGAAAATTTGATAGAGAAGTTGTTGTTGTAGTTTTTTGTTGTTATTGGTTAGTTGTTGTTGTTGTTGTTTTAGAAATTGATTGAGCAAAATTTGATTGATTGAGATAGAGTTTGATTTGGAAAAAAATTGGATTAAATTGATTGTTGTTGTTGATAGAGTTTGATTTGGAAAAAAATTGGATTAAATTGATTGTTGTTGTTGATAAAGTTTGATTTGGAAAAATATTAGACTAAATTGATTGTCGTTGTTGAAATGTTGAGAAAAATTGATAGAGTTTGAATGAATTAGAACAAGTTGATTGTTGAGAAAAATTGATAGAGTTTGAATGAAATTGATAGAGTTTGAATGAATTAGAACAAGTTGATTGTTGAGAAATATTGATTGAGTTTGAATGAAATTGATAGAGTTTGAATGAATTAGAACAAGTTGATTGTTGAGAAAAATTGATAGAGTTTGAATGAAATTGATAGAGTTTGAATGAATTAGAACAAGTTGATTTTTCATTTGTCAAGTTTGAATGAAATTGAATGTTGTTGTGCAATGTTGTGAAAAATGAATTTGTATTGAATTATTTGTTTTTTAGTTGTGTTATTATGGCCGCAGGATCACGCCGACGTGGACGAGGTCCTCGTCCGGACGAGCCGAACGATCACTCGTCCGAGGAAACCCACACGGACACACCACATTTGTCCGAGGACGACGGGGCCCGCCGTTCTAGTACAGAGGAGGCGGGCACCCAAGCGGAGGAGTCTCGGGCCACTACGTCCGCGTCCTCATCGGGATCGAGTCGAGGAGGGCTCGATCCCAAACCCATTTGGGATCTTTCTATTGCCGGCGGGTGGTACGTATAATTTCTTCTTAGACAAAATTATTATTTAAAGTCTTTTCTTACTTTTAAATATGTTCGTTGTGGTCGCTAATTTTAGCGACAATATGGTCGCCAAGTGGTTAGCGACCGGCCTTTTAGCGACCATTTTTAGCAACCACAATATGGTCGCTAAATGCATTTAGTGACCAGATTTTGCATTTAGCGACCAGAAATATGGTCGCTAAATTTGCTTTTGTTTGTAGTGCATGCATAGAATCCCACATGGGAAGTTGGAAGAAAAAAAACAAGCGAATATATAAGGTTATGGGTTATTTCTCCTATTGCCAATTTGTTTTGGAATGGAACCCCACTAGACTTGTATGTTAGGCTTGGAAGTTGGATCTGTCACCCTTGTAACAAGTGGTATCATAGTTGATGGTTCAACTTAGGGACGAGAGGATCCACCGTTCTTGTTGGGGTTTAATTGTGAATCGCACATGAGAAATTGGAAGAAAAAACAAGTCAATATATAAGGTTATGTTTTATTCATCAAATTGCCAGTTGATTTTGGGATGAAATCCCATTAGGCTCGTATGTTGGGCTTGGTAAGTGCGCCCGTCCTACTTATGCACAGAAAACGGGCCATGATCGAGATAAGCGGTTTGAAGGATGATACCATATTAAACTTCCATGGGCATATAGACTCGGAGTCGTGCATACGTAAGCCATACACACAATTCATGTAGGGTTCCATCCTAAAACAATTAACAATAAAAAGATTAACTCTTTATCTCTCAAATTTCTCACAGAGGAAGGGTATTCTAACAATACTCCGATTTGGAATGTCTAACACCAACACATCAGGGTGCGGTTCATGCAATCGGATCTGATAGATGAGTACGTATATATAGGTCGGTCCTAAGAGCTGAAACTTTGACACCCAAATCCCTATATTGAGATCGAAAGAGCTTACAATACTATGATAAAAGCCTCGACCAGCTCCTCAAAATTAATTTAAAACAAAAAAATAAAAGACAACTATGCATGTCTAAGAGAGCAGCTGTAAAGTCAAGATCGACTTTGAGTATACTGAAAGCAAAACCATACTAAATGGCTTGTTTCTTCTGCCTTCGCCTCTGTGTTTCATCCTTATTCCACGCGGTTTTCCATTTCCAAAAAACTTAATTCCTATGTATACTTTTGCTTCGCTATATTATTTAATCCTAATTAAACTAGCTGTTATATATACACGATTCACGAGTTATTAAGCCCATGAATTTTGCAAATATGTTGTGTTTGACCCGCACAGAAGAAATTAGAGAGACGCAATCCAGTACTTGTATATCAATTCTAATTTTAAATTAATTCAGAGTACTAAGAAACATTATACAGTAATTAACATGATCAATCAGTAGATTTTGAAATCGGAACAAACTTGCATAAGCTCTGCACTTGACATATAACGTTAATCACTTCAGAAAACATATCTCTAATTAATGTCGTTCGTTAATTTATACGAACTGTTTGTTGTGTACATTATGTAGTGGAGTATCGCCCAAAAATATTTCTCTTGCTACAAGAGCTCAGCTACTCAACTTCACACAATGTATATGTATATACATTACGTACCCTTAATTATTACAGGTGGCAGAAGTTTCTTTTCATACCATATGCAACTGAATACATGTGAACAAAATTGGAAGATATATATCTCTATGAGTAAGCTAGTTTGTAGAAATTAATACAATGAATCCAAGTATGGGGAGAAATTGTGGTCCCCTATAAAGAGAAGTAAACCAACAATTTGTACTTGCTATCGATGACATAATCCAACACTAGCTAACTAGGATCATAATACCGAAAGTACATTGTATATGGTTCTATATATCACACTCATTAAGTTCAAGTTTTTTCCCTAATTAGAAGTTTGTTTTCCTCGGAAGCTTCATGAGCCAACTTTACACAGTTTATCTGGCATTGCAAATAAGTGTATGTACGTATTCTCTATATATCGATAAAGAAGATAATTAATAATTTTCAAGAATGAAGATCATACTTGGTATAAAAACCAATCTCTTGAAGTTCAGCTTGTTCCCAAACTTGTATTCGATCACAATAAAGGAGATTCCTTTTGAAGATGGTCATATAAGCTTGGGAAAGTCTTGATTTCATTAAGAGTGAGTCAGACTTGGTGGTAGCTAATGATGAAGAAAGACTTGAAGCTTGTATATGGCCAAATGCTGACAAGGCGACAACAGAACTGTCCTTGAACCTGCCAAGTTGTGCATCTCCAAATATGGAATACGTATAAAAGTAAGAGTGCCTAGTCCATTGTCAAAGTTTACTCACTAAAGCCGTAACCGACTTTGGTCATCATTTAGGCCTCAGTAATTTGTGGTAGCTAAAGCCTGAGTAGATATTCATAAATTAAACTCAATGCAATATGTTAAGTTATAACCATATTCTCTCGACAACTATATTGAAACAAAGGGAATTATGAATAATTTCCTCTGGTTTGATTATCTTCTTGGGAATGTTTATATAGCAATTTACAATAAGATCTCCTAAGATATATCTTCAAGAGATAATTTCCTATCCAAAATACAAGATAGAATATCCTATATGGATATATAAGTCTAAAATATATTGTAATAACTGCGGTTTTTGAGGATATTTTTGAATTTTTCTTGGATATCCTTTTAACCTTTTTGGCCGTTTTAACGCTTAATCCAATATTTTTGTTGGAGATTAAATCCTAGAAAATTCTTGGTGATATCCTAAAATAAAAAAGAAATGATTTTATGGATCGGTGTGAATTTTAGGATTTTTCGGTGGAAAAAGAATATTTATTGGATAAGCCGTCTTTTTAATTATGTACCGGAAAGGATTTAAAATACGAAACGGAAGCCTTAAAAATTGAAGGTAGCAAGATAAAATCATGAAAAATTGATTTTATTGGTCTACATAATTTACGGGACATTTTGTATTTAGTAAGTTTTTCCATCCGAGGTACATAATTTTACCGCTTTAACGCGAGGCCCGTTTCGGGACGGAAAATGGCATTGACGTCTCTTGCTTAACGTATAAGCATTTGGGAGATAGAAATTGGGAAAAGCAAATTCTTGACTTTTCAAAGCTTATCCTTCTCCTTTGAAAAGCCAAAGCCGAGAGATAGAGAACGGACGAGACGACGGACTCGGGAGAGGCGAACCTCCATCACCGCCGGCAAGCTCCACCTCTCCTCCTCTCCCTTCATTTTTTTTTGGGTTTTGATGCTCTGTAAACCAGAACCGTAGAGAATCTGGTGGAGCGATGGACTTGGTGAAAGGATCGAGGACAACGACGGGCTGGAGAAAGAATTCGACCCACCTTCACGCCGATCACTTTTCGACCACGCCGCGCGACGTCGCCGGGGATCGGTAGCTTGTCCGACCACCACCAATGGCAAGGGCCGCTTCCGGGCAACGCCCAGCCACCCTCGGGCTCGGGGATCGAGCCATGATCGAGCCAAACGAGCCATGGGCTCGAGTGAAGGTATTTACGATCGAAATTAATTAGCGGGTTGATTGTGGAGCCACCGTAAGGGTCTTTCGAATCCGCTTTGCTAATTAAATTTATGGTTTTTAAAATCTTGACGTTGATACGGTTCCACAGGTTCGAACCGCTCGTGAAACGGACGTCCGGATCTTCCGTTATAGCGAAAACAAGTTTTGGATACCGATTGTCAGGTAAAGGACTTCGGATAATTACTTGGGATTCGTCGTTAATCCGTTTGAGATGAAATTTGGTAATCTTTTAGAATTGTTGTTGATGAACAATTTTTATTTAGAAAATTGTTTCAAAAGTGAAGCGGATAATTAGTTATAATTCCGCCAAGATGGCTCCTTGAAGCATGATAACTAAGGATTCACTATATATCGATATTCGGAAATTAAATCGTTTATCGATTAGGAAGTTGTAGGAGTTGAGAATACAACTAAGAGGTGTTTCTATGAACTCGTTGCTGAGAATCCTTTTGTTATATTTGTCAGAAGGATGATACAGATTACTGTTGGAATTGCTAAGGACGTCGAGCACGCCTTATAAGGCAAGTGGACGATTCCCTCTTGCGTTATTGTTATTAAATGAGGAATTGGATCCCATTTAATATTTGCGTTGGGAACAACTTGTATGATTAATAAAATATGATAGGTCGTTATATTTGTTAGAAATAATGACCATGTTGTTTATTCAGTTTCGCGCTAGAACTGGATTTGGGTCCGTTATGTGTGACCATGTTTGTTGTCTCATGCTGAGACATTATTGTGAAGTAAGTTAGTTTTTCAGGGGTAGGAGCCGAGTCTCCGATGACCTCTTTATAACATAGTTTATGTTGGGAGGTTTAGCTCGTTACTATCATATCCCAACATTCGGGTCATGACTCATACCTCACTCAACGCTGGAGGAGGTGTTATGCACTCTAGCTAAGTGCAAATTGGTACTAGGTGTTCGTCAATGATCATGGATTTCTTCCCTCTCATCTTGACGTCTCCATGTACAGGTGGATTCTCTGCGGTTTTAGCCGCTTAAAAGTTACCAACATGTTTGTGAAAAGTTCTGAAAGTAATAGATAAGTGCGTTTGGCACATTAATGTACCCGAATAGTTAGTCTATTCGATAACCATTCTTGCTCCCGGTTATGAATGATTCTTAATCAAACTTTGATTAAGTCAATCTGATTAGTCGACGGAGACTTTTCAAGATGTTATGTGATTAATATGAGTTCCCAACAATTGTTTATGTTTCTTAAAGAAACCACAAGCGGTGGTGTTCTCTCTCTTGATTATGCGAATCTCATTCTTATTCTCTATAAGACTGTTAACTGTTGGATCATAATTCGAGTCTATTCGGATTCTGGATGCCAATATGTTTAGTTACAACCATAAGAACCAAGTTAGTTTCTCCGCTTGCTAGTCTATCATTAGACTAACCCGTCCATTTTCTTCTCTTTTATTTGGTTGGCTGGTGTCCACCGTTGTATACGATACATCAGGTCCTTCTTGGAAGTTGATTCAAGAGGCGGATTCAGATGTTTGAAGCTCCAGAAGTTGAAGAAAGGTTTCCAATGGCTATACTTGAGTGAAAATCATGGTTAAACTACTTCAAAGCGAAGCTGAGTTTCAGAAGTAAGAAATCAAGGAAGACTTGATGAAGATTTCATTTAAATAGAAGGTTGTTCTATTTAGTTATTTATTCTTTTTGAGTTAAGGTTTGTATAAGACCAATTGTATTTATTCCGCTGTAATGTTTTTAGTTTGTTCAGTCAGTTTAAAGCCTTGGGTAGCTTCGGTTTAGTCTTAATCGGGGTTACTGGCGGTAATACCTCCAGGGTAGGAAGGGGGTGTTACAGAAGTGGTATCAGAGCTAAAAGTTCCTAAGTCTTGCTTAAGACTTTCATCTTCCATATAGAATTATGGAGAATTCTATATTGGTGTTGTCTTAGAATCATTTATGGAAAGTGGTTAAGATTGAAGGTCAGACTCGTGAAAAAGATTGGAGAAAAGGGAATTGGAGAAACATGAGGTAATAAGTTTTGTCCTATGGTGGACATTTGATTCCCTGGAGATGGGAATGGATTTCGATGCAGTTCAATTGAATTGTTAATGGTGCTCAAGTGTTGGATTAATTGAATTGTTAAACTATGGGAAGATGCAGTTCAATTTTGAATATGAGAGTATTCGAACTCAGATTTTCATATATGTTGTAATCCTTTGAGTTAAGAGGATTGAGAATCCTAAATGAAATGCGGATTTCTTATGATTATAGTAAGAAAGAAAGGAAGAATGTTGGTTCAGTTCAAGTTGTGAACAAGTGGTTAATCATCAAGGTTGTTGTGAATAAGGTTGATTGGTCAAAATGGATTGAACAGGTAAAAGTTCATCAGTAACGTGTTTATGCTCAATTATCTACTAGTGCAAGTGTTAATTGATGACACTGAGTTGTTGATATCCAGATGATTAACCTATGTGACAACATTATTGGAATTTCGTATATAATACCCAACTCGGGATAATGAGAAAAGACTTGAGGTCTATAATGGACCAGTAATGGAATCAACATTGAGATGTTCTAATTTGCCAATGGTATTGGCTTATGTTTCTTCAAGGATGGAAATGATAAAGTTCAGTTTCGAGAAGATCATTCAAGGAATGATTTTGGTATGTTCGTCTTGATATTTTAAAAGGTTGGGAGAAAAATATCAATCATTCAATATTGTGATCAATAAGGCTTAGACTCTATCGTTGAAAGGATAATTTCAGTTGTGTAGGATTTTGAAGATTTTATATCAGTCAAATCCAAAGCCTAAGGTGGAACTGGTGAGACTGTTAAGTTATCGGCAAGTCTCCTAACCACAAGTTCTTCCTTTGCAATGTGGTTTGAAGTTAAGTTAATCAAAAAGTATATGTAATCTCCTTATGGTTAACTGAGAAGACAAGGGAATGATGGAGAAGTCTAGTTTGTTTACCAATGTTGAATTGGGATAAGTTTAAGAATATCTTGTGTGGCCATGGGTATTCTTCTGCTAAAAGAGATTGGAAATTAAAGGAATTTCCTTATATGTAGAGAGATATAAGGATTGGATGTTTTGAACTAGATGCAAAGTTTGAAAGTTCACTTTCTATATTGAGAAGATTAAGTTGTAAAAGGATTGAAAGTCCTTAAGATCATCAAAAGAGTTTGATAGTCACTCTTGGATATCGGAATTTAAATGACTATTAACTTGCAGAAGGCTTGTTGTTTAGTGAAGGGATGAACTCAAGTACTAAATTTTTGTCAATGGATCATATTTGCATAATTTTAAAGTAGTATGTCAAGTAGGCATACAAGTTGAGAATGATCGAAGAAGAATCTTTGCTATAAGTATGAAGATGTCGGAATCACATTTTTCCTAAGGTTTGCAAGTAAGTGGATTGGAGTGATCAACCCTTTTATGGAACTTGTGAAGTTAATATGGGTTAAGATTGAGTTAAATCAGGCAGAGATTACTCAATACTATGGATTATAGAAAAGTCTAGCATGTATATCTAATTAAGAAAAGTCAAGGTATGTCATCAAGTTCTACCTTGAGAAGGGAATGAAGTGTCACATTTGAGGAAAAATGTGGGGCTCAGAAGTGAATTGGAGTATCTTAGCTCCTTTGAGACTCGGTTTTGATTCAAAACATTTGTCAAGTTGGTAAAGTCAGCTAATGTGCAAGTGTCAGCACAGAACTAGGGCAAAGCGTTAGTAGCATCATTAAGATAAGGTCAGTAATTTTAATTGGTACATTGGCTTGACGCGCCAAATTCTTCAAGAGAGTAGCTAATCTTTATTTCAACGACATTCAAAGTTAAAACAAGTATGTTAGTAATCTATGTCGAGTTCTTGTCAAGCTGTTATGATTTAAGGATATTTGAGATCGTTTCATGATTTTCTCTTTTGAGAAAATTCTTTGGACTTTATAGAATTCAAGTATGAATTTCTAAAAGTAATGGTAGTTGTTATAAAGGATTCATGAATAAATTTTTCTACGGTTTTCATGGTGGTGAGTAAGAATGTAATTTGTCTTCCATCTTGATCACATGGTAAGGCAAGATTACATGTCTTATTCCTATGAGAATGCAGTAAAGGATTATGTTTATTTTATCTCCCCATCCTGATCACATGGTGGAATAAGATCACATAATTCCTTGGGTTTTAAAGAATAGTTTCTAGTATGAGTTGGTAATCACATAGGTTTCTCTCAAGTGAAGTTATTGAGATTCAAAGACGAGAGTTTTTCTTGTATAGCAATTGCTATATCAGCTATCTTGTAAAACTCCTTTGAGTTAGTATATCCTTGGTATCCTATACAATTTAAGGAGTATGGTTAAACATCCCAAAACAGTTCGATTATAAGTAAAGAAATTTGGTAAGATTCTTTACAAATCTGTGTTGGTCTCTGAAGAGCATGGAGTAACTCTGTACTTCTCTAAAAGTTTGGGATTGTTTTCAGTCAATGATTATTGGAATTCTCTAAGCAGTTTGCTAGTAGTTCATTTTGGTTGACGTCATGACCTAAGAAGGTCATTGCCTTTTTAGCGAAATTGTCTTTTAAAGTAAGTTGATATGGACTCCTGGAATGGAACCCTTTCTAAGGAATGATATTGTAGTAATCCTTTCATTGGAATAAAGGATGTACTAGTAATTTCTCCATTAGTTGTTATTTGTTTTCATGTTGTCTTGAAAACTTAAATCTCTTTGAGATAAGATAGTCAAATGAGGACTTTAAGCAGAACTCCAATGGGTCTGGAGTTTGGATATGTAAATTAGTATTGATATTCAATCTCAGCCTGATAAGTTGTTGGATATAGAGAGTGGACACGTGAAGATATGTTTTTAATCCTAAGAGTTAGGTTGCTTAACAAGTTAGAATGTTAAGTGAAGTCTAAACAGTTCTTTGATGAAAAAGACTGAAAATTGTCAATGGAGACAATTTTGTTGGAAATTATTGGACTAAAGGTATTATGTCCAATATGTTG
This sequence comes from Fallopia convolvulus, assembly GCA_964016875.1. Classification (NCBI taxonomy): domain Eukaryota; kingdom Viridiplantae; phylum Streptophyta; class Magnoliopsida; order Caryophyllales; family Polygonaceae; genus Fallopia; species Fallopia convolvulus. The sequence continues at coordinate 40,124,475 of OZ024723.1, read as the reverse complement.
GTATAGTAATGCGTAAGAGTGTAGTTTGAAGTAGTTGAGAGAGATAACTACTTTTGAATGTCAGTATGCCCAAGCTGAGTTTTGATTGAGAAAAGAATGTAAAGGATTGACAAGAGAGGTTATTATCTTGTCATGTGTTGGATAAATCTCATATTCTTAGTTAAGGTAATACCGAGATTTTATCTCAAAAAGGAAATTGAGTAAGGATTTTAAGTAATCCTTGTAAAGAAACTGATTTGAGAAGGACTAAATGCCTAGTTTGGATGACAACAAGGTTGTGTGAATCCCCTAGGATGTTATTCAAAATCTGTTGACCAGACCAAGGAAAAGCAGTATGGGAAAGTAATTTTGTTTAAGATCAATGGAGAAGATCAAGAAGGTAAGACACCGGAATTTGTTATCCAAGATTATGGATTGTTTGGTTTCAAAACTGTTCATGTGTATCTGTTGTTGATGTTACAGAGTTCTTTTTGATATGTTTAGTTTGTCTGGAAGTTCTGTTTGAGCATAGAAGACCAGATGAAATGTTATAGTCTCTTCCTGTTTCAGAATGGATGTGGGAAGCTATTACAATGGATTCTTGTCATTAGTCGTTCAAGACTTAATGGAAGAGAAATGCAATATGGAGATTGTTAAGAAACTCATTTAGAGTGTTCTTTTAATGCATTTAAGCTGACTTAAAGAGTACAGAAGTTAGCTGAGGTGTTCATGCATGAAGATTTTGATCTTCATAAAACTCCAAAGACTTTTATCTCTGATTGAGATAGGTGGTTCATGTCAAAGTTTTGAAAGAAGTAACATCAAGCTTTGTGGAGTGAATTGAGTTTTTGCGCAAGCTTCCTTCATCAAAGTGATGAACAATGCAAGAAAACAAATTCAAACTCCCGAGGACATGTATTCGGGATTCCACAAGAGTTGGAATGGTAGCTTGAGTTTGAGTGATTTCACATACAAGAATTTTGATTTCACAAGAAAGAAAATGACTCTTTTTGAGGCTTTGTAAGGTCGGACGTGTTGGTTGTCAATTTGTTGAAATGACAATGCTGACAAAGTTCTTCATGTGCCAGAATTGGCCAAGAGAACAACAACTGATATCGCACTAATATGTTCAAGGGTGCTAACTGCTCAAAAGCGACAACAATCGTGTGTTGTTTTAATTAGAGAGCATGTTGAGTTCATTGTAGAGAACGACGTTTTTATTCTAGTTTCCACCCTGAAAGGCGTATTCCGCTGGGGAAAGCGAGACAACGTAAATGCTCGCTATGATTGGATCTTTTGAGATATTGGTAAGCTTGTGTATCGATTTGCATTGCCACCTTCAGTGCATTCTATCCGTAATGTTTTCCTTTGATTAGGTTACCTTGGCCTATAATTGGAGGTAAAGAAAAGACTTGAGAAACTAGACGGGAAATGCTGAGTCATTTTCCAAAAGTCAGTGAATGTTGTAAAGAAGGAGTTTGGTAACTAAGCAATAATTGATTGTGCTTGGTGCAGAAGTAACGATATGTTTTTAAGGGGGTACTACAAACTTCTGTATAGGTTTGTAGTAGTGGTGTGTATGTTTGTACTATCCTTCTTGTGATCCGAGTTCTCCTTGGTTTCGAGGACGAAACCATTTTTAAGGGGGTACTAATGTAATAACTGCGGTTTTTGAGGATATTTTTGAATTTTTCTTGGATATCCTTTTAACCTTTTTGGCCGTTTTAACGCTTAATCCAATATTTTTGTTGGAGATTAAATCCTAGAAAATTCTTGGTGATATCCTAAAATAAAAAAGAAATGATTTTATGGATCGGTGTGAATTTTAGGATTTTTCGGTGGAAAAAGAATATTTATTGGATAAGCCGTCTTTTTAATTATGTACCGGAAAGGATTTAAAATACGAAACGGAAGCCTTAAAAATTGAAGGTAGCAAGATAAAATCATGAAAAATTGATTTTATTGGTCTACATAATTTACGGGACATTTTGTATTTAGTAAGTTTTTCCATCCGAGGTACATAATTTTACCGCTTTAACGCGAGGCCCGTTTCGGGACGGAAAATGGCATTGACGTCTCTTGCTTAACGTATAAGCATTTGGGAGATAGAAATTGGGAAAAGCAAATTCTTGACTTTTCAAAGCTTATCCTTCTCCTTTGAAAAGCCAAAGCCGAGAGATAGAGAACGGACGAGACGACGGACTCGGGAGAGGCGAACCTCCATCACCGCCGGCAAGCTCCACCTCTCCTCCTCTCCCTTCATTTTTTTTTGGGTTTTGATGCTCTGTAAACCAGAACCGTAGAGAATCTGGTGGAGCGACGGACTTGGTGAAAGGATCGAGGACAACGACGGGCTGGAGAAAGAATTCGACCCACCTTCACGCCGATCACTTTTCGACCACGCCGCACGACGTCGCCGGGGATCGGTAGCTTGTCCGACCACCACCAATGGCAAGGGCCGCTGTCGGGCAACTCCCAGCCACCCTCGGGCTCGGGGATCGAGCCATGATCGAGCCAAACGAGCCATGGGCTCGAGTGAAGGTATTTACGATCGAAATTAATTAGCGGGTTGATTGCGGAGCCACCGTAAGGGTCTTTCGAATCCGCTTTGCTAATTAAATTTATGGTTTTTAAAATCTTGACGTTGATACGGTTCCACAGGTTCGAACCGCTCGTGAAACGGACGTCCGGATCTTCCGTTATAGCGAAAACAAGTTTTGGATACCGATTGTCAGGTAAAGGACTTCGGATAATTACTTGGGATTCGTCGTTAATCCGTTTGAGATGAAATTTGGTAATCTTTTAGAATTGTTGTTGATGAACAATTTTTATTTAGAAAATTGTTTCAAAAGTGAAGCGGATAATTAGTTATAATTCCGCCAAGATGGCTCCTTGAAGCATGATAACTAAGGATTCACTATATATCGATATTCGGAAATTAAATCGTTTATCGATTAGGAAGTTGTAGGAGTTGAGAATACAACTAAGAGGTGTTTCTATGAACTCGTTGCTGAGAATCCTTTTGTTATATTTGTCAGAAGGATGATACAGATTACTGTTGGAATTGCTAAGGACGTCGAGCACGCCTTATAAGGCAAGTGGACGATTCCCTCTTGCGTTATTGTTATTAAATGAGGAATTGGATCCCATTTAATATTTGCGTTGGGAACAACTTGTATGATTAATAAAATATGATAGGTCGTTATATTTGTTAGAAATAATGACCATGTTGTTTATTCAGTTTCGCGCTAGAACTGGATTTGGGTCCGTTATGTGTGACCATGTTTGTTGTCTCATGCTGAGACATTATTGTGAAGTAAGTTAGTTTTTCAGGGGTAGGAGCCGAGTCTCCGATGACCTCTTTATAACATAGTTTATGTTGGGAGGTTTAGCTCGTTACTATCATATCCCAACATTCGGGTCATGACTCATACCTCACTCAACGCTGGAGGAGGTGTTATGCACTCTAGCTAAGTGCAAATTGGTACTAGGTGTTCGTCAATGATCATGGATTTCTTCCCTCTCATCTTGACGTCTCCATGTACAGGTGGATTCTCTGCGGTTTTAGCCGCTTAAAAGTTACCAACATGTTTGTGAAAAGTTCTGAAAGTAATAGATAAGTGCGTTTGGCACATTAATGTACCCGAATAGTTAGTCTATTCGATAACCATTCTTGCTCCCGGTTATGAATGATTCTTAATCAAACTTTGATTAAGTCAATCTGATTAGTCGACGGAGACTTTTCAAGATGTTATGTGATTAATATGAGTTCCCAACAATTGTTTATGTTTCTTAAAGAAACCACAAGCGGTGGTGTTCTCTCTCTTGATTATGCGAATCTCATTCTTATTCTCTATAAGACTGTTAACTGTTGGATCATAATTCGAGTCTATTCGGATTCTGGATGCCAATATGTTTAGTTACAACCATAAGAACCAAGTTAGTTTCTCCGCTTGCTAGTCTATCATTAGACTAACCCGTCCATTTTCTTCTCTTTTATTTGGTTGGCTGGTGTCCACCGTTGTATACGATACATCAGGTCCTTCTTGGAAGTTGATTCAAGAGGCGGATTCAGATGTTTGAAGCTCCAGAAGTTGAAGAAAGGTTTCCAATGGCTATACTTGAGTGAAAATCATGGTTAAACTACTTCAAAGCGAAGCTGAGTTTCAGAAGTAAGAAATCAAGGAAGACTTGATGAAGATTTCATTTAAATAGAAGGTTGTTCTATTTAGTTATTTATTCTTTTTGAGTTAAGGTTTGTATAAGACCAATTGTATTTATTCCGCTGTAATGTTTTTAGTTTGTTCAGTCAGTTTAAAGCCTTGGGTAGCTTCGGTTTAGTCTTAATCGGGGTTACTGGCGGTAATACCTCCAGGGTAGGAAGGGGGTGTTACATATATATCATAATACTGTTGGATTTAACAGAGGAAGAAGAATAATAAAATTACGGGAAAGAGATTTTAGAAAGTGAGAAACAGAACTTTTTCTTCTTAATTAAAACAATGAATAATACAAGGATTAAATAGGTGAAAATAAATTAACAAATACCACTCATTACTTTTAACATTATGCCTAAAGATAGTGGTTTATTTTAAACAACAAAAATTACTAATGAACATGCTTAACAATAGCAAATAGTTTTAAATAATGTTTCTCCTTAATTTTAGCTAGTATACTTAACGTGATTAACATACACACGTTTGAATCATATTTTAACACCTCCCCTTGATTCAAACTCGCTCATTCCAATCTTCTCCAAGAAGAACCGGTGTTTTGCTTGAGTTAGTGCCTTTGTGAACAAATCAGCATTTGATCATTTGTTCCACAGAATATAAAAACTATTTTCTCCTCGGACACCAAATTTCTTATGAAATGATGTTGCACCTCAATATGCTTAGTTCTTGCATGAAATACTGGATTCCTTGTCATAGCTATTGCTGATCTGTTGTCACACCATAGCTTGGTTGCTTCATCTTGCTCACAACACAAGTCCTTAAGCAACTTCCTTAGCCAGAGAGATTGTCTTGCAGCAGAGCCAATAGCCACATACTCAGATTCTGATGATGATAGGGCCACTGTATCCTGCTTCTTTGAACTCCATGTAATTCCTCCTGAGCCAAGACTAAACACAGATCCTGAAGTGCTCTTTCTATCATCCAAACAACCTACCCAATCACTGTCTGCATTATGAACAACCTTTCAATCTTGACCCTTTTCCCTTGTGTTTGAGTATTCACTTTTTTTTTTCTCTCAAACCCCCTGGATATGAACCCGGATAATTACGTTTGCTCTGATACCAAATGTTGGATTTAATAGAGGAAGAAGAAGAATAAAATTACGGGAAAGAGATTTTAGAAAGTGAGAAACAGAACTTTTTCTTCTTAATTAAAACAATGAATAATACAAGGATTAAATAGGTGAAAACAAATTAACAAATACCACTCATTACTTTTAACATTATGCCTAAAGATAGTGGTTTATTTTAAACAACAAAAATTACTAATGAACATGCTTAACAATAGCAAATAGTTTTAAATAATGTTTCTCCTTAATTTTAGCTAGTATAATTAACGTGATTAACATACACACGTTTGAATCATATTTTAACACCTCCCCTTGATTCAAACTCGCTCATTCCAATCTTCTCCAAGAAGAACCGGTGTTTTGCTTGAGTTAGTGCCTTTGTGAACAAATCAGCATTTTGATCATTTGTTCCACAGAATTTCAAAACTATTTTCTCCTCGGACACCAATTTTCTTATGAAATGATGTTGCACCTCAATATGCTTAGTTCTTGCATGAAATACTGGATTCCTTGTCATAGCTATTGCTGATCTGTTGTCACACCATAGCTTGGTTGCTTCATCTTGCTCACAACACAAGTCCTTAAGCAACTTCCTTAGCCAGAGAGATTGTCTTGCAGTTGAGCCAAGATCCACATACTCAGCTTCTGATGATGATAGGGCCACTATATCCTGCTTCTTTGAACTCCATGTAATTGCTCCTGAGCCAAGACTAAACACAGATCCTGAAGTGCTCTTTCTATCATCCAAACAACCTACCCAATCATTGTCTGCATTATGAACAAACTTTCAATCTTGACCCTTTTCCCTTGCGTTTAAGTATTCACTTTTTTTTTCTCTCAAACCCCCTGGATATGAACCCGGATAATTACGTTTGCTCTGATACCAAATGTTGGATTTAACAGAGGAAGAAGAATAATAAAATTACGGGAAAGAGATTTTAGAAAGTGAGAAACAAAACTTTTTCTTCTTAATTAAAACAATGAATAATACAAGGATTAAATAGGTGAAAACAAATTAACAAATATCACTCCTTACTTTTAACATTATGCCTAAGGATAGTGGTTTATTTTAAACAACAAAAATTACTAATGAACATGCTTAACAATAGCAAATAGTTTTAAATAATGTTTCTCCTTAATTTTAGCTAGTATACTTAACGTGATTAACATACATACGTTTGAATCATATTTTAACAAATACTTCCTCTCAAGTTAGAACATGTGGATTGATAATGCTAACTTGGAAAGAAGAAATTGAAGCTATGAATTTCCTAAAGCGTTTGTAAAAATATTACTCGGCTATTGGGAAGATGGAATGTGACTTGTAACGACCTTGCCAACAACAACTAGATCTTGCATGAAATGATAATCAATATCAATATGTGTTTTATCCACTCGAGAAATACAAAATTGGTAGTAATGTACAGTGCGGCCTAACATTCATAACATAAACGAACCAATGGATGATGAGCGACACAAAGGGAGTGCAACAAGGACTTGGGCAAAATGAGGTCAAAGACCGATATTCCATCTCAACCGATGTGAGCAAGAGAAGGTAACTTGTTATTTTGTCTTCCACCAAATAGGTGATGGCCTAATGTAATGTAATAAAAAGTTATGGATGGGTAGCTCGACACTATTTAGTTAATGTACAAAATGTATTATATAGTTAATATACAAAATGTATTACACGTACACACTTTAATAATACAAAATGTATTACACGGGTAGCTCGACACTCTTTAGAAATAGAAACCCACAAACTTAACTTCACGTACTCTCACAAGTCGAGCTCACACTCACCTACTCTCTCACTTATAGTTCGATATTGGTCTTACTAACAATTGATCACTCACACTAGAGTGATGCCTAAAACAAAGACTACAAATGCCTATTTATAGGTCACAATGTAGGTTAACTTGGTTAGTTAAGCCACCGACCTACACCATGAATGCTATTTCTATAGATTGTCAAAATCTGTGGGCCACTATGTGAAGCTTCATGGGCCATGTGCATACGTAAGCCCAGTACACAAGCACAATGGGGTTCCATCCTAAAACCAATTGACAATAGGAGGAGTAACCCAAGGATATTTATACTGCCTTATTTCTCTTTAGATTTCCGACGTGGGATGAGTATTCCAATACTCTCCCGCAAGTGCAACCAGGGGAAGTAGCCCAGTTGACACTTGGACAAGACAGCAGGTGGTCGACATCTCAATCTCTTTAGAGCCGAAACCAAGGGTATTTATACGAGCGGCAAGAAGACCAACATTGGGTTTGCGGCCAATAACCTTGGCTTTGATACCATATGAAATTTCGTGGGCCACCATGTGGAGCTTCATGGGCCGCGTGCATACGTAAGCCTAGTACACAAGCCTAGTGGGGTTCCATCCTAAAATCAATTGGCAATAGGATGAGTAATCCAAGGGTATATATACTGGCTTATTTCTCTTTATATTTCCGATGTGGGATGAGTATTCCAATACGCCCCCGCAAGTGTAACTCAATCTCTTTCTAGCCAGACCAACTCTGGGTGTAAACCACCCATCCACAGGAAATGCATGAACGGGCGGTAGGAAGACCAACACTGGATTTGCGGTCGGTAAACTCGCTCTGATATGATATTAAAGTCCGGTGGGCCGATAATCTAGGTTATCGCACGACCCCCAGATTGTCGGCCCACCGAACTTTATCATGGTATCAGAGCATGTTTCAGTGTGGGTTCATTTCCCGGAGTCTTCGGACTTGCCGGCTACATGGGCCCATTCAGGCAGTCCACCCGATATAGGAGCAACCGGGTCCCAATAGTGGTTGTTTGTGAGCCTTGAGGGATTTATTCGGACTTGTCGGTCATGTGAGCACATTCAAGCAGCCCACCCAATATAGGAGCGGCCAATCCGATTCGCTAAAGCCTTGAGGGATTCTGTCCAAGTGTCAACTGACCCGGGCAGTTGCACTTGAGGGGGCGTGTTGTGAGATATCCCACATTGAAACTTTGGGAGTAAAATTGCCTAGTATATAACCTAATGAGCTACTCCACCCATTGCCATATGGTTTTGGGTTGGAACCTCATTAGACTTGTATGCTAGGCCCGTTATCGCACGTCCCCCAGATTATCGACCCACCGGACTTTAATATAGATAATTCTAGCACCTAGTCACTTTCTAATTACTACACAAATTTCTAATGATTGTTTAATTTTGAAAGCTTTCTATAAACATGCTCCTCACGTACAATCGTACTATTATGCCTTAGATTTCTATTAGCCCATTGGCTTTTCCTATAGGCTTATCCACTAACCAAGCCCATTTTGAAAATAAGAATTAAATTTTCTAACAAGTCTTCCCTTAATTTTTCACTTGTATCCAATAATCTCATCTTCTTTGACTTCTAAAAATCAACCCTATGGCTTGAGAGCGTTTCTTCTTCGACGATAGTTCTCTGGCAGATTCACCAAGCGCTTTGTCTTCTCTCCGGCAACTGGTCGTGAGAGCTAGGGTAGTCCCGCCGATACGTGCGAGAGTCACCATTATCATGTGTGTGTTTGATCGGTTACTAAGTTTCCAAGGAATAATGGCAGAGGGAGAGAAACGTGATTTTCGTCTGACTTAGAATGATTGTCAAGAAGTGGAAGGATGTATCCAAACTGAGGATTCTGGTCAGGAAAGGGAGTCTAGAACTCTTGTGGGGGACGTTGCTTACTCATCGGCCGTTTAACTCGTATGCCCTAAAGATGACCATGAAGAGTGCGTGGCGGTTAAGCAACGAGTTTGTTTTTCGTGGACATCGGCGTAACCTATTTCTATTCAAGTTCGCGGATGCCCAAGACAAGGACAAGGTGGTTACTGTTGATAGGGTTTCTTGACAACAAATAAATTTATAATCAAGACCCCGATGAGTATAGGGAGGTCAGGATCGTTCCACAGGAAGCAAGGTTGTTCGTTTATCAATTACTAAAAAAAAAAAAAAAATCAAACAAAAACACTCACAAGCAGCCTCATTAACGACGTTGTCAGGGTCGTTAACGAACCACCGTACACAAAAGACTCAATCTAACGACCTAAATAAATTCGGTACCGAGCCAACTAACTCAGCAACGAAATTCACTTAAGATAATTCAAATAAAAACAAAGATCTAGGACTAGGGACACCACAACATAGTCATGCATATAAACTTGTAAGAAGAATAGATCATGGCTTTAAATAGATAGAGTCATCAACTTTCGTTGACTATCAAGTAAATTAACCTATTTTCGTAACCCAATTCACTTAATTGCTTGTTTTGGATCTAAAGCTTGAAACTTTCGTATTCAAACAATATCAACCTTCAAGTTACTAACTTTCTCTTTCAATTAAGTTAAAAACTCAAATTACCTCAACTTTCATTTTGGTATAAGCTGAACAAACAATCTCAATAATAGATAAAAGGCATTCAACACACAATCTTACTCATCAAACATGCTTAACTATGTCGGGCTTAACCCCGATCCTAGAAAAGAAGACTACTCACTAATCTTGACTACGAAACAAATAAATTCAACAAAAGAAATCATTGAAAACAAACTACTACTCAAATTAATAACAAAATATTGTCTTACAGAAAATCAGAAGAAACCGAAAAAATACAAAGCACCGAACCAAAATCTCGATCAACGAACTCGGTAACTTTCGTTCACCGACCTCCGAACTCGACTCCCATCCTCTCTCGGCTCTCTCGGCTCTCCAAAAAACAATCCTTAAAGGTCTGATCTCCTCCTTCAGACCCCCCCCTTTTAGGCTAAACAAGAGGGCTATTTATACTAAAAAGGCTAAAAACTAATAAGGCTAGAAGATAAAAACTTTCCTAAAAAGACAGAAATAAAATCCTAAAAAGATAGAAATAAAATCTAGAAAGATAACAAGACCTAAAATACATAATATAATAACCTTAAAAGTCATAAAAAGATACTTTACTGACACGGAAATAATTTCCCGCACAGGATCGGTGAGTCACAAAGTCAACCCTCGAAATTTCTATCACGTGGCCTCGTTAACGAGCCCTCACAACCTCGTTAACGAGCCTGGGCTTGGTTTCTTCCACACTTCGTCTCGTAAAACTTGGACTCTGACTTCTCCATACTTGTATTCCTCCGTCTTTCACTGTAGCGCTCCAAATTCAGCTCCATATAGCACCTTTTCCTTGCTAAATCCTACAAAATACACAAAATAGAGTAGCTTCCATACTTTCCATGAAAATATGCAAAACCATCCAAAAACACACAAAACTAAAACTAATTTTATCAAAACTAAACCTAATAAACAAAGAAAACCTACTAAAAACTATACTAAAAACACGAACATCAAAATACCCCATACTTAGACTTGCTTGTCCTCACGCAATCACTAAACAATAACCAAAACCAAACAAACATACTCATCAAGATATAGCTATCATCTAAAAAGCAACATCTACACATAGAAGGAAAATAACAGATGATTATTAACGTCATCACACATATATGCACCAAATAGACATAAGAAAATACAATCCAACCTCACAAGGGATATAATGTGTTTCACTCAACTCTCAAGTGTTTAGGCTTATAAATTCAATCTCTCAACTCATCTTATATACAAAAACTCATAGAAATTGGAACTTATATCAGCAATACTCTCCACCCAAGATTTGTCAAAATAAGCAAAAATCATCAAGAGCAACTTAGGGGGCTCAATGAAAAACTTCATAGAAGCTTCCATTCGGCCGAGTTGTAATGGGGCTTGGTAATAAGAAATAGGCGTGGAAAAATATTTTGGTCATGTGGTGCTAATAATATCCGGGAATCAAAGACTCCTAAACTCACACATAACTTCAAAAACTCTCATAAAAACATATACCAAACTCACTCTCTCATTATGCACACTCTCTTTCACTCACCCATTATATCCTAGAAAGTCTGATAAGAAATAAAAGAATCTCTAATATTATCTATAAACACATATGCACTTCAAAATTCCTTCTTCTCTTCTTTACTTTATATTTATCTAACTTCTTTTTTTTTCTCTCTTCTTTTCGCTGCCTCGTTAACGAGCCCACTTCAGGGTCGTTAACGAACTTCATCGTGTACTCCTCTTTCTTTCTAAACAACTTTCTTTTGTGCATCCTTTGCTATCAAGAGATCTTTCTTCTTACAACTAAAATAAGAGACTTCCAATCTACCCTTCCCAATAATCCCTCAATCATAGCAAACATTATATGTCACTCTTTTTTTTTTACACTCAACAAAAATACCTCTCCAATCTAAGTCCTAATCCCCGGATAGGGTCAAGCTTATCTTGGCTAGGGAAATTTTTGTGGAGCTAAAAATAAAGGCTTCAGGCTAGAATTGGCTGTCAAAAGAAGGATCATGTAAAGGTGAATAGGGAATAATAGGGCTTATAAAAATAAGTTCTCCATCATATCATTCTCACAAGTAATGAACTATAAATCCCATACGGGTCTCAAGAAATAGATAACCATCACAATTCCAAGAGATAGTATGCATATAGAGAGTAAATCACACAAGAAAAGAAGAGGGATTTATTGATGTTCTCCCTACAAGGCCAAAAATTCCTCACTAGGTAATGATTTTGTTGGATTGCATCACTTATGTTATAAAGTATATGTGCTCAATTTCATCAAGTGCTATCTTCTTCTAAAAACAATTTCAAGTTAAGAATCCGGCTATACTATTAAAGACATGTTTGCAAGGAATTATATGATTAAGCTAGCAATTACTATCATAGAACCTAAGAAAGGGATATTTATCAATTCTAAGACTCTTTTTTCGATTTTTTTCAAAATTTTTTTGATTTTTTTGTCATTTTTTTAGAGAATAAAAAACTACTCAAAACACATAAAAAAAACTACGACAACAAGTTTTCTATTTTCTCCCACCCCATACTTAAAATTATAGTGTCCCCACTGTAAGAAAAATAAGAAGAAGGAAAAGAAATAGAAAAGAAAACAAACAAAGATAAAAATAAGAAAAAGAAAAACAAACATAAAAACTTACAAAGTCTCAAAAGTGGAAAACAAGGAAAAACTTCATCTTCAGGCTAAATCAACGGTTTGGTGGAGGAAAGTAGTGCTCAAAGTTCCCCATGAAGTCATACATCATCCTCCAACGCTCAGCATCATCCGCCTCTCGCTGACGATGCCTCTCATCCTCCATCGACATGCGAGCAGAATAGACAGATTCCCATCTATCCATCCTTCTATGAATATGGTCCTGCTGGAGGTGAAGCTGCTGCACCTGAGCAGAAAGATCCTCGGCCCATGGTGGTGGCATACTCGATCCTGTGTACTCTGGCAGAGGAGGTGGTGGATAGTGAGGCTGGAAATGATCTTGGTACAGCACCGGGTTGTATGGCATTAGTATAGGAATGAGGGTCGGTAGGAGCTGGCGGTGGGTCGGTAGTGGTCCTCGGGGCCTCGTTAACGAAGCTGGGTGCCTCGTTAGAAGTATAGGAAGGAGGCTGGAAATGGTCGTTAACGAGCCTGGTAGGCTCGTCAACGAGGACGTTGGTGCCCAAAACTTCCGTGTCGAGGTCTTCATCCTCGAGGTTTAGCTCCTCAGTTCCTCCCTCTGTGTCGGCTTCTTCAGTGTCATCGCCAACTACCTCGATATCCTCATCTTCATCTTCATCTTCATCCATTGCTTCACCTTCTCGCTCAAATCTTGTCTCACACGGCCGAAGTGATAGCTCATCCTCCGGATTGGGCTCTAACGGGTAAGCATGCCCCGTCCACGCTTCATACCAATTTGGTACGTAGAGTAGCTCCAACTTGTCGAGGGTGGGTGTGACGATGCGGTCTTGTACTTTCACTTTAAACCCTCCCTCGGCTTGAATGAAAATACCGGAGCTATACCAATAGTTCTTGTTGAGGAGTTGAGCATGAGTCGGTGTGTATCGAGTAAGGTCGACCCCATGGTTTTTAGCCAAAAGGCTAACCAAGTTGCCACACCAAACTTCCTTGGACTTGGTTGATTTCTCGACGTAGTAGAGCCACTCACACCCCAAATTCAAGGGTCTTGGTTCCTCGAAAAGGATGGTGCGGAGACAAGCAACTTCCGTCCTCGTTGGCTTGTTCAACTCTCTCTTCGGCCAAAACATAGCGGCTAGGACTCGGAGAATGATCCTGAAGATGGGGTTGATGATGCTTGCCCCAGATAATGCCGCTGTGGAGGATTGTTCTTCCCCAGTGATGTAGCTCCATGTCCTAGTCACCCTGTAGTCTTTCAAGCTTTAGTCTCTAGACGGATTCGGAAGCTCTAGGATTGCGTTGAACTCTGCCATGGTGAACTCACGACTCACATTACCGAGCCAAAACCGGATTCGTCCTGTCGAAGTCTTCGACGGGAAGCTAGTCTCTAGAGTGGCCAAAAACTCGGATGTGAGGGCCGGATAGTGTGGTAAATTCTCCTTCTTCAGGAGATGGGATGCACCAAGGATAATGAAGGCCTCCTTGACGTCCGTATAGATCCCCGTGTTTATAGCAGTGGACTTCGAGAACCAACGGGTGTTGTGGTCCTTCTCTAGAATGGCACGGTATCGATGCACTTGGCCTTGAGTACTCAAAATAACGTTGTTCATGCGAGGTGGAGATGGGGACCTCTGGTTCCTTCTCTTCTTCTGAGCTCGGGTAGCGGGTCTGCTTGAACTTGCCATGAGATCTACAAAATAATCAAGAATTTTCCAAGATAAGATCCACTCAAAATAGATAGGCAAGAGACCCCATACTTGGTCTCGAAATAGCCTCGGAATTATTCGTTAACTACCCAATTGGGTCGTTTACGAATCTGGACTGGATTGATCTTTGAGGCCACGCAGGGTCGTTAACGAGCCTGGGTGGGTCGTTAACGAGCCGTCGAGAACCAAATCGCAGAATTCCGAGTTTTAATCTATCTTAAAAATCAAGCCAAAATCAAGCATGCAATCCTCTACACTCCTTCACTTAGTCACACAATCGGATATACGCACCCCATACTTGCTCGATTGCCCATCCTGATCATGCTAAATTTACCCGAAATTTTGACATGCTAAGTTTGTATCTTGATACTAGAACAAGAAAAATTCATGATTTTCACAATCAACTTTTCTCAATGAGATATCTAACATGAATATCCTTCTCTAGATCTAGAATTACAAAGCAAAATCAAACTTTCTTGGGCAAAATCCAATCATGACATTTATCCTCTATATGAACTTAATTCTAGACATGAAATTTCTACCCTAAAAACCATGAATCATGCAATTTTGAGTTAGGGTTTAGAAATCATACCGGAGACTCGAGAAATTGAAGAAGAAGGGGTCGGAATTTGGGTGATTAACGAGCTCGGTGAAAGCGAGTTAACGAAAACTCGGATCTTCGTCGGTGGGAGGAAGAGTTTCCGGGCTTCGGTAACGACGACTACTCGGTGGTTGGTGAGGGATTCCGATCGGTGGTGGGAGTCAACAAGATCTTTGGTTGAGTTGTTTGAGAAGTTTGGAGTTTGGAGAATTTTGAGAGTGAAAGATTTTTGGGATGGGTAAAAGGGTTATATAGGAGAGGGTAGGGATAGGAAGGGGTAGAGGGGGCGGCGGCTAGGGTAGTAAAAAGATAGACTAGGTTAAAAAACATAGCTGCCCGTTTTGCCGAATCGGGTCGTTCGAACCGGGTCGTTAACGACCCTGGGTGGGTCGTTGACGAGCCACCGTAGCCTCTTGAAGTGATTTTTCGATCCCTTCTCCTGCGTCTTGTTAGCTCAAAATTTAATCCTAATTTCTATCCTAAAAACTACTAAAAAGAACTCAAAAGAAAGCTAAGAAAAAGAGTCTAAAAAGAAAACAATAAAAAATCTAATTCTATACTAAAAAGCTGGTTGCCTCCCGTAAGCGCTATTTTTAACGTCGTCAGCCCAACGTGCTCCTTTGACTCATGGTGGCTCCCGTGTAGCTATGTTGGGGTCTTGAGGTACCCTATACTTAGCTTTGCAGCTTTTGTGTGCTTGAGTTGCTAAATTAGGTCCCTTTTCTTCTATCAGTATGCCCGGTGTTCCTACATGATGGTTAGTGAAATCCGAAAACCAAGGTGGTTTGGACTCCTCTGTAGTGCATATGATGGGGCATGGTGTAGAAACAAAAGATAAGGAATGACCATCTTTAGCAGATTCATAGTTAGAGTACTTACCTTGGTTGTATTCTTGCACATGGGACTCGGTGATTGGCCAATGAGGCTTGGTATGGATGGCTGAATCGAGTTCTGGTTGAGTCAACTCGATTTGTGCGACTGCAATTGGGTCGTTGGCATTCTGATCCAAGTTGAATTCCACCCGTTCCTCTCCAATATCAAAAGTGAGGAGTCCTTTCCGCACATCAACTCTTGCACCTGCTGTGGCTAAAAATGGTCTGCCAAGAATTATGGGGACATGAGGGTCTTCAGGCATATCGAGGACGATGAAATCATTCAGTATAAAGAATTTCCCGACTTGAATAGGATAGTCGTCCACGATTCCTGTGGCCTTGACACATGATCCATCTGCCATGTACAGATTCATATCTACCGGCTCTAGTGGTCCCATATTAGCTTTAGACCAGATTGAGAGAGGAACTAAACTAGCACTGGCGCCCAGATCACATAAAGCCTTGAACTTGTGGTTGCCTATGCCGATCGTTATTGCAAATCTCCCTGGGTCTCCTAGCTTTTCTGGTAGAGCTATTGATTTGACTTCATCCTGCAGCTCTGTAATGGATCTTTTCTTGCTAAGAATATCCTTCAAAAACTTTGTGTAAGCCGGCATTTCGCTTAGGGCCTCAGCGAATGAGATGGAAATATTAATGCCCTGAAGAATATTTACGAAACGCTTGAACTTACTCTCAGTAGAGTCCATAGATTTCTTAGTTGGAAATGGAAGAGGTTTCACCATTCTTGGAACCAAGTTAGGCTCGAGAGGTGAGAGTACCGGGTTGACATTGGGATCGTTTGGTGGCCTCGGCGGGTCGTTACCGACCCTGATGGGGTCGTTAACTACCCTGGAGTTGAGAGGAAGGCTCGGTTTAGAAGACTTACCTGGGGTAGGGTCATTAGGAACCCTTGGAGCCTCGTCACCTTGGTATATGGGCTCGTTATTTGCCCTCGCTGGCTCGTTAACGAGCTGTTTGGTGACGTGCTCTTCCTCCTTTTCCTCAGCTTGGACTTGCTCCGGCAATGTCTTCCCGCTCCTAAGGTGCACCGCTGTTATTTGTCCCCTAGGGTTCTCCTCGGGGCGGCCCGGGAGTTGCCCTTGTGGTCTCGAAATTTGGGCAGCGAGGTTCCCTAGTTGGGAATCAACACTCTTCTTCCATATATCGAACTCTCCCCATCTTTTATTTTGTTGGTTCAGGTTGGCTTGAACTTCGTTAACCTTGTTAGTCACTCCGTTAATGCCTTCATGTAATCCTTGAACCCATGATGGTGGCTCCTGATGGCATGGAGGTCGATAAGGTGCAGGTTGTCTATCTGGTGGAGGCACTGCATAGTTTTGATTGGTATTCTGATTGCCCCATGCCTGATAGTTGTTTGACCTGTCATGATAGCTAGGCTGGTTCCTGTATGGTCCTCTCATATAATTCATCTCAGCTATTGTCTCAGCGGCTCTAACCTGCTCTATGTTAGTGCAAGCAGATGTACTATGTGCAGAAGAACCACATTCTTGACATGATTGAGAGGGTTTCAGAAAACTTACCTGCTTCTTCAAGCGGTTGACCTCATCTTGTAGAAACTGAGTTTTGACGTCTGGGTCAACATCTTCTCGGTTAGGCACGTAGAGACGTTTCTGGGGCTGTGGAGTCTGTTGGATTCCATACATGGCATCATAATTGGACAGCTTATCCAGCAGTTCCTATGCAGCCGTTGGGTCTATCTCTATAAAACCGCACGCAGTATGCGTGTTGATGCGGTTCTTGGTCTCTGCGTTGATACCCAGGAAAAAGATTTCTTGCAAAACATATAAAGGTTGCCCATGAGTGGGGCATTGTCTAAACATCTCTTTGAATCTTTCCCATGTTTCATTAGGCAGTTGGTGATAGGAGGTGATCCGTTTCCTCAACTCTATCGTCTTAGCAGGAGGGAAGAACTTTGTAAGAAATTGATCTTACAAAGCTTTCTAAGTCTTGATAGACTTAGAAGGTAGGCTCTCCAACCAGCTCAGGGCCTTCCCAGCAAGAGACCACCTGAAAGCTTTTAATAGAACATATTCAAGTGAGACACCTTCAGCAGCTATAGTGTCACATAAATCAAGAAAGTTTCGAATATGCTCCATAGGGCACTCAGTAGGTTTCCCTTCAAACTGAGCCCGTTTAATCAAGGATATGAATTGAGACTTGATCTCAAAGGGCTTCTCTATCTCGGGAAGCACGATTGGAGATTCTGGCACCCTCAGTTCTGGATGCATGTACTGTTTGACATTCTCGGATAGGCATTAAGCTCCTCTTGTAGACGAGCATTAGCAGCTCGTTGACGCTCAACCTCAGCAGCAACGCCTTCTTTCTCAGTTTTTAACGCCTCCATCTGATTTCGGAGGTCTTCCATTTGACGAGCCATCTCTTCAGGTGTGGCCATGGCTCGGTTTTCTCGGAGTCTATGGTGTAGGGAACGTTCGGGTTATAAGTAATAACCAGTGTTGTCAAACTCGATCCTTCGTCGTCCTACAGGCATACGCTAAGAAAACAGACAGAGAAAACAAAAATTAAAAACAAAAACGGGGTCGGGCTATTCCCAGACCCACAGATAAACAAACACACACGTTGCTTCCCCGGCAACGGCGCCAATTTGTTGATAGGGTTTCTTGACAACAAATAAATTTATAATCAAGACCCCGCTGAGTATAGGGAGGTCAGGATCGTTCCACAGGAAGCAAGGTTGTTCGTTTATCAATTACTAAAAAAAAAAACAAAATCAAACAAAAACACTCACAAGCAGCCTCGTTAACGACGTTGTCAGGGTCGTTAACGAACCACCGTACACAAAAGACTCAATCTAACGACCTAAATAAATTCGGTATCGAGCCAACTAACTCAGCAACGAAATTCACTTAAGATAATTCAAATAAAAACAAAGATCTAGGACTAGGGACACCACAACATAGTCATGCATATAAACTTGTAAGAAGAATAGATCATGCCTTTAAATAGATAGATTCATCAACTTTCGTTGACTATCAAGTAAATTAACCTACTTTCGTAACCCAATTCACTTAATTGCTTGTTTTGGATCTAAAGCTTGAAACTTTCGTATTCAAACAATATCAACCTTCAAGTTACTAACTTTCTCTTTCAATTAAGTTAAAAACTCAAATTACCTCAACTTTCATCTTGGTATAAGCTCAACAAACAATCTCAATAATAAATAAAAGGCATTCAACACACAATCTTACTCATCAAACATGCTTAACTATGTCGGGCTTAACCCCGATCCTAGAAAAGAAGACTACTCACTAATCATGACTACGAAACAAATAAATTCAACAAAAGAAATCATTGAAAACAAACTACTACTCAAATTAATAACAAAATATTGTCTTACAGAAAATCAGAAGAAACCGAAAAAATACAAAGCACCGAACCAAAATCTCGATCAACGAACTCAATAACTTTCGTTCACCGACCTCCGAACTCGACTCCGATCCTCTCTCGGCTCTCCAAAAAACAATCCTTAAAAGTCTGATCTCCTCCTTCAGATCCCCCCCCCTTCTAGGCTAAACAAGAGGGCTATTTATACTAAAAAGGCTAAAAACTGATAAGGCTAGAAGATAAAATTTTTCCTAAAAAGATAGAAATAAAATCCTAAAAAGATAGAAATAAAATATAGAAAGATAACAAGACCTAAAATACATAATATAATAACCTTAAAAATCATAAAAAGATACTCTACTGGCACGGAAATAATTTCCCGCACAGGATCGGTGAGTCACAAAGTCAACCCTCGAAATTTCTATCACGTGGCCTCGTTAACGAGCCCTCACAGCCTCGTTAACGAGCTTGGGCTTGGTTTCTTCCACACTTCGTCTCGTAAAACTTGGACTCTGACTTCTCCATACTTGTATTCCTCCGTCTTTCACTGTAGCGCTCCAAATTCAGCTCCATATAGCACCTTTTCCTTGCTAAATCCTACAAAATACACAAAATAGAGTAGCTTCCATACTTTCCATGAAAATATGCAAAACCATCCAAAAACACACAAAACTAAACCTAATTTTATCAAAACTAAACCTAATAAACAAAGAAAACCTACTAAAAACTATACTAAAAACACGAACATCAGTTACTGGAGGACCGTGGGCTTTCGATAAGGCGTTGCTAGCGCTTAAAGAACCAGGAGACGAACAACCTTCAAAAATTGTGGTGTAAAAGACGTCCTTTTGGATTAGGGTTCATGATATACCGTTGGGAGCGATGAATCTGACAACGGCTAAATGATTGGGCGTACTTTCGGTGGCATGAAGGAGGTTGCTGAAGCAGATATGCTTGGATGTGCAAAGTTTCTACGAAAGAGGGTTTCAGTTGATATCACCAAACCTTTGCGAAGGGGAATGATGATGAAAGTAGGAGGGAAGAAACTTTGGTTGGAGTTTATATATTAAAGGCTGCCAAATTTCTGCTATATGTGTGGAAGGCTAGGGCATGTAGAGATGGATTGTGATGATGAGGAGGTAGAAGATTTGAAAGGGGAGTATGGTGATTGGCTACGTGCAACTCCAATCAAGACACTCTAGGCTCGAGACTTGGTGGAAAAGGAACGTAGTGTAATGAGAGGTGAAAAGAGTAAGTTGGTGGGAACAAAATCGACCGGAGATTCGGAGAAAAGATCAGTAGTGCTAGAAACTCTCTACTTGAGTTATTGGAGGCTGATGAGAATACCACGAGTAAAAACATAGAAGGTGAAGACACAAGTGAAGTGGTGGACCGTGTGGAAGTATGACCGTAAAAGATAAGAGTGATGATGGGTTTCGCCTTTCGGGTGGATCACACAGGTGCCCGATCTAGGCTAGGAAGGGCCTCAGATCTTCTCCAACGAATGGTAACCTGGATAAGCGCGAACCACATGGTGGCTCATGAGGGAAAACTCGATGGATCGAGTTCGGGTGGCCTAGGGTCGAGATTAGGGCATTGGAAAAGGGATAGAGAAGGGTCAGTTCAAGAACCGGGTTGACGCCTAGGCCTTAGGGAAGAGAAACTCGATTCACAAAAGGCAATCTGTCTCTAGCAAGGTGTAATTAAACTAAGTACATCGAAGAGTTTAAATAGAAAATACAAAACCTAACTAGGCCTACCTAATGGGCCTAATCTAACTATTGGGCCAGTCTCTTAAGCATAAATAGACACCCGCCCAAAAATAGTAATAGCCTCACTTTAGCCCTTGAGCAAGGGTCTCGGTAGACTCGGGCTCGTCATGATCAATCTCGGTCTAGGACCGGTTCGCATCACTTTAGCCCTTGAGCAAGGGGCGTTACTGAACTTTTGAGAATGGAGATACTATAGGAGAAATGTAAATAAGGATGCTCATCTACTGAGATGTTTGAAGCCTGACTCTCCTTATTTTACCACTTCTACTTGTTATTTTCTTTTTGAGCTTTATGGTGTAGTTGAACAAAACTTGAAGTTCAGATAATATTTTTGTTTCTATCAAAAAAAAATCTTCTTTGACTTCTTGTTCTTATCACCTTTGCATGATCAAGCGTCTCCCTTTAAACATCTTGCACCACTCACATCAGTGGCGGAACCAGAAACTTCTTATTGTAGGGGCCAATAAAATTTCCTAACCCAAGTAATGTGTTTTTAATTTAAAAAACTACTCTCATTGTTGAAAACATATGTCGTTTAGCTTAATTCTTTTGTTCAATAATATTTGTCATTTGACATATTGTTTTGGACAAAAATTTGACAAACAAACCTTTGCCTTAGATTGGGGCACGATCGAATTGAAAGACAAGGGAATACTTAAGAAATAATTGGATTGACGAACTCTTGATTACAAGAGGAGGAGATCCCTATTCCTTCAACAATTATCAAAGTACCTACCAAACACTCGGCCAAAACCTACAGATATAAGTCTCTTCTGGGTTGTTCAATACTCGTCATTTTGAAGGGGGTGTCTTAATTTGATTATATACACATTTTTTAAGGTTCTTCTTCTCTAGGGCGAAGTTTCTCTGCTGCGGCTATGATCCAGCACAAGCTGCGATCAAGTGACAGGAAACCCCCTTTGGATCCCAAGGTGAAGACGGAAGCTAGCGTTAAGGTGACCCCTACCAAACGGTCATCACCGGATGCCACTGAAGTCATCGATCTGGAGGACAAAGCTCCCTCAGATTTGTGGCAGAAGCTTCGTGATGCTCATAGCTCCAAGAAGCCCCGTCTGGACGTCCCGACCCTTGCTCTAGTCAGAGATGTTGGTCTAATGGTTTGGAAGGTAGGTGTTCGCCTTTGCTTGGATTGTTCTTCCTCTCTTACATTCTATCGAAATTGACACTTTTTTCGTAAGTCCTGCAAGGTGTGTTATGGATAGCGGACACTGTTGATAGGGAAGACAAAGGTTTAAGGGAACACCAATTGAAGTGGAACACCGAGAGGGCTAGCTTGGAGAGGGAAGTGGCCATTGCCGCCGAGCGACAAAAGGTAGACGCCGACAAAATTTCCAAGCTTACAGAGACGGTCATGCGTCATTCTGCTCCGGCTGCACTAGATTGTTCCACAATTGCTGAATTTGAATCTGAGAATAAGAGGATCCTCAAAGAGGCCAGTGAGATTCGTGCTTACTTCTCTATGATGTCGCGGGTGGAAATGATCAGGTAGTTTACAACCGGTCAACATGTGGATTGGGACCTGGATGCTGAGGAAAGGACTTTTCACGAGTGTTATCCGCCTGACAGGCTTGCCCTTGGAGACGAAATCTTTGCTTCTCTGGGACTGATGGAGGACGATGCGATTGATGAGAATGTTGTCGAGAAAGAGTGTGGTGGCAACCATGAAATGGACGTTGATGTCGCGGTCAAGGCCGGGAAGGATCGGGATGACCCCTCTACTAGCAAGACAGATCGGTTAAAAGATCCTACTGACAAGGAGGAGGATTAGGGTTGTATGCCCTTGTAATTTTCTTTTGCTACTTCTGTCACTTCTGAACAAATCTCTGCTCAAATCTGTTTCATTGTGATGGATTAGTCATGTGTTAGGGCCGAAGACATTTTTATCCCATTCTGGGAGCGTTGTCTCGTAGGGATGGGTTTTAGTTTACTTTTGGGTGCATGCATGCGTGGTGTTTCTTGCGTATTTCGTTTGGTTGTGTCCTTCCCTTGTGTGCAGGTGTTTTGGGACGATGAAGGGCTCCTGATTGAAGGCTGTTGGACGAAGACCCTTGCAGAAGTCATTCGTTGTCGGTGGCAGCTGCACTTACCGAAGGGTGTTTCCAGGCGAGTGACGGACGTCGCGTCGAAGCGTGCGCTCGGGATGTTCTATCGATCGAAGACATTTCTGGTCTAGGATTTATTACCTCTACCATTTAAGCCTTGTGATTGTTCAGTTTATTCACTTAAATGATGTACTCTATATGATAAAGATGCGAATAAAATATGCTTGGCTTGCTACTTTTACTTATGCAAGAAAAGAAATAAATGTGAGCAATTAATAACACACGCAAATACCATTCATTTGATAAAACATCACAACATGTAAATCACGCAACAAGGAGTTTTCACATAGTTAGCTTGATCACAAGCAAACTACAAAAGAAAGGAACTAGAATGAAAGTGAACTAACAACTAGGGATAGGTGACCTCGAACGTCTTGCGTATCGCATGCGGAGGCTTGCTGCTAGAAGTACCTAAGAAGTTTTGCGTTCCGAGGAAGGAAGACTTCTTTTAAAAGTGATACTTCTTTAGGTGTATTGCGTTCCAACTCCATGGGATAGCCTCACCGTCCTTGGACTCGAGCTGGTATGCGCCTTGACCGACGACCCTAGTTACCTTGTACGGTCCTTCCCATGCTGGGGCTAGCTTGTCTAACTTGGTCTCGTGGGTGTTTTGAAAGACTTTTCGTAGTACCCAGTCGCCAAATCGGAAAGTCTGAATCCTGACGTTTTGGTTGTAGCTTCTGACAACCTGTTGTTGGTGTCTGGCTAGACGTAATCGGGCTTGGTCACGAAGCTCGTCAAAGGTGTCCAGATCGGCCTCCAACTCCAGACGGTTCTGTTCTTCAGTCAAGAAACTGGTGCGGCCTGTGGGGATGAGAATCTCGGCGGGAATGACCACTTCACACCCGTGCGTCAAGGAGAAGGGAGACTGGCCAGTTGCTACCTTGGTTGTTGTTCGATCGGCCCATAGGACGTATGGTAGCTCATCGGCCCAGTTTCCTTTAGATTTCGCGAGTCGCTTCTTCAGGTTGTTCACAATCACCTTATTGCTAGCTTTAGCTTGCCCATGAGACTGGGGGTAGCGAGGTGTCAATGTGACTAAATTGATGTTCCAGAGACTGCAAAAGCCTTTGGTCCTCTGGCTTATGAACTGAGACCCATTGTCACATACGATCACCGAAAGTGCGCCGATGCGACAGAGGATATTTCTAATGATAAAGGAAATCACCTGTTTATCCTTGATTTCTCGATAAGCTTCGTCTTCAATCCATTTGGAGAAGTATTCGGTCATTGCGAGGAAAAATACCTTTTGTTCGGACGAGGGGGGTAGTTTCCCGACAATGTCCATTCCCCAATGCATGAACGACCATGTTGTAAGTGTGGGGTACAGTGGTTCGGGAGGTTGGTGAGCTGTTGGGGCGTGTCTTTGGCAAGCGTCGCACTTACGATAGAAGTCTACATCATCCTTTCTCATAGTAGGCCAGTACCACCCCTGTCGCAAGGCCTTGTTGCATAGACTCCTTCCTCCTGTACGGTTCCCACAGTCTCCTTCATGAAGTTCTTCAAGAGGTCTTTGGACTATGATCGGTGGAAAAACATCACATTCTCGATCGTAATCTGCGTGGCTCTCATCTTAAGCACTCTAGCTTCGGCTTTATCTCTCGGGAGCTTCCCATCGATCAACCAATCGAGGTATGGCTGGGTCCAGGATTCTTTGTTAACTTCATATTGGACGAGAGCATTCTCTTCATGGCTCGGACCGTCCAGAGATTGATCTGGGTCAGGGTCATTTCAGAAGCTCCGGGCGTCAATATCATCACTGTTCATGAAGACGTCTTCACGCGACATGGACCCACGAGGGAGGACGTCTTCGGTCACGGGTTCTTCCGATGGAAGGAGCCATGATATGGAACATTGGGATTACAGGATATTCATCAGAGTTGATGGCCGAAGCTAAATGAGCGAGAGAGTCTACTTGAGCGTTCTGCTCTCTTGGAATCTATGCGAAGGATATCTTCTCGAACCGAGGGATCATACCCTTCACCACTTCTAGGTAAGCCACCATTCTTTCATCCCTGGCTTCATATACCCCCAGGATCTGATTGATTATCAATAGTGAGTTACAGTTGACCTCGATCTACTATATGGCTAGGTCTTTGGCAAGGGTCAGGCTGAAAATTAAAGCCTCGTACTCAACCTCGTTGTTTGTGGCTTCAAAAGTACACCTCACGGATTGTGCCACCCTATCCCCCTGTGTCGATTTTAGGACTACTCCTATCCTTGTTCCCCCAACATTGGAGGCGTTGTCGGTATGAAGCGTCCATTTGACTAGAGACTTAGCTTCTAGAGTCATCAATTTTCCAGGTTCCATTCCTTCTTCCGTAGTAGGAATAAAATCAACCACAAAGTCAGCCAATGCTTCGGATTTCAGTGCGGTTCTGGGCTCATACTAGATGTCGAATCCACTCAAATGAATCGCCCACTTAGCCATTCTTCAGGTAAACTCGGGTTTGTGCATGACCGTTTTCAAGGGATGCTTGGTTCTCACCATGATAGTGTGTGACTCGAAGTAGGGACGGAGTTTATTTTAGCACATGACCAAGGCTAGCACCAATTTCTTTAGGGAAGAGTAACGAGTTTCGGCGGGTAGGAGAGTTCTACTTACCTAGTACACTGGCTTCTGCTGCCCATCCTGCTCGTGGACCAACACCCCATTGATGGCTTGATTGGTGACAGACTGACAGCCAGGTACACGGGTAAAGTCTCTCCTTCTTCCGGTTTTGCTAATATTAAGAGATCGGAGAAGTATTTCTTCAACTCCTGGAAGGCTTCCTCATGTCGAGTGGTCCATTGGAAACCCTTGTTCTTTCTAAGGACCTCATAGAATAGATGACAGCGATCCGCTGCCTTGGAGATGAACCTATTCAACACAGCGATTTGCCCGGTGAGCTTTGGGACGTCTTTCAAGCATCTCGAAGATTTCAGCGAGACTATCACGCGAACCTGTTCTGGGCTTGCCTCTATCCCTCTCTAGGTGACCAAGTACCCTATGAATTTCCCTGACTTCACCGCGAACGTGCACTTCTGTGGATTCAGCTTCATGTTGTATTGCTTCAGGATTTTGAAGGCTTCTTCTAAGTGACGGCGATGGTTTGCAGCCTTGTTTGACTTGACGAGCATGTCGTCCATATACACCTCTATAGTCTCCCCAATTTCGCTTTGGAGCATTTTATTCACCAGCCTTTGGTATTTGGCTTTAGTATTCCGTAGCCCAAAGGGAATCACTTTGTAACACTAGGTTCCTTTGCTAGTTATGAAAGAAGTCTTCTCCCGGTCGCTTTCTTCCATCCGGATCTGGTTTTAACTACTGAAGGCATCCATGAAGGTCAACAACTCGTGGCCCGCTGTGGCGTCTACTAGGGAATCTATGTGTGGCACTGGAAATGAATCCTTGGGACAAGCCTTGTTCAAATCCGTGAAGTCTACACACATCCTCCACTTTCCATTTTTCTTAGGTACAACGACCACATTAGCCAACCATTCTGGGTATTTGACTTCTTTAACCTTTCCAGTCTCCATCAACTTTCCTACTTATTCGTCCACTATCTTGTTTCTTTCAGCGGCGAATTTCCTTTGTTTTTGTTTCACCGGTGGGTGATTGGCATCCACGTTCAGCTTGTGTATGATGATCTCCGGATTGATTCCCACCATGTCCTCGTGGGACCATGCAAAGCATTCTAAGTTTTTACTTAAGAAGTCTACCAACTCATTTCTCATGGGTAACTCCAAATCTTTTCCAACCTTTACGGACCGATTGAGGTCTGATTGGTCTAAGACCACCTCTTCTACCTGTTCGTCTTTCTTTTCTTTTTCTTTTGTAACAGTAGAATTAGTGGCTTTCTTTAATTGCTATGCCGACTTCTGACTGGCGGTTGGCTTTAGAGTCGACTTGTAACATTCTCTTGACGTTCTTTGGTCTCCTCGGATCTCTTGAACTCCCCAAGGCATAGGGAATTTTATTGTCCGATGGTATGTAGAGGGGACAGCCCTCATGTCGTGGAGCCACGGTCTCCTCATTATCACGTTATAGCAAGAAGGACATTCCACGACAACGTTCCTAACCTGGATGTTCACGCCCTTTGCGTACGTCGGAAGGATGATGTCTCTTATTGTTGTGCTTCACTTCTCCGCTGAATCCCACAAGCGCGGTCGAGTTCTTCTCCACATCCTTTTTGCTTAACCTCATCTATTTTAGGGCTCCAAACGTCATGAGGTTAGTTGAACTTCCGGTGTCAATAAGAACCTATTTGACCAGGACGTTCCCTATTGAGAGAGAAATAACGAGTCCGTCATGATGAGGTCCCTCAAAACCATGGACGTCATCCTCATCAAAGTGTATCGCGAGATTGAGGACGTCTCTCTTCATCGGAATTTTCTCGTGCGTTCCTCTTGGCTGCTGAGTACATGAGGTCGCACACGCTTGATCCCCCGGTGATCACATTTACAACCTTGGCAGGTACTGATGACGTAGGCCTTCCTACGCATGAAGCTTCTACCACATCTGGGGTGACCTGCGCGTTGGGTGCTACCTCCGTTATCCTTCCTCGAGATACGAGATAGGATATCTCCCTTCTCAGTGCTACACACTCTTTAGTTATGTGACCGTAGTCGTCACGGAAATCACACCATTTGCTCATATCCTTGTTCGGGTAGGGTTTCTCGTTTCTCTTTGGCCATCTGACGCCATGTATCGTTAAGGCTATATTTTTCACGAGTTCATCGGGGGATATACCCAGGTTAAACTCGTCATACTTAGGTGGCAATGGCTTGAAAGGTCTAGCCTCTACGACGTTCACTTTCACCGCACCGGGGTTGGGATGCCGATACGGTTGATCGCGGTGTTCCCGACGGTGGTCTGGCATCGCTTTCTTCTCTACCCTTTCCTAGACGCTTACAGGCTTTCTCATATTCAGATCTTCCTTGAGCCTGATTTGGGCTAGAGCCCTGGTTTGAACGTCTTCAAAATTGTGACACGAGTGTCTGGTGAGTTCTTTATAAAGATTTCCATCTTGGTTAACCCCCTGTCGGAAGGCTTCAATAGCAGTCGGTGATGGTGCGTGAAATAATCACTGAAACCACATCGCCTATTTGGAAGATTGGAAGCTTGCAAAAGCTATAATAGGAGGAGTATGGAATAATAAAAGGGGTCGAAAAACCTTTCTAACTCAAGAACTATCTTGCTTGTCAAAGTTCGACGTATTTAAACTCCGAGTGAGATCGCCCTATTTTACGGTATAAAGTCCAAAAAGCTTTATTTGTAAAGAGTACAAACACAATCAGCTGAAAGGTGGGGAGGAGAAAACATCCACGTACGGAAACCGTTTGGTTGTACGAAATCCCGAGAGTTAGTATTTAATAAAATCCCATTTATAGTGCGTATTATATCGGGTTTCATCAGTCAACACATCACAGTGCGGGATGGAAATCTTCTCTCGGTTGAACCGGTCCAGGTATTCTCGGGTGAATTCGTCTGGCTTCTGGATTACCCGATAGAAATTGCTAGATTGCTTTTCGAATCTCCGGCTGCTAGTGAATTGGACTCTTAAGGAATCCATCAATTCCGCAAACGAATTTAATACTTCCTCGAGGGAGGTTAACGAAACACTTTAGAGTCGGCCCCTGAGAGCTGCTCCAAAACCATTGCACATCAGCTCTTCACGAGAATGATATCGGACGGCATTTGTAATCATCTTTTGCTAGATTATAGCTACGTGCTCGTCAGGGTCCCCCGTCCCGTCGTAGGGGCTCATGCTGGGTACCGAGAACTTCTTCGGTATCTCAACCTGGGCGATGTGAGGAGCGAAGGGTGAGTCATCGTAATCGTCAACCGCCTCTTTCTCTATTGGTCGAGGGACTTCGGGTATCTTGGCCAGTTGCTCGGTGAACATCTTGAACTGGTTTCGGACTATGTTTTCTAGGTCTCGGGGATGGCGGTGGTCCCAATCCTCTTCATCGTCCATGATGTCATCCTCAAAACGTCGAGGGCTAACATCTCGCACCGATCGAATGCGGATGGGTGCTCTCCCCTCCTCACCGGTATGGTTACCTTGCATGTGGGGGAAAGAAGGTACCCCAGGGACGATTGTCGGTGGGGTTACGAACTCCGTACCGGAGGATCTCTTGTGTCGACCGTTAGGGTTTCTAGAAGAGCCTTCTCCCCCACTGGTTCGGACTCAATCCGTCGTTCGGGCATGTGGGCCGACGGAAGAAATGAAACAGAGTTGAGAGCGCAGATCTTCGTTATCGGCAATTAGTTGGTCGATGCTAGTTTTGTGCTTCTCGTTGCAAGCACGTTGGTCCGTTAGTTCCTTCTCGAGGGCTTGAAGCCTTTGGGTGAAATCGGACAACTCGAGGCGGAGCGCGGCCGACGCGTCTTGGCGTGCGCCTCCATCACCCCCGGCGTCCTGCTCTCGATTACCCTCCTTGAGATTGCTCATGGTAACTTTTTTAGCTTCTTCCGATTTGGAAAGGCGAACCCTTTTCGATCTTAGGGCCCCACGGTGGGCGCCAAATTGTTTTGGACAAAAATTTGACAATCTAACCTTTGCCCTAGACTGGGACACGATCGAATTGAAAGACAAGGGAATACTTAAGAGTTCTCTCTCAGAGAGTTTTTATGTTACATACGCGTGTTCGAATGGAATTTCCCTTGTTTCTATCTTTCTAACCTATATCTCTATCAAATTAACTATCATATCCAACGTTCTACACGTTCGTAGGATATGCTTCTAACCGCCTCCCACTTTGCATATATATATATATATATATCGGAACAAATGACTATAGCTAGTGGTTGCCCGATCACGCTTATCTCTTTCTGCGGATCGTAGCTTTCTTTCTTCTCCGGATGACTGTTGACTTCTCTTCGATTCCCCTAAGATTTCTGCCTTCTTATGCAACCCTTCTATCATTCTTGGGCTAATGCCATCAGTTGGTCCAACTTAATTTTGGGCCTAACACATATTTTACCACACTTTTTCCAATATTATCATTAATAATTAAAAATAATTACATGTAAATATAATAGAAGTGAAAAGATCTTAACAAGATTGACAATATTTAAGTCAAATTATATGATTCTTTTAATTTTTAAGACAAGTCTTAAAACGACATATATTTCTGAACAGAGGAATTACAAAATATTAAAAAATATTTAAAGAAACTCTTAAAATAAAATAAATACTTAAATATTTTAGAATACAACTACATTAAGAAAACAATAGTTTATAATGACAACTTATACAATTATGTTTCAAAATACATTTAGGTTAATAAAGGAAAAATGTTTCAAAATACAAACGGATTGAGTATATCTATAAACATTAAAGGCTCGTAACTAAAAACTAAAATCCTAACTGAAACCCTCGTACTAATATTGAATTGTGTGATTTAAGACATCCTAACAATAACTTATTCAAAACTTTCGGGTTCAATTACACTATGAAATTAGGAAGTTTAGCAAGAGATAAAAGCATTCTAAGTAAATGATTTGTTAGAAGTGGTTTGTATATATCTAATCTTAAAATATTCATAACGTTTTGCTCAAATGTCAGATTGGAGCTTATAATATATCAAATCGAAACTATTAACAGGAGGAACATATGTACCAAAAAAAATTTGGATTGGGGAGGCCATGGCCCATTCCTGCCCCCATATACTTCCGCCTCTGTCTCACATTATAAAGAGCACGGCATGTACATCACATCCTCATGTTTTTGGTGCCTAAAACCATTAATTTATCTCCGTATTTTAAGTTGAGGTGACCAAACTCTCCATCTCTCTTCAAGGTGTCAAACAAGCACACATACATCGAGGTAGCATCCATCCATCACTTGGACTTGGAATTGTCTTCACTCATTGCCAAGTAAACGTCACCCACGCCATCAACACAGGTTTTATTGGTGTAATTTACCTCCAATTTCTCCAACCATAAATAGACTTCTTTAGAATTTGTGTTTACAATTTGGACATAAAAAATCATATTAATAAGTAATCGGTTTTTCTATCCTATACCGATAGGCATAGGATAAGAAACCTACTTTTAGAAACTAAAATCCTAGAATAAAATGCACAAATATAATCCTTAAAAATATAAAGTCTTTAAATAAAGAAAATTAGAATTTTTTTTCTCAAAACAAGGTTCCGGGGCATAGGAACCTTGTATGTGTATTTTTTTTGTCTTATCTGAACTTTGAATGTGGTATATATTACATCTGAAGAATTTTTATTCTAACAATATACTATTTTTTTTTCTTATCTCAACTTTCAATGTGGTATATATTATATCACAAAATGAATAATGTAAAGTTATTGAAAAAGATAAAGTTGTAATAGAATCGAAAATAAAAATATCATTAATTAGTATATATTTGGTTGAGACTTGAGAGCTACCTTTTTCTTTAAAGAAGTTTAGAGCTACCTAGCACCAGCATAATAAAATATCACGTCTATGGTATTTGTTTTTTTCTTTTTTTTGAAAAATGAGCAACCAGCTCATTACAAAGCAAATATTAGATCGCCCCAATATTACAAGGCCAACCTAAATCATCACTGCGGATGATCTTGAAAAAATTAAAAACTAAAGGTTGAAGACGAAACAATTGTCTTAACCTAACTAACGAGGTATCATCAAAGCACAAATCCAAGCAAGATGAAGAGATTGCACGACGAATCTGCGGAATGTTGACATGCCTCCTTGCTAAGAAATCAGCGGCTGAATTGGCCTCCCGAAAACAATGAAAAAACACCACCTCTGAAAACCCCGAAACCAAATTTCGGATATCCTGGATAATAGAATATATTTCCCAAGGCACTTTCCAAATGTTTTTTAAAGAATTTATAAGAATGAGATTATCCCCTTCAATAATTAGCTTCTGAATATGTAAATCTCTACCTATTTTCAACCCCTCCAGGAGAGCAGAAGCTTCCGCTTTTAACACCGACATCGGACGGAGAGGCATTCTATTACAAGCTAAAATTTTACTATTATGATCCCTAAAAATAAAGTTAGCAAAAGTAGCATCATTCTTCTGTTTAGATGCATCAAAATTCAGTTACACCAAGACTATCGTGGTTTGATCCAAGCCGATCCATTTATCCTTTTCGGCCTATTGCAGTTTGATCTTTCCATTTTCTTGTCAGCAGATTCCCAAAGAATTAACTGGCAGAGCGCCAAATCACAAGGCAGAAGATGTGGAATTATCCTTGCAGGATTAAAGATTTTTGAATTTCTATGGTTCCAAATAAGCCACCATAAAAAACACAAGATTTTTTATTTTTATTTAAGTTAGGAGACGAAATGAGGTTATCATTAAAACAACCCGACATACTTAAATCAAAAGAGCAATTAATATTTTCTTCCAATTTTGCAATCATTTTCTTTGTAAAAGGACAATTGAAGAAAAGATGATTTAAATTCTCATCTTCCATATCACACAAAGAACAATAGTTAGGAACACAGTTATAAAAGCGATTCAGTCTATCCGTTGTTGGTAGACAATCAGTACAAGCTTTCCAAATAAAATTTTGTATTTTTGGAGGTAATTTCATTTTCGAAATCCAAGAATAACCCACAGAAGTAATGTTTCTTGAATCATTTAACAGGGCCGAAGCAGATCGCACTGAAAAAACACCATCCGAAGATGGAATCCAAACAATACAATCATCAAAATCCGAAAGAGGAATCCGAATTTGCAAAATGAGATCAATAATATCAGAAGGTAATATTTCTTTAAGGGCATTCACATCCCAATCTTTAGAAGGGGTAATGTAAGCAGAAACTTTAGCTAAAGAATCACTACTATCCAAATAGCAAAGAAGGTTGGAATTCCCAACCCACTTATCAGTCCAGAAATTTAACCTATTTCCATTTCCTAAAATCCACTTAATTCCACTGAAAAACATATCCCTAATACTGAGCAGTCTTTCAAATTGCCAAGAAGTCGTTTTTTTCTGATATTGAAATAAGTCCTGTGAGCCTAAATACTTATCCTTAATAATTTTAACCCAAATATTTTGCGGTTCTGTTTGAATTTTCCAAAGAAGTTTCATCTGTAGTGAAATATTCATATTTTAAGCTGTCCTAAGACCCAACCCTCCATTTTCTTTCGGAGTACAAATTTTATCCCAACTACAAAGCGGATGATGATTAGGCGTAAATTTATTCCAAAAAAAGGATTTATTTATTTTATCAATGTCATCCCAAACTCCTTTAGGAAGTAGAAAACTTTGCATTAAGTAGCTTACTTGTCCTAATAGATTTGACTGAATTAGAACCGATCTACCAGCCTGAGATATCGAGTTAGCTTTCCATTTAGATAATTGTGATTTTAATTTAACAATTGTTTCAGCGAACATAGCATTTTGAACTCTTCCTTTCAGGATAGGAATACCCAAATATTTTTCCATAGTTGTAGTAACCTGTATATTTAATATACTAGCTAAAGATAAAGTTGAAACTCTAGATATGTTTGCTGATGTTTGGAACGAGCTTTTATGAAAATTAATAGAAAGACCAGAAATACGAGAGAAATTAGTTAAAAATTCCTTGATGAAATTCATATTGACAAGATTTGCATTAGCAAAAATAATTGTGTCATCTGCAAAACTTAAAAAAGGAATACAAGTCCCATTTTTAATCTATGGTATTTGTTGTCAAAACATAGACTCAACCCAACAATCCAATTTAAACTGTCTAAAATTTTTATAGTTTAAATTTGTAATGAGATAAAAAAAAAATTCAAACTTGATTAATACGAATCCATTTGTGTTGAAACACAAAACTCGTACGGTTGACCCAAATTATTACTTTGAAAGAAAAAAATTATAACATTTATTTTCAATATTAATTTATAATATATATTTTATTATTTAAATATATGAAAATTATATTTTTATTATTAAGTAATATTATTTAATGAAAATATTATTTTCATAACCATAAAAACTCTTAACCCACTAATTAGGTTAACCCGCACCGCACATGTATCATAACATGTTATAATCCGACGAATTTAAATTTTTAACCTAATTGATTAAAACTCGTACTCTATTCCAGGCCCGACCCAGAGGGTGGGGCAGAGTGGGCGCAAGTCCAGGGCTCATAATTTTTAGGGGCCCAAATTTTTTAAAATGTAGTATATATAAAAGAGTGTTTAAAACATTATAAATTACAAGTTGGTCTAGTGGAATAGTCAAATCCCACCCCTTTAACTATAATATATCTAATGTGGGCCTATTATATATCTTTTATTTAATTTATCTTTCTTTACTATTAATCATCTCTTATTTAATTTATCTTTCTTTACTATTAATCATCTTTTATTTAATTTATCTTTCTTTACTATTAATCAATTAGTGTAGTCATGTATTACCATAGTTATTGTAAATGATTCTTATTTATATAATTATCTATATTGGTTACTTTTTATTAGATTTAAAATATACGACATATGCATTTAAAAAAATCTTATTTCTTTTATTAATACATTGGTATATGATGATAGTACCCAATTTTACGTATGTAATGAAGTTAAATTTAGCAAATTATTTTATAAATTCTTCGTATCTTAATATTATAACAAGAACAAATTTATACGAAAGTATTAATAAAATTTTACGAAAAATGTCTAAAAATTATATAAAAAAGACCCTTTTATTGTAATTCGCCCCGGACATCTAAAATGTATGGACCGACCAAATCCAAAATAATCGACCGGGGTCTAATTTATTATCCAAACAGTTGGTTAATCGGGTATTATTGTGTTATATATCGGAAAGAGACCACTAAACATGTTTGAAATCTGGCAAAAAGGCAACTCCGTGTTGCATTTGAATGCAAATTACTCCGTAGCTTTTTGCATACTAAAATAGGTTGGATACTTTCTGTTTTCCAAATAAGAATGACTGGATCTAAGTTGTTTTCCATGTGTTCCGTTCTGTAAGGCATATTATATAATTATGTAAGAAATAAATTAAGAAAGAACATGCATGAAAGATGCTATCAATCTAGCCTTCACACGACCTTTAGAAAGTAGGTAGCTCTATCATAATCAGGAGGGGTTAAAACCTATAATTTTAAAACAAAATACTCCGTATTATGTCGGTTTTTAATCGGGGTCAACGAATTATATATGCAAATATGTTAAATACGTTTATGAGAGACGTGCGTAGTTTGTGTATCAAAACTTGTCAATTGTGCATCATTACTAACCAATTGTGCGTCAATACTTATTAATTGACTGATTAATTATGCATCGAGTTTTTTATGCACATTGTTCATCGATTTTGAACTTTTTTTTAATTTTAATTTTAATGTTTTAACCTTATTTATGTGTATGAATACAATATTGTTAGTGCACAAAAATTCGTATTTAATGCAATGATCGAATACTCTTTTTTACTCTCCTCTTCACCTTCCGCTCCAAGCTCCTCTTCAACCTAGAACCTGCAAAATAATGGATATGGGGCGCGGACCCCAAATTCACATCCGATTCCTAAGTCAAAAGAGCAATTTGTCGATCAAACGTCAAGGTAAAGGATAAGACTTGCTACTTGCTAGCGAGTTCAGCGAATATGAGTGTGCTCATCATACAAGGCGATGTCGTTCCTTGTTATGTTGTGCCTCATATTGGCACGTCCGACACTCCAATTGAACCCAAGTGCGCTCGTGCAAGCGACGAATGGTGTCGGCTCGGTTGGCCACGTCGATGGGTTAGCCGTTCTTCATAGGGCGTGGCACCAAGTCCATGGGAGAATGCGGGTTGAGCCCGTAAACCACCTCGAAGGGGGTCTACTTTGTTGCCGAGTGTTTGAACCTGTTGTAAAAAAACTCAAAGAAAAGCAGTAAGTCCTCTCACCGGCGTGGGTTATTTTTTAGCACTGTCCGAAGAAGGGTGCCCAAAGTCCGATTGGTCACCTCAGTTTGACCATCGGTTTGGGGATGATAAGCAGTAGAAAAAAGCAATTGTGTACCTAGCTTTCCCCACAGTGTTCTCCAGAAATGACTACAACACTTGGTGTCCCTATCGATAACGATAGTTCGGGGAACTCCATGTAGCTTCACGACATGTTCAAAGAACAAGTTGGCGATTTCGGTCCACAACTACGAATATCGAGCCTTTGCCACACCTTGACATAGGGAGACCCGTGATAAAATCCATGGAGAGATCTTCCCACGGAACCTCCGGAATAGGCAAGGGCGTGTAAAGACCGTGAGACTGAGACCTCGCCTTAGCTGTTTGGCACGGCACACAACCTTAACAATACTTGTGAACATCCGAGGCCATGTGAGGCCAAAAGAAGTGTTCACGGAGTGCTGCGAATGTTTTGGCTATGCCGAAATGGCCATGAGCCTCCTTGAGCAACAAGTGCCTTACATAAGAACTCGGAATCCAAAGCTTTCCGGCTCGGTAAAGATACCCATTGTCCAAGAAGTATGTCTCACGGATCCTATTGTGCTCGAGGTTCTCCATGATCGGTTTAAAAAATTGATCATGCAAATATAGCTCCTTAATCAAGGAGAAACCGAGCAAGTTGGCTTGAAGTTTGGTTAATAAGACATACCTGCGTGAGAGAGCGTCTGCCATGACGTTCTCTTTCCCTTTTTTGTGGGCGATTACATACGGAAAAGTCTCCATATATTCCACGACGTTCTCTTTCCCTTATCGTTTGACTCTTTAAATACGCTAAGGTCGCGTGGTTCGTATGGATTACGAACGCGCTTGGCCAAAGGTAGTGCTGACCCTAATTAAAGCATACAATTCCTTGTCGTACGTAGGGTAGTTCAAGGTCGCCCATGTCAGTTTTTCTGCTAAAATAAGCGATAAGGAGTTTGTCTTGGAGGAGTACGCCGCCTACGCCGTAGTCAGAGGCGTCGCACTCGACCTCGAAGCGCTTTGAAAAATCTGGCAATTGCAAGACTGGAGCGCGGCATAAAGCATCCTTTAAGGCCTGAAAGGCGGCCTCGTGGACGGGCATCCAGTTGATTGTTGTTGCTTTCTTGGTTAGATTGTGGAGTGGCCCGACGATGGAACTAGAGTCCTTGATGAATCGCCTATAGAACCCCGCGAGCCCTAAGAAGGAGCGAACCATCGTTGGGGTCATGGGGGTGGTCCACTCTCGGATGGCGCGGATCTTGTCGTCATCCACACTAAGGCCGTCCTTGGACACGACGAAACCAAGAAAGTTCGTCATGTCCGTGCAAAAACAATACTTAGTCAAGTTTACAAACAAACAATGTTCACGAAGGCAATCTAACACTAACCTAAGGTGCCTCGCGTGCGATTCCAAATCCTTAGAAAAAACAAGTATGTCGTCAAAATACACGACGACGAAACGACCCAAAAACTTACGAAAAACATGATTCATCAACCGAATAAAAGTACTAGGGCCATTTTTCAAACCAAAAGGCATGACAAGCCATTCGTACAGACCATGCTTGGTCTTAAATTTCGTCTTCCATTCGTCCCCTTGATGCATTCTTATTTGGTGATAGCCGCTCCTAAGATCGATCTTCGAAAACAAGGTAGAGCCATGAAGCTCATCGAGCATGTCATCCAAGCGTGGAATCGGGTGCCTATACTTGACGGTAATCTGGTTGATGGCTTGGCACTCGACACACATCCTCCACGGACTGTCTTTTTTGGGTACCAAGATCACAGCCACCACGCATGTGCTAAGGGACTCACGAACGAACCCCTTGTCCAAAATCTCTTAGACTTGGCATTGAAATGAGTCTCCTTTGGAGACACCCTATACGCATCCCTATTTGGCAATGAAGCTCCCAACATGAAGTCAATCTTATGCTCAATCCCTCGGATCATCGACAATCCCTGCGGCAGTTGTCCGGCATGACGTCTTCATATTCCTTCAACAAAGATACAATAGACAGGGGGTAGTGAATTATCTAAAAAGGGAAAAATAGAAAGTAATGGACATAAAATGAAACAAGTAGAACTCCCCTGAAGTGACTTAGTCATATCGCAATGTCGGGCTAAGAGCAAGCGATCCTGGCACGAGCCTAAGAGAGGGGGCTCGTCGTCCTCAGCCAAATGTGGGAGTTCTGGGGCCAATTTTTGTGGTGTGGTAGCCCCTAGAATCTGTGGAAGAATGCCCCTATAAACACCCGTAAACTCGTCCCGTAGATCTTGAAATCCCAATTTTCGTGATGCAACGGCGTGTGGCGTGGTGTTGGACGAAGGCAACAACGGTTCACGACTTCAATTCATATCTCCAGGGCGTTTTTTCCTTGGTTCTGTTAGAATTCCAAAATGAGAAGGATTCCCCTAGAAACGCCTATCAAATCGTCAAAAAATTGTTGAAGGCCCTGTTTTGCCATTTCGGCGTAGCTCGGCGCGGTACCGGGGACACGACTCCAATTCTGTCGGGCCAAAGGTTGATTCTCCCGGCGCTTCTTGTCCCCATCAGTGGTAGCATTAGTGGCCGAGGAAGTCCTGGTTGGCGCGGTTTTTCTCTCGTCACTAGTTTTCTGCCATTGCCTTTCAGCTTCGTCCTGTAAAGCTTCACTAAGCGACATAGGTAAAAGTGTCACACGTTGATATCCGTCATTTTAGTTGTGTTTTAACGGAGTGTTTTTATTGTGTTTGAGTCTTTTTCTTTAGTTTTGTGTTTTGTTTTGAGTTGTTTGTATAGGTTTTCGTATTTTCTTAAGATATGGAGTCTACATAAGCTTTGTTGGTGTTTTTATAGGTTTTGGAGCTATTTGGAGCATATTTTAGGAGAAGATGAGAAACCGAAGGAATAAAGCATTCAAGAGAGACATGAAGATCAAGTTTGAGCCATGAAAGAAGTTAAGAGACCCGTTATCAAGCCTTAGGATGAAGAATCAAAACAAAAACGAAGGCAAACGACCCCTTAACGAAGGAGATATCTCAGTTACATGGCAGTTTTCAAGGCTTAAGGGAGTCGATAACGACCCTGTGGGGGATGATAACGAGGTGTTCTGTGTCCGAGTCAGCGGAATTAATGTACTTTTATCCCTTTTATTAGTTTCCTTAAGGGGATATATCTTTTAGAGATTCATTATATCTTTTAGAAGATTTATTTCCTTATAGATTGATTAGTTTTCTCTATAAATACTCTTGTCCTAGCTTTAGTTTTCTTATCATCTTTTGGGAGAGAGGTGATCATTCAAGTTAGCTTTAGGGTAGAAGAAAGAGAGAGAAGAGAGGCGTGAGGAAGAGAGAGAGACGAATTGAGGATTGCTTGGAGAACAAGTTTTGTTTGGATTCGGTTGTAAGCTTCTCTTTTCTTCTTAATTTAATTTAGTTTCCTTCAATCATGAGTGAGTAGTCTCTTATTCTAGGGTTGGGGTTAGAAACCCAACATGATTGTGCATGAATGATGATGTGATGAATGAATTGAATGCCTTTTATCCATTATTCTACTTGTTTGTGCAAAAGCTTTGAAGAAGGTTGAAGTACTTCATGTTCATAACTTGGTTGAAAGAGAAAGTTATGAATTTGAATAGAGATAAAGTTTGAAACGAAAGTTGAGAACTTTAGATCAAAATAAGTAGATTAAGTGAATTGATTTATGAAAGTTGATTGATTTGCTTGTTTATTCAACGAAAGTTGATGACTTTATGCTAAAGGCATGATTTTTATGATTCATATTGTTTGAATTTGCATGATTATGTTGTGGTGGACCCTTATCCTAGATTTGTCCCTTACTTGTAAGTCGAGTTTAATTCTCAGGTACCTCGATATCGACCCTGCTTAGGTCGATACCGACCTGTAAATTTCCCCTTTGTCTTGTTGTTTACTTAGTTTTTCTGCTTAATTCGCACCCCGATATCGACCTTGACAAGGTCGATACCAACCCCTTTTCAGTGTGCTTGTTTGGTTGCTTTGCTTTGTTCTTTGCTTTGTTTTCTCTTTTGCTTTTTAGTTTAGTAATTAGACACAACCTCGCTTTCCGTGGACGATCTTGACTTCGCTATACTCAGCGGGGTCTTGACCATAAATTTATTTGTTGTCAAGTAAATCCCTATCGACAAATTGGTGTAGTTGCCTGATGTTCGTGTTTTTAGTATAGTTTTTAAGTGTTTTTCTTAGTTTTTTTTAGTATAGTTGAGTTTTAGTGTTTGTTTTGTATGTTTTTGGATAAGTTTGCATATTTTGTGAAAAGTATGAAAGCTACTCCGACTTTGTGTTTTTCATAGGTTTTTGAAGCAAAATAGGAGCATTCAGAAGACTTTGAGGTGGAGAGAAGATAGCGGAGGATGGTCAAGTTAAGGAAGGAATGAAGACGCTTAAAAGATCCCGACAAATCCAAAAGAGGTTGTGAAAATGTACAAAAGATCAACAAAAAAACAGGCTGAATACCAACCATGTGTGTTCGGTACAAGGTCTGCAGCAAGGCAAATCGAGGAGTACAACAAAAGAGTCTACGGACCCTGACAGGGTCGACACCGAGGTCCCCTGTGTCGGTAAGCGCACCGACTTCGAGATTTTTATATTTTTATTCCGTAATCTTTTTAGTTTAGGAAGTTCTATCTTTATGGAAACTTTATAGATAGCTTTTCCAGTATAAATACTTTGTTTTAACCTAGTTTAGAGGGGTTGTTCAATGGGAAAACACATTAGGGACATAAGACGCAGTTTTCTCTCTTGTTTTCGTTTTTCTAGTTTGTTTTGAAGATTACTTGGACAAGAATTTTGTGTTCTAAAGACAAGTTTCGAGTTTTAATTCAAGTAAGCTTTGTTTTGTTTCATATGATGTTCTCTTTTAATCTTATTGTTTTTTTCCTTTAAATCATGTGTGAGTAGTTCCCTTTTCTAGGATCGGGGTTGAAAACCCGACATGATTGTGCATGATTGATGTGTGATGAATGAATGAGTGCTTTTTATCTTGTATCTACTTGTTTCGTGTTTATGCTTAGACGAAAGTCTAGGTAATTCGAGTTTATTGCTTGATCGAAAGATAAAGTTAGAATCTTGAATGTTGATATCGTTTGATAACGAAAGTTTCGAACTTTGGATCCAAAATAAGTAGAGAGTGAATTAATTGATGAAAGTCAATTGATTGGCTTGCTTAAATCAACGAAAGTTGATAGCTTTATGTTCCAGGCATGTTATTCATAATTCACACTATCTTAATTGCATGATTATGTCGTGGTAAACCCTTGTCCTAGATCGTTTTTCTGATTCGATACATTTCGTTTCACTCTGTGTTATCATTGGTACCAAGGCTGCTAGGTCGGTATCGAACCTGTGTATGTCTTGCTTTGTTTGAGTCTAAGTTCAACATCGATACCGACCCTGACAAGGTCGGTACCAACGTGTCTGAATCGTTATCTGCCTAATTCTTCTCAGCTTTGTTTTAATTTCGTGTTTTTCCGCTTTCTATAATATTAATCAAACATAACTTGCTTCTCGTTGACGATCCTGACCTCCCTATACACGGCGGGGTCTTGACTACAAATTTATTTGTTGTCGGGAAACCCTTCCAATATTGTCGAGGAGGCGATAGCGCTGTGTTTAGTTGCTTTTTGGGTCTGGGAATAGCCGGACCCTATTTTTGTTTCTGATTTGTTTTCTTCTGATTATCCTTTCAGGTTTTATACAATGGCTGCTCTTGAGGATATTGCTCAACAAATGGCTAACCTCCGCATACAGATGGAGGCAATGTAGAGAGAAAGAGATACTGCAAATGTTGCGGCTGCACTTTTACGAGAGTAGTTGAACGCCATCCCTAAGAACGCTAAGCAGTACATGCACCTAGAACTAAAGGTGCCAGGATCAACAATCATTCTCCCACAGATAGAGAAGTCCTTTGAGATCAAATCTCAATTTATATCCTTGATAAAAAAAAATGGCTCAGTTTGAAGGGAAATCCACTGAGCTCCCAATAGAGCATATTAGAAATTTTATTGATTTATGTGACACTATTTCTACTGAAGGTGTCTCTTTGGAATATGTTATATTGAAAGCTTTTAAATGGTCCCTTAATGGAAAGGCCTTGAGCTGGTTAGAGAGCCTACCTCCTAAGTCAATCAAGACATGGAAGGTTGTGCATGACTTGTTCATGACAAAGTTCTTTCCTCCTGTCAAAACTACAAAGTTAAG
The DNA here is from genome assembly GCA_964016875.1 of Fallopia convolvulus. Lineage (NCBI taxonomy): Eukaryota > Viridiplantae > Streptophyta > Magnoliopsida > Caryophyllales > Polygonaceae > Fallopia > Fallopia convolvulus. The sequence continues at coordinate 40,082,659 of OZ024723.1, read as the reverse complement.
GAAACGTATCACCTCTTACCACCAGCTACCTAACGAGACCCTTGTGGAGACATGGGAGAGATTCAAGGAGATTCTTAGACAATGCCCTACTCATGGGCAACCACCTTATATGCTCCAAGAGATCTTCTTCCAGGGGATTAATGCTGCAACTAAAGACCGCATCAACTTGCACGCCGATTGCGGTTTTATTGAGATGGATACCGATGAAGCATTGGCATTGCTTGAAAAACTCACCAATTATGTGCCATGTATGGGACACAACAGGCGCCCCAGCCTCAAAAGAGGTTGTACAATACAAATACCGATATTGATCCAGATGTTAAAGTCCAATTCATGCAAGATGAGATCAATCGGCTAAAGAAACAGGTAAGTTTTCTGAAAACCTCTCAACCTTGTCAAGAATGTGGCTCTCAAGCCCATAGTACTTCTGCTTGCACTACCATTGAGCAGGTTAGAGTCACTTAGACATATGTTGATGCGCACTATATGAGAGGTCAATACAAAAACCCGCCTAACAACTATGACAGGAACAACAACTATCCTACTTGGGGAAGTTACAATCAAGGTCAAGACAATGCGCCTCCACCACAAGAGAGAAAGCATGTACCTTACATACCTCCAAGCTATCAAGAGCCACCTTCATGGGTACAAGGGCTACAAGAGGGCATTAATGGAGTCCACAATAAATTTAATGACATCCATAGCAAGATTGATGGAGTCCAAGCCAACCTTAACAATCGGATGGGAGAGTTTGAAACATAGAGAAAAAATGTAAATTCCCAATTAGGTAACCTTGCTGCACAAATTTCAATACCTCAAGGGCAATTACCGGGCCGCCCTAAGGAAAACCCTAGAGGACAAATTGCCACAATACACTTAACAAGTGGAAAGAAGTTGTTGGATCGTGCTGAGATCAAGGAAAAAGAAAATGGAGATGAAGACGACACCCTATTCAAGCCCGTTACCAATCCCAACAAGGTCGATATCGGTGCTCAACACATCGTTACCGACCACCATCAGGTCGTTAACGACCCATCCAGCCCAGGTAAGTCTTCGAAACCGACTCCTTCTCTTATTCACGAGGTCAATAACGACCCCCAAAGGGTCAGTACCGACCCTTCTCCAGCACCGGTCGACGCTCTTGTCGATTCGGTAGTGCCTCGATCCAGGCTTCTTTCTACTCTGAATCCATGAAAGACTCTTCCTTTCCCGACCAAGAAAGCTAATGATTTTACGGAAGGAAAGTTTAGACGTTTTGTTAAAATTCTTTAGGGCTTAAATATTTCTATATCATTTACTAAGGCTCTTAATGAAATGTCTGCCTATACTAAATTTTTAAAAGAGATCTTAAGCAAAAAGAGATCAATAATCGAGCTGACTAATGAGGTCCGATCTGTGAAGCTCCCCATGAAATTAGGCGATCCAGGTAAGTTTGCTATTTCCATTAGTATTGGATCTCACCGCTTTAAAGCTTTATGTGATCTAGGTGCCAGTGCGAGTCTCCTACCACTCTCTATTTGGTCCAAGGCCAATATGGGACCGCTGGAACCTGTCAATATGAATCTCTACATGGTAGACAAATCTTGTGTAAAAGCAACCGGAGTCATTGAGGATGTCCTTGTTCAAGTGGGCAAATTCTTTGTTCCAAATGACTTCATTGTTCTAGACATGCCTGAATATCCTGCAGTGCCAATCATTCTTGGGAGGCCATTCTTAGCCACCACTGGGGCACGTGTTGATGTTAGGAAGGGACTCTTCACGTTTGATATAGGAGAAGAGAAGGTCGAGTTTCGCTTCAATACTGTTGTGAATGAGGTCGCTAAGAGCTGTACTGAAGAGCCTACCGACCCACCATGGGTCAGTATCGACCCTTCTCTATGTACAGAAACAAGACAGTTCAAGGAAGTCACACCTACCGACCCTCCATGGGTCGATACCGACCCTTCTCTGAGCGATCACAATGATGGGATCGAAATCCAGCCCGTTACCGAGTCTGACATGCACGTTATCGAAGCTTTAACAAGTCCAGTAGGATCGTTAACGACCCCCTATCCAAGAGACAAAGGTAAGCAATCGTTTACCTTATATCCTTGTTCTATATCCCATCCTACTACTATGCATATTGTGAAAGAGTCAAAAAGCCCTTGGTTTTCGGATTTTTCTAACCCTTATGTAGGAATTCCGAGCATACTTATTGATGATAGAGGACCAAATGTCTTGGAGAGAAGCTTTGAAGCTTTTCCATCTAAGTTTGGGGTTTCTCTTGATCACGAAAAAGCTGGATGGAAGCCGCCCTAATCCGCCACGGTAAGTTCGTCAGGCTAACGACGTTAAAAGTAGCGCTTACGGAAGGCAACCCGCTTTTTAGTTTTTGCTTTCTTAGATCTTTTTACTAGCTTTCTTTTGACTTGTTTTTAGGTTAGAATAGCGTAGTAGGGATAGATGTTTCTATAAAGTGACTCATGTACTAAACGAAGAAGAAGAAGTGTTAATCCGAAGAAGAAAATTCAAGAAACTCGGTGCTGAAAGGAACAACGAAGAAAACTTGCTGGTTCGGTAACGACCCCACCAGGATCGGTATCGACCTCTACAGGAAATCTGAAAAGAAAATCAATCCTTCTCAAGTGATCAATGGTTTCAAGCAGCTTCAGTTTTATTTTGTGAGTTCCCTTTTCCTTATCCTCTTTATTCTTTTTATGTATTTAAACAGTGAGGACACTATTTGGTTTAAGTATAGGGTGGGGGAAAAGGAAACTCAGTTTTTGTGTCTTTGTTTGTGTTTTAGGATTGATAATGCTCCATTTAGATGTCCTATGATATGCTTTAACGTGCTTGATCATGTAATTCCTTTCAGCATGTTTGGAGAGCTTTGCCTGAATCATGTTAAAAATTGTTTTTATGGGGATATTTAGCATGTGATGAAATTGAGCACATATGATCTTAGGTAAAACTGACTTAAATATAACAAAATTACTACCTAGTGAGTTATTTTTGGCCTTATAAGGGAGAACATAAAAAATGCCTCTTCTTTTCTTATGTGATTTACTCTCCTTATGCATATTATCTCTTGTCATTGATATGGTTATCTATTTCTTGAAGCCTTTATGAGATATTAGTTCATTGCATGTGAAATCATATGATGGAGAACTTATTTATTTAACCCACTTTTTATCCTCTCTTTTTACCTACCTAATGCATTATCCTCTTTTTGAAGCCAATTTGAGCCTTGAAGCCTTTTATTTTTAGCTCCACAAAAATGTTCCCTAGCCGATGAAGCTTGACCCTATGCGGGGATTAGGACTTAGTATTGGTTGTGATGGTTTTGTTGAGTGAGATATATTGGTTTAAGTGTGGGGTAATATGGGTTGGGTAAGTAAAATCTTGTAGTTTGTAATGTAAAAGAATTAAAAAAAGCGCCATCCACATACATTCTTATGGCGCTTTTTTAAAATCCGCCATCCGCTATCTTTAGTGCACTCCTTATTATGGCGTCGTAAAAAGCGCCATCCACTTCATTAAAAAAACTGTCGTCCGAAGCCTGTTTTGTACTAGTGCTAGCTTTAGTTTTCTTATCATCTTTTGGGAGAGAGGTGATCATTCAAGTTAGCTTTAGGGTAAAGAAAGAGAGAAGAGAGGCATGAGGAAGAGAGAGAGACGAGATTGAGGATTGCTTGGAGAACAAGTTTTGTTTGGATTCGATTGTAAGCTTCTCTTGTAAGCTTCTCTTGTCTTCTTAATTAAATTTAGTTGCCTTCATGAGTGAGTAGTCTCTTATTTTAGGATTGGGGTTAGAAACCCAACATGATTGTGCATGAATGATGATGTGATGAATGAATTGAATGCCATTTATCCATTATTCTACTTGTTTGTGCAAACGCTTTGACAAAAGTTGAAGTACTTCATGTTTATAACTTGATTGGAAGAGAAAGTTATGAATTTGAATAGAGATAAAGTTTGAGACGAAAGTTGAGAAATTTAGATCAAAATAAGTAGATTAAGTGAATTGATTTATGAAGGTTGATTGATTTGCTTGTTTATTCAACGAAAGTTGATGACTTTATGTTAAAGGCATGATTTTTATGATTCATATTGTTTTAATTTGCATGATTATGTTGTGGTGGACCCTTATCCTAGATTTGTCCCTTACTTGTGAGTCGAGTTTAATTCCCAGGTACCTCGATATCGACCCTGCTTAGGTCGATACCGACCTGCAAATTTCCCCTTTGTCTTGCTGTTTACTTAGTGTTTCTGCTTAATTCGCACCCCGATATCGACCCTGACAAGGCCGATACCGACCCCTTTCCAGTGTGCTTGTTTGGTTGCTTTGCTTTGTTTTCTCTTTTGCTTTTTAGTTTAGTAATTAGACACAACCTCGCTTAGCATGGACGATTATGACTTCACTATACTCAGCGGGGTCTTGACTATAAATTTATTTTTGCTCAAGTAAATCCATATCAACACGCGCTTCCTGTGGAAATTTAACATGTAAGTGTTCAAAAATCCGTCGTGAAGCACACGACGATCAAATTGCCATGGGCGCCTCCAACAAGAGATGTGTGGCGTCCATAGGCGTCACATCACATAATATTTAATCTTTGTATGCACCAATGGAAAAAGAAAGGATAACTTTCATGTCAACCCAATCGCCACCATCATTCGATATCCATTGAAGCTTGAACGGTTGTGGATGTGGCGTGGTTGGAAGCTTCAAATGGTGCACCACCTTTTTGGACAAGAAGTCGGCACAGCTCCCCGAGTCTATTATCACGCTAAGGGACACGTTATCGACCAAACAACGAGTATGGAACAATTGTTCCCATTGATCGGTTTTTGGCGCCTCTCGCATGCTAAGGGAACGACGTGTGACCAAGGTGAGTTTGGACACGCCGAATCCTTCCGATGGATCATAGTGCAACTCGGTGCCATCTCCCAAAGGTGTGGTTCTTGTTCTTCATCTTGGCTCTCGTAAGGTGTGGCTGCAGTACCGAGGTGAGTGGGCACGCCGAGGGCGTCGATCACGGGGCGGCCCACGACCGTAGCCATCGTCGCCATCATCGGGATCGTCCCCATCATCGTCCCCAAACTCTTCGTAAGGGTTCTCAAATTCCGAATGTGGGTTGTGAGCACTTTGGTGCTCCAAAAAATCCTCAACTATATAGTCGTTGGCGTCGTAATACTTGGCCCCGTGCTTCCGCTTTGCGGTTTCATACACATATGTCGGCGACTTGTTCTTTTGTTGATTTTTATGGACACCACTCGTGTGATGACGTCGGTACTCCGCCGAGTCATACTAGTCATCGGAATGGACGTCAAAAACATGTTCGTCTTTGTAATCTCTGGCCAATTGACGGCGATCTGCGGTCCGAGGACCACCACCGCACCGGTCGAATTGGGATGGGCAGCTCTCCTTTATGGACTTTAAAATATATACCAATTGATGCCATTCCCGAATTAGGGGCTTGCCTCTTTGAATCCTTTCAGACTCAAATCGATTCCACCAAGTCCGGACGGCACCATGAAAATGCAAGGTCACAACTTCGACCTTTTCTTAATCCTCGTACCCTAAATGCTTGAGCATATGCTCGGTACCCTGTAACCACTAAAATAAAACCATTAGGATCAGAAGTACCGTAACAAGGTTCAAATTTTACCTTAATGTCTCGACGAGCGGTCCTTGGATCTCGAGCATCACGCCTATCATGGTAACGACGAGGACTACGATACTGAGATGAGTGGGTGCGCTGAGGGCGTCGATCGTGGGGCGGCCCACGACCTTAGCCATCGTCACCATCATCGAGATCGTCCCCATCATCCGGATGTCGAGGGCGCCGATCTTCGCGGTCTCGGTCACGCCTATGACGTTGTCCAGCAGTGCGAGACTTGCCATAGATACGCTCATACTCCTTCCGATTCTTGGTCAAGTGTGGCGGTGGGATCTAATCGGACGGGCGGTTGTCAAGCTCCTCGGGGTCCTTAACCTGCGGATGATCATAACTATCCACATCGGAATCATCCCCGGACTCTTTGTAAGGGTTCTCGAATTCCAAATAGGGGCTGCGAGCACTTTGTTGCTCCAAAAAATCCTCAACTCTATAGTCGCCAGCGTCGTAATACTTGGCCCCATGCTTCCGCTTTGGGGTTTCGTACACATATGTCGACGACTTGTTCTATTGTTGCTTTTTATGTCCACCACTCGCGTGTTGACGTCGGTACTCCGTTGATCCATACTCGTCGTCAGAATGGACGTCAAAAACCTGTTCGTTCCTGTAATCTCTAGCCAATTGACGACGATCTGCGGTCCGAGGACCACCATCGTACCGGTTGATTCAGGGTTGGCGGCTCTCCTTTATGGACTCCATGCGATGCATGGTGTCATTGTTGATAGGGTTTCTTGACAACAAATAAATTTATAATCAAGACCCCGCTGTGTATAGCGAAGTCAGGTTCGTCCACATGAGATAGTCAGTATCAAGTTTTGTTCTTACTTAGAGCACAAGTAAGAGATAAAAGCAAGGATTTTTATCAAGTAAGAGAAATTCTAAGGTAAAGATATCCCCACAAACAACAATTATGCATGTCAAACGCTATGAAACACATAGATCATGCTTTTATAACATAAAGGTGTCAACTTTCGTCAACTTAAGCAAGTAAATCAATCAACTTTCATCCTATCAACAAACTTACTATCTATCTCTTCTACTTCAACTAGGATTGATCTGCTTTCGCTTCAAAACCCTAATTTGACTATTCTGATTCAAGGTTTCTGCTTTCGCTTCAGCTATGAATGAGAAATTCCTATCAACTTTCGTTTCAAGGATTAAAGACAAGATAATAGATTCATGTAATAAAAACAATCAAGACATGATCATAAACAAGCATGCACAACCATTATTGGGTTTAACCCCAACCTTAGAGAGGAAGACTACTCACAAAGCATGATTAAAATCAAAAACTGAATTAAATAAAAGAGAAAGCTTACAACCGAATCCACAACGATAGTTCTTCCCACAAAATCCCACTCGTCTCCCCCTCTCACATGTCTCCCTATCTAACTTCTCTCCTCCTCCGTTACTTGAATGATAAGAAAACTAAAGAGGGGACAAGTGTATTTATTGAGAAACTATTCTATCTAAAATCTATCTATAAGGAAATAATATCTTCTAATAAGATATATTCCTTCTATCTATCTAATAACATAAAAGAAAACAAGATAGAAGCCTTTAATTAAACACTGACTCAGACACGCTACTCCTCGGGATGCCTCGTTAACGACCTTGTCAGGGTCGTTAACGACCCTCTTCAGCACTTCGAATAGCCTTGAGTAAAACTTGCGTAGAAGATTCGTTACAACTCCGTTTGACTCAATTCTTTTTCCTATGTTCTTGTAATGAATTTCTCTATCTCTTTCCAAGCTCAAACTTGATCTTCAACAACTTTACTTGAGCGCTTAATCTTCATCTTCTCTTCATTCTTGAGTGCTATCTTTCACCGGCTTTGCTCCTTTTTTCAAAAGTGCTCTAAATAGCTTCTAAAAACCTACAAAACACCACCAAAGCTTATGTAGACTCCATATCTTAAGAAAATATGAAAACCAACACAAACGACTCAAACAAAATACAAAACTAAAGAAAAAGACTCAAACACACTAAAAACACACCCTCAAAACATGACTAAAAAGGTGGACATCAAAATACCTCATACTTAGACTTGCTTGTCCTCAAGAAATCAACAAGACATCAACCAAAACCAATAACACATATATCAAGTCAATGCCCTTCTCAAAAAATAACATCAAAGCACAAGTAGAAATAAATAGACAAGTGAATCTAACGTCATCACACATATATGAGCAACCTCAAGCAAAAGCAACTAAAAATCTAACCTCACAAGGGAAATGTGTTTCACTCAACTCTCATGTGTTTGGGCTTAGAATAACAACTCTCAACTCAATCCAATATACAAAAATCAACATAGTCATTGTTATTTATATCACCACACTCTCCACCCGAGATGTCAAAACATATAAAAAACATCAAGAAAACTTAGGCTCAATGAAAAACTTCATAGAAGCTTCCATTCGGCCGGGTTGTAATGGGGCTCGGTAATAACAATATGGCGTGGAAATATTTTGGCTATGTGGTGCTAATAATATCTGGGAATCAAAGACTCCTAAAAACTCACATATAACAAAACACTCAAAACAGAACATATACCAAACTCACTCAACAATATACACACTCTCTTATTTCTTCAACCCTTTTAATATCCCAACTTAATCTTGCTTACAAACACTTAGAAAGATTTGGCTCATGCACACTTTCACTATTCAGCTCTTTTCAGATTTTTCATGATCTTTCTTTTTTTTCTTTCTGAGGGGGCTCAATACCAACCCTTCTGGGTTCGGCAACGACTCTGCATTCTTCCTTCTTTTTTTTCACTTCTTTTGTAAGTGCATTCAGGGAACCGAACTCCTTTTACATGATAAACTGCAAGATTCTCAAATACCCAACCCAAAATTACCCCACACTTGAACCAATACAACTCACTTAACAAAACCATCACAACAACCAATACTAAGTCCTAATCCCCGCATATGGTCAAGCTTTTATTGGTTAGGGAACAATTTTGTGGAGCTACAAAAATAAAACGCTTCAGGCTCAAATTGGCTTCAAAAAGAGGATAATGCAAGGTAGAATAAGGATTAATAAGGCTTATGAAAAATAAGTTCTCTATCATCTTATTTCACATGCAATGAACTAATTTCTCATATAGGTCTCAAGAAATAGATAACCATATCAATGACAAGAGATAATATGCATAAGGAGAGTAAATCACACAAGAAAAGAAGAGGGATTTTTAATGTTCTCCCTATAAGGCCAAAAAAACAACTCACAAGGTAGCAATTTTTGTTGGATTTCAGTCACTTCTACCTAAGATCATATGTGCTCAATTATATCACATGCTAAGTATCCACATAAAAAAAAAACAATTTTTCAACATGATTCAGGCAAAGCTCTCCAAACATGCTATGGAATTACATGATCAAGCAAGTTAAAACATATCATAGGACATCTAAGTGGAATATTATAAATCCTAAAAACACAAACAAAGACTGACACAAAACTGAGTTACCTTTTCCCCATACCCCATATTTAAACCAAATAGTGTCCTCACTGTTTAAAACATAGAAATATAAAGAGAATAAGGAAAAGGGAACTCACAAAATAAAACTGAAGCTGCTTGAAACCATTGATCACGTGAGGAGTATTGCTGAATTTCTTTCGGTTCGGTAGAGGTCGATACCGACCTTGAGGGGTCGTTACCGAACACGTTGTATGCTTGTACTGTTTCTTTTTGATTTTAGCACTTCTTAACTTCTTGTACCTGAGTCACTTTAGAAAAACTTCTATCCTACTACACTAATCTAACCTAAAAACTAGTCAAAAGAAAGCTAGCAAAAAGATCTAAGAAAGCAAAAACTAAAAAGCGGGTTGCCTCCCGTAAGCGCTATTTTTAACGTCGTTAGCCCGACGTACTTACCTTGCCTTACCTAGGGCGGCTGCCATCCAGTATCGAAGGGATCATAAGAAACCCCATACTTAGCTTGAAAAACACCATAGCTTCTCGCCAAAATATTTGGTCCTCTATCATCAATAAGTATGCTCGGTAATCCTACAACATGGTTAGTAAAATCCGAAAACCAAGGAGGTTTTGACTCCTTCATATGACTAACAGTAGGATTTAACATAGAACCAGGATAAGAGAAAGGATCATGACCAGAATTGATTGGATAAGAACAAGGAAACTCACCAGGATCGAGCAGAAAGGAGCTTGTTACCGGGGCGAAGTGGGTCGTTAACGACCCTGCTGGATCTGGAAGTGGCTCGATATAGTGCTTGGATCCACCTTTAGCTTCGTAGTCCGTTAGATAGGGGTCGTTACCGACCCATGGGGGGTCGGTAAGCTCCTCGGTAGGCGTGTTTTCCTTGCATTTGCTTGCTTCTATACTCAGAGAGGGGTCGTTACCAAGCCATGGTGGGTCGGTAGGCTCCTCAATACTACAACTAGCCACTTCGCTTATCGGTGTGTTGAATTGAAACTCGACCTTCTCTTCTCCAATATCAAACGTGAGAAGTCCCTTCCTGACATCAACATGTGCTCCTACGGTGGCTAAGAATGGTCTGCCCAGAATGATTGGCACCACAGGGTCTTCAGGCATATCTAGAACAATGAAGTCGTTTGGGACAAAGAATTTGCCAACTTGAATGGGTATATCCTCAACGATTCCGGTTCCTTTGACACATGATCCATTTGCCATATAAAGATTCATATCGACAGGCTCCAGTGGTCCCATGTTAGCCTTGGTCCAGATAGACAATGGTAATAAACTGGCACTGGCACCTAGATCACATAGAGCTTTAAAACGGTGAGTCCCAAAACCAATTGAAATTGCAAACTTACTTGGATCACCGAGTTTTTCAGGGAGCTTTATGGAATGAACCTCATTACACAACTCTGAGATATATCTTTTCCTGCTCAAATTCTCTTTCAAAAATTTAGCGTAGGCATGCATTTCATTAAGGGCGTCAATAAATGGAATTGAAATATTTAACCCTTGAAGAATTTTGACAAACCGTCTAAACTTTCCTTCCGTGACATCCTTAGCTTTCTTAATCGGGAAAGGAAGAATTTTTGACGGACTCGGGATAGAGATAGGCCTGGATCGAGGCCCTACCGAATCGACAAGAGGGTCGATTGGTGTAGATAAGGGGTCGGTACCGACCCTGGTGGGGTCGGTAACAAACTCAGAGTTCGGTTCAAAAGACTTACCTGGCATGGATGACTCGGTATCGAGTTGGGGAGCCTCGTTATCGACCATGTTGGGGTGGGTAATGAGCCTGAATGGGGCATCATCTTCGTTGCCATGCTCAGTGTCTTTAGGCTTGGCTTGATCTGGCAACTCCTTGCCACTTTTGAGGTGTATGGCTGCAATTTGTCCTCTAGGGTTCTCTTCGGGTCGGCCCAGAAGTTGCCCTTGAGGTCTTGAAATCCGTGTAGCTAGGTTACAAAGTTGTGAGTCAACGCTCTTTTTCCAGATCTCGAACTCGCCCCACCGTTCCATTTGATTGTTAAGGTTTGCTTGGACCCCATCAATTTCATTGTTCACTCCATTGATCCCTTCATAAAATCCTTGCACCCAAGATGGTGGCTCTTGGTAGGTCGGGGATCTGTAGGAAGGAGCCCATTGTTCTTGCTGAGGAGGTTGGCTCCCTTGGCCGTATGCATAATTGCCCCAAATGGGCTGATTGTAATTCCTCCCTGCATAAAAAGTATCACCTTGGTTCCTATATGGATCCCTCATGTAATTAGCTTTTTCATATGCCTCAGCAGCTATGGTTTCCCTTTCTCTCTGGATCTCCTCTATCTCTAAACAGAGTTCAGCAATATGCTTAGCTAGTTCCTCATGTGTAGCCATGGTTTTGTGTTCTCTTAATCTCCTGTGGAGGGAACGCTCGAGTTCAGGGTCTACTTTATTGGATTAGAGACAACTCGACGTCATTCAGCTGTCCTACGCTGTAAGCAAAAACAAAAAAAAAAGCAAAAAGCAAAAACGGGTTCTCGACGAGGGTAGGTACCGACCCTGTGGGGGTCATTTACGAGCCTGGAGTGATCCCGTAAAACAGAAACTGAAAAAACGACTATCTGTCGACAGGGTCGGTAACGACCCTAGGGGGTCGTTAACGACTCGACAATGACCTAGAAAATAAACAGAAAAGGAACAAAAACTGGGTTGCATAACAGGGTCGGTACCGACCCTGGAGGGGGTCGTTACCGACTCGGCGGAGTCCCGAAAAAAGAAAAAGAACAAAACTTGGCACTATTGAAATCTCCCCGGGAACGGCACCAATTTGTTGATAGGGTTTCTTGACAACAAATAAATTTATAATCAAGACCCCGCTGTGTATAGAGAAGTCAGGTTCGTCCATGGGAGATAGTTAATATCAAGTTTTGTTCTTACTTAGAGCACAAGTAAGAGAGAAAAGCAAGGATTTTTATCAAGGAAGAGAAATTCTAAGGTAAAGGTATCCCCACAAACAACAATTGTGCATGCCAAACGCTATGAAACACATAGATCATGCTTTTATAACATAAAGGTGTCAACTTTCGTCATTTTAAGCAAGTAAATCAATCAACTTTCGTCATATCAACAAACTTACTATCTATCTCTTCTACTTCAACTAGGATTGATCTGCTTTCGCTTCAAAACCCTAATTTGACTATTCTGATTCAAGGTTTCTGTTTTCGCTTCAACTATGAATGACAAATTCCTATCAACTTTCGTTTCAAGGATTAAAGACAAGATAATAGATTCATGCAATAAAAACAATCAAGACATGATCATAAACAAGCATGCACAACCATTGTTGGGTTTAACACCAACCTTAGAGAGGAAGACTACTCACAAAGCATGATTAAAATCAAAAAGTGAATTAAATAAAAGAGAAAGGTTACAACCGAATCCACAACGATAGTTCTTCCCACAAAATCTCACTCGTCTCCCCCTCTCACACGTCTCCCTATCTAACTTCTCTCCTCCTCCCTTACTTGAATGATAAGAAAACTAAAGAGAGGACAAGTGTATTTATAGAGAAACTATTCTATCTTAAATCTATCTATAAGGAAATAATATCTTCTAATAAGATATATCCCCTCTATCTTTCTAATAACATAAAAGGAAACAAGATAGAAGCCTTTAATTAAACACCGACTCGGAAACGCTACTCCTCGGGATGCCTCGTTAACGACCTTGTCAGGGTCGTTAACGACCCTCTTCAGCACTTCGAATAGCCTTGAGTAAAACTTGCGTAGAAGATTCGTTACAACTCCGTTTGACTCGATTCTTTTTCCTATGTTTTTGTAATGAATTTCTCTATCTCTTTCCAAGCTCAAAGTTGATCTTCAATAACTTTACTTGAGCCCTTAATCTTCATCTTCTCTTCATTCTTGAGTGCTATCTTTCACCGGCTTTGCTCCTTTCTTCAAAAGTGCTCTAAATAGCTTCTAAAAACCTACAAAACACCACCAAAGCTTATGTAGACTCCATATCTTAAGGAAATATGAAAACCTACACAAACGACTCAAAACAAAACACAAAACTAAAGAAAAAGACTCAAACACACTAAAAACACACCCTCAAAACATGACTAAAAAGGTGGACATCAGTGGTACTATGATGAAGGTTGGGTGTGGCCCTTGGCTTTTCCACGTGCTCTCGTGACGTCGTCCGCGGACACACCAGGCATGCCATGGACTTCCGAGGCGAGAACCTACCCCAGCAGCACGGTTCGCTTGGATTGCATTTGGCTCTCGACAACAATGCATTCGAGCTCCGTGATCCGATCGTCCCTAGACGCAATTGCCACGTCATGCTCCGATTGGTTTTGTTGATGCGTCCGTGGATTGTTGTTATTGTTGTCCTCGTTGCCCGAGTCGGACACAATACCTATTGTCACACCAGTCATAGCGCAGTAAGAAGTTCACAACAACAACCAAGAGTGTACGAGTTTGTTTAAGTCGGCCTACCCTTAGTGATCAACCACAGAAACAAGAAAGGATGGGCAAGGCTTAAGGTCACTCGACTCAAGCAAAATAATAATGGCTTAACACAAACAATGAATACAGAAGCGATGCACAAAGAAGCAATAAGGAAAGCCGAGAAAAGAAGGAAAGAAAAGAAGAGATGTAATCGGCGTTTATGTGATATGGCCGAAAATAAAAGATTGGAGAGAGAAGAGATCTTACCTTATTTTGGATATGATCCTTCAATATATTTTTTTAATTTAATTTCGGAAATATCTTACCTTATTTTGGCTATGATATTCCGAGATACATTTTTTTATTTTTTTTGATAATATATAGCCAACTCTTCTTATGGATTTTATCCTCTAGAAAGATTTGATATGGCTAACAAGATAATTGACAAGGAACAAGAAGATATGCTCGACTTAATCAAGGGCAAGAAATCGGCAAAGAAAACAACTATGAACATGCAACTAGCAAGATAAAGATGCAATTTCACCAAAATCAATTGAAAGAGTCGAGTAGGACTAGGTTTTTTTTAAACAAACAACGCAAGCAAGAAAAAAATTTGGGTGCCCTAGATGACATTTATGAACGATGGGTGGATATAGGGTTTCAAGCAAGGGAGTGGATCGTGTGAAATTTGAACAAAAAGGAGCGTCCCTCGACTAATTAAATATCCAAAGTGTGCATAAAAACTGAAAACAAGAGCCTAACACCCCTTAAATAGGTGCGGCAAAACACAAACCCTAATCTAGATAGGAAGCGCGCCTAGGGCTTGCATGCAAGCAAGGCCCAGCGGCGCAAGGCCCAAAAACAACCCTCCATTATTGTAAAACTAAGTTTAGCAATGTTTAAATTAAGCAAGCATACTAAAATAGGCAAGAAACATAGACGTCCTTGGCCGTCGACACCGAGGTGTCATGACAAGGCCAAGGCACGGGGTGTTGCGGCCTAGAGAGGTGTTGGCAAGGCAAGATGGCCTAGCGAGGGTGCCGGATGACAAGACTAGGCGACGAACCTTAAGTTGCGACGCTGGCGGGCGACGCGGAACCGAGGTCTGGTGCCAAGGACGTGTCCGAGGCGAGTGGCACCGAGGACTCATCTTGAGGTTCTCCGATGCTAAGGACACACACGGTAGCATGCGACGGCACGGAGAAGGGCGCGCCATGGCCCGCGGTAATGCGCGACACCAAGGATCAAGCCGCGGTCTCGATGGCACGGGCCCTGGCACGAGTGACTAGTCCATCCGAGCGCAAGGCGAAGGCGTCTTCCTCTTGGTTGGCGTCCAAGGACAGGGTCGCATCATCCGTCGCAGCTAATGGGAGTCGGGTTACAGTTTCACGCCTTGGCTTACGCGATTTCCTACTACCTTGGTTGCTTTCGTGTTCAGCGACACGTATAGCTGATTCCCAAAGATGATTGAATCCATCAAATTGCTACGACCATCTTGATCCAAACCTTCGTTGGCTCACGTGAATAGTGGCCATGCTTTACGGGAGAGGTCAGGTCACGACTTTGATCATCTTCGAGCAAGGCGCCTTGCTCAGTGCATGCTAGGGCTTGATCCTTCGAGCGAATATCAGAGATTTGCTTGATCACCCTACGGGTTGCCCTTGTTCTCCAAGCAAAGATCGGAGTTTGCTCTATTGCTTTGTGGGCAGCGGGAGCTGCTACGTACCTTGGTCGCAGTCGTCTGGGTCGTGGTCGCAGTGGCGTCCAGATTTGTTGGCGACTAGGGTTTGCAAGTTCGCTTCCCTTTCGGGACTTGGAAAGGTTGCTCCTTCGTTGTCAGAGATTGTTTCCAACATCATGATTGCGTGGAGTAATTGCTCGTTTACATCATCTGAGAACTTCACTTATCCATGGCTCGACGTGGAATCTAATGATTGGTTGATCTTTGGAAGCGAATACATGTCTTTTGGACATGCTTTATTGGGATTGGTAAAGTTTGCTTAGACTCTCCAATCTCTCTTGACTATAACGGTGTTCGAGATCCACCACATTCGTCGCTCGTCTAACAATGTAGCAGATCACTTCGCCAACCTTCCCATCTCGTTTACTGTTGTTTTTGTTGAATTTTCACAACATCCAGTTGATATTTTACATTTAATTCATTCCAATGTTGTAGCCTTTACAAGGCATAACTAATTTGTTTCTTTAATAATATGCTTTGAGGGCTAAGACCAAAAAAACTAAGATTTTGATTTCAAGATTCTAAAAACAGTAGTAGCATATATAAAGGTAAGAAAATCGACGAAAATCCATCCAATTGTCAAAGGGGAAAGAGGGTATAGCCTAGAGCATTTTTTCGGATGAGAATATTCAGTTTTGGATGAGACACTGATTTAAAGTGAATGAGTGTCGTAGATAAACTATTTAATCAACCGCTATCTTACACTTATGAGGTCCATGATTAATTTCGACAGCCTCGAAAGATTTTAGTGTTATAAGAGTGTCTGGCACAACTATTTTTATTTGTCATAGACAACTACGAGTTCTACACAGGACATTTATTACCTAACTATGGTTTTTTTAGCGCCTATTTTAATTGCATGAATAGTGATTCCAAATAATATAACGTGTAGTGTACATCCTATTCATATCTTTGTAACCATCTGATATGCTCTCTTTAGTATAGGTTAACTCTTGTATTTTAGGTATGATTTGAGTGTGTTTAGGTTAGTTTTGAGAATAATTATAATATGAAGACCGAAGACCCGATTTGAAAAATTGCAAGAGTTTTGAAGACAAGTGTAGATTTGGAGTTGTTTTGACACCATTTTCTTGTGACGCATCGTTCGGGAGCTACGGTGATCGGATGAAGCTGAATTTGGTATAATTGGAAAGCTAACTCGAAGAACTACAATTCATGTTTTTACGGCGAGTTCAAATTCCAACTTTAAGTGGGCCAAAACCACCTCCGAAGTTGACACCAGAATGTTGTCAGAGGACCCGCGCTCGCGGGTCAGAATCGCGCTCGCGGTTCATCGAGGATCCGCGGCCGAGGGAGGGAAGCTGAACCGCGCTCGCGGATTAAAACCGCGCTCGCGGATTAAAACCGCGCTCGCGGATTAAAACTGCGCTCGCGGGTGGCTGTGTTTCCGAAGTGCCGACTTTGTTTTTATTCCATTTTTTATCTATTTTTATATCTTTAGGTTTCGGTTGTTTTTCTACTATTTAAGCTTAGTTTCGTGTTTCAGTTGAACTTATCAGATATCATACATTATCTAGCATACTTTTACTTTCTAGGTTTTATTTTTAGTTTTATTATGAAGAACTAATTTCCCTTGGAGTTTGTTTGATCAAGGAACCCTTTTTATATAATTCGTGAGATTCTGGTAACTTTTTTATTTCTTGGTTAATATCAAAACTCTTGTGCTAAATTTTATGATTATCAATTGATTTCTCTTGGTGCGCAACTTGTTGAATTTGTTTGATATTCTACTGTTTGGATTAGTTTGATTGTTGCATGTGCAATCTTATTTATCCTTGAAACAACTCTTTTCTAGGAGTGTGGACTAGAATTGAGAAAGAGTGTTTGATTGTTATTTTATACATGAGACTCGTAGCTTGATTGCATGATTTGATATCCTTCTATCCTTAATACTTTGCATGATTTGAATTGAGCGTTCTTGTTCATATCATCCTTTCACTTGGACCGTGGACAAGCGGAAATCTTTTATAAAGATTGGAATTAACCTGGAAATTAATAGAAAAGTGGATGAATCGATGATCGAATAATTAAAAAGGTGGAATTGATTGAATAAACTCTGCTTTTCCTTAATTGATTTGATCCTTAATATTATTTGCTTGCTTAAACTCTCAAAACCCCTTGCTTTGTTCTTTGCTGATTGTTCAGAAAACCGATTCTTTTGGGTTCGATCTCTTACTTACATATTATACTAGTTTGTAATTTAGGGTAATTTATTTTTGATCTTGGCACGGCGACTTTACCGAGTCACCATCAAAATTAATTTTGGCAAACCGCTCATACGGTTTGTGCCATTTTGATTTTCTTTCAATTCTCATCCCTCTCTCTCTGTTGCGTGTGTATTCTCATATTCGAAGGGAAAGAGGGTTGTTTGTAAGCAACACGTACAATTAAACGCGTTGTATCCTCTCCTCAAATTCTCTTTAATATGAAGCACACAAGGGAATTTTTTTTTTTTTTATGCGTGTTCCATTTCTCATTTCAGCCGCCCCACAACATTCCACGCACCCAATAATTAATACTCGTACTACTAATCATACTTACCAACAACCTAAACCCCGCGCCCCCTCTTACTAGAATTCCCACAAAGCTCCCCAAACCCTCCAATACTCCTCGTAGTCATATATAACTTCCCTAGTAGTAGTAGAAGCTTCCTCCCTACGACTTCCCCTAAGCCTCCTTTGACTAATCATCATATATATTACTCCCAAAACTCTGCCTACAACAAACAAACAAACCCACCAGCACAAAGGATCCAACTTATCAAGAATGCAAAATCCGTGGGGAGGGTCGTTCGACGACGACCACCACCACGCTCAAAAGCAAGCTGAAGAAGGAGCCGACTGGGACAGGGCGTCGCTGGTGCACCAGCACCACCTCCACGACCCTGACCACCTCGACGAGGTGCAGAAGAGCTGGCTCTTGGCCCCCGGAGACGGCTTGGGAAGCAGGCGTGGCAAGAAGAAGGACAAGAACGTTGACTTCGGATGCTTCCTCTGCAGCCGGAAGCTTCTAAAGTGGACCCTGATTGCTTTTGCCGTGGGTCTCTTAGTGATTGCTTTCCCCACAATACTCGCCAAGACGTTGAATAGGCACAAGCACCGTCCTCTGCCGCCCGACCAGTACAGCGTCGCTCTTCATAAGGCCCTCCTTTTCTTCAACGCTCAGAAATGTAAGTCTTGTCATCAACAAGTGTACGAGTTTTTTGAATTGGATCATTGGTGCTTTACCAACAATTTGATCAAGTTTTTAGATATTCCGGCCATCGGTTATTTCAATAATCTTGACAAAATTAACAATTTGATCAATGTTGGGATAGTTTATAGACATATGCATTAGCTTAAAAGTTATGATCGAAATGCTTTGGTTTGAGTTGACTATTAGTAATCTTATTTGAATAAGTCTTTGATTCGATCATGTTTTCGATAAACATTAATATTCTTAATTTTAATCATTTATTGGGCGCATTCTCATACTCATTGACTTTTATACAATGTCTTTGAGATTGATATACCCCTATATTAATCTTGGCGTATCTTAATTAAATTCAATTATTATTATTATTATTATATATCTGAATTTCAAATTTCCTTGAGTTTTTCGGGCTCATCCTCTCGACATGTTTAGGTTATAAATCGATGTTCCCATCTTGACCCCTAGATCTTTTGCTAGAGTGGAAATTTATTGTGCGTTGACGTTGATGTGTTATGTTTTAGCTAGCAATAATATTACGGTATATTAAAGGAGAAAGCAGCCATTCGAGCTAATGATCGAAAGACAGACCAAATCTACCAAGGTTTGTTATGTCCCACGAAGATATTAATGTGGACTTGTGGAGCCGCACATGATGAGTTTAAAGGAACATGCGATATTCATGTAGAGGCATGTTTTTTCATGTTCCGAGTTTTAAATTATATATTTTAATTTGAAGAATTCACTTTACTAAATTATTATATAACTTTTGTTGGACAGGGTAACTCCATCTAATTGATAATTCGCTTAGGATAAAATTCAATACCCTTTTGTATGACCATTTTCCATATGATCAAGCTAGTTCTTGCGGGGAAAAAATTCGAAATACAATTTAATCTAATTTTGTACGAATAAACGTATTATGCAGCGGGAAAGTTGCCCAAGAACAATGGAATACCGTGGAGGGGGAACTCGGCGTTGCAAGATGGGTTTGATACACCTGAACTCAAGGCCAAGGGTGGCCTTGTGGGCGGCTATTATGATGCTGGTGACAACGCCAAGTTCCATTTCCCAATGTCATTCTCCCTCACCATGTTGAGTTGGAGCGTGATTGAGTACCCTCACAAGTACCGCGCCCTCAACGAGTACGATCATGCTCGTGAACTCATCAAATGGGGCACCGATTATCTACTCAAGACCTTTAACAGCTCCGCCTCTAAAATCGACCACATCTATTGCCAGGTACAAAGTTAATTAAATATACACATACACACATTATGCAATAGATCATGGTGATCAAATCAAAGTTCAATCAAACCAATCATAGGTTAAAAAAATGTGACCCTGACCCTAGTTTGGACCGAACCTAGCTAGTTTTGTCCAAGTCTACTATCAAAGAAAATATATATAGCCAATTGATTAGGATAAAACATCATGGCTTACGTGTTGTTGGGCTGTGTCAAATATATAGTTTATGCTTAGACAAATGTGTAGACAGCCCCATGTAATATATATCAGCCTACCGAACTTATATCTATATGTGTGCTATAATTCAATCAATTCAATATTTGTGTTGATTTTTAAACTAGGTGGGCGGGTCACAAAACAACTCAAACTCGGAGCCGAACGATCACGATTGCTGGGAAAGGCCAGAGGATATGGACTACAAACGCCCCGTCCAAACCTGCACCAACGGCGCCGACCTTGGAGCCGAGATGGCGGCGGCCTTCGCATCCGCATCCCTCGTCTTCCAGGACAACGATGCCTACTCATCAAAACTCAAACGCGCGGCCCAGACCGTCTTCGCCTTCGCCCGGGATGGTGGGAAGCGGGCCACCTACAGCCGCGACAACGACTGGATCTCGCCTTTCTACAACTCCACCGGCTACTACGACGAGTACCTGTGGGGCGCCACGTGGCTCTATTATGCTACCGGGAATAATAGCTACATTACGCTTGCCACGCTCCCCGGGATTGCCAACCACGCGCGGGCGTTCCGCGTGAAGGCTGACGCCAGCGTGCTTAGCTGGGATAATAAGCTTCCGGCGGTTATGCTGTTGTTGACCCGGTTTAGGATTTTCTTGAACCCGGGTTACCCTTATGAGAGAACTTTGGTTCAGTACCACAATGTGACCGGGATTAATATGTGCTCGTATCTCCAGCAGTTTGGTGTATTTAATTGGACCAAAGGTAGGCTGTATAATAATATATAGTGAGTGTTAATCTTGCTTGTGTTAATTATTTTGATTGACTTGTTAATTTTGTAATTTGGGTGTTAATTTGCAGGCGGATTGATACAATTGAACCATGGGAAGGGACAGTCGTTGCAGTACGTGGCGAACACGGTGTTCTTGACGAATTTGTATGCTGATTATATGGATGCCATTGATGTTCCCGGTTGGACTTGTGGACCCAACTATTTCCCTTCCGAGAAGCTTCGCACATTTGCTACTTCCCAGGTTCGGCGAAATTGGAAAAAAATATTTTAATTGGTTAGAAGGCTAATTTAGTAATTTACTACAGTTTGTAAAAACGTAGTCTGATTCCTTATAATTTCCTGAACCAAATTGGGCTGAATGAAACAGATGGATTATATATTGGGCAAGAACCCAAAGAACATGAGCTACGTAGTGGGCCACGGCAGCAAGTACCCACGACAAGTCCACCACCGAGGCGCTTCCACCCCGCGCAACGGCGTGAAGTACTCGTGCAAGGGCGGTTTCCGGTGGCTCAACTCCAAAAAGCCCAACCCCAACACTATTGACGGCGCTTTGGTCGGTGGTCCTGACCGCTCCGACAATTTCAAGGACAATCGCAAGCAGTACGGCTACACCGAGCCCACCATGGCAGGCAACGCTGGCCTCGTCGCCGCCCTCGTGTCGCTGACGAGCACTGGAGGCAACGGGGTTAATAGGAACCTCATATTCTCCGGGGTTCCGCCGCTCTACCCGCAAAGCCCGCCACCTCCTGCCCCATGGAGGCCGTGATCGATCGATCCAAGAGTTGTGAAATTAAACGGAAAAATGTATATTTTTAAATTATTAATTGATATGGAGTCATTAGTCCAATTTTTCACTCTAATTAAATCTTTCGTTTTTAGAAACTGTAATGTTTTATCTAATTTTGTTCGTACACACTGAGTTAAATGACTAAAATTTATTAAAAATTTGATAGGGATTTATTGTCGTAGAATTTGATAGGATCAAATCAACGCCCAAAAATCAAACAAACAATAGGAAAGTGACACGGATTGAGAGACCCCGACTCTCAACCGTGCAAATCTTAATTAGCTAAGTCGGTATGTCCGAGAAGCTAAGTCAAGCCTTGCTCCAAAGTTGCGATGCGGAAGCTAAGGAAAACTGATAAGTGTTTGTGAGAAAAGAGCTTTACAAGTGTGCTTTACAATGAGAACTAGATGCCTAAGCCTTGAGTGTGGTGAAGTGTCTTGCTAGATGAGGGTGAGGCTTTATTTATAGATATGGTCTCTCCTTTACAAGGGAACATTCTAGACTTGGCCTATCCTAGACTAATTTAGATTATTCTAACTCAAAAGACACATTACAAGTATGGAAGAGACCCTCATAGACCCATCTAGAAAGAAAACACCCATGGGAGGGGTGTCCCAAGTGATGCGCGCCTATGTGGGAGCTTTTGGAGGAGGCGCACCCTTGCTAGAAGCTTTCATAAGGGGTGCACCTGCTGTTGAGTCGGTGTTAGGAACTCACGTTCATTAACACTGGAACAACGTCCTTAGTTTTGATAATGACAAACATTATGGGAACTAACGCCAATCACTACTACACAAATAGCATTTTATCTCTTGATATAATATCACGGTTATTTTTAATCAGAGATAAAATAAGGTTGGATATTAGAAAAAATATTTTTCTTTTTTTCTTAATCCAATGAAAATCAAATATCCCTGATAAATTTTAAAACGCCAGAGATATTTAATAGCGTAGTTCTAATAGTGCAAACCCAAATATCCCAGACAGAGATATAAAAGTAACACGCCAGGATAAAAAATACATCAAATATCTCGGATCATTCATATCAGGGATGTATTGTGTGAAATTAAAAGAAAATAAAAAAAAAGTAAAAATCCAGTCTTTTAATTTTGGGAACGCAATAGATAAACAACTCTGATATTCAGCCTTGCCCCTCGATCCCTAAAATACCTAACTCCCAAAACCTTGATTTTGCCTCTCAATCCTCTCGATGGTGCAAAGGTGCGACACTGTGGGGTTGCTGCAGTGGGATCTAGCTAGAAAGGATAAGTGTCGGATTAGGAGCAGGAATGCTCGAAGAATCCAACTACAGAGTGTTAGGGTTAGTGGGAATTGAGAATCACCAACTGAGAACAAGTCTGCAAATGTGAAATTGAGAACTTTGAGAGATTTGAAGGGAAATACTATTTCATTGATAAAGAGGCAAACCATACAAACGAGCTTTTATAGCTAAGCAACTAGGTTATTAGAAAGGGAAAACTAGGAACCGGGTTTCACAAAACATGAGTGTGAACCGGACATGATAACTAAACATGACATAAATTGGAAATAAAGTTGTATAACAGAAACTAAAGTATTTGTCATTGCTGAATTCCAATTCGCACTGTAACAATACTCTCCGCTCGAAGAGATCCTTGTCCTCAAGGATTAAGGAACATTGCTCCATGAATATCCTTAAAACTGATTCTCCACCCGGATCAAAAATAAAAACCGCAACACCCCCATTCATCATTCCAGAGATTCCAAGAGCAGCTAAGAGCACATGATCAACTAAATATAGAGAGTATCTTGCTTGATCTGCTGGAAACACTTTTGTAAAAATCCAAAACTTGAAATTGAGGCTTCCTTAGGGAAATTTTCTTCCAAAGATGATGAGTAGGAAACATTACATGCTCTGTGCAATGATCTGAACAGCCCGATGTCCCCTGATCTACATCTATCCACCTTGATTATCACTGCCTTCACATACTCAACAACAACACCTTGACTGAAGGGTTGTGGAGTAGAATTAAGGAGCTGCTCATGACAGAATTCGATCCTCACCAAATAAATAGTAGCGAGCTTTGGCATGAACAAAATTAGAGCAACAATTTAGACACAAGCTAAACTTGATACAACTAGCAGCCCAGTATCGGCAATACTTCTTAGGAATTCACATGTAGTTAAGCCTCTTGATAGTGACCCAAAAAGATTCCGATAATAGATTATAGCCAAGCCAGCAACATATTTTCGCAGTAGCAACTCAAGCAGTAAATCCAGCTTCAGTTTTCCACACTTTAATGTGTTACTGAGATACTTATCAATAGCAACAATTTCAATCTCACTTTTCCATTCTTCCATAAAGGTAACACATATCATCAAATATGCCTTAACAAGTAATCCCGGCCCCAAACTTCCTTATTTGCAACTGAAGATAGAAGCAATTTTGAGGTAAGAGAAGAGGCATGGTCAGTAGACTACTTATCAAGAGTTGGAAACTTGTGCTCTAAAAATCCAGAAATCATGCTCCCCTTTATGTCATAGCAATTAAGTAGCTCATAATGAACAAAACCCACATCCTTATGAGCAAAAATTATATGAGCATTCCAGTTAACTTTTTCAGAATGATTCACGCAGGAACAATAACTGAGGCATAAAGTCAGTAAGCATAAACTGAGCCGACCAGGAGAGTCGCACCTGATTGTCAAGTAAATCATATGATCATCAAGCATAAGCTCTGGTATGAAAGGTTTAGGAAATGCCCTGAATAGTTGTGCTCTAGGATCAAAAGTTATGACTCTAACATATGCATTTAACTCCAAACAATTACCAAGTGCATATCTACTAAGTATTCGACTAGTTGTTGTAGGAAATCCATCCACAAATCCCCACTTGTCAAAACCCAGCATCATGCTAATATTGATCATGTGTCGAATATATGCTATACCAGTTGTTGTAGTTGATCCATGAGTTACAAAACCCCTTTTTTAGTACAAAACAATATGGAATTATCAACATTAAGTACCTCAACTTTCTGCATACTAGTAGGATGAAACAAAATCATGGTGTCTTCACCTTCAGTTTTTAGCATGAATCCATCACTCCCAAATCCTACTTGAGTGTTCCAACCAATATGAAAATCAGTTGCAGGGATAAAAACTCCAAGAAAAACAACAACCCCAATTTCAGCACATGAAAGTTGCAAGGAACTTTTCCTGAATTCAATAAACTTGGATGCATTAGTGGAGGGAGCAACATTATCTGAAGCATGCAAACCTCCTCCGGGATCGAAGCACAAAACACTTAGATAGCCAATCATCATTTTTACTTGTGTGGCGAGTTTGCTCAGCACCTCAACCAAATTAGTGAATTTGCTTGTAACCAAATTTTACAATCTAAATTTCATTTTATCCTCAAAAGCCTTTAAATCATCTTGCTCTTCAGCGGAGCCCACTAGCATCTTGCTCTTCAGCAAAGCCCACAAGTCAACTTCATCAGCTAAAGGTGTTAACCATGTTACTCCGGGATCAAACAACAGCATCTCATCCGCAGAATTTACAACAACCCAAGCATTCCCTAACATCCACTTTTGCAATGTACAATAAAGCTTAGCCGAGCCAAGTTTTGGAGCTATCGGATGAGGTGGATTCATAATGACACCAAATGGAGAAGAATTGCATAACATTGGCAAGCCAAACTCGAATTCAAGGCTAATCTCCCACTTCGGCATTCCATCGAACACCTGGTGTGCATCCAAAGATGGAGTCAACTTTTCTATCTCCAGCTTATCTATTGTCTCCATTTGAACCTGTTCTTCACCCATCATCAAAGCATTATCAACCCTCAATTTTTCTTTAGTTAGTGGATCGTCCTTATTATTCCCGTTAGAACTCCCAATTAATGTAGCATTAGGTTCTCCACCGGGATCAAAGCTCTACCCTGTCGTTGGAACCAACAATTTGTTCCTAGGTTGAGCATCACCAAAGTGCTCGTCCATGGGAGAAATAAAGTCTCCCTTGGCTTTCAACAGATTACGTACCTCGAAGGCCTTGAAATCAGCCTGTTTCAGCTGTTGTTGTGGTTTGATCATTTCGTCGAACACCTGGTGGTAGAGGTGGGCACGGTCGGTTAACCGGAGTTTCGGTTAATCGGACATCAGTTAACCGGAACTTCGGTTAATAATTTTCAATAACCATAACCGTATCGTTCGTTTTCGGTTAACCGTTGTGAAACTCGGTACGGTTTATCGGTTAACCGACATATTTTATTTTTATTTTTTTAATAAAAAATCATATTTTTAATACAAAAAATTACCTTATTTTTTAATAAAATCAAATCAAATTTGGAAACTCCTATTATCCACTAATTGGCTTTTGTATTAGATGGTTAATGGTTACAGTGTTTTTTTTTTAACCTCAATGTCACATGATTAAATTGAATTTATTCCATCCAGGTTAAGCTAGTTTCTCTCAATTATAGAAATGTTTTTTTTCTTTGACATGAAATCGCGTTTTGTTTAGGCAGTGGGCAGTGTTTTTTTTTGCAACTGCAGCCGGTTTCCAATATCATGGTAATTTCAATAGACTTACACTTGTAATTTATATATAATTCTAAAAAATAGTTTATTATTTATTAAAATACATTTATTTTTAACTAAAATTAGTTAGATATATAAATCCTTTTTTCAGAACATATAATATATATTAAAAATATTATCGGTTCATCGGTTAACCGCCCGTGAAAATATTGATAACCGTATCCGAACCATTGAACCGTTAAAAGTATCGGTTGGTTAACCGTAACCGCTTAAATTTTTTTCGCTTCGGTTAACCGTAAAAAGTGATTGATTTGTTGGTTTTTCGGTTCGGTTTTTCGGTTATTGTTTTTTTCCCAGCCCTACCAGGTGGGCAACAAAATTTGAAGACTCCCTGGAGACAATTGAATCGTTATCGGTTATCCACCTCTGGTTCGTCTATGGCTACCACGTGCTGAATCGAGGGCTTGATCACGACGGTTGGTTCGTCCTTTACACCTTGAGTTGGTTCTTCATCACAGATAACAACCTCACCATCATTCAACTTTTTCTCAAGCAGGTACTCGTCATTCATCACCATAGGAGACTCAGTAATCCCATAATCAAACTTAATTTGGGCAGCTTCCTGAGCATTCTAACTAGTAATAACATCGTTTACACGATGGATCTCCAATTTACAACAACCTTGATGCTTATGAATGCATCTGCCGTTAAAATGATGATATGCCCAATCAACATCGTGTTTACATCGAAATCGAAATCGAAAATCAAATCCACTCTCGGCTGGTACATATCTCACATCTTCAACCACTCCAATTTCATAAAACACATGATATATCACTAGGTCGTTAGCTGGATGCATCTGACAGTGAACCCTAGCAAGCATCGTTCGATCTCGTACTTCTTTTGCCATCGTCAAAAGGTCTAAAATCCACGGTGGTCGATCTGGTGGCCTCAACAACTGAGCTAGAGCTGCTATGGCTTCTTGCAGGTCTTGAATGTCCATGTCATGCTTCTCTTGGGCTGCTTCACGTGCTTTATCCTGTTGTTCCTTTTCGACGGCCAGTCTCGTTTGCATCTCTTTCAATTTCTGGGTAACTTCTGCAGGTTCCATGATTCAGGTGAGCTAGGCTAAGTACCAATGGCTCTGATACCAATGATGTAGTGTGATCTAGCTAGAAAAGAGAAGTGTCGGATTAGAAGCAGGAATGCTCGAAGAATCCAACTACAGAGTGTTAGGGTTAGTGGGAATTGAGAATCACCAACCGAGAACAAGTCTGCAAGAGTGAAATTGAGAGCTTTACGATATTTGAAGGGAAATACTATTTCATTGATAAAGAGGCAAACCATACAAACGAGCTTTTATAGCTAAGCAACAAGGTTACTAGAAAAGGAAAACTAGGAACCGGGTTTCACGAAACATGAGTGTGAACCGGACTTGATAACTAAACATGACATAAATTGGAAATAAAGTTGTATAAGAGAAATTAAAGTATTTTTCATTGCTGAATTCCAATTCGCACTGTATAAGGGGTTGGCGCGACCTACCTCTCCTTCTAATTCCCAGAGTTGCTAGTGTGAAGGTGCGGGCTGCGTCGGTGCGAGGGCTGCGTCGGTGCTATGTGCTCCTGCGAAAGTGTAGCCTCCCCCTGAGAGGATTTCCAGTCCAATCGCAAGATCCTCGCTCACGGTCGTCGGAATTTCCACTGCCCTACCTCATCTGATCTTTATCTCGTGTCTGACCACTTTGTTAGAGTTACCAAGGGCTGCAACCTGGCTCTTGTTCTCGATTGTTTTGGCTATCGGTGGTCCTCGGAATTTCGGTCCTGGTGGCGTTCCCCGCTAGTGTGGTCTGGTCAGATCTACTGCTTTCTTGTTTTCCCTTACTCTACCCCCGCCAACCAGTTTCTAGTGTTTGGAAAAATTTTACGCTTTTTCCCTATGACGTCTGAAATCAGTATTTTTCTGCATGTTTCTCTTGTATTTGTTGGTGGTTTTAGGCTGATAGAACGGACTTAAAAGATGAGCCCGCGCCCAAGTGTCGACTGCCTTCGGCAGTTGTCAAGGTAGTTCATCTCTATAGACACTTAATTATTGAGGATTCATGTTTCTTAGGATTTAAATAGAAGTAGAAAGAGCTATTCTAGGGAGGCGTTGATGACTAGTGGTATGGTGATTATTACCAATTGTTGTGATTCCAAAGTAAATGTCTTTTTTTGTTTATGTTTAGGTGGAGGATGGAGAGATTGCCAAGGAAGCATAATGACGAAGATGTTGCATCTAATGGGAGTGATAAAAGGCCTCGAGGATTGAAGCAGAACGGTGGGTTTTTGAGGAGAGATGGCAATTTCAGAGCAGGTAGTCAAACAAGTAATGGACTTGTTTATGGTCTCAAATTTGATTAATTATAGGAGTATTGAATATTTCTCCAATTAATCTTGTTGGTTATTAAATCAGTTAGCTTACATTGCTTGTGGTGCTTTATTTCATTTTCTTTATGCAATGGACTTCTTGCGGTGCTTTCATTTCATTGCGCCTGATGAAAACTTTTGTTTTGAAGAGAAAATGATGAGAACTTTGTTACCTCTTAGTGTGACTCTTTATCCATTCTAACAATAGTTTTGGATAAATGTTTCTTATCCTAGAGATTTTTTCAGTTGTATGCAGGGTGTGCGGACATAAACTGAGTAGAATGGAATTCACATAACTAGTTATTACATGTCAAGGTATCCACTAATGCGATGTCACCATGTTAAGGTATCCACTAATGCGATGCCATTTTGCCTTTTCTTTTCCTTGCTTTTTTTAAGGATAGTTTTCATTTGATGCAAGTAATACTAAACTTGAGAAAGTTGTTGAAGTGTTTGATTAGTTTTTTTAGTTACTCAAAACTATCTACAATCCTTTTTTCAAGTGAATTTATTTGTTGTTTTGGCTCTTTATTTCTTAGGATGTTTTCATATTACTATAGCTTGTTATTATCATTAGAGAACTGTCAATCAATCTTTGGTTGGCGTATGGTATAGCTAGTGTCTTCAAGGCATCTTTTCCAATTCTTTTCCAATTGTTATTGTCATTTGTATAAATGTTAGGGGACATATTTATCCATTATCTAAAATTTATACCTCTTCATATATACATGCTTATGTGAAGCAGAAGTATGCTTATGTTTGGTCTGTTGCACACTATAAGACTAATAAATATGCTGGAATCTAAGTCACATACTCACATGCAGATTCTCTGTAGAAGAAGAAGTTGAATAAGCATACCCTTTTGTAAAAAGTTGCCATGATTTTGATTTGCAACTTGTGTTACTTATATTACAATTTGATTTTATCTTGTGATGACATGCATGCTCTTCCGCCACAGTTGTGAAATGCCATGGTGTATTTGCTTCTAGAAATTATTACTTTTGCTTCCTTCCCGTTACATGTTTGCATTTGAAATCATTACAGGACTGGATGAGTTTCGATTTCAAGAGTATTATGGACGAGGCAGAGAAAATAAGAAGAACATGAACATTTAAAATTTCTGTTTTTTCTGCTATTTTTTGTTGTGTATTGTGTTTTCTTTCATGGGATGTTGCATCTGGAATCATTGTCTGTACAAGGCATTTGTTTAAGGTACTTCTAGTTGGAAACCATGACTTGATGTATGCCACTTCATTGCAATTACCATCTTGTATTACTAATTTAGAATTTTTATGAAGGCCAGCCTTTCTTTTCTAACGTAATAATTTTGGTCAGGCTTGTGTAGTATGTACATGTATATATAGTTTGGAAAGGATGTTTGAATATGCTCATGTGGTTATTAGCAATAGGAACATGTTATATAATTTCTAATCTAATAGTAGAGCATAATATTGCACGCGACCCAAATGCTAGTGTAGAAAATAAATGCTATATTTTTTTAACAAAAAAAATCTCTAATATCCCGGGCGTGAATTTTTATACCCGGGATATTAGAGCATTTTTTATAAGAGGAAACAACTCTAATATTCCTGGCGTGTTTGCATATACCAGGGATATTAGGTTGATTCTTTCATTAGAGGAATAAGGTTTAATATCACTGGCTTGTTTTTTTATATCAGTGATATTAGGTCTATTATACCCTCAACATTTATCCCTAGATTGTTTTTGCATATATCAGGGATATATTTTAAAAAACGCCAGAGATAAAATGCTACTTGTGTAGTATTGAATTGCCAAGTATTTCAGCATAACAGGTTGCGCGTCGCAAAGCACAGAACAACAAGTTCCCACATCATGGGAACTAATGCAACGACGAAAAAGAAGGCAATCAACCTCAGAAGAGAGTAGAGTTCCCACACGATGGCAACTGGATGAGAGGAACAGAAATTCTCAGAAGTCAAGAAGAGTTCCTAGGAGAAGGGAACCGAGAAGACGAGAGTTCCCTTTGGATGGGAACTGGCGCATGCATGAAAGCGACATCTTAGCGCGTTTTTAGGGATCCTGTTTGTTCCGGACAAAAGGGCGTCTCAGAGCTTCAGTTGAAGGAAGACGACCATCCAACGGTCCGGATTGATTCAAGAGTTAGACATTTCAAATTCAAATCAAAGTCACATGTCAACTTAAGGAATCATGCTTGGAGAGTAAGGCAAAAAGGTTATTTAGGACAAATACCTCTAGTGCATAAGGGTTTCTCATCACGCCTATTTAAACCCTTCAACAGTCATGCACCTTGCTGCTCACTTTTCCCAAATCATAAACTTTAAACTTAGAGAAAGAAACGCAAAAGAGTTGCTTGAGTATGAGAAATCAAGTTGGTGAAAATTCCCCGACGGCGAGCTAATCTCGATGACGGTGTAGGAGAAAGAGCGAGTTCCTAGGTCTAGGGTAACTCAGGAGAAGAGACAGAAGAAGAGAGTGAGAGGTTTGATTTTCGCTTTGTCTTTGATTGTGAGCGTTCACCGGGTTAGGGTCGAGAGAGTACATTAGTGTTGCCTAGGGAGAGAGTCCTTGTAGAAACAGAGAAGTTTGTATTCTTCCTTGTAACCTGAAGGGAACTAAGCAATAGAGAAAAGGAAACTCATTCGAAAATCCTCCAAGGGGAGTTAGAGGTTTACTCACGTGATTAGTTGATCGCATGTGGTTCGTCTATAAGGGAACTGTCTCTAGTGTTTTTCTTACCTCCATACTTACTTATTCCGCTGCGTGGGGGAATTGTTCGATACAGTTCCCGTAACTGATTTCGACTAACCTACGATCCAACACCTCCTTTGGAGCTCTTTGCTAGGGGCGATGATGCGACCCTTCCCTAGCTCGGACCCAGCTCCGACCATCCCGAGACGGCCTAGACCTTGGAGACCCCCTTGGATTATGACTTAGTCTCATTTATGTATTATTTATATTATTAATTATATTTCCGTCATTTCCCTTTTAGGTGTGCTCCATTCTTGTAGGATGGGCTAGCCTTGTTATTTCCCTTTTCAGCTAGTACTATTATTAGTATTATGTCTTATTGGGCCAAGAGTCGTTGGGCCTCTTTCATGCTAAGCCCTAGGCGCCTCTCCCTTGCCAGACTAGGATTTCGTGGATCTCCTCTATATAAAGGAGTCATGCCCCCATTGTATTAAGCACGTCAAATTGAAAGTCAAATTCATAGTAGAGTCGAGATTCCTCCTTGTTTAGCCCGACGTCACCCAAACCTTCCAAACCCCTTTCCGTCTCGTCGGTCCTCCCTTTGGCCGACATCTCTTATCTCTACCTCGCCCCGCCCTCGTTCCAACGAGCATTAGAGGCCGCGAGTCCACTTTGTGGTCTCGTACTTATCTCGGTTACTATTGTCGGAGAAGATCTGGCGTTTCGAGCCTACTTCCGCCCCTTGTGACCCGAAGATGAGTAGGTCGCATCAATTGGTATCAGAGCCAGGCGGCTCGACGAAAGCGTTCTTCTCTGACACAGCCTAGTAAGTCCGCATTCTTTAAAAAAATTGATTGGCTTCCGGTTGAACTTCCGGGTTGTGCGTCTAATTCGGTCCCGATACGAATTTGAGGTGTGATTGATACGCATGCTTTGCTTGATCATTCAATTGAGACCAATAATTGCTGCATTTGTTCCATCGTTCCATGTGTGTATTGTGATATCCTTGCCTAAATAATTGCACTTCAAATTATCTCTGCATGAAGATCTTGAATTTGTAGAAGATTTGTTTCCTTTTGGTGGAGATTTGTTACTAGTATTCGGTTAGTATCTAAAAAAATCAGCTGAATATATATTAAAAAAAGAAGAAGATTCGACATAAAAAAAGAAGCAACGGATCGTTTTTATTTTTTCATTTATATGTTATGATTTTGTAAAGAT
Organism: Fallopia convolvulus; assembly: GCA_964016875.1. Taxonomy (NCBI): domain Eukaryota; kingdom Viridiplantae; phylum Streptophyta; class Magnoliopsida; order Caryophyllales; family Polygonaceae; genus Fallopia; species Fallopia convolvulus. Next base: position 40,050,328 of record OZ024723.1, on the reverse strand, counting down.
CTTCACTATATAAAAGATCTTGTTATTATTTATATAGTGAAGATGTCCTTTTGGACATCTTTTGCGAAACGGAGGGAGTACATAAAAAAAATTCCTTAATAATTGTGTAATTGTCTAAAAGGACATCTTTTGCGAAACAGAGGGAGTATATAAAAGATCCCGAGCCCATACTCCCTCCGTTTCGCAAAAGATGTCCTTTTGGACAATTACACAATTATTAAGGAAATTTTTTTATACCTAATATGCCCTCATTAAATGACTTTACTTTATTAATGTGGCCAATTACATGGGAAAATGAAAAAAAAGGCAACCCACTTTTTAAGGGCATAATCCGAAAAAATTGAAAAAAATGGTAAAAGGACAACTTTTATGAAAAATGTTAAATGGCCTAAAAAGACATCTTTTGCGAAACGGAGGGAGTATTATTTATATTTCCGTCATTTCTATTTTAGTCATTTCTCTTTTAGGCGTGTGCTCCATTCTTGTAGGATGGGCTAGCCTTGTTATTTCCCTTTTTAGCTAGTACTATTATTAGTATTATCTCTTATTGGGGCCAGGAGTCGTTGGGCCACTTGCATGCTAAGCCCGCGCCTCTCCCTTGCTAGACTAGGATTTCATGGATCTCCTCTATATAAAGGAGTCACGCCCCATTGTATTAAGCACGTCAAATTGAAAGCCAAATTCATAGTAGAGTCGAGATTCCTCCTAGTTTGGCCCGACGTCACCCAAACCTTCCAAACCCCTTTCTGTCTCGTCGGTCCTCCCTTGGGCCGACATCTCTTATCTCTGCCTTGCCCCGCCCTCGTTCCGACGAGCATTAGAGGACCGCGAGTCCACTTTGTGGTCTCGTACTTATCCCGATTACTATTGTCGGAGAAGATCCGGCGTTTCGAGCCTACATTTGCCCCTTGTGACCCGAAGACGAGTAGGGTCGCATCAGGCGCGCCCAGGCGTGCCTACTCTTCAGCAACGCTTGGAAGGGGCGCGTCCACTCTAGAATTCTCTAAAAGTAGCGCGCCTTGGCCCTTTCTTCTTCAACGCCTCGGATCGTCCTTGAGCCCTCCGGAATTGTCCCTAATGCCTCTAGAATTAAACTCTGGAATGTCCCTTAATCACTATGGCACATGGATCCGGGCGTCTTTTGGGATACGGAACCGCGCTCCGTGTCAAAAGAGTACACAGATTTTATATTTAAGTTTTTTTAGAAGGAAACATGCTCATTCTATTAATCGTGCACCTCTTTTATAGTGGAAGAAGGAGGTTTATTAGTAATTTTAGGAAGATCAGGGTTTGATTTGGATAAGAATAAATTATTTATTTATTTATTATTGACTTATTTATTGTTATTTATTAAGTTGTATGTTATTTTTTATTTTAGGATTTTTTAATCTTAAAATATAGATATATTATTATTTGTTTATTGTTTATTTATTTATTAATTGGTTAACTATTTTAGTTCGCCAAAAAATTTTCCACAAGTAGACTCCTTTGAATGTCGCGATTTTATGGCCAAAATTGTGCGCATTAATAAAAATGTATATATGGCTTCAAACGAGGGCTTAGGAATCCTCGTATGGTGTGTCCAATCAAGGGGGTCGACTCCCTTGTGGAGAAGCCGCATCATGACCGTATGTCACTTGGTCCCTTCGTCTCTAAGTATGGGTATAACTCAACGCACCCCCTTCATTCATAAGACTGCCTCTTTGCTCTAAGACGACATTATGCCTCTTTAGGAACGAATGTGACTTGGTCCTTTCACTCCTTGTCAAACGTGAGAAAGCCTTTAATAACTTGCGAAATATTCAATTAAAACAGCGCCTGATTTCAATTAGTCATTGAAGACCTCCGCTATGAAAGCGACATAGCATTCTTTCTATAAGCAATGCAGAGGCTTCAACAATTAATATTGCATCAACACAACTATAACATTTCTGCATATAATGTCTCGACAAGAGTGTTTTACAAAACATTGTTGATAATAAAAAATTAAATTCATTCAATTCTTAACTAATAAAGCCTCAATTAAACTTGGGGAAAATCCCATGGGACAAAAGCCCTCACAGGAGAAGAGTAATTTCTTTGATGCTCCTAAATCTTCAACTTTCACTACAAGATTCTGAAGATTTAGCAACCACAATTTTGCGACCATCGAATATGGTCGCTAATTGGCGTCTATATAGTTGCCAATGGTCGCTAATGTGGACGTCGAAACCGGAGAAAAAATAAAAAAACTATTAACGACCATATGGTCGCTAATGTTGGCGACCACGTGGTCTCCGGAGCAACTTGGTCGCAATAAATAGCGCGGGCAAATTTTCCGCTTCATTTGGCGACCATATGGACGCTATTTTTAGCGTCCATATGGTCGCCATTTATAGCTTCCATATGGTCGCCATTTGTAGCTTCCATATCGACGCTGGAATGGCGGCGACCATATGGTCGCGACATATAGAGACCATATGGTCGCTGATGTGGACCATATGTTTTGGCGGGAAACATCAATTTTGGCGGGTGAAATCCCGCCAAAAATGCGACCACATGGTCGCTAAAAAAAAGTATCTGGTAAAATTCGCGCCAATTCAGCATATATACCGCAATGTGTAAACCCCTAATTCTCATTCCGCCACCTTCATACAACCTCATACATATATATCTCTTTCAAAAAAAATCAGAGAAGCAAGAAACATTCATTCACAAAACTAAGTTGGTCATAGGACCAAATTACGTCAATTTTTCCGACAATTTCATCAAAGGTATGCAATTAAAACTTATTCGTCATATTTAATTCCTCCATGCTATCGGTTTGTACACAAATGTTGTTCATCTAATTAGAAGAGATTCTGTTAAGTAATCGTTAAATTCATATAGCATAGCAATCGGTTGTAGAAAGTTTTAGTTCACATAGGCTGTATATAGCAACCAACTGGACGCTATGCAATGACCATATGGACGCTAATTGGCGTCCAAATGGTCGCAAATGTTATACAGCGTCCAGTTGGTCGCTAATCTGCGTCCATATGGTCGCCATATCCAGGATTATATGATGCAAAAGCCAATTAATTATAGTCTTATATTGAATTGCAGGAAGGAAAAATGCGTGAATGGATGTATGTGCGTCATATAGATGGGTTTTTGAACCAACGAGTTTTTGGCTGACGTTCAGCAATTTATTGACTTCTGCAAAGCTATGCCGACATATGACCCATCCGAACTAAGGTATCCGTGTCGGAGGTGCAAGAATAGGAAATTGATTCCTGTAGATGATGTGCATTATCACATTGTTAAGGATGGGTTTGTTCTGAACTATTACCATTGGGTTTCGCATGGAGAGACTGATGAAATGTTCGCTGCCTTGTTGGCAGAGTCTAGACAGTATGAAGGCTGCAGCAGTAGTGATCCAGCACAACCAGTATCTGGGAATGATAATCGAATTGAGCAGATGGTGTACGATGGCTTTAATGCCCAAAGTTAGTACACTACTGATGATCCCGTGCAGAATGAGGGTATAAGGCATGAGCAGGGGGATCAATATTATCATGAAGCGCCCAATCCCGATGCACAGTGCGTATGTACGACATGTTGTTCGTTGCAAAGAGGCCGTTGTGGCCTGGATGTGATATGACCCAGTTGGAGGCGGCGATTGAGCTACTTAGCATAAAGTCAAAGCTAAGGATGACGGAGCGCGGATACGACATGATCTCGGATTTCAGCGGACGCGTTTCACACCCGGAGACCACATTACCAGCCACGTTTTACGAAACGAAAAAATTGGTCGAGGGTCTCGGGCTTCCGTACGAGGCCATTGATTGTTGCCCAAACTCTTGCATGATATATTGGGGTGCAGATGCAGAATACGCGGCCTGCAAGATCTGTGAGTATCCTAGATGGAGGCAAGGCAAGTCAAAGCTCATTCCCTATTCTCGTATGTTTTACTTGCCAATAACTCCACGGTTGCAGAGGTTGTACGCATCGGTGGTGACTGCCGAGAACATGAGATGGCATGCAGAGCATGCACAAGATGGGGTGATGAGACATTCGTCTGATGCTGAGGCATGGAGGCACTTCAATGCTGCGTGGCCAGATTTTGCAGCAGAAACGCGAAATGTTAGACTAGGCTTGTGCACGGATGGTTTCAATCCGTTCGGGGCGTCAGGGCGCCAATACTCATGTTGGCCTGTGATTCTGACACCCTATAACCTTCCGCCATCGATGTGTATGCGAGAAGAGGTTATGTTTTTGACGGTTATTGTTCCTAGACCGAAGAGTCCGAAGCAAAAGTTGGATGTGTATTTGCAGCCGTTGATAGCCGAGCTGAAGAATTTGTGGCTTAATGGGGCGTGCACATATGATGCATGGAGGAAGCAAAATTTTGTCTTGCGTGCAACTGTAATATGGACTATCAGTGACTTCCCGACATATTCGATGTTGTCAGGTATGTTGTTCTAGACTCAACTTAATTAATGTCAAGTATATTATATATATTCATGCATATATCATGAAGCCGTTAAATTTAATGTGTTGTACCAAATATATGTTTGTGTAGGCTAGAGTACTTTTGGAAAATACGCGTGTCCTTATTGCATGGAAGACACTAATGCATTTTATCTAACCCATGGACACAAAATGTGCTGGTTTGATTGTCATAGGAGACGTCCACCTTTTGCTCGTATTATTTTAACTCGCATGTCGCGAGTAATCATATGGATGTCTCCCGCAACGTTAGTTGCACACTTCCAGTTGGGGTTGATCCGGGCGATTTGTCTATTTTCACAGCAACTGGGCGAACGTCGGGTAGATCCAATGGTCGTGTGCTCACAGATGAGGAATTCCATGTGATCCAAACGTACATACTCATGAACTGCGTCGAAGTGGAGCCCTATATCGAGTAAGTTTCTCTTTTTGTTGATTTGAATAAACTATATATAAGTACTTGACTAGATCAATTATTCTTTGTAATAGATACTATTTGACAAACTTCGTGCGCCCGTCAAATCCAAGAATAACCGAAGCTGGAGAGCAAAAGATCTTGGAAAGACACTTTCGCCTATGGTTCTACTCCCATGTAAGGATTTTCTACTATTGTTTTCAGTTTAATTAATTCGAATTAATTGTGCATAAATGGTATTTGAGTCCTCGCTCGACGTACATGTAGGCCGACAGTCCGGCAATTACAGATCCTAACATTGTAACATTAACTCGTGGACCCTCCAAAAAAGTGAAGACTTATGCTGGTTATGTGGTCAACGGTTATCGATTCCACACGAAGGCACACGCATCAACCCGGGCTACCGACAGTAGTGGAGTTTGTGTTCTAGGACAAAGTTTCGGCACTGACGAGGAGGACTTCTATGGTGTGCTAGAGGAAATAATTGAGTTGAATTGCATATCTCCTACATTGAAGCGCCCTATTGTCTTCAATTGTTCGTGGTTTGACACTCGAAGTCATGGAGGAACATGCATTCACCCTCAACTAAAGCTTGTGGATGTTCATAGACATAAAATGTTGAGAACAAAAGACTGTTACATCTTAGCCCATCAAGCGACTCAAGTTTATTTTCTAGATTACCCCAAGATGAGGCGTGCAGATTCTGAATGGATAGCTGTTGAAGAGGCATTTCAACATGATCCTTCCCTTCCACGAGTTATCGACGACACACATTATATTGATCCACTTGGTCCGCTAAATGACCCAAATGGAGAGGATCATGTTGTTGAGGATCAAGAAGAGACATCTACTGAAACGTCTGAGGGTGAGTTTGTGAGTGAGACGGATACAGATGAGGAAGACATGTAGTCAGAATACTACTATTGTATTGTCATTCACTTTTCTGATAACACTATTGTATTGCCATGCATTCACTTTTCTGATAGCACTATTGTATTGCCATGCATTCACTTTTCTGATAATACTATTGCTATACACTATTGTATTCATCTTTTCCAACCATAAAAGGAGATCTCCATCTCCAATTCCATCCTACCTTCCCAATTGAAGCTCCATATTCACCTCAAATTCTAACATCAAATCCATCCTTAAACTTCCATCCTCAAATGGCTCAAAGGAGAGCTTGTACCAAACGAATGACTGCCTTAGCTCCAAAAGTCATAAATTTCTCCATTGTGCGTGTGTATGGGGATAGGGAGACAAGAACCGAATGGAGCACCACACCAAGAGAGGAATTAAGACTAGTCATCGCTGATTGGACACGATCTCCCGGGGGAGCACCTCCAGGATTTAGCCGTTTTTTCTTGAACGGCGACGACATCACTTCTCGCATTGCGGCTAGGGAAACGGTTGTGTAGCTTCGCGTGCTGTAAGGTGCTGAGATCCGGGCAGTTCATATTCCACGTACAACATGAGAGTCCATTAATTGTAGTTGTTTGTAACTTGGTTTCACTTAAAAAGCTTCACTTTGTGTTGTTTGATTTAGTTGTTTGTCAGTTCGTTTAATTAATGTACTTAGGAAGCGCAAGTGTTTGTAACTTGGTTTCGTGTGTCCACTAATGAAGTTGTTTGTAACTTGGTTTCGTTATGAATTAATGAAGTTGTTTTTAACTTGGTTTCGTTCGAATTAATGAAGTTGTTTGTAACTTGTTTTCGTTCGAATTTATGAAGTTGTTTGTTAAATATATATAAGTTAATTTTTTTGATAACTTGGTTTAGTCTTCAATTTAATGAGATGGATTGTAGTTGTTGTCCCATTAGAGCACTCGAACCAATTACTTTGTCCACTATAGCAATTTCAGCGTCCATGTGGTCGCCACCTTTCAAATATAGAGACCATATGGTCGCTACCTTTGAAATAGGAGCTCGAAATTGGAATTCTTAGCGCGTAATTTCATTTTATTTCAATTTTAGCGACCATATAAATGGCGACCATATGGTCGCAAAAACGATTTTTTTGGCGCAATCCCGAAATATTTGCGGGGAAATCCGAAATTTCGGCTCCGGTACGAAATAATTGGGGTTGCGACCACATGGTCGCGAAAAAGAGGTTGCGACCAAATGGTCGCGGATTAGCGACCATATGGTCGCCGTTTAGGGAACATGGCCCACTTCGGTATTTAATTAAATATAGCGACCATATGGTCGCCAACTCTGAATAAGAAGGAGAACGCGTCTCCTTCTTCTTCATTCTGAAACCCTTCTCGGATCCGCCTTCTCCGACTCTCTCCCGAATCGCCTTCCGCCTCCTCACCTCCGACCACCGCCTCGCCTCGCCTACGCGTCGCCCCACCGCCTCGCCTCTGCCTCCTCTCCGCCTGGCGACCTCCGCCTCGCCTCCTCTCCGCCTCGCACCGGCTGCGCGCACCGCCTCCTCGCCTCGATCTGCCTCTCACCGGCCGCGCGCACCGCCTCCTCGCCGCCTCCTAGCCGCGCCTCCCTCTCCTCCTCCTCCTCCTCCTTGTCTCGCCGGCCAAAACCTCCTCCTCCTCCTCCTCCTCCTCCTCCTCCTCTCCCTGCCGCCCTCCTCCGTCGCCGTCGCCGCAAGCAGGACGCAAGCAACCCTTCGCCGGCGCCGCAAGCAGTCCGGCCCCGCCTTAGCCTCAGTCCGTCGTCGCCCCGGTTTATTTTTCCGCCTCCTTTTTCGGGTATTTTTTCCGCTCTCGGTTTATTTAGTATTTCCGTTAAAGGATTTTAGAATGAATTTGTAGTTTAGGATTGACATTGGATAGAGTTTGATGAATTTGGAAAAAAATTGATTGAATTTGGATGGAAATTGAATGAATTAGGATAGAGTTTGATGAATTTGGAAAAAATTTGATTGAATTTGGATGGAAATTGAATGAATTACGATAGAGTTTGGATGAAATTGAGTGAATTTTGGATAGAAATTGAAATTGAATGAATGAATTTGGATAGAATTTGAATGTTGTTTGGGTTGTTGTTGATTTGATTGGACTTAAGTGTTGTTGTTGTTGTTGTTATTGTGGTTGTGGTTGTTGATTTGGTTGTTGTTGTTGTTGTTGTTGTTGTTGTTGTTGTTGTTGTGGTTGTGGTTGTGGTTGTTGTTGTTGTTGTTGTTGTTGTTGTGGTTGTCGTTGTTATTGTTGTTCAATTTCGATTTTTGTTGATGTTGTAGTTGTTGATGTTGTTAATGTTGTTGATGTTGTAGTTGTTGAAGTTGAGTTTTATTGTTGTTGTAGTTGTTGTTGTTCATTGTGTTGTTGTTTTTTAAGTTGTTGTTAGGGTTGTTGTTTTTGTTGTTTTAGTATGTCAGGAGGAGGACGACGTCGTGCACGAGCTCCTTTTCTGGACGAGGAGGAGCACGATTTCGAGGCGACCCGCACGGACACACCTCATTTGTCCGACGACGAGGTCGCCCCCGCAGAGGGGTCCACGACCCCTACTCCGGCGCCCTCAGCGGGATCGAGCAATGGGCTCGATCCCAATCGCGTATGGGACCTTTCCATTCGCGACGGGAGGTAATACTCAATTTATTTTAAATTTGTAAATTTTTGAAAACATGTTATAACACGTTTTGCGAAATCTCGCAGTTTGCAGCCGTCGGGAATGGTGTCGCGGTGGTCCACGCACATCATTACCGGCCAACCCGACGATGGGGCGTCGGAGTTCGACTTGCCACCGCCGCATCAAAGGCGCGGTAATTGAGGCTTGGAGGGTAATTTTATTTTATTTCGCATAAAGTTTTACATATTTCGTATTTATTTATTTTTTGTCGACCATAGTTCGTATTTATCGACTAATATGTTTGTTTTAGACGCACTTCCAATGGGATGCCACGAAGCCGGGTATGGACGTCGAGACGGTCCGGCTATTGTGGGAGAAGATCGCGAAGAAGCGATACGACGACAAGGTTGGGAAGAGTCGTCGGGCGGGGAAGAAGCCGAAGTGGATCAACTCCGCCGTTTGGGACCTTTGGGTGGCGTATTGGAACACACCCGAGTACAAGGCCAAGTGTGAGCGTCAGAAGAGAATCCGGCATACAAATCCGGCGAACCACAGCAGCGGTTCGAGGTCCCACCTCGATACCATGCAACATTTGGTACGTTATTTTAATTTAAATTTATGTATTTTATTGTAAATTTATTTATAATAGGTTAATATAATTAATAATTATTAATAAATGTTAATCATTCGTAGGAAACCCAACGGGGTCGTCCGATTACGCCTCTCGAGCTTCTCATCGAGACGCACACATAAGGCCCGGACCGGCATTTTATAGACGACCGGTCCGCCTAGATCGCTGTAAGTATTTCACTTATTTCATATCGTATTAAATTTCGTTTATTATTATTTTTTTGGCGCATGATTATGTTTTTTTAGGCTCGGACTCGGGAGATCTTCTCCCAGAGGTCCTCGGAGACGGGCAGCACTCCGTCCTTTCAGGACGAGTGCGATGCCTTTCTGACGGCCGCTGGAGGGGTGGGCCCGAGCGGCGCTGTCTTCGGGCTTGGCAACGCCACCTCTGAGTTCTACGGGTCGCGATTGACGGCGCCGCGTCGGGAACCTCCTCGGGTGGAGCATTTGACGCAGCGCAACACCGAGCTTACGACCGAAGTCACGGACTTGCGTAGTAGGGTCGCTCGGCTCGAGGAGTTCATGGCTCGGATGCAGCAAAATTTCGACCCGCAGCTAGGTGGGTCCCGTGGTCCCGACGGGAGCGATCCGGCCAAACCCGACGGAACCAACTAGATTGTTTTGTAAATATTTTTGTAATTAATTTTGTAAATATTTTTGTAATTAATTTTGTAATTAATTTTGTAATTAATTTTGTAAATAATTTTGTAAATATTTTTGGAACTAATTTTGTAAATATTTTGTTTTCTGCAATTCTAATTTTTTTTAAATTAATTTAAATTAATATTAATAAAGCGGAAATATTTTTTTTATTTTTTTAATTAAATAAATCTTCTCGTGCAAATATGTGCGCACGATCGTGCGTTTAGTGTGCGTTTAGGTTCAGAGAAAGACCAGATCCGTGCGTTTATTTTTTATTTTAGCGACCAAATGGTCGTTAGCGTTGGCGACCATTAGCGACCACTTGGTTGCTATATTTGGCGTCATTTGGCGTCCACATGGTCACCGAAATGAGCGACCATATGGTCGCCATGGTCGCCGAACCGGTCGCCATAGTAGTGGCGACCATTGGCGTCCACGGTCTCTATGTAACAACCACATGGTCGCTATAATTAGCGACCATCTGGTCGCTGTGGTCGCTACAGTTAGCGACCACGTGGTCGCTGCTATATTAGCGTCCGACCTTTTAGCGTCCACCTTTGGCGACCAGGTTATGGTCGCTAAATCGATTTAGCGACCAATTTGGTCGCTAAATCTGCATTTTTGTGTAGTGTTTCTTGGTGCTACTTCGGATGTCGCGCCCTTTGGTAAGCTGAATGTCATACTCCTTAGCGCCTAAGCATTGTCGCATTGCTACTTGACTTGCCCTAGCTTGCGTTATGCAGTCGTGGTGCGAAAACTAGATAATTTGATGGAACTTGAAATGAATTGATTCCATGGCATGAATCCATGGTCTTCCCAGAATCATGTTGTATCACTATAAGAAAAAGTCTATTTTTGCGACAAAATTTTTAGAGAGAAATTTATTTTCCTCGTTCAATGTGGCTTTTGGTGAGGAATATTTTAATGTTTCCTCTTCAAATATGACTTTACTTTGCGAGAAACATATATTTCTTGCTAAACACCACATTCTATGACAAATATTTTAGTTCATCGCTATTTCTACCCATAGTGTGGTTATGTAAAGTATAAGAGCAATAGAGACGAATGTTGGATCATTTATTAAGGAAAGTTTCAATCGCTAAAAACATTCAACGAGGACACCACAATTTCATCGCTATATGTTTGGTGGAAATTATTTAGAACCTGCGAGATTCAACAGTGATGAAAGTTTTATTTTATTCGCAAAAAGTACATTGTTTACGAGAGATTATTATCTCGTTGAAACAATCATGTAGTGAGGAATTGAATACCAATTTCGTTTACAAGAGATCATCTCAAACTCACTACTCATAAGATTCTTGAACTTATCAACAAGAGAAGGTTTAGTAGCACCTAAAACAATATCATTGACATATACTTGAACAATCAAAATGTCTTTGGATTCTTTCATGACAAAAAGAGTTTTTTCAATGGAACCACGAAGGTAACCATTGGACAAACCATGCTCTGGACGTGTGATGCTTGAGGCTCAATCTTATCTTCTTGGTGCATTTGTCTAAATTGCCCTTTTGTTGCTCGATCTCCAAGTATGTCTACTTCTTTCACATGTGATTCATTTGAATTTTGTCAACTCTTGAAACTCATTGGATCCTTGGATCAATCAGCTCAGTTTGAGGAACAAACTGCACCTATGTTTTGTTTGGAACAAGCTTTCGCATTTCCCGTTGAGTTGTCTTTGTCTTCACATGTGAGTCTGGGGAACGTGTCACTCATGAGTTGCCATGATGGGAACATCTTCATTCAGCTCTCTTAACTTGAAGATTTATGTTTGACTTGTAGTTCCCTTAAAATTCTTAGATATAGAACATTAGTTCCCTAATAGTGTTTGTCATTAACAAAACTGGAGGATTCCATCGTTGTTCCAGTGTTATAGAACCAGAGTTCCCAACACCGTCCCAACATAAATATAAATTAGAAACATTTTAAATAAAATTCTGTGGATAAAAAGCTTACTTGTTATCTATATGCATGTACTTCAACCTTTTATTGACGTCAAGAGCACATAAACAAAACAAGCAGCAGTAAAATACAAGAAAGCTATATTATCAGGAATTGTGTAGCCAAAGTGCCCTGAATTGATTAACCACCACGCTAATTGGGTACTTATGTACTCGCCAAGACGCCAAATTATGTATTTAGTCTATATTCTTAAACTAAGTAATATATTTGAGGCCATAAAAAATCTATTGTTGATGATAATTCATCCGGTTCATTTGACTTCACTATGAAAAAGGATTTATAATCAGAGCTGACTTTGTTTGGAATCAACCAAATTCAAGTGAATATGCATGCATGACTAGCTTCTACATGGGAAGATTAATTGCTAACTAAAGAGATCAGAGAGCTTTTGCATGTGTTAACTACTAATATAAGTTACGTACGTCGTCGTCAACACAATTTATTGATGTCACTTCATTTAATTCAACTCAGCAGCTTTCTTAAGCTCTCAGCCATATTGCTTAATTTCTTCAAACTGCAATCTGTTAATTTACGTAAAGGTTAATTTTAAAAAATCAATTAAATGTAAGAAATGGTAACTTTTTTTTAGGGAAAATGGTCATTAATTAATTTGGCGCAGATAACAAGAAAAGAAAAATCGAAAATGTTGGATGTCAAGAAGAATGAACACTAGGAGTCACAAATAAAAAGGGGAATGAGAATACATTGAAAACCTACTTTATATTTTATTTTCAGATTTATAAACATTTTAAAATATTAAATCTCCTTTTTTCCTTTTCAAAAAAACATATTTTTATTATATTTTTCACATTTTATGTTTAAGTTAAATTATTTTCTATCTCCATAAAAAATTTTAAAAAAAAATTAAAAACAGAAAAATAAGAGTGAGTTGGATAGTGAATTAGTGATGTAATTAAATTGGGATTTGAGTTATTTTTTGGGCATTGTTTTCATTTATTTGGACATTGGTGCAATTCAAAAAATGATGGCAATTATGTCATTAGCACCATTTTTGGGGTATGGGCTATTATAAACATATAAAACAAGTATTTAAAGTTTTTTTTTTGATTAGGTAAGAATTAGGAGGCTCTCCCCTCAGGGAGGGCGTCCTATAGCATCCTGACGGATGAGAACACTAAGTTTTGGGTGATTCCTAATGGCGTTGGTAGGGAGACTGTGACTCAGTCTAGCAATTTTATCAGCCACAATATTGTAGTCCCTGGACACATGGGAAATCCGAACAGATTGGAATTCCAGGAGAGCAATACAAATATCAGTCATGATGATTTCTATTTCCCACGGGCAATTTTTTTCGCCTTGAGCAGCTTTTATCACTTGTAGATTGTCACCTTCAATTTCTATATTTCTATGTCGTCCCTGTTTTGCTAATCTAATGCCATTTCTCATTGTCAGAGCTTCAGCCTTAGTTACCGACATCCGTCTATAGTTCTTTACCGATATGTTTATAATATTTCCATTATGGTCCCTTAAGATATGGCTTGTTTAGTGTTTTTGGAAAATCGACTTATTGGACAAATTCGTTACGGTATTCTTACAAAAATTATTTAAAGGTTAGATTTCTATTTTTTTTTTGGTCGAAAAAGGTTAGATTTCTATCAAATACATGAAATCGTTACTATCTTATAAGGGTTAGAAAGAAAACTTAGTCCCACTGTGCCAGTGGTTTTTGTAGGCACAAATCCATAATTTCACCCTTAATGATTTTTTGAACATTTTAGTACATTTCAATATTTCATTCTGTTAATGATTTAATTTTCTGAAAACTAGTCTAAAATGAATGTCGAGAGATTGACTTCTATAAATAGCATAGAGCCATATACTGTACGTTTATTAAAAAAAACAATTAATATAGTACACTCTCTCATTGTACTTGATTAATTGACTCAAAAAGTCTCCAGATAAAATTAAGAGAAAAAAATTTAATCATTTTCCGATCAATAATATTATACACCCATTTCACGGTTATATATATCATCCGTTTCTAGCTAGCCCTATAATCTAAAGTGCACGCCTTTAAACTTCTCCACTACAAGTCTACAACACAACTTTTAACTACAAAAAATGGACAAGAAAAGAAGCTCAAAAATCCACATCCACCCAACACTACTATTTACACTTGAAATCACAACATTGCTATACTTGTCAATAACCTCATCATCATCTCCTACACCCACATCAACTCAATCATTCAACATCCTAAACTTTGGAGGCAGGCCAAATGGCGTTGCGGACGCCTCCGGAGCACTCCTCGAGGCTTGGAAGGCAGCCTGCGACGCAGTGGGACCTTCCACCATTGAAGTCCCCGAGGGAAGGTTTCTAACTCGGCCACTAGTTTTCAGCGGCAAAGGGTGCAAGAACTCCGCCATAACTTTCTCCTTAAGAGGTACTCTGGTGGCTCCCGCGGATCTTACGGTTCTAGGTAAAGTTGAGAATTGGGTGAGTTTTAAGAAGGTTAGTGGGTTGTCTATTGTTGGAGAGGGTGGCCTTGATGCAAGGGGCTTGTCTTGGTGGTCTTGCAAGGATTCTAAGGCCAAAAATTGCCCTCAGGAGGGTGCAACTGTAAGTCTATTTCACATTTTAATATCTATGCTTTTTTTTTTGTCTTTCTACTTTATTAAATAAAGTTTTTATAGTCAACAAATTTTTTATTCCATCTAGAAGGTCAAAAGGCCTAATTTTATTCTTAGACAGTAGTATAGTGTATAGAATGTGCTCTTTTCTTTGTACTTAAGCTTTTGGGCGTGTTGTGGGGTTGGATCATGTGCAGAGCTTGCGCTTCTTACAATCCAGCAACATCTTGATCGACGGTTTGCTCTCACTTAACAGCCAAAAGTTCCACATTGGAATCAACGGCTGCCAAAACGTACGTGTCCAAGGCGCCAGGATCATTGCGTCCGGAAGTAGTCCTAACACCGATGGCATCCATGTTGAATCCTCGATGCACGTCACCATTTTGAACTCGACCATCAAAACCGGGGACGATTGCATATCGATCGGTCCTGGCACTAAGAACTTGTGGGTGGAAGACGTTACATGTGGCCCTGGCCACGGAATTAGGTATTATATTTCAACACTATGCCCGATTCAAACGAAACCAAAAAACAATTAAACTGATGATTTTGAAATTGGTTGATGTGTTGCAGCATTGGGAGCCTAGGAAGTGACGTGGACGAACAAGGAGTACAAAATGTGACCGTTAAAACGGTTGTGCTTAACGGTACGACAAATGGGCTGAGAATAAAGTCGTGGGCCAGGCCCATCAAGAACTTTGTCCAAGATGTCCTCTTTGAAGATGTCGTGATGGAAAACGTTAAAAATCCAATCATCATTGACCAAACCTATTGCCCTTACGAGAAGAACTGCCCTAATCAGGTATACATGCAACAATAAAAAATAAAAAAAAAACATACAAAAAATTGATTATACAATGTTGTATAGGGCACCTTATAGCTAATCTCATAGTCGTTTTCATAATCATGTAGGAGTCAGGTGTGAAAATAAGCAACGTCACGTACAAAGGGATTCGAGGCACATCAGCCACAAAGTTAGCAATGACATTTGATTGTAGCCCTTCAAATCCGTGTACGGGAATCACGCTGGATGATGTCAATCTTATAGCAGCGGTTGTCAAACGCGAAGCTCGATCCACATGTAAAAATGCAGTAGGAGCAGTTAAAGGAAGGGTCCAACCGGAAAGTTGTCTTAATTAGCACGGTCAAACTATAAACATGCATGGAAATTGTTTAGCTATAAGTATTTGTTTGATCGATGTGCGTTAGTACATAGTAGGGAACAGTTGGGAACAGTTATGGAATAACAAATATGCAAGTAAATAAATAAAATATAAGAGATAATTCTTTATAGAGGAATCACGCGTGGAGGATTTTGAATAGTCTACTTGTATGTATTATTGATTTATTTCTTAGGTACAAATAAGATTTGAACTTTTCTGTTCCTAGTAGTTCCTAACTCTGGCAACACTAACAAATCTTCTCAACTTTGTTCTTAAGCAAACAAACTCAACTTAATACAATAAACCAAGCCTTACACCTAGTCTTAGTTCCTTGTCACTTGGGAACACCTTTCTTTTCGTCGTTGAGATCGAACACTCACCGTTGATGACTTCTCTTGGATCTTCCTTCTTTCTTTCACCTTACTCTAGGGTTCTAGTTTTGTGCTTAGAGAGAAGTGAGTTGCTATTGATCGTTCACTTGTATTTATAGCCACTCATGCCTTGATGCCCAATTCTTATCTTCATGGGCAAGGTTCGAAATGCCCTTGTCTTGCCCTCCAAGGATGTGTACTTTTTTTACCTGTAACTTGGTTCAAACATTGTCAACTCTTACGATCCATCCAAGCCATTGGAAGCTTTGGTATAGTCTGACGAACAGACTATGCCTCTGCTTTGTCTGGGCCATGTCTCCGCTTTTTCTGTTTTGGCTTGGCTTGTGAGTTCCCTTGAGTAGGGAACAGTTGGCACTTGAGTTCCTTTGATAAGAACATCTATGTACATCGTTATAGTTCCTTTTCGACCTGCAGTTCCCTTGAAATACTTGAATAAAACACATTTGTTCCCAATGATGTTTTTCATTATCAAAATTGATAGAGAGGATCGTTGTTCTAGTGTTTTATAACGCGAGTTCACAACATTATTCTAACATTTTTCCCCATTTTGATGATGAGAAATCCATTTCAAAAAGACAAATATCAAGAAAGTGAATGTACCAAAGTTCCCTAAGAGTTCCTAATGTGATGCATGACCAGATCAGTTCTCAGGGAGTTCCCACTCCCATGGACAAAGTAGTTCCTACTTAGACATATTATGTGGATAGTTCCCCCTAAGCAAAAGCATTTCTAAGATAGCTCTTAAAGCAACGCATCTCAATGAATTCATACTTCACCCTTTTTGCATCATCGAAAAGGAAAAGCAATGAAAGGAAACAAAGTAGGAACACATTTTCAAAATAAAGGGATTTCATTACTTAAGCGCGCAAAAGGATTACATACATCACTGTGCAAACAAAAAGTTAAAAATACAAGTGATAGTGGGAGGATGTGGGTCAAGGGGAACAAAGAGGCTTGATCAGTGGAGCTGATTTCAGAGATGGTGTCTTAAATCCAACAAAACCCAGTAGATCTGATCGATTGAGGTGGAGATGTCGTGGAGGAGTTCCGTGTTCCCATCGGTGTGCCCATCAGCATCTAGAGAAGGCACAAGAGGTCGATCCTCAACCTGTTTTATAGGCTGTTTCGAGTGCCTTATCTTCTAATAATGGCCATGTCCAATTCTCGGCCAAGATAAAATTCCTCTTTAGGCTCGTAGAAGTCTTCCTTGAGCATAAACTTCTTCATCAAAGTTGCATAGCAAAGAGAGTGGTTGGGCAAGCATATGCACTTGCCCATGTGACCAAGGATGATTACTAGTGATAGTGGGAAGATGCGGGTCAAGGGGAACAAAAGGCTTGATCATTGGCGTTGATTTCAATGTAGGTCCCTTAAATCCAATAGAACCCTCGAGATTTGATCGATTGAGGTGGAGTTGTCGTGGAGGAGTTTTGTGTTCCCATCGGTGTGCCTATCAACATGTAGAGAAGGCACAAGAGGTGGATCCTCAACCTGTTTTGTAGGCTGTTTCGAATGCCTCAGCTTTTGTATAATGGCCATATCCAAGATACAATTCCTCTTTAGGCTCGTAGAGGTATTCCTTAAGCAAAAGCTTCTTCACCAAAGTTGCATAGGGGAGAGAGTGGTTGGGCAGGCCTATGCACTTGCCATGTGACCAAGGATGATCATGGGCAAGTTTATTTTCTTTCTTGTGAGGAAGTGGTCGAGGAGAATTACGTCTTGTATGTTGAGTGTGGCATGCTTCTCCTGGAGAGGGATAACCACCTTGATGATGTATTGGTGGGCCATCTTGGTAAGGAGAGAGAGATTATAAGTTGGGAGTCCCTTAGGTTGAACTTGCCCTTCATAGAGGTGATGCAGAATCTCTTCCTTGTGGAAGGTGTCCCAGTTTGTGATGGGAAGAGTTCTCAATCCTTCAGTGGGCACCTTTAATTGTCTTCAAAAGATGGCCTCAAAGAAAGGGAACTTCTCGCCCTGACCTTGATCTGACTTGCTAACTCTTCCTTGTCGACGGAGTCATGAGAGAGAGAGAGAGAGAGAGAGAGAGAGAAGAAGAAGAAGAAGAAGAAGAAATGGACTTGGTCTGGATCGACATGGGCGACCTCAAAACATAAATGATCCCATCCTTAGAACTTGATGATTTCTCATAGCTCACCAAGCCCATTGTCGATCAAAAATGCAGAATTGACAACGAGGGGAGTGATCAACTTACACTCCTCAGAAGAGGCATCCTTTGTAGCATTTTTTCCCTTATCCGTTGCAGCAATTCCCTTGTTGCTCTCGATCTTGGGCCTCTTGTTGTCCTTGTCTTTCTTCTTCTTCTTCTTGATAGGGGTGGCTTGAGGACTCGAACCACTTTCTAGTAGGGGGACTTGTTCCCTTGGTTGTGATCTGAGGGGAATATCTTCCTAGGTTTCAGAGAAGACAAGTTGTTGGTCGTCAAATGGGAGCTCCCCGTCGAGGTGTTCTTTATCATATGTGTTGATTGTAGCCGTGTGCCCCTCTTCCAAATCGACACCAAGGTCTGTCTCATCCAACAACTATGTTCCTTCGGTGTCATTAAAGTGCCCGTCCTCTTCCTTGAGTTCCCCTCCAGCGCCTTGGGTGTCCTATTCCACACTCATTTCCTGGGCAATTTGAACTTCATCTTTTTCTTCTTCCTCGTTTTCTTCGTCGTCGTCGACATCACTAATATGTTGTAGTTTCTACATCATAACTAGAGCTTTTTAATACACATTTGTATTAGTTTTAGGCATTTTTAGGTTATCTATTGAAGATTTAAAGTTGAAGATCAGAGATACAGAGTTAAAGAATTTGGAGAATTAGCGTTCTGCTAAAGAGCCGCGATCGCGGGTGCCACTACCGCGATCGCGGTACACGTCATTGAGATTATAGGTTGTTGCAGGAAGAATCGCGACCGCTGTTTTCACCACCGCGATCGTGGTGGACGTAACTGAACGGTTCTATTTTGAAGGTCGCAACCGTAGTTTCACTAGAGCAATCGCGGTTACAAACCGCCTTGGAAGGTCAACATAGACAAGGCCATGATCGCGGCCACCCAAAACGGCGACTGCGTCTCTGTTGGGTTTCACATGCGCGAGGATCTTCCGAGTCTATCTTTAGTTGTTTTATATCTTATCTTTTCCTTTTCGGTTTTTATTAGTTTTTAAGACCTTTGTTAGGTTGAGTTTTAGTTTTCTACATTTTGTCATTGTATTCTCTCTTTTCCCTTGTTTTGAGAGAGATTTCCATGGAGAACTAAAAACCTAAATTTCATTCTAATAGAAGCTTTTGATTCAAGTAAGTTGTGAGATTCCTCTTTCAAGTTTGATCCTTACTTATGCTCTTGTGCTTGATTGATAATTGAATGTGTTGATTTCCTCTTGTTTGGCCAACTTGTTGAGATTAATGACTCTATTGCTAGGATCTAGGTTTTCTCATAGAAAACCTAATCTTTGTTGGACTCAATGGACTAAAACAATTGAGAAAGGAATTGATTATATGCTAATTGTTTGACTCATTGGAATTCAATGGCATGTATCTTGCATATCCTTATTCTTATTGCTAATATCAATACGATTCATGAGTGTTTCATGTTTGTTTTGATATAAAGTATTTGCATGACTTGTTGGCGTGTTTATTATGTTTGTTCAGGATAGGAATAACTTTGAAAGTGAATTGCTTGTTATGAATCAATGATCAACAAACTTTGATGATAAAAGTGGATACTTGAATGGAATTGAGTTTCCCTGATTGATAACAAACTCAACTTTATTTGCCTTGTTTACTTGTTTAATTCCCTAGAAATAGAATTACAATCCAAATGCCCCCTTGTTACTTTCCTGAGTTGATAAAAGTACTCACTTGGAAGACAAGTTTCCCTTGGGTACTACCCCGACTCACTGATTATACTTGTTAAGTAACTACGGAACTATCTTTGATTAGGCGTCAACAATTTTAAGCTTGTCAAATTTTGGCGCTGTTGTTGGGGAATCTTTGTTTATTTTTGAGTTCTTATTTTTACCAACTCTTCTGTGGACCATAGCTTATGGTCCACACCCGTGCTATGCTTCACCTCTTTTGCGTCTTGATTCAGATATTGAAATGACCCTTTCTAGGTTGAGACGTGAAGCTCGCAATCTATTTCGTTAATTGCCCTTCGATTTGGATTTTGCTGAAACTGAGACAATGGGAGATCAAACTTTGAGGCAGCTGACTGTCCCGAATTTTGGACATCAACCTTTGGTTGTGCAATTTCCTACATTGAATGAGGGTGTCAAATTTGAGTTGAAATCTGGGTTGATCCACCGCTTGCCCCACTTTCATGGGCCGAGTGGAGAAGACCCCAACAAATATCTAGCTAAAATTAATTCCATCACGTCTGCTCCAGGTTGAATTCTAATGATGTAACTAAAGATTAGATCAAACTAAGGGCGTTTCCTTTTTCTCTAAAGGATTCAACCAATGAGTGACTCTACTATCTTTCTCCAGGATCCATTAACACTTGGGCTAAGATGAAAGAAGCATTTTTGGAGAAATACTTTCCAGCCACCAAGCAGAACAACCTAAAGAAGAATCTGAGCAATATTGAACAACAGGCTAGCAAGAGCCTATATGATTTTCATGAGCACTTCAAGAGGTTGTGTGCTAGTTGCCCATATCACAAGCATTCTGATCAAGATCTGGTATTCTATTCAAGGGCAGATCCAAGATTCTTTGGAAGGGGGCGGACTTCATACATCGAGCTAGTATAAATAAAGTTGTAAATAAAAATTAAACTAACGATAGTTTAACATAAAAATAGGACATACAAATTAACATACATATAATTCTTTACTATGAGAGATTAATGTTTAATTTCTATTCGAATCTACCTATCAAATTAATTAGCAAAATACCAAACTTCTTATCAATTTCACACTTAAATTACAAATAATTTAAGATAATTTCGGATTGAAATTAACAAATTACCTTACAATAAAAATTACAAAATAACCATTTCACACACAAATTCAGTCACTACACCATTCTGCAGATTTAGCGACCATATTTTAGCGACCACGAAATATGGTCGCTAATTAGCGAGTATATGGACGCCAATGGTCGCAAATCTGGACGTCAAAACAGGGAAAAAAATAAAACCAACTTAGCGACCATGTGGTCGCTAAATAGGGCGTCCACGTGGTCGTTGGGCCTTTATAGTCGCAATAAGTGCGCGAGCAAATTTCCCGCCAGCATGTAGCGACCATATGGTCGCTGAACCTAGCGACCATATGGTCGCTAGGTTCGGAACCCATATCCGCGACCATATAGTCTCCAAAGGTCTAGCGACCAGATGGTCGCAACATATAGCGACCAGTTAGTCGCTAACTTGGATCAAATGTTTTGGCGCGCCACATCAATTTTGGCGGGTAATATCCCGCGTTTTTTGCGACCACTTGGTCGTTAAAAACAGTAATTGGTAAAATTGCCGCCATTTCAGCATATATTGCACTCTCATTCCGCTTCAACACAACTTCACTCTCATTCCGCTCTCTTCCAAAATATTCACAAAAGAAAAAAACAATCAACCACAACTCTGAATTGATTCTAGGAAGATATTCCGTCAAATTTTACCGACATCCTCACTAAAGGTATGTATTTAAATCTTATTTCTAATATTTCATTCTGTCATTATATTGTTTTAGACAAATATTGTTAGTAGAAAGCTTTCGTTTATATATTTATAAGATATTGTGTTAAAGAATTTAACCGCATATAGCAATTGGTTATGTTGTAAATGTCTGTTCTGATATACTGAATGTGGCGACCATATGGTCGCGAAATACATATCAGCGACCATATGGTCGCCACATTCAGTATAATATGCACTTGAATTAATTTAATGTACTTTTATATTGAAATGCAAGAAGGAAAAAATGTGTGAGTGGATGTATGTGCGTAATATAGATGGTTTTTTGAACAACGAGTTTTTAAAGCGCAGAGCAATTTCTCGAATTCTGCAAATCTATGTCGTCCTATAACCCATCCGAATTAAGGTGTCCGTGTCGGAGGTGCAAGAATAAGAAACTGGAATCTGTAGATGATGTGCATTATCACCTTGTGAAGGAAGGTTTTGTTCCGAACTATTACCATTGGGTTTCGCACGGGGAGACAGATGAAAGGTTTGCTGCATTGTTGGCCGAGCCTAGACAGCATGAAGGTTGTAGAAGTTCTGATCCAGCACCACCATTAAATGGTGGGAATGATAATCGAATGGAACAGATGGTGTGTGATGGTTTTAATTATGCCAAAAGTGATTACACTACTGAGGATCCCGTGCAAAATGCATATATAAGGCATGAGCAAGGAGAGCAATATTATAATGAAGCGCCCAATCCCGATGCACAACGTATGTACGACATGTTGTCGGCCGCAAATAGGTCTTTGTGGCCTGGATGTGATATGATGCAGTTGGAGGCTGCGACTGAACTACTGAGCCTAAAGTCTAAGCTAAGGATGACGGAGCGCGGATATGACATGATCTCGGATTTTTGCGGACGCGTTTCTCACCCGGAGACAACATTACCAGCCACGTTTTACAACACGAAAAAACTGGTTGAGGGTCTCGGTCTTCCTTACGAGATGATTGATTGTTGTCCAAACTCTTGCATGATATATTGGGGTGCAGATGCAAAATACGCGGCATGCAAGATATGTGACTATCCCAGATGTAAGCAAGGCAAGACAAAGCTCATTCCCTATTCTCGTATGTTTTACTTGCCAATAACTCCACGGTTGCAGAGGCTGTACGCATCTGTGGTGACTGCCGAACAGATGAGATGGCATGCAGAGCATGCACAAGATGGGGTGATGATACATCCTTCAAATACAGAGGCATGGAGGCACTTCAATGCTGTGTGGCCAGATTTTGCATCAGAAACACGAAATGTGAGACTAGGCTTGTACACGGACGGTTTCAATCCGTTTGGGGCGTCTGGGCGCCAGTACTCATGTTAGCCTGTGATTCTAACACCCTACAACCTTCCGCCATCGATGTGTATGCGAGAAGAGGTTATGTTTTTGACGGTTATTGTACCTGGACCGAAGAACCCGAAGCAGAAGTTGGATGTCTACTTGCAGCTGTTGGTAGCCGAGCTGAAGGATCTGTGGCTTAATGGGGTGTGCACATACGATTCTTGGAGGAAGCAGAATTTTGTGTTGCGTGCAGCTGTAATATGGACTATTAGTGACTTCCCCGCATATTCGATGTTGTCTGGTATGTTGTTAATTTTACATATGCTAATCAATTTGAAACTATTATATATAATAATAATGCATATATATGATTTGTGAAATTTAATTAATGTGTGATACAAAATATATGTTTGTGTAGGCTGGAGCACTTCTGGGAAATACTCGTGTCCTTATTGCATGGAGGACACCGATGCATTTTATCTAATACATGGACACAAAATGTGCTGGTTCGATTGTCACATGAGGTTTACAGAACCTGATCATCGCTTCCGAAACAACAAGACTGATTTCAAGAAAGGTCGACGAGAGCGTCGTGGTCCCCCGGTACTTCGTGATGGTTACGGTATATTAGACCAGATAAACAATATGGGCTTGATGAAGACAACTAAAGTGGGAGCTAAGGAGCACAATGTCGCGGTTAGTAGAGGTTCGGGTTGGAAGAAGAAAATCATTTTCTGGGACCTACCTGCTGGTAAGACATAATTTAGATGTCATACACATTGAGAAAAATGTCTTCGATAATGTTTTCTTCACCATTCTCGATGTTCCGGGGAAGTCGAAAGACAAGTGGTCGGCCAGAAAGGATATAAAGGAATTGTGCAAGCGTCCGGAGTTGGAACCTGATGAGGAGGACAATAGGTACCCAAAGGCTTGCTATGCACCAGATCGTCATGAAAAACAAGTGCTTCTAGATTGGTTGAGATCCGTAAAATTCCCGGATGGCTACGTGTCCAACTTGATCCGCTGCATTGACTTGCACAAGCTTAGGCTCTTTGGGATGAAGAGCCATGATTGTCATGTGTTCATGCAAAGGTTGATGCCTGTTGCTTTTCGTCCATTTCTTGATGACAAAGTCTGGGAGCCCATTGCTCAGCTAAGTGCGTTTTTCAGGGACCTGACGTGTTACAAGCTGAAGCCTGAGGTGGTTATGCAATTGCACAAGGAAATACCAATAATTTTGTACAAGCTGGAGCGCATCTTTCCCCCTGTGTTATTTGATCCAATGGAGCACTTGCCTATTCATCTGCCATGGGAAGCTTCACTTTGTGGCCCTGTCAATTATAGATGGATGTATCCAAAAGAAAGGTACTGATGAGGTATTTTTCAGTCGTTTTACCTATCAAAGAATCCTAACTTAACCAATCTGAGTAGAATGGTAAGCAAGGGTCGATCCCACAGAGACTCGTGTATTAATGTTATTACTTATGTGCCAAGTAACTAAAGGGGGTTTTAAGGAATGAATATCTAAGCTACTATGCAAGAACAGAAATAATTATGAATGCAAGGTTGATTTAAATATATGAGAAACAAACGTGTTCAACTAGTTAAATCCATCATGATATTGATTCGTTGATCATCGATTCTCTTGATTCTCTTCTCACTTGATCCTACTAAGGATTAAAACCCAAACTTCATATATAGTTGATAGAACAACCAGTCTAACAACCCTAATTAAATAATAACCTAGAAGACCTTCTAGATTCAATTAAATAACAGCATGACGATTCAAGTTATCAATAGAAACAAACAACTTAGAGCAACCAGACATCTAATTGACTTGTGAATTTATTCCCTACTTTAATCAACTTGTCCAACCGGTACTAAATTAATTAAAGTCTACTCTTGATCTAATTAACTCCAACCGGTAATTAATCAGATTCAGTTGTAAATTAACCTAGGAATTCAATTAGGTGATCAATCTAATTAAACCCTAGAATAATTCTGATTCAATTAAGCACAGGGAATAATTTCCATTCAAGTTTGTTCAGAATCAATCAAACCTCACAACTACATACAAATCATGACTTCAATAACTAGCCAAACACAAGAGAAATTAGCAATGCATAATGAAATTAAAATCAAACTTACAAAGGTTTCAAAGTCTTCTTTGAGAGAAAACCCTAGCCTCCAAGAGTTGATCAAAAGTTCTGAAAATAAAACTAACATAAAGTATTTATATGCTCCTAAAAATATCCCTCAAAAGATATATCAATCCACCTACTCGGCCAAAATACAAGCCCATAAATCAAGATATCAAAGCCCAAAACCAAAGCTCGGCCCAAAACACGCGTCCGCTGAAACTCCCGAATGCGCGGCATCGGCCCTGAAATGCGCGGCCGCACTTTTGCCATCCCTCACTTTCCCCATTCAGTTGGGATTGCGCGGCTTAGCCTCTGAATTGCGCGGCCGAGCAATTGTCATCCCGCGCTTTTGCCTCGGTTCAGCATTCAGGCGTCACTTCAGAGGCTGTTTTGACCCACTTAGAGTTGGAATTTGGACTCGGAGTAAAAATATGAATTGTAGCTCTTTGAATTAGCTTTCCAGTGATAACAAATTCAGCTCCATCCGAGCACTATAGCTCCCAAACCAAGCATTGAAAGATAGAGGTGTCGAAACAAGAACTCCAATGCATAGCCCGGGTTTAAGTGTTCTTTTCACACAAGCTCTTGGGCGTTAACTCTTCTAATATTCACTTGTATCACTCTAAGCTTCCTCAAACTTCACCATAGTCCTATAAGATCCATCCCGTCCATGCTTGTTTACCTAAAGATCTGCAAAACCGAGCAAAACAAGCGCAAAACCCGAATTTCCTAGAAAACCTAAAAACCTAAGAACTAGACTAAACTAAGCTAAAACCATGCAAAATAAATATAAATATGCATCCTAAACACTACCTAAATGCAAGCTATCAGGTACGTACAGTTATATGCAGTTGTTCAGTTTTGGATTTATATAATTAACTTGTATAAGAAAAATTAATGGTTTTCAATGTATATCATGTAGGCTCTTAAAAAGGCTGAAGGCCTCAGTTGGCAACAAAGCCCAGGTTGAGGGGTCAATTTGTAGTGCCTATCTCGTTAAGGAGACGTCTACATTCTGCTCGTATTATCTTAGCTCACATGTGGCGAGTACTCATATGGATATCGCCCGCAACGTCAGTTGCACACTTCCAATTGGGGTTGATCCGGGCGATTTGTCTATTTTCACAACAACTGGTCGAACCTTGGGTAGCAGATCAACTGGTCGTGTCCTTACAGATGATGAATTCCATGTGATCCAAACTTACATTCTCATGAACTGCGTCGAAGTGGAACCCTATATTGAGTACGTTTCTATAATCTCAACTAATTAATATTATATATATATATATATATATTGAGGTGAATAAAGTAGGGGTTCGATATATATAAAGTATGTATTTCATTCAATTACTCTGTCGTAGGTACTATTTGACAAACTTCATGCGGTCGTCAAATCCAACAATAACCGATGCTGAAGAGCAAAACATTTTGGAAAGACACTTTCGCCTCTGGTTCTACTCCCATGTAAGGATTTCTTATATTAATTTCAATTTAATTTCAAATTGTACATATATATGTTGATTCCCAAATTGTGTATATATGTTGATTTAAAATTGCAGGCCGACAGTCCGGCAGTTACAGATCCAAACATTGCAACACTTGCTCGTGGACCCTCTAAAAAAGTGAGGACATATCCTGGTTACTTTGTGAATGGTTACCAATTCCACACGAGGGCACACGCATCAACCAGGGCCACTGACAGTAGTGGAGTTTGTGTTCTAGGACAAAGCTTCGGCACCGACGAGGAGGACTTCTATGGTGTGCTAGAGGAAATCATTGAGTCATGCATGCACATCAAGCTTGTTGATGTTCATCGACATAAAATGTTGAGAACAAAATATCGTTACATATTAGCACATCAAGCCACTCAAGTTTATTTCCTCGATTACCCAAAGATGAGGCGTGCAGATGCTGAATGGAGAGCGGTCTGTAAAGTGAAGTCACGTGTGTGGCCCGATGAAGGTACATGCGTAGACCCTCATGAGAGTGGTTCCAGGGGCGTTGCCGTTGAGGAGGCATTTCAACATGATTCTTCCCTTCCACGAGTTATCGACGACACACAAGATAATTATCCACTTGGTCCGCTAAACGACCCAAACGGAGAGGATCATGTCGTTGAGGATCAAGAAGAGACGTCTACTGAAACGTCAAAGGGTGAGTTTGAGAGTGAGACGGATACAGATGAGGAAGACATGTAATCAGAATACTACTATTGTATAGCCATTCACTTTTCTGATAACACTATTGTATTGCCATTCAATTTTCTGATAACACTATTGTATTGCCATTCACTTTTCTGATAACACTATTGTTTTGTCATTCACTTTTTTTATAACACTATTACCATGACAAGAGTCATGCATGCACATTTACTATTCTGATTCATCCTTTCCAACCATAAAAGGAGATCATCATCTCCAATTCTAACATACCTTCCAAGTGAAAACTCCATCTTCACCTCAAATTCCAACAACATCAAATCCCAACTAAAACTTCCTTCCTCAAATGGCTCAGAGGAGAGCGTGTACCAGGCGAACGACCGCCTTAGCTCCTGAAGTCATCAACTTCTCCATTGTGCGTGTGCATGGGGATAGGGAGACAAGAACCGAATGGAGCACCACACCAAATCTCCAATTAAAACTAGTCATCGCTGATTGGACACTATCTCCCGGGGGAGCACCACCAGGATTTAGCCTTTTTTCTTGAACGGCGACGACATCACTGCTCGCATTGCAGCTAGGGAAACGGTTGTGCAGCTTCACGTGCTCGAAGGTGCTGAGATCCGGGCAGTTGATATTCCACGTACAACATGAGAGTCCATTATTTGTAGTTGTTTGTTTATGTTTCCACTTAAAAGCTTCACTTTGTGTTGTTTGATTTAGTTGTTTGTCACTTCGTTTAATGTACTTAGGAAGCAAGTGTTTGTAACTTGGTTTCGTTTGGAACCAATGAAGTTGTTTGTAACTTGGTTTCATTTGGAATCAATGAAGTTGTTTATAACTGGGTTTAGTTTCGAAACCATTGTGCGTTTTTTGTCACATAAGTTAATTTTTCTGATAACATTATAATCATTTACTATTCCGATTTACCGACAGATTTGTAGTTGTTGTCCCATTTGAACTCGTTCGTTTTCTCCCACTAGTTGTTGTCCCATTTAAATATAATGTCTCCACTATAGCAATATAGCGACCATATGGTCGCTATCCTTCAAACGGTGAGCGACCATATTGTCGCTATCCTTCAAACGGTGAGCGACCATATGGTCGCTATTCGTTAAAATTTTACTCGAAATTGGATTTTTTAGCGCGTAGTTCGATTTAATTTCGTTTTTAGCGACCATATGGTCGCCAAAACGAAACTTATGGCGCGACATATAAAACACTTTGGGGGGAATCTGAAATTTCGGCTTTTCGCGAAATATTTGGATTTGCGACCATATGGTCACTAGGTACGGGAAGCGACCATATGGTCGCTAATTTATCGGGCATGGCCCACTTCTGAAGTACTTACATATAGCGACCATATGGTCACTAACCCTGAATAAGAAGGAGAATGCGTGTTGTCCTTCTTATTTCATCCGTTCTCCATCCTTCGTTCCTCTCTCCAGATCCCGAGCAGTTCGCCGCCTACGAGACCGTCTCTGACTCTTTGGCTACTCTCTCGGCCCACCATCGCCACCGCCCGCCTCTGAGCCCGTCTCCGCCTCGCCCGAGCGTCCGCCTCGCCCGAGCGTCCGCCTCTTCCCGAGCATCCGCCTCTGCCCGTTCCATCCGCCGATGTGCCTCTGCCCGATCAGTCCGCCGCCTCCGACCGAGCGCCTCCTCCTCCTCTCCGTCCGACCGCCACCTCCTCCCCGCCATTTGCATGTAAGTGGTTGATTTTTGTTGTTGATTTTTGTAGTTGTTGTAGATTTTGGTATTGATTTTGTTGTTTTTGATTGGAAAATTGTTTGTTGAATTTGATTGATTGAGAAAATTGGTATTGTTTAGTTGTTGTTGTTTGAGAAATTGATTGAGAAAATTTGATAAATTGAATGAGAAGATTTGAGAAATTGATTAGTTGTTGTTGTTTAGGGGTTAGGGTTTAGTTGTTGTTGTTGTTGAGGTTGAGAAAATTTGATTGAGAAGTTGTTGTTGTTGTTGTTGTTGTTGTAGTTTAGGGGTTAGGGTTTAGTTGTTATTGGTTAGTTGTTATTGTATGAGAAATTGATTGAGAAAATTTGATTGATTGAGAAATTTGATTGATTGAGAAATGTGAGAAAATTTGATTGAGAAGTTGTTGTTGTTGTTGTTGTTGTTTAGGGGTTAGGGTTTAGTTGTTATTGGTTAGTTATTGTTTGAGAAATTGATTGATAAAATTTGATTCATTGAGAAATTTGATTGATTGAGAAATTTGAGAAGGAGTTGGTGTTGTTGTTGTGTGTTTGTTGTTGTTGTTGTTGTTGTTGTTGTTGTTGTTGTTGTTTGTTATTGTTCTTGATTTGTTGTTGTTGTTGTTGATTTGTTATTGTTGATTTTTGTTGTTGTTGTTTGTTGTTTGTTGTTGTTGTTGTTTGTTGTTGTTGTTGATTTTTAGTTGTGTTATTATGGCCGGCGGATCACGTCGACATGCACGAGCTCCTCGTCCGGATGAGCCGAGCTCGTCCCGTATACTGAACGAGGAGAACTCGTCCGAGGCAACCCACACGGACACACCACACTTGTCCGAGGACGACGGGGCACCCAAGCGGAGGAGTCACGAGCCACTACGCCCGCGTCCTCATCGGAATCGAGTCGAGGGCTCGACCCCAATCGCGTTTGGGATCTTTACATTGTCGGCGGGTGGTACGTACAATTTCTTCTAAGACAAAAATTTTATTTAAAGTCTTTTCTTACTTTTAAATATGTTATAACACGTTTTTTGAAATCTCGCAGCTTTCAGCCGTCGAACATGGTGCCGCGGTGGTCAACACAGATCATACCAAGCCAAACCGACGATAAGGCGTCAGAGTTCGACTTTGCCTCCGCCGCGTCGAAGACTCGAGGTTTGAGTCTTGGAGGGTAAATTTTTTTTAATTTGTATTTCTTTTTACGATTTCCGCATTAATTCATTACTATTTTTAATTAATTGTTTGTTGGATTTAATTGGTCGCACTTTCGATGGGATGTCTCCTAGCCGGGTATGGACGTCGAGTCCGTCCGGTTGATGTGGGAGAAGAGAGCCAAGAAGAGATACGATGACTTGATCGGGAAGCATCGTCGGGGCGGGACGCAGCCGGATTTCATCGACTCCGCCACTTGGGAGAAGTGGCAGACGACGCATTGGGCCACGAAGGCGTTCAAAGCCAAGTGTGCGCGCCAGAAGGCAATCCGGAATGCCAATCCGGCGAACCACAGTAGTGGTTCGAGGTCCCACCTCGACACCATGCGGCGCTTGGTAAGTATTTTATCTTAATTTGATTAAAATTAAATTAAGTTAATTTTTCTTAATAGTTCGTAACACCTTAATGAATTTCGTAGGAGCAACACCTGCAACGCCGCATCACGCCTCTCGAGCTTCTCATCGAGACACACACGCAGGGCGCCGATCGGCATTTTATAGACGAGCGGTCGTCCTTAATCGCTGTAAGTTTTAAATATATTTTCCTCATTTTCCTCAATTTGAGAAGGAGTTGGTGTTGTTGTTGTGTGTTTGTTGTTGTTGATTTGTTGTTGTTGTTGTTGTTGTTTGATTTGATTGAGAAGTTGTTGTTGTTGTTGTTGTTGTTGTTGTTGTTGTTGTTGTTGATTTTTGTTGTTGTTGTTTGTTGTTGTTGTTGTTGTTTGTTGTTGTTGTTGTTGATGTTGTTGTTGTTTGTTGTTGTTCTTGATTTGTTGTTGTTGTTGTTTGATTTGATTGAGAAGTTGTTGTTGTTGTTGTTGATTTTTGTTGTTGTTGTATGTTGTTGTTGTTGTTTGTTGTTGTTGTTGATTTGTTGTTGTTGATTGTTGTTGTTGTTGTTGTTTGTTGTTGTTGTTTTTGATTTCTTGTTGTTTTTGTTTTATTTATATTATTTGCGTTATTAGGCTCGGACCCAGGAGATCCTCACCCAGAGGTCTGCGGAAACGGGCACCCCGCCGTCCTTTCAGGACCAGTGTGATGCCTTTCTGACGACCGCTGGGAGGGTGGGCCCGGGAGGTGCCGTCTTCGGCCTTGGCAACGCCGCCCACGAGTTTTACGACGAGCGATTGACGGCGCCGCGTCGTCCAGCTCCACGGGTGGCAGAATTGACGCAGGAAAACGCCGGCCTAAGGCAAGATATGCAGGACTTAAAGAGTAGGATGCGCGAGGTCGAGGCGTGGATGCACCAAATGCGAGGAATGAACCCGAATGAGGGTGGGTCCCGCCCGTCCGGTCCCGACGGCTCTGACGACGAGGACGGATCCGGCGACGCGGACGGCTTCGGCAAAGCCGGCTAGATTAGCGTAGTTTTATTGTATTATTGAATATTGTAAATTATTTAAATTTGTGTAAATAATGAATTTATGTATGTAATTATTTAAATTTATGGAAATTAATGAATTTTTGTTAATTAATGAATTATTAAATATTAATTATTTATATTAATTCGTAATTTTTTTTAAAACAAAAATATTTGCGACCACGTGGTCGCTAATTTACAACATGATCGTGCACCCATAGGCGCACGATCGTGCGCTTTGAACCAGAGAAAGGCTAGGGTCGTGCGCTTTTTTGGTGCTTTTAGCGACCATCTGGTCGCCAATGGTCGCCAGCTTTTGGCCACTATTAGCGACCATATGGTCGCTAACAACAGCGACCACGTGGTCGCAAGATCGTCGCCAACCAACGTGGCGACCATTGGCGACCATGGTCGCTAAATAGCGACCATATGGTCGCAAAAATCAACGACCATATGGTCGCTATTTTTAGCGACCATATGGTCGCCAAGTGGTTAGCGACCACGATATGGTCGCTAAATGCATTTAGCGACAATATTTTGCATTTGGCGACCAGAAATATTATCGCTAAATACTTCTTTTTTTTGTAGTGAGTGGCCACACTTATCAATTTTACACACAAGTTCAGCCCTATTATTATGCTCAAAGGAAAAATATGAAAACCATATTAGCAATGGGCCAATGGGCTCTCGTTCAATTCGAAATGGGCAGTTCGTATATTCCTAATTCAAAATGCTGCGTTTTGATAAAAAATAATTAAAATAATCATCTTTTTTTATTTGAACGACGGCGTTTTAATGAGCCCCAGAGGACATCAGTCTTCTTCTTCATTTTATTAAAAACCAGCAGCCTCCAACATGCAAAGCTTGAAAGTTTCATGTTTCAATCTCATCCCCGATCCGACCTCTAAACTCCCTCCCTTCAATGGTATCGCGTCCGATATTAATATTGGGGCGGAATTTTAAAAATAATTTTTGATCCCGAATTATCTATGTAAAATTCTTCACTACTCCGGACCAAACCCCCTGGATCCGCCCCTGACTCTATTTCTTTGGTGGATTGCTTGATGACGAACGCCGTATGGTAAATGCATCCTATGGAGGTAGCATTCTAAATAAAACACCAACAACATCCCTTGAGCTCTTCTATGAACTTTTTGAGAGCACAAGGCAATTCAGTAAGAGCATTGGCTCTCGTGGAGTTAATGGTATTAAAGCCTCATCTTCTTCTCTACATTTCGAGGTGGCAGAGTTAAAAAATATGATGAAGAGGTTCATGCTATAAGGAACCCCTCAACAACAGAAAGCATGTGGATTATGTGCTGATACACTCCACCCTATTGATGCTTGCCCTCAACTCCAAGTGCCTCATGCTGAGGTTAATGTTGTAGGGGGTTATGGACCTCCTAGACCCTCAATATGATCCCTATTCCAACACTTAAATCCGGGGTGGACAGAACCCCGTCTTTAGATATAAGAATCAGAATCAGAATCAGAATAAACCTCAATACAATCAGTAAGGAGGTCCACAACAATTCAGACAACCCTATGCCCCTAGGCCTCCAACACCACATCAAAACTCCTATTTCTCAATTGAGGAGATGTTCACAAAACTTGCAAACACGGTTGAACAATTGGCACAGAACACATAGGCTAGTCTCAAGAACATGGAGACTCAAATTAGTCAACTGGCCACTTCTATGGGTAGGATGGAAGCAAGAGATTCTGGAAAACTTCCTTCCCAAGCTACAAATCCAAGGGAGAATGTGAGTGCTATCACAATGATGAGTGGAAAGGAGCTGACAAAAGACGAACAAAATTTTGGTGAACCATGATCACATGAACAAGACCGCGACTGCAGTTTAGCTTTAGAGAACGAAGAAAACATACTGGAGAAAAATTGCGATTGTGGCCATGAAAACCACGAGTGTGGTTCATTAACTGAGAGCTCGACATTCTGCTCGAGAAAAAACATAGCCCACAAAAATCGTGATCGCGGCAGCTTAATTGAGAGTTCGTCAAAGTCTCTGGAGGAAAACCACGAACGCGACCCCAATAACCGCGATCACGATAGTGCTCCAGAAGTCGAAGATCAATATGAATGATGTCATCTAGTTTTGAGTAGTTTGCATATGCATTTAGGATTAGATTTCTCCTGTTCTAGCTTAGGTTTTGGTCTTTTTATGTTGATTTTCGTATTATTCGTAGTATGGAGGTCTACACAAGTTTGTTTTGCTTTTATAGGTCTTTTGATGGTGTTTTGGAGTCAAGAGGAAATGAAGACAAGAGGACAAGATCTTAATGAAGCTTAAAGGCCACAACTAACACTAATGAATGGAGATTTGAGGATTCCAAGAGCTGTCAGGAGTTGTGGATGAGCTATTACAAGTCAAAATGCAAGTTAAGTAGTGAAGGAAGAGGTTAGAAGCATCATCACGGGTCGTGGAGGCCACCACGAGCCAAAACAAGAAGGAACAAAGTAAGAACTTGCTCTTAGATGACCTGTCACAGGTCGTGATCCCTGTCACGGGTCGTGACAACACCTAGTGCGCGCTGAGAATTTGGGCTTTCTTACTCCTTTCTGGGGCCCGAGTTGGTTTTATTTTTGGGATATCTTTTGGCATAAGTTTTAGTTCTACGCTCTTTTGCTTTGGAGTTTTGCTTTGCACTTTGGATCTAATTGTTCTTTCAATTGAATTCCTAGTAAGTTTCTCTTTCAATTATTGTTTTTATTTCTTCTTTCATGTTTAATTTTATTGATTTGATTATAAATTTCAATATGATAGGCTAAACTCTTTAGTTCTAAGGTTTGGTTGATCCCAACGATGTGAAGCGGATTTGTTTCAATACCTTTTGCTTGAATTGAGTTGGAAACTAATATGATTTGATTCTAGGGGCTTAATCTAATAGGTTTAAACTTGTTAGAGTCTTGTTCAGGTTGCGCATCGAGATGTGGTAGTCTAAGTAAGTAAACAAAATAGAGAGAACACATCGAGACTTGGTTCTCTCTATTTAGAAAAACTAGAATTGAACTTGAGATTAGTTTCTCATGTGGTTAATTGTCATAGAATTTATAGGTGTTTGAGTTAATTAAATTTTCTGCATCACGAGAGTGGGGCAAGTTTGGTTTACCATCTAGATTTCTAAGTGCTTAAAGGGTTTCTATTGGTTTTGTTTCGTCACGAGAGTGGGTTCTTAATTTGATAGAAGTACATTGAGTTATACTTTGAGAAAAGTTAATTTATGACTTTAGACAATAACCTTCATAACAAAATATCCAACTCGGTTTACGTAGAAGTGAGATTCAAACTCCATGCATCAAAGTTGTGGGGATTCCTTGCCTTGGAACTTTGTTTTCTCATATACTTTTCATTCTCATTATTTACTTGTTTGCTTGCTTTCATAGTTAGAATTACACCACAAATCACTATATTTTGGCTTAGGAATTGGTTCATAGAATTAGCTAAAGCAGACATAATCCCCGTGATTTGATCCTGATCTACTGCTACAATAAATCTCGTATTCTTGCGAGTGTGTGGGAAACCATCACAACAACGTATGTCCCGAATTCCCTCCTATGGGCTCTCAAAAGCCATTTCCTCCCTTTCGTTTGGCACCCAAGGACACAAGAAGGCCCCGAGAACAACAAGGAGATCTTTGAGACATTCTCCAAGTGTGGGTAAACATCTCTTTGCTCAATCTAGTTAAAAGTATTCCTAGATTTGCCAATTTTCTTACAAAGTTATGCACAATCAAAAGGAACCAAAAGCTGAAAGGGAAACAAAAAGTTAAAATTAGTGAACATGTCTTTGTTGTATTTCAAAGGCGCATTCCTAAGAAGTGTAGCGATCCAGGCATGGTCAACATCCCTTCTATAACAGGCAACACTAAAATAGAAAAAGCTATGCTTGATTTTGGGTGCATCTATTATTGTCTTACCTTATTCTGTCTATACCTCACTAGGCCTAGGACCTTTGCATGAAACTACTAGCTAACTAAAACTTACCAAGCAACACTAGAACTCCAAAATTCCAACTCGAAGGATGAATTCCGACACCGAGAGGTCCACCTCTCTCCCTCTTTCTCTCTCCTTCCCCCTATCTTTCTCTCCTCCTCCCCTTCATGATTTTTCATGAAGGGGACATGTATATAACGAGAGAGAGGCGACTAATGTTTTGTAAAATTCCATTTTCCATTCTCAAATCTCCTTCACTACAAACTTTACCCTGAAATAATAATTAATCAATTTTAAGTTAATTTTTTTAAGTAATTAACTTAAATTCAAAATTACATATTACTATTCATCCAAGTTTACTTACATGCTAAGTAATCTCAATACGAAATTCAAGGAGCATACGAAAATAGGATACAAATATCAAAATATTTCCGAATATTACAGGGTTGGCGTAATGTGAAGATTGAAGGAAGTATAGAAAAATTCTCGCTAGGGGTATTCCAAAGGTTTAACCTAGACAACGAAAAAAAGTGTCTGAGACTTCAACAAGAGGAACGACCAGTTGGTTCACCAAACTCCGACCCAGCGTCACACATTCTCTAGGTCCGAAGGGATATAGTTTCCAACTGCCGACTCCTCCTAGAATAGCATTATTGGACCCGAGCCAGGAATAGTCGTCAGTGGACACCCACTACTTTTCACCGGTTAGAGATGCCCTCTTTAATACATTAAGAAAAGATGTTCACATGGGCCAGAAAGACTTAGTCATTCTGTTCACTTGGGCCTTTAATGTAACATAAAGAGTTAGTCATGCATTATGTTACATTAAAAGCCCTCTCCAACTTCCTCCTAGAGAGGAACATTCTGTTGCTCCACTATCTCAGCAACATTTTGTTGCTCTATTGCAAAACAAAGATACTACGTCGTGGATGGTTTTTGCTAGAAGCAGGGGACTGACCCAAGCACACAACAACGTCAATAACTCATAAGTACTAACGATCCTATAATTTCCAAACAAGATACTATTGGTAGTAACTCCCAAAATCTTTTAAAATATTTTATAAAATTGGCTAGTTGATAAAGGATGGGACATTTTCTTCAATTAAAAAATATGATTCAAAGATTATCGTATCCTTCTTTTATTAAAAATTTTAATCCAAATTGAATGAAATTGAAGTAAAATATAACCATCATTTAAAAATAGCATTAATAATATTATTCAATTACATAAAATGTGCCACATTTAAAAAATACAACAAAATGCTTAAACAAATATTTAACCTAATATAGAATTATAACATTACATGTAATACACACTACATCACAATAATAAAATGAACGATCATTTACCAAATCTAAAGTTAATATTATCTCCCTATTTGGGTTGAATTCAAACCTAAATTTTCAATAATTGGAATAAATAAAAACAATCATTAAGTGCTAGAATTTATTATATTATGCCTTTACTTACAATACACCTTTGCATAAAATCGAAATTAAATAACAAACATGCATTCACAAATATTTAAGCTAATATCCAATTATAGGATTGCATACAATGCACCAAATACAAATAATAAAAGAGTAAAATAAAAAAATGCTATTTAAGCTAATATAAAATTATTTTTTCTAGACAAAGAAAAATAAATTAAACATTTTAACATACTAGCAATGGCAATATTTTTACTATTAGTTTCTTAGCATAATTCTTCTTCGCATACACTGTTGTATACAAAAAAATTCTATTACATTCAATACAAGACGAATTGTAAAAATTAGATTGTTAAAATTAAGGCAATTTTTATCCATTTCTTTGTTCTCTCAATGATTCTTGTTCCTTCAAGTGCAAGTTGGTTCGGAATAACAAAATGTACGCTACTTTGCGGACTACAATGTGGAGGAAACCCATTTTTCCTTCTACCTTGTTTTACCAAATGTAATAAAAACTTTCCTCTTAATGTCGGAGAAATGGATAAATATCTTTATGTACCACAGGTTGTGTCATTTCAAATTGCTCGACCGGTGTCGAAATCTCAAAACACAAAGGTATCTATATATTGGATGTTTATTATGTATCACTAATTCTAGTTTCGTAGGAATAAATTACATGGCGTAATCAACCATTTAATAATTTTTCAATAAGATCCTTTCCTCAATTGTTTATATAAGAAGACGTTCAGTGCATGTGCATGTGCATGTTACTTGTGATTGCTAAATGTCCATATCATTAAAGGAACAAAAATAGTTCTAGAATATACAAACAGTGTTGATGATTCATGTTGTTAAATACGCGATTACAACCTCCATGAAGCACTGATGGTTCATGTTGTTAAATATGCGATTATAACCTTGAGGTGCAATTCCTCATTCGTTGTCATGGTGATCAAATCCCCGGGCCCGGATGGATTTCATGCGATCTTTTATCATAGAAACTGGAGTTTAGTCCAAGCTAAAGTGGAGAGAGAAGCTTTACAAGTGTTGAATGGTGGAGCAATTGCACCTGAGCTGAACGAAACACTTATTTCTCTACTGCCCAAGGTTGATAGTCCGATGGTGATGAATATGAATCAACTTCGACCCATCAGCCTTTGCAATGTGTCATTCAAGATTATTACCAAAGCTATCACGACTAGACTCAACGGTATTATGAGGAAAGTGGTGGCGCCAACACAGTCAAGCTTTGTGCCCGGAAATCAGATCACCGACAACATTGTCATAGCATAAGAGGTAATGCATTCAATAAGAAATAAAAGGGGTCCGAGGATGATGGCGTTGAAAATCGATCTTGAGAAAGCCTATGATCAGTTATGATGGTCCTTCATCGAAGACACTTTGAATGATCTTGAGCTTCCTAGTGATTTAATCAATGTGATAATGAATTGCGCATATCTTCTTGTGGAATGAAAATATTGTGGAATGGGGAAGTAGGAGAAAGATTTGTTCCAAGCAGAGGTGTGAGACAGGGCGATCCGCTCTCCCCGTACATTTTTGTGCTTTGTATGGAACGATTGGGGCATGTTATTGATGAAGCCATGGCTAGCGGCGCGTGGTCACCTATTAGACTCGGCGATCACGGACCAAAGTTGACCCATCTGTTCTTTGCTGACGACCTCGTTCTGTTTGCTGAAGCCACGCCGACGCAAGTTCAAGTTATCCAGTATTGTCTTGGAAAGTTTTGTGAGGAGTCTGGGTCAAAAATTAATTACCGAAAATCTTGTGTATGCTTTTCAAATAGCACACCAGAAGATATGGCGGAGGCAATCTCGGATATGGGGAATATTCCAAAAACAAAAGATCTCGGAAAATATCTTGGAGTCAATCTTTCCAAGGGACGAGTTACCAAAGCTCAGTACAAGCATATCACGGAGCGAGTCAACAAAAAATTAGATGGTTGGAGGGCTAAATATCTTTCTCTTGTTGGAAGGATAACTTTAGCAAAATCAGCAGTTGAGAGCATCCCTTATTATGCTATGCAATCTGCCACCTTTCCATTGCATATATGTGATACTGTTGAACAAAAAACAAGGTAATTTGTTTTGGGATCCACTGAAGAAAAGAAGAAGACCCATTTGCTCAGTTGGTAGATGATGAAAGAACCAAAGTTGAATGGAGGAATGGGAATGAGAAGTATGCGCCAAGTCAATAGTGCATACATGTCAAAACTTGGTTGGAGAATGCTGAAGGAGCCAGAAAATCTATGGTCTCGGGTCATGAGGGGAAAATACTATTAGGGAAGATGTGACAGGGACATGTTCCAGCACAAGCAAGGGGCATCGAAGCTATGGTATGATGTGGTGAAAGCAAAGGGGGCTCTATTTCAAGGGTTGAGAACTGCGATCGGGAACGGTCGAAGCACGTTGTTTTGGTCACATTCTTGGGCTACTGACTAGTTACTGATATTCTTACTGAAGAGGAGTTGGCAAAAACAGTTGATGAATATTGGCTTGATGGTTCTTGGAGATGGGATACTTTTGCGTTCAAGCTACCACAGCATGCCTTGAACAAGATAGCTGAAATTCAGCTTGCTGAAGAAGAAGTAGATGATAATTTCTACTGGAATAAGACAAGTAATGGTGAGTTCACGTTGAAATCTGCCTTGGAGATCATAAGGCAAGGGTAGGATGGTAACACGGCGCCAGTTTGGAAGAAGGTTTGGAAAGTTGAAGCCCCGGAGCGAGTCAAGATGTTCCTTTGGCTTCTCACACATGATTGTATTCTCTCCAACGCTCAGAGAGTCAGGAGACACATCAACACCAATCCCTCGTGTAATACTTGTGGGGCAATATATGAAACTGCGCTCCATATTGTTCGTGATTGCCCGGAAGTTGTCGATCTTTGGAACAAGCTGGTCCAAGGTAATATGAGGCTGAATTTCAACCAAGGATCACTGCAAGAGTGGATCGATCTGAACTTGGATCAAAAAGGCACATGGCCGGCGATCTTTGCTGCTGGAGTTTGGCGGCTTTGGCATTGGAGGAACGTCAAATTTTTTGGAGATGCTAGAACGATCCCACATGACAGAGATAGCTATGTTGTATTCAAAGCTAAGGAGTACATAGCTTTGCAAAAAAAATTTGAGAGGAGGTTTGGTGATAAATGCAGCAAAGAAAGGGAAAGCTTGTTGTGGAATAGACCAAAGGAAGGATGGCTTAAATTGAACACAGATGGGGCTTACACTGTGATAGGTTAACTCTTGTATTTTAGGCATGATTTGAGTGTCTTTAGGTTAGTTATGAGCATAATTTTAATATGAAGACCGAAGACACGATTTGAAGAATTGCAAGAGTTTTGAAGACAAGTGTTGATTTGGAGTTGTTTTGATGCCATTTTCTTGTGACACATCGTTCGGGAGCTACAGTGATCAGATGAAGCTGAAATTGGTATCATTGGAAAGCTAACTCGAAGAGCTACAATTCATGTTTTTACGGCGAGTTCAAATTCCAACTCTAAGTGGGTCAAAACCACCTCCGAAGTTGACACCAGGAAGTTGTCAAAAGACCCGCGACCGCGGCCTAGTACCCGCGCCGGCGGGGAGACCAAGATCCGCGAGCCTAAGAGATCGCAGGAACCGCGCCAGCGGCTGTGCACCCGCGCTCGCGGGTGGCTTGGAGTCTGCGCCGACTTCATTTTTTCTTATCTTATGTTTTATATTATTTTAGTTATTTTATCCGGTTGTTGTTAGTATTTATACCTAGTTTCGTATTCAATAGGAGAGAGCCAACTTTTTAGTTTTAACCAGAGATTATTTCAGTTTTTATGGAGAACTAAACCCTTTGGGGTTTGTTCGAAGGTGAAGCTCTGATGTATGAACTCGTGAGGTTTTGGTAATTGATTTCTATCCCTTGATTAATATATTTTCTCTTTGTGCTTAATTTCATGATTATCAACTGATTTCTCTTGGTGGGCAACTTGTTGAATTTGATTGATATTCTTCAATTTGATTGGGTTTGAATCATTGTCTATGTGATCTTACTTGATCTATGAAACAACTTAATTTCTAGGACCGTGGACTAGGAATTGAGAAAGAGATTTGATTGTTTGTTCTTGCAATTGACTCTTAGCTTGATTGCTTGAATCGATATCCTGTATATCCTTGTTCTCTATGCTAATTCTAGGTTAAGCGTCTTTGCCTAGGGT
Organism: Fallopia convolvulus; assembly: GCA_964016875.1. Classification (NCBI taxonomy): domain Eukaryota; kingdom Viridiplantae; phylum Streptophyta; class Magnoliopsida; order Caryophyllales; family Polygonaceae; genus Fallopia; species Fallopia convolvulus. The sequence continues at coordinate 40,009,391 of OZ024723.1, read as the reverse complement.
TAAAGAATTGTTTGGATCGTAGACTTGCAATTGTTAATGATCAGGATAGGAATTAATCTTGGGTGTGAATGAAATCAGTTGATGAATCTGTGATCGAATGATTATTTCAGAGTGGATCTTTTGAATAAACTTGTTTCTCTATTGATTTGTTTGATTGTTTATTAATTGTTTCTTAGTTTAGTTTAGTTTAGATCTTTCTCTTGTTTTTCCCCTGTCTTTAGTTGGTAAAAATATTGATACTAGAAGTCGCAAGTGATATTCGTGTTATAAGTCTGGTTTTTGGTGTGTTTCTTAGTTTGTTTAGGTTTAGTTTTGGTAGTTTTTAGATTTAGTTTGGTGTGTTTTTGGATAAGTTTGCATATTTTGTGAAAAGTATGGAAGCTACTCCGTTTTGTGTCTTTTTGTAGGTTTTGAGCAGGAGAGAACGCTTTTTAAGATGAATTGGAGTGCTATGGTGGAGGTCAGAAGAACCTGAAGATAAAAGAGGTTGAAGTCCAAGCTGTTAAGAGAAGAAGAGTTGAAGAAGCCAAATCCCAAGATCGTTAACGAGGCTGTGAAGGGTCGTTAACGAGGCATAAAGATAGGATTTTTGGATGGATTTTGTAATTCCTACCGACCCTGTGCAGAAGTCGTTAATGATAATTCCGTGTCGATAGGGTTTTAAATGATTTTAGGGTTGTTATATCTTATATCTTATATCTTGTTATCTTTTTAGAGTTAGTTTTTATCTTTTAGGATTTTTAATAGATAGCTTTATTAGTATATATACCCTTCTTTCTAGCCTAGAAGGGGGGGAACGATTTTTAGGAGGACGATTTTATTTCTTTTAGGAGAGCCGATTGGAGAGGTCGAGTGGAGAGGATTACGAGCCAAGGGTTTTCTTTTGGGTCGTTAGTCAGTTTTCTATTTGGTATTTCTGTGTTTTCAATTTCTTCTAAATTTTGTAAGACGATACTTCTCTTATTAATAAAAAGTAAGTTTGTTTTGTTTTCAATGTTTTCTTTTGTTGAAGTTGTTTGCTTTATTGATATGAGTAGTGAGTAGTTTTCTTATCTAGGGTCGGGGTTGAAACCCGGCATAGTTATGCATGTTTGATGAATGAGTTGATGTTTTGAATGCCTTTTATCTATTTTTAGATTGCTTGTTGTGCTTATGCTTAGACGATAGTCGAGGTAATTTGAGTTTGCAAATTTGATCGAAAGAGAAAGTTGTTAACTTGAAGGTTGATATTGTTCGATTACGAAAGTTTCGAGCTTTGGATCCAAAACAAGTGATTGAGTGGATTAATTGATGAGAATTGATTGATTTACTTGCTAGTCAGCGAAAGTTGATGAATTTATCTATTTAAAGGCATGATCTTTATCTTCTTATGAGTTTTTATGCATGGCTATGTTGTGGTAACCCTTGTCCTTTATTTTTATTCTTATTTGAGTTTGCATTCGTTATCGAGTTCTTTTTCCTCGGTACCGAACCTAAGTTTAGGTCGTTATTTGTGTTTTCGTAGTATTATCCAGGTTCGTTAACGACCCTGACAAAGTCATTAACGAGGTTGGTCGTAAGTGTTTTGTGTTGTTTTGCTTTGTTTTATTTTTAGTAATTGATAGACAAACAACCATGCTTCCCGTGGAACGATCCTGACTTCGCTATACTCAGCGGGGTCTTGACTTATAAATTTATTTGTTGTCAAGAATACCCTCTCAACAGCATGCATTTAGGACCTTAGTTTATATGTTTTCATGCATTAGTCTTATGTTTTCTAGTACTTTTAGTTTAGTTTCCGTTATGGATGTCTACACGAATATTTGTATACTTTTCAGGTACTTTAGAGAAGTTCGAGCTTTATTTTGACGTGTTTGAAGACATTACAGAATCAAGACTTCAGTCTAGGAGGCAACGGGACCGGAAAAGAACGATTCAAGAGCCGAAAAGAAGGAAACACACGATCAAAGTCCAGGGTCGTGCAGGCGGTGTCGATAATTCTTCGGATCGTGCGCCTATCGTGCGTCTCGGTTCAGAGAAAGGCGTCCCCCGTGCGTTCCAAACGCACGGTCGTGCTGGTCCACGGCACAGCCCGTGTGCCTCTCAAGCCAAGCCTCGTGCGAAGACTAAGCTCGTGCGGCACCACCGGCATGGATCGTGCGTTGTGGCGCACGATCGTGCGTCCGGCGTAGCTCGTGCGGCACGTATGGCGGGGATCGTGCGTCTCCGACGCATGGTCGTGCGTCTCGCTATTCCTCGGCTTGGATCATGCGTTTCCAAGGCACTGCCCGTGCGCTTGGGTCGTGCGTTGCCTAAGGTCGTGCGCCTCGGCGCACGACGCGCGCCGTTGCTCGTGCGCCTTTGTTTGCTCGGGTTTTTGAGCCGCCTCTCTTATTTTATCCCTAGTGTAAATACTTTCCTTTGTTTGGAGATTGGGGGTTCGACTTTTAACCTAGTTTTTACTACTTGAGAGACAAGTTTAGAGAGATTTTGGAGAATTTGAAGACCTTTGTTGAATTGAGTTTGGATTTGCTGGATTTGAATCAAGTTTGTTTGTTTCTTCAATCCGGTATGTTGATTCTCATTGTTGCGTTGATTTCTTCTATTTCCATGTCTAGCTAAACCCCCAAATTCTAAGATTGGGGTGAACCCAATGATGTCTAGGTAGATTTATTTATTAAATTGCACAATCTGTTGTTTGATGCTTTGTTTGATTCAATCCTAGATGCTTTATGCCCTAGTAATTAATTTGAATGGGAACTTGCCAAAGTTTGAGACTGGAAGTGAAAACTTTGATAAGTAGTCAGATAGGGGATTGAGACTGAAAGGTACTTTTTCCTATTGGAACCCTAGGATTTGAACTTGAGTTTTCTCTATTATGAAAGTATTTTGAATGCTCTTGTGGAATAACAATTGTCATAGAAATCTTAAGGTTGGGTTGAGTTAGCAAGTCGCGAAAGTGGATGTTGGTTCAATTTAATCTTAAATTCTAAGTGCTTAAAGGTGTAGATTTTAATTTGAAAGTCACGAAAGTGGATGTTTAATTGAGTCTAGATACGTTTGTTAACATTCAAAAGAATTTAGCGGATACATTAGACAATTGCCTTCAAGCAAAGTCATAATTAAGATTGTGCAATCATCCTTTATAGTCTACCGAAGCATTATTGGTGAGCCTTAATCTTAGAAGCCTTTCTCTCATTGATTTGCCCTTATTTACTTGTTTGTTTGCTTTAGTTAGTTTCATAGAAAAAATCACAATTCAATCTTTTCTTATTTTACGACTTAGTCTACTGTTTTGAATACAATGAATACTACATAGTCCCAAAGTTCGACACCTTGGTATTACAATCGATCCCGTATACTTGCGGGGTAGGATTTGGCCTATCAAGTTTTTTTGGCGCCGTTACCGGGGACTATAGTTAGTATTGGTTGTTTCTCACAACCGGTAGATTAGGTCCGTTTTTCTTTTTAATTTTGTTTCTTTTGTTTGTGTTTTCAGATTGTTCTCTAGTTCATGCGAAGAGCCCTGAACGCTCAACCACTCCACAATTTTGATCCTGAAATTGAGCGTACTTTTCACAAAAGACTAAGAGAGCAACATGAAATTCAAGTTATGGGTGATCAAAACCAAGACGCTGAGGCTTTGCATAGAGCCTATGTTGCTGATCTAGAAGCCCAAGTAGCGGCTGCCAACAATTGAGTGCCTGAGATGGAACAAAACCAAGTGCTCCAAGAGCAAGAACAACACCCACAAACTCTTGCTGAATATATGAGGCCTACTCAACATGGACCTATTTCTGGTGTTGTCTATCCTGAGGTGCAAGCTCGTTACTTTGAATTGAAGCCCTCCTTGATCAGCATGGTCCAGCAAAATCAATTTGGAGGTCTTCCATCTGAAAATCCTCATCAGCACCTCACTACTTATATTGAGCTCTTGGAAACTGTCAAAATCCACGGGGTCCCAGATGACGCACTCAGGATGAGAGCCTTCTCATTCTCTTTAAGGGACAAGGCCAAGACATGGTTCAAGACTCTTCCTCAGAACTCCATCAGAACATGGGATGAGTTAGCCTCAGCCTTCTTGAATAAATACTTTCCACCTAAGAAGACTTCTGAAATGAGGCAGCAAATCAGTAATTTCAGGATGAAAGATGGAGAATCTTACTTTGAAGCTTGGGAGAGATTCAAGGAGCTTCTTATGTTGTGCCCTCATCATGGGCAATCTAAGGTGGCACTTCTTGATATCTTCTACAATGCAATTGATGGTGCAACTCGTCTGCTAATTGACGCCTCATCTGGAGGTGGCTTGTCTAATCTTCAAACAGACAATGCATGGGATTTGATTGAAAGAACTGCATTGCACTCCCACAACTATTCTGATGTTCGTTCCACATCTAGTGTCAAGAAAGCCTCTGGGATGTATGAAGTTGATGCCAATACTCAATTGAGGGCTCATGTTAATTTTCTTACTCAGAAGGTAAAACAGATGGAAACAGCTGCAGCAGCAAGAAAGCCCATTGATTCTACACCATCAAGCTCAGTGGTAAATTGTCAGTTTTGTGGAGCACGTGATCACACAATATCATCTTGTCATTTGTATGCTTCTGAACGTGAGCCACAGGTAGGAGAAATGAGCTACATGAATAACTACAATCGGGATGCAAGGAATGACCCATACTCTTATACTTACAACCCCGATTGGAGGAATCACCCAAACTTCTCCTATGGAAATAGTCAAGCACAACAAAGACAACCACCTGGGTTTCAACCAAATGCTCCTCAACCACAAATTGCTCCTCCTGTGTCACAACCTCAACAATCAACTATGGAGCTTCTACTTGAGCAATTTGTGGCGGGTCAAAAAGTAAGTCAGTCCTTTCAACAGGAGGTGATCTCAGAGCTACAAGAGATGAAAAAGCAGCAGAAGTTGTTTGAGCAACAATTGGCTCAACAAGCCTTGAATGCTCCAAGACCGAGTGGTCAATTGCCCGGTCAACCTGAAGCTAATCCAAAAGGCCAAGTGAATGCTATATCTCTAAGAAGTGGAAGAGCGCTAGAGACTCGACCGATGACTCAGAAGGTGAAGGAGAATGAGCTACAAGCGAAAGAGGTTCCTGAAAAGCCAAAAGAAGATGAGAAGGAGCCTCCATATGTTCCTCCACCACCATACAAGCCACCTCTACCATTCCCTCAAAGAAGAGTTGAAGCCCAATTGGATCCACAATTTAGAAAATTTGTGGATATGTTGAAGAAGCTTTGTATCAACATTCCTTTCACGGATGCCTTGAAGCAAATGCCCTCTTATGTAAAGTTTCTAAAAGAGATCCTATCCAACAAGAGGAAGATTGATGAATGTCAATCCGTGTCTTTAAGCAAGGAGTGCAGTGCTCTTATCCAAAACAAGCTCCCTCCAAAACTTGAAGATCCAGGTAACTTTTCTATCCCTATTGTCTTTGGAAATACTACTTATGATGCTTTATGTGATCTTGGAGCTAGTGTTAGTATTATTCCCTTATCCATCTGTAAAGAATTGGGTTTGGAAAAACCTAGACCTATAGGGATGACACTTTATATGGCGGATAGATCATCAGTTCGCCCCATAGGAATCATTGAGGATGTACCTATTCGTATAGGTAAGTTTTTTATTCCTGTGGATTTTATTGTGTTGGATATTGATGCTGATATGCTTGTCCCAGTCATCTTGGGAAGACCCTTTCTAGCTACTGCAGGTACCATAATTGATGTTAAGCGGGGGGTCCTCTCCTTCACAATAGGTGATGAGAAAATTGAATTTAGTTTTTCAAAAGCTATTAAACAACCTTCTTGTGAGGATGATGATTGCAGGATAGATGTCATAGACAAGGAAGTTCATGGATCGTTGATGTCTGTGGTCTCTAAGGACCGATTGGAGCTTAGTGTACCCGCTATTGAGGACCATGTGGAGAAAAGAGAGCTACTTGCTGATGTTGCTCAACCTTTTCAACAAGTTGTAGAGGCTACAAGTCCAATAGTTGGTGATGGTGCTAAGGAGATGAAGGGTAGAGTTCCAAAGAAAAAGAAGAAGGATCGAGCAAAAATTTAGGTCAAGATTGGAGACAAGGTGATGCTATTCCATGAAAGATCCAACATGTTTCCAGGCAGCAAAGGAACAAGATGGTCTGGGTCATACATTGTGACTCGAGTTTTACATGGAGGTGGAGCTGAGCTTTGGCATAAAAACTCGGGAAAATTCAAAGTACAAAGGCATAGACTGAAGCTTATAGTTGATCCAAATCCGGTTAGGGTGGGTACCAAAGACCCTCCTGACCCGAGTGCTTAAAAGAAGATGGAAGGTCAAGCTAATGACCTTAAACAAGCGCTGCTTGGGAGGCAACCCAAGGTTAGTGTTTTCTTCTCTTTCTTTTATTTTCTACATTGGGGACAATGTAGATTTTAAGTTTGGGGGAGGGAAACAAGTTTCTTGTTAGTTTAGATTGCATATAGTTTCATGCTAGATTGCATTTTCATGTTTAAGTTTTTTGCATTTGTCTTTGCATAAAAAAATTCAGAAAAATACAAAAAAAAATCATGCATTTTAGGTGTTATTGAATCCCTTTTAATGGAAAACCCCTTGTCCTTAATTATTCTTTGCATAACTCTAAACCCCTTGACATGCTTGAATTGTTGAAGCCTCTACATATTAGCATGATTGTAGATTTGTATGTTTTACATGTGATTGAATGAGCACATGTTATCTTTTGAGATTTGAGATTATGCTGAAGTTCTAGACATGTTTAACCTTGTGAGATCATATTTTTAGCCTTTCTAGGACTAATTGTCCTCTCTATTATTTCTTGAGTGTCTCACTATGACTTGCTAACTCTAGAACTTGCGTTAAATATCTATTTTGAGGCTACTTACATGAGTCTTGCATATGACATTAAAGTGATAGAGGCATTATTTTTCATTAGCCTATATTTTCCCTATCCACCCTGCACATTAATCCTTCTTTTTGAAGCCCCTGTTAGCCTTGATAGCCTATCTTTTTGAGCTCCACAAAATTAAATCCGAGCCTAATTAGCCTGACCCTTCTGGAGAATAGGAATTTTTGCTGGATTTATGTTGTGAAGTTTTGGTGAGTTGGGGAGTTAAGAAGAAGAATGAGAATGGTGGATGAGTTGAAAGAAAAAAAAAGTGAAGTAAAGGGAATGAAGGTTGAAAAAGAAGAATGGTTTGAGCTTGAGACATAAAAAGTGTGCATATGAAGGAAAAGTCTCAAAATCCATGAAAAGAATGGGTTGAAAGCAATTGCAAAAGAAGTGTGAGAAAAGGAAAAGAAAGAAGTTGAAGTGAATAAAGGTTTGGAAAGAAAGTGAGCAAAAGAGTTAGTTTGTTGGTGTTAATGAAGCTTAATTTCTATTTTCCAGTTTTAGCGCCACAAAGCCAAATATATTCCATGCCTTATTCTTCTCACCTTGGCCACATTACAACCCATTAAAAGACCTCTTGATTTTTTTTGTATGCAATGTCCATAGCGGTGGAGATTTAGAACACTGATGCAAGCATATGGTAGTTTAGCGGTCTTAGTTGAGAATTGAGCGAAACAAAATACCCTAAACACTTGAGTGAGAGAGACAAACACATTCCCCTAGTGAGGTCTAGAATGGATGCATTCTCTTGATCTTTTTGATTTTCTAAAGCATGTGCAATGATTTCAATTTGTGAGCTACAAGTTTATTGATTAATGCTTAACTTCATTTGAGTGGATACTTGGATTGCATTGTCTTGAGGGGTGTCGAGTTTATTTCTTGCTTGAGGACAAGCAAGGTTCAAGTTTGGGGGAGTTTGATAATATGCATTTTAGAGCATATTAGGACATGCATTTAGGACCTTAGTTTATATGTTTTCATGCATTAGTCTTATGTTTTCTAGTACTTTTAGTTTAGTTTCCGTTATGGATGTCTACACGAGTATTTGTATACTTTTCAGGTACTTTAGAGAAGTTTGAGCTTTATTTGGACGTGTTTGAAGACATGACGGAATCAAGACTTCAGTCTAGGAGGCAACGGCACCGGAAAAGAACGATTCAAGAGCTGAAAAGAAGGAAACACACGATCAAAGTCCAGGGTCATGCACTAAGGTGCACGGTCGTGCAGGCGGTGTCGATAATTCTTCGGATCGTGCGCCATAGGCGCACGATCGTGCGTCTCGGTTCAAAGAAAGGCGTCCCCCGTGCGTTCCAAACGCACAGTCATGCGGGTCCACGGCACAGCCCGTGCGCCTCTCAAGCCAAGCCCCGTGCGGCACCACCGGCATGGATCGTGCGTTGTGGCGCACGATCGTGCGTTCTCCTCGTACGTCCGGCATAGCTCGTGCGGCACGTATGGCGGGGATCGTGCGTCTCCGACGCACGGTCGTGCGTCTCGCTATTCCTCGGCTTGGATCGTGCGTTTCCAAGGCACTGCCCGTGCACTTGGGTTGTGCGTTGCCTAAGGTCGTGCGCCTCGGCGCACGACGCGCGCCGTTACTCGTGCGCCTTTGTTTGCTCGGGTTTTTGGGCCGCCTCTCTTATTTTATCCCTAGTATAAATACTTTCCTTTGTTTGGAGATTGGGGGTTCGACTTTTAACCTAGTTTTTACTACTTGAGAGACAAGTTTAGAGAGATTTTGGAGAATTTGAAGACCTTTGTTGAATTGAGTTTGGATTTGCTGGATTTGAATCAAGTTTGTTTGTTTCTTCAATCTGGTATGTTGATTCTCATTATTGCATTGATTTCTTCTATTTCCATGCCTAGCTAAACCCCCAAATTCTAAGATTGGGGTGAACCCAATGATGTCTAGGTAGATTTATTTTATTAAATTGCACAATTTGTTGTTTGATGCTTTGTTTGATTCAATCCTAGATGATTTATGCCCTAGTGATTAATTTGAATGGGAACTTGCCAAAGTTTGAGACTGAAAGGTGAAAACTTTGATAAGTAGTCAGACAGGGGATTGAGACTGAAAGGTACTTTTTCCTGTTGGAACCCTAGGATTTGAACCTGAGTTTTCTCTATTATGAATGTATTTTGAATTCTCTTGTCGAATAACAATTGTCATAGAAATCTTAAGGTTGGGTTGAGTTAGCAAGTCACGAAAGTGGATGTTGGTTCAATTTAATCTTAAATTCTAAGTGCTTAAAGGTCTAGATTTTAATTTGCAAGTCACGAAAGTGGATGTTTAATTGAGTCTAGATACGTTTGTTAACATTCGAAAGAATTTATCGGATACATTAGACAATTGCCTTCAAGCAAAGTCATAATTAAGATTGTGCAATCATCCTTTATAGTCTACCGAAGCATTATTGGTGATCCTTAATCTTAGAAGCCTTTTTCTCATTGATTTGCCCTTATTTACTTGTTTGTTTGCTTTAGTTAGTTTCGTAGAAAAAATCACAATTCAATCTTTTCTTATTTTACGGCTTAGTTTACTGTTTTGAATACAATTAATACTACATAGTCCCAGAGTTCGACACCTTGGTATTACAACCGATCTCGTATACTTGCGGTGTAGGATTTGGCCTATCAATGGGGGAATCTTCATTTTTCAAGGCTCGTACTACATTCATGCTTAAGGCGAGATTCAGAGTTCGTTCGTGTTCGTCATTGATCGTGTTTTCTGTTATCATACCGCGTATGCGGTATGTGCTCAGAATCAACCATTTTTTCGCGATCGGAGCACCCGCGCCTGCGGCATATCCATGCCTTTGAAGAGTTCTTCCATATTTTCTTTCGTATGTGAGTCTTCTGATTTTCCTCTTCTATGCTTAATTCCTTTCTCTTAGCTTCATTGAGGACAATGAAGGATTTAAGTATGGGGGAGGAAGTACTCGTTACGCCTATCATAGATAGTTGCATTTCAGTTTATTTGCATTCAGTTTATTTTTCGTTATTTTTATGGGATTTTTGTTCCATGTTTTGTATAGAGAAATTTTAGAAAAAAAAATTAAAATTAAAAAAGCCATAAAAAATCGAAAAAAGGCATATAAAATCCTTGGATGAGTCCAAAACCCGAAAGGGTGGCTCAGGTAAAAAGAAGGTAACCCAGACCAGCATTAGACTGGGGTAATAAGAGGTTTATGAGAGATGTGAGCATATGTGAGCACACCTATGAAGAAAAATGAAATGAGTGATTAGGTGAAAACCCGAAAGGGCGCCTAAGTAGAATTAAGTGGAAAAATTGGAGTGTTTAGGATTTCATTCTACTTTGGGGCTTGGGGATTACATCTTAGATGTCGGGTAGATCCTAGGTTGCTCTACACTTTTTAGAGCTTCAGAGTTGATATCTATTTGTATTATGGTGAGGTGTGTGTTTGAGCTTTCATGTCTTTGCTCATTATTTTCTCTACATGGGTTCGGGTTGTGAGTTGAGAGTTTTTATTTTTCAGATTCCCTTATTACTTTCTGTGGATCTTATTTGTATTTGATTGTTAGATTTATTTTGAGCTTACTCGAGGACGAGCAAGATCTAAGTATGGGGGAATTTGATACGCTGGTTTTAGTACAGCATAATTATGTATTTTTATTAGGATTTCTGAGTGTTTTAGGCTAGATTAGGGTGTTTAATTGTAATATCAGAAAAGCCTACAGATGAAGACTTTGAAGACAGAAGTCCTAAGTTCGAGCTGAAGACCCGCTTTACAGCGGCTGCTAGGAAGAACGAGATTGAAGAAGTTACGAGAACCAAGACCCGTGCCCTCGGGTATGGAGCCGACACTGCGGTGAAGTGAAGATCCGAGAGGGTCGAAGGCAAGCAGGACCCGCGACCGCGGGTCGAGACCAGAGACCGCGGGCGATCGAGCATCCGCGGACGCCGAAGATTACAGGAATCGTGATCGCGGCCTCTGACCCGCACTCGCGGGTGGCGTATTTCTCCGCGCGCCGACTTTCATTTTATTCTATATTTATTTATATTTATTATATCTAGTTTTATTTCGGTTGCTGCTACTATTTAAGCTTAGTTTCGTAGCACACTTTTGGAGACTTCAATCTAGATTTTATTTCAGTTTAACCTAGTTTTTATTTCTATTATGGAGAACTAATCTTCCTTGGAGTTTGTTCTGTCAAGGAAGTCTTTTTATTGAATTCGTGAGATTCTGGTAACTTTTCTATCCTTTGGTTAATATCAAAACTCTTGTTTTAATTCTATGATCTATGTTTGATTTTATGAGCATGGCCAACTTGTTTGATTAACTTAGATCTACTGTTTGGATTATGTTTGATTGTTGTCTGTGCAATCTTATTTATCCTTGAAACAACTCTTTTCCAAGACCGTGGATTGGAATTGAGAAAGAGTATTTGATGGTTATTTTATGCATGAGACTCGTTGTTTGATTGCATGAAATGATTTCCTTTTATCCTTAATACTTTGCATGATTTGAATTAAGCTTCCTTGTTCATATCATAATTTCGCTTGGACCGTTGACAAGCGGAAATCTTTTATAAGGAATGGAATTAACCTAGGAATTATAGAAAAGTGGATGAATCAATGATCGAATGATTAAAAAGGTGGAATTGATTGAATAAACTCTGCTTTCCTTAAATTGAATTGAAACTTAATTCTGTTTGCTTGCTTAAACCCCAAAACCCTTGCTTTTGTTCTTTGCTGATTGTTCAGAATACTGATTCTCTTGGGTTCGATCCCTTACTTGCATGCTATACTTGGTTTGTAATGTAGGGTAATTTATTTTTGATCTCGGCACAACGACTTTAGTCGAGTCAGTGACCGAAATGTTAAACCCTACTATGTAAGCTTTATTTATATGAATAAAACGGGCATATAGCCCTCCGTCTTACCAAAAAAAAACCTCCATGAAGCACTTGTTGATGCTAAGGAGCTTAAATGTGTATTTCAAATTGCTAAATCCAAGTTACAAGATAAAGATGTTCCTATTAATAATAAAACCTAATACTAGTATATGTTTGTATTAGGAGCTGCTTTATATTATGGATAGAATCAATCAAATATATATTCTAGGATTATAGCATCAATCTTGTAACTATTCTAGGATAGTTTTTCCTTGATTGACTCCTTAGGATATTCTATGTACTCTCCTATTTAAAGGTTCTCAATTTATCAATAATATACATTATCTTTTCACAAAACATATCTCTCATATGGTATCAGCCTAATTCCTGGGCATACTACACAAAATTTGATCGTTCAAGCCAGCCATGGCCGAGCCTCTTTCGGTTCTTCCCAACCCTCATGAAACCTCAAAACCGTTTATGGTGGTGCAATTCCCCTCCATTAACAAACTTAACTCCACAAACTACTTCCAATGGCAAAATCAGATTCGGATCACTCTTGAAGGCTATGATCTTTACCAATATCTTGATGGTACTGTTGTCATTCCTTCTTCAACGAATCCTGGCCCCAACAACACCACGGTTCCGAATCCCAAATATCTTACATGGAGGAGACAAGATCGTCTTCTTCATGGTGCCCTTCTAAGCACACTTTCTCCCGCCACTTCGGCTCTTGTTACTCAAGCCACCACTTCCAAGGCTATATGGGATCTCCTCAAAAAGACTTATGCCACGGCCTCAAGAGGTCACAAACACCAAATCAAACAAAAAATTCGCTCCACCAAAAAGGCAAATCGAACCATTTCCGAGTATATGCAAGGAATGAAAGCGGATGCCGATCTTTTGGCCGCTCTTCAAGCACCGCTTGCCGCTGAAGACTTTACTGATTACATCCTTCAAGGTCTTGATGCCACATACCAATCTGTTATTGATGGCGTCAATAACCGTGACTCACCCATTTCCTTTGAGGAACTACACGAAAAGCTCATTATCAAGGAGCTCTCGTTGAAAGCTGAAACTCAACAAGATGGTGGCCCTGCCACCGCTTTGACTGCTCAAGCAAGGCCCGGAAAAGGTAAGTCAAAAGCTTCTTCTTCAAACAATTGGCACTCCTCCAACTCCACCAACCAAAACCGTTCAAACTGGCCTTCTTCCCCACAAAACCGTCCTCCTAACAATCAAACTCCCACCAACCAAGTTCATCGTCCCTTTAAAGGGCGTTGCCAATGGTGCAAGGAAGTTGGGCACGTCCTCTCCTTGTGTCCTGACTTCAAACAGCGCTATCCAAATTTCCCGGTCCCAAACTCGGCTAGATTTCCGGTTAATCCACCACCACCCTCAAGCCAATTACACCGCCTACCAAAACACTTCAAACAATTGGCTCGTTGATAGCGGTGCGTCCCATACCGTCACCAATGATCTCAATAACTTGGCTCTCCATCAACCCTACTCCGGACCCGATGAACTTTATGTAGGCGACGGAACAGGTTTACCAATCACTCATATTGGATCTCTTTCTTTAAAAGCTTTCAATAATGAATTTCATCTTTCGAAAGTACTTTGTGCTCCTAAATTATCTAAAAACATTTTGTCTGTTTCAAAATTTTGCAAACAAACAAATTATAATATACTTTTCTCATCTGATTGTTTTCATGTGAAGGACTTTTCGGGCAAAACAATCCTTAGCGGACCTTGTGTTGATGGAGTGTACATGTGGCCTCGTTCAAGTCCGGTTGTTCACACCACCTCCTTGCACAAGTCGGCTGACCTTCATCACAAACTTGGCCACCCATCTACAGCCGTTTTTAAGCTTCTACAAAGGCGTTTTGGTTTATGCATTTCCAAATTTCAGCATTCTGATTGTCACTCATGTCAAATAAACAAAAGCCATAGGCTTCCTTTCTATAAGTCTACTATTGTATCCACTCATCCTATTGAAATAATATATTCAGATGTTTGGTCATCTCCTGTGTTATCATATGATGGGTACAAATATTATGTAGTCTTTGTAGATCATTTTACAAAATATATGTGGCTTTATCCTCTTAAAAAGAAATCCGAAACTCAAAACATTTTCATACGTTTTCGAGCTTTGGTTGAAAAAATTTTCAAACAAAAAATAAAAATCTTGTACTCGGATAATGGAGGTGAGTACATTGCTCTCCGTTCTTTCCTAAGTACAAATGGAATTACACATTACACTACACCTCCACACACTCCCGAACACAACGGTGTTTCCGAGAGGAGACACCGACATATTGTGGAAACCGGTCTTTCACTTCTAACCCATTCGGGAATGCCTCTAGATCATTGGCCTTATGCACTTCAAACGGCTGTATTTCTTATTAACAGGCTTCCAACTCCTCTTTTGAAAAATGAATCTCCTTATTCAAAACTTTTAAGCAGAGATCCAAATTATGAAAAATTGCGGAACTTTGGTTGCCTATGTTTCCCTTGGTTACGTCCCTACACGAGTCATAAACTCCAACCTAAATCCGTTCCTTGTGTTCTTGTTGGTTACTCAACCACTCAATCAGCTTATTTATGTCTTGATCCATCCACTAAACGTGTTTATATTTCTAGACATGTATCTTTTATTGAAAGTGAGTTTCCTTACAAAACATTACCTACTCAAAACTCCACCTCATCCATTGGAGATGAATGGGGTCACACGTCTTGCCCAATTCTAAATTTGCCTTCCTTAAATACGTTACCCACAATCCCACAAAATCAGCCTCATAATGATCCACTTTCCACCCTTAATTTAAATCCACAAAATCCCACTAATACAAATTTGGTCCATTATGATCCACAAAATCCGCACCCTCCTAATCAATTAATTGATTCATCCAATCCCACCACTTTCCAATCTTATCCACCAATCAACGCTCGCACAATATCTCATCCTATCTCTCCCCTAATCACGGAAGGCACAATCGCCTCCCCCTCTCACGCGCTTTCACCCGCCGACGCTCCTCTCCAAAACCCTAACCCTAATTTTCAAACTAATCCTACATCACACCAACCCACAAATGCCACGTCCATTGACTCAATTCCCTCCTCTTCTTCAATACCCTCTGCTGACTCCACAAATGTCACGTTACCAAACCCCACACCACCAACCCCATTGCTTCCGCCACAACAACCCCCTGCCATTCTCCCTCCAAACCCTAACCCAGCGCCTAATCAAAATCCCCACCCAAGCCCTAATCTTGAACGTGGAATTGTAACACGATCCAAGAACAACATCACAAAGCCAATCAAAAAGCTAAACCTCCATGCTCAACTTCAAATTCCCAAAGAGCCAACCAACATAACTCAAGCCCTCAAAAACCCAGAATGGAGGAATGCCATGCAAAAGGAGTATGATGCTTTATGTTCTAACCACACTTGGACCTTAGTTGAGCATTCAAAAGCACAAAATCTTGTTGGGTGCAAGTGGGTGTTTCGCATTAAATACAATCTCGATGGCACTGTGGATCGCCTCAAAGCTCGCCTTGTGGCGAAAGGGTTTCACCAACGCTCGGGATGTGATTATCATGAGACTTTTAGTCCGGTTGTCAAACCGGTTACTGTGCGCACCATCCTTTCCATTGCCGTCTCTAAGGGATGGACCCTTAATCAGCTTGATGTCAACAACGCGTTCCTACAAGGGACGTTGTATGAAGATGTG
Organism: Fallopia convolvulus; assembly: GCA_964016875.1. Classification (NCBI taxonomy): domain Eukaryota; kingdom Viridiplantae; phylum Streptophyta; class Magnoliopsida; order Caryophyllales; family Polygonaceae; genus Fallopia; species Fallopia convolvulus. Next base: position 39,993,914 of record OZ024723.1, on the reverse strand, counting down.
TATATGGTCCAACCACCGGGATTTGTTAGCACCACACAACCTAACCATGTTTGCAAACTTCAAAAAGCCCTTTACGGCTTAAAACAAGCCCCTCGGGCGTGGTACAATGAACTTCGAGCCTATCTCCTTCAACTCGGGTTTGTCACCTCTATTGCTGACGCCTCTCTTTTCATTTACCGGCGTCACCAAGTCACCATCTTTCTTTTAGTCTACGTTGATGATATCATCATCACCGGCGACTCCAATCTTGCCATTACCACCCTCATAACCAGATTGTCCACAAAATTCTCGTTAAAAGATCTAGGTTCCTTGTCCTACTTTCTTGGCGTCGAAGTCATTCCTACACCCAAAGGCATGTTTCTCTCCCAAAAGAAATACATCCTAGATGTCCTAGAAAAAGCTGGAATGTCACAAGTCAAACCCATCTCCACTCCAATTTCGGCTACTGATGTTCTTCGAAAGGACTCGGGTGCCATTCTTCCCAGCCCCACCGATTACCGAACTCTCATTGGCTCACTCCAATATCTTGGCCTTACAAGGCCGGATGTAGCCTTCACTGTAAACCGTCTTTCCCAGTACATGCAAGCCCCAACAAGTGATCATTGGAGTGCCCTTAAAAGAGTCCTTCGTTACCTAATTGGCACGTTAGATCATGGCATTTTTCTCTCTGCCTCGTCTAAGCCCAACATTCATGGGTTTTCTGATTCAGATTGGGCCGGGGATAAAGATGATTACATATCTACAACCGGCTACATTCTATATTATGGCTCCTCTCCCATTTCATGGAGTTCTAGAAAACAAAAGACCATTGCTCGCTCCTCAACTGAGGCCGAGTATAAGGCGTTGGCTGACACTTCATCGGAACTACTTTGGGTTCTCTCTTTGCTTCAAGAACTTGGAGTTCATCCCACCATGCAACCGGTTCTTTATTGTGATAACCAAGGAGCCCTACACTTAAGTGCAAATCCTGTTTTTCATTCTAGAATGAAACATGTGGCCCTTGCCTTCCATTTCATTAGAGAACAAGTCCAAAGTAACAAACTCAGAGTTGCACGTTCATTCTAGAATGAAACATGTGGCCCTTGCCTTCCATTTCATTAGAGAACAAGTCCAAAGTAATAAACTCAGAGTTGCACGTGTCTCTACAGAAGAACAAGTTGCTGATGTGCTTACAAAACCGCTTCCAAAATCAAGATTCAACTACATCCTTTCCAAGCTCGTCTTATCAAGAAGACCGTTAATCTTGCGGGGATATTAATAATAAAACCTAATACTAGTATATGTTTGTATTAGGAGCTGCTTTATATTATGGATAGAATCAATCAAATATATATTCTAGGATTATAGCATCAATCTTGTAACTATTCTAGGATAGTTTTTCCTTGATTGACTCCTTAGGATATTCTATGTACTCTCCTATTTAAAGGTTCTCAATTTATCAATAATATACATTATCTTTTCACAAAACATCTCTCTCATAGTTCCTCTCCCAATGAAACAAGCCCTCGTGCAAACACATGCCCCCCTGCTAGTATTACTATTACCAAAAGGGATTGGAGAAGAAAGCATAAATACAATATATTGTTGGACATACTGTGGACAATTTAGAATATAATACAAATTCATATATGGTTCGTACGTACAAAACACATTACAAATTGAGAATTAAAATAAAAATGTACCTAACAGCTTGAAGAAGTTGTATTATCATCTACGAAAGCACGAATGTATGTGTTTCTCGATGAAGATGAGACAAGCACTAAGCCAATGAGGATTGTCATAGAGCACATAAATGAATCCCAACGCAAAGATAATGTAAGACACGCCAATGAGGATTGTCATAGAGCACATAAATGAACGAATTTCCCTCAAATCTCCCAATTCCTCCGGAATGTGACCGCCAATTTTATTGCAAGATAAATCCAGTCCTGACATTAAGAAGATAGAATCACCAAGGTAGGAGTAATATCTATCCATCACAAATAAGTTAGTCATCCTATATATACAATAATTATGCTCTTATGTCACAGATAGATGTTTTACCACAGTAATTTCTTTCAATAAAAAGTGTAACTGATGTCCAATACAGAAGCAACTAGTACGTACTTTGTAGACAATGAGATATCTTCCAAGTATGTATCTCCTTTACCTGATTCTATACCCCCCACTAACTCCATTATTGGAAAGAGATAGGTATTGGAGAAGGTTCAAGTTGCCAATACATTTAGGCAATCTTCCATTCAATTCATTAGAAGATAGATCAAGCATTTGAAGTTTCTTCAAGTTGCATATCCCTGCACAACATTGAAAAGAAAGAAGACAAAAAAAATGTGAATAAAGAAAGAAAAAAAAAAACACTTGCAAATGGTAGAATTAGAGAGTATGATGACTCTGCTTCATTGGTCAGTCATATAAGCTGTAATTTCATTAATACCTGATGCACAACATAACTAGATACATGGCTAGGATTTTGATTTATATCCAGAAATATTCTTAATTACCTAGTATTAGCCAAACCTATCATTGCACTCTGTTTCTGAAACCCATTCTTTTCTTGGGGGTTTCAGAAATCTAGTTTAAAATTCAGAAAATAGAGAGCAAACACCATCTAGAGTTATAATTCCTAAATTCTCCATTAATCCCTTAATGGTTTGACATATGAATAATTTGTAGACATACATATACATACCTTCATCTTCAACCAAGCCTGTGATGAAGTTGTGTGACAGACAAGTCAAGTCCCTGCAATTCTTCAAACTCCTCAAAAAGTGTCATGTTTAGGTACACGGGATTCAGACTTGAATACAACAAACCATGAAGGCAAAAGGACATGGTTTAGAGGCGATGAATTTGAGTTCAAGTGTTGCTTGATTCTTATCAAAGTAAACTTCTCCTTTTCAATACAACCTCTAGATTCTTCGCTGTGTAATATCACCAGAATTAGTACCCAAAATAACCATTTGGGAAATAACGAATATCCCATTGATATGTAGGGGTAAAAGCACCACATCTCATACAAATTAAAGTACCTGTTTGTGTGTTATTTATTTTAGGGAGAGTACGTGTAGCTACTTTAAAGGAAGTTTCCCCTCCTTAAGTTGTGGATGCAATATAGTCGGATATTTTGAAAATTTAAGGTAGGTGTGTCAATCGGGTGGGTCGGGTCGAGTTTGGGTCGGGTCAATTCAGTTTTGAGATTCGGGTCAAATTCGGATATTTTGAAAATCGGGTCAAATTGGGTTGGGTCATTTCAGGCCGGGTGCTCAATTAATCGGGCAAAGTCAGGTTTCAGGTCAATTTCGGTCGGGTCATTCGGTTTTCGGTCCAACTTGATTTCGGATAAGTCTGGTTTTGGGTATAATTAGATTTCGGATGTAGTCGGATTTCAGGTGAGTCGGGTTTCGGGTTTTTCGGATTTTGGGTGAATCGGATTTCGACTTTGGCCGAATTTCGAGTTAATCTGATTTCGAGTAAGCCGGATTTTTATTCAGAGCATACATCGAATGATGATTTTTTGTAGTTAAACTACTCTAGGGTCTAAATATGTAACTAGTGTAATTCCCGTAAATTTTCGGGTAGTTTCAAAAATTATACTATATAGTATATTATAATAAATTAAAGAGAAAAACAAAGATAATGTATATTTTAATAATTATTCTATTATTATAATTATTAATGATATTTATATAAAATTTAACGATTTTTATTTTTTTTCTAATCTTTAAGATAAAACTAAATAAATATGGAAAATATTTTTCTAAATCAAACCTTCTACATTCACTTTTAAGTATACTAAATAAAAATAAATAAATAAATAAAATGAAAGAACTGATTGGCATGTAGCACAAATTTTATAGATAATTTGTTTCTATTTTATTATGTATTAGCGACTTAGCGTAGATATAGATAGAAATTTATATCGATAACTTTTTTTTTCAAAAATCCGATAAAAATATTTTAGCATAATCTTAAGATAGCATATATAATATTCCTTTTCAATATCAATAAACATAGATAGAAAATTATATAGATTAGTTGAAGTCCCGTGATATTCACGGGATAATATTACTAAATATATTTATATAATTTCATAATAAATTATGCAATAGATAAATTATTTTTTTAGATTGTACTCCATATTTTAATTGAATATATTTATAAACATTTTTTCATTATTTGTGGAGATCTTGTCCAAATTTAGATTGAAATTATTAAAATATTGATTTTACTTTTTATTAAATATTTTTAAGCAGTATTTTCTTATTTTTTTAGACAATAATATGTATAAAATATTTGGGGTTTTTTTATAAACATAATAATAATTAGGATAGGTTATCTACAAAGCATAATATAATTTATTTGAATATTTTTTGAAAATTTAATTTATTAAAATTATATATTAGGGTTCTTATCTTTTACTCTATAATAATAAGAATGTTTGTAAATATGAAAAATACAGTATAAAGATTAGTATAGAAGAGAACATTGTCTTTGATTTAAGAGATATAATATAGAGAAAATTATCTAGGTTTTGCAAAATTCAATCCATCTATAAAGTTGTTTTCCATACTAAATTTAAATAACGGAGAAATAAAATATAAAAAAAATTAATGTATATGAAAATTTACAAAATTCAATGTATTAATCAACCTATCATACATATTAAATTACCAAAAAACATAAAGATAAAAAAACTTTAAATGTAAGGTAGAGCTAGATTAAAACAATAGTCTATATTTACATAAATAAAAAGAAAATTAAGAAAAATGTAATGTAAATTTTTATCAAAATTCAATTTAAGCAAGTATTCATCAAGATTTGTAATTTTTTTTATATCAAACTTTGATTTAAGAAAAAATATTTAATATAAATGCATAAAAAGATAAAGAAAATCTAATTTTATTAATTTAAATTAAAATTCGATTTTTTTATTGACATTTACAAATAATCTTAGTCATCAACATAAAATTATATCTTTTTCTCAAAATAAAAATATATCAACATAGCAAAATTTATTATTTAAAATTATATCATTACATAGATATAAATTTTATACTTGGAACTCAAGCCTTGTTACAAGATAAAAAAATATATTAAGACCCTAAATCTTGTTAAGAGATAAAAATATTTAATTAATACTGGAAAATTATCATCTCATAGGAATTTATGTATATAAAAATTATATAAATATGTTATCTATTGTAGTAAACTAATACATAATCCATAGATAGGAAATTATATACATAAAAAATTATATAAACATGTTATCTATTCAGCATATATAGCAAGAATACTATAAGTTGTTACAAAATTTATTAAAATATAATCACATTAATTTATTAAAAAATGCCACATGGCGCAAATTTTACAACAGACTTGGGTTCTGCTTTATAATATATTAGGGTAGATAAAAATTTATTTTGATACATAAATTATTTTATAAAATCTAAAACTGCCTTTTTTATATTTAGGAATTTTTTAAGAATAAAATCAATATTTACATAGATAGAAAAGTATATATATTATCTATTTTACAAAATCTAAAATCTTTCCCTAAAAAACCTTCAATCTTTATAAATTCATTTTTTTTGTTTATTAATTTTTATTATTTAATTAAATTTTTTAAAAATATGATTGTATATTAATTAATTTCTTTATTTTTTAGTAGATGATACTATATGAAACAATCTATGCATGCAATATGATATCTATCTATTATCTATTTTATGAAGTGGTTAAGAATTTAAGATAAATCATGATTTCTAGAATTATTATTTAGTTTTCTAAGTTGAAAAAAGGTTTTTCATTATTTTATTCAGGTTATGCCACATGGCGCAAATTTTTACACGGACGTGGTTTCTGCTTTATAATGTATTAGGGTAGATGTAATATTTAAATTAAAAACATAATTATAATAAATATTCACTATTATTAATATTTTAAAACATAATGTAATTTTCGGATCGTTTCGGGTTGTGTAACTTCGGATTTTCGGATGATTTCGGGTCGGGTAACTTCGGATTTTCGGATGACTTCGGGTCGGGTAACATTGGATATCGGGTTGCATCAGGCTAGTATATTCGGGTAGGGTTCATCTCGTGTTCGATTTTTTTCGGATTCGGGTCAAAATAGTTCGGGTTAAACATGTCTCGGGTACAAAATTTTTTATTTTTTCTAGGGTCGGGTCAGGTTCGGAGTCGGGCGGGTTTCTCGGGTCGGTTCAAATTTTGCCAGCCCTAATTTTAGGTGGTACCTCTGAACTTTTGCAAACATTCGGCTGGTGCCCTTACTTATGAATTTTCGTTAGTTCTTAACTAAATTAGTATGTTTTCTAATGAAAAAAATATTTTTAATTTAATTAAATTAAAACAAAAATTTTAGTTTAATAAAAATTAAAATAAATCATATAAAATATTTAACATATTATATTATATATATTTTCAAATAGATTGTATGTTGTATAATTTAAAATTTTTAAATTAAAAAGATATTACATTATTCATATTAAAATAAATATATTGCATGATTAAAATTTATTAGGTAGGCTTTATGTAATAATTTTAACAATTTTTTTAAATAACTAATAGAAATTTCGTTATGGTACTCTCTAGTTACATTAAAATTTTAAGTTTTATTAATTTTTTAAAAATTGTCAAAATTAGTATATAACTTCTATGTGGATGTTTTTAATCATGCAATATATTTATTTTAATATAAATATTGTAATATTTTTGTTTTAGCTTAAAAATTTTGAATTATACAAGATAAAATATACTTGAAAAATATATATAATATAAATTTTAATTTAATATTTTTATATGATTTATTTTAATTGTCATTAAATTAAATATGTGCTTTAATTTAATTAAATAAAAATATATATTTTTTCATTAAAAACCCTACTAATTTAGTTATAAACTAAAGAAAATTTACAATTTTTGTTTTAACTTAAAATTTTTGAATTATACAAGATAAAATATACTTGAAAAATATATATAATATAAATTTTAATTTAATATTTGTATATGATTTATTTTAATTGTCATTAAATTAAATATGTGCTTTAATTTAATTAAATAAAAATATATATTTTTTCATTAAATAACCTACTAATTTAATTATAAACTAAAGAAAATTTACAAGTAAGGACATCGGCCGAACTTTTATAAAAGTTCAAGAGTATCACCCGGAATAAGTTTTTTTCAAGGAACCATCTGGAAAAGCTAAAAATTTGAGGGTACCAACCGAAATTTTCCTTAACTTTTTTATATTTGAATTCCACTTGGTTTCTAAATAAATTGTTGTGTGTGATCGAAATAACATTTCAAGTCAAAAAAAGTGAAGTATCCTTAAATATTGTTAAAACATAGAATTAGGTGATTTTTCTTTTGGTCTTTAAAAGCATAGAATTAGACATGTTATTATGTAGCGTGGATAATTCGTACGCTAAATGACAAAAAGATGACCAAAGCAATGGGGGAATCGAGAAGATATGACATACACAAGCTCGAAACTCATGTCATCACGCCATAATGTTGGTGAAATCAGACATCCTATAAAAACAATCCTAAATACTGAAGTCTTTTTACCAAAACACATTAAGTCAAGCGAAACAACACGCTCGATGAATTGAAAGCATAAATATCCAATAAACTAGGTAAAACTCCCATGAAGATTCTAGTACGAACAACGCACATATCCTACATGATTGTCTACTGCCTTGCATAGTTAGTGCGCTGATTAACAACAAGATGTGGTCACATGTTAAAAGACTCCAACCAGTAATAACGTTGATAATGCCACAAGCCAAACTCACCGACTTATAACGCAAGTCACATCAATCGCATCATCCACCAATCAACGAGTGACGCCTCACATATCTGCTCACTCATCCCACATTAGAGAAGTTCAACTATCCAACTAAATCGCATCTTCCACCAATGAAAACTCAACACATCGCACACCTCACATTCCATTAATTAATGATCGACACCTTGAATATCAATTAGTTTGTCCCACATCGAGAAAACTCAACATCTAACCCTCATGAATAATCTATTGTGGATTATACTCCTACTAAGGATTATGACCCAAACTTCATAAATAGTTGAAAGAACTAACAGTCTAAACAACCCTAATCATTTAACAACCTAAAACAACGTCTAGATTCAATTAAACGACAGCTTTACGAATCAAGTTATCAATAGAAACAAACACTTAGAGCAAACAGACATCTAAGTTATTCGTGGATTTATTCCCTTCTACAATTGAATAGCCCGAACGGGTCCAAACAATTATAGATGCTACTTTATCTAATCAACCCCGAACGGGCATTAATCAGATTAGTTGTAAATTAACCTAGACATTCTATTAGGTAGCTAATCTAACAAAACCCTAGAATAATTCTGATTCAATTAATCACAGGGAATAAAACCTATTCAAGTTGATGAGAATCAATTAAACCTCACAATATTATGCAATCTATGATTTCAATAACTAGTCAAACACAAGAAAAATTAGCAATGCATAATTGAATTAAAATCAAACTTACAAAGGTTCAAAGGTTCTTCCTTGGAGAGAAAACCCTAGCCTCCAAAAGTATGATCAAAGTTGTGAAAATAAAACTAACATAAAGTATTTATATGCTTCTAAAAATATCCTCAAAAGATATATTAAACACACATACTCGGATGACATACAAGCCCACAAATCAAAACCAAAGCCCAATACCAAATCTTAGCCCAAAACAACTTGTCCGCGTAGAAGTCCGATTGCGCGGCTTCGTCCCCATAATGCGCGGCCGCGCTTTCTCTTGCAATCCCGCGCAATTGCTCGCCAGTTGGGAATGCGCGGGTTCATTGCTCGACTTCAACCCGAGCACTTGGCTTGTCTTTGGCTTGTCTTCTTCCTTGCCTTGGCTCTTCTCCTAGCATGTCCTAGCTTCCTTAGCTCCTTTGCCTTGTCCATCACCACCATAATCCATCTGTACTCGCCCCGCTGTTGCTCCTGAACCTAAAAACCTGTAAAACCGAGCAAACCAGGGCATAATACCCGATAAGACAAAAACCTAAAAACTACATAAAAACTAACCTAAAACTAACTAAAACATATATAAAACATGCACCTTAACTACTCCTATATGCGAGCTATCAACTCGACGTGTTGAAACAACCTGAAGAACCGCTCTATTCATGAGAGGGAATATATCCTAAAAGGTTCCTCCAAGTCACTATTTGTAAGGGAGCTAGAAAACACTTAGAATAAATTTGTGAAAGCTAAGTCGAAAGTCTAGAAGAAGAGAAAGAATGTGCATAATATTAAGAAACACGAACAATCAAACTATAAAATCTCTTTTTAGTGTGTGTGAATCATTTTATGCGAAGAATAAGTGTGAATCTTCTGCATGCCTATTGTTCTATCAAGTTATATCCTTGTTTTTATTGCTCATTTATTTTAGGTTTCAATGCTAGCGCATACCATGGGGACCTTTTCAACCTAGGAAGGTCCGACATTAGAAGTTTTCACTTGAGTGACTTGTCCCAACAACTTCTCGCAAAACCCTAACAATGTGCCCATGGAGAGTGCACGAACTGGAACTAAGGATCCAACAGCTAGGTTGGCCCTTTGGTGCACCACTAGGGTAGACTTATGAGGCACCACAACCCCCATGGCAGCTAACCCTATAGCCCACGCGGCACCAAGCTCGGTATCCCTCTTAGGGTTACACGCAGAATTATCCTAGGAATGTGACCATCCCCCCCCCCCCACCATGAACATCATCAAGAATACATTCTTATATACATGGCCATCCCCCAAAGATTTCCGCAATGAAGGACAAGTCGAGTCCACCAACGGATCATGGATTAGGATAAATCAGTGCGTTCCTATGCACATTTCGTGTTCCAAATCACAACAGTCTGGGAGGTCTATGATGCAAGGGATCGAGGGAACACGGAGGGTCTGCATGCAGGCTTCTAGTCTATCCTCGTTATGTAAAGAAATACAGTGTGAGCCGAAGCCCAAAGGCTTTCAAAAGACGTATATGGAGCATTATAGCGGGTGCACAACTCTTGATAACTACGTTAAGTGTTTATGGGTAAAATTTCATGAATTTATATTATTCATGATTTTATATGAAATGGTGAATAATTAATCGAGATAATTTATTAAATTACTTTATCTTGAAATTTGATCAAAAAACTCACTTTTTAAGATTGGGCCTTCATATCTTCTACATTGGGCTTAAATTAAGTTTTGTTTAAAGGAAATTAAACAAGCCCAAAAGAAAATAAAAGAAAAATAGAACAAATCCAAAATTGCAATCGGCAGTTGCAAATTACGGTTAGCATTTTGTTCATTTTTCAGGATTGATAAAGAAAATTAATTTCCTTAAACGTTATTTTTGGTGGTTATCATCGACTAAGTACCTCCTTTTATTTTCCTATATAGTGGGGAAATAAAAAGGGGAAGGGAGTTGCCTCTTTCTCCATTTTCGAGAAAGGAAATAAAAAGATGCATTAAAACAAGGGGATTGTGCCGGTTCTTCTTGAAGACCTTTCAAGGGTGATGGGCGCCAAATATGGCGCAAGTGGTGGAGATTAATTATGTTGATATCGTTTTAGTTCTACGGGTGCTTTCCATCAAAACAAATAAGAAATGGAGGAGTTGGTTGATGAGAGAATGCATATGATTTAAGAAGACTCATACAGAGGGTAAATGAAGACTCCATGGGAGTAGCCCCCTTTCTTTCCCTTGTCTTTTTCTCTCTCATAATCTAATTGTTTAAACTACAGTAAAATTTTGTGGCCCGGAAGAAACGAATGGATCCGAACACCACACCCCATAAAATGTTTTGATTTCGTTTTAAATCTTAAATATATATGTTTTGAGACCTTGGTTAATTTTGTGGCCTAGGTGGAACTGAGTGGATCCCAACACCACATAAATTAATCATATGTGGCTTGGGAGGAACCGAGTGGATCCGAACACCACACCAATTAAGCCGTTATAATGCCCAACTGATTTCTCAAATTTGTGATGGAATTAAAAAGGGTCAAAATGGTGGACTGCTGGAGGGAACAGTAATGATCCCGTCTGTAGCATATATATAGTCGGATTCAAACCAAAAAAAAGGGGAAAAGAAGTTAATTATATATGCCTTATATATGTTAACGTATTTGGACATCTTAAAATTAATTGGGTGCTATGAATGAGTGTCTGCAAACAAGAAGTGCATATGTATAGAGAGATTATATATGCACTTGTGACACGGAGTGAAAGATCCCGACTTTAAACCCGTGCGGCTCTTAGCTAAGTCGGCCCGTCCGAGAAGCTAAGTCAAGCCTTGTCCCGATGTTGCCTAGCGGAAGCTTAAGAAAGATGGCTAAGTGTTTTGTGGGAAAGTGAGCTTTATATTACACAAAGGGAACTTTTACAAGGATGCTTTACAATGTGCTTTAGATGCCTAAGACAAGGTGTGGTGAATTGCCTTGCAAAATGAGGGGGAGGCCTTATTTATAGGTGTGGCCTCCTTTGGACCCAAGAATATTCTAGACTAAGTCATCCCTAGACTAATCTAGAACCCTCCCAAGGAGGAGCGCCCATGGCAAGCCCCTCTAGATGCGTTGCGCCCTTGCCAAAACCTTCCAGCGTGTTCTGGTGGGGCGCGCCCAGGCGCGCCTGTGCTCCGCCCTTGCACAGAAGGGGCGCGCCTCTTCTGGAACCTTCCAGAAGGGGCGCGCCTGGTCCCTGGCCTTCTCCCATGGGCGCGCCATTGCTGGAGACCTCCGGATGGGGCGCGCCTCTTCTAGAATTCTCTAGATGGGGCGCGCCTTGGCATGTAGCCCTTCCCATGGGCTTTCTAATGCCTTGGCTTCCCGAACGCCCCGGAGGAGACCCGATCCCTCCGGAATCCTCTAGAAGGAGTACGCCCTTGTAGCCTCCATGCCCCGGATCCTTCCCGATGCCTCCGGAAATGTCCCAGATGCCTTTAGAACCATCCGGAATACCCTTGGCTTGATCTTGACACATGGGTCCGGGCGTCTTTTGGGTCACGGATTCGCGGTCCGTGACACTTGTAACCCACTGAATATGAAAACAGTTTCATAACTCCTAATTTAAAAGAATCATCATTTTTTATTAAATAAATGTGATCGATTAGATCACTATATATGTTAAATTTCTCTTAAAATGGGTCAATATATTACAAGGTTTAAGAGTTTGATATCCATTGATGTAATATTTTCAAGTGGCTTATAAAAAAGCTTTATGTACTGATTAGATGATTGATCAGTGCTTAAGTAAGGATCCATATGTATAATTTAAACGTCATACCATAACGTGATCCTATATATATGGGCAGGCGTTTGTGCATGAGGAACATATAGATCTCATGTGTGATGTACATGTGTTCCGTGTTGATCAAGTGAGACAAAATTGCTATGCATGATCTCATTTTAAACTGAAGGAAAGAAACAGATTGAACTAACTAGTATATTACATGTGAATGGTATGCACAAGGATTTGATTAAATTAAATCAAGTGTACCTATATATTAGCGGGTGAGAGTATCGGGTCTCATGCGCGTCCAGACTTGATTAATGCAAGCCATCCCTATGTATATACATGGATAACAAATCCTTTTAATCCCTTTAAGAAATTAGTCTAATGGCTAGTATATTGTAACTCTCTTCATACGTATTAACAATATATTACTATGTGAGGGTGTAATTGAAGGGTTTGAAATTTGAATAGAAGAGGCACACGTACTTTAAAGGGCCTTTGTAAAAAAGAGGGTTTCATTTACTACCCAAATAAACTTACTTAAGTATATATGTGCTTTTTTTTGGTCGAAACTTAAGTATATATGTGCTTAAATATTAAATAGTCCGTGCTTACTGCTTAGGGATTTGTTCTCTGGAGCCAATATGCAGTTTTGTGAAATTACACAAGCATAAAAAAGCCCTTTAAGCAACCATACACTAAAACACGGGCTTTAAGTTGGTTTATTACCAAAATCACCCACCAAATCAAGATAATTGCAAAGGTGGCCCTATATGGGAATATATTTTAATTAATAAGCCATTGTTGGCTAATATGGTAATGACCGCATATTCAAGGTTATAACCATTTTAATGTGTATAAAGAACTACGTGAAGATTTGATCCCTTTTAAAAGCGTACGTAGGAAACTTGACATAAAACACATATGCTCGTCGAGTTCAATCACAACCTTAAATTAAGATACATTGAAGACCATATATACCATATTTGATTGGTCTTTTATTGAGAACTACTTAATGACTTGATGCCTTCCATAGGCTACATAGACACTCGATATTAAATATAATATATATCGAGTTCAGGCACACACATAAAAATTAATCTAAAATACTTGTTCTATTTTTAGAACTATGTATAATATGATGCTCTTTATATGGGCTATATGAAAAACTTGAGTAACTTATAATATCGAGTTGACATAAAATTTAAGTTGGCTTTCAAACATAAGGTAAAGTCGATAATAAAATTAAATACCTCTTTTGAGAACTATGCCCGACTTGATTCTTTTAAAAGAGTACGTAGGGCGCCCAATGTAAAATACATAAATATTGGGTTTAACAATTATTTTGAAATAAAATCAAAATGTGAAATGAACTTGTCTTTCGTTTTGCATATGATAATATGGAGGTGGGTTTATATCCATCCTTTGATGCATTAAAGGCAAGATAAAATAATAAAATAATAATATATACATGCAAATGATAGTTGAAGAGAGTTTGGACAGCCCTTCCTAGAAGGTGGGTCTGAATTCAATTCTTTGATGCATGAAAACAAATTTAATAGACATTATATCCAAAGTCTTAAGTTTTGAACTACGATGACTTGATTCTGATTCGTCAGATACGTAGGAATCTCAATATAAAGCAAAAAACTCATTGAGTTCAGTCACGATCAAAAATAAAAATCATATTTAATTGAACATATGGTTCTTTAAGACCTACATTCGACTCGATATCTCTTTTAAACGAATCGTGTAGGAGACTCGACATATATAAGGTTGAGTCCAATCATAAATTTTGAGTTGACTTTTAAATGCAAATATAAAGTCAAAATTGAACCCATATTATTTGAATTCTTGAACTACGTTTGACTTGATTCCACATTATATAAGTGGATACATAAGACATTTGACATAATATATAAATATGTCATATTCAGTCGCAAATCAAATTAAAAATATATGAACCTATAAGTCACATGTTTGATAGTGAAGAGATTAAGCAACCCTTCCTAGAAGGTGAGTATAATCTTATTCACATCGCGCAGATGATAGTTGGTTTGAATCCGAGCAACCCTTCCTAGAAGGTGGGTTCGGGTTCGTTCCACTGATGCATGAAAATCAAGCCAAACCCAAAATTAAAACACTACGAACTACGTAAGGCTTGATTCTCTTTAACGAGATACATAGGCAACCCATCAAAACTGGGTGCATCCCAAATCATAAAAACCACTTTAATATTTTGTATCGGTATTGCTTTTAATCAAAGAGTCAAAAGAGAGGGTCGAACTAATATAAAAATAATTTAAATGTGTTTTGCAATTTTGTGTACATGTTTGCTCAACATCAAGAACTTCATGGTCCAATTAGCGTCAACTCCTACAATAGCGAGATCTCTTGCAAGGTTTTCCCTACTACCCTCCAAAAAGCAGCCTTGAGCTAGTTCATACATATTCGACCTGAGACAATTGCATCATCAAGTGCCTGATAGAGGTATTCGTGGCCCGTTACAACGAGTTGAGAAAGCACAAGAAGAACTTGTGTGACCTTCAAGGCATCGAGTGGGACGAGGATGAGACGCTCGGGGTTTTCTTCACGAGATTCACCACCATCACGGAAGAGATCCCCCACGTAGAAGACAGGTTGGCTCAAGATGCGTTGATAGGTAATTTGACTCCAAAGTCATTCAAGACCTATATTTTCAAGATGTCGCCAAGAACGTACGAGTCTCACTACGCAATGATCACCAATGAGGTATATGACGAGGACATCGTGAATCAAAGTTCCCATGCCAAGGGAAAAGGGTTTTTTTGGTACAGGGATGTAAGAAAGGGTTGAGGCTAAGGGAGATGAGAATGCAAAAGCTAGGGTCAACCTTAATAGGTGGGTGATGCTTACCTAGCGCAAGCATAGTTCCTCACAAATCCATGACCTCTATCTAACCCACCCAAGGAGCGAGGTGGTGGGTCATGGATGAGCAGATGGAACGGCTACGCTAGTGGTCATGGGTATATCATGGGTAGGGAGGACCACTCTATCGCCTAAAGCAGACTAGGAGGGAGCACTCCACCACCAAGGCCAACAAAGTGCCCCAAGGGCAAAATAACACCCTCCTCCTTTGACCTCACATATGCTTCTCGAGCAACAAGACCTTGTGAAACAAGCGTGTGTTGAAACTCGAAATAAACAAGCGCTAGGATCGAGGCACGAGATTATTCGCGATCTTTCAACTACAATTCGGGATTACAACTTTCAGATTATTCGCGGTCTCTCAACTACAATTCGGGATTACAACATTCAGATTATTTGCGATCTCTCAACTACAATTCGGGATTACAACTTTCAAATTATTCTCGATCTCTTAATAAGTGTGTATACATTGCTTTTTGGTGACTTGAGGTCTTTTTATTGACCTTTCCTAGATTATAACGCGGTCTCTAAGATTGTTTCAACATGTCGATCTCTACAAGCAAGACAAGTCTTGAGTTAGAGGTGTTTTCGTCCCTTGTAAGCTTCGCGTTCTTCCCCTATTTATAGACATTTGAGAAGAGCGTTTTTCGTGTGGTTCCAATGTGGAACGAGTGATTAATCACCATTTGATTGGTTGAGGGAGAGGCAGCCTTTGGTTGGTTGAGGGGTAGGTGACCTTTGATTGGTTGAGGGGGTGGTCATGCTAACTTGACACTTCCGATGTGGGACATGGTGTTGCACTGGTTCACCATTGAAAGTGCGAGGTGTTTGGCCTTGCAATCTCTCTTGCTTGGGATCGCGGTACTAGATGTTTACTCCAGTCTTGACGAGTAAGTTCCGCTTCCCTTTTGATCCCCTCTTTTTTTTCTTTTTGGGTTTCATTCTAGGAAGGAATGGTGTTGTTTCTGGGTTGTGCACCGACAGCATGATGGTCGGTAGGCGGGGGTGGTTGAACTTCAGCGACTCTACTAGGGGTGCCGGTTCTTCTGGGTGTAGCCTAGCGACTGAAGGGGTGGCAAATGGGCGGTTGAGTTCTTGTTTATTTTTCGCCTTATGTGCCAACACTCGGAGCAGAGGATTCCAGTTGGAGGAGGGTTCGACATCCTATGTCCCCCATGTCCCTAATGAGTTCTAAGGACAACACTCGGAGCATGACACCTTTCCTCCTTATGAGCCAACATGGATACCCGATGCGAGCAACTGAGCGCGCACCGCAGCCAGCCTAATAGGAACCGTTTGATCAAGAAGAGTGTCACCAACGGAGGGAGCAACATCACGGCATCAAGCTTCAAATCCAGCCCTTCTCCGACACATTAGGTGTCGACGCTTTCCTTTATTGGTTAGCCAAGACCGAGTCAATTTTTATTATTGCGGTTATGAAGATGAGAGGGTAGTTGCCATTGTCACCATTCACTTCATTGACTTTGCCTGCAGTTGGTTGTTGCAAGTTAAGGTGACGAGACAGCGTGAGGGTGACCAGTAAATTCGATCATGGCAAGGGCTTAAGCAAGTCCTTGAAGAGAGGTTTGTGCCACTTGATTATGCTGAGAGGACTCATGCCAAGTTGGAGCAACTATGCCAAGGGACTCGGGAGACTTTTAGGTGGGAAATGTTTGGTTTCCTATCCTTGATTAGTTCATAAGAAGATTATAAGAGAAGACGACGAATCATATCCCTATTAAGAATATATACAACCGTGGAGATTGCTTCTGCCAAAAAGCTTGGTGGAACTCCACTTTCAAGCATCATAGTTCGAGCCATGCTTTCCAAATTCATGTTCTTTCTTTCAACCACTCCATTTTGTTGAGGTGTTCTTGGTGTAGAGAAGTTGTGGGAAACACCATGATTGTTGCAAAAGTTTAGGAACTCCGAGTTATCAAACTTAGTTCCATGAATACATCTTATTGCATTCAATTTTCCTTCCAATCTCACTTTAATTTTTGTGATGAAGATCTCAAACTCTTTGAATGAAGTTCCTTTAGAATACAAAATGATAACCCATGTAAATCTAGAAAAAACATCAATTATGACAAACATGTACCTGTTTCCACCATAGTTGTTGGTTCGGATTGGACCACACAAATCCATGTGGATCAGTTCCAAGGGTCTTGTATGCTTACAACCTTCTTTGGTTTGAAGAAACTTCTTGTTTGCTTTCCTCTTACACATGCATCATAGACATTTCTTGTTTCTTGATTAATCCTTAGAAGACCAACGACAAGGTCTTGCAGGAACAACTTTTGAATTAGATTCAATCTTGCATGTCCAAGCCTTCTATGCCAAAGATCTGTGTTGCTCGAGGGAACTATTAAACACAACTCCCTTGATGGTTGAAAATTTGTGTCTACAATGTAGACATTTTTTAACTTTTCCCTTCGAGGATAACCTTGTTGGTTTCTTTATTTATCACTAGATACTCATTTGAGTCGAAGGTCACAACATTGTTCCCCCGATCACATAGTTGTGCGATACACAAGAGATTGTATCCCGGATCTGTTAAAAGATTAACATTGTTGATTTTGATTGATTTGTTGAGTCTGACTTCTCTTGATCCCTGAATGGCTCTTTTGTTCTTGTTTTCGGAGGAAATGTTTCCTCCAACTTGGGTGTTAAGCGAGGCTAGATTGTTTCTATTCCCTGTTATGTGGTTGGAGCACGTACTATCGATGAACCACATACAATTCTCCCTCGCTTTCACCTATAAAACAATCAATGTTTGATTTCCTAGGCAAGGTGTTCCTTGCATGGTTTCTTACAGGGATAGTAGTTCACATATTCAACAATATTGACATCATGAACTCTATTGTTCCTAGACAGGTTATAGGAGACAGAGTTATCATTGTGTGAACTAATGTTGTTCCTTATCTTGTGATTCACTTTGAAACTAGCTTTTCCCTTTTGACATTGTTCCTTATAGTGTCCATGGTTCCCACAAGTCCAACAAGTCTTGTAGTATTCTCCCGTATAGTATTTAGGGTGAGGTCTTTGGATTCTATTCCTGTCAACATCTTTTTTGCAAGGCACTCTGGAACCATTTCCTTTGGCAATTTTGACATAGATTTTGTGAGAAATTTTCCCAGTGTAATAATCACTTTTTCCTTGGGTTCCACTCTCTAGAAATTTAATTCTTTCCTCAAGATGGGAGTTTTTTTTTCAGTTTCAAGTTCCAGGGTTCTACTCTCACTTATCTCATTTAGGGTCAGAAGTTCTTGATTGTTTCTAGGGTTGATTTCAGAATATCTAATTCCATGTCTAGAAGGAACAAAAGTGGTTTTAGGAATATCAACTACCCTTTTTCCCTCACTCTTCTCGGCCCTCTTCAGAAGATTATCCTTTTCTAGGGTAAGATCCACAAGGCTAGTCTTAAGATCATTTTTGATGATCTTTAGGGAATCAAGCTCTTTTCTTAGTTCATCACACAAGGAACAATTATCAAATTTAGCATTTCCAAGATTAAAGCATAGTTCCTCAGATTTGTTCAGTTCCTTTTGAAGTTTCATGTTATCTTTAACAAGTTTAGTGAAAATGCGAATAAGACTAGGCTTGGCATAGATGTCAAAGCAATTTGATAAGGTTTAAGTGCTTACCTTCTCTTATGGTTCTTGTGAACCATCTTTAATTGCCATTGCACACATGTTGGGTGTTGCCTATGCCTTTGGATCCTCGTCTTCAGACGTGTACCATGTTGCAATGTAGGCCTTATTTTTCGCTTTCTTCTCTTCATTTCCCAGTGGGAATGCTTTGGAAAAGTTCCCTTTCTTGAAGCATTTGAAGCACGTGATGTCCTTCGCATCCTTTTCTCATGACTTGTTGTAGTCCTTTGAGGAACTATTTCCTCCATAGTTCCTTTTGAATTTCCCTTTCTTTTACAAGTTTCAAAGGGCTTTTATGATGAGAACTATGTCATCTTCTTCTTCATCCTCAGAATCCTCACACTATTCCTGAACTGATTTGAGCACTTTCTCCTATTTTACTACTATTCCCTTTCCAGGTTTGTCTAGTTCCCTATCAGCATTTCTCCTAGCCTCATAGGATTTCAATTTCCCAAAGATTTCTTGAAGTAGAAGACTCTTGTTATTTGGGTTCTCGATGAATGTTGTTCGGTCATGGATCCATTCCCTTGAGAGTCCATCAATCGCTTGCTTAACCATTGTTGGATCATTAGTGATGAGCCTTATTCCACTTTCTTTCTAGATGAATTGAATCATTGCTCGAGATTCCATCAATATGATGTAATGACATCCATGATGCGCATTTGTAACTTTTCAAAGATAGTCAAGCCAATTAGGAATCTCAATGTAGTTGCATCAACTACCGGAGAGTATGTTTCTTCATAATCAATTCCATGGATCTCAGAAAAACCATGTGATACAAGCCTTGCTTTATATCTTACAATTTCATTTTTCTCATTTTGTTTGCATACGAAGACCCATTTATAGTCGATTGGTTTCACACCATTTGGTGTATGAATGACCGGTCCAAAGACCTCTCGTTTTTCAAGCGATTTTAGTTCTGCATGAATAGCCTCTTTCTATTTTGGCCAATCTTTTCTCTGTCGACATTCATCGACTAATTTTGGCTCAAAATCATCATCTTCAATTACAATATTACTAGCCACTGAGTAGGCAAATACATTATCGACAATTAGATCTTTTCGATTCCATTGTGTGCATGTGGACACATAGTTTATGGAAATCGCAAAATTGTTGATATCATTGTTTTTTTCTAGAATATCACCTTTTGTTGAGATATTCTCATTTTCAATATCCTTTCCTTTATCATCATTTTCATGATCCATTGTGGCTCCTCCTACTATACCCATTTGGCTCTTTGCCTCTCTCGGTTTCAAATCTTTTGAACCTAACTGTCTACCACACTTTTGGCGCGTTGTAGACTCGCTTACAATGGATGCATCTGGCAATCCAATGGGTATTTTAATTTTTGCAAGAGCATTTGTTGTAGGTATATGTGATTAGATACCGTCTTTGTATCATTAAATGCATCTTATAACTGATTTGCAACATTTTGTAAATGAATGATCCGTTCTACTTCTTGTTCACACATTTTTGTTCTTTGATCAAGATGGGATAATGTTGTTGCATTCCACGTGATTTCTTTCACATGTGGGTCCCCATTTTTCTTTTCTCCCCCTAATATTGGGAATGTATTTTCATCAAAATGGCAATCAATAAATCTTACTGTAAATAAATCAGCAGCTATAGGTTCAAGATATTTGATTATCGAGGGAGACTAAAAACCAACGTAAATTCCCAATCTCCTTTGAGGATCCATCTTTGTGTGTTAAGGTGGAGAAATAGGCACATAAATTGCACATCCAAATATTTTTAGATGTGAAATATTTGGCTCCTTATCAAACACAAGTTGCATAGGGGGATGTTCATGGTTTTCACTTGGCCTTAATCGAATTAAGGTTGTTGCATGTAATATTGCATGTCCCCAAGCGAAGGTGGTAATTTTGATTTCATCAATAATGGCATGAAAATAAATTGCAATCGCTTTATTAATGATTCAACGAGACCATTTTGTGTGTTAACATATATGAGTCATTGGATGCTCTATATCAAGCCCAATTGACATACAATAGTCATTGAATGTTTGAGATGTAAATTCTCCTACATTATCAAGCCGAATTTTCTTTATTGTATAATCCGGATATTGGGCCCTCAATCGGATAATTTGGGCAAGGAGTTTAGGAAATGCAACATTTCTTGTTGAAAGTAGGCTTACATGTGACCAATATATAGATGTATCAATAGCACCATAAAGTATCGAAATGGTCCACATGGTGGAGTAATTGGCCCTTATATATATCTCCTTGGATTCTTTCTAAGAATGCAGGAGTCTCACTTGCAATCTTGTTTTTAGAAGGCCCGATAATTAGCTTTTCAAGTGAGCAAGCAGTGCAATTAAAATCTCTAGATGAAAGAACCTTAATGTTCTTTAATATATGTCCGAGTGAGCTATTTATGATTTTGTGCATCATTACTGCTCCTAGATGACCCAATAGGTCATGCCACAACGTGAATGCAGCTTGGTCATATGACCTTTTGTTAAATGTTGCATTGACCTCAAACTAGGGGTATCAATCGGGCGGGTTGGGTCGGGTCAATTCGGATTTGGGTCAAATTCAAATATTTTGAAAATCGGGTCAAATGGGTTGGATCATTTCGGGTCGGGTGCTCAATTAATCGAGCAAAGTCGGGTTTCGGGTCAATTTCGGCCGGGTCATTCGGTTTTCGGTCCAACTTGATTTCAGATAAGTCTGGTTTCGGGTTTAGTTAGATTTCGGATTTAGTCGGGTTTCGGGTTATTCGGATTTTGGGTGAATCGAGTTTTGAGTAAGCAGGATTTTTATTCAGACCATATATCGAATGATGATTTTTTGTAATTTAACTACTCTAGGGTCTAAATATTTAATGTAACACTTAAATTAAAAACGTAAATATAATAAATATTCACTATTATTATTATTTTAAAACATAATGTAATTTTCGGATGGTTTCGGGTCGGGTAACTTCGGATTTTCGGATGGTTTCGGGTCGGGTAACTTCAGATTTTCGGATGACTTCGGGTCGGGTAGCATCGGATATCGGGTTGCATCAGGCTAGTCCATTCGGATATAATCGGTTTTGGGTTAATCTCGAGTTTGGGTTTTTTCGGATTCGAGTCAAATCAGTTTGGGTCAAACATGTCTCGGGTATAAAACTTTTTATTGTTTTCTTGGGTCGGGTCGGGTTCGGAGTCGGGCGGGTCAGGCAGGTTTCTCGGGTCGGGTCAAGTTTTGACAGCCCTACCTCAAACGGATAAATGTATGTATGATATAATCCGGAGGTTTATGTTGGCATCCTTTCGAGAATCTGTTTATGTCCAGATTTATGTTTTATGATGCACAAGTATTCACTCCCATTTTCATTCATGGTTTCCGTATGAAACCTATTTAGAAGCACATCTTTAAAGCTTATTAAATTCCTTCGAGATTTACTCGAATATAGTGCGTCATGTATTACTATCTTTGTTTCCTTTGGGAGTAGAATGACAGCTCTTCCAAAGCCTTTGATGAGTTTTGACACACCAGATATTGTAGTGCATTGCCTTCAAAGGCTCTTAATTTGATGAAGTATTCTTTACTCCTCAATATGGTGTGTGTTGTTGTACCGTCTAAAAGACATTTCTCCTTCCCATCGAGATTCACCTTAGGTATGTCCATGTTTTTCTATAAATATAAAGAAAAGGAGAATTAAGGCATTAATAAAAGCTTCATATATTATACAAGGATAATTATATTATATAAGTTCTATTATACAAGGTCTATTATACAAAGTCCTACGAGATAGAGGTTAAAGCATGAGATATAAAAGACATTGCAAGTATTATACAATAACATGAGAGATAGTAGAGATATTTAGGGGTTTGTGCTTTTCATTTAAACCCCTAGGGCATAGTCGTCATCATTCTCAAGGTTGAGAAAGTCATTGACATCCAAACTAGTCACAAGTGACCTATCCACATCTTTATTATCTATGTAGTTGGTCTCGGTAGCCCTTTCTTTATTCTTTTCAGCTTGGTATAACTTCACTAGATGTGGAGTTGTGCGTCATACGTTTGACCAGTGCCACATCTGTAGCACGTTGATTTGGATTTCTAGGAGGATCTTGATGGACCCGTCTAGACCTTATGCTTCACATCCCCCTTCTAGCCATGGTTCTCACGGCGATTATCGTGGCTTTTGTTGTAGGCTCGGCCACGCCCATGGCCACCACGACTCCCATAGTTACCACGACCTCTTCCACGCCCATTATTAAGACGTGATTGTTGCCCACGTTCATTGTCGTTTCTATCATGAAATGCTTTATTCATAACATTTGCTTCTGGGGCAGCTGTTGAGCCAGTAAGGCCTTAGGTTGTGGTTTTTCATTAGGCTCTCATTATTCTTTTCAACAACCAATAGTACTTTTAACAAGTTAGAATATCTTTTGAAATTTCTCTCTCTGTATAGTTGTTGTAACAATATATTTGAAGCATGCATAGTGGAGAAAGTTTTCTCCAACATTTCTTGATGAGTGATCGTTTGACCACACAGTCTCAACTAAGAAGTGATCTTGTGGATAGCGCTATTATACTCAATGATGGACTTAAAGTCTTGGAACCTTATAGTGTTCCATTCATGTGCTGCTTGTGGGATCAAAACTTCATTTTGATGAGCATAGCGCTCATTCAGGCTCTCCTACAATTCTCTTGGATCCTCCACAAATAAGTACTCAGTTTTGAGACTTTCATGAATGTGGTGGTGGAGGAACACAATGGCTTTTGCCTTTTCTTGTGGGGTGGCGCTATTGTTTACCACAATTGTTTCCTCAAGGCCATTTGCCTTGAGGTGAGCCATGCCATCAACCCTCCATTCGAGGCATTTTTGGCCCGACAAATCAAGGATGTCAAACTCCATTTTAGCAATGTTTTCCATTTAGTTACTATACATAAAGATACGCAATATAAAGGTTAACATAATCAATATTATAATTTATGAGTCGTGTATGAGACAATAGAAGGACATGTTATATCAAACAATAAAGGCATGCATGTAGATGATATATTAAAAAATGCATTGAATAAAGATGGATTGTGATGTGACCCCGACACTGACGGCTAGCCAGGAGGAGTCTATGTCAGTGCGCTTCGACGGACCAATAACACGAGCCAGGATCCGCGCCATCGCTCGTGTCACGGCGTCCATCGTCATGCACATGCTCCCTAGCCAGGGTGCACTCACCTCGGACGCCCCTGTCATGTCTGTGTCGGCCACCTCGGCATCGAGACTTGAGCTTCTTAAGCCGTGCTTTGGACCGTGACTCGCCGCTCTTCGCGTGTCGCGACACCCCATGCGCGCGCGCCCTTGTCGCGTTGCGCCAGCCCTTGGCATGGCCTTGTAGCAACACTCGCGCACTCGCGACTAGGCCACCGTGATCACTACCTTTTATTGCCTTTTTAGTACTATTTCCTTTCTATAAACATTCTAAATAAGGTATTGCTATATTTGGTATGCCATTTATGGGCTTGGGCTTGACGTTGGACCGCATGCTAGCGCCTCCCTAGTCATCCACGCCCCATTAGGGTTTTTCTAGGGTTTTCAAATAGATCCTTTATATAAAGGAGCCTCCTCTCTTGTTAATTCCCATACTTGAATATTGATATCGAATTGTTGTCGGATTGTTCTCACACATATCATTCAGGTGTCACAATTCTCTCCCAAATCTCTTTTCCTCTTACATGTTGAACTACCATGGTAAGCGCATGACCATCTTACCAATGTCCCCTAGTGAGGCTTTGTAGGACAAAGCCGAAAGACAACAAGCTAAGGCTAGGGAGACCGGTACGACACCGAAAGAGAAGCCAAAGGGCGTTTTGGAAAAGGGCAATGATCCCATGGGCTTTTCTGGTGTGTTTGGACCAAAAATGCCCAAAATTAAGATTGGGAAACAGAACTCCCATTAAACTCGAAAAAACAAGGCCGAATGCCTTGGGACAACTCAGGACAGGGGCGTGCCAGTGTAGATTCGGGGAAAATGGTCTCAATTTTGATTTTTGGCACCTCTTCAAGCGCAACCATTTCCAATGGCCATCAAATATTGGGAGCTACAAGTCTGCAAAAAAGGGCCTCTAGATCTTCTCAGATTTCAGAGGACGAGGAGCCACCCTTGCTTGGCACTTGCGCCGAGCGTTTGATGCTCTGTCGGTGCCAAGACATCATAAAATCAATTGAGGGGAGTTCTTCTTGCTTATTACTTTGTCCTTTAATTAATATTACTGTTGATGAGAAACATGTGCTACCCCCTCTATCTCCTCTCTCTTAAAGGAGTTTTCTGACATCATGCCCGATGAGCTTCCCGATGGGCTTCTACCTATTAGGGGTATTGAGCATCGGATTGATTTGGTTCCCGGTGCTTCATTACCAAATCAGGCTGCATATAGGGCATCTCCAAAGGAGACTTAAGAGCTTCAACGCCAAGTCCAATATTTGTTGTACAAGGGGTTTGTTTGAGAGTCCCTTATCCCGTGCACGGTCCCGGTTATTCTAGTGCCGAAGAAGGACGGTTCTTGGAGGATGTGCGTGGATTGCCGTGCCATCAACCAGATTACCGTGAAGTACCGCCATCCCATCCCCATATTGGACGACATGCTAGACAAGTTGCATGGTGTCGTGCTATTTTCGAAGATTGATTTGAGGAGCGGATACCATCAAATTCGGATGCAAGAAAGGGATGAGTAGAAAACGGCTTTCAAGACCAAACATGGTCTGTACGAGTGGTTGGTGATGCCCTTCGGGATCACTAATGCTCCCTCAACTTTTATGCATTTGATGAACTTTGTACTTAGGAAATTTTTAGGACATTTTATCGTTGTGTATTTTGACGACATTTTGTTTTTTTCTCAGACTTTGTACTCTCACTAGGGGCACCTTAGGCAAGTGTTAGAATGCCTCCACAAACATTGCTTGTATGTAAATATGGACAAATGTGTGTTTTGCTCGGATACAGCGAATTTTCTCGGCTTCGTCGTATCCAAGGATGGCTTACGAGTGGATTCTGACAAGATCCTGGCCATCCGTGAGTGGCAAATTCCCACGACCCTCACTATGGTTCGTTCCTTTTTGGGGCTAGCTGGGTTTTATAGGCGATTTGTCAAGGATTCCAGTTCTATCGCTGGGCCACTTCACAATTTGACCAAGAAGGCGACCATAATAAAGTGGTTGTCGCATCATGAGGTCGCCTTCGAGGCCTTAAAAGATGCTTTGTGTCGAGCCTCGGTCCTACAATTAGTAAACTTTTCAAAGAGCTTGGAGATCGAGTGCGACACTTCCGATTATGGTATTGGCGGCGTACTCCTTCAAGAGAAAAGGCCAATCGCTTACTTTAGCGAGAAGCTAGCTGGGCTACTCTGAATTATCCGACCTATGATAAAGAGCTCTATGCTCTTATTCGGGTCCTCAAGATGTGGAAACATTATCTTTGGCCAAGCGAGTTCGTAATTCAAACAGATCACGTGGCCTTGGCTTATCTAAATTGTCAAACGACTCTAAATGTCATCGCCGACACTCCCTCTCGGAGGTATCTCCTTCTAACCCAGTTGCATTCTAAGCTCCTTTGGTTCTCAATGATAAAAGAATATGTATGCCTCAGATCCATTCTTTTCTTCTATCATTAAGGCACTCGAGCAAGCTCGTATCCATGAGTCATACTTCTTGGACGACGGGTATCTATATCGAGATGGGAAGCTTTGCATCCCGAATTCCTCAGTTAGGCACTTGTTGTTAAAGGAGGCTCGTGACGGCCGAGGTCACTTTGGCATAGCCAAAACATTAGCAGCGCTCCGGGAGCATTTATTTTGGCCACACATGGCTAGAGATGTTAACAAGTATTGTCAAGGTTGTGTGCCATGCCAAACGGCTAAGTCTCGGTCGCAACCACATGGGCTTTGCACGCCTCTTCCGATTCTGGACGTCTCGTGGGAAGATCTTTCCTTGGATTTTATCATGGGCCTCCCAACGTCGAGGCCCAATAATGATTCCATCTTAGTAGTCGTGGATCGGTTCTCCAAGATGGCCCATTTCATCCGCTTGTAAAGGGACCAATAACGCGGTGGAAATCGCTAATTTGTTCTTTGAGCATGTGGTGAAGCTACATGGTATCCCTAGGACTATCGTTAGCGATAGAGACATCAAGTTTTGCAGCCACTTTTAGAGGACGCTTTGGGGGAAGTTAAGGACATGACTCGTGTTTTCTACTTCTTACCACCCCCAAAAACCGATGGTTAGACTGATGTGACTAATCGGACCTTGGGCACTCTCCTTTGGATGATGCTCAAGGCTAACCCACGCCAGTGGGAGGACTTACTATGTCATGTTGACTTTGCTTAAAACAGGTCCTATCACTAGGCGACAAAGATGACCCCGTTCGAGGTTGTCTACGGACGTAACCCATGTACGCCCATGGACTTGGTGCCACACCCATTCAAGACCGCGCCAATTGTGTGTGCCGCCTACACGAGCGCACCAAGGCCCAGCTGGAGAAGCGCTTGGAGCAATACGCCGCCCAATGCAACAAGGGGCGTCATCCACTGATTTTAGAGCCTCGTGATTTGGTGTGGCTTCATCTGCGCAAGGATCGCTTTCTCGAGTCTCGCAAGACGAAGCATCACCCAAGGAGAGATGGCCCCTTCAAGGTCTTACGGCGCATCAACGATAACTCCTACATCCTCAACCTCCCGGGTAAATACGCCGTCCACGCTTCCTTTAATGTCTCAGATCTCTCTCCTCACGTGGATCCCGAGTATCATGACGAGGAAATGCGGACGTTTCCTACCCAGGGGGAGGGTGATGTGACTCCGACACTAACGACTAGCCAGGAGGAGGAGTCTATGTTCGTGCGCTCTGAATGACCCATCACACGAGCCAAGACCCACACCATCGCTCGTGCCACGGTGTCCATCGTCGCGCGCATGCTCACTAGCCAGGGTGCGCCCACGACTGAGCCAACCTTCGCGCGCCTATGTGCCATCGGCACCGCACCACCATCATCCTTCGGTGTCGAGGACCTCACCTCGGACACCCCTGCCATGTCCGCGCCGGGCCACCCCGGCGTCGCGACTTGAGGTTCTTGCGATGCGCCTTGGACCGTGCTGCGCCGCTCTTCGCGTTTCGCGCCACCAGCGTGCCGACACCCTTGTCACGCTGCGCCAACCCTTGTCACGACACTCGCGATTAGGCCACCGTGACCACTATCTTTTATTGCCTTTTTATTACTATTTTCTTTCTATAAACATTCTAAATAAGGTATTGCTATGTTTGGTATGCCATTTATTGGCTTGACGTTGGACCGCATGCTTGCACCTCCCTAGTCATCCACGCCCCATTAGGGTTTTTCTGGGGTTTTCTAGTAGCTTCTCTATATAAAGGAGTCTCCTCTCTTGTTATTTCCCATGCTTGAATATTGATATCGAATTGTTGTCGGATTGTTCCCACACATATCATTTAGGTGTCACAATTCTGTCCCAAATCTCACTTCCTCTTTCGAGTTCTCTCTTGAATTCGAGCCTCTCATCGCTAAACCTTGAATTCCTCCTTGATTCTAGGATTAACTCCTCGCTTATCGATTCATTTGGTTCGAAGAGACACAATACTAGTCCAAGTTCAAGATTCTATTGTGAATCCGAAGACGGGTTCACATCAGATTGTGTGTGTCAGAGAAGTAGTCAATCAATATATATAGGCATAGACAATACCGTAAGACAAAAGTAAAAGATCATACGGAAATGAAAGAAAAATATTTAGCGGAAATTTTGAAATCTTTAAAGTCCTTAGAGTTCGAGGTCCTTAAAGTCCTTAGAGTCCGAAAAATCCTTAGGGTTTGTAAAGTCCTTACAAAGTCTGGTTTCCTTTCATCCCCTTTTTTCACCTTTTCACTTCCGACCTTATCTCCTTCCTCCACTTCCATATTCGATCGCCTTTACCAAAAAATTCTTTCGACATTCTCCATGGCCGACGACAAGATTATGCGTCGTCTTAGCGCCGGTAATGGGAGATCTATGATTGAGCTTTTCATTTGCCTTGTTCTTATTGTGATTACCAACATCATCCTCATAATCCTTTTGGTTAAAACTTACTTCCAATCCAAGTGGTGAAAGTGAAGATTTTCGGAGGAGAAGTCGATTTAAACATCAAAAGAGGTAAGTAGATCTAATGTTTTGTTGGTATCTTGTACATATCAAAAAGCATGATTTATTTTGGTAAGAAATCATTTCAAATCTAGGAAGAACAACGAGTTTCTGTTGTAGAGGATCCTAAATCGGGCAACTACAAAGCATACTCCTCAAAACGGTTTTAGGAAATAATCTTCTTGCATGATTAAGATTAGGAAGAGATACAGTTTGTACCTTGGTGATTAGAGAAGCTCAATTGGTAATTAGAGACTCGTGCTAATAACATGTTATAAAAAGATTTATAAAAGCAAGACCACTTGAACTTTTGGAAAGAACAGTTAAACAATTTTAGAAGAACTTTTAGATCATTAAAAAAGAATGAGGAAGAGTAAGAACTTTAGAGAGTGTATTGTTTACTTTACTTTGGTGCAAGTTTTACAATGGATGATGACATTATTTATAGGCCAATGGTGGAGTAAAACTTTGGTAAATCTCCATGATTTATGCATGAAAATAAGGGGTTGAAGAAGATGAATAATTCACCTTGTACAAATTACCTCCATTCTACAATATTTAAATATTCATCTACATGATAATATGTGTGATATAAGTAATAAGCGTGTGTAGATAGATAATTTGTTTTTTTTTTATTAGGAAAGAAATTAGAGAGATCACTAGTCGCCAAGTGACCGCCCTAGAGCATCCTGACGGATGAGGGAACAAAATCCCAAATCAGTTGCAAGTGGAACGGAAGAGACGCGACGGAAGGACCCAGCGATAAAGTCAGCTACAGAATTGCAATCGCGGTAGATATGGGCGATACTCCAATCCTGAAACTGAGCCAACAGACAATGGATATCCGCACGCAAAACTTCAATCTCCCACAGACAGCGCCAGTCGCCAAGAACGGCCTTGACCAGCCGCAAGTTATCGCCTTCGATCTGAATCCGGGGAATGCAACGTCGAATGGCCTCGAGAAGTCCCTGGCGTAAGGCGATGGTCTCGGAGATCAATACAGACTATTGACCGATCAGTCCTCCGTCAAACGAGATGGGGGAGCCATTGGAATCCCGAAGTATAAACCCATAAGTGGCCACGCCATCTGCACACACAGCACCGTCAAAATTAAGTTTAATGTAGTTGTTCTTGGGTTTAACCCAACTTTTATTTTTCCTTTCAGTACGTACATGACCTTTGTTTAGATCAGATGAGTTTGGTGCTTTAGCACTTTTCCACTCTTGGATTTGCTTTTGGATAAGTTCACTAAGTTTGCTAGCATCATCGAGGTTAGTTCCGATATTGTTGTCAAACACTCGTTTATTCCTGGCGTACCAGATACACCACCAAGTGCTAGCCAGGATTTCCAACTCCTCTTTATTTATTCTTTCCCTGATTTCTTCCAACACCTGGAGTGGTTTTTTTCCATTCGAGGAGATGAGCTCGATTTTCCTCCGTAGGTTTGGACTAATTGTCCTAAGAGTCTCCTTTGTAAGAGGGCAAGAGATCAGGATATGATTTGTATTTTCGCATTGGTTATTACATGCAATGCAACCTTGTGGTACTGGGATGTGGTTTTCAGCAAGTCTCGCTTTGGTTGGTAGCCATTCCTCGCCACCTTTCACAGGAAGTTGTGTACTTTGGGTGGGACATTGAGTTTGTTAATCCATTCTAAGTTTATTTTAGGTTCGCTCTTAGCCATGTTTATCCACTGCATCGCAGAGTGGGTTGAGTACCAGCCGTTTTTACTTGGTTGCTAATAGAGTCTATCTTGTATTTTGTTGATTGGGTTAATTATTTTAGTTATATTATCTAGGTCAACAGGGTTAACAACTTGGTTTAGCTTTTCTATGTTCCACGAGTTGTCCTCGTATAGGTACGATTTGACTCGTTCATCCCAGTTTATGTGGCCTTCAGTTCCAGTTTTTGGTTGGATAGGGCCGTATCCGATCCAGTTATCTTTCCAGAAACGAATGGTTTTCCCATCCCCTACTTGCCAGATGAGCCCAGAAGAGAAAAGATCTCTTAGACTCATAAGCTTGGACCATTGCCAAGATGTGTTGCTTTTTTTTCTTGTAATTCAGAATGTTATCCGTTTTGAGGTATTTCTCGGTGATTATTTTAACCCATAGGTTATTTGGTTCTGCTAGGATTTTCCATAGCAACTTCATCTGGAGTGCTTTGTTCATAACTTCCGCCTTTGTAATTCCAACCCCCCATACACGGGAGGCCGACATATGGAGTTCCAGCTGATTAAGGGTTTGTAATTGTTATCTTTGTTCCAGAAGAAATTTTTGTTGATTTGGTCCAGTTCGTTTAGAGTTGACTTTGGTAGCATGAACGATTGCATTATATAGTTTGGTTGTGCAGAAAGGTTTGCTTTAATTAGAGTTTTCCGGCCCTCCTGTGATAGGGTGTTCGCCTTCCATTTTGATAATTGGGCTTTAGTTTTCATTACCAAGGGTTTAAAGGTGTTTTGTGTTACTTTCCCATTGATTATCGGGCAACCTAAATATTTGTCCAGCGCAACTGTGTTTGTAATTTGGAGCAGTTGTTTTATCTGTTCTTTCGTATGGTTGTTAGTATTTTTTGTGACTTGGAACGCAGATTTATGAAAGTTGACCTTTTGGCCAGATATCTGGCAGTAGTCGTCAATTATTTCTTTCATATTCTTGCATGATTGACAATTAGCTTTAGCAAAGATGATAATGTCATCTGCAAAGGCTAAGAATGGAATTTTTGTTCCATTTCTTGAAATTTGGATCCCAATTCCGCTTTTAGGGTTTGCGCTTACCAGATGTATCTGTCTGGCCAGAATTTCGGATGCGATGATGAATAGGTACGGTGAAAGGGGATCTCCCTGTCTGAGCCCCCTTTGGGGGAAGAATTGTTCTGTTGGACCGTTATTCACGAGGACAGAAAAGGATACGGTTTCCACGCATTCACGAATCCATCCTCGAAATTTTTCGTGGAATCCGATTTTTTGTAGTACTACAGCTAGGAATTCCCAGCTGATATGGTCGTAGGCTTTTTCCATGTCTAATTTGACTGCAATCCACCCCTCCCTTCCTTTTTTGTTCCGGAAAGAGTGGAAAATCTCATATGCTATTAGAGTATTGTCGTGGATACTTCGGTTTTGAATGAATGCCCCTTGCGTAGGGTGGATTATTTTCCCTAGGACGTTTTTTAACCGGTTAGTCAGTATTTTTGATATTATTTTATATATGGTGTTACATAGGCTGATTGGTCTATAGTGATTTGTAGAATTAGGATTCTCGCACTTTGGCAGTAGCGTAATGAATGTATGGTTTATTTACTTCAAGATTTTGCCATTGTGAAAGAAACTTTTTACAGCTTTAGTTACATCCAGGCCTACGATATGCCAATATTTCTTATAGAAATTAGCTGGCATCCCATCCGGGCCAGGGGATCTGTCGTCCCCGATATCGAATACTGCGTTCTTCACTTCAGTGTTAGAGACTGGTTTGATGAGTTCCAGATTGTCTGCATCAATTATTTCTTTTCGGATTGTATTTGTCATGTTTTGGAGTTTGTCGTGGTTTATTTCAAGGGCCTGAAATCGGTTCTGGAAGTCGCGTTTGATTTCCGTCCGAATATTATCAACACCAGTAATTTGGGTGCCCTCCGCCGTGTAGATAGATAATTTGTTAATCTCAAATAACTTGGAGTAGAAAAATGTTGGGAGTTGCAATAACATTTTTCTCTCAAAAAATTGAAAAACGGTTGATGTACGACGAAAAATGTTTGTTTTTTCTTACATTTTTCCTTTTCAGTTGGGCGAAAATATGCTGGCGCTCCCCGAAAATTTCACTAGCTTTTTGAAACTTCGGGTGCCGAAAATTTCACTAGCTTTTTGAAAATTCAGGTGGCGCACCCTATTAAGAAATCTGGACCGTTCATCATATCACTTACCTTCAGTCAACGCATTTGGTCATTAGAATCAACGGCTATGTGCAATTTAGCGTGCTTTCTTCAAGACAACGCCGACACATTATTTTTTTCTCCCAATTCGAAAATCTGAAAATAGACAATCAACGCGCTCACCCGACGAGATTCTGTTTATACCTCCCCCCTCCCTCTTTTGGCTGTCGTGCGTGAGTCGTCAACGTCGGATCCAAACTGCTCAAACTCCTTGCTTGGCTCCGTTGTCCTCATGAATTGAAAGAGGTGCTCGTGTCTCGAGAATAACTGAATTTGAAGCAAAATTTCGGTTTCTTGCACTCACGAGCTCTGTGTTTTGCTGTTATTGAAGAGCTTCCGGATTCCGGGTGTTGAAGTTAGGGCTTCTGCTTTGTAAGCTTGATTCGGGCTGGATTTCGCGCTCATGAATTAAAAGAGGTGGTTGTGCCAGAGGTGATTGGGATACGTTATACGTGGTTGCAATCTAGGGTTTTTGTGGTTGTGGCCAATTTGTATGAAAGGGCTCATAAGGTGAGGTTCTTAGGGTTTGTCTGAGACTGGTCACTGCTACTGATCGGGAAACAGCGAGCAATTTGTATGAGCTAGAGGCGGTGGAGGAGGAAGAACATGTTTTACTCGCAATTTATATTGGCCAAAAAGGGGCCACTTGGGACTATATGGATAGCGGCTCATTTGGAGCGAAAGCTTCGGAAGAATCAAGTCGCTGATACTGATATTGGTGTCTCCGTTGGTCAGTTATTTCCATTGTTTGCTCTTGAGTTTTTGTTTGTATATTGTTTCTTACCTTATTAATTTATCTTTTAAGATGAATAACTGGAGGCATTTATTAACATTTTGTTAGTATTATAGTTTGATTGCGGATGACAGACACTATCATCTACTAGGTTAAAGCAAGTTTGTCAAGCTTAATTATACTTATTACAGCCATCCTTTGTAATTTGGCTAATTTTGCATCACCCCATTTTCAATGAAGAAATTCTAAGTACATTTAATCTTATAATCTGGAGTTGATTTCTCTCTGGTGCTCCAAGTCTCCAACTAGCCATGTTAGTGCTCTCATAACAATTAAGTAAATAGCTCGTATAAAGCTGGAATTAGTAGAAATAATGATTGTTGATTCTAGTTTGTTTGAGGAATTTTTCTCGGCATATTTAATTCGTTTTTTCTATCCTATGCCCTCTAAATTTAGAAACTAAAATCCTATTTCCTGAATCTGGGAACAAAATTAACAAAATTGTAAATTGATAGTTTTAGCAAATAGTTTCTATATTTGGCTTCTTATTCTATGCTCTAAGCCAGCATTAGATAGAAAACTCTTATTTCATTTAATGATTTAATAGAAGGAAAGCAGATTGCTTTGAATGTAATTGAAGAAAACTGTTATCCAAAAAAGTAAAAGAAAAGTTATTCTAATGTTTTGCATTGTCAGATCTTTCTAAGGAAATCAGAATGGAAGTGTGGGAAATTATCTGTGAGAAATGAAAGAAAGGCGCCTTTAATTATTTAGCTTGTTCTTTTCCCTCTAGATGTCACTATTAAATTTAGCTTGTGATGGTGCACTTGCCTTATTTCTAATTTCTTGAGTATTGAATCCAAATTCCACCCAGTATATATTTAAAGGAACATGGATGTTATTTTGTATTTTGGAAAATGTTAAACAGTAACCTTAGGTTTTAGAGCATCTTTATTTCTGGGCTTGGCAACAGATTCATGTATTCAGTGGGGATTAATAGTGGGATGAAGTTGATGATTTCTAGTTCTCTTCTGAAATATAGTAAGAATAATAGATTGTTTACAGTTTATGTTATGACAATATATTGTACTCAATGTTCTAAAAAAAGCTAGGTGGATCCTGGATAGAGAGGGGCCACCGAGTGACTAGGCGGCCTAAATGATTGCCTAGGCAGGCCCAGACGGGCACCTAGGCGGACTGGCGCCTAGGTGAGGACTTGATGGGGCCTAGGCGGGATCGTTTGAACATTGATTGTGTTAGCTGTCCTTTATCTTAAGGTTTCATGGATTTGATCTTTTCTTTTATGTTTAGATCAATGTCATCTTATATAAAAGGTTATGTGTGCATTAAAACAAAACAATTTACCATCTGCACTTTGGATATCTTATGTGTTTAATTATCATAGTTGCTTACTTCTCTGTTGTAGATCAGTGCCCATTGTGTTACCTCGTCTATCAGAATTACAAGTATAGCAGAAAAGTCTCAAGGTGTCAGTGTGATGAATTTAGTAGATCAAATTAATCATAAGTTAATAACTATGTGCTAAAAATAGCAATATTCTGCTGTTACCAAACAAAATCAAAGTTAATTGAATATTTGAATAAATGCCAACTTAATTTTGTTATAAAAGTTTCTTTCACATCTTACCTATATTTTTTCCCGTTACAGATTCCATACTTTCTCCTGATGTGCCCATTGCACTCCGTTTGTCTAGTCATCTTTTGCTTGGGGTGGTGAGGATATATTCTAAGAAGGTGAACTACCTTTTTGATGACTGCAGTGAGGCTTTGCTCAAGGTCAAACAGGCCTTTCGGTCAACTGCTGTTGATTTACCTCCAGAAGAGTCCAAGGCACCATATCATTCCATCACATTGCCAGAGACTTTTGATCTAGATGATTTTGAGCTTCCAGACACTGAATTATTTCAGGGGTTGGCTCATATACCTATCTCATGATATCGCATTTATGGTTTTATAAGATGTTTGTTTGCTTTTAAGGTTGAAAAAAGGAGTTTAAGCAGCCAGAACTGTTGGACTTGTATACTAAATGCCTCTAATTTTGCAGTAACTTTGTTGATCATCATGTGAGTACAAAGGAACAGATCACATTGCAAGACACAATGGATGGTGTGGTTTACTCAACATCCCATTTTGGATTTGATGGTTGGTGGATCCTTCATCCTTTTAGTTGCTTCTGGCAATATCACATGCTATGGTGCCTAAATTATATATTGTTATTTTCTTCAGAGCGTTTTGGTGATGGCGATGCATCTCAAATTGGTTTGGACCTTGATGAGGTAATTTGATATCTCCAAATGCAGAATGAGAGTCATATACTATATATTTAAAACCTCAGAGAAGATTCCTTTGAGGATCTTTGTTAAGCTATAAAGCTTACATATGGTAATGTCTAATATTGAAAAAACATGGGGCACTCTATTAGAGTCATAATTTTCTAATAGAGTCATCAGCCCAGCATCAGTAATGTAGGAAACATACTAGTTTTGACTGCCTGCTTGCAGCATCTCCTTGTCTGAGGTGCATATGATCAACATTTCATCATTAATTTACATTTTCTCAGGACCTGCTGTTTCCTCCCATCCCCATACCTGCATATGATCTGCATATACTTTGTAGTTTATTTGTATTCATTGTTGTCTGGTTTCTGCTTATCCATATTGTTGCTTAATCATCTTTTATGTTATCTCATTGTTCTCAATCAGGAGCTACTTTTGAGCAAGGGGACAACATCAGCACATGGAGTTCTGCTTACGTCATGGTAGGATGATGGTTTGGTAGTTTTGCTACTCTTCACTCCTAAGTTCGCTTTCAATGATCTCATAATTCGTGTGCTTACTTGCAGGCAGCTGTAGTTTTTAGGGAAAACAAATCTAAATGCTTTAGCATATATACCTCAATGATCATTATTGTATTTGTGATTTGATTTTCTTAAGGATATTGTAAATGTGTGTATGTGTGCGCGTGTGTGTGCAAGCGTGTTTTGTTTGTTTTTGTAATTCAGCTAATTTTGTTAGACAACTTGATATAGAATCATGATGCTTAGAGTGACTACTGCCTAGTAGAAGTTAGTGCCGAAACATTAGCACTTTTGCTTTCCATTTTGAGGGGTTTTAGCACCTTAGCTTAGGGAGCTTTCTACCTTGCCTTTTCAACTTCTCTTGGACTTGCACATTGCAATTAATTAGTATAAACCTATGTAGAGAAGCTTTTGTGAATTTTCCCTTTTCATTTTGCATGAATAAGTTCTCTATATGGGAATGAAAATGATTTGTTTGGAAAGTTTAGTGTGATAATGTGTTGAAAGTGATCTTTATTTGCTTATTTAAGTTATTTATGGTTTAGTGTTGACTCTAAAACACCGTTTGAGTTGTCATCCACTCAAAAGGCTGAGAGACTTGATGAGGAGATGCATGAAGCTTCTGAAGATGTAGCTACTAATTGCAGCATAGAGGTTTGTACTTTTAATTATGAGTTTAAATGTGGACTGAGGGTCTGATTCTTGGTTATTTGGGATATTTGCTTATGATCGGTATAATTTATGAGCTGAAGTAACTACTTTTTGTATTGTTTGAGAGATGAAATATTTTGGGTTTCAACTTTCAGGCACCATCTACACCAGTATTATTGGAGGGCCCAAACTTGCCAAGTGCTCAAGAAGCTTTTATCAGTGATGATTATATGGAGGAAGACCACAACCTAACTGCGTTAGCAGCACAAGGTGGTTCTGCTTCCATGAATGCTGATTGTGGTACTGATCAGGCTGCTTTGGAGGATAATGGTTGCGCTCGTGGCAAGCAGAAGATTGAGAAATCAAGTTCACTGGCGAGATCACCATCAATTGCTGAGCCCATGGAGCTAATAGACTCGCCAAATACTGCAAATGTATCTGGTTTAAATCAGGTCTTCAGGGCATCAGAAGGTCTGGATGTTGAATGTGTTCAGAATGAAAGTTTGGGTAAAAGTGAACTGAATGGTGCATTAGCTGTTAAACATAGTGCAGAACTTGGAGAAGCACCAGATATTAGATTAAAACAAACCACAGTGTCATTAAATGCCTCTTATAAGTCACCCTCTGTCTCTTGTCAACCTGATCATTATCATGAAAAATCCAGTGTCAATGGCTTCTGCTCAGTATCCAAGAGCACATCTCTTGTTGATAGATCATCAGTTGAGCTATTGATAGAGGCTGAGAAAAAGCTTCACATCAATTCTTTTTCTGAGAAAGAGGGAGATCAGAACTCTATAAGAATAGAAGCATCTGAGATCTCAGATGTTGATGTCAGAGGAGATATGCTATTCAGAAGCAAGCCTATGCTTCAGCCCTGTAATTTGCACAATAATCAAGAAAATTCTGACTTGGACAGCAGAAAGATCATGCTGAACCAGCCATCTACAGAATTTGGAGTTGGCGTAGAGAATATGTCTGAACAAGATGGAGTCAATGCTTCTGCTTCTAAAGATCAAGGTTGGTCAGTTTGCATTTATCTTTAAAGTGGAGCTTTTTATTGATGTGCTACTATGCATTTATTCATTCTTCCCTGTACTATTAAGGTGTATCATGTTCACTCTTACTCATGGATCCTCGACGAATGTCACAGATTTGAATTTGAATGAAGACCGATTATTGGATGTGGCTCCTTGCAATGTTTCAGAAAATGTGGAATTACCAGAGAGAAATGATTCCATAGCTTCTGAATTGCCATCACCTGAAAAGATGTTAGCACTTCCAGATGTGCCTGTTAGTCCATCAAATGAATTGTTTATAGGGTCAACTCCAGAAAGAGAAGTTCTTGTACAGGTAGATCAAAATGCCACCATGAACAAAATATCTGGAAAGAAAAGAAGTTTAACTGAAAGTACTATGACACTACAAAATCTTCAATCAATTGAATCTTCAGAGGCTTCTCAATCCAAAAGAACTGTGGACTTTGTTCCTGATGATGATGATTTGTTGTCTTCCATTTTAGGTAATTTTTTAAAATCTTTCCTTCAAATTTCTTCTACATGCTTTGGTGCTGGACTGTTTATTAGGTGTTACTTTATTATAGTATGCTATTATTGATCATTGCATGACTTGATTATTCCAGCTGGAAGACGGTCTACTGTTTTAAAGGTGAAATCTACTCCACCTACATTTGACTTGATATCTTCTAAACGCCCCCGAGTTACTCCTCGCTCAGGCACTCATAAAAGGAAGTTGCTTGTAGACGATTCTATGGTCTTGCATGGCGAGTATGTAATTTATAATCTCATTTTGACAGTTTTGTTATCAGCAATTTAGTAGCATGAAATGTGATGTCTTTGAAAGCATTTTTATATTTCTTGATTGTTCAAAACCTTGATTGCTTTACACTGTGCAGCATGATACGTCAACAGTTGGTAAATACTGAAGATATACGCCGTGTCAGAAAGAAGGCTCCCTCTACTCGCCGAGAAATATGGATTCTTCAGAGACAATTTTTGGAAGATGAAATTTTTAATGAACCCATATTCACGGGTGGGTAATTGTAAATGTTTGGTTGAGATGAGCAACCAGTTATTATTGTTTTTATACCTTTGAGTTGAATTATTATGTCTCGTAAAGTCTTCTCTGACCTTGCCACACATTGTTGCAGATGTTTGTGCATCTAAAGAGAACTATTTAAAACTTGTTATCATTTTCTCCTTTTTGATCTACTCATATATTTCATCCACTTTTCAGGGATGTCGGTTGAATTAACTTCTTTGCACTGTCAACCATTTGACCTAAGGCAAACTGAGTTGGTGCAGGATGAGGAAATCAAAGAGCAGTCTATTGCACCGGACACTATAGGATCACCAATAAAGCCTGTAGTGGGTGAAGAAACTGATTTTGAGGGTGCAAGTGTACAGATAGTAGCTGAAGATGAAAGTGCTCAGCAACCTGCGGTGTGCACTTCAATTCAGTCTAACATGAAAGATTCCTCTGATGTCGTTGGTAATGCTCTGGAAAATGAGAAAATGACTGGTAGTGAAGTTGGAAATGCACCTTCACTAGATATTTCAGAGATCAGAACTGAAATGGACTTGGAGTGCAGGAGAGAGTCAGGACTTGTTAGTGATGGAGATGTACCTCTAACTAGTGCTCAGCTAGATTGTTCTTTACCAGTCAATTATGAAAAATTTCCTGCTGAAGACAGGACATTGGAGGACAGCAGATCACACGAGCACGGGACAGTAAATGAGGCTGAGTTACCTGAATCTGATCTGAAGTATGATGATAGAGGTCTGTCTTTAGAGCATGAGAGAGAGGATGTGGAGATTGAATCTTCAAATCCTGTTGGATGGGATTTGGGCACTGAAAACGCCAAGCATGTGACTATAAATGAGGCTGAGTTCCATGAAGCTAATCTTAAATATGATGATAAGGGCTTGCCGGACTATGACAGAGAGGATTTGGGAACAGAAAATGCTGCGTTCTTGGAGCTAGTCAATCCAAAGGATCAGTTTGTTGACTCTCGGATTTTTATGGATGCCACTGCCATTGCTTCTGACCATCCAACCCATGAAAATCTTGATGTAAGCATCCAATTGCTTTATCATATTCTGGCATTCTGCCTCTTTTGTCCAGGCTGTTTGACCTTTTTTATATTTTAGTGAGGTTCAACACAATGACACATGGTAAGCTAAGTGCTGACATTCTTCTGAATTGCACAGAAAAAGTCCGAGCTGTATCAACAGCCTAGAAAGATATCTCCTCTATGGCTCAGGGGCTGGTTGATATTACCATTTGCAAACTAGATGTGTTATTTTCATGTAAAGATCAATGAAACTAATTATATTATGCTGCTGCTTAAATAAAGAAATTAAAAATTCTTAGGAGCCATCCACACAATATTCAGTTCTAGATAATAAGCCCAAGAAAGAAAATCTAGATGTATATTCTCTCTCTTTGTGGTCATCATAAATTTGATTATATTCTGTAATTGGCTGTGTGGCACAGGACTTGGAAGCAGATGTACTTGAGCATGATACAGGTGATTTCTCTTTCTTATGAGCTCCATTAAATTGATACTCTTTTCTTTTCACTTGATACATGATGTATTGAAACTATGTTACTATGAGATGGCTGTCAGATCTGAATAGGATTAAAGGTAGGACTCATCTCTTAATTATTGGAGAAGCATGATCATGCCAAATGTCACATTTGCAGTGGAGTTTCTTCATTCTAATCTTTGGTGCACAACCTTGTGCATCATTGTTTAATTCGTTTTCATACATCTTGGTGCTACTTTGGACGTTATCTTCACTTTTTGGGTAGACGGAGTTATTTATTTATCTATAATTGTAAAAGTTGTGGTGGTGTTTTTTCCCCCCAAAAAAATCTCACCTTTGTATAATCCTGAGAACTTTTATCTGCCTTAACCTTTCAGATTTTCTGAATTTTGATGATGATGATGAGATTGCTCAAGAAGATGAGAATTGTATTCCTAATGCTGAAAGGCCTCAAATTTTTGACAATAGTGGTTGGTCCACTCGTACCAGGTGTGCATTCCGTTGTTGACTTGTTGTCTTTTAATTCATTCCTCCTTGCTTTAATAAAGAAATGTCACGGTTATGGCTTTACACAAAAAAAAGTATGTCATGACTGGAAACTGAACAGAGGGCCTCATGACCTGGGTCTAATGACCCTTCAACAGAAGTAGGGTCTGTTTGGATCCTATGTTTATGATTTATAGACATTTATTTATGTATTATAATAAGTACCGTAGAAAAAGTGTGTTTGGATTCATTCACTGATGAATCAGATTAATTTTTACAGCCCATAATTTTGGAGTGAATTCCCTTTCTTCCTACCACTGAAAACCAACTTCTGAGACCGTCCTTCCGTCCTCGAACCCCAGCTTCGGCGCTCCCACCCGTAGATCTAACCCAATGAGCCTCCTTTTGATCCTCCAACATTTCGACCTCCATACCAAACTCCATCTTCCAGATCCACCAGAGGCGTGGTCTCCTCCTCTAGAACCACCACTGGAATCTCCCCAGGCCCGCCTTCTGCTTCCTCCGGTTTTGGCTTTCTATGTACGCCACTGTGAAAGAAAAAAGGATAAAAGGGGAAAAAGGAAAATTTAAAAAAAAAAGGAAAGTTTGCAATCTAGGATGGTCTGCAGAATTAGTTTTTCACTTTCATGATGTGTTTTGAAAAATAAACACCTTGGCCCCCCAGATTCCGCTGAAGCGGAATTACACTGGGTCAATGTTGTTGTTGTAATTTATAAAACTTGGAAATCCAAACAGACTCGTAATTCCTTGTCTTAAGTGAATTTTCTCTTCTGAAGATGTGTGATCAAATGAGCTTTTTTTTTGTTTTCGTTAAAGCAGAGCTGTTGCCAACTATCTTCAAGTCTTGTTTCAAAAGGAAGCTCAGCATGGAAGAACGGGTCTTCACCTTGACAATATATTGGCTAATAAATCTCGGAAAGAAGCATCTAGAATGTTTTTTGAGACATTGGTACGTCTTTATATGCTGTAAATTGATTTCCTGCAATCAAGCAGTTCAATGATAAAATCATGCCTTAATTGC
This sequence comes from Fallopia convolvulus, assembly GCA_964016875.1. Classification (NCBI taxonomy): domain Eukaryota; kingdom Viridiplantae; phylum Streptophyta; class Magnoliopsida; order Caryophyllales; family Polygonaceae; genus Fallopia; species Fallopia convolvulus. Next base: position 39,951,718 of record OZ024723.1, on the reverse strand, counting down.
CTATTGCTCTCATGCACCAAGTTCTCAAACGGGGCTTAATAAAAAATTTACTTTGTTCTGATCTATATCATTGATTACTTGATTTGCACTTTGCAGGTCCTTAAAACCCGGGACTACATCCATGTCGAGCAACCGTGCCCATTTGGAAACATTGGCATAAAGCCTCGAGCAAGGCTATTGAAGTCAGATTTCTGATTCCTTCCATAAATGATAATCCATGTTAAAACTAGGTAGGTAAAATTTGTTAGCTTGGGGTCTCTCCTTTCATTTATCCTCCTTTTAACATTGTAATTGGGGTAGCATTTGATGTCATCATGTAGCCATAAATGATATTTTTTTGTTTATATAGGTTTCATGTGTATGTAAATAATATTGCAAAATGGCCTCCTTACTGGGGTCAGGGCTTCTAATTATGTTTCTGTATTCTCTTAAGAGGGTTGTCTTCTTTGCTATTTATCTTCTTTTGGTGATTCTGTTTATAGCTATGGGTAATAAATGAAGATTTCTTGGTAGATAGTTTAGTCCTATAACTAGGTCTGAATTATTGAAGTTTTGGCTTGCAAGATTGCGGCTGGATATCCGTCTTATAACGTTTTTTTTTTGTAAGCAGGAGGTTGTATCTGGTTCTGGTGGAATCAATTTGTTTTTTTTTTTTACTTATTCTACTTGTTCGATTAATATGGGAAATAGTCAGTATTTACTAATAGTACAATTTTTTTGTAAAATGTTTATTCCAATTCAGATTTTGAAGAGGAAAGCTGAACACCGTACGTGCTTGCTTTCAGCATCATCACAGTACACCATTTTAACCTGAGATTCCTTCACTTCAGGCTTCCAAGTCCAACTCTGAGAATAATCCACAAATATGAATCATAAGAAAAAAATCCTTACAATATTCATTTTCTCGACTCCATTGGTTTTTTTTTTTTGATGAAATCGACTCCATTGGTTTTAAGGTCACATACAAACATTGTTATTAAAATCGGGATTCTAGGATCGGATCATGATAGGTCCTATGAATCGAATCGTAGAATCGTAAGATTTTACATTTATGAATAAATATGAATATTTTTAAAAAAAATTGATAGTAGGTGAAAAAAAAAAGTATGATTGTTTCATGAAAATTTACACTAATATAAGGTAATAAAATTTTAAAATTGACCCTATTTTATTCACAAAGCATCTATATATGAGAGAGATGTTTTATAATACTAGAATATTTGGGGTTTTTAAGTGTAAAAAATTAGTATTATTATGAAAAAAGTCAAATTATGGGTGTACTTTGTGAAAAATAACTTATATTATGAGTGATTGTGTGAAAAAATAATAATTTTTGATTAATTTTATGAAAAAAAATAAATTATGAGTGAGTTTGGGTTTCTAAGGGATTTAAAATATGAAAAAAATAAAAATAAGAGTGGATTTTGTAAGAAAAAATGCATTTTATTAAAAATAAAAAAAATAAAAAATATTTTTGTGAAATTTTTTCATGTCAAATGCAAGATCTATAAAGTTAAAATAGCTTAATTTAGGCCATTTATTTATTTTTAGAAAAATTGAGCCTTCTAGTTAAGTTTTATAAATAAAACCTACAAAATCTTACGATTCTACGATTCTATACGATTCTGTACGATTCTGATACGATTCTATTGCGATTCTGATGTAAAACGATTTTTCACATCGATCCGGATCGTCACCTGAATTTGAATCGTAAAATCGTACGATTTTATGACTTGAATCGCGATTTTAATAACCATGCATACAAACATAACATGTGGATATTCCAAAGTTGTAAGACACAATGGAACTACTAAAAAGCCGAACAAATAAAAAATCATTTCGAATGAAGTTCCAGATTTGGATATTCCAAAGTTGTATGACACAAGACTAGAAAATCACAATAAACCTAAGCCTCAACATTGCCTTCAACATAATACGCTAATGCCTCAATCTCCATCTCTTTAACTGTATTTATAAGACCCCTTGAAATACCAGGGAGAAATAAACCCTTCTCTTTCATTTCCTCCAATAACTTCTCAGCTCTTCTCCAATCCAACGCTTCCAAACAAAGAGACTGTATAAGCTTATTGTACTCGTCCACATTAGGCTCGACTCCATAACTCTTCATTTCACTCAGCAACTCCAATGCCTTGTCATAATTCTTAATCTTGCAAAACCCGCGAATAAGTATATGAAACGTTGCTGGACAGAGCTTCGAGTGCTCCTTTTTGGCTTCCTTTAGAAACTTACAAGCCTCATCCATTTGACCCCCTTTCGCATATCCACTCATAATTACACTGTATGTATACACATCAGGCTTAAGCCCCCTTCTCTGCATAAGTCTCAGCATTGCCACTGCATCATCAATATCTCCAGCTTTTGAAAGGCTGCTTATTAGATAATTGAACACTGTATTCCCAGGAGGCGGGCCAGATTCGACCATTTTCAGAACAAGCTCTTTTGCCCTATCAACACTCTTTTTCCTGCACAAGCCCTGAACCACATGAGAGTACTGATTAATTGCACGTTTGCTTGCTTCTGCGGAGAAATCGTCCAACATCTCCAAGGCCAGGTCTACCGTCTCATCTACACGGGCTAGAGCACTGATCAAGAACTTAACCGTGTTTTGAGGAGGGTGTCTATTGCTCTCTTTTGCAGAGAGATAGATCAAATGTGCTTCTTTAGATCTTTTGCCTTTGCAAAAGAGAGAGATAATTTGACCCATCTTCTCACTGTCAGGCAGAATCCCAGAATCCAGCATTTTCTTGGCCACCAATGAAGCCCAGCTGTATACAGACCTCCTACAGAGAGCTTCAATGGTTAAGTAGTAAGTATCAGAATTAGGAACACAGCCGAAATCCTCAAACTTGTAGAAAACCTCGAATGCGGCTTTTCCCTTTCCCAATCTGGAGAATGAAGATATCAAATCATTGAGAAGTTCTGCATTCAGTATGCTGTTTTCCTTTTCTCCAATTTCCTTGATCAAATCCCACAAGGCGTATGTGGCATTCCTATGCACATTCTGGCAGACTCCATGGACAAGGGAATCCAGGAGAGGAGTTGTAATAGGAATCTCCTTCTTCTCCATAGCCCATCTGAAGAACCTTATTAGATAGCCACCGGGAACCAGGGGGGTTTCAAGCACTCTCAAGACGAACTCTTCGTTCAAACTCAACTTGAGCGCATTGAGACTGGATTCTAAGGAACCATCTACACTGCTATGCAACAAAAACAGCACTTCTTCAAGTTTTTCAGCATCTATCTCATTCCCTTGCTCACTACTCTCTCCAATCGGTTGATCAGTCGAGCCGAAAATATCAATCGAGGCGTCGCTATTTTCCTTTGATTCCTCTAAAGCTAAGCGTAAACCTCCTGTTTCCGACCGAGATTCTTCATTTGGTTCCTCCAGCGAGGAATGAGAGAAAAACCTAGGGTTTTGCAAGAGTGGATTTGCAGGAAACACACTCGTTGAGTCCAATTCGGAATGACAGGTTCTTGGTGAGAGGATTTTGGTGAGTACCAGAGATTGATTGTCGAGAGAGCAGAGCTTCGATCCTGCTCTCTTAGCCAAGGAAGCTCTTGCTATTCCTACAGATTTCCACATCTCCTCACTCTCAACTGTAATTTCGTTTCTTCCTACTTCAAAGTAGGGTTTTTACAAATTCCCAATTATATCCCTATTCCCTACTGAAAAAGGAAATTACTAGCGAGTTTGAGCAAGTTTGCATAATATAATCATTTATTGAGTGGGTAAAGGGGTAAGATTTCCAAGGGGCAAAAGCTGAACATTTTAGCTGACTTCTATTTATGCAGATGTTGGTTTCGAATGGAACTTGTAAAGATTACAACGTAAGAAATGTATAACAAAAAATTTACGGGTAATGTATTCATCCAAACCCCAAATACATATCTTATTCAAAAACTATCAATTGTAAATGGAATTTGACTTGCATGTACAGCAATTCATAAAAACAACCTATACGAAAAGACTCGACCCATGCAAGTTCACAAAGATGGCGGCACCGTGTTCATGTATACAAAAATCTGGACTTCTGTTTGGAAATATTTATTTGTAAACAGCACATTTAATATAAAAAAATACCAAAAAATGGTAAATTGAATAAATAATAATCTTCCAAAAACACCTGGAGTAGTAACAACATAAACATCAAGCCTGGAGAAAGCTGGCATACTTGGCTCCAAGGAAAAGCCTCTGAATGCAGAGCAAAGCATTCTTCGTGACCTCAGCATTTTCATGGTTCATTAACTTCATCACTCTCTCCTTCACCTTTAGGTTATTAGCTATGACCCTCCCAGCAGGATGGTTCTGTATAAACTGTGAAAGATCAAAGCAAGCTACAGCCAGCGCTCTTGTATCAGCTGATGTGTCCAATATTGTGATCAGGACTCTCAAAATCTGTATCAGAATAGAAAATTTATTTGTGAAGAAAATGACTGAATTGTATTGAAAAACCAAGGATGTGTAGAAAGATGGATGGGTGTGCTCATAGAGAACCTCTTAAGTAGCTAATCCCCAGAATGTTTTTTTATTATTAGGGTACAAAGTGCATGAGAAATAGGGTACCTGAAAATCATTTTCTTCGAAGTTTGAAATGCTATCACGCCAAAAGAAAGGGTCCTTGTGCACAGGAGACCAGTCAAGATGACCCAGGAGAACTTCCTGCTTGTACTTGTCAAATGAGCTCATTTTCTTGATGTTATCCTTCAGTCCTGCTTCTAACTGATTTAAGGCCTCCAAAAGGTCCTGGAAAAGCACATCAATTTGTAGAAAAACGAATCAGAAGTATAAACAAACAGGCTGAGTGGTCATTCAAAATTTTTCGAAAAGCCAGAAGAATATGAGAGTAAACGTGGGCTTTTTAATAATCCATCACAATAAGGGTGTAGAATTGAGTCCAGAATAAAATAAAAATAAAAAAGCAAGCAAGTCAAATCAATCTGGTGATAAATAATGGTGTTGCAATATTACAAAATCATTACAACTTCAGCCCATTATCAGGCAATTTGTTCAAAGAGAGGTATCACAGTGAAACCTATACAAGAATGAGGACTTTACCCACCTCATCACTCCAGGCCTGTGCTTTTAAACTCTGAACTATCTGCGGCATTCCAAGATCTACCATCTGGGCACCAAAATTCCCTTTAGGAAGCAAGTTTCTTAGTGAAAGAACAACGACTCGAACAACCTACAAGAAATTCACAGGGTTTAAAATTTATACAGAATGGTATAAACGCAGATGCATGCTCTTCAAAATGCATTAGTCCTAAAATGGAAGGCATGGCCAAGACAGCGGGTAGCATGATTAGCATCAACATCAAAATAAACTGAGACTAAAGTCTTGTGCCAATTCTTCAGTGTGGTGGATCCATATTTTTACTTAATGAAAACACAGACATAAACTGTAATATATATAATTTTGGTTTCAAATAAAGCTAGAAGCCTACCTTCTCCTTTGTCGAACTTTTTATCACATCAGCCAGACGTGGAAGGCTTCTGGAGGTAGCCAAGTATTCAATTGCAGGATCATAGAATGATAACAGCCAGATACAAAGACAAGTTTCATAAAGAAGCTGTCACAAAATCAAAGTAAGTGAACAATACAGCATATATATGAGGCAAGCTATGAAGTATGAATATTGGAAAAGGGATTAAAAGTTGAGCTTTAAAGGAACTAAACTAAATATTTAAAGTTGTCCCGAAATAAGAATCAGCTATCCATTCAAAACTACAAATATTACCTGCATAGATTGCTGGGTGGATGCCGGGGAAATTAAAGGAATGAGAAGCTTCACACCATCTGCTTGTACGAAACAGGACCTGACTAAAGGTTCCTTCAATATGACAGCAAGGCAACTGATAGAAGTGGGGACTGCATAACTAGGATGAGTAGGATTCCTAAGCTGCAAAATTGATGATATCAACAAGAAGCACACAGCAGTACAATCTTTGCACAATGTCTCCAAAAAAAAAGCAACCAAATAAACTAAACAAACAAAAAAGGGTAGCCAGTACAAACCTGTGCACAAAGCCACTCAACTAATCCTTTCAAGACATCATCAAGGGTAGTGACTTTGCTCTTTGAATCTGAGAATTCTCCGTTGACAGTTGCACCCTGATAGATTTTCGGTCTAGCACTGTAACACAGAAATTAATAATGTCATTGAAGTAAAATTAAAAGGTGTTTTAATACCAAAAGATTCTAGACAGCAGTTCAATATTTAATAAGGTTCCACTACCTTATTATCAGGGAAAGTATCTTGCAGCTCTTCTCTTGTATGAACCAGTTGCCCTTCCAAAGCAACCTGTAATAAACAAAATGGAACTTTGTCAGAATTCAACAGGTTGAATGAAAAAAGGATGATGTTAAGTAAGAGTTTCTAATCAACATGGCACGAGTATAAATGTTAAAAAGTTTTTCTTATAGTGTCATAAAAAAGGATATAATTTAAGTTAAAATGTGGTATCGAAACTAGTGCTTTGGCTGGAAGAACAAATTAAACATTTTTCTGATGATCAGAAAAAAAAAAAAAGGTATTGACTTCAACTTCTCAAATGAGATGAAACATTTTTCACACAGTAATTTAATATTTATTGAATAAGTGGAAATCAATGCACAAAACACCAACTCTACATCGAAAAAAACAAAATATTGAAGAGGGACATGTACACACAAGAATGTCTAGCATTCCCACTATGGTTAGTGAGACACTTAACTTAAGAAAGGTTCGTAGACATCTTCTGTAGCAAGTGATTTGTCGTGAAATAATCTTGCTCTTTTGGGGTTTGCTGTAAGGGATAAATAACAAAACATAATTATATGAACTTCTTACAAACTTCAATGTATAAAATTAATGTGAAGACAGGAGGCTGTAGAATTCTCAAGCTTACCAGTTAGCATGTCATCAATTAATGCAAGGACATATTCAACCGTATCTTCCTTGTAGATATCATGTAATATGGTCACAAATACACGAATGTAGGCTGGACCATCCTATAATATCACATGATAAGATTAGTGACAAATGAGGGGAAAGACAATTTATGAAATACTGAGTTATATCCATTGATACATGGGTATTGAAGGAGGTAGTATAAATGAAAATAAATGAGACAAAAAAAATACGAGGATAATGTGGCAAATATCTAAAGGAGATCAACCGAGTGAGTATAAACTGTGGAAAGAAGACACATGCTGAGAGCCTGAGAAGTAGGTAGTATACAAAGGTGATGAAAAGGCAGCATTAACAATATGTACAAAAAGAGAAGAAAAGAGCTTTACATCATCCAGCAAGGGTGCTTTTGTGCTGTCTGGTTTTTTATCATAACGCCTCAGTAGCTGAAGAGATGTCCCGGTGATCAACTTAGTGGTCATGTATGCTTCCCATGGGATGTCCCTTTTAAGCACCTAGCAGCACAGTAAAAAGCATTACATAAACAAAAACCCTGCAAAAGGCTTTGACAGAAAAAAAAAATGCAACTAATCCTATCGCAATTGTCTTTTGATCAAATCTAATAGAAATCGCTAATGCTTAGTCTGACAATTTGCATTGTCACGATTCCGACGATAAAATAAGCACATTATCCAAAATCTCATTCTGGATTTTCGTGCTTCCCAACCTTCCGGATCACATCTTCCACTTCCTCCTTCAATGAAATTAATTCAACCCGTAGCTAATCTATAACCATTCGGCATAGCTCACACAAGAAAAATCATAAATTCGAGAAACCTGAACTATAAATTGGATCCAGGATTAGACACGACAAACAAACAATCTCAGATATTCCAGATCCCATACGAAAAGAAAATTGCATATAACCTTGAACAAGATTCGTAATTGGCCAATTAATTAAATTCGAAATTTCGCGCAGATAACGAATCCATCTAAAAGTTGCAAAAAACTGATCAGTGAACATACAGAATTAGGAATTTGCTGGGGAGAGTGAAACATGAAAGAGAACCTACCTCCTCAGTGGTGAGTTCGGCTTGTTCGATCGCCATAGGCTTCCGTTCAAGGTGGTAGGATGTTGGATGATTTACGGGTTGCACATGAAGAGCCCAATCCCGAATAAAAGAGGACAAGGCTAAGCGCAGAAGGAAATCAAGCCAAAGGAGAGAGGATCATGAGTCTTGTGAGTAGTAGAGGGTGAACGACGTCGTATTGGTAGCGTTTCGAAACCGTGGACAAAATAATGAAGAAAACGACACCGTCTATTAATTGAGACAGATCTGAACCTGGAATCTCAGTCACGAGGGGGGAGATTGGTTACTTCCCGTTCTCGACCTCCTTCAAATTTCTAAACAAAATACGGAGTACATAATTCTGAGAAGAGATGAGTTTTACTAGGGTTAGACATTATCTATGTGTGATCGATCTATCCGTTTCACCCGACCCAATTATACGAGTGAAAAATCGAACAAAAGCGGGTGATGAGTGGGTTGGGTGACGGGTGAAGCGGGTGACGGGTCGGATATGGGAGAGATTTTACACCCAATTCACCCGACTCACCACTCATCACTCAACTCATCCATTTATCACCCGCATATTTTAATCTAATATATATACTATATTTTAATACCTCCAACAATTCTACCATCTTAACATTGTCACCTCCAAATTCTACTACTTATCTAGTTAACATTGTCACCTCCACTTTTACTCTTTTGATCATCTTCTTTGTATCTCTATTGGCGTCTTCTCAACATTACTGTTATTGATTTGATTTCAATCTCGTCACTGTCATTCTATGTTGAGAATAAAACTTATCCCGCATCTGAAATTCAAAGAAAACTAACCATCATATAACATTGGGTTACTCCTTGCAAATTAGTTTCGATTCGGTTCAGTCCAAAATTTTGGTTCCGACCGAACCGTGCTGATACAAGCTACCGTAAGCTCGTACAATGAATAACTCAAACCGATAGAGGAATGGTGAAAAGCCTTACGGCTGAGGGAGAGAGAGAGACGAGAGTTGAGGAGAAGGAGATAAGAATTAGGGAAATATTGTTTATTTTCTGGATAATGAAAAATATAACATCAGGAGAGTATTTATACTAAGTCTACCACTAAACCTTAATCTAATTAATAAGGGAAAACCTAATGCTAAAATATTATCCTTACTAAAATATAAAATTATAGCCTTAAATAAAAGGAAACAAATAATATTCTAAATCGTAACAATATAACTAATAATCCCAACATAATCTCCTAGTCATAATTGTAGCGTATCACGTGCTCAACATATGATATGCGCTCGTACGAACACGTCCCCAGTCTACCTACCTACCAGCCTGCAAACTTTTTTCATCATATTAGAGCGAGTTTGGTCTTGGGCCCATTATCTTACCTTAGGTTGGGCTTACCGAGTTGCTACCCGCCCGTTATCTAACTTTCTTAACTACCGAAGACTATTTTGGGTTGGGCTTAGCGAGTTGCTACCCGCTCGTTATCTACCTTACTTAACCTACTGATGTCCAAGTGTCAATCTAACATCCCAGTTGCACTTGAGGGCGCATGTTGAGAATAAAACATATCAACATCTAAAATCCAAAGAAAACATGCCTAGTATATATACCCTTTGGTTACTCCTTCTATTGTTAATTGATTTTAAGATGGAACCCCATGAGTTTTTGTGCTAGGCACATCCGTGCATGTACCCTCGTACGAACATGTCCCTAGTCTACCTACCTAGTGGCTCATAAACTTTCTTCATTCTACCCAGGGGCGTAGCCAAGAATTTGATCCAGAGGGGGTTAAATTTTCCTGGGTCAAATTACTAACTACATAAAAAAATTATTTTTTCCAAAGACCCTGTTTTTTTGTATTTTTTTAAAATATGGATTTTTTGTATTTTTATGTTTAAAAAATATTAACAAAAAATTTTGTATTGGTTGTTGCCTTGGCTCGTGCCTCTGGAGAAAGAAATCTGAGTGAAAGTGGAATTTTGGCGAATAGGAAATTGAGTGAAATCTGATTTTTTTAATTAAAGGCCCATTTAACAATCTATATAATTAAAAGGCCCAAAGTAATATTAGCCCAAAACTCAAATTTGTCTCTAATTCTTTTTCTACACATTTGCAAGTGCCGCCTCCCATTCTTCCATCTCTTTAATTCTCTCTTTATCAATTTTTTTTTACAATTCTAGTGAGGGTTGTACCCTACACTGGACACTACATGGCTCCCCCCATGATTCTACCTATTATCTCTCCACCAAAGAACAATTCTATTCACTTTTTGTAAGAAATGATAAGTATATTTCCAATAGGCTTACAAAGAAAGCTTTACAAAAATCCAGGACAAAAGGAGCGGAGAGGGATTTCTAGCTATTCAATAATACTAAATCACCCTTGTATAAAACTGGGGTGGACCAAAACAATATCAAGACTAATTAACGCCCTAGTGTTTAAACCTAACATTACAATCTTGCTCTTAGCGCTAATCCTGCATTTGGGTCGGGTTTTCACTTCCACTATGGCTTCAAGTGCACAAACTTCAACTCTAATTTCATTGTCGTTACAACATTTCTTGTTCCTAACATTCCAAATATGGTAGACAACAACCGTAAATGCATCAACACAAAATTTAAAGACAAGTGTACCTTGATGGTGGCTCGTTCCAAACCATTCAAGCCATTGCTGGATATTTGCAAGGTGCTAATGCTAGTCCATGCCATTACTCTTTCAATGATGTATTGCGAGTAGGGGCAGGAAAACCAACTATCCTCACTTGTTTCAACTGACCTGTTACACATGGAGCAAGTGTCTTTAATTATAATGCACATTTTGTTCAACATTTCAAGTGTTGGTGTCTTCCCTTTAAAAGTCAGCCAGGTAATAAAGGAGTGTTTGGGAACACAACAACTAGACCAAACGTAATTACCCCAAATCGTATGTGTGCCACTCTTCCTCTAGAGGTTGTAGAAGAAGTGAACTCTGTTTCTAGGAGTGCCATGTAACCATATGTCGTTCAAGGTTGATGGTGGAACCGAGCTTCTGGTGTGGAGGATGAGGTCCCTAGTAAAGAGGATCATCCTCCACACGCCACTATTCTCTTGCTTTTTAGAGATCTCCTAAGTAGTTTCCGGCCCCCCTCATAATGATGAGAGATGCCCATTTCGGCCAAATGTTGTTTGCACAAGAATCAAGGTCATGAACATATTTTAGCATTTGAGCTCGGTTTCATGAAAGCACCTCCTTCAACCCAAGGCCACCTTCATCCTTTGGTCTCGTGACCTCTTTCCAAGCTACCATACTTCTCTTCGATTCATATGAGCCTCTACAAAGGAAGCTTCTCCTAAGTTGATTGATAACCTTGATGACAACTTTGGGGAGGAGAAACACCTTGATCTAATAATTTTTAATGCCCCATAGGATGGAGTTTATAAGTTCGACTCTACATGTGTACGAGTGTTTTCGCTGCCCAGATATTGATTCTTGCCAGATTTTATCAAGGCAGTCATTATAGTCATTGACTTGCAACACACGAGTGGAGAGACATGCCTAGGTATGTAGTAGGAAAGGACACCTTATCCATGCCTAAGATGCTAAGGAGATATTGATTCATGGTTAGGTCAACACCCACAAGAAAGACTTTAGGTTTTGCTAGATCTTGGAGAAAAAGAAAAAGTGATATAATGGGCCCAAAACTCTCAAGTTCTACTAAAAAAAACCTATCGCTATTGATGCTCTAAGTTTAATTTTAGGACCTAAGTTCATAGTAACTAGTCAAAGTGCATCTAGAAATAAAATGTTTATTAATTAAACAATATTACTACAATGTGATAAGACAAATTAATATATTGTGAACGTTGAGAAAGGGATAAATGATATTAAAACTTGCATTCTTCTTAATCAAATGAATTTGAAAATAACTTTAAGTACCAAATAATTCAAATTTCCCCTAATCCAAGATAATTTGATAGAATTATAATAAATGTTTTTAGTATTCAGATAGTTTAAATAGTCAACTTAGATAATATTTTCCCGATGCAAATCATTATTTTGTGAATAAAATAGTGTCGGATGGGTCAAATATATCAATTGACTAATCCTTATGGGTGACAATGTCAAGAATTAAATTTGGAGTACTTGATTGACCAAAAAAAATCAAAATACTTGATAACAAAGTTCATCCTATATCACTAACATATACAAATTCGATGAATATGAATACATTTATATTTTTATCTCATTTTTTGGACCCATGTTAATATGCTTAGGGGACTTTTGGTTTCTAACTACGAAATGTAAACGAAAAGAAACGAATCTAATACTCTATATATTAATGTCATGATATATCAACAACAAATTTAATCTTATCTTTGGTTACCTCATTTTTTCATATAAAAACGTACCGTAAGTTCCCTTGCGGCCCTCTATCTATCTCCCTAAGGTAATAAAATGATGAAAGCATATCCTCCTCCTTTTCTAGACCCACAAATATTAGAGTCCCTAGTTAAGATAAATTTTTGTGTCAATGCATTGTTACACATAAGTAGACTAAATTTATTTCCTTTCCCGTTTACATTTCCGTGGTTAGAAATCAAATGACCCTTAGTTGTAAATTAAATTAAATGTTACAAACAAAACTTTATACCAACACTAGATACAACATATTCTTACACACCAACTCTAAATTCCAACGTTCATATTCTTTTTAGCAAGGCCAACAAACTCCACGATATTTATTCTCTCTTCGAAACTAGCCGTTAAAGCTTTTTTTTAAGGAAATAAAGCCTTTCAATTCAATTCAATTCAATACAATTTCATCAAAAAAAAAAAATCAATTCAATACTCCCTTGCGATGCTCCAACGTTCACATTCAGATATTCTCACACCAATCAACTCCAAAATCCGACCGTTGCCCACCCCAAATCCCCTTCTATTTCTTCCCCTCATTTCCTCCATCAAACTCCACATTGCTCTACACTTCACATCTCTCCTTCTAACACAGAACCCCAATTCCCCTAATCAGAAACCAACCCAGATCCCAAATTCCCAAACCAAGAAATGGGCATCTCATCAATCAACACAGACTACACAACACCAACAAATTCACACAGCAAGACTCGCAAGGTCTTCCTCTTCACGAACTACACACTCCTGGCGGCGGCCTCGAGTTGCATCTTCCTCACTCTCTCCCTCCGCCTGATCCCTTCCCTCTGCGGCTTCCTCCTCATCCTCCTCCACCTCCTCACCATCCTCGGCGCCGTCTCCGGCTGCGCCGCCGCCTGTAAGGGCAGCCTCCGCTGGTACGGGGCCCACATGGTCGCCACCGTCATCTCCGCCATCTTCCAGGGCTCGATTTCACTCCTCATCTTCACCAGATCTGATGATTTCCTCGCCAAGCTCAAGTCTTATGTTAGGGAAGACGATGGCGTTATGATTTTGAAATTGGCCGGTGGGCTTTGTGCGGCGATTTTTTTCATGGAGTGGCTGGTTCTCACGCTCTCGTTCTTCTTGAAGTACAATGCTTACGCGGACGGTACGGATGGGAGGAGGGGTTGTGCTAAGGTTCAGGGCGAGGAGAATTTGGCCAACTGGCCATGGCCTTTCCAGGTGTAAGGTTTCTATTGGAGGATTGATGGTGATGGGGTTTGAGGGTTTTGTTGGTTTTTACGTTTCAGTTTGGTGAGGAATTCTTTCTTTCGTTGTTCTGGTGTGATCAGGGAAATTGGTTTTGAGATGTGTATTGATCTGATATGATCTGATCAGATGTATGCAACTGGATGTAATATAGACTTGATTACATTCCTGTCCAATATATTATTTAAGCTTGGTTTTGTTCTTTCATGAGGAATTATCTCTGTTTTTTCACTCGGGTAAGTTCAAATTTGAATACGACTTCTGCCACAATAGGTACAACTATCTATCTTCAGCAATGTATATTCAACTAGAACAACTATCTATCTCAAACAATATGAACAGCCTTATCAACAATGATAGAACCGTCCTACAAACTTCAGTGATGTATTTGATCACAAGGGCGACAATTATAGAACCGTCCTACAAACTTCAAGGTAGCTGTATACTGGGTAATAATTATTGCAATCACAATTGAGATTCCAAATTGATCAAATTTCTGTTGCTCAAACAATGTTTCGATATGCTGTATACTGGATCATTTTTCTTACTACTAATTTCTCGCTCCTTCTGGATTTATAATATGGTCATAACTTAGCTGGAAACAGAACTATGGTAAATCAATCCTGGGAAACTTCCCATTTCACTTGTAACTTGTAAGCGAGGATTAGTAAAAAAAAAACACTTCAGCAGTCCAGCGCACTCACACTCCAAAACTGGCACAACCTTCAGTCTTGCTAAAAAGAGATACACAAGTTTCTTGCTAAGATATGAAGTCCTAATACTTGGACACGATCACGACAACTACAGGGACAAAAAACTTAAAGCCAAGTTTATATCCACAAAGTACTACTTTATACATCTCATGCAAACATCTCAATTTTTTCCCTGTAACTTTTTTTGGGATGGCCTGCCCTCTCTACTAACCATTATCAAACCTTCAATTCCTTACCAAATATCCAGCTGAATGGAACAAGGGATGCTTGCTTGGCACGGGCTAGAGCTCTCCCCTCCAATTTCCTGATCCTTGGAGCCAATCCACAGACATACTCTTGTGCCTTGCGCCCTTCACCTGAAAGGCCGGTCAATTTTTCCACATTCCATCTCTGAACAAGAAATTCCAGAATATCTGCATAGTCTCTGGCAGTGTAAACCCCAATGCGCTGAGCAATAGTTGAGTAGTGTTCAAATAGATTATTGTCCTCCCCGTCATACATCAAGTGGGCTGGCATTGATACCTTTTTCTTCATCATATCAGCCAAGGACAAGACCGTACAATCTGGGTCAATCTCAAACAGCTTTTCAACAATCTTGGTGTAGGCCGTTTCATGGCGCTTCTCATCTGCAGCTATGATACCACAGACTTGTGCCAGCTTGATGTCCCCGTGATCTTTGGCTAGTCTGGCAGTGTTCCCATGAGATACAAAGGTCGCTCTCTCTTGGAAGGATGTGTAGATGAAACCAAGATATGGGTTGTTTTCTGTTTGAGGGTCCTAGAATGTTAACACAGTTTCAGTTAGCGGCCAAATCCAGAATTATTGAATTAATCAAACCAAGGGATTGTCTAGATAAGTGACTGAGAAACCTTAAATAAATCAACAACTTCTACCCAGGTGGAACCCGGTATGAACGGCACCCTTACCCTGATTCTACGTCGAGAGGGTATCTAAGGAGGAATTTTAAATAAATAAGCAAGTGAATCATCTCAACTCCATCTACACTTAAGAGGAATTTTTTTTTGGAAGGGCTTGGCATTATATGAAGATAAGGGCTGTTTTCTGTTTCGTGTGTCCTACAAAAAATCCAAATCATCTTAAACTTAACTACACTAGTATAAGAAAAGTATAAAATGGATTTGGAATCATACCATTCCTGATCCAATAAGATATTGAATTGTCTTCTCTATTTGCTTCATGTCAACTCTTCCAGAAAGGTAAAGATATTTATTCAACAGATCACCGTGTCTGTTCTCTTCAGCAGTCCAAGCCCTGGTCCAGATAGCCCAAGGACTGAGGCTGGCACCAGTCTCGTCTCGAACTCCATCAAGGGTGTTGAGCATGGTCTGGTAAGTTGGAAGGGCTTCCTCTGTAATCATGTCTCCCACCAACACAACAAAGTAGTCATCGGGTAATTCCTTTGTTCTTTCTCTCAGATCCTTGACTTGTTCTTCAAACCCATCTGAGGCGGGATCTGGGAGAAAATCTTGTGGTTGCCAGCATTTCTCCACAGGTTTAAGAAGAACCAAGAGGTTTTGCTCAGCCCAAGGCTCCAATGATTTGAACATCTCGATTTTCTGTGGTGATAGAGAATGTGTCTTTTGTACATGGACTTCTCTTGGGGGCATATAGGGCTTCTTATCATTTGGAATCTCCCTGCAAAAGCAGACGATCGCTTTTAAACAGAAAAAAGAATCCATAATCTGGCAATCTTGCAGCAGAAGGGAAACATTCATATTAATCTTATAAAGTTTAACAAGGCAACCATCAGATCAGATTTTCCCAGCTGCAATTCTTGAAGAGCCAGAATATAGGCCAACATGAGTACTATAAATCACAGCGTTGTAAGAGAGGGATTGATGAAAAGACCTTAAAAGTAGTTCATATATGAGGGAATTGACAACAGACATCATCATAAGACTCATAGCACATATCATGTGGAGAAATATCTGATACAACATAGAGAAAGCACCATTCTGTGTTTGCTTTGCAGGCTCACATTTCCCAAACTGAAATAACCTTAACTATTAGCTTATCAGCACTCCTATAAAAATTTCATATTCTTTGAATAGATGTTACAAATTCCTAACATTCAATCAACTGTAATAACCCTTGGAGAGATGATCTAAAACGTTTAAAAACTTCAAAGCTGATTACAAACTTCTTGAGGCTCTGGTTTCTGAGTCATTATAAAGATTTACTTTTCACACATTTCAAAGTATTTATAAGTAATAAAGTCTTTATAATGATCCAAGAAAACAAAGCCTAAATGAAGAATAAAGGAGATGAATATCTTGTACATTCCATTGCCATGCTATTCTTGATTACTTATTGTATGTGTTATTTTGTTAAATATCAAAGCACTAGTGTTAAGCTAAAATTCATGCCTGAATCCATAAAAATGGGAAAATAAACAGGAACAACCACCTTGAAATTATATGTTAGAGCTCTGAGATAAAGTTTATAATCTTTTTCTTCCACTACCTAGAAGTAGAAGAAAACATAATTGGACAAAGGACATAACCATACAATAGAGGTGAAAATGGCATGATATGTCAACTTTAATTTTCTCAACTGCCATGTATCCTGATGCAAAACTAGCCAAGTATGCAAAGCAGATGAGAAGGAAATTATCATAGTTGGAGTTTACATCTACGGTCTATCAAATCAAATCCAATGTACAGGATATCAAGATTCAATTTTAGAGTTGAATTCATAAATATCACATAAATTAAAACTATAGGCATAACAGACAAGGTATATGGCTGCAAGGTTTTAGGATCTGGAAAATTCTAAGCTGTCGCTTCTAGAGGAAAATAAATATGATTTTGTATAGAGCACTTCAGAATAAACAAAACTAATAGGAATGGTCAATCGTCAGAATGAAGTTAGCCAGAGATTATCAAACCTAATTGCTAACAAATATCTATTGACTCTTTACAGTTTACAGCACGTCTATGAATCTAAATATTCTCTCAACCTCAACATCTTCCTAACCACATACAAGACTAAGAATGAAATTATTTGTTACTGGAGTAATTACTATCCATGTGCCTCCAGAAAATTCGCAACAAGGCTGGCAGAAAAAAGAGGATCGAAATTCATTCACGCAACAAACTCAATATGTACAAAATTAGACATAATAAAGGCGACATAAATAGCATGAAAACACTAGCCAAATGGCCCAGATCGTGTTAGTTGGCAGTTGGCAGTTGGCAGTATTAACAGAGAGAAATTTGGCGAAAATTAGACGGTTTCCCCCGAGTGAGAAATAATACAGAAAAACCACTGCATCTTTCTCAGGGGAAAGTGACCTTAGGGGATCAGCGGCTTCAGTATATACTCGTACTGGTACCAGCAATTAGCAAGACATTGAAAATCTTATTCAGAAGAAAAAAAAGATGCAGATATTTAATTTAAACAGCTCAGTATAGCTATCAAGAAGTTAGATTGAACCAAAAAACGCTCCATAAATTAAGTGAATCCACCGAATCTGAGTCTCTTCGAGCAAGCCGACATAAGAAAGTGTAAAAATGGAGATTTTTAATTGAATTCGAGATTACTCAAATATAGGGAGGAAGGCCTTCGTTTAACACGCATTCACGACTCATCAACGATAGAGCTCAAATGAGATTAAATCCTCAATCGGAGAGAGGGAATTAGCTTTTACAAACTCACTTGGAGGTTATTCCAAATGTAGAAGCCATGACAATCCCGCGAGATCTGAAATGGCGAGAACCAGGGGCGGAAAACGACGGCGTTTTGCGAGATTGGAAGGTCATTTGATGGAGCTTCATGGCCATTTTTTCTGTGTGTGGGAGTTGATAACTTCTCTCCCTCCTATTTATGTTTTTTTTTGGTGAGGCCCTCCTATTTATGTTTTGAGTTGCCTTCACCGACTTTGAAGACGAATTAGGGTCTGTTTGGCAGTAGTGTTTTGGGAGCGGAATTCAGCTAGATGGAGCGGAATTTTGGGATTTTCAAGAAGCTCATACACCAAGCTTTTTGAATTCCGCTAGCTGAATTGGTAAAAAAGCTTCAGGTAGGAAAATGCCGAACAGAGCCTTACAAACTTTTTTTTTTAATACGGAAATGAATTAGGGGGCGACCATCATCGAGATGTTTTCCGCCCTAGGGCATCCTCACAGATGAGATCGGCGAGCTCTGAATCTTCTTCACGAAAGACAATACTTCTTCTGAACGCCTTCTTAGCCAAATAGTCGGCAACACGGTTTATCTCCATGAACGTATGCGTAATGCTCCACTCATCGATCTGGAAAAAATGACCGCAGATCTAGACAAGAATCAAACTCAATCTCCCACGGGATATCCTCACGGACGACTTACAAACTATGTTTATATTTGTTGGGAATTAAAAATTAATTGATTTTTTAATTGGTTAGGTAATTTATAGAGTTTGATTCTTGTAAAACTATATCTTATCATGTAATGGGCGGAGCAATATAAGCCTTTGGATGAAATGGATGGATGGTTAAGATTACTTCTCATTTTATTTTTCAAAAATATAAAAATATCAAAATGGTGGCATATTTGTAAATAATACAAATTATCCTAACTTAAAATAACAGAAAAAGTTGGACAGAACACCAACTTTCACGATTCTAAGCTCTCACGAGTCACGACTGAACCGAAACAAATCGCCCCCATGATCACCGAAACAAATCGCCCCCATGATCGCCCTCACAAGTCTCGTTCGATCAAACCAAATCCTCTCACAAAATTCGATCGATTTCTCGTTCCATATCTCCTTTGTCTATTGATCTTAGGAATTTTAGTTTCGAGATGCCTCCAAAAAGAAAACCAAAAGATAAAAAAAATAAACACTTATAGTACGTGTTTTGGAGAAATATGTTCTTTGACCTGCATAATGAACTAAAATCATGTTAGTTTCAAACTAGAGAAATAGAAACACATCATTGAAATTAATGAACAAGGTTTTTGACTTACATAGGGTTTTGACCTAGTTTCGCAGAACCTTGTTTTGTTTAGCCTATGCGCTGAGATTCGGTACTTTGTTTTTAACCTAGTCGTGAATCTCTGTGCTAAGATTCAAGTTTTTAACCTAGTTTTGTTTAGCCTCTTTTATAAACCTTTGTTAGTCTTCTTTTAGACTTACATTGAAATTAATTGAGAGTGTTTTGGCTAAGGTGCTCCTCAATTTTCAACTCAAAGCATTTGTGTTGTTTGCTTTGAATTCAATTGAAGTTTCTTTGTTTGCATTCAATCCTTCGAGTTCTTCCATCTGTGTCAATCCCGAGAGAAATTCGAGCGCAAAATCGGGCTACAATTCCTACTGAACAAGGATCGAGTCATCACAATAGTATCGTCTCGGGAACATTGGGCATGGTGAGCTTTGCATTGATACAAGATTTCATAGTGTCCTGGTGCGGACTTAGTGAGGATTGTTGTTAAGTTTCTAAAGCAAGGGATCAATATTAGTCACCCTCTATCTTTCTCGATACGTCTGTGCCATAGCTTTATTGCAAAAGGATTGATTGCTAATCATGTCGTTGATGTATTGTCTAGCTTTATTGGAAAAGGATTGTTTGTTAATCATGTCGTTATGTATTATTAGAAGTTTAGAACTGCCTAAAAGTATTACTAGACCTCGGCTTATTAGAAACTGACTTATTTATTATTAATAAACTGACTTACTCACATTAGCAATCAAGTAATATTAAAGTTTTGGTTAAGTTTAGTTTCAATATTAGCGATCATTCGTTTAGTAAAGCTATAGATAGCAAAAGATAAGATGACTACTATTTTTTTTTTTGTTGCTAGCATAAAATACATGGATCATGCACACTAGCAAAATGTCTATTGAGACACTTCGTAGTATGATGACAATCCAAACAGGACTTCCACATAAAATTTAGTATTTTTGGAGGTAAGTATTGCTTCCAAATTCAATTCATATCAATATTAGAATTATTATACATTTGGTCACATAGATGAGTAGTTGATTTCATTGAGGAATTGCCATGAAAAGATGGGGTCTAAATGATCTCATCATCCATATATGTAATGGGAATTCGAACAATGATACATATCCATCGATAGATGAGCTACAATGACAAGCACAAGCTGTGCAACTTTCAGAGTTAATGAAAACAGGAATAACTTTTGGCTAATAATAGCATTCAGCAGAGTATTGAGTTTTTTTTCCTTGGTTTCAAAAGAAGAAAACTAATGGCAGTAACGTGCCAACATAAATGAAGTTTATCAATTCAGACTACACAGCAACAAAAAAAACTTGCAGTAAGCCCTAAAATCCAGACGAGAAGGCTAGGAAAGGCAACAATGGCAAGAAGACTTACATGTCATATGTACAGCCCCGGGGGTAGCAGTCTGGGTTATGTGGGCTTTAACACTGATTATATAGGTTCCCAACTCAAAACTTTCAATCTACCCACAACTAGTTATGTAAACCCGACTGCAGGAACAAAAAATAGGATCAGTATGAGCAAGTCATAATGGCACTTGATTTATGTGTACTTCTGCAGATTGCTGTCCTTGGGAGCCTGTTGTCTTCTGGGAGGATTTAGGAGAGCCTTTGGTGGCATCGTCAAGAGTAGAGGGAGGCATGCACCTTTTAGAGAAAAATGTTGCAATGCTTTTAGTCCTTACTCCTGTTTTCTCTGTTGGGTTTTAGAAAAAACATCAATGAGGCCTGGTTAGAAGATAAAGGAGAACAGAAGCAGAGATTGGCTTGAGTTAGGAGTATAAACCTGGTGACTTAGAGAGGCCTAATTTGTCCAAGATTTCTTTCTTCACCTGTATGACCAGACAACATCAGGACAAAAGAAACTAAAGTATATTCTAACGTTTTTATTTTAGTGGCACTAAGATGAACTAGCTTGAGTATTTAAAACGCTACAAACTATATCCATGGTATAATTTAGCATTCGAAATTGTATCAGGGACAAGGAATTGCAACTCATGCCAAGTTTTGATGATCCATCCCTGTTCTTTGGTATTTATGATCTGCCAATAGTGCATCAAATAGTACAATTTGTTCCCACTTAAAGACTCAATTCAAACCCCTGGATATGCCCATTATAAAGAACGTTGGAAAGAGAAGCACCAACCTTCCACTTGTTGTCCACAAAGTCAGAGATCTGCCGTACATTATTTCTTAACTGGGACTTGGAACAGTTTGGAAAGTTTCGCAGCAAAGATTCGAGAACCTTGTTCATACCGTAGGGGCAGGATTCGATCGTAGCAACCTGAGGATAATATTGAATGGTTAAAACTCAAACACATTCACTAGAGTGTTTTCAAACGTTCAAGGACAGCATAGACATAATATTGAAATAAGCAAAGCAGACTAGTAGACTATGAAAAAGAAGAACTTACAAATTTTAACAATTCAGAATCTGATATTCCTGTCACACTTCCTGCTAGCAACGAGTTACTTTTGCTAATAGACATACAAGCTTCTTGATCCTCTTGCTTGAAAATGTCATCAGAATGAACCTCCACTACCAAACCACCCGGAAGAGAACGCATAGCTAGAGCTTGCAAAAATATCTGCTCAACTTTGGACGTACCAGTGAGATTGTCACTATATAGCAAGTGGGCCTTTTCATGCATCATGTTTGTTATTATTAGAGGTTGATTCTTCGAAAGAGCACGGTCAGTCAAATTTTGTAGATGCTTTAGCTGCCGAAACCAAGAAGAGAGCTCTTCACTCTCAGCCTTTGGCTTACTGCTAGGTGAAGCTCGATCATCATCCTCTTCAATACTACAAGGACTTCCATCGGTTTGTACTCCCTGAATTGAAGACGTACCCACACAATAACCACGCAGTTAGACGGAATCGAATTGTTATAATTGTTACCTTTCATTTAGAATTAGGATATAATGATACATATTGTAACAAGAATTGATGAGGACTTCACATTTTCATTTAAAACTCCAAGAAAAAGAAAAAAATGGAGTTGGCATTTAGGTATACCAGATTGATTTTTAAACACGTCAGATACGCATCTAAACCTAAACAACAGAGGACTTAACATCTTTTCTGACACATCCACAGGCACAAAGAAATACCATGTTCAGGTAATTCGATGTCATAGCATTGAGTTGAAAGCTTTGAGGAGGATTACTGATCCCACAAGCTTACTAGTGTATCAGCATGAGTATATAGGTTGGCTTTTACATGTGAAGACACAGCGCTCAGAATACTATGGTTCAACCCTGAGATTCTCATACAAATCTACTATTATTATTGGTAACTTAATTCTTCTGGTCAGTGTTATTATTGATAATTAACTAGACCTTGTAGGTTACATTCTCAAGCACAAGTCATAACCTTATAATCAACCAAACAAGAACGGACTTTATTCAGGTAAGCCCATAGGATTCTACATACAAAGCACTACATACACGTATCCTTCATAACAAACAAGAAAAAGAGATTTTGTACCTACATATAAAAAGTACAAATATTATATCAGTACCTCATTTTCGGAAAGATAGCCATCAGGTACGAAAAAACCATCTTCACTTTCATCTTCATCGTCAGCTTTTGAGGATCCTTCTTCTAAATTTTCTTCCTCATCCTTCTCACATTCTGAAAGGCTCTCGCCAGGTTCCTCCTTAATATCAAAGTAAGATGATGTTAGGCAGTGATCTTTTGATTCATTAGTTCTACACCTCATATATACAAGGAATCAAATCTAATACAAGTAGCAAACTGATCATAGTAACACATGAGATAAGTTATAATAAGATACTGTATAAAGGGTTAGAGAATATATATGGAATACCTCCTCCCACTCTTCATCGCTCTCAACATCATAATCCAACTCAGGATCCTTCTTAAAAGGATTGCGTGGTCCAACAATGTGACTGCATTTATTTCGAAAAATAATGCGCGTCAGATAATTTGATCACAAAAATTTACACGAGCAGTAATATTAAAAAACTTTTTAAGGGAGAATTAAACAACAACAAAAACATCAACCTAGTGTTAACCCGCCTCAGGTGGGATCTGGGGGGCCATGATGTACACACCCTTGCCCCAACATCAACCAAGGGAGAATTAAACATGAAAAAAATACTTTTTTTAGGAAGTAAAGGGTTATAAGTGCTAATCCTAACACCCTAATGCATCACAGATTACAAAATCCACGGTGATTTACAACTGAATAACCTCTAACCCTGATTGGCTACAGCCATCCAGCCAGAAAAGCATTTCAACGCAATATCTTAATCCTACTATAACAAGGATTTCAAAGGAATTGAATACTTCCATAATCCATTTATGTGCAAATATAAGCAGGTTGCATCTGCTGAAAATACTTTTTTTTTTTTATAAGAATACATCAGAAACATATACAAAATATAGAAAGCTTAATGAAATAGATTTAATCACCACAGAAGTGTGACATAAAGCATGCCCTACCTTTTCTTTGGCCAAACACCATAAAAGGCAGGTCTATAGCTCTTGTCAAATTGTAGCAGCTGCTTACTTCGCCTGCACTTCTGAATGACAAAATTACTGTTGGCGTGGTAGGCTTCATCATCCAAGGCTTGTTCTCCCCATCCACCTACCATGGCATCAGTGCTCAACTCTTCTTCCTGTTTTGATCCTTTGCTGCTACATAATTTTAGTTCCTTAACTAAAGCAGTCTTAGGCTTATGACGTAGACCCCAATGCTGGCCACTCCTTGACCTAACCGATTGACCCAGATGACGCCAAGAGTTCAAATGTAACCTGTCCAATGAAAGCCAGACATGTACTACAGATTTAAGAATATTCTAAATATAAATAGCAAGTTAACAATTTAGTTACAATTCTAAATCTTACTTGCGCATTTCTTCTATATTAATTTGCTCCTTCTGCAACAGTGCAGAATCCATTGAAACAATGACAGATTCATGTATATTCTCGCATTTGCTTGATTGATCAGATGGTATAGCATCATTTTCTGTTTGTACACTTTGGGAAACGGAATCATTCTTGTTCTTATGGAGAAATCGCTCCATAATTGACGCCTGCTTTTTTAGAGAACGTTTCTTCTTCTGTTCAGCTTCTTCTTTCTCTCGGCGGCGTTGATCTCTCTCTATATCCTCATGCTTCCTCTTGAGCTGTTTTCTCATTTCAGAATCTTCTCTTTCACGACGTTTCTCCTCCTTTTCTGCTTCTTCTTGCAACCTCTTCATCTCCTTCTCCTGTGCAACAAGAAGTTATTAAACTATGTATATCTAAAACACATAAGTGATAAATTCATATACATTATAAAAATTTGAGAGAGAATAACTTAATCTAATCAGAGCAGAATTGTTGCAACACTTGCATAAGGTAATTTTTGTAAGCATTTCTCCAGGTCTGAGGATTACAAATGAAGGAAAGAAACAGGAGGATTTGGTCTAACTATAACATGTCATCACTCATCACCATTGCAATATCAGTTATTAATTACTCACTAGCTGCAATCCAGTTAGCCCATATTTCACAATATCTCGTCTTTCATAGGGCCCTAAACAAATTGAGTTTGAGGAGTACATGCTGGTGTTGTTCAGTAAGGGAAGGAGCCCACAGCTCCATCCACTAATAAAATCAGGACAGAGGGGCAGGGGTCCATTTGAATCAACGACTTTTAGATAGGATATGATATAGTGCATTACAGATCTATTCTCATATACTCATATAGTGCATGATCTGGGGAGCATCTTTTAGTGACATTAATCAGTTAGAATCTATGCAAACAGTCATGTGCATCTCTCATCTACTTTCTAAGAGATAGACGATAATAAATAGAGCAAGGATTCACAGCTACTTACCCTTTGCAACTTTTCCTTCTGAAGTTCACGATCCTTCTTTTTCTTTTCTTTTTCCTCTTCATGTCTCTTTTTTTCCAGTTGTTTGGCTAGAAGTTTCCCTTCTCTTTGCACTTCCTTCTCAGTCCTGCAACAGGTATTGAAAGTTATATAAACATAGTGCAGAAACAGCAAGAGCTTCATACATAACCTGCAGAAAACATACCTCACGGAACCATTTTTCTGTGTCAAACTTTCAACCAGCAGGCGAATATTTGCCTCATTCAGAACCTTGCTAAGCTTTTCTGATGTTCTTTTAAAATCATTTTTGTAATTCTGACCATCACTAGGATTTTGCAGTAAAAGTAGCATTGCTGCAATGGAATAAAAAATGGAAAAAATATCAGTGATTCTTCCACAAAAACAGTCAATTGTTTTGATAAAATATCATATTGAATTTGAGGGAGCAGAGTCAGCATCAGAGATGGTTCTGAGACTAAATGAACTAGGTAATAGTGAATCATCAAAACTTAGTATGTGCATTCTAAAACATATTGAGTGCAATAAACAAAAACGAGGTTATGTGGAGCATGAGTGGAAACTAGAAAATTCATTATAGTTCAATGACTATTCTTACCATGAACAGCAGTGATCCTCTCACCAATCTTTTTACGGCAAGTGCGGCGGACCTTCAAATCTCCACATACAGATTTTGGGAGCAGCTTCATATCCCTTGTCTGAATTACCACAAAAGATCGTCATATAACCAACCATAGCAACGAACCATGATTAAAAAGCTCAAGTGCACCATAAATAAACCTAAAAGTATAGATGCGAATATGATAGACAAATTACAGCAAAATTAATGCAGCACTGATGAAAAGCTAAAGAATAAGAAGGCAAAACGAACATAGAATTCCCATTATAGAGACATCTACAAAATGTGTCTATGAAGATGTCTAAAACTGAACACGTAGCCAGTCTCATTGCACAATAAAACAATTCAGGCTTTACATGTCAATTGAATACCGTAACAATTCAATTGGCCATATACAGA
Organism: Fallopia convolvulus; assembly: GCA_964016875.1. NCBI lineage: Eukaryota > Viridiplantae > Streptophyta > Magnoliopsida > Caryophyllales > Polygonaceae > Fallopia > Fallopia convolvulus. The sequence goes on along the minus strand of OZ024723.1, from coordinate 39,925,556 downwards.
CTTCATTCTAACAGCAGAAACCCTAATCTTTCTTGAATTATGATATAAATGCAATAGAAAGCAGGCATCAACAAGGCAATTAAGCGCAGGCATAATAATTCAAGGGAAGTAACATGCAAGAGCCCGGTGCTATGACATGCAAAAAACGGAGAAAGAAAGCAAGTAGGGAAAAGCTAATTCAAGAAAGTATAGCAAAACCAAACAACCTCCCAGACCCAAAGACAAGACTCTGTCTCATCCTCCAGCACATCAGATTCGTCATTCGGGACACCATAGCAAGATCTCTGCCCAACATAGAGAATGCTACTCTTCACACTCGCAATCGTAACCGTGCTTTCTCTCTCCTTCGCTTTCTCGTAGATTTCGCTTGCCAGTCTTGAGTAGGAAGCGCTCTTCTCCTCCAACAGCAGAGCTATCACGGAATTGATGTTGCTGCTAGAACAGCTCGTGTAGTGAGAGTCCAATATCACCCTGTTCTCACTCATCACCTCCTTGAAGTACTTAAACAAGTTCTGAAGCTCCGTAGTCAGAGCACTAATTTTCGCTTCTCTCTCCTCCGGAGTCACAGCCATGACATCCGAACTCATCTTCACTTTCTGCCGTTTCGCCGATGGCTTCTTCTCCTTGCCGATCTCATCTCGCGGCAGCTCGTCGATTACCATCATTTCTGACATCTGATCGGCGTAATGACCCGGAACCGACAAATTAGGGTTTCTGGAATCAGACAATGTCCAGATTTGAGAACTTTAGGAAGGAGAAATGGAGCGAAAATCTCAAGGCGGTGGAGAGGAAGAACAGCGAAATGAAACCCTCTTTTGATTTGACCCACCGTTCTCTCTATAGCTGTCGCTTCAACTTCTTAATTGCTAATATTATAATACTATATACTTTTCTTGTGAAAACAGGCAAATGAATAAAAAATCAACTTTTTCCTATTGAATGTGTTCTCTCTTGCGTTTAGCGAATGATAATTGGGAAAATGGGCAAACAGAAGAGATTTCTGAGCGGAACGTATGATTATTTCCCGCCAAAATGCAACATTGGAATTCCAAGCGGCGCCATGTGGCGCGCGCTCTTTTCTTTTTGAGTTTCTCGGTTTCTCCTTTCGGCGGTACACTAAAAAACTAACGTCAGCTGGTGCTGCTGGTGGGAAGGCTGGAAGCGGACTAAGCGATGTAGGAGAGAAGTTAGGCTGAATGTTCTGATTGGGCTACGGCCCATTGAATCTGGATAGAATTGGGCTCGCTAAGGTGCAGTTGGCCCATGATCCGTCTCCCTATCTTTCTGCCTACCTCCCTTATACTCTCAATACTCATCATCATCGTCATAAACAACTTGCCTCTTTCCTCTCTGTCCATCAAAGAGGGCAACTATTTCCATCCTCCCTAAAATCGATTTTACGGTCTCTCTCGATCGCTAATCTGGCTTAAATTTTATCTAAAAGTTGGATAATTTAGGGTAGAACGATCAGTCGTGACTCTAGGGGCTTAATTCAGGTTTTTTTTTTTGTTTCTCTCACCCGATTTTCGCTCTTGCCAATGGATTCCGATGATGACATGCATGACGCGAATGATGTTGAATCGCTTGAAGACTTTTACAGCGGAGACACGGCTGGCGATTCAGATGATATGGCCGATGGAGATTATGAGTTCATGGACAATGATTCCGAGGATTCCGACGACTTTAATTCTTCTCGACGACACCAGGTAATCCTAGCATTAGAGATTGGGGTTCAAAACAATTGTTATTGAATTAGCCGTTTTTTTTTCGACTGGTTGCTTATTCGTGTCCACTATCTGTCTTTGCCGGCTTTATTCATAATTCCACACTTCGCTTACCGCCAGGATCATTAACTTTTGCATACTATCGCTTGAACTTGGTTAGTTATATTCTGTCCTGTACTAAATTTGTGAAATTTGTATCAATGGACCAGCGACTGAAGAGTATTACTTTGAATCTAGAAATTCAAGAATGGAAATTTATCTGTCCAGCCAAAGTATGTATCATATTTATTTCGCACTGGTGGGATGATGATATAAAGTTGAAAGGAACTAGACTAGTGATAAAGCAATGCAGATGGACCTGCTAGTTTCTGGAGTTATAGGGTGAAGTTATAGTGTGAAGAGTTTGCACAGCTTAAAACAAAGTAAATTCACACAGAAAACTTACAAAATCAGATCAAACGATCCATTTTCGTTAGCTCATTCGGAACACAAGAGAAACCCTAAATTTTGTGAATGAAAAGAAAAAGTTCCGGCTACAGGAAAAACGGTCGAGCTATATAAAGTAAAGAAGCTAGCTAAGAAACCAACTAAACCGGTATAACAGAAGGAAATTAAGAACCGGTTAGGAAAACCACACTTGTGAACCAATTGCACCAATACTTTCCATTTCAAGGACATGCTTGTAGTTTCTCTAAATATCTTTTCCTCTCTATAGGTTTTGTAATCTGCTTATGCTCTTGTTATACTTACCATATGTGAATGTTATAAAATACCAAAAATGACCTTACATTCTATCAACTCGTGCCGCATCACATGGAAGACATGCATTAAAATTAATCTTATTAGTGAACTTTTGTCCTATTAGTGTTTCATGTGCGTGGGAGGTTGATTCCAGTTTCGCTGATGCATGTACTTTATTAAATGCTTGATTCATGTCCAGCAAAGCTATACTATATTGAGTGAAGATGATATTCGTCTCCGCCAAGAAGATGATATTATGAGGGTTTCTACTGTACTTTCCATTTCAAGGGCTGAGGCTGGCATTCTTCTTCGTCACTATAATTGGTAATTGTTATAACTGTATTTTAAGCTACCGCTTTTGTTTTTAGAAGACTGTTATTCCTTTTTGATACTTATTTCTTCTGTGACATGATGTGCTTGTATTTTTCTCTTGGATATGAATCAGATATGCATTGTGATAGACTAACCCTGTTTAAGAACGTGTACTTGTATGGACTTACAGGAGTGTAAGCAAAGTCCATGATGAATGGTTTGCTGATGAAGAGAGGGTGAGAAAGGCTGTTGGTCTAACAAGAATCGATGTTATTGACTTCCAGAATGCAAGAGAAGTAACCTTACTTTCCTGAATATTAGTTTTTGCCCTTAATATTATCAATGAGATTGAGCATTAGGTTTCTTAGTTCATCCTTTATATTTTCCATGAATTCGATGATGTTTACTGGTGGACTTGAACAGTTGACTTGTGGCATCTGCTTTGAGTCATTTCCAAAGGATGACGTTTATTCCGCTGCCTGTGGACATCCCTTTTGTAGATCATGCTGGGCGGGTAATTTTCTTTATCCTTTCCAAAAAGATTAATATTATGTGAATGTATTGTTTTTAGATAATTGTAAAGAAAATAAAAGATAGAAAGGGAAACCTAAATCATGTTTCATAAAGGCTTCAGGTCATAGGCCTTGTACTTTTTTCCCCCCAAAATCACTTTCTCTCCAAAACCTACTTTTAACAGTTTTGAAATCCGTGCACCCCTCTCTACTTTTTACGTTTTTTGAGACACAAAAAATAATTTTCACCCAAAAACAACTTTCAATCTACTAGTGAAACAAGGCCATATTCCATAATTATCCAAAATTTTCATTGAACAGTTTTGGATTTTTGTTAAAGCTTCCATGGTCAAAATTTCAAGTCCCTCAGATTGTTAAGTTTTGGGATTCCGACTTTTTGCTACACAACACTTTAACTTAATGTGTTGTAGACTTGTAGTTATTAATGAGTTGATTTATTTCATTTTCTAAACTAAAAGGTGTCACCTTTTGATTTTTTAACAATATTGCCCATTTCTTTCCCCCTTGTCTTCTAACAATGCTGATTTTTTGCTAAGTACTTTCTTAAGGCAAAGATAGTAAAACGTATTTGAATTTGACTTTTGGTTTTTCATGGATTGGATTGTTGTGCAGGCTATATTACCACTGCTGTTAATGATGGACCAGGATGTCTAACGCTGCGATGCCCTGATCCACCATGTGCTGCTGCTGTGGGCCAAGATATGATAAATGTGTTGGTTCCTAAGGATGATAGGGAGAAGTATGCCCGTTATTTACTAAGGTCTTACATTGAAGACAGTAGGAAGGTAGCGTCAATACAGATGTTGAATGAATTAGACATGTTTATGTGCAAACTTCCAATAGGTGGATACGATCACATTCATTTGTTCTTTAAACAACTTTCAGTTATCAACAAAAATTGGTGTTACTTGTTACACCAAATCTATCGCCATTGGAGTATCAGTGCTTTGTGTGTGAAAACTTCTTTAACAATGATTAGCTGTTCTGAGTATAGTTGCTGCATTACCTTGCTTTAAATTGGCAACTCTTTCTGTTTAGGGATTCTTGTTCTTAATTATATGTGCTGGATTGGAAAAGTTTTTATGCATGTGATATTATCCTTGTCCATAGTTAACTTCATACAGAGGTGCATGTTTTTAATCATACTCGTGTGTTGTTCTCTGTATTTGCTTTATGAAGGCCAAGTGGTGTCCTGCTCCTGGATGTGACTATGCTGTTGATTTTATCGTTGGGAGTGTCAGCTATGATGTAAACTGCTGCTGCTCATATAGCTTTTGCTGGAATGTGAGTTTTCTTAGTCTTGTTTTCCTCAATAGAAGTGGATTCAATTGTACTGTGAGCATAAAGAGAAGGCATAACATTACATGGAACATGTCCTGTTCTTGTCTGTTTCCCTATCTTTTTTCCCATTAAGATTTTGTTTTTTTTTCCCTTGTTTAAGTCATTGGGTTTAATTTTCCAGTGCACTGAGGAAGCTCACCGACCAGTTGACTGTGGGACTGTGGCGAAGTGGATTTTAAAGAATACTGCAGAATCTGAAAACATGAATTGGTATGTCTCAAAGTTGTATTTTTTCATTTATTTACTTGTTTTTGTACTTCTTCTACCTTGTGCTTCATCTTTTAAAAATATCAAGTAGCTGCATGTGAACAGAACCTCTAGTTCTGCATTTTGTTTGGGAGGTTTGTACTACAAATGTGATTAGTGATTGAATTGACATGGTTTATGTGTGATAGACTCACTATGCTCATTGTGGGACATGATTTCATGATTGCATGTCCTTTTACCTTATGCTCATTGTGGATGGAATAGCCAATGTGATTTGTTCAAGATTAGCGAAAAATCACTGTTTTGTGCTTTCTTACCACTCAACTTTGTAAAAATGCTAGTGATGCTAATCTAAAGTCATCAATGGCTGATTTAGACTGATTCAGCTGGGGCTTTATTTTCTAAAATTTATTGATTTGGAGAGACCAATTATATTGAGGTATCTCGGGAAAGTGCTAGTATATAAGCACTTTTGGAGAACGTAATCAGATGGGATTGGGTTCTGAAAGCTCCTTGTATATGTGATTGTTTTAATGATGCCTTTTTTGTGGCTCTTTAGCCTATATTCTATATAAAGTGTACTGTGTACGCTTATGGAGATGGATAATAAACCAGGCGATGGATTTGCTACATGGCTATTTTTGCATATTTCTTTTGTAACTTCTTACTAAATGTTATTTTCCTGGCAGGATTTTGGCTAATTCCAAACCATGCCCCAAGTGCAAGCGACCAATCGAGAAAAACCAGGGTTGCATGCATATAACGTGTACGCCTCCCTGTAAATTTGAATTTTGCTGGTAGGTTCATCTGCTACTCATTAATTGGTTGTTGATCTTGATTTCACTTAATTGCTTTCTATCTTTGAAGCATTAGTTTTTATCTTATATTTTGGTATCTTTATTTGCAGGCTCTGCCTTGGTCCTTGGAGTGATCATGGTGAGAGGACAGGTGGATTTTATGCATGTAATCGTTATGAAACCGCAAGACAAGAGGGAATGGTGAGACATTCTGCTTTACGTGTATTCCTTTCGTACATTTTGTTTGTTGTATTTTGTAACAAAATCGTAAAGAATATACCCAACCTGTTTTTGGTTGTTTGCAGTATGATGAGTCTGAGAAGCGAAGAGAAATGGCCAAGAACTCTCTGGAAAGATACACTCATTACTATGAAAGATGGGCCACTAACCAGTCGGTATATATCAACTTTGCTTCGCGTAGCTAAATATTCTATTGTACTTCTGTCTTTCTGTTTCTCTTGGTAGATCAGGGGACTCCAGCTTGGGATTTTTCTCTATGTTCAGTTATACTATGTTAAATTGGTTTTAATGGTGTTCTTTGGGTGACATTTAAGTTGATCAACTTGTCTAGCTTTTTTTTTTTTTTTTTTTGCAAACGTGTCAGTTGATTATTTTTATGTCCTTTTCCTGCAGTCTAGGCAAAAGGCACTTGCAGATCTACAACAGATGCAGAATGTGCATGTAAGCAAATCTTCTTAGTTATTATGAGATTCTTGTTCAATGGTGACTGTGAAATTGTGTAACAATTTTGGAATTAGTAAACATCAAAATTATATTCCTACTTATATTACTTCAATCCCACATTACACCTTGCCTTTTTGTTTTATCATCCTTTTATCTGCATTTATCGATTCCTGTTCTTGTTGCTATTTGGGCTTCCCTATTCTGTTTGTTGGGGGTTGGGTGTAGGATGAATGACGGTAATTTTCTGCTTTGATTCTCTTGCAAACACAGTGCATTCAAAGAGTGGAGCCCTTTATAACAATTGTTAATCTTAGTGGTTAACCTATTCGATGTCTGTGGTTGCCTGGGGGTGGTTTTCTTATTCTTCTTGTTTCCTTAGTGGTGAAGTTTTAGATAATTTTCTGGATTTTGCAGCTGGAGAAACTAAGTGACACACAGTGTCAACCAGAGTCCCAACTCAAGTTTATCATCGAAGCATGGTCACAGGTGAATCTTATATTTTAGCATATGCTTTTTTTCTCTTCACAATATGGATGCAGAATTTATATTTTTTTTTACATTCTTATTCTCCAATATTACAGATAGTAGAATGCAGGCGAGTGTTAAAGTGGACATATGCTTATGGCTTCTATCTTCCTGAACATGAGCATGCCAAGAGACAATTTTTCGAATACTTGCAGGGTAATGCCCTTTATTCCATTTATCCTTGCAGATGTACTTTCTTTTTTTAATACTGACACTCTTCTCTACAGGTGAAGCTGAGGCTGGTCTTGAACGCCTTCATCAATGTGCTGAGAAGGAGCTTCAGACATACCTCACTGCAGGGGGACCATCTAAAGACTTCAATGAGTTTCGCGCAAAGCTGGCAGGCCTTACCAGGTACATAATAATTGAATGGATTTTTTAGTGCATGTTGTGGAAAGATTCTAATCTCCTATTAGATTTTATTGTTGCAAGTGTTCGTAAGGGATGGGTTAGAAAGATCAATGATAAATAAACGAGACACATTTTATTTCGTATTTAATTACACATCTCCTAATATATTACTGTTTGGAATCAGCGTGACTCGAAATTACTTTGAGAATTTGGTGCGGGCTCTGGAAAACGGTCTATCAGATGTCGACTCTCACGATGCATGCAGCAGAAATGCAAGCTCAAAAGGCTTGGGAGGTGGAAGTAGTAGTAGTGGTGCTGGTAGGGGTAAAAATGGAAGAGGAAAAGGGGCTACATCAAAGTCGAGTGGACCAAGCAGGGCCGTAGATGATTCAGCCTACTGGTCCTGTGACCACTGCACGTACGCAAATTCCAAGTCCGTACCCGTTTGCCAGATGTGCAATCAACATAGGTAAACTAACTACTGATTTCTCAGGTGACATGGGAGTTCTAAGTCTTTGGAATCCGTGCTCGGGCTATAACAGGATGATGAAGTAGGGAAAATAGGGGGGAAGGGGGAAAAGGGTGCGGTGAAAAACTGTTATTTTGAGTGTTGTGTTATTATGGGGAGAACCCGAGCTTATTGTATATTATCACTGCTATGTCATTCAGATTTGGTTTGATTCTTGTAATACGGGTATATGCCTGTAGGGCTTTCAGGCGCCTGTTTGTAATACTGATAGTGATAACTGTACCTATAGCTGATTAAGCCTTTGGTCGCGAGAAATGAGTGAATTATTAGCATTATACCCTGCATAAGTAACATAAATCAACCCGTTTGTGATTATCTAAGAAGGGAGTACGTTTGCCCCTGCGTATGGCATCATTGACATAGTTGCAGAAGGGGCTCGTCAATAATTGTGTGCATTTTAACTTTTAAGTGAGTTTTTTAAAACCCATTTTATATTTGTTTGCGATTTTTCACGGGTAACCGGTAACAACCCCAGTTTGTCAGATTTGGGCTAAATTTACAAGCCCCTTAAAAAAAAAAGAGGTGTATAGTGTATACTGTACTGAACCGAAAAGTTCATAGTTCAATCTTGTTTAAGCTCAACTAAGATCCAAATAACCAGCCACTTATTTAGGGCCTACTAGATCCTCCTCGTGAAAATGTATTAAAGGTTTATTTCAAGTTTGAATTCTCGTGTTATTTCACGTTCCAATGGTTGTTTGTTAAGGATTTATTCCAAGTTTGATTTCTCTTGTTATTTCACGTTCATTTCTCATGCAATTTTGAGTTCGATTTTTTTAGGCTGAGGATATATACACACGTATTTTTTTCTCCGCGCACAAGATTTGGCACGCTTCATGAAGGTTGTGGGCTAGAGAGGATTCACAATCTGTGACTTGGGCTAAAACTGTTTTAGACAAGGATGAGGTGAGAATGGCCATTACAAGCTGATCCTTGATATGCCATTCCTGGAATGCAGGGTTTGGAAGGTCGTTTAAGATAGGGGGAAGGAACAGGAGTAGTGCCATCCATAAAACCATAAAGGTTGTGGGCTTTGAGGTAAGGAATAACTTGGGTTTTCCATAGAGGGTAGTTTTCAATGGTGAGTTTGATGTTGATGAACCTGGAAAAGGAGGGAAGGGAAGGAGTAGGAAGAAGTGGGGGGTTTCGTGTTTGAGAACCAGAGGAAGGCAAACCAGAGGAGCCTGAGGGAGAAAACGATGAAGGAGGAAAAATGGGGTTGCCATTAAGGCCAGTCAGGCCGCCTGCCAGTCGACATGAATCAGAAAGAAAAAGAGGTGAGGCGGGAAAGGAGAGGACGTTGGTCCTGTTTACTGCTCTGATACCATGCCAAAATATTTGAGTGAAACATGGAAATTGTTGATGGAGAATTTCTTGTCATATTCCCATAATTAAGAGTCTTTACACTAGGTATATAAAGGCGTGTTGCCCTAGAATGATAGGAGAGTAAAGGTGCGACATGGCACTGTAGAATGGTTCTAGAATACAGAAAATGTAATCCTAAAATATCTCATGTGCTCTGTAATGAGCTGCCATCAATGTATGGTTTGGTAGAGACAGAAAGCGGGTATAGGAAAAAAGCGGATGTGGTCTAATTTTGTAATTTTTAATAAATTTGAAGTTGCAAATTAGTTTTTCAAGTGTTGCATAACATGACCCAATAAAAATACACATAAATATGTCATATAATAGCATAAAAAAACGGAAAATCTATATACACACATAATTTTTTCTCGGCGCACAAGATTTGGCACGCGGATTTTTTACAGAATTGGCAAAATGACACACTTCACGAAGCGTGAGGCAATATTGTCCGATTTTCTTACTCAATCCAATATTTTTTTACATATATAGGTTCCTCTCGTCGATAGCTTCGATTTGATAGGTAATAAGCTCAAATCCGACACCGAGCAAAAAGTTATGAACGTTTTAAGATTGGACATACGCATACTACTTTCAAACGTCGTTTATCAAGGATAAGATTTGAGATAAATCATAGAATAAGATTTTTTGGCAAGTTTTAGAGTTTATGGTTAGGGTAAGGCTTTATGGTAGGATTTGGGGTAAGGATTAAAGTTTATGGTAAATATTATGGTTAGGGTACGATTTGAATGAGGTTTAAAGTTTGGGTATGTGATGTAGCATAGGGTTTGGATGTATGGTTTAAATAAAGGCTTAAGTGTAGGGTTTTAGATAAGGTCTAGTGTGAGGGTAGCGTTTAAGACAAGTCTTAAGGTATGATATTGAGTAAGGTTTAGGGTTTATTGTAGATTTTAGTGAAGTTTCGGATTTAGGTATATGATTTAGGATAGAGTATATATTTTTAGGGCTTAGGGTTTGGATAAGGGTTCTACGGCAAGGCTTAAGTGTAGGATTTTAAGTAAGGTCTAGGGTTTATAGTAGAGTTTGAATAAAGGGTTTAAGATAAGGCTTAAGGTCGGATTTAGGGTAAAGTTTAATGTTTATGGTAGGGTTGTGGTTTATGTTTAAAGTAAGGCTTTAGGGTAACCTAACTTATATATGTTAAAATTTTGGTTTGATTAACCAAACTGATATTTTTTACGGTTTTACAGGTTGGTTACGGATCGACATATTCATATTTTCAGTTAACCGAAAAACCAAAATATAGTTTTTAATTTGTAAAAAAAATATTAAATATATTTCGTCTTAATGGAATTACATGCTTATTTTCAGAATTTCAAATTATATTTGATTTTGAAAATATTACTTTATATTTCCATCATTGATTAGTTAAATATGTTTTTTTTAAATATTTAACTCCTAAAATGTTATATATATAAAATACATATTGTAAAGACAATTTAAAACATAACCACCATGTAAAATAATATTTATTTTGAAATTTTAACTGAGCGATAATATTTTTAATATAAAGCTGATAACTTTATTGTCGTTTAAGTGTATTCTTATAATATAAAATTAAATAAATAGTTATTGGTTAACGAGAAAACCAAACCAAAAATTTGGTTAACAAATCTCTGATCAACTGAGATTAAATGGTCGATTTTGGTTAATGATTTTAATTAAATGAAATCATAAAATAAATAATTATTGGTTAATGAGAAAGTCTTGCCCTAACCAGAAACCCTAATACTTACGATAAACATAAACCGTCCTAAAATATTATGTACTAAGTCTTATCTTAAATCATATCTTAAATAAAACATCATGTTAAAGTGGTTTGCATATGTTCAATCTTAAAACGCTCATAACTTTTTGCTCGGGTGTCGGATTTGAGCTTATTACCTATCAAATCGAAGCTATCGACGAGAGGAACCTACATATGTAAATAAATATTGGATTGAGTAAGGAAATCGCACAATATTTCCACACGCTTCGTGAAGCGTGTCATTTTTACCGATTCTGTAAAAAATCCGCTCGGGTATCCGTATATGGCTCGCATTATGAAGCGACGCGCTTCATGAAGCGTGCCAAATCTTGTGCGCCGAGAAAAAATTATGTGTGTATATAGATTTTCCGTTTTTTTATGCTATTATATGACATATTTATGTGTATTTTTATTGGGTCATGTTATGCAACACTTGAAAAACTAATTTGCAACTTCAAATTTATTAAAAATTACAAAATTAGACCACATCCGCTTTTTTCCTATACCCCCTTTCCGTCTCTACCAAACCATACATTGATGGCAGCTCATTACAAAGCACATGAGATATTTTAGGATTACATTTTCTGTATTCTAGAACCATTCTACAGTGCCATGTCGCACCTTTACTCTCCTATCATTCTAGGGCAACACGCCTTTATATACCTAGTGTAAAGACTCTTAATTATGGGAATATGACAAGAAATTCTCCATCAATAATTTCCATGTTTCACTCAAATATTTTGGCATGGTATCAGAGCAGTAAACAGGACCAACGTCCTCTCCTTTCCCGCCTCACCTCTTTTTCTTTCTGATTCATGTCGACTGGTGGCGGCGGCCTGCCTGGCCTTAATGGCAACCCCATTTTTCCTCCTTCATCGTTTTCTCCCTCAGGCTCCTCTGGTTTGCCTTCCTCTGGTTCTCAAACACGAAACCCCCCACTTCTTCCTACTCCTTCCCTTCCCTCCTTTTCCAGGTTCATCAACATCAAACTCACCATTGAAAACTACCCTCTATGGAAAACCCAAGTTATTCCTTACCTCAAAGCCCACAACCTTTATGGTTTTATGGATGGCACTACTCCTGTTCCTTCCCCCTATCTTAAACGACCTTCCAAACCCTGCATTCCAGGAATGGCATATCAAGGATCAGCTTGTAATGGCCATTCTCACCTCATCCTTGTCTAAAATAGTTTTAGCCCAAGTCACAGATTGTGAATCCTCTCTAGCCATTTGGAACCTTCTTCAAGAAACTTTTATGGCTCGTTCTTGTGCTCATGTGGTACAAACAAGGCTTCAACTTGCATCCCTCAAAAAAGGGAGTGACTAAGTTACTACCTACTACACCAAAGCAAAAAATTTGATGAGTACCCTTCTTGCCGCCGATCAACCCATCACCGACCCAAAGTTTATTGTGCATCTTCTAGCCGGACTCTGCTTTGATTATGAGTCGATTGTCACCTCCTTAACCACCCAAGCCACTCTACCCACTCCACATCAAGTCTATTCCCATCTTCTTAATCATGAGCAGAGGTTAAACACCCAAACTCAGCAAAATCTCCAAACTATCTCCATGACAACAAACAACTCTTTTCAACACAGTTCAACAAATTTCAGCCAAGCCACCGGACAACGTGGTCGTGGTCAATCTCGAGGGGCCGTGGTCGTGGGCGCAACACCACCGCCCGGGATGTCTCTAACTCATCCTCAGCACCCAACTCTCACCAGCAACATCCAAGCAATTTCACAGGCGTCCGCGACAACAGACCCACATGTCAGGTGTGTCAATAACTGTTCACACAGCTCTAGCGTGCGACCACCGATTTAATCTTGCATATCAGCCACCACCGCCTTCCTCATTTCAGGCGCACTACTCTGCAAATTCAATCCAGAATCAAGGCTCGAACAAATGGCACCCCGACACAGCGGCCACCTATCATTATACACCACATCTCTCAAATATGTCTCTAGACTCTCTGCCCTACGCCGACACCGATCATAATTTCATCCCACTTTTTTTCTTGTGAAGGACCTAGCGACTCGAACCACCCTCCTCCGAGGACCCGTTGAAGATGGCTTGTATGACATGACCACTGAGACATTGCCGCCCGAGCAGTAGTCACCACCACCATTCCCAATAATGTGCACATGTGGCATCACCGCACTAGGCACCTATCCGCCGCCACCACCCGTAGCATTTTGCATTCGCTTCAAGTTTCTGTTCCGTCAAATTACCCTACTAGACTAGAGTGTTCCTCTTGTGAACGGGCCAAGGCCCATGTCCTTCCCCACACGGCCTCTCCTAGTCGGTCCAATAACCCTTTTGATTTGTTGTTTATTGACACTTGGGGCCCAACCCATATTCTCTCAAGTAATGAAAATCGATATTATGTTTCTATACTTGATGATTGCACAAAATTTCTTTGGCTTTTCCCAATCAATACAAAATCTCAAGTCACCCCCATATTAATTGCCTTATTTTCCAAACTTGGGATTGCCCACCGCCTCTCGTGTCCATATTCCTACCGCCAAAATGGAGGTATTGAAAACCGGCATCGTCACATTGTTGACACCGGCATTGCCCTTCTCGCTCATTCCTTTGTACCCTTTATTTATTGGGACTATGCCTTCCTAACCGTCGTATACCTTATCCATCGCCATCCCATCTCCCTCCTTCATCTAAAATCCCCCTTCGAAATTCTCATGAACCGAAAACCGGACTACAATTTTTTAAAAAGTTTCGGGTGTCTTTGCTTTCCCAATCTTCGACCTTATAACAATCACAAATTTGCCTTCCGCTCCACTCCTTGTGTTTTTCTCGGTTATAGCTCTCAACACTGGGGATACACATGCCTTGATATCTCCACTCACCGTATCTATATTTCTCGGGATGTCCGCTTCCATGAGACATCTTTTCCCTTTGCCACAAATTCACCAACTCCTTGCTCCATTGAACGTACTGATGAACCCGGTCTACCCTTAATTCCTTCCATTATTCAGCCCACAAACTAGCCCATAAATGAGCCCACAAACGAGCCCACTCCATCTTCCCCCACTCACCAACCTGATTTCATTAATCCTACTTTCCACCAGCCCACTTCTAGACCTTCCCCTACTTGGCCTCCCCTTGAGCCCAACAACAAAAATCTTTCCACCACTCCTGATTCTGCCGCACCTTCTCCCACAATACCTACTTCCCTAACCCATTTACTCTCCACCACCCAATCAGATTCCTCATCATTCCATGACTACACGCACTCGTGACAACACCATTCGTCCCCTAGTACAAAAAGATGGAACCATACCATGGCCATGTAGGACCAATTGTTCCCTCTCTCACACCAATCCTATCTCAATTCCTGAAGAACCATCCAATTTCACTGAGGCATCAAAGTTCTCTGAATGGCGAGAGGCCATGGCGAGCAAATTTAACGCCCTCCTTTCTACCCGAACTTGGATCTTGTCCCATCCCACCTTTCTTCAAACCTTCTAGGGGTCAAATGGGGTTTTAAGACTAAGTGACGTGCTAATGGTTCAATTGAACGGCGAAAAGCACGATTGGTCGCTAAGGGTTTTCATCAACAATAGGGACTTGACTTCAATGAAACCTTTTCCCTTGTAGTTAAGCCATCCATCATCCGACTAGTGCTCACAATCGCTGCAATGTCTCATTGGCCAGTCCATCAACTTGACGTATCAAACGCCTTTCTTCACGGCGATTTGGAGGAGGAGGTGTTCATCCAACAACCCCCCTCGGGTTTGTCAATCCCAACTTTCCTACTCATGTATGTCGATTGTGCAAATCACTTTACGGTCTCAAACAAGCGTCACACGCTTGGTTTGGAGAGCTTAATGATACGCTCATTCGCTTGAGTTTTCATGCTTCTTCTGTTGATACCTCTCCTTTTGTTTTCAAACAAGCCCATGAGACTGCCTATGTACTTGTGTATGTCGATGACATTCTTGTCGTTGGCTCCTCTACCTCCCTCATCTCTAAATTCGTCTCTGCCTTGTCCCAGTTCTTCCCCATCAAAAACCTAGGTCCACTCCACTATTTCTTGGGTATAGAAGTCCAACGTGACAACACTGGTCTTTTTCTCTCCCAATCTAAATACATCCAATACCTCTTATCCTCTGTTCAAATGCAATCTGCCAAACCCATGTCCACCCCGATGGACACAAATATTGACCTACACACTCCAAGTCCAACCTTTGGTGACCCCCATCTCTTCCGAAGTATTGTCGGCAGTCACTAGTACCTTAACTTTACCCGTCCCGACATTGCATATGCACTCAATAAAGTCTTCCAACATATGGATTGTCCTACCCTTCTTCATTGGCAATTGGTCAAAAGAATTCTTCGATACCTTAACGGCACATCTTCCCTTTCCCTCCACCTTTCTTCCCATTCTCAACCCCTTCTAAGTACCTTTTTAGAAGCTGACTGGGCTAGGGATTCCAAAGACAGACGCTCCACGGGTGCTTATTGTGTTTACTTTGGTTGGTCTCTTGTCTCATGGTCTTCTAAGAAGCAACCGACCATCGCAAGATCCTCCACAGAGGCCGAATACCGCTCCCTCGCCACATCAACTTGTGAAACAATCTGACTGCAATTACTCCTTGCTGATCTTGGTGTGTTTCTGTGCACACCCCCGATCCTATGGTGTGACAATATTGGCGCTACTTACCTTGCCGCCAATCCCATATTCCATCAACGCACCAAGCATATTGAACTCGATTATCACTTTGTCCGGGAGCGTGTTGCAAACAAGAGTCTCAAAGTCTCCTTTATATCCACCAAAGATCAAATTGCAGACTTGCTTACCAAAGCACTCTCATCTCAGCGGTTCTCCTTACTTCACTCCAAACTTGCGCCCACGACGTT
Source organism: Fallopia convolvulus (assembly GCA_964016875.1). NCBI lineage: Eukaryota > Viridiplantae > Streptophyta > Magnoliopsida > Caryophyllales > Polygonaceae > Fallopia > Fallopia convolvulus. The sequence continues at coordinate 39,909,801 of OZ024723.1, read as the reverse complement.
TGGATCGAGGGGGCCTACCAAACCATACATTGATGACAACTCGTTACAGAGCACATGAGATATTTTAGGATTACATTATCTGTATTCTAGAACCATATATCCTATAGTGCCAAGTGGCACCTTTACTCTCCTATCATTCTAGGGCAACACGCCTTTATATACCTAGTGTAAAGACTCTGTTCATTATGGGAATATGCCAAGAACTTCTCCATCAACAATTTCCATGTTTCACTCAAATATTGGCAGTCCCTCACCTTTGTTCTCGGGCAATTGAACCGCCCACTTCCATCGATTTTTTGACTCGTTTTAGACAAGTGTCTACACCTATAAGTTGTTAATGCATCGATCTTTCAAATTCAAGATGAATTTCATCTATCAAAAAAAAAAATTCAAGATGAATTTCGATCTAAAAATACAATAAGAAATTAAATGAAATTGATTTGAGAAATATGTTAGGTTTTGAATTTGAAAAATTTGATAGTTGTTAAGATTAAGGATAAATTGTTGGATTAAATAGTCTGAAGGATTCACATATATTTATTTTTATGAGTTGAGTTACGGATTTAAGCCCTTGATTTGGAATTGGGATTAATTTCGAATCTGGTCGAACATCAATGAATGTTAACTTCATGTGTAGTACATAGTGAAACTCATATTTATCAATTACAAAAATACACAATTTGCATGTTGAAGCTTGTGTCGGTGATGATTTGTAATCTACTGAACATTGAAGAATAGGATTTACATGGTTGAATTGAGTTTAGGGTCTATTTGTTCTCCTAATGCAGTTTTATTTTTTTGAATAGGGTGGCTTGTTTGTGATTTTGGAAAATTTTGGTGTTGCATATTAATTGGATAAATGATGTGTAGTGCGTATGTTTTCATTTCTAGAGTTCATATTGAATTTTGGCGGAATACATCTACGAGTCCCTGACCTTGTACAATTTTGTCATTCCACACTTATATATTGAAATGTTCAAATAAGCACCTAAACTCAACTAAATTAAACTTGTTCGATCAAACCAACACCCTATACTTTGAAGTGTTCAAATAATCACCTAAACTCAATTAAACTTGTTCGATCAAATTATTTGAACCAACACCCTATTCTTCCATTTCTTACAAATGTTACCTAAAACAACACACAAACTACCATATTCTTCCATTCGGATAAATTTTGTTCTAGGGTTTGTCTCAAAAATTAAAAAATCGCTTGATTTAATTTTAAACAGCTAAAAATCGCTTATTACTTCCCTAAAATCTTGTATTCAATAACAGATTTTATTGAACGAGCAGATAAGGTCATCTCCAACAGCTTCCTCATATTCTTGAAAAATGTGTTTTTGGAGAATTTAGCACAAAAATTTACTTCAACATCTCCCCTATCAAACTCTCCATTATGGAGTGAAAGGGGAAAAATCAAGCCTCCTTCCCTAAATTTAGGGGGTTCTCCATATTTTTTTAGCATTTCATTTATGTCCATTTTAACAAAACGTGTTATCTCATGACAACATGTCTACTATTTTGATGTGTGGAGTCAAAATAATTTTATCGTGCAAGGTATAATGGAGCATTTAAATATGTTATTTTATTTTATTTATAATTAAAATAATAAATAGTTTCTCATTTAATAGGTTAAGATTCTTAAAAAAAATATTTTCGTATTAGTAAAAAATATTAATTAATTAAATAATTATTAAATAAATATTGTAGAGGATTTCATATCATTTAAATTAGAAATAATAAAAATATATTCTCAAGTTGAAGCAAATTTTTTTTAGAGAATATGACATTTAATGCCTCATTTTGAAGAAAGGTTTGGAAAAACTGTTGGAGATGGTCTAAGACTAGAATGAGAAGTTAATCTGAAATAGAGGAAATATAAAATAGATGAAGAATTATAAAAGAAAATGTCATTCTATGATTCATAGTAATAATCCTGTCATTTCAATATTACAAAGCATGGTGTTAGCAACTTCTGGTTCAACAACTTTGTCGTTATGGCCTTGACCATGTATTGTGCAATGTTCCTGGAAAATGACAAGTGAATCACGCCCATGCCTTCCTGTTCAACAACTTCCACTCTTTGTCCTTCATGTCTTCTACCTTCTCTCCCAAAGCCAAATGCACTTCTTTACAATACATGTAATCGTCAATCTGCATCTTCCAAAACCCAAAGTCGGTTCCATCTAACTTGTCCACAAGAATCTTTTCGTCACCCATTGCAACTGTAGGCACTAAGCTCTAATACTAGTTGTTAGGAAATTACCGCCCTATAGTAAGGGAGAGCACACTCACAAGAGAAGAGAGAAAGAAGAAATAAGACAAGAACACACGAGAGATTTGTTAACCCAGTTCGTCAAGAATGACTATGTCTAGGGGCATTACCAAGCTAGAGATTTTCACTCTCTAGATTTGAGGACTCAAGGTTTACAAGGACTTGGCCTTCTAATCTACACCGATCTGAAACCTAACCTAATCTCTCAATCTTGTGGACACCACAATTACAATAATCAATGATTGGTTTAAGTAGAGAACACGAGACTTAAAGATAGAAAATGTGATCTTCCTATGTCTAAAGAAAGAAGACATAATCTCCCCATAGAGAGCCTTTCTTGTCACATAAGAAACTCGTCTCTATCGCCGACACAGGGCATCACGAGGCACAATCGACAAAGACGCGGTCGCATCTTGCCCTTCCCAGCCCGTATCTCTTCCTCGAGCATTCCGCCACCAATACGCGGGCAACGCCGTGTGTCTTCGTGTCCGAAACCATCTCTTCGGCTTCTCCTGATCTGAATCAATTTGAACAAAATTTTATTGATGTACCACTCAAGCTTAAGAGAATGTTTTATAGAATAGTGATTAGACCGACCATCCTTTATGGGCCAGAGTGTTTTCCCACCACGAAGACACAGGAACATAGGTTGATGGTAGCCGAGATGAGAATGCTGAGGTAGATGAGCAAGCACACGATACTAGACAAAATCAGAAATGAAGTGATCAGAAGTATGGTGGGGGTAGTATAGAGGATAAACCACGAGAATCAAGACTGCGCTAGTTTGAACATGTTCAACGGCGGAGCCCCGAAGAGTCAATCCGTTGTTGAGAGGGATTTACTCGACAACAAATAAATTTGTAGTCAAGACCCCGCTGAGTATAGGGAGGTTAGGATCGTCCACGGGAAGCAAAGTTTGTTCGATTACTAAATTATAAAATAGAAAGCACAGAAACAAAGCAAAACAGAAACAACAGAAGAAAACAAGGCTACGACAACCTTGATACCGACCTTGTCAGGGTCGGTAACGATGCTGGGTTTCAACCCTAACTAAGCAACCAAACACAGTCAACCTGCAGGTTCGGTACCGACCTGTATACTTCGGTAAAGAGCCTGAACAGGATGTAAACGCCGGTAATTCAAAGGTAAAAGAATCTAGGACAAAGGTTTACCACGACATAATCATGCATACGAAATAGTGTGAAGGATAAATAACATGCCTTAAGGATAAAGCTATCAACTTTCGTTGATCTAAGCAAGCAAATCAATCAATTTTCACAAATCAATTCACTCTCTACTTGTTTTTGAATCCAAAGCTCGAAACTTTCGTTATCTAACAATATCAACATTCAGGGTTACAACTTTCTCTTTCGATCAAGCGATAAACGCAAATTACTTCGACTATCGTCTAAGTATAAGCACAAAACAAGTAGTTAAAGGATAGAAGGCAATCAAACATTCATCTCACACATTCAAACATGCATAACTATGTCGCGTTTTCAACCCCGACCCTAGAAAGGTGAACTACTCACTCATGATCGAAATAAAACAAGCAACTGGATTGAAAGAGAAAATTGAATAAGAACTAAATAAAAGCTTACTTGAATTATAAAAGTCTCGTCTTTGAATACAACCAAGCTCGAAAACGAAGAACAAAAGAAGACAAGAACTCGGTTTCTCTCTCTCGTCTCTCTTGAATCTATCTCTCTCGTGAATGTCGATTCCCCCCTAACTAGACTAAAGCCAAGAGTATTTATACTAAGAGAAACAATCTAACAAGGGTCCTAAAAGATAGAAACTTTCCTAACTAAAAAGATTAGGAGATAAAAGATAAAATTTTGAAATTCGGCGCCGCCTACCGACACAGGTCACCTCGGTAACGACCTGCACAGGGTCGGTAGGACTTATACTAAACTTTTCTTATTAGTCTCTGTTGCATAGCTCGGTACCGACCCTCACAGATCGGTAATGAGCTCTCTGTCTTGGATCTTTTGTACACTTTTCATAGCTCCTCTCGGATTTAACGGGATCTTCAGAACGTATTCCTTCTTCTTTCCTCCTCTATAAACTCCACCATCAACCACTTGTCTTTAGCTCTCTCTCGAAATGCTCCCTTCTGCTTCGAAAAACCTATAAAAAACACAAAAACGGAGTAGCTTCCATACTTTTCAGAAAATATGTAAACTTATCCAAAAACGCACAAAACAAGCACTAAAACTAAGCTAAACAACTTAAGAAAACCACCTAAATCTATACAAAAAACATGAACATCATCCGTAGATGTGAGAGCCTGTTCTTTGAAGATGTACGGAGAGGGAGGGGACGACTGAAGAAATGTTGGAGGGACAGTATAAGGCAGGATGTCAGCCAGTTGCGGATTTCGACATATCTTGCAGTGAACAGGGATAGTTGGAGGGAGAAGATTCGAGTAGTTGACAGCTAGTCACTTGAACAGACCGGCCCACAAGGGCCTTGAGATGCTTTGGTTTTACCTACGTTTTTATTTATGTTTTGTTTGCCTTGGTTCCTTCTTTGGTATGTGGTCACGTCAGGTCTTTTGGTCGCTCCCCCTCCACGTCAAGCTAGGGGTGCCTCCATCCTAACCCCCAGATTTCCCGTAAGGGAAGCCTCACTTGGTTTGTTGCTGTTATTTTGTTTTTATTTTTTTAGGTTGAAGGAGAGGCGGTACTCTCCGGCCTCTCAAGAGGGCATTTTATTAATAATATAAAAGGGCTAAATAGTCAGCAAACGGGGGATAACCCGACCCCTTACATCAGAAGACAATAAAGAAATAACACCCTCTGGCGGGTCAATCAATACATGGAAACCTAAGCTAAAATTAAAAGCTAAAGAAGCAAGATAATTAGCAACACCGTTTGCTTCTCTATAAATATGACGGACTTGGACTAACCAGTTCCTTCTAATTAAGCTCTGGCATTGGGATACCAGGCTAAATAAAGGGTGGTAACGATCCACATATTTCCTAGAAAAAGACACACAATTTGTGACTCTAGTTCTAAGCAAACCCTCTTGTACCCCCGGTCCCAAGCAAAGCGGAGGCCCTGAAGGGCACCCCAGAGCTCAACCATAGACACAGTACAAATACCAATATAATGGACAAAACCAACCTGCCATTGCCCACTGCTGTCGCGAGTCACTCCTCCTGCAACAGTGAACCCATTCGTACAAACCGAGCCATCCGAGTTAACTTTGATCCAAGGTTCCCTTGGAGGTGACCACATTATACAACACTCTTCCTTCTTAGCCAAACTCGAACCACACAAATCTGAAGAGCAGGCGTTAAAACTCTCCCCTGCTTGTTCCAAAACCCACCATTTACGATTACCTGTGAAAGGTGTGTTTTCAAAAACAATTTGGTTACACCATTTCCAAATCCACCAGATAGAGGTAACAAAAATACAATTCCAAACACCTCCACTACTGTGCTTATCAGTACAGGAAATATTAGCACGAATCCAAAAAGCGAAATTAGACTCGAAAAATACTTCCCTGGCAAGAGGAGGGTGAAGATCGTCCCAAAAACGCTTTGTGATATCACAATCATGTAAAAGGTGGATCAACGACTCCTCCTTAGTAGAGCATATTGAACAAAAAGCATCCCTGGCAAAGTGACGCCTAACTCTTTCTTGATTTGTTAAGAGAACGCCTTTAAAAGCTAGCCAAGATAAAAAAATGAGCTTGTTTCGTAACCTTGAGAGACCATAGGCACTTATAAATGACACGATCAATGCCACCCATATCACGTGTCGGGGCCACAATTTCATAGGCAGCACTCACTTTATATTGGTCCGATGGTGAAATTCTCCATGTTAAGACATCGATGGCCTCTTGATGATCAACAAGAGCCACCAAAGCAAGATTAAATAAGATAGCAACCAGCAGAATGCTATATAACAAATCCCAATTCCAACCACTGCTAGTCAACCAATAATCATGAACAATATGTTGCAGCTGCATTCCAGAAATTGGCACCAAAGCAAGCTCCGAAAGACAATGATCACGCAGCCACAGGTCAAGCCAAAACCGAGTGATTCGATCATTACCCACAAACCATTTCGAGCCTGGCACAATCACTTGTTTAACTCCCATCACAATACTATTCCAGATGTGAGATTTCGACATAAAATTCGAACCCGGCGGATGTATGTACTTCGCACGAACAACATCACTCCAAAGCCGATTTTTTTTTGTAAGAAAACGCCAGCTTAACTTGCAATAAGAGCAAGATTTAGATCACTCATAGCACGAATACCAAGGCCACCACAATCTTTCGGCTTGGTCACTTCTTTCCAACTGACAAGGTGAATTCGATTTCTCCCTTCTCTGCTACCCCAAATGAAGTTTCGGATTAGGGCATCAATTTTGATGCATTTTTCTTTAGGTAAAACAACTATAGCCATGGTGTAAATCGGAAGAGATGACAATAGCAATCTAGCAAGTGTGACTCGACCTGCATGACTCAAAAATCGTCCCTGCCAGCCTTGAAGTCTTCTCGTAACTTTCTCAAGCAAAGGAGCGAAAGTTTCATTTTTAACTTGTTCATGAAACATAGGCATTCCCAAGTATTTCCCAATATCACTAGTAACCATAAAGCCACACTCTTCTTTAATCTTGCACTTTAGAGCCCTAGAAACGTTTGGCGAGAAAAATATTTTTGATTTTGTAGCGCTGAACTTCTTACCCGACGACGAGCAAAACAGATCAAGACACTCCTGAATAACATGAATTTGTTGGACCGAGGCCTCAACAAATAACATAATGTCATCCGCAAAAATAATGTGCGAGAGGGTCAGACCACCCCGGGAAAGCGTAATTGGTTTCCATCGCTTAGTTGCAACGGCCCGAGAAATAATCTCACTAAGCCACTCAATACACAACACAAAAAGGTAAGGAGATAAAGGATCACCCTGACGAATTCTCCTTGTCGGATTAAAACAGAGGTGACTTCTCCGTTCCAAAGAAACATTCTTTAGAAAATCTTTTAAACGAACTAGTTTTTTTCCTTTCACTAAATATTTATATTTCCTTTTTTAATACCATTGAAAACTTTTCTGGTCTATTCAAGAAATTTGATCCACATATATAGATGAAATTTGAATTCTTTTGATTCTTTTATTCTATAGATTACAAAAAAAAATGTGTTGATTTAATCTTTTCATTTATTACAAAAAAAAATCCATCGAACTAACTAATTTTTTTACCACAACACTTAACTCTATGACTATATCAATCAAACATTATAAAATCTTGACAAGTTAAGAATTCTTTAAGATTAAAGGACACTCGCTCCTAAATTAGCACCAAAAAAATCGGAATATTTTTGTTAATGTTTGATTAAATACATGTTTAAGCAATTTTGACATAAGGACATGGTATAGCATAGTGTATAAGTATTCTAGGTAGACTTAGGAATTCAGAACCGAGGTCAAGACTATTTACTAGGGTAAAATTATCCTTGAACCGGACTAAGTGGCCACCCCGGTTTGAACCGGATGGAGGTAGCTTACCCGGGCTGACTGATGATCAAAGCTTGGTATCTAGCTTTCTTGGACCTGGCCCAAAAAGGCTTGTGATCGACTTGGCCCAATAAAGTTGAAATAGGCCTACTTACCTAGCCGATTTGGGAGATAAGTGGCAACGACGCGTTTTAGAGCTCTCCCTTGGTGACCTAGCTATTTAAGGTCGCCAAGCTCATTCAGAGCTCACTTGCGCCGCACAACAAACCCTAAAATCTGAGAGCAAGAGAGAGAGAGAGAAAAGAAGGAGAAGAGAGAGCACGTGCCGGAGGAAGAAGATCGAGGAAGTGACCTCGACGCCGGAGTTGTTCATTGTTGTTCTCGTCGGAGCTTCTACTTGAAGCTTCGCCAGCCTCTAGGGGGCCGAAACCCTAGATCTTCCATCCTTACTTGTTCTTGTTTCATTCCTTGCTTAGATCTTGTATCCTAGGGTTGATTTCTGAGTTGCTTGAGTTTGCCGTTGCTTGTACTCTGTGTAACCGTTCTTTGTAAGCTCTTGACATAGTGGATTGGGAAGAGTCTCCCCACTGAGGCTCCGCGGACGCAGGCTTTAACGCCAAACCGCGTCACCACTTCTCGTGTTCTTTTGCTTTGTGTTTTTCGAGCTTTTGAATGTTGTCTTTGTGTGTGTTGTGTGCGAGTTCAGCTTGATCAGTCTTGATCTTGTTTTTACAACGTGTTATCAGAGCGTTGCTTTGTTGATCTCTATTGTGTGAGTGCTTTCGCTGTTTGTGTGTGTTCTTTAGTCACTGTAGTAGGCCTTTGGGTCGAGGCAGGGGAACCTTGATAGATTGGGTTTCGACTTGTGTCGATTACTTTCCTCTGTCGGGTCCTACACCGTCATTCTCTGTGTTTTTGTGTCTCTCAGTCACTGTAGTAGGCCTTTGGGTCGAGGCAGGGGAACCTTGATAGATTGGGTTACGACTTGTGTCGATTACTTCCCTCTGTCGGGTCCTACAGTAGAGTCTAGGGTCATCTTGTGTTTATTAGGCTGTGTCTTGCATATTTTCTGTTTTTCCTCATATCTTGATTCCATCATCACTGATTTGGTTACCTTGTATTAACAGGTACTAAATATGTCGGATCAGTACAAGGTGAAGCCCTATGATGGGCACATGGACTATGCCATGTGGAAGGTAAAAATGAGGGCCATATTAACAAAAGAAAAGTGTTATGTGGCTGTGACAGAAAATTGGCCAGTTGAATTCTCTGTTGCACGAAGGCAAGAACTCAAAGATCAAGCCCATGCTGAGATCATGCTTCGTCTAAATGATGAAGTTGCAAGACAAGTGGTTAGTCATACTGAACCTAAGCCTCTGTGGGATGCTCTTGACACCATTTATCAGACTAAGTCCTTGCCTAGCCTTATCTCTACTCTCTGTAAGTTCTTTAACTTTAGAATGGATACCAGTCTCACCTTAAATGAAAATCTTGACAAATTTCTGAAACTAGCTCAATATTTAGAAAGATGTGATGAAAAGGTAAAAGAAAGTTACAAAGTAGGTATCCTGTTAAATGCTAGGGATGACCTTAAAGATGTTGTACAATTTGCTAGGGATGACCTTACAGTTGAAAGGATAGTAGAATATCTAACTCAGAAAAATGACTCCCTGAAAGTTTCCAAGAGTAAAAATGGTTCTAAAAATGAGCAGAAAACTGAGTCTAAAAATGAGGTTATGTTCACTAAGGGAAAAGGCAAGAATAATAGGCAGAAAAAGAAGAAGAATAAGTCTAATGATAGCAATTCTTCTAATAAAAAGGATATGTCTACAGTAAAATGTTATTACTGTGGTGTTATAGGGCATTATTCCACAGACTGTAACAAGAAGAAAAAGGATGACAAGAATAAAGAAAAAGACTCTAATGGTTCTTCAAATGTGTTTGAACATTGTCCTCAAAACTCCTATGAACTGTTAATGTGTGCTAATATTCATGAAAGTGATAATGCAGATCAATGGATTTTAGATTCTGGATGCACTTTGCATGCTACCCCTAATAGACATCATTTCTCTGAACTAATTGAAAGTGAAGATGGTGTTGTTATGTTAGGTGATCACACTTCTTTGCCTATTAAAGGTACAAGTACAGTTCCTCTGAGGATGTATGATGGACCGGTAAGGGTTCTCCAACAGGTCAGGTGGGTACCTGACCTAAGGAGAAATTTATTATCTGAGTCAGTTTTAGATGAACTTGGATGTCAAATTGTGACCTCAAAAGGAATTAAAGATGTTACCAGAAATGGTAATGTCCTTATCCGGAGCATTAAGAAGGGAGGGCTTTATTATGTTATTGCCACTCCTGAACTTAATGACTCCAAAGGTATGAAACAAAAGGACAATCTAAGCTACTCCAAAACATGGCATCATAGGATGCGACATATAGGTAATAATGGTTTACATCACCTGTATAAACTTGGCATGATAAGAAAAGATCCTGAAAATATAGAATTCTGTGAAGATTGTGTCTTAGGAAAAAAGATATCTCACAGCTTCAGTAAGTAAACCTGCATAGCAAGTAGGCCCCTTGAATATGTACACTCTGACCTCTGGGGGCCTGCACAAGTAGAGACTATAGGAGGAAGGAAATATTTCCTATCTCTTGTAGATCACTACTCAAGGAAAGTGTGGGTATACTTACTGAAGTCCAAAGATGAGGCATTTGACAATTTTAAAACATGGAAGATCATGGTGGAAAGCCAAACTGATCACAAACTAAAATGTCTTAAGACTGACAATGGTTTAGAATTCTATAATCATGCCTTTAATAATTTCTGTAAATTGCATGGTGTTAAAAGACACCTGACCATTCCTGGCACCCCTCAGCAGAATGGAACTGCAGAGAGAATGAACAGAACCTTGCTTGAAAAAGCAAGGTGCATGCTCTTTAGTGCTGGGATGAAAAGTTCCCTATGGGGGGAGGCTGTGATTACAGCCTCCTACATCATTAATAGAAGTCCCTCTTCTGCAATAGGGTTCAAGACCCCACAGAAGATGTGGACTGGCAAAAAGCCAGACATATCCCATCTTAGGCCTTTTGGATGCACAACTTATGCCCAAATTTCACAGGGCAAGCTTCACCCCAGGGCCCAAAAACGTGCCATGTTAGGCTATCCTTAGGGAATAAAAGGGTACAAGTTGCTACTTATACAACCCAAAGGGTATAAAGTAATAACTTCCAGGTCTGTCACTTTTAATGAAAAAGACTTTCATTTCAAGTCAATTCAAACACCAGTAAATGAGAATACAGGTACCCATCCAGACCCTTTACCAAATTTGGAAGAGGAGGAGAGGAATTCTGAAGAAGAAACAAAATTTGATCAAAATTACTCCTCCAGATCAGGAACAGGGTTTCTACCTTCACAGGATAACAATGAAGAAACTTCTGAAAGGGCATCTCAGGCTACAGAAGATGCAGTTCTGCAACCTCACCAATTAGGTGGGGCAGTAAGTAATTCTGAACCCTCTAGTGTTGATAGTAATAATGAACCTAACTTGCATGATCAAAATGATAATAACTTGCAAGATGTGAATAATGATAATGATTTGCATGATGAGGTTCATGATGATGTGCATGATTTGGTTAACTACCAACTCACTAGAGATAGGGAACCCAGGGTTAGGATTCCTAATATCAGATATGCTAATTTTGTGAATTTACTTGAGAATCCTCACTTGCATCAGAATTACTCTAGAATTGTTGAGTTTGCTTTCCTGGTTGCTGATGTGGTTAGAAACATAGTTCCTGAATCATATGAACAAGCTATGAAATCTGCTCAGGCTAGTAACTGGCTTATGGATATGAATGAAGAAATCACCTCTATGCATGTTAATAATACCTGGATTTTAGTCCCTAAACCTGACAAGGTAAAACTCATAGACTGTAAATGGATATTCAAGATTAAAGAAGGTGCTAATGTCAGTGACCCTCCTAGGTATAAGGCTAGGCTAGTAGCTAAAGGCTTTACCCAAAAGAAAGGAATAGATTACAATGACATATTCTCTCCTGTAGTTAAATACAAAACTATGAGACTCCTTCTTGCTATGACTGCTGTCTTTGACTGGGAACTAGAACAGATGGATGTTAAAATTGCATTTCTGCATGGTGATTTAATTGAAACCATATATATGCGCCAGCCTAAAATAAAGCTAAGCCTGATCTTGCTTGTTTGCTAAAAATGTCCATTTATGGGTTAAAACAATCACCCAGGCAATGGAATAAAAAGTTTGACTCCTGCATGCTTGACCTTAATTTCACTAGGAGTAAATATGACTCTTGTCTATACTTCAAAAATGTGAAAACTAAGTCACCCCTGTATGTCTTGTTATATGTCGATGACATCTTACTGATAAGTAGTTCTAAAGCTGCTATATCCGGGGTTAAGCATGATTTAAAGAAACATTTTGATATGAAGGACTTGGGTCCTGCACAGAAAATCCTGGGAGTAAAAATCCTAAGGAATAGGTCTAAAAAGACCGTCTGCCTGTCTCAATCTGACTATTTGCATAAAGTCTTAGACATGTTCTCTATGAAAGGATCCAAGTCAGCTTCAATACCTTAGGAGGGCATCTGGAGTTCTCTAAGAAGGATTGTCCAACTACTGAAGCAGATAAGAAGGAAATGGATTGTATTCCCTATGATGTAGATGTAGGCTCCATTATGTATTCTATGCTATGTACTAGGCCAGATCTTGCATTTGCTATCTCTGTATTAAGTAGGTACATGTCAAACCCAGGTTTAAAACACTGGGCTGCCATGAAGTATCTAATAAAGTATGTATCAGGGATTGTTAATATTGGTTTAGTTTATTCTGAGCATAAGCCGAGAATAGACCTTCAAGGTTATGTTGACTCGGATTATGCAAGTAATAGGGACAACAGGAAATCAACAACTGCCTACTATTATACATGGGCAGGAAATTGTATTTCCTGGAAATCTCAACATCAGCCAATTGTTGCTTTGTCCTCAACTGAGGCAGAGTACATAGCTGCCACAGAGGCTTCAAAAGAAGCCACATGGATGAGGGGAATACTGTTTGAAATTGAAGTCAGGAAATACTTGCCTATACTAAATATGGACAGTCAAAGTGCCCTATACTTGTGTAAGGACCCAGTCCTACACGAGAGAACCAAACACATAGATGTGAGGTTCCATTACATAAGGCAACAAGATGAGGAACATGAAATAATTGTGAAGAAAATCCTCGAAGATGAGAACCCTGCAGATTTTGGAACAAAAATTGTTCCTTCTAATAAGTTCTTTTTTTAAAGGGCAGCACTCCACATCGATGATGTAACATGAGATGTGGAACTGAGCCAATGATGGCGGGAAACTCTTTCTAAATCCATTACTAGTTAAAAGCTTACCTCATTTGCTCTAAACATGATTTAAGAGGGCATTTGTTAATGTCTGATTAAATACATGTTTAAGCAATTGTGACATAAGGACATGGTATAACACAGTGTATAAGTATTCTAGGTAGACTTAGGAATTCAGAACCGAGGTCAAGACTATTTACTAGGCTAAAATTATCCTTGAACCGGACTAAGTGGCCACCCCGGTTTGAACCGGATGGAGGTAGCTTACCCGGGCTGACTGATGATCAAAGCTTGGTATCTAGCTTTCATGGACGTGGCCCAAAAAGGCTTGTGATCGACTTGGCCCAATAAAGTTGAAACAGGCTCACTTACCTAGCCGACTTCGGAGATAAGTGGCAACGACGCGTTTTGGAGCCCCTTGGTGACCTAGCTATTTAAGGTCGCCAAGCTCATTCGGAGCTCACTTGCGCCGCACAACTGTAACACCCCCTTCCTACCCTGGAGGTATTACCGCCAGTAACCTCGATTAAGACTAAACCGAAGCTACCCAAGGCTTTAAACTGACTGAACAAACTAAAACAAACATTACAGCGGAATAAATACAATTGGTCTTATACAAACCTTAATCCAAAAAGATTAAATAAATAGCACAACCTTCTATTTAAACAAAATCTTCATCCAGTCTTCCATAAGCTCTTATTTCTGAAACTCAGCTTCACCTTGAAGTAGTTCCACCATGATCTTCACTCAAGTATAACCATTGAAAACCTTTCTTCAACTTTTGGAGCTTCAAACATCTGAATCCGCCTCTTGAATCAACTTCTAAGAAGAACCTGATGTATCGTATACAACGGTGGACACCAGCCGACCATATAAAAGAAAAGAAGATGGACGGGTTAGTCTAATGAAAGACTAGCAAGCGGAGAATCTAACTTGGTTCTTATGGTTGTAACTAAACATATTGGCATCCAAATCCGATTAGACTCGGATTATGATCCAATAGTTAGCAGTCTTATAGAGAATAAGAAAGAGACTCGCATAATCAAGAGAGAGAACACCACCGCTTGTGGTTTCTTTAAGAAGCATAAACGATTAATGGAAACTTATACTAACCACTCAACATTCACCATTGTCTTCAACGATTAAACAGCTTAACTTAATCAAAGTTTGATTAAGAATCATTCTTAATCAGGAGCAAGAATGGTTATCAAATGGACTAACCATTTTAGTACTTTAATGTGCCTAACGCACCAATCTTTCATTACTTTCAAACTGTGCACTCGCACCATATAATAGTTTTTACATAGTTCGGCCAACAACCGAGATCAGAGGGCCTGTTTCATCCATGATCATTTATATATGCTCGGCCAACAACCGAGATTCGGCCAACAACCGAGATCAGAGGGCCTGTTTCATCCATGATCCTTCAAATGTGCTCGGCCAACAACCGAGATTCAATTGCACTTAGCTAGAGTGCACCATCGTTCTCCTTCAACGTGAAGCGTGACATGAGTCATGACTCCAATATTGGGGTACGCTAGCAAGCTACGCCCCCAATAAAGATTTTGTTATAAAGAGGTCATTGGAGACTCGGCTCCTACCCCTGGACTACCTATTTCGCAACAGTGTTTCAATACAGGACCACCAAAGAGATGTCTTGGTGTCTAAACTCCCATCTCTACCATCTTATTTCACAGCAATGTCTCAGCATGAGACATCTAATCATACAACGGTCCTAAGTTCAATTCTAGCGCAAAAACCACAATAACGACATGGTCGTTATTTCTAACAAAATAACAACCTATCAAACTTTTTTCAACATACAAATTATTTCCAACATGAGGATCAACTGGAATTCATATCCTCATTAATAACCATAACGCAAGAGAGAATCGTTCACTTGCTTGTGAAGGCGTGCTCAACGTCCTCAGTGATTCCAACAGAAATCTTTATCATCCTTCTGACAAATATAACCAAAGGATTTCTCAGCAACGAGCTCACAGAAACACTTCTTAGTTGTATTCTCAACTCCTACAACTTTCTAATCGATAAACGATTTAATTTCCGAATATCGATATATAATAAATCCTTAGTTATCATGCTTCAAGGAGCCATCTTGGCGGAATTATAACTAATTATCCGCTTCACTTTTGAAACAATTTTCTAAATAAAAATTGTTCAGCAGCAACAGTTCTTAAAGATTACCAAATCTCAGATCAAACGGATTAACAACGAATCCTGAGTAATTATCCGAAGTCCTTTACCTGCCAATCGGTATCCAAAACTTGTATTCGCTATAACGGAAGATCCGGACGTCCGTTTCTCGAGCGGTTCGAACCTGTAGGACCGTATCAATGTCAAGATTATAAAAACCATAAATTTAATTAGCAAAGCGGCACCGAAAGGCCCTTACGGTGGCTCCGCAATCAACCCGCTAATTAATTTTGATTGTATATACCTTCACTCGATCCCATGGCTCGTTTGGCTCGATCCCCGAGCCCGAGGGTGGCTGGGTATTGCCCGGAGGTAGCCCTTGTGATGGGTGGTGGTCGGACCAATTGGTGGTCGCCGGCGGCGATGCATAACAAGGCAGAGAAGTGACCGGCGTGAGGATTCGAATTCCTTCTTCCCGAGCCGTCGTTCCGCCTTGATTCTCGCTGGTTCTGGCTCTTAACAGCTGCATCAAAGGGAGGATGAAGAATATGAGATGTTGGAGGAGGAAGAGCTAGAGGTGGACGGGGCGATAAGCTTAGCGCCGGCGGTGGGGACTAGTCTGTCGTTCCGTCCGATTCGGCTCTCTCGCTCCATTCCTCATTTTTTTCTAGCTGGATACGATCCAAAAAGGTGGAGAAAAGTCCACCCTTATCTCTCACATTTCCTTCCCCAATAAGTAAATGAAAGTCGGTCTAACAAGATTTCCCGTCTCGGAACGGGACTCGCGTTAAAGCGGTAAAATTATGTACCTCGGGTGGAAAAACTCACTAAATACAAAACGTCCCGTAAATTATGTAGACCAATAAAACCAATTTTCCATGATTTTCTCTTGCTACTTTCAATTTTTAAGGCTTCCGTTTCGCATTTTAAATCCTTTCCGGTACATAATTAAAAAGACGGCTTATCCAATAATTATTCTTTTTTTTTCACCGAAAAATCCTAGTTTTGACACCGATCCATAAAATCATTTCTTTGTGATCTTAGGATATCAGCAAGAATTTTCTAGGATTTAATCTCCAACAAAAATATTGGATTAAGCGTTAAAACGAACAAAAAGGTTAAAAGGATATCCGAGAAAAATTCAAAAATATCCTCAAAAACCGCAGTTATTACATTAGTACACCCTTAAAAATGGTTTCGTCCTCGAAACCAAGGAGAACTCAGATCATAAGGAAGGATTGCACAAACACATACATACAACCACTACAAACCTATACAGAAGTTTGTAGTACCTGTAGGATCGTTAGTACGTCTAGGTTGTCGACCTCAACTAAGTCGTCAACCTTTAAGTAAATGCAGCGGAAATGAATTACAAGAAAAAACTTACTTGAACACAAAGTTTTTATAGTGGAAACACTTGTTTGATTAACTCAATTAACCAAGTGTGAAAACCACTCCCTTCCAAGTTCGCGCTTGGAAGGATTAAAAGCCGTAGCTTGCTTTATTGATCTTTTGGACTAGTTACATAAACACCCTGGATCTAGACCTACTTCCCAAGCACTCTAGAACTTGTTGTGAACTAACTAACTACAACCCGCACTCAATCTAACAAAAGCCTACGTCTTCCTCTCGAACTCTCGTTTCTTTCTTAGCACAAAATGGAGTATGAGTTCGTGCTCTATCTAACCTAAAGCCTTAGATTAAATACACACAAACTAGGTCAGATAAAAGAAAATAATATCTTCCAATTCGATTATGGCAAGATATTATTTCTATTATCTTTACAAAATCATCCTAAGCATATAAAAGGATTACAATTAATATTGTCTTAGGATAAAGGCATACACGACTTACAATATAATCTGCATAAGATCTTTTCTAAAACAAGTTTATTCTATCCAAACAACCAAGATCTCACGCGTCTTCAAGATCTCCGAGATCTGCCTTCAACACACGTTGACGACCTGACTGACGTTGGCGACTCCTTTCAAGGACTCGAGGTCGTTCACGTGACAGACGTTTGGAACCATCAAAATCAAAGCCTCCAGCTTTTCTAACAAATTCCCCCTTTTTGATGGTGACAAACTCTTCTATACTGTATAATCAGAGCAATAGAGAAACTCGAACAGGATATGCAATAATATTCAGGTTAGCCAGAAGTTCCCCCTAAGTTGGATAACCCACATGTAATTCAGCATAAAAATCCCATTGTTTTATCTACCCCCAGCATTCGTTTTCCCCCTTTTGGCATCATCAAAAAGATCAATCCAAATAATCAAACAAAAAGAGATAATCAAACAAGGGTAAATAGAAAATTATCCAACGTACAGACCGAATCCATAGCAAACAAACAGAATAGTCTTAAGCATGCAACACAGAGAAAACAAAAACACATAGTTGAAACCGAAGAGATGTTTTTGAGATGGTAGATGTGCAAGGGAAAATAAAGGGAACTGGATGTCGGCTACTCAAGCTAAGTCACTGACTTGATCAGATCATCGAGCGCAACAGACAAGTCATGAACATCAGATTTCAGCGTAGACTGATCACACAGGAGTTGGCCAACATTCTCAAGCAAATCCTGGTTTTGACGTTGGAGCTCAACTAATATCTTCATAATGTCACCAGGTTGCTCACCTTCCCTTCCCATAGCATGGATGCCCAATTCAGCATCTTCCCTCTCATCATCAGAAATCACATCCTTGTCGGCATCCCTTGACACCCATTTATCATCAATCAGTTTGTAGCCCATCTTGTGAACAATATCAGCATTCAGAAGACGAACGTGATCCACTTCTTTCTCTGCCTCATAAACCTCATGATAAAGAAGCACCTTTTTGACAATGGAGCAGTATGGGAGAGCATGAGTGGGATTATCGTTCACAGAGTCCATGTGGAGAAGCACCAACCGAGCAAGGTTGACAGGTTCCTTGTTGAGAATTTTATCCATGACAAGAATGTCTTGGATCATGGCAGTGCTCCTCTTTTGTTCTCGGGGAATTAGGTTGCTGATCACCCAAGTGAAAAGAACCTTCCTTTTGGCACTCATGAAGTTAGTGGCAAAAGAACCACCATCAACGTCATCGACTTGTGTGACCTTTTTGAGCAACTCAGCAGAATCAGTTTCTTCAGGCCATGCACCTCTATGATATTCAACAAAACCTTTGTGCGGCACTTTCAGAGGAGTGGCTAACTCCATGCTTGACAAGGTGAATTTCTCACCATGTAACTCATAATGGCCCATGGTCCTCTTCTCCTTGTCCTCTACAGTCAACGACCTGTAGAACTCTTTCACCAACTCCGGATTAAAACTTTCTTCCTCATGAAATAGATGAGTCCACTCTTGATGAGACAACAACTCAGTAACGCCTTGTAAACCAGTGGAATTGATGAACTCATCGTCCATGATGAGTTCCTTGACAAAATCACGACCAGCCATGTTACTTCCTTCGCTTTTGACATCTTTACTGCCCTTTTTAGGTTTGCCACTCGCAGCAAGTCGTCCACTTGACCTAGTGGCCATCTTTTTACTCTTTTTCGACCTAACAGTTTTCTTAGAGACCACAGAATCTCCACCTTCAGAACCAACTGGCATTGGAGATACTTCCCTTCCTCTCTTTCTAGTAATCTTGGCACTAGATTCCCTAGTCTTAGGTTTTCTAGATTCTTTAGTTATCACCACATCATCCTCATCAGATTTTTCGGACTCAAACAATTGTCTAGCAATTTCTTCTTTCGATTTTGCCTTAGAAGAAGATGCCACAGACTTGAATAGAGAAAGCTTGGGATCACTAGGAGTACCTTGTTCAGAGTCATCGTGTCCTTCGATGTTGAGAGGCTGAAGCGGTGAATCTGGTTTTTCAGTGGAGTCATTCACCTTGCTTGGGTCAACGACCTGTTCTAGGTCATTGACCTGAGTATCAGTTCCCGCCAAAGGCACAGTAGTCGTCTCCTCCGTGACAACAAGTTCGGAAATTTTATCTCCAGACTCCATAGCCTCAATTGACTTCACAACTTCTTGAACAGAGTCAAATTTCTCTTGCATGTCTTGAGATTTGGGACTTTCGACTCAATGCAAATTCTCAATCTCAACTTGCTCTTTCTCTGTGGGTTTTGGAGAATTGGGTATAGAGATTTGTGATGGGGCTTGGATTTCTGGTAAGGTTTGAGCAGGACGGATTTCTTGAGAAATTGGGAGCGGTTCAGTTTGATTTGAAGAGGATAAGCCCAGTTCTTGGTTTTGAGAGGATTCGGGACCTTCAAGCATTAATGGTGTGGCTGGTTTTTTGGCGGTTTGGATGGCTGCTAAGAGCAGAGCCATGGTTTGAGGATCAACAAATTTCCCGAGTTTTAGGGCTAGGGTTCGTGGGGATTCAGTGCCACGAATGGGGGATGAGGGATTAGGGTTAGGGTTCTGGTGGGACGCCATTGACAAAGATTGAAGCTTTTTTGTTTCGGAGGAGAGGTTCAGAGAGATGAGAAAGCAAGAGATCGAGAATAATTGCAAGAGAGAGAGCGTACCTTTTTAGAGATAGAGCCTCCGTATTTAAGCTTGGTCAGAGTTGATGTGATGGAAACTAGATCTTCCCAAGATCTTTATTCAATGCAACTGAAAGGGCAAATTTCCTTTTGCAAAAGATCTTCAAATATTCAAAAAGATACCGTTGGGAAAAGGTGATTCTTGTCTTACTCTGAAACTGACGTTCTTAACCTGGTTTACGTCAACCACTTAACCAGCAAAAATTCCAAACAACTGACATTGTTCATGCAGTGCATAGTCACTAACCTCACTTGAGTCGCCAACATCCATTGAAAAGAAAATACGCCTGGTTCTTTGGGGTTTTGCACAGGGGTGCCAAAGAGAACCAGGGAAGAAAAATTTATGTGGATTTGTCAATCAAGTATATAAGTCTCCGTTTATACCAGAGTATTCAGAAGTAGGCTCATAGAGACTCTCTAACATGATAGGCTAGGGCAGGTTGTAGAGTCAACCATCACTTGAGCTTGTAATGAGGGTTAGGTACATCAGGTTTGGACTCTTTTGGGCTTAAAGAAAGGTTTCAACATGTAATTGATGCATAACTCAAGAAGCAAAGAATGAAGACATAATGATGTCCATGGTTCATGAGTTTGTAACATGGAAACATTCAAATTTAACACCTCAAGATCATAAAACTTTTGAATCATAAATAGATCATCTAATCTAGTCAATCATTGAGGGATAATAGATGGGAAATAGATTAGTTCAGGGAAATCATACCTAGCTCCATGCGGAACTGTACAAAGGGTTCACGATTGAGAGCTTTAGTGAATATGTCAGCACGTTGTTCACCTGTTCGGCAGAAATCCATGGTCACCAACCCTTTCTCGACACAGTCACGAAGAAAGTGATGTTGAATCTCTATGTGCTTGGTTCGTGAATGTTGTACGGGGTTCTTTGAGATGTTGATGGCGCTTGTGTTGTCACAGAGTATAGGTATGCTATCATACTCTAAGCCAAAGTCATGAAGTTGTTGCTTGAGCCAAAGAAGTTGGGTGCAGCACGCAGCAGCGGCAATGTACTCAGCTTCTGCAGTAGAGAGTGCAACTGAATTTTGTTTCTTGCACCCCCATGACACAAGACATGGTCCAAGAAATTGAGCCATCCCTGAAGTGCTCTTACGATCAATTTTGTTCCCAGCAAAATCAGCATCCGTGTACCCGACTAGACCAAAATCACATGAGGTTGGGTACCATAGGCATAGGTCATCGGACCCTTTGAGATATCTTAGAATCCTCTTGACAGCTTTGAGATGCGATTCTCTTGGATCAGATTAAAATCTGGCACATAAGCATACACTGAACATGATGTCTGGTCTGCTTGCCGTGAGGTAGAGTAGGGAACCTATGATACCTCGATACAGAGTTTGATCAACCTTCTTCTCATTTTCATCTTTTCCTAGAGAGGTGATGGGAGAGATAGGTGTGTCAAAGGATTTTGAGTTATCCAATCCGAACTTCTTGACACACTCCCTGAGATACTTCTGTTGATGCACTCTTGTTCCTTCCATATCTTGAGTGACCTGAAGTCCTAGGAAAAACTTAAGTTCACCAACCATACTCATCTCAAATTCACTAGCCATGAGGTTGGCGAACCTCTTCACAAGTTTTTCATCAGTAGAGCCAAAGATGATGTCGTCCACGTAGACCTGTACAACCAGAGTGTGCTTTCCTTCTTTGAGAAGAAAAAGTGTCTTATCCACCTGTCCTCGAACATATCCATGTTGGAGCAAGAACTGAGAAAGCCTGTCGTACCAAGCTCGAGGTGCTTGCTTCAAACCATACAGAGCTTTATCGAGTTTAAAAACATGATCTGGGTGAGTGACGTCTTCAAATCCAGGGGTTTGCTCTACGAATACTTCTTCCTTAATAAATCCATTCAGAAAAGCTGTTTTAACATCCATTTGTTGAAGCTTGAAGCCATGATGAGCTGAATAAGCTATCAAGAGACGAATTGCCTCAAGACGTGCTACAGGAGCAAAAGTCTCATCATAATCTATCCCTTCTTGTTGGTTATATCCCTTAACCACAAGTCTTGCTTTATTTCTCACAACGTTTCCAGAATCATCAAGCTTATTTCTGAAAACCCAACGTGTTCCAATCACAGTTCTATCTTTGGGTCGTGGAACTAGGTGCCAAACCTTGTTTCTCTCAAATTGATGAAGTTCTTCTTGCATAGCACACACCCAATCTGGATCTTTTAGAGCTTGATCCACATTTTTGGGTTCTAGAACAGAAAGAAAAGCATTGAAAGCACAGAAGTTCTGAAGTGAAGAACGTGTCTGAACACCTTTGGAGTAATCTGAAATGATGTTAGTCACTGGATGAGCATCTTTTTGCCGATAGTTTAACTGAAGTTGAGTGAGGTCAACTACCCCATTGTTGTGATCTTGATCAGTGTTATGATTTTCAGTCTCTGCAGCTTCTTCGTTTAGATCAGACTCATCATCACCAGATTCTTCAATATTTGCATTATCTTCCAGAGCAGGCATGTCAGGATCATCTACGTCATCCACCTGAGTCGGATTAACGACCTGTTGAACTTGATCATTTTTCACAAAGCTAACTTCTGATTCTTCACACAGATGAAAACCTAGGTCTCCTTCCTCTTCATCAACAATAGAGCTGCCTCCCATGGTATTCTCATCAAATACAACATGAACACTCTCTTCAACTTTCTTAGTTCTCTTGTTAAACACTTTGTAGGCTTTGCTATGCTGAGAATAGCCTACGAAGGTTCCTTCATCACTCCTAGCATCCATCTTTCCAAGACTATCTTTGCCATTGTTATGTACAAAACACTTACATCCGAACGTACGCAGGTGGGCAACGTTGGGTTTTCTTCCTCTCAGAAGCTCATATGGTGTTTTCCCAAGAAGAGGTCGCACCATAGCTCTGTTTAATACATAGCAAGCGGCATTGATAGCTTCTCCCCAGAAATTCCTTGGAAGTCCACTTGAAATCAGTAGCGTTCTCGACATGTCTTCCAACGTCCGATTCTTTCTCTCAACAACTCCGTTCTGTTGAGGGGTTCTTGGGGCTGAGAAGTTATGATTCACTCCGTTTTCTTTGCAGAATTCCAAAAACTGAGCATTCTCAAATTCAGTGCCATGATCAGATCGAATAGATATCAAAGGTACGTCAAGCACCTTCTTTGTAAGCTTGATCCATGTGCTAAATTCTTCAAATACCTGGTCTTTAGAAAACAAGAAAAATACCCAAGTATATCGTAAAAAGTCATCAACAATGACATAAACATATCTATTACCTCCTCGACTTCTCACACGCATTGGCCCACACAGATCCATATGAATTAACTCTAGAGGATTAGAAGTACTTACCTCCCTTTTTGATTGAAAAGAAGATCTGACCTGTTTTCCTTTCACACAAGCTTCACACATTTCATGTTTGATTTGATCAATCTTAGGTAATCCACGTACCAGTTCATGATTGTGAAGTTTGCGAATAAGTTGTAGACTTGCATGGCCAAACCTATTGTGCCAGAGGTTGGCAACGTCTTCAACTACTTGAAAACACAACTTTTCTTCAGGTAAGAGCCAGGGAACAACTTTATAAAGGTTGTTTTCACAGATTCCCTTCAGAAGAGTCTTTCCTGAGCTAACATCAATCACTTGACATCCAAGAGAATCAAAGACAACTTGATAGATATTGTTAGCGCAAAGTTGAGAAACACTCAATGATTGTATCTAAGACCCTTGACATAGCTTACTTTGTTCACACAGAAATTTTTGGAGATTCTTACCTTTCCAATACCCAAAACTTGACCCTTACTGTTGTTACCGAAGGTGATGTTGCTACCTTCTTGTTGATGAAGTGAGATAAATGACTCAAAGCTTCCCGTCATATGAGTTGAACATGCACTATCGAAGAACCAGGGACCGCTTTCTCTCACTTCATTCTGCAATGTAAAAGTCAGTTTTTACGAACCCAGAGTTGTTTGACAACTCTTTTGGGTTGGGCAACGTAATGATTTGAAGCACATCTTTCAATATAAACTCTCTCAGGATCTATGGTTGGCTCACGTTCATGAGCTTCCCAAAATCCATTAGATCTACTATCCTTCATCTTTTTCTTGCATTCATGTTGAAGATGACCTTCTTTTCCACAATACCAACAAGTTTTATGAGACTTAAGACCGACATATTTGCTATACCCAGGATAGATCGGTTTGTTATTAATACGAGCATGAAAATCAATTTTTGATGGTTTCAAGTTCTCGACTTGTTTCATCCAGATTTTGTGTGCTTTCTGGCCTGAAAACCAAGGTCGTCTACCTTTTCCTGGGTTCCCCACATCTGATGTGGAACAACTTGCTTTGTTGTCGCACATAGGTGTTTTACCTTTAGGCTTAGGTGGACACAAGGTTTTCAAGTCTTTAGGCACATAGGAATATCAAAGTCCAGGTCTCGAAGTTACAAAAGTTTTTGCATACTCTTCAGCAGTTTTCTTGGCTGCAAACTCCTCTATCCATTTCTTTTTATTAGACTCATTAATATTCTTTTCTTTTTCAAGGTCATTGACTAACTTAGCATTACCAAGTTTAAGCATAAGATTTTCTCCTTCAAGGTTTGTGACTTTCTTTTCTAGGTCATTCACTTTAGACTTAAGATTATCACAGGATTTGCAAGCAATAGACTCAGAAATTAAAGACGTTTTCTCTAACTTAGCACATTTGAGAGACCAACCATGATTATCATCTATTAAATTAGAGATATTGTCTTCTTTTTCTTCAAGTTTCTCACTGAGTTGGGTAACCTGAGTTCCCAACTTCTCAATGATAGCATGCAACTGTTCTTTAGATTTATTGGATAACATAGACAAAAGTTCAGAGTTATATACCTCTGTTGGAGCATCTATAGCCATGAGACACATGTCTTCTTGTTGACTTGCTTCTTCTTCAACATCAGAGTCGTCCCAAGTAGCTAGCAAAGCATTCTTGTCACTCTCTGACTTTCTTCTGACACAGCTTCTTGCAAAGTGTCCTTTTCTCGAACAATGATAACATATCACGTCCTTCATGTCTTTGACAGGTTCAGTTCCTTTAACTTGAGTCTTACTATTGCGATTCCAAAGCCTTTTCATGGCTCTCGAGATGAATGCAACTTCTTCATCACCATCAACTTGATCATCATCACCTTGAGCAAGATCGAAGGCCCTTTCAACTTTCAAGGCAATGTTCTTGACCTTGACAGTTTCAAGACGATCATCTCGCCTTTGCTTAATTCCTCCATACATAGTCAACTTTCCTATGACATCTTCCAAGGTGAGTGTTTTAGTCTCACTATTGGTTAACATCGCAGCAGCTGCTTCATTCCATTTTGCATTGAGGCCTTGGATCAACTTGTTGACCTGCTTCCACTGAGGAAGTTTCTCACCAAGAGACTCAAGTTGGCTAACCACAGCTTGAAATCTTGAGTGATAGTCACCCAAGGATTCATTCTTTTCTTGACTTACTCCTTCATACTCTCTCTCCAGAGCAATGATGCGATCCTTCTTCACATCATCATTACCTTGGTGAAGCCTTTTGAGAGCATCCCAGATCTGCTTAGCCGTCTTGTACTGCACAACCTTCTTCAAGTCTCCAGGAGTTAGAGCATGGTGTAGAATCTTCTTAGCACGAGCATTCTTCTCCAACTTTTTGTAGTCAGCATCATTATAGTCTTCCTTCTTCTTTTCTCCCTTTCCATCAGCAGTGAGAAAAGTCTCAGGACCCATCTCTATGACTTTCCAGAGTTGTCCATCAAGCGAGCAGATGTGAGTCTCCATTTGTTCGACCCACCAATCGTATTCACCAGCCTTGAGCACTGGTGGCTTCCAGAATGAGTCATTGATTGCAGTGTTCGTTGAAGTCATTTTTCCTGTAAAAAGATGTACTAAAACAAATCTAGAGCCAAGGCTCTGATACCAATTGTAGGATCGTTAGTACGTCTAGGTTGTCGACCTCAACTAAGTCGTCAACCTTTAAGTAAATGCAGCAGAAATGAATTACAAGAAAAAACTTACTTGAACACAAAGTTTTTATAGTGGAAACACTTGTTTGATTAACTCAATCAACCAAGTGTGAAAACCACTCCCTTCCAAGTTCTCGCTTGGAAGGATTAAAAGTCGTAGCTTGCTTTATTGATCTTTTGGACTAGTTACATAAACACCCTGGATCTAGACCTACTTCCCAAGCACTCTAGAACTCGTTGTGAACTAAGTAACTACAACCCGCACTCAATCTAACAAAAGCCTACGTCTTCCTCTCGAACTCTCGTTTCTTTCTTAGCACAAAATGGAGTATGAGTTCGTGCTCTATCTAACCTAAAGCCTTAGATTAAATACACACAAACTAGGACAGATAAAAGAGAATAATATATTCCAATTCGATTATGGCAAGATATTATTTCTATTATCTTTACAAAATCATCCTAAGCATATAAAAGGATTACAATTAATATTGTCTTAGGATAAAGGCATACACGACTTACAATATAATCTGCATAAGATCTTTCCTAAAACAAGTTTATTCTATCCAAACAACCAAGATCTCACGCGTCTTCAAGATCTCCGAGATCTGCCTTCAACACACGTTGACGACCTGACTGACGTTGGCGACTCCTTTCAAGGACTCGAGGTCGTTCATGTGACAGACGTTTGGAACCATCAAAATCAAAGCCTCCAGCTTTTCTAACAGTACCCCCTTAAAAAAAACATACTGTTACTTCTGCACCAAGCACAATCAACCATTGCTTAGTTACCAAACTCCTTCTTTACAACATTCACTGACTTTGGAAAATGACTCAGCATTTCCTGTCTGGTTCTGGAAGTCTTTTTTTTTTTCACTTCCATTTTTAGGCCAAGGTAACCTAATCAAAGGTATTTTTCTTATTCACGATTCAACTTGACCCTTCTTCATAGGGGTCATTTGGTTGAATATCCATCTCATTATTGTTGAATACATGAGATATATTGAACACATACTATCAAGGAGAACACTACGGATAGAATGCACTGAAGCTGGCAATGCTAACCGATAAATAAGCTTACTAGTTCTTTCCAGTATCTCGAAAGATCCCATCATAGCGAGCATTTACATTGTCTCGCATTCCCCAACGGAATATGCCTTTCAAGGAGGATACTATAAACAAAACGTTGTTCTCTGCAGTGAACTCAACATGCTCTCAAATTAAAACAACACACGATGGTTGTCGATTTGAGCAGTCAACACCTTTGAACTTAGTGCGATATCAGTTGTTATTCTCTTGGCCAAGTCTGGCCCATGAAAAACCTTGTCAGCATTGTCATTTCAACAAATTGACAACCAACACTTCCGGCCTTACCAAGCCTTAAAAGATTCATTTTCTTTATCGTGAAATCAAAATTCTTGTATGTGAATTCACTCAAATTCAAACTACCATTCCAACTCGTGTGGAATCCAGAATACATGTCCTCGGGAGTTTAAATTTGTTTTCTTGCATTGTTCATCACTTTGATGAAGGAAGCTTGCGCTAAAATTCAATTCACTCCACAAAGCTTGATGTTACTTTTTTCAAAACTTTGACATGAACCACCTATCTCAATCAGAGATAAAAGTCTTTGGAGTTTTATGAAGATCAAAAACTTCATGCATGAACACCTCAGCTAACTTCTGTACTTCTTAAGTCATCTTAAATGCATTAACAAGAACATTCTAGGTGAGTTTCTTAACAACCTCCATATTGCATTTTTCTTTCATTAAGTCTTGAACGACTAATGACAAGAATCCATTGTAACATCTTCCCACTTCCCTTATGAAACAGAAAGAGACTATAACATTTCATCTGGTCTTCTATGCTCAATCAGGACTTCCAGACACACCAAACATATCAAAACGAACTTTGTGACATTTCGCTTCATGTCAAACCATCAGTATCTCAAATCCTTATACGTTTACTTGTTCCAGGATAAACTAATTAAGCAAATAAATATGCTTCCTTTGAAATAAGCTTTCAAAGCTCATCAACAACAGATACACATGAACAGTTTTGAAACCAAGCAATTCATAATCTTGAATAACAATTCTCGGTGTCTTACCTTCTTGATCTTCTCCATTGATCTTAAATAATATTACTTTCCCATACTACTTTTCCTTGATCTGGTCAACAGATTTTGAATAATATCCTAAGGTATTCACACAGCCTTGTTGTCATCCAAACTAAACCTTTAGTCCTTCTCAAATTAGTTTCTTTACAAGGATTACTTAAAATCCTTACTCAATTTCCTTTTTGTGATAAAATCTCAGTATTACTTTAACTAAGAATATGAGATTTATCCAACACATGACAAGATAATAACCTATCTTGTCAATCCTTTACATCCTTTTCTCAACCAAAACTCAGCTTGAGCATACTGACATTCAAAAGTAGTTATCTCTCTCAACTACTTCAAACTACATTCTTACGCGTTACTATACCAACATATTGGACAATAATACCTTTAGTCTAATAATTTTCCAACAAAATTGTCTCCATTGACAATTTTCAATCTTTTTTCATCAAAGAACTGTTTAGACTTCACTTAACATTCTGACTTGTTGAATAACTTAACTCTTAGGATTAAAAACATATCCTCACGTGTCCATTCTCTATATCCAACAACTTATTAGTTGTGATTGAATATCAATACTAATTTACATATCCAAACTCCAAACTCATTGAAGTTATGCTTAAAGTCCTCACTTGACTATCTTATCTCAAAAAATTTAAGTTTTCAAGACAACATGAAAACAAATAACAACTAATGGAGAAATTACTAGTACATCCTTTATTCCAAAGAAAGGATTACTACAATATCATTCCTTAGAAAGGGTTCCATCCCAGGAGTTCATATCAACTTACTTTCAAGGACAATTCCGCTAAAAAGGCAATGACTTTCTTAGGTCATGATGTCAACCAAGATGAACTACTAGCAAACTGCTTAGAGAATTCCAATAATCGTTGATTGAAAACAATCCCAAACTTTTAGAGAAGTACGGAGTTACTTCATGCTCTTTAGAGACCAACACAGATTTGTAAAGAATCTTACCAAATTTCTTTACTTATAATCGAACTGTTTTGGGAAGTTTGACCATACTCCTTAAATGGTAACTCAAAGAAGTTTTACAAGATACTAGATATAGAAATTGCTATAATGCAAAAGAAAGCTTGCATCTTTTCATCTCAACCAACTACACTTGCAAAACTCATATAATTGCAAAACTTATATGATTGCCAAATCATACTAGAAACTATTCTTTAAAACCCAAGAAATTATGTGATCTTATTCCACCATCTGATCAGGATGGGGAGATAAAATAAACATAATCCTTTACTGCATTCTCATAGGAATAAGACATGTAATCTTACCCTACCATGTGATCAAGATGGAAGACAAAATACACTCTTACTCACCACCATGAAAACCGTAAAAACATTTACTCTCAGATCGTTTTAACCACTAACATTGTCTTAAAATTTCATATTTGAAATTTTCTCAGAATCAAAGATGAGTCTCAAAGGAGCAAAGACAACTAATTCGTTTCTAGACATATCACTTCCCTTTTGAAGTATAACACTTCTTTTCTTCTTCAAGGTAGTACCTGATGACATACCTTGACTTTTCTTAAATAAACATACTGCTAGACATTTCTATAATTCATAGTATTGAGTAATCTCTGCCTGATTTAACTCAGTCCTAGCCCAACTTAACTTCACATGCTCAATAAAAGAGTTAATCACTCCAATCCACTTACTTGCAAACCTTAATAAAGATGTGGTTTCAACCACTTCTTACCCATGGAAGATTGTTCGAAGACCGATCTCAACTTGTATGTCTCCCTTGACATACTACCATAAGGTTATGCAAATATGATCCATTGACAAAATTCAATACTTGAGTTTATCCATTCAGAAGACAACGAGCCTTCTGTAAGTGAATCTTCATATAAATTCCGATATCCAAGAGTGAACTATCAAACTCTTCTAACGATTTTAAGGACTTTCAATCCTTTTACAACTTAATCTTCTCAATATAAAAAGTGAACTTTCAAACTATGCATCCAGTTCAAAACATTCAATCCATATACCTCTTTATATATAAGGAAATTCCTTTAATTTCCAATCTCTTTTAGCAGAAGAATGCACATGGCCAAACAAAATATTCTTGAACCTATCCCAATTCAACATTGGTAAACAAACTAGACTTCTCCATCATTCTTGTCTTCTTACTTAACCATAAGGAGAAGACATATACCCTTTCATTAACTTAACGTCAAACCACATTGCAAAGGAAGAGCTTGTGGTTAGGAAGCTTGCCGACAACTTAACAGTCTCACCAGTACCACCTTAGGCTTTGGATTGACTGATATAAAATCTTCAAAATCCAAACACAACTGACATTATTTTTAAACGATAAGGTCTAAGCCTTATTAACCACAATATTGAATGATTGATATTTTTCTCCCAACTGCTTGAAATATCAAAGACAAATATGCTAAGATCATTCCTTGATTGATCTTCTCAAAACTGAACTTTATCATTTCCATCCTTAAAGAAACATAAGCCAATACCATTGGCAATTTAGAACATCTCAAAGCTGATTCCATTACTAGTCAATTATAGATCTCAAGTCTCTTCTCATTATCCCGAGTTGGGTATCATACAACGAAATTCCAATAACGTTGTCACATAGGTTAGTCATCTGGATATCAACAACTCAATGTCATCAATTAACACTTGCACTAGTAGTTATTTGAGCATAAACACATTATTGATGAACTTTTACCTGTTCAATCCATTTTGACCAATCAACCTTATTCACAACAAACTTGATGACTAACCACCTTTTCACAACTTAAACTGAACCAACATTCTTCCTTTCTTTCTTACTATAATCATAAGAAATTCCCATTCCATTTAGGATTCTCAATCCTCTTAACTCAAAGGATAACAACATATATGAACATCCGAGTTCGAATACTCTTAGATTCAAAATTGAACTGCATCTTCCAATAGTTTAACAATTCAGTTGATCCAACACTTGAGCACCTCAAAGCTCTTTAACTTCCCACTAGGCAAAGAAAAGTACAGAATATCCATGATTCTATACCATAGAGTCACAAACACAGTTGTTGAAGAAAGTTTCCAAAGACAATCCTTTTCTTTTCAGGATTCTTATACATCCCTTCATGATCCATACTGATCTTTTAGAGTCACTTAAGGCTCATAAGATTCTCCAAATCTTACCATTGAGAAGTAGAGGTTCCAACTCCAAACTTCTATTGATAATTGAATTTCAACCAAATTCAGAAATTCCTAAGAAATATTCTCGGGAAAACTCTTACTCTTATGACTTCAAGACAACACTTGAACTTTCATATTTCAAGAAAAGAATTAACAATTTCTTTCACATAACTTTGAATCATGAACTTTCTAACAAAAATTCTTAACTTGAAATCTTCCATCATACGAACTTAAAATAGGAAACCTTCAAAATAGAAAATCTTTATGAAGTAGAATACTTAACTTCAATATCTCACAAGAAGTTTCCTAATAGCATGGAAGAAACGATAAGGGTAGTTCCACCATGATCTCACAAGAAGTTATACAAACCTTAATCCAAAAAGATTAAATAAATAGCACAACCTTCTATTTAAACAAAATCTTCATCCAGTCTTCCATAAGCTCTTATTTCTGAAACTCAGCTTCACCTTGAAGTAGTTCCACCATGATCTTCACTCAAGTATAACCATTGAAAACCTTTCTTCAACTTCTGGAGCTTCAAACATCTGAATCCGCCTCTTGAATCAACTTCTAAGAAGAACCTGATGTATCGTATACAACGATGGACACCAGCCGACCATATAAAAGAAAAGAAGATGGACGGGTTAGTCTAATGAAAGACTAGCAAGCGGAGAATCTAACTTGGTTCTTATGGTTGTAACTAAACATATTGGCATCCAAATCCGATTAGACTCGGATTATGATCCAATAGTTAGCAGTCTTATAGAGAATAAGAAAGAGACTCGCATAATCAAGAGAGAGAACACCACCGCTTGTGGTTTCTTTAAGAAGCATAAACGATTAATGGAAACTTATACTAACCACTCAACATTCACCATTGTCTTCAACGATTAAACAGCTTAACTTAATCAAAGTTTGATTAAGAATCATTCTTAATCAGGAGCAAGAATGGTTATCAAATGGACTAACCATTTTAGTACTTTAATGTGCCTAACGCACCAATCTTTCATTACTTTCAAACTGTGCACTCGCACCATATAATAGTTTTTACATAGTTCGGCCAACAACCGAGATCAGAGGGCCTGTTTCATCCATGATCATTTATATATGCTCGGCCAACAACCGAGATTCGGCCAACAACCGAGATCAGAGGGCCTGTTTCATCCATGATCCTTCAAATGTGCTCGGCCAACAACCGAGATTCAATTGCACTTAGCTAGAGTGCACCATCGTTCTCCTTCAACGTGAAGCGTGACATGAGTCATGACTCCAATATTGGGGTACGCTAGCAAGCTACGCCCCCCAATACAGATTTTGTTATAAAGAGGTCATTGGAGACTCGGCTCCTACCCCTGGACTACCTATTTCGCAACAGTGTTTCAATACAGGACCACTAAAGAGATGTCTTGGAGTCTAAACTCCCATCTCTACCATCTTATTTCACAGCAATGTCTCAACATGAGACATCTAATCATACAACGGTCCTAAGTTCAATTCTAGCGCAAAAACCGCAATAACGACATGGTCGTTATTTCTAACAAAATAACAACCTATCAAACTTTATTCAACATACAAATTATTTCCAACATGAGGATCAACTGGAATTCAATTCCTCATTAATAACCATAACGCAAGAGAGAATCGTCCACTTGCCTGTGAAGGCGTGCTCAACGTCCTCAGTGATTCCAACAGAAATCTTTATCATCCTTCTGACAAATATAACCAAAGGATTTCTCAGCAACGAGCTCACAGAAACACTTCTTAGTTGTATTCTCAACTCCTACAACTTTCTAATCGATAAACGATTTAATTTCCGAATATCGATATATAATAAATCCTTAGTTATCATGCTTCAAGGAGCCATCTTGGCGGAATTATAACTAATTATCCGCTTCACTTTTGAAACAATTTTCTAAATAAAAATTGTTCATCAGCAACAGTTCTTAAAGATTACCAAATCTCAGATCAAACGGATTAACAACGAATCCTGAGTAATTATCCGAAGTCCTTTACCTGCCAATCGGTATCCAAAACTTGTATTCGCTATAACGGAAGATCCGGACGTCCGTTTCTCGAGCGGTTCAAACCTGTAGGACCGTATCAACGTCAAGATTATAAAAACCATAAATTTAATTAGCAAAGCAGCACCGAAAGGCCCTTACGGTGGCTCCGCAATCAACCCGCTAATTAATTTCGATCGTATATACCTTCACTCGAGCCCATGGCTCGTTTGGCTCGATCATGGCTCGATCCCCGAGCCCGAGGGTGGCTGGGTATTGCCCGGCGGTAGCCCTTGTGATGGGTGGTGGTCGGACCAATTGGTGGTCGCCGGCGGCGATGCATAACAAGGCAGAGAAGTGACCGGCGTGAGGATTCGAATTCCTTCTTCCCAAGCCGTCGTTCCGCCTTGATTCTCGCTGGTTCTGGCTCTTAACAGCTGCATCAAAGGGAGGATGAAGAATATGAGATGGTGGAGGAGGAAGAGCTAGAGGTGGACGGGGCGAGAAGCTTAGCGCCGGCGGTGAAGACTAGTCCGTCGTTCCGTCCGATTCGGCTCTCTCGCTCCATTCCTCATTTTTTGCTAGCTGGATACGATCCAAAAAGGAGGAGAAAAGTCCACCCTTATCTCTCACATTGCCTTCCCAATAAGTAACTGAAAGTCGGTCTAACGGGATTTCCCGTCTCGGAACGGGACTCGCGTTAAAGCGGTAAAATTATGTACCTCGGGTGGAAAAACTTACTAAATACAAAACGTCCCGTAAATTATGTAGACCAATAAAACCAATTTTCCATGATTTTATCTTGCTACTTTCAATTTTTAAGGCTTCCGTTTCGCATTTTAAATCCTTTCCGGTACATAATTAAAAAGACGGCTTATCCAATAATTATTCTTTTTTTTCACCGAAAAATCCTAGTTTTCACACCGATGCATAAAATCATTTCTTTGTGATCTTAGGATATCACCAAGAATTTTCTAGGATTTAATCTCCAACAAAAATATTGGATTAAGCGTTAAAACGAACAAAAAGGTTAAAAGGATATCCGAGAAAAATTCAAAAATATCCTCAAAAACCGCAGTTATTACAACAACAAACCCTAAAATCTGAGAGCAAGAGAGAGAGAGAGAAAAGAAGGAGAAGAGAGAGCGCGTGCCGGAGGAAGAAGATCGAGGAAGTGACCTCGACGCCGGAGTTGTTCATTGTTGTTCTCGTCGGAGCTTCTACTTGAAGCTTCGCCAGCCTCTAGGGGGCCGAAACCCTAGATCTTCCATCCTTACTTGTTCTTGTTTTATTCCTTGCTTAGATCTTGTATCCTAGGGTTGATTTCTGAGTTGCTTGAGTTTGCCGTTGCTTGTACTCTGTGTAACCGTTCTTTGTAAGCTCTTGACATAGTGGATTGGGAAGAGTCTCCCCACTGAGGCTCCGGGGACGTAGGCTTTAACGCCGAACCGTGTCACCACTTCTCGTGTTCTTTTGCTTTGTGTTTTTCGAGCTTTAGAATGTTGTCTTTGTGTGTATTGTGTGCGAGTTCAGCTTGATCAGTCTTGATCTTGTTTTTACAATTTTAATTCCAAAATTGTGGTATTTGCTGTGCGATGGTGCCTATTGACCCAGCCAATGACCCTGACCCTCGTTTCATATGAGCACCGTACTCTTTAATTTGAATATGAAGCTTTTGATTCATTCAAAAAAAATGAAAACAGAATAAATTTATGAACCACCAATCGATTTTGTACTAGATCTCACTCATCCTACTCATGTACTAATTAATGAGTGTTAAGTTCAAACTACAAGTAAATGAATGAACATCAGTCTTTGAAGTTGAAAGCTGCTGCTAGACACGAAGCTTTAATTTGCCCGCTTAAGAACCGAGAAGACGAACAAGTTATCAATTTCAGACCAGAAGAGCCCGATCTCGTCGCCTGACTTGAGACTTCTTCTGTTGACAAAATCGTTTATCCACCTACCCTGAAAGTTGTAGTTTTTGCTTGAGCCCCACCACTTGAGCTTGAGTTGAAACACTTTGTTATCATCAGTGTCACAGTCTCTCACATTTACGATCAGTCCGTCCTTGGAGTGAATCTTTTCATTGCTCTGCTCATCCAGATACGGGATTATATGTTGGTGAACGAGCGCTTTGCCAAGTAGAAGCCTGCCTTGGTTATGATCCAAATCGCTCTGCGTGAGAAACTTGGTGACCTTCCACGGCTTTTGATTGGCCAGCATTAGTAATGCGGAAGCCGCGATCTCCTCCTCCAGAAGAAGCTCTTCTTCGTCTCTGATCGTCGGTTTCAATCGCTTGCAAGCCCTAATTGGGTGAATTGGGGGCTTCTGTCGCTTGCGGTATCTGCTGTTCTTCGAACCCCAAGAAACCCCAAGTCGAAAACTCGAATCATGTTTTATCTGCTGTTCAGCGATAATACTTGTGGAGCTCAATGTAGGAGGGGAATTCGACAATGCTAGATGTTCAGAAGCAAGGGAATCAGACTGAATCGGACGAAGATCGGCAACGTTAGTTCTACTAGAAGTTGATTTCGAGGGAAGAGACCGATCAGGAAAGTCGTGAAGATCATCTGCGCATTCATCTCTCGCTTGTTCGGTATTCGGTGGATCGGGGACCTGAGAAAACGTCCCAAGAAGATCCAACTCGAAAGCAACCATGGCAGAAACAGAGATATTGCAAAATCAAGAACAAATTATTGTGATGAACTGAAATAGAGATCAGAGCAAAGATTACGATGAAATCCACTGTCCAAGGAACCGATCACAAAATCCACTTGGCGTAATTGTTGCTCTGTTTATATCTTTTTTGGTTTGGCGGCTAATATAGGGCGCGTCAATTCTCAACTAATCAGGGTAGAATAGCTGTAATTACAAATATTTCTGTTGAGAATAAATTTTGTTTCCATAATGATGATATTAAAAGATACCCTGACGGACCAATTAGATATCTCAATTTCAAAATATTTATTACTCTTTATTAGCTTTAGAATATTTATTTATGGAATTTTGGAAAGTGAAATTTGATTACTTTCCTCAAATCTATCTTTGTCGTGATAGAATAATTTCCTTCACCAAACATATGAACATCAAGATTTGAATCAAAAGTACTACTTAAATCTTGATGAGATATAACTCGATCTCAAGTGATACTTAGTCATGTTTTCAATGTTCTGGCTTCATACAATGATTTCTTTCCGCTAAACAAATATCGGAATATATAGGTTTTGGTTAAAGTGAGGACCACTCTTGTGGTAAGACCTTTTGCTTAAAATGAGGAATCATCTCAACCATTAGATTTAGCTCATTACTATATATTGGATGGTCAAGATTTTTTTATTTTTTTATTTTATTTTTTATTTTCTCATATTTTGTTCTATGTTTAAAAAAAGCTTTAAAAATGCTAAATATGGCAGTTCAATTTTTATATACTACGAATTCATTTTTATACACTAGAAGTTTAATTTTTTATGTTAGGAGTTCAAT
This sequence comes from Fallopia convolvulus, assembly GCA_964016875.1. Classification (NCBI taxonomy): domain Eukaryota; kingdom Viridiplantae; phylum Streptophyta; class Magnoliopsida; order Caryophyllales; family Polygonaceae; genus Fallopia; species Fallopia convolvulus. Next base: position 39,873,231 of record OZ024723.1, on the reverse strand, counting down.
TTTCTATATTGTATGAGTTCAATTTTTATATTCTACGAGTTCATTTTTCAATCGATGATAAGTTCAATTTTTATGTACTTTGAGTTCATTTATCAAATAATTCGATTTTCACATAACTAAAATAATATTTTAAAATTAATTATTTTTTTCAAATTTTTTTATTTTATTTTATTTTTTACCTTTTTAAAATGATTTTCTTATTTAAAAAAAGCATTAAAAATGTTAAATATGATATTTTAATTTTTATATACTACGAGTTCATTTTTATACACTAGAAGTTCAATTTTTTATGTTAGGAGTTCAATTTTCTATATTGTATGAGTTCAATTTTCATATTTTACAATTCATTTTTTTATCTATGATAAGTTCAATTTTTATGTGCTTTGAGTTCATTTTTCATATAATTCGATTTTCACATAATAAAAAAAATAATTGATTTTTTCGATTTTTTATTTATTTTTTTCGATTTTTTTTTCTTTTTTTTAAAATTACGTTCTTTTTTCAAAAAGTTTTAAAAATGATAAATATGACAGTTCAATTTTATATACTACAAGTTCATTTTTATATACTAGAAGTTCAATTTTTTATGTTAGAAGTTCAATTTTTTATATTCTATGAGTTCAACTTTCATACTCTACGAGTTCATTTTTTATCTATGATAAGTTCAATTTTTATGTAATTTGAGTTTATTTTTTTTATAAAATTCGATTTTCAAAAACCTAAAAAAAAACAAAACAAAAACAAAAAAATTAAAAATAAAAAATTAAATAATAAATAATTTTTGAAAAAAATCTTAACTATTCAATACATGGTAAAGGAGTAAATCCAATGGTTGAGATTAGTCCAATAGTTGAGATTAGTCCGAATGGTTAAAAGATATTGTGACTCTAACGGACCAATTAGATATCTCAAGTTATTTATGGAAATTTGGAACACGAAATTTGATTATTTTCCTCAAATCTATCTTTGCGGTTGGAAAGAATAATTCCCTTGACCAAACATATGAACATCAAGATTTGAATCAAAAGTACTACTTAAATCTTGATGAGATATAACTCGGTCTCAACTCTCAAGTGATCCTTATAGACGTCATGTTTTTAATGTTCTGGCTTCATACAATGATTTTTTTTTTGGTTGAAAGATACAATGATTTCTTTAGGCTAAACAGATAGATAACTCAATTCACAGCTAAAAATATCGGAAGCACCCTTATTACTTCCCTTAAATGATCGATGTGCCATATACTAAACTTAGTATTGTAGGAAAGTAATTGCTTAAAAAAAACTTGTAATGTGATTTACAACTAAAGTTTTGTAGAGAAATCTCATGTTCCATTTTCTTACAACTGTTACCTAAAACAGCACGCAAACTACCATATTTCCCCATTCGGATAAATTTTGTTCTAAGATTTGTCTCAAAAATTAAAAAAAAATCGCTTCATTTAACTTAGATTTCCTCAATTTTCTTAAGATCTTTTACCTTTTATTGTAAATTTATGTCAATATTTCTAATTAGTAAAGATATTATTGAAAAAAATAGGTTAAAATATATTCAATAAAAGATTTTATTGAACAAGCAATTAAGGCTAGAATGACAACTAGGGATGTCAATGGGTCGGGTTATGGATTGTGCACTTCAACCACTCGACCCGCAAGTAAAAATGCCCCACCTGACCCACCCATCACCCGTGGAATGATCCACCATCACCCAAACCACCTGTCACCCATTGGTTTTATAGGTGACTCGTTCACCCATATAATCGCTGTATTTTTTTTTCCATTATCTATATGGGACCATTTAATACTTACTCTGAATAATTCAATATGAAAGACATATAAAGATAATGATTAAATAAGTAAATTATCTACACAAACTAAACGGAAATGCAAATCCATAATTCTAAAAGCAATATTAAAAAAAGTACTTCATAGCATATTAATGTTAACAAGATATTTGAAATTTTCCTTTAAAAAATGAGAACATTTTCAAAAATATATTAGAATAACTAGGATTTAAAACGGGTTAAGCGGGTCGTTTGAGTGAAACTGTTGATGGGTTGGGTGGTAGTGTGTGATAAGTCGGGTTATTTGGATGACAAACTCTCCCATATCCGACCCGTCACCCAATCTACGTACCCATCACCCGCTTTGTTTGGGTTTTCACCTGTTTATTTTGTGCGAGTTAAATGGATGGGTCGGTCATCCTAGCTAATTGTCAGCCCTAATTACAGCTTAATCTGAAACGAAAGAAATGTAAAATAGTTGAAGAATTCTAAAAGAAAATGTCATTCTATGATTCATAGTAATAATCATGTGAGTTCAATATTACAAAGCAAGGTGTTAGCAACTTAGCAAAGAAAAAGAAACCTTTCCGAGGATCTACACAGCCCATAGTTCCCAAAATCATAGCATCTGAGAAATTGAACAACAATCTCTCAAGATGCTATTACAAAGCTTCAGGCAGATCCAAATATACAATACATATAAAGTATAGCAATAAAAAAAGGCAGGCGAATAAAAACTGAAACCTATCTTCCTGAGTTAATATGGCTAACAATGATCATTAGAAAGAAGGAAACTCAAAAACCCTAAAACAAAAAAAAAAAAGAAAAAGCGATAAGTACTTGGCTATCTGTCATTCCACACAGAGAAGGTTGGAGCTCCATGATGACCAAATGCCAAGTTGTGACCTCCACTTTGATTCTGATTGTACAAGTTTGCAAATCCAAACATATTCTCATTCCCAATTTGTTGTTTCTCCTCACTTAATTCACCAATAAAGCAGCCATTACTCATCTTACTCCCATTCTGCATCAGAAACCCTCCATTGTTGCCCCCATCCAACCCGAGCTCAATCGAAGAGTTACTCAATCCCATGTGAGTATTATACGACGACGGCTGCTGCTGCAAGAAGTTCTGGGGACTTTCCATTTGTAACTGATGATGAAGATTCTGGAAGCCGCTGTAAACTGAAGAAGAGTCTGAGCTCTGCTCTTGCTTACACCAAGGAAGCCTGTTGTCCTGGTGGTAGTACGAGTTGAGCAGCTGAGCCTGCTGGAAAGCGATGGCCTGAGCCTGTTGGAATGCAGTTAGGTGGGACCCACTTGCATTATTCTTCTCGATCCGGTTCAACGATGATCCATCCGAGGCCACGACGAACTCGTGGTCTACGTCTTTCAAGCGCTTTGAGCCGCCGCCTATGGGCAAGGTGCTGCTTTCCAGAATGGCTTTGACGTCGTACTTGTTGATCTCGAAGTTGGTTACGGCGCTTAGGCCGCGGAATTTGATGGCTGCTATGTCGTATGCCTCTGCTGCCTCTTCTTGTGTAGCTGAGGAGGAGAGGTTTGTTTGTGCAAGTTAGAAATGATTAATTGGATACTATATTTTATGTATCCATGAAGTTAACAAAGAGTACTTACTGAATGTGCCTAAGTAGAGGTCTTTGTTGCCCGCTACTCTTCCAATTCTAGCCTGCCACCTTCCATGCTGATGATGTCTGCCATTGGTTTGGAAATTTTATTGATTAACTAGTACACAAATCAAAATCTTGCAATCTGTAAAGTTTATTAGTAAATGAACCATGTGAACATAAAATAGTTGTGACATGCATTGAATAAGTGTGTTGGTTCAGGGGGGTCAGAATATTCAAGAAAAGAGGTTGAGGCAATGTAAACACTAACTAGGGTCTTATATGCAGAGCTCACGTGGGCACATGATATGTAAGTACATGACTATTTGTTTTTAGTAATCAACTCCCAGTTAATTAATTCCCAGTCAAAGATTGCACACCTCTTCATTACTAAACATGGATGTATGAAAGTTTGTCATAAAATTACTAAAGAAAAGGGGCATGTGAACAAACAGTACTCTAGAATAAAGTTTCCAGATGCGCACGAACGCTCCAATCAAGACATCACAGATCTTTTCCTGATTACATCTGGAGTGAAGACTCAGCAGCATTGTTGATTTAAATAATCTCAATTAAACAGGCTCAAATAAAGAAAAGAACTCTGCATGTCCTTTTTCTGGTCAAATTGTATATAAAACAACAAAAAATAGAACCCATATGGACAAAGAAACTTGTGGGCTTTCTGGCCAGATTATCATCAAAGACCTTAGGAAGATAATTTTAGTTTTTTCCATCAAATATATCTTACACATTCTTTTATTGATGAACAATCATTGTAATTAAACTCTCAACATTAGAAAAAGACGATCAAAATGGCCTAAAATGGAAAAGTTAAGGAACAAAATTATTCTAAATTGAACTTCAAATATATATGTTACAAGCATATATAATAATAAATATCCAAGATATGTACCTTGTCACTCCTCGATACATGGATGCACCACGAGAAAACCCACTACTCTTTCTGCATTTCGGACACAAACAATTTCATTCAATTAGAACTATTGATCAATTCTCTATGAAACTACGTACAGTTTTCTCTTACAATATTAATGTGTTAATAATAATAGGTAAGTCACCTTCGAATAGATGCAATGAATTCCTGTCTAGTACAGTGCTTCATCTCCTCAATCTCCTTCTCGTAGTTGCTAAACTGTAACACATTCCAAGATTCAAAGTAAGGATGGATGGATATTTACATGTTAAGCATTAAACTGTAAGATAAAGCAAAAGCTAAATTCAATCTCTTCTTACAGGAAAATTTGTTGTAGTAGTGGTACCCCAGTATTTAATTGCTGCTAAATCATAAGCTCGAGCTGCCTTATCTTCCTTGTCAAAACCCCCTACATGCATAACAACACAATAAAATATCAGACTTTACTTTCCAATTTTTTAAAATAAAAAAAAAATCATAGAAATGTATCTTGGGGAAAAAGGGGCTATTCTCTTCCACTTACCCAAATAAACTGGAATGCAAGGAAAAGGCAGGTTTGTCAAGAGCCCAACATGCAAAAATATCAAACACCAAAACAAGGAAGCAAAAATTCAGGTTAGCTACATAAAAATTATGAAATATTCAACGCATAATCAAAAGCAATGCTCCCAATTTTTAGTGAAAGATTCTTATTAATTCACATACCTTGCCTTCCTTTCCTTGTTTGTCCTTCTCTCTTAAAGCTATTGTCCCATAGATGGGCTTCATATCTCCCTGTCCACCTATGTCTGAAATAAGGAAAACCCAGATGAATTGAGCAACAATATAATCAATCAATCATGTGAAAGTACTGTTAATTGATAGATATTAAGTAACCTAATTAAAAAATGAGGTGAAAACAAACCTTGTTACACCACGGTATATGGAAGTCCTTTGTCCAAAAGTATCAATAGGTTTTTTAGTGACAGCTTCTATTATTGCACCAGCTTGAGAATCCAGTACTCCTGCAGGCAAAATCTTAGTATTGTCACTTTGCTGCCTATTGATCTCATTTTCAGATGAGCCGCCGCCACTGATCATCGAAAGAGAGAGGGCTCCTCCTTGCACTCCGCTTGTATCATTCTTGTTCTCCGCGGGCTGTTGATTTCTCAGCCAAGTCTGGATCATTGAGACATTGATACCGCTGTTGTTGTTGTCGTTGCTGTTGTTGTTAGTGGTACTATTACTTCTAGGGTTTGTGAACAAGTAATCTCCGCCGTTGGAATGAGTATACTCATAAGATGATACATCTCTGAAAGAGTGACTACTTCCTAGAAAGTTTTCAAGCTTTGGCTCTTGGTAATTGCATGTTGAAGGAGTACTATTGTTGGTGTTAGTTGTGGGTATAGTGCTCATCATCATAGAGTTCCAATCTGCACCCACCCACATATGATAGCTAGTTTAAACATACATTAAAAAAAGAATATTCAAACATGAAAGAAACTAGCTAGTAAGATTAATCATACCTTGAGTTTGATTATCTCTATGGAATGCTTCAAGGAGAGTTGAATCTGAAGTCAGATGATAGCAATCGGCGGTTCGGACATCGGTGTTGGAGATTTCTTGGGGAGGAAGCTCTTGTGGGGAAAGTGAGAAGCCCAACCAATTCATGGAAGCCATTGGAGTAGTAGTAGTATAGGGAAATTAAAGCAAGAAGATATGATCTCAATCACTTGTTGTAGGAACTAGGAAGAAGGAGCAGAGAGGAAAATATGGTCAAAGTAAATGTAAAGAGAGATTCATCTCTTCCAATGCAAATGACCATTTTTATATGCGCGCATTGCAATTAAAAAAATACGAGTAAGTATTTAATTTGTCTTTATGTCTGCCTATGTTCCATTAATTACAAAACGGGGCTCCGGCACGGCCGACGAGAGAAGGGGGGATGTAACTATGAAGAAGATGAAGGGCATAATTGAGTTTTTCAAAAGTTTAGTTACAATTTACATTTACAAACCACAGAGTGAGTGAACATAGAATCTAATCCAATATAAATGTATTAATTGGACGTGAACGTGGCCAAAGTATATAATGCAGGAACATAGTAGTGATATAAATAAACGACTTCTCAATCCAAGACGAAAATCTTGTTATTATAGTCTTATTCAATGAACTTGGTACTGTACACTTTCGCTGTTTCCTGTGTTGGTACATCCTAATTAATGGAGTCATTTTGATTACACACCCTAATGGCCCGCGGGTAAATAAATTAAGGCAGAAATAATTTCCTTACGTGTCCTAATTAATGTTAAAGAGAGTTTACTTTATACTCCACTATTGTACTCCGTATGTAGGTGTCTCTCCTTTCACAATATTGAATGTAATTTTTTTTTTTCCGTTACAATATTGAATAAAATACTTTAGCTATTTACTAAGAACCCGAATTCAAGACCTCTCTCGTTAAGAAAATGAGTGGATTTAAAATGTGCTCTTTGCTGATGCCACAATAAGTAACTATTAGTATGGAGTAGTCTTCTTAGTTTAAGTTGTAATTAAGCGCGCAGATGGTTGTTGATGATATTCGTTTTTTTTTTTTTTGGTTTTGGCCCCTTTCTATAGAAGTCGAAACGGAGACTTTATGGTATTGTTTGAAATCCTACTCGTTTGATTAGATGTATAAAGGCTCGATGATATTGGGTTATTTAATTTTGTGTACTTAATTTTGTTTTTTTTGGTTGGAAAAAATTTAGGTTGAAGGGATGACGCTCTAGTTCAAGAAACCTGTCAAACTCAACTCATGTCTTACTCCACTAGGCCAACACCTTGAGATTTTTTGTGTACGTACTTAAATGAAAGTTAATTAGTTTGCTCAAAAAATTGATAGTCAAATACCGTCGTTCTTCAAAATAAAATTGTCAATTTAGCCGTTAAATCTTATAAAAAAATATTTTTTATTTTAAAATTTTAGGCAAAGATTTATAAGTGAGATATTTTTTATTAAAAAATGTTGGATAATCATTAATTTTCAACTTTTGGAAATTTTCTTAATAATTGTGTTAATGTCTAAAATGACGATGTTCCAATATTCAGCTCAATATCGATTCCATCAGCACCTGGCTTCAAAGTTTCTCCAGCAACAGGTCAAAGTTCTCAATTTTTTTTAAAGTGCGAATTTCTGCCTTCACCTTTACTATTTACTCTATTTGGAAAATGAGGAACCTTCACGCCTTTGAAGGTTCTACTGTGGACTCTTTGGCTTGTGCAAATGAAGCTATCAACTGTACTCGCATTCGAGTTAGAAGGAAGTTAAAACCTAGATCAAGTGTTGAAGGGAGATGGATTAATATACTAGAACTCAATTAGGATTTTTTGATTTCTTTTGTGAACTCTTGAACTTCCTTGTAAATCCTTTTTGTGCAGCATTTTTAGCTTTTAGCTTGTAAAGTTGCTTCACCCTTAAAAAACCTTTGATATATTTTTTGTTGATCATGTAATTTTTGTAGGTATTAACCCTATAGAAATATATTTACCATCATCATCATCATCATTTGATACGGACCCGGTGTGGACCGCGTATCGATCCCTTGTTGGTCAAGGGGGTTGAGCCTAATCCGATGTGGATTCCGACTCGGGATATACGTGGTTGGTAGCCACGGAAGAGAGCAGGCAAACTAAGAGAAATTTAGGGTAAAACTAATTCTTGGATAAATTATGAGAAGAAAACCAAGAGTATTTATACCTAAGCCCTAACGGTTCAAAAAAAGCGTCCCGGGAAAGAACCGTAAAGAAAACCCGAGAAGAGAGCAAAGCTCTAGTTTATAAAAATTACATAAATTGAATATAATGCTGAAAATTATAAATAACTATTCTAAAAATTGTAAATTACTAATATAAAGATAAAAACTAATCCTCATATCGCCGCGGACGACGACGAACCCGAGATGGTCTGGCACTTGATATTTCTCCCATATCATTCTCTCCCCCGTTGAGCATCGGCTTGTCCTCAAGCCGTAAATTAGGAAATGAACGGGAAATGATCTCCACGGGTTCCCAGGTGACCTCAGCCGGCGCTCCATCGGACCACTCGATAAGGCATTCAACTCGCGGAATGCCATCTACAATCACCTCGCGTTCCGCCGTGGCTCGCACCAGTCGAGAAATTGGCCGATCATACAAAAATTTTGCTGGCAAAGAGGCCGGTGTAATGGGACAACCGTCCGGAATGAATGGCCGAAGCAAGGACACGTGGAACACATTATGTATACGTGTTGTATCAGGCAACTCTAATCGATATGCTACGGGCCCAATGCGCTCAAGTATAGTAAATGGCCCATAAAAACGACGAGCGAGTTTAGCAGAAAGAGGACGACTGACCGAATGCTGGCGATAAGGCTGTAATTTCAATAGTACACGATCACCTACATTGAATTGAACATCCGTCCGATGTTTGTTTGCTTGACTAATCATGTGCTGCTGCATTTTGGACAGATTAAGATGAATTAAGTCCAAGACTTGCACCCGATCCCGCATGGCCTCTGACCCTGGTGTCGGCGGGCCGGTCGGAATAGTCACACGCGTAATCGGCGATGCTTCTCTCCCATACAAGGCCTTGAACGGGGACATCCCGAGACCCTCATGATACATAGAATTTAAGGCCAAATCAGCCCAAGGTAAAAAGTCCAATCAACGACGTGGTCGTCCCTGAGTGAAGGCACGCAGATATTGTTCCAAACCACGGTTTTTGACTTCCGTCTGACCGTCCGATTGAGGATGGTACGCAGTACTATGATGTAACTTAGTACCGCTTAGGCGATGCAACTCGGACCAGAAGGTACTACGAAAAATGGGATCTCTGTCACACACAATAGTAGCCGGAATGCCATGAAGTTTGAAAACCAAATCGACGAACAAAGAAGCAACTCGTGGTGCATCAAAGGATGGGCCGAGTGCACCGAAGTGTGCGTACTTCGACAATCTGTCAACCACAACTAGAATTGTCGTGTGGCCTCGGGATGGAGGTAATCCTGTAATGAAATCCATAGACACGTCGTCCCAGACTTGCTGAGGAACGGGCAATGGCTGAATTAGGTCAGCTGGTTTTGCCGTACTATATTTCGCCGACTGGCATATCAGACACGAGTCAACGAAGTGCTTAACATCAACGCGCATGCCTTTCCAGTAAAATACCTCGGCTACCCTCCGAAAAGTGCGATCAATACCCGGATGACCAGCGCTAGGCGACAGTGGAACTCAGATAAGATATCCGCCTTAAGCGGTGAAGCCGAGCCAATCACTAAACGATGCCCTGAATACAGAGCACCATCAAATACCCTGAATGGTGCGGTCAATTTGCCGGCTGCGGCTGCCTCATGCATCAGCTTCAAATCGTCCAGCGTCGAATTCTCGGCTCGGACTCGCTGGAGAATCTCAGGCAGTGGGGCCGCGAATGACATAAATTGATGCGAAGTCGCCTCATCATCAATCATGCAGCGAGATAGCGCGTCAGCAACGCGGTTACTGGCGCCGGATTTGTACTCGATGCGAAATTTGTAGCCCATGAGTTTTCGCATAAAGAACTGTTGATCGGGTGTCTGAATTACTTGCGTCAGGAGTTCTTCCAGACTCTTCTGATCACTGCGAATGACAAATTCTCTGCCCAACAAATACTGGCGCCATTTCTGAACGGCGGAAACAATAGCAAAAAGTTCCCTGTGAAATGCGGAAGACCCGCGCCTGCGGATGCCCAGCTTCTTACTGAAAAAAGAGAGAGGTCGCTCGTCTTGCAACAGAACGGCGCCGATTCCGTCATCAGAAGCGTCCGTCTCGACAACAAATGACTTTGAGAAATCAGGAAGCTGAAGGATAGGCGGTTGCATCATAGCTGACTTTAACTTCTGAAACGCATCCTCAGTTGACGCGGACCACTCAAATTTATCTTTTTGTAACAAATCAGTTAAAGGGGCTGCCAGCAAAGCATAATTGCGAATAAACTTCCTGTAATAACCTGTCAGACCCAAAAATCCACGCAGCTGTTTCACAGATTTGGGCGAAGGCCACTCGGCCATGGCCGACAGCTCTGCCGGGTCGGCTATCAGTTGGCCAGCCGTAACAATATGCCCAAGATACTCAACCTGAGAAGTGCCGAAAGAGCATTTCGAACCTTTGACATAAAAACAATTATCCTGGAGAATCTGCAAAACAGTGTCAAGATCCGAAGCATGAGCCGAAACAGAAGGGCTGTAAATCAGAATATCATCAAAAAACACAATGACGAATTTGCGCAGATATGGTGCAAATATGTTGTTCATAGTAGCCTGAAATGTAGATGGTGCGTTAGTCAGGCCAAAGGGCATAACTAAGAACTCAAAATGACCGTCATGTGTTCTGAAAGTAGTTTTATAAATATCGGACGAGTGCATCCGAATTTGATGATATCCAGAGCGGAGATCAAGCTTAGTAAAAATAACTGCATTCCCCAATTCATCAGCAGTGGGGATAGGAAACTTATCTGCGACGGTGATGCTATTCAGGGCTCTATAGTCGATGCAGAAATGAAAACTGCCGTCTTTCTTCTTAACGAGGAGAGCCGGGGAGGAGAATGGGCTGGTACTGTGCTGAATGATGCCCTGTTCTAACATAGATTTAACCTGTCGTTCAATTTCCGCTTTCTGAAAGTATGGATATCTGTAGGGTCGGACGTTAACCGACTTAGAGCCCGGTTGCGGGTGGATATGATGATCCCACGGTCGAAGCGGGGGAAGACCCGACGGAACTGTAAAAACCGCCCGACGTTGTTCGAGCACCTCACGGATTTCGGGGCTTATATCTGGCGGCCAATCCGAGGAGGCGGAAGATTCGGCAGGCGCCAGGCTTAGGATTTCGAAGCAATCCAGAATACTATCCGAAGAACAGAGGGAGTGAAGTTCCGACATAGAAATCGGTTTCAGCGGTTGCCTGTTGCCTTTCAAAAACATAGATTTATCGTTCCATATAAACTGCATTGTTAGCTTAGCATAATCATGGGACACAGTGCCTAGAGTTTGCAACCATTGCACACCGAGAACCACTTGCGGTCCATGAACCGCGAGTACAAAGAGATCAATTGAAAATTCATGACCCTACAGAATGATACTAGTTGCCGGACACTGATGTGAACATAATAAGTAAGCTCCGTTTCCAACAAAAACTCGGAAAGGCGATATTTTAATCAGTGGCAATTGTAACTTCTCAGCCAAATCAGGATGAATAAAGTTATGAGTACTACCTCCATCAATCAGAACCTGGATTTGTGCATCATGAATCGATCCAGAAAGGCACAGAGAGCGCGGATTCGGTAGTCCTTCCATGGAATTTAGGCTGGAAATATCGCCCTGAACGGCTAGCTCTTCTGTATTCACGTCCTCCTCCTCGTCTTCGCTATCGTCACAGCTTAGTAATGCCAAGAAACGGGGTATGCAGCGATGTCCCCGAGTGAACCTCTCATCACAATTCCAACACAAGCCTTTTTTTAGTACGTTCATCACGTTCAGCTCTAGAAAGACGACGAATTGGAAGAGATGATAAATTACCGTTAGAGGTGTCCGTTTGCTGTGGAGGTGCGGCCGAGCCTGGTGAATCTGCGGCGTTGGGTTTTGGCGGAACCGGCCCATGGCGTGGTGCAGTGGATGTCCACGGTCGTTTATTTGCAATCCACTGCGACGTGGTTTCCGCGTAAGATGCCGCCAATTCGCGGGCTAAAGCAAAAGCCTGTGCTAATGATGTCGGATTTTGCAGATTCAACTCACGACGCACAGGTTGTTTCAGTCCGGCCTTAAAAAGAGAAATCAGCGTTGTTTCAGATAGGCCAGTAACCTTATTCAGCAATGCTTCGAATTCAGTTTGGTAATCGAGCACCGAAGTTTTCTGTTTCAAGTTTGCTAGGAGCCCTGTGTAATCTTCATAATACGTCGGATCGAATCGTTGCTGAACCGATAGAAGAAAAGTTTCCCAAGTTTCACCACATTGATTCCGACGTTGATAACGGAACCAGTCTGACACAGGATGGTCAATAAGCATACCAACTAACCGTAAACGATCATAGTCTGCAGTACGGTAGTAATCGAAATACGCCTGGACTTTGAAAATCCAACCGTTGGGATCCGTTCCGTTAAAACGAGGCGGATCAACTCGAATTTTCGGACCAAAATCCGGGGTCGGTGGGACGCGCACTCCTTCCCGCTGAATATAAGGTGGAAATTGCTGAAGCGGATTGGGATCCGGCGGTGGTGCGTTGTTGTATGGAGGCACGACCATTGGCCTCGCGTTATGAGGAACGAGGCTCGATCCTTGTCCCGCGCTAAGATGTGCGAAGCGCGAGCCGAGTGGGACGGGCGAAGTCCACCCGGCTAAGGGCGATGCCGTGACACTGGAGGCTAGGGACTGGGACGGCCACCCCGTAGGCGGAAACTAGACCTGTACATGGGCGGGTTCGGGCAGGGCCAAATTTTTTTTTTGCCCACATCAACGGGCCGGGCTTGGCCTGGCCCGGTAATTCGGGCCTATTATTTTGTCCAAATCCGCCCACAAACACGGGCCGGGCAGTCCATGGGCTAGCCCGACCCATAAAACCTGTTCAAATTCCAGCCTCGTTCACAAATTCCAGCGCTCCAAAAAGCAAATGTGAACGGCCAAGATACAGTTGTTGGATTAATAAACCGAAATTTGAGATAACATTTCGGAGTTTTTAGAATGGGAGAGCAAAGAGAGGGATTTTCCAAAAACAGATCCGAGGAGTTGAATAGGACTCGTCGGTGCTAGAGTAGATGTCTCAGTCGGCGCTGGAGGAGCTATCGAGTAGGGGTCGTCAGTCATCGTTGTCGAGCAAGGGTCGTCACTCGTCAACGGCTTGGCGCTGATCAAGGCTGATTCGACAAACGCTGGTCGCTGGAGGAGCAGAGGTCTCGGCTCGGCTCGGCGCAGAGAAAGGAGCAAAGGTCTCGGTTCGGCGCTAGAGGAGTTGTCGACTGTCGAGCAAGGCCGAGGATGTCACTCGTCGTCGTCGTCGAGCAGGCTAGCAACCAGCAAGGGGTCCTGATTCTCTGAATAGGAGGATCGGCTGAGCGGGGATTCAAGGGAAGGAAAGAAGAAGATTGAGTGATTGGAGTTGGGAGTTGGGAGAATAGGAGCGGTGCTCCTTGATTCAGAAATCAGAAATGAGACCTTTAGGGTTAGAAAGTAAGGACTAAGGAGTATTTATATGTAAAATTAATTAGTGATATAATAAAAAATATATAATATATATGCGGGCCGGGTCGGGCCGGGCCTACAGGCTTTTCTTCCTATCCAGGCCCGGTACTATTTTTTACGGGCCGGGCCGGGCCTTTCGGGCCAAATCATATTCCCAAGCCCGGTTTTTTAGCGGGCGCGGGCCGGGCCGGGCGGGCTGGCCCGGACTTGTCCAGGTCTAGCGGAAACGCACCCTCGTTCTGGTGCGCGAGCGGTGGGATCCATGCGGACGAGAACGCCGCCGCCGAACTAGGGTTAGGGTTCGGTGGCGGCCAAGTCGTGATCGCAGGTTGGGAGAATTGGGCTGAGGCCAATGGGGCGGTGGCGAGGCCGACAGTAGGGTTTGGCTGGTTGTGTACCATCTCCCGCAAATTATCGGTGCAAGATTTCTGCAGATCCAAATCACAACGCATCGTCTGAACTGTATCGGTAAGTTGGAGGATCAAAGCACGGAGATCCCGATACTCCCCGGTGGTGTTCGTGAATTCTTCGGCCACGGATTTCGACATGGTGTTCGAGGTGAAAGCACCAGTTGATACGGACCCGGTGTGGACTTCGTATCGATCCCTTGTTGGTCAAGGGGGTTGAGCCTAATCCGATGTGGATTCCGACTCGGAATATACGTGGTTGGTAGCCACGGAAGAGAGCAGGCAAACTAAGAGAAATTTAGGGCAAAACTAATTCTTGGATAAATTATGAGAAAGAAACCAAGAGTATTTATACCTAAGCCCTAACGGTTAAAAAAAAGCGCCATGGGAAAGAACCGTAAAGAAAACCCGAGAAGAGAGCAAAGCTCTAGTTTATAAAAATTACATAAATTGAATATAATGCTGAAAATTGTAAATAACTATTCTAAAAATTGTAAATTACTAATATAAAGATAAAAACCAATCCTCATATCGCCGCGGACGAAGACGAACCCGAGATGGTCTGGCACTTGATATTTCTCCCGTATCATCATTGACCCAGTGAGGGTCCGCTACAGCAGAATGTGGGGGGTCAACATGGGGCTACCATTTCCAAAAAATAAAATGAGGATCTTTGATTGTAAAAAGAGAAAGTAATATATGTGTAGCTGAAATTTGGACCCTGCATATGTGCATTTTATTAAAAAATGAAGGTTCAATATTTTACTGTAGGGCTCTTTTTGGTTTCTCTGTCCTGATTTACAGGACTAGCTAGGGTTCATGTATACGGGTCACAATTAAATAAGGGATTCATGAGATTAATTGGTAGGATCAACTGGGATTTGTGATCAGCGAATGAATTGGATCTGCCAAATTATATTTGGGAAATGCATATATGTGGTAATCTGTTCGGTCTGTACGTTCTTAATTGTGAAAACAGACGACCCCTATCCGGCCTCCTTTAATTGGCAACTGAAACTTGACAAATGTTCTACCTAATCCTACTCGATTAGCCTATTGTCTATTTCTTCCATTCCAAAATAATTCTCATTTTTCTTCTCCAAAAAATAATTGTCATTTTAAATTTCTCTATGTTTATTTTTCAGACAAACAAACGTGCAAGAGTAGCTGATTTTTTTTCATATACTCAGCTCCCATAATTTGCTTTCGCTAGTTTTCAGTTGCGTATTTGTAGTTTTTTTGGTAGAAGTTTCGTATTTGTAGTTTAACGTAACCCAATAAATCTCCAATATTGTCCATGCATGTTCTGGGTAAATAAGATAGTTTTATTCTCGATCTTAATTATGCCAAACACACTAGCTACCAAGTAATTTTATATAGCTAAATCCACTAATTTGTTGGCAAAATAAGATAGTTTTAATCTCGATCTTTTCAAACTTTCACGATCTCCGATCACCAATTTACCATATTAACCTTTAAAAAAAACAAAAGAATTCACATAAAGATTAGTTTTTGCCATTCTCATGAAACATTAGATTTGTTGAATAAACTAAACTATCTCTAATAATTGCACTAAAATCCTTCAATTTACTTTATTAATTGGAGTGTATGTGAGTCAACCTCTTTTGTAATCCAATAAGCGTAGAGAGGTGAGAGGAAAAATAAATTGACCAATTTGTATAAAAATCATCGTTACAAAACTAAATTTAAAATGAACAAATCCTAGCAAAGAAATAAATAAAATGAACAAAATTTTGGGTAATAAATCATAACGAGTAGAAATTGTATAGGGTCGTAGTATGGATATAGGATCGTAGGATTGTAAATGAGATCGTAAGATCCTACTAAATTTACAAATTATCATTTTAGATATTTTTGTCCACTTTGATCATTAGACTCATTTAACTTATACATTAAATTATTCATAAATGATCCTTTTTTACTTAAAATTTTAATATAGTAGGTCAAAAATATGAAAATTGCATTATTTTTATCTCTTGTTAAAAAAACGTATCGGAGCATTGAAAAAACAATTCATCTTATATATGAATTTGTTGTCTATTGGGTGTTTCTGAATAATATGTATTTTTTATCATTTACTTACATATTTGAGTGATATAATAAATTAACGTTAGTCTCCTTTGATCATTTTATTAATACGTACGGTAGAATCTTACTATCCTAATTACAATCCGATCGATTTTACAATCCGATCCTACTATATATCCCTTACTATCCAATCCGTGAATCTCGATCCTGATAATTAACATTTGATCATCACACCACAACAATATATATCAATAACCTCATAAGTAATTGAATAACTTATTTCTGTTTACCAAAAAACAAGATAGCTAAGTAGATGTATATATTTATACAAGATAGCTAGGTAGTCTGTAAATGTGTATCAGATTAAAAGGAGGAAAAAGTGATAAAGATGAATACTAGTACTACTCAATAGGGTTTAAAGACAGGGAGCATGTTTCCAAAAAAGAAAGCCAGGAAGTAAATTCAAATGAAAGAACTGAAGACAATAATAAGATAGTGTAAATGTTTAGGGGGGAGTGGGAGGATGTTTAGCTTGGCTTCTGTAAGTGCACCCCCTATTTTTGGGACACTAAGCCCTTGTCCTCCGGAGGTGATTTTCGGGATTGCTACAATTTCATATTTTGATTGTGATTGTGGGGGACAATTTCAATCAAACTCACTCCTCACTCCTCACTCCTCACTCACTCGTCTGAGATCCTGTGAATTTTATAAACACTACATTAATCTTTTTGTAGTTAAAGATTAAGGTTTCGTCATAATCACAATAAATTTAATTTTCACCGGATCCAAAAACCCCTACAAATTTTCCGAGTATATATCTCAACTCCAACTAGTATGTCTAGCACCTAAATAGTGTAATTTTGCACTTATTTGTAGAGCAATTAGCATTATAAGCTTTGCAATTGCCTAAGTTTTTTTACCCATAATGGAGTTAGAAACGTCTCAAAAAATGGAAAAGTCTTGATTAAAAGCATAATGAAAAAGGGTTTATATCATGTCATTGGTTCTTGATACGTGATTGCCCCGGAATCCTCCGTAGAAACCTCGTATATGACCCACACAAGTCCCGATCTTGCCTTGTAATGATAATTCCAACCTGAATTTGCAATCAATGTAAGAACACGAAGAACACAAATACCAAACTGATTTCGAAACACTAATTGAATCAAATAAGATAGTTCATTTTGGATGGCTCGAACGCTAATCCAAATTGATAAACTAGTTGATGTGAATCGACTAAAACTAAACTTGATTGAACAATTCAATGAATCAAACAAACAGAAACACGAGAGAAGAGATGTATGAATCGGTGATGATGATGTTCTCGTGAGATGGTGATGAACGAATGATGAGGAGTTGATGATCGATCAATCTGATTGCAAGCAAACACAAGATATTGTTTTTGGAGCCCAAGAGATAGATTAAACCAATTTGGGTTTAATCTCTCTCAAGCTGATTTTTCATTAATGAGAATGCAAAGTATAAATAACAAAATACAAAGCTAATCCTTGGGGAGTAAGGCAAAGGCATGGCCGGCCCTAATAGATAGATTAGGCCTCCTTGTCTTGTTTTCCAAGATATAATAAAATATCTAATAATATCTATCTAGATTCCCCTTAAATAAAATAAATCATGGCTGATTTATTTATTTAAGGAAAATATCCTAACAACTATAAAATATACAAAACAAACTAAAAATATCTCTAACAACCAGGAGAGAGAATATCAACCAACTAACATAAGCCTATTGATTGATTTCTCTACATTATTTAATTAAGAAAAACATGCCTATAATAAATAAAATAAAAGATATTTTCTCTTACTTAGAATGGTCAAGTCAAAGGGTTGACTTTGACCCATGTACCAATTTATCTCACCCGGTCACTTACTAAATTCAGCCCTAAAGTGAGACAAACTAATACATGTTTCTAAATAAGGAAATATTAATTTTCGGCCCCTTGAGTTAATCCATGGAATCCGGGCTCAATTGATGTCGAATGCACGAGACCCACTTAGGCTTGGTTGGCTCTTCAAGAACAGCTGCCAATCGAACCAAGATTGTTGTTGTGCCTTGAGCAATCTTCTTAGCTCGACTTCTTGTAATTGGTCCGTCAGAAGGCACTCGAATCAACTCATCGACGTCGGTTGGAGACATGGCAGGCTTCACTGCATCATTCTTCTCCACTTGAGCTCGAATCGTCTCTGATTCGACGTCGGAATCAAAATCTGGCACATAAAGAGATAGATCAGCCACATTAAAAGTCGGATGGACACCATACTCACCAGGCATGTCAACATGATATGCATTAGGGCCGATTCTTCTGATGATACGAAATGGTCCATCTCCTCTCTGATCTAACTTGTTCTTCCTTTGATTTGGGAACTTTTCCTTCCTTAGATGCACCCAAACAAGATCTCCTTCTTCAAAGATAACCTGTTTCCGACCCTTGTCAGCATGGACCTTGTACTTCATGGATTTCCTCTCCAAGTGCATCTTTGTCCTCTCATGTAGCTTCTTCACAAACTCAGCCCGCTTGTCAGCTTCAAAACTCTCTTTTCCCTTGTATGGCTGAGGCGTCAAATCCACCGAAGTCCTCGGATTCAGCCCATAAACAACCTCAAAAGGGGTCATTTTTGTAGCTGAATGGATTGACCTGTTATAAGCAAACTCCACAAAAGGCAAAACATCTTCCCAACGTTTGAGGTTAGCTTTAAGCATAGTTCTAAGTAAAACCCCTAATGTTCTATTAGTAACTTCAGTCTGTCCATCAGTTTGTGGATGACATGAGGTAGAAAATAGCAATTTAGTTCCCAACTTAGACCACAGACTTTTCCAAAAATAACTCAAAAACTTAGCATCACGATCTGAAACAATAGAACAAGGAATGCCATGCAATCTAACAACTTCCCTAAAGAACAAATCAGCAACATGCACAGAATCATCAGTCGTGTGACAAGGAATAAAATGAGCCATTTTGGAAAAACGGTCTACCACTACAAAGATAGAATCTCTACCCTTCCTAGTTCTAGGCAATCCTACAATGAAGTCCATAGAAATGTCCTCCCAAGGTGAACTAGGAATAGGCAAAGGCTGGTACAAACCATGGGGATTAAGTCTAGACTTAGCTTTAGCACAAACAACACAACTCTTGACAAATCTAAGCACATAGTTACTCATTTTAGGCCAAAAGTAGTGTTCTTTTAATCCTTCTAAAGTCCTTTCTAAACCCCTATGTCCTCTTGATTCATGAACCTCTTTAGTTAGAAGCCTACGTATACTAGATGAAGGAATGCACAATTTACCAGCATTAAACAAGTATCCATCATCAATAAAGTAGGTATCTATTTCTCCCCTAGACATGCAATTCTTATAAATTTCAGCAAAGTGAGGATCACTAACATACAATTCCTTAATCATTGCAAATCCAAGGATCTTAACATCACATTGGTTCAAGAGAACATACATGCGAGAAAGGGCGTCAACTACCACATTCTCTTTGCCTTTCTTATGCTTTACAACATAAGGGAAGGTCTCCATAAATTCAACCCATCTTGCATGTCGCCTGCTGAGTCTGGATTGGCCTTTCAAATACTTCAAGGCCTCATGATCAGAATGGATTACAAACTCTTTAGGCCACAAATAATGAGACCAAGTTTTCAAAACCCTAATTAAAGCATACAACTCTTTATCATAAGTAGGGTAATTCAACTCAGCCCCACTAAGCTTCTCACTAAAGTAAGCTATGGGTTTCTTGTCTTGCAAGAGTACGCCTCCTATGCCATATCCAGAAGCGTCCACCTCTATCTCGAATGCCTTGGAGAAGTCAGGTAGTTGGAGCACTGGGGCGTGGCATAACCTGTCCTTCAAAGTGTTGAAGGCGTTCTCTTGTTGCTCCCTCCATTTGAATGCTGAATCCTTCTTTGTAAGCTCATGGAGAGGGGCTGCAATTGTGCTAAAATCACGCACAAATCTTCTGTAGAAGCCAGCCAAGCCGAGAAATGATCTGACCATTGTTGGAGTAGTCGGCTGGGGCCATTCTTTGATTGCCTTGATCTTGTCTTCATCTACCTTCAATCCACCTTTAGACACAACAAAACCAAGAAAAATGGTAGACTCCGAGCAAAAAGAACATTTTTTCAAATTAACATAAAGCTTTTCTAACCTCAAAGTGTCCAAAACAGCCCTAAGATGATCTACATGTTCATGCAAGGTTTTGTTATAGACTAAGATATCATCAAAGTAGACTACAATAAATTTTCCTAAGTATCTTCTTAAAACATGGTTCATAAGCCTCATGAAAGTACTAGGTGCATTAGTTAATCCAAAAGGCATTACTAACCATTCATATAATCCATACTTAGTTTTAAAGGCAGTTTTCCATTCATCCCCTTCCCTCATTCTAATTTGATGGTACCCACTTCTTAAATCAATCTTTGAAAAGAAATAAGCACCATGCAATTCATCAAGCATATCATCTAATCTAGGAATGGGGTGACTGTACTTAATTGTTATTTGGTTGATCGCCCTGCAATCAACACACATTCTCCAAGTGCCATCCTTCTTCGGCACCAAAATCACCGGAACCGCGCATGGGATGAGAGATTCACGCACATAGACTTTGTCCATGAGATCTTGCACTTGTCTTTGAAGCTCAGCGGTCTCCTCTGGACTTGCTCTATAGGCTGCACGTTTTGGTAAAGAAGCGCCGGGCACCAAATCAATTTGATGCTCAATGCCTCTAATTGGTGGAAGGCCTTGTGGCAACTCTTCAGGCATCACATGTTCAAATTCCTATAATAGAGCTTGAATACACTTTGGAAGATGTGAAATATCTTGACTAATAACAAGTATATCTTTCCTCAAAAGAAGTAAGCAAAAAGAGTTAGGGAAAGAAATACTAGACTGGGTCACTAGAGAGCGCTTTTCTACACTGCCTTTTAAGCCGATTTTTGGCTCTTTCTGTAGGAGTTCTTTTTCCAGATTTGTAGCTCTCTGAGTCTCTGAATTGCTCCCAAAATTTGAGGGAAAACGCCCGAGTGGTTTGGGAGATAGCCCCGTTTTCGTCTCAGATGCACTGCTGGAAGTGTTGCTCGGCACTTTGGACGAATTTGGGCACTTTTCTCGGCGTTTCTCATCCCAATCAGTAGCTCCACCTGTGCTTGATGTTGTGCTAAAAGTTGAGCCAAAATGCCCGGGTGGAGACTGGGAAACGCCGCTTGGCTTTGTTGGTGCGTCGGGCGCCGAGCGCCGGGCCGCAAGCTTGGCTGCCGAATCAGCCTCCTCTTTCTCTTCCTTGGCACGTCTAAGTGCCCTAGCTTGGTCTTTGCGTACCTGGTCGTGTAAAACTTGTTGGGGCGACAGTGGTAGAAGAGAAACTCTCCTCCCGTCATAGTTAAACGAATAGGTATTAAGCATGCCATCATATATAACTCTCCTATCGAATAACCATGGTCTACCTAACAAGATATGAGTGCATTCCATGTTTACCACATCACACATGATATCATCCACATAATTGCCTATGGAAACACGGACTAAGCATTGATGAGTAACTAAGTTAGGACCATCAGAATCGTTAATACCATTTAGACCATAACTAGTAGCCCTAGGTTGGGTTTTTAATTGCAAGTGATCAACTACCTTAGCATTAATAATGTTACAGCAGCTACCACTATCAATTATCATGCATAACACTTGATTCTTCACAGTACACCTAGTATGAAAAATATTTTCCCTTTGATCTAGCCTAGGTGTTTCTTGTAAAGTAAGAGTACGCATTGTTACCAAAGTTAGAGGTTGTTCGGTGCAATCTGGTTCAATGGCCTCTACGTCCTCCTCCTCTTGTCCATTGCTCTCCTCCTCCACTTGATTTGGAGGTATATCTTCATCACTCACATATCCTCCATTGGTGGTGAGGAGCACTTGCTTTTGATTTGGACAATCCTTGGCATAATGACCTCTTCCTTGACACTTGTAGCACACTAAATCACGTGCCCTTGGCTGGTTTTGAGGTCCATTGTTGGGACGCATTTGGCCTTGAAAACCTATTGGTTTAGGTGAGCTAGAAGCTCCCTTTTGCTGCATAGAAAGGTTAGAAGAATAAGAATTGGAATTTGAACTAGGATTAGAAACATACCTCTTTGGTGCATTCCAAGCTTCCTTCTTCTTCCTTTGTTGTTGCTCATAAAGTAGTTGGGCTGAATGTACTAAGGCATTGAGATCCTTGATTTGTTGAATCTCCAATGTGTCTTTAATGCTTTGATTCAGTCCAGCCATGAATTGGGTCCTTAGAGACCGTTGGGAATGATGAATTCCCGCTTTGAAGCTCAAATCCTCTAGCTCATTGAAGTACTCGGTTGGAGACTTGGTACCTTGTTTGAATGTAACAACTTTCAGCCTCATGTGCTCGGTATGCTCTTCAGGAACATACTTATTTCTCATAACAAACTTCAGCTGGCCCCAAGTTTCAATAGGTGGTAAGGCCTTTCTGATTCTATCTTCCTTCATTCTGAACCACCAATTTCTAGCGGTCCCAACGAAGTGAATAACAACAACTGCAACTTTCCCCCATTCTTCATATCCCATGTGATCTAGAATGAAATTTGTAGCTTGTTCCCACTCTAGATACTTTTCTAGATTGAGCTCTCCACTGAATGGCTCTATCTTGATCTTAATATCACGCTTACCAATCTGATTGATTTGTTGGTTAGCGTTGTTGTTGTTGTTCGGCCTTTGTACTCCATAAGCTGGTGGAATATCTTCTACAACCTCAGCTTAGTTATAGAAATCATCAAGGGGAGGATGCCATGGGCGCCGTTCTTCCCCGGGATAACCATAAGTCACATCATCAAAAGGATTGTTGTATTGTTGTTGTTGTGGATGAGTGACTTGAGGATACCGGTTTGCTGTCTGATTATAGAGTTGTTGATGAGTAACCGGTGGAATTCTCGTCCCAAAACCTCTACCTCTTCCTCGGCCAGCCGTGGGTGAATAATGAGCCGGGGGGTCTTGATCTTTGTTGTAGCTAGCAAGCACATCATGCTCTTCATCAATTGCTTGTTGCTTGCCTTTGTCACTAATTGAGGCTTGGTTTGGGTCACTTGTAAGCTCTATTGCAGGGGCAACCTTATGACTTCCTTGAGATGACTCAATCAAAGTGGCAAGTTGCTCCTCTAGACGCCGCAATTGTGGATTTATTGCAGTCGTGGCCAACTCTACAGCTCGAGCTTGACCATCTCGTACACTATCACTAATAGACAACCTGATGAAATCGATTGCCTCCTTAGAAAGGTTTAGTTCAGCCGGGTTAGGCTCATGCGGAATTACCATTGTTCCTGAAACAAGCAAGAAAGTAGAGAGAGTAGTGTGGTCTAAAGCAAATCACAACAAGCAATACCACACCTTAATCAAGCCAAAACTTGCCTCAAAGCAATCCAATCAACTTAATTCAGTTTTTGGGTTGAATTGACGGAGTAAATGGGTAGATATGGTGTAGATATGGAATACTAATGATAAATAAAGGAAATATGCAGCTTAAGCAAAAGGCAAGTATGTAATAAGACAAGCTATGCAAATAATCCCTTTATGAGCTCTAAAACACATGCAATCTCTCAATTGACTCTATGCAAGTTAATAAAGCCAAATTAATCATGTAAGGACAGAAATATGGTGGGTTTAAAGTGACTTTTGTTTTGTCACTATTTTTCTTCAAAGTGATTTCTACTTAACTATTTTTAAGCAAGCAGTCACTAGGGTTGAAAGTGGCTTAAAACTAGTTGGGGTAGATCACTTTTGCTTTTCTGATTTTTTTTTTTTGACTTTATGCACAATCTACTCTTGTGCTAGAATGAAGAATAACAAAGCAATGCAAATAGGGCAAAAACGAAACTAGGCTAATCTATTTTTTTTATCTAAGTGACTTTAAACTACCAATGAAACCAACTAGAAGCCAAATTAACAGGAGAAGATAGGGCTAGGTCGAATTATGGAATGCAATGACAAAAATTAGCAAATATCAACAATGCAATATGAATCTCTATTGATCATGCAACATGCAATAAAAACTCATAAAAATTGTAGGAAGACAAAAGCTAATCTATATTGCAATCAAAATCAACCAATTCAACCAAAAGCATGCAACAAATCCCTTAAAATCTCCTAGATGGTTAATTGCTTGGGGGCAAGTAATTCAAGGGAATTAGGGTTTGGTGAAGGCTCGGCTGAGGTTAGGGTTAGGGTTTGAGGCTCGACTTCTAGGGTTTAGGGGAAGGTAGGGTTCAAACTAGGGTTAGGGTTTCGGATCCTAGGATTGGCCACCAATTTAGGGTTAGGGTTACGAGGGTGGGGGTAGGCGATTTAGGGTTAGGGTGGTCCGTTGGTGGTGGGGTTGGTGGGGTTATGATCGGACGGTGATGGTGGTTGGTGCGGCGTGGTTGAGCGACACGAGTGGTGGTTGGCGGAAATATGGTGGTTGATGGTGAAAAATTCAATCTTTGGTCTCAAAAATTCAAACTTTAGGTAAAGGTGGGATTTTTGGGATAAAAAACTGAATCAAATCAATTAGAAAGCAAATTAAGGAAAGAAAATTTTACTTGACGAGACGTTGGATTATGATACCACTTGATACGTGATTGCCCCGGAATTCTCCGTAGAAACCTCGTATATGACCCACACAAGTCCCGATCTTGCCTTGTAATGATAATTCCAACCTGAATTTGCAATCAATGTAAGAACACAAAGAACACAAATACCAAACTGATTTCGAAACACTAATTGAATCAAATAAGATCGTTCAACTTGGATGGCTCGAACGCTAATCCAAATTGATAAACTAGTTGATGTGAATCGACTAGAACTAAACTTGATTGAACAATTCAATGAATCAAACAAACAGAAACACGAGAGAAGAGATGTATGAATCGGTGATGATGATGTTCTCGTGAGATGGTGATGAACGAATGATGAGGAGTTGATGATCGATCAATCTGATTGCAAGCAAACACAAGATATTGTTTTTGGAGCCCAAGAGATAGATTAAACCAATTTGGGTTTAATCTCTCTCAAGCTGATTTTTCATTAATGAGAATGCAAAGTATAAATAACAAAATACAAAGCTAATCCTTGGGGAGCAAGGCAAAGGCATGGCCGGCCCTAATAGATAGATTAGGCCTCCTTGTCTTGCTTTCCAAGATATAATAAAATATCTAATAATATCTATCTAGATTCCCCTTAAATAAAATAAATCATGGCTGATTTATTTATTTAAGGAAAATATCCTAACAACTATAAAATATACAAAACAAACTAAAAATATCTCTAACAACCAGGAGAGAGAATATCAACCAACTAACATAAGCCTATTGATTGATTTCTCTACATTATTTAATTAAGCAAATCACGCCTATAATAAATAAAATAAAAGATATTTTCTCTTACTTAAAATGGTCAAGTCAAAGGGTTGACTTTGACCCATGTACCAATTTATCTCACCCGGTCACTTACTAAATTCAGCCCTAAAGTGGGACAAACTAATACATGTTTCTAAATAAGGAAATAGTGATTTTCGGCCCCTTGAGTTAATCCATGGAATCCGGGCTCAATTGATGTCGACTGCACGAGACCCACTTAGGCTTGGTTGGCTCTTCAAGAACAGCTGCCAATCGAACCAAGATTGTTGTTGTGCCTTGAGCAATCTTCTTAGCTCGACTTCTTGTAATTGGTCCGTCAGAAGGCACTCGAATCAACTCTTCGACGTCGGTTGGAGACATGGAAGGCTTCACTGCATCAGTTCTCATGTCTTAAATGTCTCTTCTAAAGTGAATGCTTGCATCAATCTTGATTCTACTAAGTTATGGTACGTTAGATTAGGACATATAGGAAACAAAGGCTTACATTATCTGTTTAAGCATGGTTATTTGAGTCAGAAACCAACTAATTTGAGCATATATGAAAATTGTGTCTTTGGAAAATAAACAAGATCTTGTTTTTCTAATCTGTTTTTTTTTCCTCAAAATCTTCTTGAATATATGCATGTAGACCTATGGAGACCTGCCCAAGTGGATACAATTGGTGGCAGAAAGTACTTTTTGTCATTAGTTGACCACTATTCCATGAAGGTTTGACTGTACATTCTCAAGGCTAAGAGTAAATTTTTTGAAAAGTTCCAAGTTTTGAAAATAAATTGTTGAGAGTCAATCTGATTTTAAATTAAAATGCTTAAGAGCAAATAATGAACTTGAGTTTTGCAATCATGATTTTGATGCTTTCTATCATGAACATGAAGTCAAAAGGCACCTCATAGTGTCTGACACACCTCAACAAGATGACATTGTTGAGAGGATGAATAAGACCTTGCTTCAAAAGGCAAGGTGCTTACTCATTAATGTAGGGATGAAACATTCCCTTTGGGGATAGGCAATCATCATTGCCTCTTATATGATAAACAGATCACCTTGCTTTATCATTGGTTTCAAAACCGTACAAGAACTATGGAGTGAAACCAAGCCCAACATTGCACATTTAAGGCCTTTTGGATGTATAGCCTATGCTCTAAATAATGCATAGAAGTTGAATCCTAGGGCCTTAAAATGTGTACAACAATAATAATAACATTGACCTAGTGCGGTTCCACTACAACGGAATCTGCGGTGGTCAAGAGGGAGGTACCCCTGCCCAAGGGAAAGGGGTATGTCCGATAGCCCCAAGAAAAACTGAAATTCAGTTATGTGACAATAATAACTGAATTTAGTTAGAATGCACAAAATTTATATGACAATTAAACTTTTTTTTTGAATGATAAGGGGTTAATTCATTCACTATAAAATAATTACAAAAGACCTAGTTGAACTAGGTAGTGTTTGGTTCTTCTAAGCCTATTCTAGAGTACCATCTCCTTGATTCTCTATTTTGCTTTCTCCATCTAGCTTGGACATAGTTCCAAATTAACATGAATGATTGCTAGTCTTGCACACTCATCACTCGTTACAATCTCGCATTGGAAGACACTACTAAGTACTAACTTTTAACCGAGTGTGCACAACTTTATACAATCATGCCCATTCAGTTATAAATTCATTTACACTCATCAATATGATCATCCTCACTTTGTTATAAAATCATGTAAATTCAATTATAGTATTTTACATACTCCCTCCGTTTCATAGAAGATCTCTATTTAGCCCATTTTTTAGTTCATAAAACATGTCTTTTTAATTTTTTTCCACCTTTTTTCAAATTTGACCTCACTTTATAGGATTAATAATTATTCTTAATAATTTTTTAGGAGGGGGTTATAAGTACACTTTTTTTTTTATAAATTTAGGGGTAGTTTAGGTATAAAATTCATTTCCTAATATGTATGTATTAAGTTAAAAAGACATGTTTCATGAGAGGGAGGGAGTAATCCAATTAAATAATTTGCATTTTCAAAATAAAATACAACCGAGCTGAATTTTCTGTATATTTTCCATTTATTAAAGTATTTTTTAGGTCGTTAATTTTTTTTAATATGATAATCGTTGCGTTTTTTTAATTCTCTCTTGCCTTGTGTAGTTTTGCCCCTTACACTAAGATGTTCCCATTTCACCAATTATTAGTAGAGTTTGGTTCAAATGAAACAAACTCTTATCTTGAAACGTGAAACGAATGTACTTTTCCTAATTCGTAATACACTTTTTATACGAAAGTGCATTGCAAAACACGAAAAGTGCAATTCGAAAAAGTTCATTACAAAAAGTACGACAAAGTACGAAAAGTGCAAGTCCGAAATAGGAAATATGCATTACGAACTATGAAAAGTGCATTCGTTTCAAGATAAGAGTTTGTTTCATTTGAATTGTACCAAATCCATTATTAGTAAGCTCAAAGAACAATATTAAAAATTGTATATTGGCTATTTCATGCAATCTTCTTTATTTGTTTGGTCCAATGAAATGGTTATTTATTAAGTTATACTTTCTATTTTTTTAAAATTTTTTAACTAAATTATTAAATTTCTTTATAGTTATTTTAGCTTAATAAATAAATTTCTTTATACTAGTTATTTTCTTGTTTACCAAAGAACGTACATACATGGCGAGTACCACCAAGTAGTAAATTGGAAAGAAAAAAATCACATCGATAGACGAAATATAATACTCCGTGAATAAAAAAAATCACATCGATAGTCGATAGACAAAGTATAATAATACGGCGTATAAATGCAACATGCATGTAGTTATGGTAATTAATTACTACTCGTAGTAGTTAATACTGTAGTAGTAATCGAGTAGATGACTAGCCCTAGTAGTATGCGTGTGAAAGCCAAGGGCTGTCCCAAATCCCAATCAAGACCACGGTGAAAAAGATAGCGCGACGGAAGAAGAAGATTGATACGGAGTAAAAAATTTATACATCTCGAACAATGCAAAATCAAAACCTATACATACTGCCATGTTTGACCGTCAACAAAGGAATCAAAAGACGGTAAAATTCACATGCTTGGTCTCTTTCTCACCTCCGTTCAATTAATTAATCCTACTACTAGTAGTATAATTTTAAAACCCATACTATATACATCGCCTCTCTTTATCTTCTTGGTACTCAACCTATCAAAATACCAGACCAAATGACCCTTTTTTTTTTCTTATTCACGCATAAGGTTTATAGTATTAAGTAATATTTTCACCATCTTTCTTGGCGTAGTAATATTTTCTTTTTGAGTAAAATAATAGTCTTGATTAATAAAATACAATACAATGGTTCATCTCTCCTACTTAATTAGGGTTTGTGAAAATATGATACCGAATTTTGGTTCAAGTGAGAATAAATCTTATGGTGAAGAGAAATTCTTATGGTAACGACAAGGCATGTATTTTCCAATCAAATTCACTAATTTTATTAATAGAATCAAACTTATAAACACAAACAAGTGTTTATATATAGGTATACACAACTCCTAGTGACGAACCTTTGTTCCTTAGCGTCGAATGACTTCTATGAACTCAACCTAGTGAACTCGACCATACAACCTCAACTCGTACTCAACTCATCTCAGTTTCTCCGTGTGTGAAGAAGTTTATCCCGCATCAGGAAATTAAGTAATGAATTGTCTAGAATATATATCTTTGGGTTACTCTCCAATTGTCAATTGGTTTTGGGATGGAACCCCATGGGCTTATGTGATGGGCATGTCACGTATGTGCGTGGGACGGTCTCTGTTGGAGAAAACTTTCACTTCCCACATCGGGAATATGGAGGATAAACCACTAACATATATAGAAGGAGGAAACCCAACCCATTAGCTTAAGCTTTTGGGTAAAATAGGTGGATCCCGACTTTATATGCTAAGTGGTAGAAAACCTCCGACGCGTCACCCGCTTCTTCGGTCCCCGGAATTCTTACAGTCTCCCCCAATGCCCGTATTTGGCCCGCTAAACTTTGACATCACGCTCTTCTTTCTTCCATAAAACCATAATCGCACTTAGCTCCTAGAGTTTTTCTCAATGTTAAAAACCATGTTTTTTTTCTAAGACATATACCATATATATATATATATACTCATTACTAGAATAAATTCTGATCATAGATATAAGATATGATATAATTACATAGACTTTTCTCTATCTTGAAAAACTATCCATAAATAAAAATATATCTAAAATGGTCAGAATTGTTAATGTAAACAGGGCATTGCAGTAGCAAATGGTAAGTGGTTTCATTTTGAAGTTGAAACAAAGGGCATTCAGAGGTAGCTGCTACATGATGTTGGAGTCGGTGATCTTTTGTCGATATGTCATTTATACAAACCTTCCATAAAAACATTTACTTTCACTAGAGCTAGTATCCAACTTCCAAACCCAATCGAATCCACAATCATTATTGCAATCGTCCCGGGATACAAATGAGGTAGCCGAGTGAGTAGAGAACAAACCCTTTTTACTAGAATGCCAATATAATCCGTCTCGAATCTGGCTTTGGAGGATCATTATGGACATAATTCAGGATACCCAATCAGACGGTAAAAACCTGTTGAGCTCTTGTTCCCTCCGGTTTATATCTGCGTTAACTTGAACCCACCTTTGTAATTCCAAATGTTATTACAAATAAGGAGTATATTTATTCTTTTGGTTTCATTCAATAAAAATGATAGTTATATGTTTGGGGTAATTTTTTATACTATTTTCCTTTTGGATTCGCTCCTAGTCCTCGATGGAATCTGTTTCCTCATTTGCATAGAAATCTTGCCGTTCACGTAATATAAAATATTAGTGTTACAAATTACCGGTAGATATTTAAGAGCAATGTTGGGGAAAGTACCTTACTTATCATTTCGTGAAATACAAGATTAGTCCAATACATGAAAAGGCACATTCACCTCCGAATATAAAATATTAAACAAATTACTCCGTATAACATTATCTGTTGCACGTTCATCTCATCCACAAAAAAAAAAAAAAAAACTTCGCTCTTATCAATAATTCTGAATACCCAACTTCCATTTGTTTGTATGAGAAAGATAATGACCATGGATTAAAAAAAAAGAAGAAGAAGAAAAGGAACAAGTGCACCTTCCATTTTTACACTCAAAAGATTGCATTTGCAAGTTTTATGCACACGAAATAAGACAATGAATGACCTTATTTACCTTGGAGCAACATCCAGAACTTTCGAAGTTGTGTTATGTTTTCTTGACTTGGGGCTCACTCCAAGCCATTTCTGGATGAGCTCAAAAACTTTCTTGTCACGCAAGAGTTCTCGGTGTCGAGCAGCAATTCCTACTCTTTCCATGGCAGCAAATCCGTCAGCCTTGGCTGATTCAGTTGGCACCGTTTCGTCTCCGTCCACAAATGAATACTCAGGCTACAACAAAATCAAGACAAAACAGAATTGTAAGGAACTTAATTGGGTGCAAAATAAACAAGTAGGCAGCGCTCATATTTTCAGAAAATCAGAGTTGCTTACCAATGTATGGCAGATTTCAGAAAGATCTGAAATTGGCGAGTCTTTTGTTCCATAACTGAACAAACAAATTGGATAATATTTTTAAAAAAATACAACAAACTCGGTAATCATTGGCTTGTTAACGGGTAAAAAGTACTAGCATTTACCAGACGTGGAAAGGGGTGTCATATGAAGTTCCATAAATGTTGTAAAAACTGACTCCTTCAGGTAATTGAGCATTGTTAAGGACTCCACGAGTTTCATTAGCCCATTCGTAGATTGCAAAGTTAAAGGGCAGAGCTATTGTTTTTCCATTAATATTCAGCTGCATTAACACAGAAGGAAAAGTCAGGAATGAATTGAAGCTGATCACATGTGTGATACAGCTGAATACTTCCAAATATAAATATTTCAAATTATTTTCTCTTCCAAAATCCTCATCAATATAAATGAGTCTTGATCTATCTGAGCATGAATTGAAATTAGTAAGTACCTCATTGTGCTTCAATGCTTCTTCAAAGACACCACAACACTCAATTGGCCCATATGACTCGAGTTCTACTGAAGAATCTTCCTTTTCTTCCGGTGGCTTACGCCAAACTTGAATCATAGGTTCCTCTTTCCACTCAAACCCTGGATTTGGTAACATTTCATATATTGATGGACACTCAACTACCTGAAGGCAGGGATAGTCACATGGTCAATCATACTATAATTCTCCACAACATTAAACAATCATACTATAATCCCCATTGATTCTTTTATGAACAGCGTGATCAGCAATCATGAATCTAACAGCCAAAATTATCCCTGTGATTACAATAAGAATTTAACAATGATTTAAAAAAAACAAAAACAAAGCGGTTTTCTTTCATCCAGTATTTCGGTGTACACTATTCTACAATTCGCAAACACGAAGGAAGATTTACCAGTTGATGCATTGTCCACCTTGACACAAAAAAGTAGCTCTCGAATCCATCAATGAACTGCAACCCTGTTAAGAGAGCGTCATTGATGCATCCAGGCGCACCTGTCAAGAAAGAACCCATTATCAACATTAACATCTAAAGGCAAACATACCCTTTCTACGTGTAAAGGAGAAAGTGCCCTGATTTAGCAAGAGAAGAAATGTAAAGTAACATGTGGTCAAAATCCATAATTCCAATCAAATTTCAAATAATGGATCGGTAACAATAAAGCACCTTGAAAAGGGCAACCGATACAGATCCATTTATTCACATACCGGGCAAATATCTGTCACGCAAGGGAGAAAATTATGAACAAAATTTCATGCAAACCAGATGGTTTAACTAATCCAATAGAGAATTTATGCGCACATCGGGGTAAAGTGACAAGAAGCACTTGACAAGTAATCCACCCATAGAATGTGATATTATATTCACTTTTCGACCTCCAGAAGCCTTGTGTGCAGTCTCCAGTTTCCGTTTAAGGCCATCCATTGATTTGCCGATTCTGCCGCAAAAGATAATGTGGTTCTCTAAATTATCTTACAATAGAGCAAATATTCAATTCTAAATCAAAAAAATTCCAGGATGAAGATATATTGTTAGCTACCTATTGCTTTGACGAAAATCATAACCGAAGCCAAACAATGTGGTTCCCTTCTTATATCCACATCCAACCAACATATCGATCATGTCGTGGAACTGATATACCTCGGTCAGATGTATCAATTTTACAAACTGGATACAGAGAGAAATAAGTTCTACAGGAGATCAAATTTGGACACAGGGCCAGAAAAACATCCAGTAAAAATGATATTAGGTTCTGACTTCAAGTTTCCAACTAAAAACAAACAAAATTCACAAATATAACATTTCCCAATAAAAAACCATACTCCACTTTATAAGGAGAATCTCACCAGTGAAGGATCCAAAATGTCAATGGCATACAACCCAAAGTCATCATCAGGCACCACAATTTCATAGTTTTTGTCCAGCTCTTCTGTGTAACCTGATTAATTACACATCAGCACAACCATTATTTCATAAAATTTGAATAGCACAACCCCTTGTTCAATAGGATTTTTAATAGGAGTATTTAGCTTGAAACTTAAGAATCGGGAAACAGATGATTTTTCACTGCCACTCTTTCTCAAGCAATCTGATAAAAGGCGAAATCCTGATCACATAAGCTAAAATTAGGAGAGAGGAGAAAGATACCAGTTTGGGGATTGTAGAGAGACCAAAGCCTCTTCTTAAACTCCAAATCCGCCAGCAAAATTCGGACCCACACTCGGGTCTCAAATACAGATTTTTTCCTCTTCGAGTGGAGAATCGAACCTCCGATTCCGGAAACCAGAAGCACCGGGTCGAGATCGGCGGTCGGGTCATCGGCGGCGGCGACGGAGCTCTGGAATCCCAGAAACGGGCAGCACGGGCAGCCTCTGATCATGTTGTAAATTAGTACTCCCTCCGTGGCTCCATCCAGTCTGTGCCCAATTCGAGAAGTGGGTCCGGAGGTACGCGTGGGAAAGGGTTTTTTGATAGCGAAACGGCGACGTTTCGGTGGTTGAAAGGGCACTTATGGCGCCGGTGGCACGAGAAGAGGCGGAAGAAAACAACCACCACCGCTTCGTCTGTTCTCCGCAGTCTACACTTGTACATTTTTTTTAAAGTAAAAATTATTTATTAATTACTTAATTGAAAGGTATAATCAGCCGAAATTAAGACCAAAAAATAATTATAGCAGAAATCAAAGCCTACTATGACATCTTCAACAATTTCTCTACAATTTTTTTCAAAATAAAGAGCTAAAAGTCATATTCTTTAAATAAATTTTACTTTAATTCTAACAATCTATAGAAAGGAGTATACAGAAGATCGATTGGTTGTAGTTTGGAGGTCGGTCTTGATATGATTGAACTGAATGTAGACGTAGACTTGAAATCTGCCAAGTAGAGATTAAATCTAGACACGGAAATTCGATTGTAATCACGCCCCAATTAATATTGGAAACCACCAGACAAGACAGATAACTATCAAGTAACCGCCATCATCGACAATACTGATCATATGCCAAACAATGCCCTAAATATTGTAGGGACGAAAGAGAACGAACGAACGGATTGTGAGAAATCTTGTTAGTGAGAATCAATTCGCTTCCATTAGAGATTTGCTAAAGAGAAGAGTCCGTCGCCGATTTCACCAAATTAGACTTGACAATAATTTGTAGGGTGATGATGTAAACGACGACAACCGCCACGGCAATGATCGCACCGAGGATAATCGACGCCATCATCACAGGTCGAATTTAAGATCTATCTCCCTTTGTTGCAAGAAAATTCCTTACGTGGGGAATTCCCACATTGGAAAAAGTCAATGACTTCCAATGTGTGGTATATAACTGGGGGGTTCCTCACCCCTATTGGCTAGATTTTAGGGGTGGTTGTTCCCCCGCTTAGATATCTTGTATCATTGGTGTCAGAGCTGGGACCGACATAGATTGACCCTTCTCGGGATATCCGACACGATTGACCCTTCTCGGGACGTAAGAGGCAAGGACAAGTCCAGTCCCCAAAGGGTCGTCGCATGGTACCAACTTCGGGATGACATAAGAGATAAGGAAAAACCTAGTCCCCTATTCGCTATTCGTCGAAATGCCGGGTCAACCTTTCAGAAGGTATTATGGGGTGTCGCTGAGGCCGAAGCGTGGGCACCGTCCTTCAAGGACGGTGCCATGTTGCAGGTAATTCCTTATGCGGGGAATTCCCACATTGGAAAGTCACGACTTCCAATGTGCGGTATACAAGTGGGGGGGGGGGGGGGGTTCCCCACCCCTATTGGCGAGCTTTTAGGGGCGGTTCTTCCCCAGCTTAGATGTCTTGTATCATTGGTATCTCTCTTTCAGAGAGATAGATCTCAAAGGTCGTTCTTGATAGGTTAACTACTAGCATGATATATAAAAGATTATATCTTCTACATTTCGAGTAATTAAAAGTAGTAATCTTTATTATTAAAGAAAATGTCACGTGAGAACGGGCACTCAAGTGAGAAATAAGAATAAATGTCGCTCGTCCATTTTAAAAAATTAATGTCCCTGATTACACATTCATTAAAAAGATAAAATACGGCACAAGCGAATTTTTTCCTTTTTTATTCGCATATTTTTTAATAAAAAACTGTACAGACGAATTTTTCCCGTATTATTCACTAGGGTAGTTAAACTAAGGTAAGAGAGATCTCATGTATGTTATTTTCCATTCGATTAGGAAAACAACATACACTTAATCTTTTACAAATCTTTCCAAATATACAAGTGTAAGCACACTGAAATATTCTAGGAGAAACAAATTATCTTCATCTTGATTTTAGCATTCTTTTGATGATCTTCTCCTAAAATAGAACGACACAGCTGTCTTCAATTAAATGCACATGAGTTGTGCGTTCCTTCCATAAATAGATTTGCTTCACCAGCTGGTCATGTCAGTGACTTTGCCAAGTCGCCGACTCGACTTGCAAACTCAGGGTCACTGACTCTAGAACCATCAAAACTCAATCTTCCATCTTCTAACAAATTCCCCCTTTTTGATGGTGACAAACAACCTCTTCTGATAAAAACTATCCAGCATACAAAAAGCATCACAGTAAAAAGAACAAAGCACATAAGCCATAAAAAGTCCCCCCTAAGCTTAGTAACCACATGATTTCAGTACTTTGATCCCCCTAATAAATCTATTCCCCGGTTAATTCCCCCTTTTGGCATCATAAAAAAGATTGCTAAAACAAGAAAAGAAATCAGAGGCAAATACAGAAACTTAAATCATAATATCAAAACAGTCATATATAGTCATCCACCATAGCAAAATAAAAAGTACGATGCAAAAACACACAATCCAGAAATACGTTACAACCATATTGAACTAAAGAAAAGTCTTTTAAACTGGAGGGATAATGTGGAAAGGGTAGAAAGAGAGGGTTAGAGAAGGCCATGAAGTGCGACAGTCACTAACATTAGGCTCCAAAGTCATTGAGCCTCTCCTCTATTGCATCAAGCTTTGAAAGTGCATTACCGACCATATTCTGAAGCTTCTCCATCATTCCCTTCAGAATCATATCTTCTCCCTGATTTCCTTCAATTCATCGTTTGCTGGAGCAAACTTCATTCCTTCTTCTTGGTGGCCCTTGTCATTGACCTCAGAAATCTTTGACACCCATTGTCCATCAACCCAGTTCCAGCCGAACTTCCTGATCATTTCCTTGTTGAGAATCCTGGTGTTGAGGACGTCACCACCATCCACATAGACCTTATGCTCAGTCATCATCAAGGCAATCAACATGCCATAAGGAAGTGCATGCTTGGCAGTGTCAAGCACATGCTTCATGTGAAGCATCATTAGGCGAGGCATGTTTACCTTCTTTCCCTTTATAATCTTGTCCATGACCAACAGATCTTGAATAGAGGCAGCATTCCTTTTGAGTTCCCTTGGAAGCAAGTTGTTGACTAGATAATTGAACATTACCTTCATCTCAATTCCCATCTTGTTGACCAAGTAGGGACTGGTGAAATTGTCATCATTGTCAATGACAGTTCTGATGATCTCACGGTCATCGACCCCTTTAGGCCAACCTCCTTTGTAGTACTCAACAAAACCCTCATGAGGAATCTCAAGAATGTCACTGACATCCTTGCTGGTGAAGGAGTGCGTCTTCTTATCTATCATGTACCTCCCTATGGTCATATTACTTGTATCTTCAATCACCAGATTCTCATAGAACATCTTAACCATCAGAGGATTGTATTCATGCTCCCCCTGCACTAACCTATCCTATTTCTGCTTTTTCAGCCAGTCAGTGACCTTGGTCAGTTTGAACTCCTTTAAGAAATTTTCGTCCCACAACAGAACTTGAGTAAAATCTCTAGACGACATATCCATACTCACATTGGTTTTCTTACTCTTCTTGCTAGAACCAACAACCAATTTAGGAGATCTCCCCCTTGTCTTCCTGGTAACTTTCTCAGATAAAGAAGAGTACTCACCTCCCTCTGAGGCAGCCTCAGGGGTTTCCAACCCCTTGCCCCTTTTGGCTTTAAGAGCCACAATCGAGGCTCTAGCACTAGCAGATCTAGTCTTAGGGTGAAAAGGAGGAGGCATTTCAATCTCATCCTCCTTAAACAACTCAGAATCATCTCCAAAAAGATCCTTTTCTAAATTTCTCTTAACAGAATCACCATATTTGGATTTCTTAGAGACCAAGATGGGTTCGGAGGGTGTACCTTCTTCAGCGGTTTATGTTGGCGCTTTTTGGGAGAAGTCCTTGTCAGCCACCTTGTCGACATTCTCCACACCAGTATCTGTGTCAATGACTTTTGAGGAGTCATTGACAACCTTTTCTTGATCGTGAGGAGATAGCCGTTGGTTCTCCTCTGTTCCAACTTCAGCATCTTCAGCATCTTCTTCCTCTTTTTCTTCTGCAAAGGACCCGACAACCTTCGCCGTTTCCTCAAACTCCATTGACTCCAAGATTGGAGTCTTCACTCTCTCTTCCTCTACAATCTCTTGTTCAGAGGGTTTGGGTAAGGAAGAATCACCGGTTTCTGGAAGAACCATTGGTTGCGTCATTTGGCGCGGTTTTCCAGATTCCGGTGAGAGGGTTAGGATTTCGGTTTCAATTTGAGAGGGGAGAGGATTTTGGGTTGTCTCAGTGGCAATGGGAGATGAAAGGGTTGATTCTGGAGGAGATGAGTTTGGATTTTGGTTTTGTGGAGGAGTGAGGTTCTGAGATGGAAGTTCCATGGCGGTTGGGGGAATGGTTGAAGAAGACGATTCTCCAGACAAAAGGGCTCGAAGAAAATCATCACCAAAGAGGGCGAGAATCTTCTTCTTTGCCGATTCAGGGCTTTCGGTTTTGGTTTTGGGAGAAGCAGGGAGGTTTGAGTTGGAAGGAGACGCCATTGGAGAAGAATGGAGGTTCGAGGGTTTGGGTTCGAGAGAGAGAGGAAGTTGAGAGAGAGAGAAGAATTGAGAAAAGCGTAACTTTAATTTTGACGGTTGAGGCGTAATAAAGGAGTTCACTTCCATCATTAAGGAAGTTGTCAAATCACAAGATCTTCTATTTCCTTCTTTTTTGAAATACACTTTGCAATTTCAAAAGATACTGTAAAGCCATGATCTTTTTCTCGCACCAGAAATCACAGTCAATGACCTTGAACAAGTCGTCGACTCTTATCACGAAACTGCTATCTTCATATGTTCGTGACTGTTGTACACACATGACTTTCTCTTTAAAGGACTTACTTAGCGTTGGGGTTGCACAGGGAGTGCCAAAGAAAACCAAATAAAAAGCTTTATCTTTTGAGGATTTGTCGATCATGATGATAAGTCTCCGATTTAAAAGAAAATTCAAAAATGGGCTCATAGAATCTCTCAAACATGATAGGTCAGGGACAAGCTTTAGAATCAACTATCATTTGTGTAGGATCGTTAGTACGTCTAGGTTGTCGACCTCAACTAAGTCGTCAACCTCTTAAGTAAATGCAACGGAAATGAACTACAAGAAAGACTTACTTGAACACAAAGTTTTTATAGTGGAAACACTTGTTTGATCAACTCAATCAACCAAGTGTAAAAACCACTCCCTTCCAAGTTCTCGCTTGGAAGGATTAAAAGCCGTAGCTTGCTTTATTGATCTTTTGGACTAGCTACATGAACACCCTGGATCTAGACCTACTTCCCAAGCACTCTAGAACTCGTTGTGAACTGAATAACTACAACCCGCACACAATCCTTGCCTATTAAGTATGAAAGTTTTGAGCTTATATTTGCATATATGCAAGATCATTGTTGTCATGGTAAAATTTTTCATGAGAGTATAATCTATTGTTCTTGTGCAATCCTTGTAATCTCTAGAATTTCATTTGATACTATACTTGTTGTAGTTTGTCCAACTATAATTAGTGTCGATACAATGCAAGTAACTTCAAGATGACGGAGCCTTGTTCTAGCTTCGAGGAGTCTGAAAAGTCGGAGATGAAGATGTTTGTGAAGGTTGCAGACAATATCACGACCCTTGAGTTGGAAAGTTCTTAGCACAGTTGAAGATGTGATGACAATAATTCAAGCCAAAGAGGGCATTCCAAGTGATCACAATGTGCTAATTTTTTGCCATACATGGTTGTCAAGTTGAGTATGTTGGCAACTATAACATCAAGAATAAATCAACCCTCGAATTACTCACTCACTTTAAGAGCCATATGCAGATCTTTGTGAATATCCTCATGGAATTGGGCTATACCATCACACTTGATGTAACAATATCTGACACAATTCGAGACGTCATTTCAACTCTTGAATTTTCGAAATTGATTTTACCTTTTTTATCCATTTTATTTCAACGATATAATGAAGGATACAACTTCATTTGTGTTCAAGTTGAGTTTTTTTTTTATGCTTCATGTGTTTGATATAAGACACTTGTGCTTATAGCCTCTTTTGTTATGGTTAGTAGTTTCATTTTTCATTTCATACTATATGTGAACACAAATCTTAAATATTTGAATACAAATACTAAATATGTGAACCTACGACTACTATATATGAACATTCACAACATTTGGCTCAATTTCATTTGTTTTTAACTATCCTGTATCAAGTTCAGCTACAACCATTGCTAGCATAGTTAACCAACAAAAATATAAATCATAAGACCAATCTTGTTATATAATGTGCATGAAATACAATAAAATAAACATGAACATACATAATAAATGTGTGAACATGGACATAATAAACACTATCATGTATCAAGTTCAGCTACAACCATTGCTAGCATAGTTAACCAACAAAAATATAATTCATAAGACCAAGCTTGTTATATAATGTGCATGAAATACAATAAAATAAACATGAACATACATAATAAATGTGTGAACATGGACATAATAAACATGAACCTAACGAAACTAGGTGTCAAACTTCATTTGTGAAACAGTTTTGTACCTTCTTACAAATGTCATTCCACATCTTTCTATTTTTCTACTACCCCACCATCATAACTTCATCTTTAGTTTCTTAGCTTAACATCAACCATCTAGATTCTAAATCATCGGAACTAGCTAGTTATTTTCAAAATAATTGCTTTATTCAATGTTTTCCATTCAAAACAGAAGTAGTCCATTTGCATCCTCCAACTTTCTTTGGCTTTTTTATTGGTTGAGTTGCAAGATCATTCAAAATTTCACCATCTTCTTCTAAACTTTGGTTGCTATCATCTCTAATATCTTCACCACCAACTTGTTCAATTGGATTGTAATTCTGGTCCTGACTATATGATGCGCCACTTTTGCTTTCTATATTTATAAAAAAAAACAAGAAGATATAAGATATTAGCTTTTTTAGACAATACAAACATGTGAACAAAATACATAAACCTCTTAGCATTATACATAAACCTTTAAATGAAATACGTGAACACCTACCTTTTCTATAAATTATATGAACCTTGTTGACATTTGAACATTCGAACTATGTTTATGAACAAAATAAATGAACCTTTAAATGAAATATGTGAGCATCTATAATAAAACGCATTCAGACCAACAATACAAGTATTGAAAGCTTGGAAACAACTTACATATGACTTTGAATAAGCTAGAATAACACATTCTCTCCATGTTTGTAGTCTAAATAAGATTCCAATAAGTCTGAACTTTCTAGGTTCCTCTCAATGTCTAATTTCCTCTCAAATCCTTTTGTATAATCATTAATCAGATCTCCACCCCAATAGTCTAAAAATTCAGCACCCCACAAATCTCCACCCCATATTCATTTAATTAGTTTACTAATCATCACCAAAATATCAATTAAATTGCAAAGCAATGCACCCAAAACACTTTCTATGTTCCTTTTAATTTCTAGAATCAAAATCTCATTTGGATATGAACCCTAAAAATCAAAAAATTCGAAAAAGAGAGGGTTTCTTACCTTGTTTGGAACCGGATTTCAACAATAGTTGCTCCTAATCTATCATAGACGAGATTCAGATCTTCAATTAAGTCTTCAAACGAAAGGGGGTTGGGAGATTTTGAGGCGATTTTATTCAATTTTGGGAGAGAATTGAGGAGAGTTTATAGTCAATTAATTTTGCAATTGGTTTGTGAAGATAGAAGGGTATTAATGACAATTTTGGAGTGCCTTTTAATGATATTTACAAAAATGCCATTAAAATTCAGAAAAAGAAGCGCGTGTCCCTCTTTTTCTTATTCCCCCCACATTAATCCCAGCCTTTCATTTATTCTATCCAACGGACCATATTCCTTTTCAGTTTTTAGGATAAGCCCTATTTCCACTAGAATCAACCTCGTTGAATTTACTAAATCTTTTGGTGGGTCATTAGTTAATTGGAAGGTTAGGTCCACCTTTTAACCTATAAGTATTAGAATATTAATTATCATCATTGAAACTTTTTCTCGAAGCTCCAACTATACAACTATTCCTTGGAGCATAAGCTATACAATTTAGATAAGAAAGACTATCTTCCAAGGATATAATATTCAAAAGATATGATAATATTTTTTTCTATCCTAAAATAATAATTCTCCTTAATAACCCTCCAAACTCATAGAGGAGAGTGTACATTGAGCTCAGAACCATGAGTATGATATCTGGTTGTGTCAACTGCTATAGTTAAGATATCAACAATCTAATAAAGTGATCGAACACGTCGAACTACTAAGGAACCATCATCCACCTATTCACGAACAAAAAAATGAATTGTTCTCTAGTAAATCTTCTAATTAAGGTCGACCATAAGTCATAACGAGAGTCGTTAGATTTGGAATAATAAAGACTTAGATTTAATGAAAATGTGTGCAAAATAGATTTTGTGGATGCATTACACATGATTAAATCTAATTCCTATAATTAATTCTATTATAATATTTTAGAATTTTATCTATTTATAGTTGTACCTTCTCTCTTCATAACATCACTCTTTCTTCTCTCAATATCAAATATACCCTCTCTTCTCTCTTTATTTACAGTAACCTCCATTGAAGAGCAAAAGCTTTCATCCATTTGAACTACTTTCTCCATTGAAGAGCACCGCTCCACCAGATATAGTAGGTCAACATTCCTCTTCAAATCTCCACTCCAACTTTGCCTTTAGATCTCGAAGACGTGAACCTCGAACTATCAACATCCGTCAAATTCAATATTCTAGAATTTATATCTTCGATCTGAACTAATTTCTCCTATTTTTTATCAATCATTTGAATTATATAATGTTGAATCCGAAATTTTATGTTGAATTTGAATCCCAATCGAAAATGTTTTCCATTAAATTAAATTTATGTAGAATCTAAATTTCCTTATTTCAAGTCGTTTGAATTTTTCCTTTCCCGGTCTTTCCTTAAAAGACAGCAAGGGGATTTGAGAAAGAGCTAGAACTCAAATCGAAGGAGAAATTTATGTTGATAGTAATAATGTTTTTAGATACCCTCTCCATATCTCCAAATTATTTGAATTTGATGCTTGGAGATGCTCGTTTTAAAGAAGTGATTTGTTTTTATTCATATATGCATGTATTTTTATTCATATATGTTTGTTTTGTTATTCAATTCATAAATGCATGGTTTGTTATGCTTATATGCTTGAATTGTTATCAATATATGGTGTGTGGCTTGCTACCCATATATACATGACTTTTTCCTATCCATATATAAATAATTTTTTTATTTATATATGCATGCTTTGTTATCCATATATATGTTGTATGTTATTCGTATATGTGTGTTTTGTTATTCATATATGTGTCGTGTGGGTGATTTATGTAAGTCATCAAATCCCGTTCAGAGCATGTTGAGGTTAACAAGTCATAAGAATAATGTCGATTGAGGAATTGACATATATGACTTGCCATGATATGATAAAGAGAGTTTTGTCATGATTAGAAATGATCCAAAGTAAAGGCACACCAACGCCAAGGGACAAACCTCACGTGCCACGACACTAGGTGAGGGCGCGCCTCGGAGGCGTCGTCACTCGTTGGTGGCACAATGCATCGGCATGGTGCGAGGGCACGACGCGCTAGGAGCTCGATCTTGAGGTTCGAGACTCGGCAGCTTGTGGCGCGCCTTGTGCTTGGTTTTGAGGTTCATGTGACGACTGTTGGGGCGTACCTAGGAGCAACGATGGCGCGGTTATGGCTAGCGACACACCAAGGTGGAATGCGACGAGCTTGCAGCGCGCCTAGGGCTAAGGCACGAGGTGTCGAGTGACTTCGATTGAGCTAAGGTATGTTTTTGAGCTTGCTAATTGAGTCTTATAGCTTTGTGCATATTCTTATGAAGTTAGGAAGCTTATCTTAAGCTTGGTGAATGCTCTAAGCAAGAACCAATGCTTGAATTTAGCTTGGCACATAGCTATGTATGCTAGAAAGGAGTTATAAAGCTTCAAACTAGCTTAGGCTCCGTTCGGATGCACTAGCTGGAGCTGGAGCTGGAGCTGGATTTTGTAGCTGAAGCTGAATCCCGAGCTGGATTTATGTAGGAGCTGAAACTGGAAATATGAGCTGAAAACGAGAATAACTGTTCGGTAGGACTAGCTGGATAAAAATGGAGATAGATACTAATTACCAAATTGGGTTTCATTTTCAACATAAATTGACCACAATACCCTTATACATAGAAACAATTACTACCCCACCCACAACCTCCTTCCCACGTGAGATTTGGAAACCCTTTGCAAATCTCATTCCATTCATCTCGATAGTTTGTAAGAGATCGAAATTGAGCAGCTATGGTGTAGCCCACGGTCGACGTGCACCTTCCCCAGTCGACATGCGGTTCCAATTCGCATTTCACTTGTCGATGTCAATGTTCGTACCAGACCGACATCGCCGTATCGCCCAAACATGGTGGTCGGCGGCGGTATTCTTGAAGAAACGATTCTCATATTGATTATTTGGGGAAGAATTACATGTCTTCAAGTAAATGATTTCAGACTTAATTTACGGTTTCAATCAAGTGAACCCATCATTTCTTTGGGGAAGACATCTCTTGAGATGTATGATATGCTAGGGTTTGAATGATTTTCTAAGGTAGGGATCGAATTAGATCAATTGAATGATATTCTAGAGTCGAAGACAATCAATTTTTATAATGATTGGGTATTCTTGGAATTTTTTTGGTCATAAATCTCACACAAGCAAAAATTGATTGTAATTCGAGATGGGTGGGAATTTTGAAAGGTTGAGAAGAAAGTCGATAATCGGCAGTCGGGTCGGGAAGAGAAGAAGAGGTGCCAGCGGGGTGGAAATTTTCTAATAGAAATGAGAAAGGGCATCGGGTGGGAATTTTCATCATGGGGGAGCTGAACAAGCTAGTTAAGCTTGGGGGAGGGAGGTGGAGAAAAAACGCTACATCCAGCCTCCACAAGCCTCTCCAGCCGCTGAACGGAAGACGTCGCCGAACAGGTAAAAAGAGTTGGGAAAAAATCGTTCCGCTCGGGTAAGCTCTCCCCCGTTGGTTCCGAACGGAGCCTTAGAGTTAGCTTTATAAGCTTTAAAAAGCTCTAAACTCATGGTATAAGCTTGGTAAGAAGCTCATGAAGCTAGGGTTTAGCTCATGGAAGCTCAAACTAGCTCAAGTTAGCTCAAGGAGCTTGAAAGTCAGCTCAACGAGCTAAAACGCAGCTCAAGCCAGCTCAACTAGATAGATGCTAGCTCTACTAGCTAAGGGCCAGCTACCCTAGGTAAGTGACCTAGCTAGGTACCTAGCTATGCTAGCTAGGTGTGAGCCTTGGTGGGCCGGCCCATGGGGCGCGCGTGTGGGTTGGATGGGCCGCATGCTTGACGCATGGCATGGGCCTCA
This sequence comes from Fallopia convolvulus, assembly GCA_964016875.1. Lineage (NCBI taxonomy): Eukaryota > Viridiplantae > Streptophyta > Magnoliopsida > Caryophyllales > Polygonaceae > Fallopia > Fallopia convolvulus. The sequence goes on along the minus strand of OZ024723.1, from coordinate 39,828,479 downwards.
TGCCTTGCGTCTTGGGCCGAAGCCTTGGGCCTTTTGGATTGGATTTCTAAGTGGATTTTTGGGCTTTCTCTTGGGCCATTCTAGGCTGGATTTAAACACCATTTGGACTCCATGAGGGGATGTATTTGGACGCCCATGATGACAACGAAAGAGAAGGGGGAAGTTGTAACTTCTTTTCCCTACTTTCACTCTCGTCCAACCGAATTGTAACCGTCGTTGTGGGCAGTTTTTGGACAGTTTGTGCACGCCTATTTAAAAGGGGAATGTCGTCCATTTGGGCACATGGAAATACACAAGAAAATCAGTCCACTAGTGCACACAAATTTGGCAAGAGAAGAGAGGAAAACACAACTCTTGTAGTCGGTTTTGACTAGAGTTTATTTGTGTGAGTTTTCACAAAAGGAAATCAAACACAAGAGTGTGATCATGGATCGATCTTCAAGAGTGAAGAAGGAACCTCAAGTGGCGTTGGAAGAGGAGTTCGTTCGAGTGAAGGATGAACCACAAACGTCTTGGGAAGAAGACTTCGTTCAAGTGAAGAATGAAGCAGAATCATGGAACTCGAATAAGGTACGTTTGTTCTTAATAGATGTGTCTTGCCAACACGTCTATTGTTTCGTTTTGGTACGTTTTATCCCACAACGATATTACATGAACCCTTGGCATGGAATAGGGGCAATATATGTTGAAGGAAAGAGGGATCTCATCCCGTGACTCGTAGCCTTTATCCAAGTAACTTAATAAGATGCTAAAGTGGGTCGATGGTGATTGCCTTAGGGCCTACACCCAACGAGACTACCCTTGAATGGGTCTACTCATGAGATTACCTTTCGAGGTCTACTCAAAGTGCCTTGTATGTACAAGGGTCGGCTTTCACTTCAACTTAACAAAGCGAATATGTTTTTCGTTTGCTTTACATACCCCAAAAAATCAACAATCTTCAACGTATATATTTGTGTATATTTGCATTCATTTGTTTATGTTTATGTTTGCATTGTTGTTTTGTCTTGTTAAGTTTGAGGATTTGGCTAGACGAGAGGATAAAACGGTCGATGACGTTACCTCTTACTTGAGGGAAGTCAAAATCGAGCCTCCTAGTCCCATAAGGCCGATCGAAGTGGATCAAGGTGGACTCCAAGGCTTTGACGAATGGCTTGAAGAGTACAACTGAAGCAACTTGAATTGGGATTGGTTGTTTGCTAATGTGAGGATTGAACTCGATCTTGAAGATGCTAAGGAAGATGAGGTTCTTGCGCCTCAACCCTCCAAGGAGATGGAGGCTCGTGATCCAAGGCGTGGACATGAGGGTAGGCAAGGGTACTCGAGGTTCAAGCGTTGTACAAGGTCGAAGGCTAAGCACTCGCGTGCCAAGCCAAGGAGCGGCGTCCCTAGGGGCGTGCCTTTGGGTGATGGAGGAGCCTCGGTTGGTGGCAACTATTGGCAAGTTGTCTATGGAGACCGAAGGCCAATTAGGCCGGTTTATTGCTCTTTGTGTGGTGTCAAACGCCGTGACTAAACATAAGTATTGTAATGTTTCCTTGTATGCACGTGTGTATAGCATTAGAAGTGTACTTTAAACTTATGTGTGTTGTATACCTTGATTAAAGGGTAATAAGTGTGTTGATTGATCAAAGACATGATAATGTAATGTTTATGGTTAATAATAAACAATGGTTTGATTCAAAATGATCTTAACAACGTGTGTGCAAGAAAAGGACTAAAGTCCAATTCTTAAGATTAACTTTCAAAGGTTGATTCTAGGTTCATTCATTTTGATGATCCTAATCAAATTACCCTTGAGTCGACCATTCTTTGATTGGGACCACTCATGCTCTAGACTACCTTCGGGTCTACTATAGTAATTAGACCACCTTCGGGTCTACTAATGTAAGGGTCTACTGGATTACCCCCCACGTGAGAGGGTGAACACATGTTGGCCATGAATGCACTAAAGAACACATAAAAGAGATAATGAGAGTCTATTGATAAGATGCATGTGGAAGTTCACATAGCGATTTCATGGAAGTCATGCTTCTTATGGAAAAGGAAATATGAAAATCTTGATTGGTTTAAATTGAGGTTTGTGGTATACTTATGGCGAGCAATGAATGCATGAGAGTGAGATCTCTCATGGCTTAGTCAAATAAAGTTTGACAAGGTTGGGAAGTGTCAAATGGAATTTTGATACTTGGCATGACAAAATATGTTCATGTCTAGACCGTTATGTCTTATGGTTGAATCCTAAAGGTTTATGACTTGTCTAAATTTTAAGTATGGTTTGATGTTGACTTGAATAAATGTTAACATGATGATTTGCCTTGAATGGACATTTTAATGTCAAAAGAATTGCTTTGATGAAGAGGATCGGCGCATGAGATGTCTAGGTTTAAACCTAGATATGCCTTTGGCTTGGCCATAGGCGCGCCGGACGGTATCGAGTCTCGGTATCGATCCTCGTGACACTAGACGCTCGTGGTTGTAAAACCCATGGAGCGTCAAAAGAATGCCCTTGTAGGGTTGCTGCCTATAACCTCTCGACGCATGGCACTAGACGCTAGACGTCGCATGTGGGTAGCGTTGGGACATAGCAAGGCCAAGGCCTTGGGCACGATCTTGAAATCGCATATGCCTAGGCACGCCGAGTCGTGGTGCTCGGCGCACGACGTGGCTGGTTTTGCGAACGAGGCTAGGGTGTGACGAACCTGATGCGTCGCTAACGATGTGCATAGGCACTCGATGACGCCGTGCATTGATAAAACCATGGCACGGTTATGGGGTGCACTAGGCGTGCCGAGGCTGGTTGAAACCAAGCCTTGGCTACGATGAGTGCTCGACGCTATGCATCGGTGTGAACTCGGTGGGTGAATAAGGCGCGCCTACTATAGGAATTCAAATTGATTTGTTTAAATCAATGAAACCATATTTGGAGTCATGTATTTATTTACTTAATTTTGGATTTGTTAGAGAATGTGAATGGATCTGAGAAACTTGTGTAATCACATGTACCATATGATCTTTTGAAAGGCTCATATTGTATGTCATTAGTCTTATGGTTATGATAACCATTGAAAGGATTAATGGAAATTAATGGCATGGTTCATGAAAGACAAATCTTAACATGTAACTAAACAATTGTGATAAGATGATTGTCTTATGAGCATAATTCTTCTAGTCTTCTTTGAAAAAGTTTTACGGAAAAGAAGAATTAAATCCTCTCATGTTGTCATGTGGATGATGATCCTATGGAAACTCCCATTAATTTGGTGGTTAGGATGAAAGTAGAACTTAAAGTGGAATACTTTGTGTTGGCAACACCGGTTATTATTCTAAACCCGAACGCACCTTGCACCGCAGACGGAGAGAAAACCAAGCCATGGCTACACCTAAAGAGATGGCTCAACAGATGGCCGCTCTCCAGAGGCAGATGGAGGCGTTACGATCAAGACGTTGCTATTGTCGCCGCTGAACGTGAACGAGCGAACAATGCTCGTTTACAAGAGGAGTTGAATGCCTATTTGAGGAATGCCAAGCAATATATGCATCCAGAACTGAGGGTGCCGGAGTTTGCAATCGTGCTTCCAGAGATAGAGAAGACATTTGAGATTAAGTCTCAATTCATATCCTTAATAAAACGGGTTCACTTTGAAGGGAAACCTACTGAGTGCCCTATGGAACATATTAGAAATTTTCTTGATTTATGTGAAACTATTGCTGCTAAAGGTGTCTCACTTGAATATGTTCTATTAAAAGATTTCAGGTGGTCTCTTACTGGAAAGGCCTTAAGCTGGTTGAAGAGTTTACCTCCTAAGTCTACCAGGACTTGGAAAGCATTGTATGATCAATTTCTTACGAGGTTTTTCCCTCCTGCTAAGACAACGGAGTTGAGAAAACGCATCACCTCCTATCACCAGCTGCCTAACAAGACCTTTGTAGAGACATGGGAGAGGTTTAAGGAGATGTTCAGACAATGCCCCACTCATGGGAAACCCCTATATGTGCTCCAAGAAATCTTCTTCCAGGGATCAATGTAGAAACGAAGAACCACATCAACACACACATTGCTTGCGGTTTTATAGAGATGGATCCCACTACTGCATGGGAACTGTTGGACAAGTTGTCTAACTACGATGCCATGTATGGGACCCAACAACCATCCTAGCCCCAAAAGTGTCTCTACATGCCTAACAAGGACGAAGTTGATCCCGATGTCAAAAATCAATTTCTACAGGATGAGATCAACCGTCTTAAGAAACAGGTAAATTTTCTAAAAACCTCTCAACCTTGTCAAGAATGTGGCTCTTCTGCCCATAGTACTTCTGCTTGTACTAACATCAAGCAAGTTAGAGCCGCTGAGACTTATGTTGAGATGAATTACATGAGAGGTCAATACAGGAGCCATCCTAATAACTTTGACAGGCTGAACAATTATCCGACATGGGGTAATCAAAATCCGAACCCAAGCTATGCAGCACCCCCACTAGATAGACGGCCCGCGCCCTATCGACCTCCAGGCTACCAAGAGCCACCATTCTGGGTACAAGGGTTACAAGAGGGCATTAATGGAGTCCAATCCAACCTTAACAACCAAATGAAAAGATGGGGAGAGTTCGATGTATGGAAGAAAAGTGTCGACTCATAGCTAGGAAACTTGGCGGCATAGATTCCAAGGCCACAAGGGCAGCTCCCGGGCCGTCCCGAGGAGAACCCTAGAAGACAACTAGCGGCCATGCAGCTTAGGAGCGAAAAGGCACTACCGGAGCGTGCCAAAGCTAAGGAGAAGAGCCCTAATTCTAAAGAGGACGCCACGACACAAGTTGACAACGAGCCAGAGAGAGTTGTCACCGAGCGTAACCAACTCGGTACCGATACTCCCAAGGTCGTTAACGACCTCAACCCAGGTAAGTTCCCTACACCGAGCTCCTCTCTTAATCCCATGCTCGATAACGACCCCACCAGGGTCAGTACCGACCCTACTAAGGCACCAATCGACTCTAATGTCGACCTGGTAGCATCACCTCTTGAGCCCGCTTTGGCTCCAAGATTGGTGAAATCTCTTCCCTTTCCTACTAAGAAGTCTATGAAATCAACTGAAGGCAAGTTTAAGTGTTTCGTTAAGATTCTCCAAGGCTTAAATATTTCTATACCATTCGCTGAGGCCCTAAGCGAAATGCCGGCTTACACAAAGTTTTTGAAAGACATTCTTAGCAGGAAACGATCCATAACAGAGCTTACCGATGAGGTCCGATCCATTACTCTTCCAGAAAAGCTAGGCGACCCAGGGAGATTTGCTATCAAAATTGGCATAGGTGACCATCGAGTCAAGGCCTTACATGATTGGGAGCCAGTGCCAGTTTACTTCTCCTATCAATCTGGTCGAAAGCTAACATGGGACCTCTGAAACTTGTGGATATGAGACTGTACATGGTGGACAGATCAAGTGTGATTGCTACATGAGTCGTTGATGATTATCCCATTCAAGTGGGGAAATTCTTCATTCTGAACGATTTCATTGTCCTCGACATGCCTGAAGATCCTCTAGTCCCCATCATTCTAGGCAGGCCATTCCTTACTACAGCAGGTGCTAGAGTTGATGTTCGGAAAGGACTCCTCACCTTCGATATAGGAGAGGAACGTGTCGAGTTCATCCTTAATCAAGATTCCAACGACACAACTACCGCCGCACAAATCGAGATGTCCCAGCCAGAGCTCGACATTGCTAAGTCTGAAGCTTTTCCCCAAACAAATGCGGATTACAAGAGTGCAACCGAGACCGCTACCGACCCCCCATGGGCCGGTACCGAGCCCTTCGTACAACAATACGACGGAGGTGGCTCGTTATGGCACAACACCGAGAGAGGATTTACTCTTGATGGGTCGTTAACGACCTCAATGTAATAACTGCGGTTTTTAAGGATATTTTTTGAATTTTTCTCGGATATCCTTTTAACCTCTTTGTCCGTTTTAACGCTTAATCCAATATTTTTGTTGGAATTTAAATCCTAGAAAATTCTTGGTGACATCCTAAAATCACCAAGAAATGATTTTATAGATCGGTGTGAATTCTAGGATTTTTCGGTGGAAAAAAATATTTATTGGATAAGCCGTGTTTTTAAATATGTACCGAAAAGGATTTAAAATACGAAACGGAAGCCTTAAAAATTGAAGGTAACAAGATAAAGTCATGGAAAATTGGTTTTATTGGTCTACATAATTTACAGGACGTTTTTTGTTTAGTAAGTTTTTCACCTGAGGTACATAATTTTTTCGCTTTAACGCGAGTCCAGTTCCGAGACGGATTTTGTTTTAAAACCTATCCCTTCTTACTTAATTAGGAAGGAATTGGAGAGAGTTCTATCCACGCCTATCTTTTTGCCTCGTCAAAGTCTATCAAATTGGTTTCAAAGGAAAGCGAGAGAGAAAGGTTGGACGAACGACGGACTCGGTGCTTGAATCCTTCACCGCCGGCCACCTTCTCCTTGCCAGCCACCTCCTCCTCCACCTCACCTTCTTCTTCCTCCTTGTTATACATCACCAGTAAGAGATTCGGGAGGAACGACGGATTCCGGACTAAAGAATTCGAATCATCACCGCCGACAAATCGTTTCAGCCTCGCCGCGCGACGTCGCCGGCGATCGGTAGCTCCTCCGACCACCACCCACCGCAAGGGCTCCCACTGGGCATCACCCAGCCACCCTCGAGTTCTTGGGTCGAGCCACTATCGAGCCGAACGAGCCAAGGGTTCAAGTGAAGGTATTTACGATCGAAATTAATTAGCGGGGTGGTTACAGAGCCACCGTAAGGACCTTTCGGTTCCGCTTTGCTAATTAAATTTATGGTTTTTATAATCTTGACGTTGATACGGTCTCACATGTTCAAACCTCTCGAGAAACGGACGTCAGGATCTTCAGTTATAGCGAATACAAGTTTTGACACCGATTGGCAGGTAAAGGACTTCGGATAATTACTTGGGATTCGTTGTTAATCCGTTTGATCCGAGATTTGGTCACCTTTAAGAACTGTTGCTAATGAACAATTTTTATTTAGAAAATTGTTTCAAAAGTAAAGCGGATAATTAGTTATAATTCCGCCAAGATGGCTCCTTAAAGCATGATAATTAAGGATTTATTATATATCGATATTCGGAAATTAAATCGTTTATCGATTAGGAAGTTGTAGGATTTGAGTATACAACTAAGAAGTGTTCCGTGAGCTCGTTGTTGAGAAATCCTTTTGTTATATTTGGCAGAAGGATGATACAGATTACTGTTGGAATTGCCAAAGACGTTGAGCACGCCTTCTAAGGCAAGTGGACGATTCTCTCTTGCGTTATTGCTATTAAATGAGGAATTGGATCCCATTTAATATTTGTGTTGGGAACAAATTGTTAGATTAATAAAATATGATAGGTTGTTGTTTTGTTAGAAATAATGACCATATTGTTATTCATTCAGTTTCGCGCTAGAACTGGATTTAGGTCCGTTGTATGTGACCTTGTATGTTTAGTTGTCTCATGCTGAGACATTGATATGGATTAACTTAGTTTAGGGATTAGAGCTTAGTTTCGGAAGCATCTCTTTAAAACTCGTATTAGGCAGTATCAATATTGATCCCCTAATAATTAGGTCATGACCATGGCACACTCTACGCTTGAGGGGTGATTATGCACTCTAGCTAAGTGCATTTATTAATATGTGTTGGTAGAGGATTATGGATGAAATAGGCCCTCTAATCTCTCCATCATTGGGACCCGTACTATTCGTTGTTCAAGGATGAAACATGCCCTCTTACCTCGATAGTATTGTGTTCCATTCAATATGTGTTGGTAGTGGATTATGGATGAAACAGGCCCTCTAATCTCTCCATCATTGGGACCCGTGCTATTCGTTGTTCAAGGATGAAACAGGCCCTCTGACCTCGATAGTATTGTGTTCCACCGGCAGTAGTTTGAGCCGATTAAAAGTTACCAACTTGTTTGTGAAAAGTTTTGAAAGTAATACAAGATAAGTACGTTAGGCACATTAATGTACCCAAATGGTTAGTCTATTCAATAACCATTCTTGCTCCCGGTTACGAATAATTCTTAATCAAACTTTGATTAAGTCAATCTGATTAGTCGACGGAGGCTTTTGAAAATGTGATGTGATTAATATGAGTTCCCAACAATTGTTTATGCTTCTTAAAGGAACCACAAGCGGTGGTGTTCTCTCTCTTGATTATGCAAGTCTCCTTCTTATTCTCTATAAGACTGCTAACTGTTGGTTCATAATCCGAGTCTAATCGGATTTGGATGCCAATATGTTTTGTCACAACCATAAGAACCAAGTTAGTTTCTCCGCTTGCTTAGTCTTTCATTAGACTAACCCGTCCATCTTCTTTTCTTTTATATGGTCGGCTGGTGTCCACCGTTGGTTTACGACACATCAGGTTCTTCTTGGAAGTTGATTCAAGAGGCGGATTCAGAGGTTTGAAGCTCCGGAAGTTGAAGAAAGGTTTCCAATGGCTATGCTTGAGTGAAGATCATGGTTGAACTTCTTCAAAGCGAAGCTGAGTTTCAAAAATAAGAACTTAAGGAAGACTTGATTAAGACTTTGTTTAAATAGAAGGTTGTTCTATTTATTTACTAATTCTTTTTAAGTTAAGGCTTGTAGAAGACCTTTTATTCTCTTTTCCGCTGTAAAGTTTTACTTTTTTTTGTTAGGTTTTAAATGGTTTCATTTACCTTGTTCTAGTAAGTTCTGTCAGGTTAAAGCCTTGGGTAACTCTGGTTTAGTCCTAATCGTGGTTACTGGCGGTAATACCTCTAGGGTAAGTAAGGGGGTGTTACACTCAACTACCTCGGTGCCGACACCTTCACTAATGGATCAAGGTGAGTATTCTAACCATGGATTCACAATCACTGATCATGATCCTTCCTTATATCATATTCATACACCGTACCCCGCTATCTATGCTATAGAGGAATCGAAACCTCCTTGGTTTTCGAATTTCACTAACCCTTGTGTAGGAATACCGGGCATATTGCTAGGAGATGAAGGACCAAATTTAGTGAGACGAGCTAACAATGCCTTTAAAGGTAAGTATGGGGTCTCTCAAAACCCCGACATATCGAAAAGGAACCCCCTTGATAGCCAAGGTAAGTTCGTCGGGCTAACGACGTTAAAAAAAGCGCTTACGGGAGGCAACCCGGTTTTTAGTTTTGTTTAGTTTTCTTCTCTTTTTAGATCTTTTTCTTAGCTTTCTTTTGAGTTTTTAGTAGCCTAGAAGTTAGCAAGATAGAATTGTTCGAAACTAACATGGCATAGGAAGTTGGCCTCGGAACAACGCTGAAATACGAGTCGCCCAAGCTCGTTAACGACCTGTGACGGCACACGAACCAACAAACACGGGTGAGGTAAGTAACCCTATATCTTCTATCTTCTATCTCGTTACCTCCCTCACGTTGCCTCTCCCTTCTCCCTCTTCCTATTAAAACCCTCTCAAATCTCCAATTCCCACACCCAAATCTCAAGCCAAATCTTCAAGTTTTCAAACAAATCCCACCGAGTTTTCCAAACACCACTGATCGGAGCACCACCACTCCTTAACCCCAACCGCATCCCACGATAACGAGCCCCACTCCTTGAAATTCGTTACCGGCGCACCAAAATCCCTCGTTACCCCTTTCCAATTCAATCTTTGTTCTTCAATTCTTCAATCTACGGTATGATTTCTAAACCCTAACTCTTTTCTTGCAAGTTTCATGGTAATTTAGGGGTAAAATTCATATCTAGATCTTGAATGAGTAATTGGTTTGCATGTCTATGTTGCATTGTGCTTTTATTGCTTCTATTATTGGTGATCGATCTTGATCTATACTTGGTTATTCTTGCTTATTTTGCATTGAAATTTTGATAAGAAAAGCATGGAGTAACTTGTTCTTGAATTGATTGATCTTCACCATGAATTTTTGGCACTTATTGGCATGATTAGATAGGGTTTCGAGCAAGTATGGGGTTGCATGTGCTAGATTGTGTCTTTTTATGTGGAATTATGGTTGAATTGTGCTGAAATTGTTCAAATTTTTGAGGTTTGATACTCGGAATAAACTGCAAGTTTTTCTCGCCTAGGCTCGTTAACGACCTGTCAAGGTCGTTAACGAATTGTGAAATGCTCAGTTCGAAACCTAACCCAGTCGCCTTATTAACGACCCAATTGGGTCGGTACCGAGGCATGTCGAGAGCACTTCCGAGAGCAAGTATGGGGTCTTCTTTTGGATGGTTTGTGTGGATCTTATCTTGGAAATTCATGGTCTTTGCAGGTACAAATGGCAATCACTAGCCGAGCTAACGCTAGAGCCGGAAAGAAGAAGAGGACTCAAAGGTCCCCGTCTCCTCCACGCATGGACAATGTCATATTAGCTACTCAGGAGCAAGCTAGGATCTTTGACGCCGTCCTTGAAAAGGACCACTGCACCAGGTGGTTCTCGAGGTCAAGCGCTAAGCCGTTGGGGATCTATGAGGACATCAAGCACGCCTTTGCAATTCTTGGAATACCTCAATTGTTGAAGAAGGAGGAAATGCCACATTAGCCGACCCTTACATCCGAGTTCTTAGCCACTCTCCACACAAGCTTCAAGACCAAGACTTCGGTTAGAAGGATCAAATTCCGGCTAGGCAATGTTAATCATGAGTGCACAATGGCTGAATTCAATGGACTTCTCGAGCTTCCTCACCATTCTAGGAATTACACGTTCAAGAACTTCAAGGTCACCGACACTTGGAGTTAGATTTCCAAGGAGGTTGAACCTTCCGCAGCAGCACTTCTAGGCCTTGTTTCACTTATATCCCAAAATTACTTTTCACCCAAAAATTACTTTTAACACTCTTGAAATTCGTGCAACTCTCTCTACTTTTTATGTTTTTCGAGACATAAAAAATAAATTTTCCCCCCAAACCCCCTTTTCATCAATAAGTGAAACACAACCCTAGGCGTTAACATCATCAACCCTATCTTCTGGATTATTCTCCGAGTCTTGGGCACCACCTTTTGGCCCAAGAAAGAGCTTTCAAGACCAACACGGTTGGAAGTTGCATGCCTTAGTACCATTATTTTTGAGGATCCCACCCCCTTGAACTTGGGGTATGAATGGTTGCAATACATCAAGAAGCACGGGATCAAGTCAAAAGAGATTTGGTGCGGGAATCTGGTGAGTCTTCTGGCAGAGAAGCTCGGTGTCGACCTCACACGTTATACGCCAAACCGTGCCCAGAAGCTCAACAAGATGTATTGATTCGCCTCCAATATTTTTGTGATGACCGAAAGAGGGTACGCCACCAAGGTACTTGGCCAAAATATGCTTCTTACCCGAGACAAGTTCGACTTGCTTTATGTGCCAAATTGGTATGAGACTTGGATGGGACATGCATTCCCGTTGGAGACGAAGCCACAAGATGAGCCGTCGTTGAGGGCGTGTGAGTCAAGGTTTGGTAGAGAAGGCGAAGAAATGGATGAAGATGACGCTGCAACGGAGGCCGCTACGGAGGCAGCTCGATATCGAGGATGAGGACCTCGGTACCGAGGTCCTGGGCGATGATAACAACCTCGGTAACGACCCGCCATGGCTCATTAACGATTATTTTGAGGCTAGTAACGAGGCATACAACTTCGGTAACACCCCACCGCCTCTGCCTACCGTGCCTCAATCATATGAGATGATGCCCTATAACCCGGTGATCTATCAAGACCACTTCCAGCACCAGGATCACTACACACCGCCTCCTCAGCCCACCTATTCTAGATCGAGTGTTCCACCTCCATGGGCCGATGATTTATCTTTTCAGATGCAACAGCCCAACCTGCAGCAGACACAGCTCCACCAGAGGATGGATTGTTGGGAGGGTGTCTATGCAGCTCGCATGGGTTTGGATGATGCAAGGCATCAGCAGGCGGATGCTCGTTGGAGGACGATAGAGAAAATGGTGACGGTTGATGAGGAGCGCTGGAGGACCATGTACGAGTTCATGGGCAACTTTGAGCGTCAGTTTCCACCACCACCACGACGATGATTCAGCTTTCCGAGGATGTTCTTTTCCGCTTCTGTTTATCTTGTGAGTTTCTTTCTTTTTCCTTATTCTTTTCTTCTGCTTAGTTTTATTACAGTGGGACATTGTAATTTTAAGTATGGGGTAAGGGAGGAAAGAAAACTTACTTGTTTGTTTGTTTAAGGTGTCTTTGTTTGTTTGTCTTGTTTGCTTTGTTAAGTTGTCTTTGTTTTAATAAAGAAAAAAATCACAAAAAATTGAAAAATTTAAAAATTTCAAAAAAAAAAAAGAGTTTTTTGTTTTTAGAATGGATAAATGTCCTGTCTTTTGGTTCTATGATAGTTAATTGCTAGCATGATTATGTAATTTCCTTTCAAGCATGTTTTTGATGGTATAACCTGATTCTTGGTATGAATTTTTTTTATAGAGGAATAGCATTTTGATGAAATTGAGCATGTATAACTTTTAGCATGAGTAGTGCAATCCAACAAAAGTTGCTACCTTGTGAATTATTTTTGGCCTTATAGGGAGAACATCAAAAAAAATTATCTTCTTGCTTGTGTGATTTACTCTCATTATGCATATTATCTCTTGGAATTGCGATGGTTATCTATTTCTTGAGACCTATATAAGATTTTTAGTTCATTACTTGTGAAAGTCATATGGTTATCTATCTCTTGGAATTTACTCCCTTTACGTGATTTTTTTTTATAACCAATTTGAGCTTTAGCCTTTTATTTTCAGCTCCACAAAAATTATTTCCCCAGCCGAGATAAGCTTGACCCTATCCGGGGATTAGGACTTAGTTGGAGAAGTATGTTTTGTAGAGTGAAAAATGTTATGTTTGGCTCAAAATATGGGTTTTGGGAAGAGGAGATTGGAAGTCTCTTGTTTTATTTTGTAAAAAGATCTCTTGGTAAGAAAGATGCACAAAGAAAAAAAAGAGAGAAAAAGAGGAGAATGTTTGGATTGATACCGACCTATGTGGGTTCGGTACCGATGATAGAAATAAAGAAAAATTGAGGAAAAAGTGTAGCTCGGTATCGACTCCTTTTAGGTCGTTAACGAGGCTGTTCGCGGCTAGTCGGGAAAGAAAAAAAAAAGAGAAAAAGAGATGAAAAAAAGAAAAAATGCAGAATGAGAAAGAAAGATAAGTAAGATGTGCATTGTGTTTGAAGTTAAACCAAATATTCTTTTATATTTATATGAGGCTTTCTAGGATAAAAGGTGAGTGAGTTTGAGCATAATGTTGAGTGAGTTTGGTTTATGTTTTGAGAGTTTTGGTGATGAGTGAGTTTTTAGGAGTCTTTGATTCCCGGATATTATTAGCACCACATAGCCAAATATTTTCCACGCCTTATTGTTATTACCAAGCCCCATTACAACTCGGCTGAATGGAAGCTTCTATGAAGTTTTTCATTGAGCCTAAGTTCTCTTGATGATTTTTGCTTGTTTTGACAAATCTTAGGTAGAGAGTTTGGTAATATAAGTTCCAATTTCTATGAGTTTTTGCATATAAGATTGAGTTGAGAGATTGAATTTATAAGCCCAAACACTTGAGAGTTGAGTGAAGCACATATCCTTGGTGAGGTTGGATTGTATTTGCTTATGTCTATTAGTGCTTATATATGTGTCATGCCGTTGATAGTCATTTGCTATTTTCTGCTATGTTTTGAAGTTGCTTTTGAGATGATGGCTATTACTTGATGATCATGATTGTTTGGTTTTGGTTATTGTATAGTGATTGCTTGAGGACAAGCAAGCTTAAGTATGGGGTATTTTGATGTTTGTGTTTTTGGTCTAGTTGTAAGTGTCTTTTTTAGGTTGTTTAGTTTAGTTTTAGTAAGTTTTAGAGTTAGTTTTGTGTGTTTTTGGATAAGTTTGCATATTTTGAAAAGTATGGAAGCTACTCCATTTTGTGTCTTTTTGTAGGTTTTTGAGCGGAAAGGAGCACTTTTCAAGCGAAGCTGAAGTCAAGTGGTGGAAGGTGGAATGCATAGAAGATGAGAAAGAAGATTGTATAGGAAGATCAAGTTAGAGTGCAAATGAAGCCAAGGAAAGAGTTCAAAATAAGCCAAAACAAAAGCTCATTAACAACCTGTGAGGGTCGTTACCGAGCTGTGCATCGGAGTTTTTGTTAAGGAGTTTAGCAAGTGTCTACCAACCCTGTGTAGGTCGTTAACGAGGTGACTAGTGTCGGTAGAGCACAGCCGACTTTCGAAATTAATATCTTTTATCTTGTTATCTTTTAAGTTGGGTAAGTTTTTATCTTTTAGGTCTTTTATTAGATAGCTTTCTTAGTATAAATACTCTTGTTCTAAGCCTAGAAAAAAGGGGGATTCGATTAGTTTTAGAGAGAAGTTGAGAGAGAGAGAGAGAGAGAGAAATCAGACTGTTTTCTGATCGAGAGAGAGGAGTGGTTCGGTGATCAAGCTCTTGTTTCTTGTTTTCGGTTGTTTTCGAATTCCACAAGTGATTGTGAGACGATATTCTTTCAATTTCAAGTAAGTTTTGCTTTTCAATGTTCTCTTTGATTAAAGTTATTTGCTTTGATTCAATGAACAGTGAGTAGTTTACTTTTCTAGGTCGGGGTTGAAGCCCGACATAATTGTGCATGGTTGAATGAATATGTGGGATTGCTTGTTGTGCTTATGCTTAGACGAGAGTCGAGGTAATTTGAGTTTGTTGCTTGATCGAAAGAGAAAGTTGTGAACTTCAATGTTGATATTGTTCGATAACGAAAGTTTCGAGCTTTGGATTCAAAACAAGTAATAAAGTGAATTGATTTATGAAAGTTGATTGATTTGCTTGTTTAGTCAATGAAGGTTGATAGATTTATCTTCAAAGGCATGATCTTTATCTTCATATGAGTTTATATGCATAGCTATGTCGTGGTAACCCTTGTCCTATAACTTTTTATCCTTTGAATTTCTCAAGTTTAGCATTCGATTTCACTCGTTACCGAGGCAATTGGATTGGTACTGAGCTTGCACTTGCATCGTTATTTGCTCTGTTTTAAGTAGAATTTTAGGTTCGTTAACGACCCTGACAAGGTCGTTAAGAAGGTTGTTAACGAGGTTTGTCGTAGCTGTTTTTGCTTTGTTTTATTTTGTTTTTTTGTTTTTATAGTTGGTAAACAGACATCCTTGCTTCCCGTGGACGATCCTGACTTCGCTATACTCAGCGGGGTCTTGACTACAAATTTATTTGTTGTCGAGTTAAATCTTCCCTCTCAACAGAAGGATAGAGCATTTAGTACGAGTAAAACCAATACCCAAGAAATAGTGTAGATTACCAAGATCACAAAGAGAGAAGGGATCATTTAGAAGCTTGATAAATCGAGAAATTTGAGTAGAAAAAGAGTTCGTAATGACCAAATCATCAACATAGACCAATAGTATAGAACAAAGGAACCTTGTCACTTAGTGAAGAGAGTGGGATCAGATTGGCAAGACATAAACCTATTTTATAAAGAAACAATGTGATTTTAGTAAACCAACAAGAGTTGCCTATTTGATACCATAGAGAGCCTTTTTGAGTACATAGACATCACTTTGTCATGACGAATCAACAAACCTGACGAATCACCATTGAGGAATGCATTGTAAATGTCAATCTACCATATACTTCAATTCGATTACAACAGGACTGAAAGTGTCCAAATAATCAATACCTTCCTTTTAATTGAAATCTTTTGCAACCAAAGGGGCTTTCTATCTCTTTATAATTCCATCAAAGTTTCTGTTTGACTGCTTGTAATATGAAGTGACCTCATTGGTGTGGGGTCAATCCCTTTGACCATTACAATCGATCTTAAAATGTAATCTTGTTTCTTTTTTTTTACCTCTTGTTCCTTTCCTCAAACTTTTGTGTAAGCTTTCCCTAGTTTTATATATTCCAATTAAAAAAATAAGTGAGAATTACAAGGATGTGGGATAAGTACCCAAGTGTTATTACTCATTAGAACATCATACTCAACATGCATGACATGTTGCCATTCAGGTAATTTGAAAGCTTGGATAAATGTTTTTGGCTTAAGATGATGATCATTAGATATAGGTCAGGGATATTTTGTAGTGGTAACAATTTTGGGCTTAAGGTTATTTGTCTTAGATTGGGTTACCATTTGATGATGGGCCGATTTGCATGATGAAAGTAAGATGGAAAAAGGGTTGTAGAAGTAGTATTAGGATGAGAGGAAGAAGGAATACATGAGTTTGTGTCATCCCTAGAAATTATGGATTCCCCTTGGATCCGTGATTCTACTTGCACATTTACAATATGGAGATACTGTATATTCATTTCATTTACAGCCTGATGTAGACGCCCCTGTAGAGGATGTTGGAGATTATTATGAGGATGATGGTGGAGGATGGGATGAGCACGCTGAGGCATTTCATGCTAGATTTTATTCTGAGCCATCTGGATGGGCTCCTGGTCCAGATTCTGCAGCTGGTTGGGGTGTCCCTAACCCAGCTACTCGTGCATCCACTTCTGCTTCTACTTCTGCTTCCTCTAGTTTACCTTGGACTGATGATATGAGTTTTGAGGAGCGTATGTTGAGTGGGATGCAGCATTTATCTGTTCGTCAGGATGCTTTATCAGTACGCCAGGATGCTATGGATCGATCATTGGAGGCATTTTATGAGAATCAGAGGCAGACAACTCTTTTCTGGCAGACACAGTGATGTTTCAACTAACATGAAAATCATTACTCTTGATTTATATTTTGAAAAACTACCTCTTCCTTTCAACTGGTTCTATCCTAAACCGACAAATCCTGATTTCTCTTGTGGGTTTGATATACTGAAACGGTGTCTGAATGCTATATTATTTAGTTTCAAAGTATTATTGTGTTATATTTGTCTGCATGAAAGTTGTTCGCAAGATTTTGATAGACTTCTAAGGGCTTTAACGATGTTCGAGTTTTGAGGTAATAGGTTGATGTCGGGCCAAACGACATTAAACAAAGGCGCTGCTCGGGAGGCAACCCGAGGTATGCTTAATTCCTTTCTCTTTACTTCATTGAGGTCAATGAAGGATTTAAGTATGGGGGAGGAAGTACTCACTACGCTTATCTTAGTTAGTTGCTTTTCAGTTTATTTTTCGTTATTTTTATGGGATCCTTATTCCATGTTTTGTATAGAGAAATTTTTAAGAAAATAAAAAAAATGAAAAAAAAATGAAAAAAGCCATAAAAATTGAGAAAAAGGCATATAAAATCCTGGGATGAGTTGAAAACCCGGAATGGCGGCTCAGGTAATAAGCAGGTAACCCGGACCAGCATTAGGCTGGGGTAATATGAGATTTATGAGAGATGTGAGTATGTGTGAGCACACCTAAAGAAAAATGAAAAGAGTGATTAGGTGAAAACCCGAAAGGGCGCCTAAGTAGAATGAGTGGTAAAATCAGAGTGTTTAGGATCATATTCTACTTTGGGGTTTGGGGATTACACTTTAGATGTTGGGTAGATCCTAGGTTGCTCTACACTTTTTGGAGCTTGAGTGTTATATCTTGTATCTGTGAGGTGTGTGATTTGAGCTTTCATGTTTTTTGCTCATTATTTCTCTACATGGGTCTGGGTTGTGAGTTGAGAGTTAGATATTCATATTTCCCTTTACTTCTTGTGGATCTTTATTTGGATTTATTGTTAGATTTATTTTGAGCTTACTCGAGGACGAGCAAGGTTTAAGTATGGGGAAATTTGATACGCTATAATTTAGTATAGGTTAACTCTTGTATTTTAGATATGATTTGAGTGTGTTTAGGTTAGTTTTGAGCATAATTGTCATATGAAGACCGAAGACACGATTTGAAGAATTGTAAGAGTTTTAAAGACAAGTGTTGATTTGAAGAATTGCATATTTGAAGAATTGCAAGAATTGCAAGAGTTTTAAAGACAAGTGTTGATTTGAAGAATTGCATATTTAGTTTGGTGTTGAAACAACTCCAAATCAACACTTGTCTTTAAAACTCTTGCAATTCTTCAAATCGTGTCTTCGGTCTTCATATGACAATTATGCTCAAAACTAACCTAAACACACTCAAATCATATCTAAAATACAAGAGTTAACCTATACTAAATTATAGCGTATCAAATTTCCCCATACTTAAACCTTGCTCGTCCTCGAGTAAGCTCAAAAGAGAAAGGAATTAAGCATACCTCGGGTTGCCTGCCGAGCAGCGCCTTTGTTTAATGTCGTTTGGCCCGACATCAACCTATTACCTCAAAACTCGAACATCGTTAAAGCCCTTAGAAGTCTATCAAAATCTTGCGAACAACTTTCATGCAGACAAATATAACACAATAATACTTTGAAACTAAATAATATAGCATTCAGACACCGTTTCAGTATATCAAACCCACAAGAGAAATCAGGATTTGTCGGTTTAGGATAGAACCAGTTGAAAGGAAGAGGTAGTTTTTCAAAATATAAATCAAGAGTAATGATTTTCATGTTAGTTGAAACAATACTGTGTCTGCCAGAAAAGAGTTGTCTGCCTCTGATTCTCATAAAATGCCTCCAATGATCGATCCATAGCATCCTGGCGTACTGATAAAGCATCCTGACGAACAGATAAATGCTGCATCCCACTCAACATACGCTCCTCAAAACTCATATCATCAGTCCAAGGTAAACTAGAGGAAGCAGAAGTAGAAGCAGAAGTGGATGCACGAGTAGCTGGGTTAGGGACACCCCAACCAGCTGCAGAATCTGGACCAGGAGCCCATCCAGATGGCTCAGAATAAAATCTAGCATGAAATGCCTCAGCGTGCTCATCCCATCCTCCACCATCATCCTCATAATAATCTCCAACATCCTCTACAGGGGCGTCTACATCAGGCTGTAAATGAAATGAATATACAGTATCTCCATATTGTAAATGTGCAAGTAGAATCACGGATCCAAGGGGAATCCATAATTTCTAGGGATGACACAAACTCATGTATTCCTTCTTCCTCTCATCCTAATACTACTTCTACAACCCTTTTTCCATCTTACTTTCATCATGCAAATCGGCCCATCATCAAATGGTAACCCAATCTAAGACAAATAACCTTAAGCCCAAAATTGTTACCACTACAAAATATCCCTGACCTATATCTAATGATCATCATCTTAAGCCAAAAACATTTATCCAAGCTTTCAAATTACCTGAATGGCAACATGTCATGCATGTTGAGTATGATGTTCTAATGAGTAATAACACTTGGGTACTTATCCCACATCCTTGTAATTCTCACTTATTTTTTTAATTGGAATATATAAAACTAGGGAAAGCTTACACAAAAGTTTGAGGAAAGGAACAAGAGGTAAAAAAAAAGAAACAAGATTACATTTTAAGATCGATTGTAATGGTCAAAGGGATTGACCCCACACCAATGAGGTCACTTCATATTACAAGCAGTCAAACAGAAACTTTGATGGAATTATAAAGAGATAGAAAGCCCCTTTGGTTGCAAAAGATTTCAATTAAAAGGAAGGTATTGATTATTTGGACACTTTCAGTCCTGTTGTAATCGAATTGAAGTATATGGTAGATTGACATTTACAATGCATTCCTCAATGGTGATTCGTCAGGTTTGTTGATTCGTCATGACAAAGTGATGT
Organism: Fallopia convolvulus; assembly: GCA_964016875.1. Classification (NCBI taxonomy): domain Eukaryota; kingdom Viridiplantae; phylum Streptophyta; class Magnoliopsida; order Caryophyllales; family Polygonaceae; genus Fallopia; species Fallopia convolvulus. Next base: position 39,808,846 of record OZ024723.1, on the reverse strand, counting down.
CTATGTACTCAAAAAGGCTCTCTATGGTATCAAATAGGCAACTCTTGTTGGTTTACTAAAATCACATTGTTTCTTTATAAAATAGGTTTATGTCTTGCCAATCTGATCCCACTCTCTTCACTAAGTGACAAGGTTCCTTTGTTCTATACTATTGGTCTATGTTGATGATTTGGTCATTACGAACTCTTTTTCTACTCAGATTTCTCGATTTATCAAGCTTCTCAATGATCCCTTCTCTCTTTGTGATCTTGGTAATCTACACTATTTCTTGGGTATTGGTTTTACTCGTACTAAATGCTCTATCCTTCTGTTGAGAGGGAAGATTTAACTCGACAACAAATAAATTTGTAGTCAAGACCCCGCTGAGTATAGCGAAGTCAGGATCGTCCACGGGAAGCAAGGATGTCTGTTTACCAACTATAAAAACAAGAAAACAAAATAAAACAAAGCAAAAACAGCTACGACAAACCTCGTTAACGACCTTCTTAACGACCTTGTCAGGGTCGTTAACGAACCTAAAATTCTACTTAAAACAGAGCAAATAACGATGCAAGTGCAAGCTCAGTACCAATCCAATTGCCTCGGTAACGAGTGAAATCGAATGCTAAACTTGAGAAATTCAAAGGATAAAAAGTTATAGGACAAGGGTTACCACGACATAGCTATGCATATAAACTCATATGAAGATAAAGATCATGCCTTTGAAGATAAATCTATCAACCTTCATTGACTAAACAAGCAAATCAATCAACTTTCATAAATCAATTCACTTTATTACTTGTTTTGAATCCAAAGCTCGAAACTTTCGTTATCGAACAATATCAACATTGAAGTTCACAACTTTCTCTTTCGATCAAGCAACAAACTCAAATTACCTCGACTCTCGTCTAAGCATAAGCACAACAAGCAATCCCACATATTCATTCAACCATGCACAATTATGTCGGGCTTCAACCCCGACCTAGAAAAGTAAACTACTCACTGTTCATTGAATCAAAGCAAATAACTTTAATCAAAGAGAACATTGAAAAGCAAAACTTACTTGAAATTGAAAGAATATCGTCTCACAATCACTTGTGGAATTCGAAAACAACCGAAAACAAGAAACAAGAGCTTGATCACCGAACCACTCCTCTCTCTCGATCAGAAAACAGTCTGATTTCTCTCTCTCTCTCTCTCTCTCTCTCTCTCAACTTCTCTCTAAAACTAATCGAATCCCCCTTTTTTCTAGGCTTAGAACAAGAGTATTTATACTAAGAAAGCTATCTAATAAAAGACCTAAAAGATAAAAACTTACCCAACTTAAAAGATAACAAGATAAAAGATATTAATTTCGAAAGTCGGCTGTGCTCTACCGACACTAGTCACCTCGTTAACGACCTACACAGGGTTGGTAGACACTTGCTAAACTCCTTAACAAAAACTCCGATGCACAGCTCGGTAACGACCCTCACAGGTTGTTAACGAGCTTTTGTTTTGGCTTATTTTGAACTCTTTCCTTGGCTTCATTTGCACTCTAACTTGATCTTCCTATACAATCTTCTTTCTCATCTTCTATGCATTCCACCTTCCACCACTTGACTTCAGCTTCGCTTGAAAAGTGCTCCTTTCCGCTCAAAAACCTACAAAAAGACACAAAATGGAGTAGCTTCCATACTTTTCAAAATATGCAAACTTATCCAAAAACACACAAAACTAACTCTAAAACTTACTAAAACTAAACTAAACAACCTAAAAAAGACACTTACAACTAGACCAAAAACACAAACATCAAAATACCCCATACTTAAGCTTGCTTGTCCTCAAGCAATCACTATACAATAACCAAAACCAAACAATCATGATCATCAAGTAATAGCCATCATCTCAAAAGCAACTTCAAAACATAGCAGAAAATAGCAAATGACTATCAACGGCATGACACATATATAAGCACTAATAGACATAAGCAAATACAATCCAACCTCACCAAGGATATGTGCTTCACTCAACTCTCAAGTGTTTGGGCTTATAAATTCAATCTCTCAACTCAATCTTATATGCAAAAACTCATAGAAATTGGAACTTATATTACCAAACTCTCTACCTAAGATTTGTCAAAACAAGCAAAAATCATCAAGAGAACTTAGGCTCAATGAAAAACTTCATAGAAGCTTCCATTCAGCCGAGTTGTAACGGGGCTTGGTAATAACAATAAGGCGTGGAAAATATTTGGCTATGTGGTGCTAATAATATCCGGGAATCAAAGACTCCTAAAAACTCACTCATCACCAAAACTCTCAAAACATAAACCAAACTCACTCAACATTATGCTCAAACTCACTCACCTTTTATCCTAGAAAGCCTCATATAAATATAAAAGAATCTTTGGTTTAACTTCAAACACAATGCACATCTTACTTATCTTTCTTTCTCATTCTGCATTTTTTCTTTTTTCATCTCTTTTTCTCTTTTTTTTTTCTTTCCCGACTAGCCGCGAACAGCCTCGTTAACGACCTAAAAGGAGTCGATACCGAGCTACACTTTTTCCTCAATTTTTCTTTATTTCTATCATCGGTACCGAACCCACATAGGTCGGTATCAATCCAAACATTCTCCTCTTTTTCTCTCTTTTTTTTCTTTGTGCATCTTTCTTACCAAGAGATCTTTTTACACAATAAAACAAGAGACTTCCAATCTCCTCTTCCCAAAACCCATATTTTGAGCCAAACATAACATTTTTCACTCTACAAAACATACTTCTCCAACTAAGTCCTAATCCCCGGATAGGGTCAAGCTTATCTCGGCTGGGGAAATAATTTTTGTGGAGCTGAAAATAAAAGGCTAAAGCTCAAATTGGTTATCAAAAAAAATCACGTAAAGGGAGTAAATTCCAAGAGATAGATAACCATATGACTTTCACAAGTAATGAACTAAAAATCTTATATAGGTCTCAAGAAATAGATAACCATCGCAATTCCAAGAGATAATATGCATAATGAGAGTAAATCACACAAGCAAGAAGATAATTTTTTTTGATGTTCTCCCTATAAGGCCAAAAATAATTCACAAGGTAGCAACTTTTGTTGGATTGCACTACTCATGCTAAAAGTTATACATGCTCAATTTCATCAAAATGCTATTCCTCTATAAAAAAAATTCATACCAAGAATCAGGTTATACCATCAAAAACATGCTTGAAAGGAAATTACATAATCATGCTACCAATTAACTATCATAGAACCAAAAGACAGGACATTTATCCATTCTAAAAACAAAAAACTCTTTTTTTTTTTTGAAATTTTTAAATTTTTCAATTTTTTGTGATTTTTTTCTTTATTAAAACAAAGACAACTTAACAAAGCAAACAAGACAAACAAACAAAGACACCTTAAACAAACAAACAAGTAAGTTTTCTTTCCTCCCTTACCCCATACTTAAAATTACAATGTCCCACTGTAATAAAACTAAGCAGAAGAAAAGAATAAGGAAAAAGAAAGAAACTCACAAGATAAACAGAAGCGGAAAAGAACATCCTCGGAAAGCTGAATCATCGTCGTGGTGGTGGTGGAAACTGACGCTCAAAGTTGCCCATGAACTCGTACATGGTCCTCCAGCGCTCCTCATCAACCGTCACCATTTTCTCTATCGTCCTCCAACAAGCATCCGCCTGCTGATGCCTTGCATCATCCAAACCCATGCGAGCTGCATAGACACCCTCCCAACAATCCATCCTCTGGTGGAGTTGTGTCTGCTGCAGGTTGAGCTGTTGCATCTGAAAAGATAAATCATCGGCCCATGGAGGTGGAACGCTCGATCTAGAATAGGTGGGCTGAGGAGGCAGTGTGTAGTGATCCTGGTGCTGGAAGTGGTCTTGATAGATCACCGGGTTATAGGGCATCATCTCATATGATTGAGGCACGGTAGGCAGAGGCGGTGGGGTGTTACCGAAGTTGTATGCCTCGTTACTAGCCTCAAAATAATCGTTAATGAGCCATGGCGGGTCGTTACCGAGGTTGTTATCATCGCCCAGGACCTCGGTACCGAGGTCCTCATCCTCGATATCGAGCTGCCTCCGTAGCGGCCTCCGTTGCAGCGTCATCTTCATCCATTTCTTCGCCTTCTCTACCAAACCTTGACTCACACGCCCTCAACGACGGCTCATCTTGTGGCTTCGTCTCCAACGGGAATGCATGTCCCATCCAAGTCTCATACCAATTTGGCACATAAAGCAAGTCGAACTTGTCTCGGGTAAGAAGCATATTTTGGCCAAGTACCTTGGTGGCGTACCCTCTTTCGGTCATCACAAAAATATTGGAGGCGAATCAATACATCTTGTTGAGCTTTTGGGCACGGTTTGGCGTATAACGTGTGAGGTCGACACCGAGCTTCTCTGCCAGAAGACTCACCAGATTCCCGCACCAAATCTCTTTTGACTTGATCCCGTGCTTCTTGATGTATTGCAACCATTCATACCCCAAGTTCAAGGGGGTGGGATCCTCAAAAATAATGGTACTAAGGCATGCAACTTCCAACCGTGTTGGTCTTGAAAGCTCTTTCTTGGGCCAAAAGGTGGTGCCCAAGACTCGGAGAATAATCCAGAAGATAGGGTTGATGATGTTAACGCCTAGGGTTGTGTTTCACTTATTGATGAAAAGGGGGTTTTGGGGGAAAATTTATTTTTTATGTCTCGAAAAACATAAAAAGTAGAGAGAGTTGCACGAATTTCAAGAGTGTTAAAAGTAATTTTTGGGTGAAAAGTAATTTTGGGATATAAGTGAAACAAGGCCTAGAAGTGCTGCTGCGGAAGGTTCAACCTCCCTGGAAATCTAACTCCAAGTGTCGGTGACCTTGAAGTTCTTGAACGTGTAATTCCTAGAATGGTGAGGAAGCTCGAGAAGTCCATTGAATTCAGCCATTGTGCACTCATGATTAACATTGCCTAGCCGGAATTTGATCCTTCTAACCGAAGTCTTGGTCTTGAAGCTTGTGTGGAGAGTGGCTAAGAACTCGGATGTAAGGGTCGGCTAATGTGGCATTTCCTCCTTCTTCAACAATTGAGGTATTCCAAGAATTGCAAAGGCGTGCTTGATGTCCTCATAGATCCCCAACGGCTTAGCGCTTGACCTCGAGAACCACCTGGTGCAGTGGTCCTTTTCAAGGACGGCGTCAAAGATCCTAGCTTGCTCCTGAGTAGCTAATATGACATTGTCCATGCGTGGAGGAGACGGAGACCTTTGAGTCCTCTTCTTCTTTCCGGCTCTAGCGTTAGCTCGGCTAGTGATTGCCATTTGTACCTGCAAAGACCATGAATTTCCAAGATAAGATCCACACAAACCATCCAAAAGAAGACCCCATACTTGCTCTCGGAAGTGCTCTCGACATGCCTCGGTACCGACCCACTTGGGTCGTTAATAAGGCGACTGGGTTAGGTTTCGAACTGAGCATTTCACAGTTCGTTAACGACCTTGACAGGTCGTTAACGAGCCTAGGCGAGAAAAACTTGCAGTTTATTCCGAGTATCAAACCTCAAAAATTTGAACAATTTCAGCACAATTCAACCATAATTCCACATAAAAAGACACAATCTAGCACATGCAACCCCATACTTGCTCGAAACCCTATCTAATCATGCCAATAAGTGCCAAAAATTCATGGTGAAGATCAATCAATTCAAGAACAAGTTACTCCATGCTTTTCTTATCAAAATTTCAATGCAAAATAAGCAAGAATAACCAAGTATAGATCAAGATCGATCACCAATAATAGAAGCAATAAAAGCACAATGCAACATAGACATGCAAACCAATTACTCATTCAAGATCTAGATATGAATTTTACCCCTAAATTACCATGAAACTTGCAAGAAAAGAGTTAGGGTTTAGAAATCATACCGTAGATTGAAGAATTGAAGAACAAAGATTGAATTGGAAAGGGGTAACGAGGGATTTTGGTGCGCCGGTAACGAATTTCAAGGAGTGGGGCTCGTTATCGTGGGATGCGGTTGGGGTTAAGGAGTGGTGGTGCTCCGATCAGTGGTGTTTGGAAAACTCGGTGGGATTTGATTGAAAACTTGAAGATTTGGCTTGAGATTTGGGTGTGGGAATTGGAGATTTGAGAGGGTTTTAATAGGAAGAGGGAGAAGGGAGAGGCAACGTGAGGGAGGTAACGAGATAGAAGATAGAAGATATAGGGTTACTTACCTCACCCGTGTTTGTTGGTTCGTGTGCCGTCACAGGTCGTTAACGAGCTTGGGCGACTCGTATTTCAGCGTTGTTCCGAGGCCAACTTCCTATGCCATGTTAGTTTCGAACAATTCTATCTTGCTAACTTCTAGGCTACTAAAAACTCAAAAGAAAGCTAAGAAAAAGATCTAAAAGAGAAGAAAACTAAACAAAACTAAAAACCGGGTTGCCTCCCGTAAGCGCTTTTTTTAACGTCGTTAGCCCGACGAACTTACCTTGGCTATCAAGGGGGTTCCTTTTCGATATGTCGGGGTTTTGAGAGACCCCATACTTACCTTTAAAGGCATTGTTAGCTCGTCTCACTAAATTTGGTCCTTCATCTCCTAGCAATATGCCCGGTATTCCTACACAAGGGTTAGTGAAATCCGAAAACCAAGGAGGTTTCGATTCCTCTATAGCATAGATAGCGGGGTACGGTGTATGAATATGATATAAGGAAGGATCATGATCAGTGATTGTGAATCCATGGTTAGAATACTCACCTTGATCCATTAGTGAAGGTGTCGGCACCGAGGTAGTTGAGTGTAACACCCCCTTACTTACCCTAGAGGTATTACCGCCAGTAACCACGATTAGGACTAAACCAGAGTTACCCAAGGCTTTAACCTGACAGAACTTACTAGAACAAGGTAAATGAAACCATTTAAAACCTAACAAAAAAAAGTAAAACTTTACAGCGGAAAAGAGAATAAAAGGTCTTCTACAAGCCTTAACTTAAAAAGAATTAGTAAATAAATAGAACAACCTTCTATTTAAACAAAGTCTTAATCAAGTCTTCCTTAAGTTCTTATTTTTGAAACTCAGCTTCGCTTTGAAGAAGTTCAACCATGATCTTCACTCAAGCATAGCCATTGGAAACCTTTCTTCAACTTCCGGAGCTTCAAACCTCTGAATCCGCCTCTTGAATCAACTTCCAAGAAGAACCTGATGTGTCGTAAACCAACGGTGGACACCAGCCGACCATATAAAAGAAAAGAAGATGGACGGGTTAGTCTAATGAAAGACTAAGCAAGCGGAGAAACTAACTTGGTTCTTATGGTTGTGACAAAACATATTGGCATCCAAATCCGATTAGACTCGGATTATGAACCAACAGTTAGCAGTCTTATAGAGAATAAGAAGGAGACTTGCATAATCAAGAGAGAGAACACCACCGCTTGTGGTTCCTTTAAGAAGCATAAACAATTGTTGGGAACTCATATTAATCACATCACATTTTCAAAAGCCTCCGTCGACTAATCAGATTGACTTAATCAAAGTTTGATTAAGAATTATTCGTAACCGGGAGCAAGAATGGTTATTGAATAGACTAACCATTTGGGTACATTAATGTGCCTAACGTACTTATCTTGTATTACTTTCAAAACTTTTCACAAACAAGTTGGTAACTTTTAATCGGCTCAAACTACTGCCGGTGGAACACAATACTATCGAGGTCAGAGGGCCTGTTTCATCCTTGAACAACGAATAGCACGGGTCCCAATGATGGAGAGATTAGAGGGCCTGTTTCATCCATAATCCACTACCAACACATATTGAATGGAACACAATACTATCGAGGTAAGAGGGCATGTTTCATCCTTGAACAACGAATAGTACGGGTCCCAATGATGGAGAGATTAGAGGGCCTATTTCATCCATAATCCTCTACCAACACATATTAATAAATGCACTTAGCTAGAGTGCATAATCACCCCTCAAGCGTAGAGTGTGCCATGGTCATGACCTAATTATTAGGGGATCAATATTGATACTGCCTAATACGAGTTTTAAAGAGATGCTTCCGAAACTAAGCTCTAATCCCTAAACTAAGTTAATCCATATCAATGTCTCAGCATGAGACAACTAAACATACAAGGTCACATACAACGGACCTAAATCCAGTTCTAGCGCGAAACTGAATGAATAACAATATGGTCATTATTTCTAACAAAACAACAACCTATCATATTTTATTAATCTAACAATTTGTTCCCAACACAAATATTAAATGGGATCCAATTCCTCATTTAATAGCAATAACGCAAGAGAGAATCGTCCACTTGCCTTAGAAGGCGTGCTCAACGTCTTTGGCAATTCCAACAGTAATCTGTATCATCCTTCTGCCAAATATAACAAAAGGATTTCTCAACAACGAGCTCACGGAACACTTCTTAGTTGTATACTCAAATCCTACAACTTCCTAATCGATAAACGATTTAATTTCCGAATATCGATATATAATAAATCCTTAATTATCATGCTTTAAGGAGCCATCTTGGCGGAATTATAACTAATTATCCGCTTTACTTTTGAAACAATTTTCTAAATAAAAATTGTTCATTAGCAACAGTTCTTAAAGGTGACCAAATCTCGGATCAAACGGATTAACAACGAATCCCAAGTAATTATCCGAAGTCCTTTACCTGCCAATCGGTGTCAAAACTTGTATTCGCTATAACTGAAGATCCTGACGTCCGTTTCTCGAGAGGTTTGAACATGTGAGACCGTATCAACGTCAAGATTATAAAAACCATAAATTTAATTAGCAAAGCGGAACCGAAAGGTCCTTACGGTGGCTCTGTAACCACCCCGCTAATTAATTTCGATCGTAAATACCTTCACTTGAACCCTTGGCTCGTTCGGCTCGATAGTGGCTCGACCCAAGAACTCGAGGGTGGCTGGGTGATGCCCAGTGGGAGCCCTTGCGGTGGGTGGTGGTCGGAGGAGCTACCGATCGCCGGCGACGTCGCGCGGCGAGGCTGAAACGATTTGTCGGCGGTGATGATTCGAATTCTTTAGTCCGGAATCCGTCGTTCCTCCCGAATCTCTTACTGGTGATGTATAACAAGGAGGAAGAAGAAGGTGAGGTGGAGGAGGAGGTGGCTGGCAAGGAGAAGGTGGCCGGCGGTGAAGGATTCAAGCACCGAGTCCGTCGTTCGTCCAACCTTTCTCTCTCGCTTTCCTTTGAAACCAATTTGATAGACTTTGACGAGGCAAAAAGATAGGCGTGGATAGAACTCTCTCCAATTCCTTCCTAATTAAGTAAGAAGGGATAGGTTTTAAAACAAAATCCGTCTCGGAACTGGACTCGCGTTAAAGCGAAAAAATTATGTACCTCAGGTGAAAAACTTACTAAACAAAAAACGTCCTGTAAATTATGTAGACCAATAAAACCAATTTTCCATGACTTTATCTTGTTACCTTCAATTTTTAAGGCTTCCGTTTCGTATTTTAAATCCTTTTCGGTACATATTTAAAAAGACGGCTTATCCAATAAATATTTTTTTCCACCGAAAAATCCTAGAATTCACACCGATCTATAAAATCATTTCTTGGTGATTTTAGGATGTCACCAAGAATTTTCTAGGATTTAAATTCCAACAAAAATATTGGATTAAGCGTTAAAACGGACAAAGAGGTTAAAAGGATATCCGAGAAAAATTCAAAAAATATCCTTAAAAACTGCAGTTATTACATTGAGGTCGTTAACGACCCATCAAGAGTAAATCCTCTCTCGGTGTTGTGCCATAACGAGCCACCTCCGTCGTATTGTTGTACGAAGGGCTCGGTACCGGCCCATGGGGGGTCGGTAGCGGTCTCGGTTGCACTCTTGTAATCCGCATTTGTTTGGGGAAAAGCTTCAGACTTAGCAATGTCGAGCTCTGGCTGGGACATCTCGATTTGTGCGGCGGTAGTTGTGTCGTTGGAATCTTGATTAAGGATGAACTCGACACGTTCCTCTCCTATATCGAAGGTGAGGAGTCCTTTCCGAACATCAACTCTAGCACCTGCTGTAGTAAGGAATGGCCTGCCTAGAATGATGGGGACTAGAGGATCCTCAGGCATGTCGAGGACAATGAAATCGTTCAGAATGAAGAATTTCCCCACTTGAATGGGATAATCATCAACGACTCATGTAGCAATCACACTTGATCTGTCCACCATGTACAGTCTCATATCCACAAGTTTCAGAGGTCCCATGTTAGCTTTCGACCAGATTGATAGGAGAAGTAAACTGGCACTGGCTCCCAATCATGTAAGGCCTTGACTCGATGGTCACCTATGCCAATTTTGATAGCAAATCTCCCTGGGTCGCCTAGCTTTTCTGGAAGAGTAATGGATCGGACCTCATCGGTAAGCTCTGTTATGGATCGTTTCCTGCTAAGAATGTCTTTCAAAAACTTTGTGTAAGCCGGCATTTCGCTTAGGGCCTCAGCGAATGGTATAGAAATATTTAAGCCTTGGAGAATCTTAACGAAACACTTAAACTTGCCTTCAGTTGATTTCATAGACTTCTTAGTAGGAAAGGGAAGAGATTTCACCAATCTTGGAGCCAAAGCGGGCTCAAGAGGTGATGCTACCAGGTCGACATTAGAGTCGATTGGTGCCTTAGTAGGGTCGGTACTGACCCTGGTGGGGTCGTTATCGAGCATGGGATTAAGAGAGGAGCTCGGTGTAGGGAACTTACCTGGGTTGAGGTCGTTAACGACCTTGGGAGTATCGGTACCGAGTTGGTTACGCTCGGTGACAACTCTCTCTGGCTCGTTGTCAACTTGTGTCGTGGCGTCCTCTTTAGAATTAGGGCTCTTCTCCTTAGCTTTGGCACGCTCCGGTAGTGCCTTTTCGCTCCTAAGCTGCATGGCCGCTAGTTGTCTTCTAGGGTTCTCCTCGGGACGGCCCGGGAGCTGCCCTTGTGGCCTTGGAATCTATGCCGCCAAGTTTCCTAGCTATGAGTCGACACTTTTCTTCCATACATCGAACTCTCCCCATCTTTTCATTTGGTTGTTAAGGTTGGATTGGACTCCATTAATGCCCTCTTGTAACCCTTGTACCCAGAATGGTGGCTCTTGGTAGCCTGGAGGTCGATAGGGCGCGGGCCGTCTATCTAGTGGGGGTGCTGCATAGCTTGGGTTCGGATTTTGATTACCCCATGTCGGATAATTGTTCAGCCTGTCAAAGTTATTAGGATGGCTCCTGTATTGACCTCTCATGTAATTCATCTCAACATAAGTCTCAGCGGCTCTAACTTGCTTGATGTTAGTACAAGCAGAAGTACTATGGGCAGAAGAGCCACATTCTTGACAAGGTTGAGAGGTTTTTAGAAAATTTACCTGTTTCTTAAGACGGTTGATCTCATCCTGTAGAAATTGATTTTTGACATCGGGATCAACTTCGTCCTTGTTAGGCATGTAGAGACACTTTTGGGGCTAGGATGGTTGTTGGGTCCCATACATGGCATCGTAGTTAGACAACTTGTCCAACAGTTCCCATGCAGTAGTGGGATCCATCTCTATAAAACCGCAAGCAATGTGTGTGTTGATGTGGTTCTTCGTTTCTACATTGATCCCTGGAAGAAGATTTCTTGGAGCACATATAGGGGTTTCCCATGAGTGGGGCATTGTCTGAACATCTCCTTAAACCTCTCCCATGTCTCTACAAAGGTCTTGTTAGGCAGCTGGTGATAGGAGGTGATGCGTTTTCTCAACTCCGTTGTCTTAGCAGGAGGGAAAAACCTCGTAAGAAATTGATCATACAATGCTTTCCAAGTCCTGGTAGACTTAGGAGGTAAACTCTTCAACCAGCTTAAGGCCTTTCCAGTAAGAGACCACCTGAAATCTTTTAATAGAACATATTCAAGTGAGACACCTTTAGCAGCAATAGTTTCACATAAATCAAGAAAATTTCTAATATGTTCCATAGGGCACTCAGTAGGTTTCCCTTCAAAGTGAACCCGTTTTATTAAGGATATGAATTGAGACTTAATCTCAAATGTCTTCTCTATCTCTGGAAGCACGATTGCAAACTCCGGCACCCTCAGTTCTGGATGCATATATTGCTTGGCATTCCTCAAATAGGCATTCAACTCCTCTTGTAAACGAGCATTGTTCGCTCGTTCACGTTCAGCGGCGACAATAGAAACGTCTTGATCGTAACGCCTCCATCTGCCTCTGGAGAGCGGCCATCTGTTGAGCCATCTCTTTAGGTGTAGCCATGGCTTGGTTTTCTCTCCGTCTGCGGTGCAAGGTGCGTTCGGGTTTAGAATAATAACCGGTGTTGCCAACACAAAGTATTCCACTTTAAGTTCTACTTTCATCCTAACCACCAAATTAATGGGAGTTTCCATAGGATCATCATCCACATGACAACATGAGAGGATTTAATTCTTCTTTTCCGTAAAACTTTTTCAAAGAAGACTAGAAGAATTATGCTCATAAGACAATCATCTTATCACAATTGTTTAGTTACATGTTAAGATTTGTCTTTCATGAACCATGCCATTAATTTCCATTAATCCTTTCAATGGTTATCATAACCATAAGACTAATGACATACAATATGAGCCTTTCAAAAGATCATATGGTACATGTGATTACACAAGTTTCTCAGATCCATTCACATTCTCTAACAAATCCAAAATTAAGTAAATAAATACATGACTCCAAATATGGTTTCATTGATTTAAACAAATCAATTTGAATTCCTATAGTAGGCGCGCCTTATTCACCCACCGAGTTCACACTGATGCATAGCGTCGAGCACTCATCGTAGCCAAGGCTTGGTTTCAACCAGCCTCGGCACGCCTAGTGCACCCCATAACCGTGCCATGGTTTTATCAATGCACGGCGTCATCGAGTGCCTATGCACATCGTTAGCGACGCATCAGGTTCGTCACACCCTAGCCTCGTTCGCAAAACCAGCCACGTCGTGCGCCGAGCACCACGACTCGGCGTGCCTAGGCATATGCGATTTCAAGATCGTGCCCAAGGCCTTGGCCTTGCTATGTCCCAACGCTACCCACATGCGACGTCTAGCGTCTAGTGCCATGCGTCGAGAGGTTATAGGCAGCAACCCTACAAGGGCATTCTTTTGACGCTCCATGGGTTTTACAACCACGAGCGTCTAGTGTCACGAGGATCGATACCAAGACTCGATACCGTTCGGCGCGCCTATGGCCAAGCCAAAGGCATATCTAGGTTTAAACCTAGACATCTCATGCGCCGATCCTCTTCATCAAAGCAATTCTTTTGACATTAAAATGTCCATTCAAGGCAAATCATCATGTTAACATTTATTCAAGTCAACATCAAACCATACTTAAAATTTAGACAAGTCATAAACCTTTAGGATTCAACCATAAGACATAACGGTCTAGACATGAACATATTTTGTCATGCCAAGTATCAAAATTCCATTTGACACTTCCCAACCTTGTCAAACTTTATTTGACTAAGCCATGAGAGATCTCACTCTCATGCATTCATTGCTCGCCATAAGTATACCACAAACCTCAATTTAAACCAATCAAGATTTTCATATTTCCTTTTCCATAAGAAGCATGACTTCCATGAAATCGCTATGTGAACTTCCACATGCATCTTATCAATAGACTCTCATTATCTCTTTTATGTGTTCTTTAGTGCATTCATGGCCAACATGTGTTCACCCTCTCACGTGGGGGGTAATCCAGTAGACCCTTACATTAGTAGACCCGAAGGTGGTCTAATTACTATAGTAGACCCGAAGGTAGTCTAGAGCATGAGTGGTCCCAATCAAAGAATGGTCGACTCAAGGGTAATTTGATTAGGATCATCAAAATGAATGAACCTAGAATCAACCTTTGAAAGTTAATCTTAAGAATTGGACTTTAGTCCTTTTCTTGCACACACGTTGTTAAGATCATTTTGAATCAAACCATTGTTTATTATTAACCATAAACATTACATTATCATGTCTTTGATCAATCAACACACTTATTACCCTTTAATCAAGGTATACAACACACATAAGTTTAAAGTACACTTCTAATGCTATACACACGTGCATACAAGGAAACATTACAATACTTATGTTTAGTCACGGCGTTTGACACCACACAAAGAGCAATAAACCGGCCTAATTGGCCTTCGGTCTCCATAGACAACTTGCCAATAGTTGCCACCAACCGAGGCTCCTCCATCACCCAAAGGCACGCCCCTAGGGACGCCGCTCCTTGGCTTGGCACGCGAGTGCTTAGCCTTCGACCTTGTACAACGCTTGAACCTCGAGTACCCTTGCCTACCCTCATGTCCACGCCTTGGATCACGAGCCTCCATCTCCTTGGAGGGTTGAGGCACAAGAACCTCATCTTCCTTAGCATCTTCAAGATCGAGTTCAATCCTCACATTAGCAAACAACCAATCCCAATTCAAGTTGCTTCAGTTGTACTCTTCAAGCCATTCGTCAAAGCCTTGGAGTCCACCTTGATCCACTTCGATCGGCCTTATGGGACTAGGAGGCTCGATTTTGACTTCCCTCAAGTAAGAGGTAACGTCATCGACCGTTTTATCCTCTCGTCTAGCCAAATCCTCAAACTTAACAAGACAAAACAACAATGCAAACATAAACATAAACAAATGAATGCAAATATACACAAATATATACGTTGAAGATTGTTGATTTTTTGGGGTATGTAAAGCAAACGAAAAACATATTCGCTTTGTTAAGTTGAAGTGAAAGCCGACCCTTGTACATACAAGGCACTTTGAGTAGACCTCGAAAGGTAATCTCATGAGTAGACCCATTCAAGGGTAGTCTCGTTGGGTGTAGGCCCTAAGGCAATCACCATCGACCCACTTTAGCATCTTATTAAGTTACTTGGATAAAGGCTACGAGTCACGGGATGAGATCCCTCTTTCCTTCAATATATATTGCCCCTATTCCATGCCAAGGGTTCATGTAATATCGTTGTGGGATAAAACGTACCAAAACGAAACAATAGACGTGTTGGCAAGACACATCTATTAAGAACAAACGTACCTTATTCGAGTTCCATGATTCTGCTTCATTCTTCACTTGAACGAAGTCTTCTTCCCAAGACGTTTGTGGTTCATCCTTCACTCGAACGAACTCCTCTTCCAACGCCACTTGAGGTTCCTTCTTCACTCTTGAAGATCGATCCATGATCACACTCTTGTGTTTGATTTCCTTTTGTGAAAACTCACACAAATAAACTCTAGTCAAAACCGACTACAAGAGTTGTGTTTTCCTCTCTTCTCTTGCCAAATTTGTGTGCACTAGTGGACTGATTTTCTTGTGTATTTCCATGTGCCCAAATGGACGACATTCCCCTTTTAAATAGGCGTGCACAAACTGTCCAAAAACTGCCCACAACGACGGTTACAATTCGGTTGGACGAGAGTGAAAGTAGGGAAAAGAAGTTACAACTTCCCCCTTCTCTTTCGTTGTCATCATGGGCGTCCAAATACATCCCCTCATGGAGTCCAAATGGTGTTTAAATCCAGCCTAGAATGGCCCAAGAGAAAGCCCAAAAATCCACTTAGAAATCCAATCCAAAAGGCCCAAGGCTTCGGCCCAAGACGCAAGGCATGAGGCCCATGCCATGCGTCAAGCATGCGGCCCATCCAACCCACACGCGCGCCCCATGGGCCGGCCCACCAAGGCTCACACCTAGCTAGCATAGCTAGGTACCTAGCTAGGTCACTTACCTAGGGTAGCTGGCCCTTAGCTAGTAGAGCTAGCATCTATCTAGTTGAGCTGGCTTGAGCTGCGTTTTAGCTCGTTGAGTTGACTTTCAAGCTCCTTGAGCTAACTTGAGCTAGTTTGAGCTTCCATGAGCTAAACCCTAGCTTCATGAGCTTCTTACCAAGCTTATACCATGAGTTTAGAGCTTGTTAAAGCTTATAAAGCTAACTCTAAGGCTCCGTTCGGAACCAACGGGGGAGAGCTTACCCGAGCGGAACGATTTTTTCCCAACTCTTTTTACCTGTTCGGCGACGTCTTCCGTTCAGCGGCTGGAGAGGCTTGTGGAGGCTGGATGTAGCGTTTTTTCTCCACCTCCCTCCCCCAAGCTTAACTAGCTTGTTCAGCTCCCCCATGATGAAAATTCCCACCCGATGCCCTTTCTCATTTCTATTAGAAAATTTCCACCCCGCTGGCACCTCTTCTTCTCTTCCCGACCCGACTGCCGATTATCGACTTTCTTCTCAACCTTTCAAAATTCCCACCCATCTCGAATTACAATCAATTTTTGCTTGTGTGAGATTTATGACCAAAAAAATTCCAAGAATACCCAATCATTATAAAAATTGATTGTCTTCGACTCTAGAATATCATTCAATTGATCTAATTCGATCCCTACCTTAGAAAATCATTCAAACCCTAGCATATCATACATCTCAAGAGATGTCTTCCCCAAAGAAATGATGGGTTCACTTGATTGAAACCGTAAATTAAGTCTGAAATCATTTACTTGAAGACATGTAATTCTTCCCCAAATAATCAATATGAGAATCGTTTCTTCAAGAATACCGCCGCCGACCACCATGTTTGGGCGATACGGCGATGTCGGTCTGGTACGAACATTGACATCGACAAGTGAAATGCGAATTGGAACCGCATGTCGACTGGGGAAGGTGCACGTCGACCGTGGGCTACACCATAGCTGCTCAATTTCGATCTCTTACAAACTATCGAGATGAATGGAATGAGATTTGCAAAGGGTTTCCAAATCTCACGTGGGAAGGAGGTTGTGGGTGGGGTAGTAATTGTTTCTATGTATAAGGGTATTGTGGTCAATTTATGTTGAAAATGAAACCCAATTTGGTAATTAGTATCTATCTCCATTTTTATCCAGCTAGTCCTACCGAACAGTTATTCTCGTTTTCAGCTCATATTTCCAGTTTCAGCTCCTACATAAATCCAGCTCGGGATTCAGCTTCAGCTACAAAATCCAGCTCCAGCTCCAGCTCCAGCTAGTGCATCCGAACGGAGCCTAAGCTAGTTTGAAGCTTTATAACTCCTTTCTAGCATACATAGCTATGTGCCAAGCTAAATTCAAGCATTGGTTCTTGCTTAGAGCATTCACCAAGCTTAAGATAAGCTTCCTAACTTCATAAGAATATGCACAAAGCTATAAGACTCAATTAGCAAGCTCGAAAACATACCTTAGCTCAATCGAAGTCACTCGACACCTCGTGCCTTAGCCCTAGGCGCGCTGCAAGCTCGTCGCATTCCACCTCGGTGTGTCGCTAGCCATAACCGCGCCATCGTTGCTCCTAGGTACGCCCCAACAGCCGTCACATGAACCTCAAAACCAAGCACAAGGCGCGCCACAAGCTGCCGAGTCTCGAACCTCAAGATCGAGCTCCTAGCGCGTCGTGCCCTCGCACCATGCCGATGCATTGTGCCACCAACGAGTGACGACGCCTCCGAGGCGCGCCCTCACCTAGTGTCGTGGCACGTGAGGTTTGTCCCTTGGCGTTGGTGTGCCTTTACTTTGGATCATTTCTAATCATGACAAAACTCTCTTTATCATATCATGGCAAGTCATATATGTCAATTCCTCAATCGACATTATTCTTATGACTTGTTAACCTCAACATGCTCTGAACGGGATTTGATGACTTACATAAATCACCCACACGACACATATATGAATAACAAAACACACATATACGAATAACATACAACATATATATGGATAACAAAGCATGCATATATAAATAAAAAAATTATTTATATATGGATAGGAAAAAGTCATGTATATATGGGTAGCAAGCCACACACCATATATTGATAACAATTCAAGCATATAAGCATAACAAACCATGCATTTATGAATTGAATAACAAAACAAACATATATGAATAAAAATACATGCATATATGAATAAAAACAAATCACTTCTTTAAAACGAGCATCTCCAAGCATCAAATTCAAATAATTTGGAGATATGGAGAGGGTATCTAAAAACATTATTACTATCAACATAAATTTCTCCTTCGATTTGAGTTCTAGCTCTTTCTCAAATCCCCTTGCTGTCTTTTAAGGAAAGACCGGGAAAGGAAAAATTCAAACGACTTGAAATAAGGAAATTTAGATTCTACATAAATTTAATTTAATGGAAAACATTTTCGATTGGGATTCAAATTCAACATAAAATTTCGGATTCAACATTATATAATTCAAATGATTGATAAAAAATAGGAGAAATTAGTTCAGATCGAAGATATAAATTCTAGAATATTGAATTTGACGGATGTTGATAGTTCGAGGTTCACGTCTTCGAGATCTAAAGGCAAAGTTGGAGTGGAGATTTGAAGAGGAATGTTGACCTACTATATCTGGTGGAGCGGTGCTCTTCAATGGAGAAAGTAGTTCAAATGGATGAAAGCTTTTGCTCTTCAATGGAGGTTACTGTAAATAAAGAGAGAAGAGAGGGTATATTTGATATTGAGAGAAGAAAGAGTGATGTTATGAAGAGAGAAGGTACAACTATAAATAGATAAAATTCTAAAATATTATAATAGAATTAATTATAGGAATTAGATTTAATCATGTGTAATGCATCCACAAAATCTATTTTGCACACATTTTCATTAAATCTAAGTCTTTATTATTCCAAATCTAACGACTCTCGTTATGACTTATGGTCGACCTTAATTAGAAGATTTACTAGAGAACAATTCATTTTTTTGTTCGTGAATAGGTGGATGATGGTTCCTTAGTAGTTCGACGTGTTCGATCACTTTATTAGATTGTTGATATCTTAACTATAGCAGTTGACACAACCAGATATCATACTCATGGTTCTGAGCTCAATGTACACTCTCCTCTATGAGTTTGGAGGGTTATTAAGGAGAATTATTATTTTAGGATAGAAAAAAATATTATCATATCTTTTGAATATTATATCCTTGGAAGATAGTCTTTCTTATCTAAATTGTATAGCTTATGCTCCAAGGAATAGTTGTATAGTTGGAGCTTCGAGAAAAAGTTTCAATGATGATAATTAATATTCTAATACTTATAGGTTAAAAGGTGGACCTAACCTTCCAATTAACTAATGACCCACCAAAAGATTTAGTAAATTCAACGAGGTTGATTCTAGTGGAAATAGGGCTTATCCTAAAAACTGAAAAGGAATATGGTCCGTTGGATAGAATAAATGAAAGGCTGGGATTAATGTGGGGGGAATAAGAAAAAGAGGGACACGCGCTTCTTTTTCTGAATTTTAATGGCATTTTTGTAAATATCATTAAAAGGCACTCCAAAATTGTCATTAATACCCTTCTATCTTCACAAACCAATTGCAAAATTAATTGACTATAAACTCTCCTCAATTCTCTCCCAAAATTGAATAAAATCGCCTCAAAATCTCCCAACCCCCTTTCGTTTGAAGACTTAATTGAAGATCTGAATCTCGTCTATGATAGATTAGGAGCAACTATTGTTGAAATCCGGTTCCAAACAAGGTAAGAAACCCTCTCTTTTTCGAATTTTTTGATTTTTAGGGTTCATATCCAAATGAGATTTTGATTCTAGAAATTAAAAGGAACATAGAAAGTGTTTTGGGTGCATTGCTTTGCAATTTAATTGATATTTTGGTGATGATTAGTAAACTAATTAAATGAATATGGGGTGGAGATTTGTGGGGTGCTGAATTTTTAGACTATTGGGGTGGAGATCTGATTAATGATTATACAAAAGGATTTGAGAGGAAATTAGACATTGAGAGGAACCTAGAAAGTTCAGACTTATTGGAATCTTATTTAGACTACAAACATGGAGAGAATGTGTTATTCTAGCTTATTCAAAGTCATATGTAAGTTGTTTCCAAGCTTTCAATACTTGTATTGTTGGTCTGAATGCGTTTTATTATAGATGCTCACATATTTCATTTAAAGGTTCATTTATTTTGTTCATAAACATAGTTCGAATGTTCAAATGTCAACAAGGTTCATATAATTTATAGAAAAGGTAGGTGTTCACGTATTTCATTTAAAGGTTTATGTATAATGCTAAGAGGTTTATGTATTTTGTTCACATGTTTGTATTGTCTAAAAAAGCTAATATCTTATATCTTCTTGTTTTTTTTTTATAAATATAGAAAGCAAAAGTGGCGCATCATATAGTCAGGACCAGAATTACAATCCAATTGAACAAGTTGGTGGTGAAGATATTAGAGATGATAGCAACCAAAGTTTAGAAGAAGATGGTGAAATTTTGAATGATCTTGCAACTCAACCAATAAAAAAGCCAAAGAAAGTTGGAGGATGCAAATGGACTACTTCTGTTTTGAATGGAAAACATTGAATAAAGCAATTATTTTGAAAATAACTAGCTAGTTCCGATGATTTAGAATCTAGATGGTTGATGTTAAGCTAAGAAACTAAAGATGAAGTTATGATGGTGGGGTAGTAGAAAAATAGAAAGATGTGGAATGACATTTGTAAGAAGGTACAAAACTGTTTCACAAATGAAGTTTGACACCTAGTTTCGTTAGGTTCATGTTTATTATGTCCATGTTCACACATTTATTATGTATGTTCATGTTTATTTTATTGTATTTCATGCACATTATATAACAAGCTTGGTCTTATGAATTATATTTTTGTTGGTTAACTATGCTAGCAATGGTTGTAGCTGAACTTGATACATGATAGTGTTTATTATGTCCATGTTCACACATTTATTATGTATGTTCATGTTTATTTTATTGTATTTCATGCACATTATATAACAAGATTGGTCTTATGATTTATATTTTTGTTGGTTAACTATGCTAGCAATGGTTGTAGCTGAACTTGATACAGGATAGTTAAAAACAAATGAAATTGAGCCAAATGTTGTGAATGTTCATATATAGTAGTCGTAGGTTCACATATTTAGTATTTGTATTCAAATATTTAAGATTTGTGTTCACATATAGTATGAAATGAAAAATGAAACTACTAACCATAACAAAAGAGGCTATAAGCACAAGTGTCTTATATCAAACACATGAAGCATAAAAAAAAACTCAACTTGAACACAAATGAAGTTGTATCCTTCATTATATCGTTGAAATAAAATGGATAAAAAAGGTAAAATCAATTTCGAAAATTCAAGAGTTGAAATGACGTCTCGAATTGTGTCAGATATTGTTACATCAAGTGTGATGGTATAGCCCAATTCCATGAGGATATTCACAAAGATCTGCATATGGCTCTTAAAGTGAGTGAGTAATTCGAGGGTTGATTTATTCTTGATGTTATAGTTGCCAACATACTCAACTTGACAACCATGTATGGCAAAAAATTAGCACATTGTGATCACTTGGAATGCCCTCTTTGGCTTGAATTATTGTCATCACATCTTCAACTGTGCTAAGAACTTTCCAACTCAAGGGTCGTGATATTGTCTGCAACCTTCACAAACATCTTCATCTCCGACTTTTCAGACTCCTCGAAGCTAGAACAAGGCTCCGTCATCTTGAAGTTACTTGCATTGTATCGACACTAATTATAGTTGGACAAACTACAACAAGTATAGTATCAAATGAAATTCTAGAGATTACAAGGATTGCACAAGAACAATAGATTATACTCTCATGAAAAATTTTACCATGACAACAATGATCTTGCATATATGCAAATATAAGCTCAAAACTTTCATACTTAATAGGCAAGGATTGTGTGCGGGTTGTAGTTATTCAGTTCACAACGAGTTCTAGAGTGCTTGGGAAGTAGGTCTAGATCCAGGGTGTTCATGTAGCTAGTCCAAAAGATCAATAAAGCAAGCTACGGCTTTTAATCCTTCCAAGCGAGAACTTGGAAGGGAGTGGTTTTTACACTTGGTTGATTGAGTTGATCAAACAAGTGTTTCCACTATAAAAACTTTGTGTTCAAGTAAGTCTTTCTTGTAGTTCATTTCCGTTGCATTTACTTAAGAGGTTGACGACTTAGTTGAGGTCGACAACCTAGACGTACTAACGATCCTACACAAATGATAGTTGATTCTAAAGCCTGTCCCTGACCTATCATGTTTGAGAGATTCTATGAGCCCATTTTTGAATTTTCTTTTAAATCGGAGACTTATCATCATGATCGACAAATCCTCAAAAGATAAAGCTTTTTATTTGGTTTTCTTTGGCACTCCCTGTGCAACCCCAACGCTAAGTAAGTCCTTTAAAGAGAAAGTCATGTGTCTACAACAGTCACGAACATATGAAGATAGCAGTTTCGTGATAAGAGTCGACGACTTGTTCAAGGTCATTGACTGTGATTTCTGGTGCGAGAAAAAGATCATGGCTTTACAGTATCTTTTGAAATTGCAAAGTGTATTTCAAAAAAGAAGGAAATAGAAGATCTTGTGATTTGACAACTTCCTTAATGATGGAAGTGAACTCCTTTATTACGCCTCAACCGTCAAAATTAAAGTTACGCTTTTCTCAATTCTTCTCTCTCTCTCAACTTCCTCTCTCTCTCGAACCCAAACCCTCGAACCTCCATTCTTCTCCAATGGCGTCTCCTTCCAACTCAAACCTCCCTGCTTCTCCCAAAACCAAAACCGAAAGCCCTGAATCGGCAAAGAAGAAGATTCTCGCCCTCTTTGGTGATGATTTTCTTCGAGCCCTTTTGTCTGGAGAATCGTCTTCTTCAACCATTCCCCCAACCGCCATGGAACTTCCATCTCAGAACCTCACTCCTCCAAAAAACCAAAATCCAAACTCATCTCCTCCAGAATCAACCCTTTCATCTCCCATTGCCACTGAGACAACCCAAAATCCTCTCCCCTCTCAAATTGAAACCGAAATCCTAACCCTCTCACCGGAATCTGGAAAACCGCGCCAAATGACGCAACCAATGGTTCTTCCAGAAACCGGTGATTCTTCCTTACCCAAACCCTCTGAACAAGAGATTGTAGAGGAAGAGAGAGTGAAGACTCCAATCTTGGAGTCAATGGAGTTTGAGGAAACGGCGAAGGTTGTCGGGTCCTTTGCAGAAGAAAAAGAGGAAGAAGATGCTGAAGATGCTGAAGTTGGAACAGAGGAGAACCAACGGCTATCTCCTCACGATCAAGAAAAGGTTGTCAATGACTCCTCAAAAGTCATTGACACAGATACTGGTGTGGAGAATGTCGACAAGGTGGCTGACAAGGACTTCTCCCAAAAAGCGCCAACATAAACCGCTGAAGAAGGTACACCCTCCGAACCCATCTTGGTCTCTAAGAAATCCAAATATGGTGATTCTGTTAAGAGAAATTTAGAAAAGGATCTTTTTGGAGATGATTCTGAGTTGTTTAAGGAGGATGAGATTGAAATGCCTCCTCCTTTTCACCCTAAGACTAGATCTGCTAGTGCTAGAGCCTCGATTGTGGCTCTTAAAGCCAAAAGGGGCAAGGGGTTGGAAACCCCTGAGGCTGCCTCAGAGGGAGGTGAGTACTCTTCTTTATCTGAGAAAGTTACCAGGAAGACAAGGGGGAGATCTCCTAAATTGGTTGTTGGTTCTAGCAAGAAGAGTAAGAAAACCAATGTGAGTATGGATATGTCGTCTAGAGATTTTACTCAAGTTCTGTTGTGGGACGAAAATTTCTTAAAGGAGTTCAAACTGACCAAGGTCACTGACTGGCTGAAAAAGCAGAAATAGGATAGGTTAGTGCAGGGGGAGCATGAATACAATCCTCTGATGGTTAAGATGTTCTATGAGAATCTGGTGATTGAAGATACAAGTAATATGACCATAGGGAGGTACATGATAGATAAGAAGACGCACTCCTTCACCGGCAAGGATGTCAGTGACATTCTTGAGATTCCTCATGAGGGTTTTGTTGAGTACTACAAAGGAGGTTGGCCTAAAGGGGTCGATGACCGTGAGATCATCAGAACTGTCATTGACAATGATGACAATTTCACCAGTCCCTACTTGGTCAACAAGATGGGAATTGAGATGAAGGTAATGTTCAATTATCTAGTCAACAACTTGCTTCCAAGGGAACTCAAAAGGAATGCTGCCTCTATTCAAGATCTGTTGGTCATGGACAAGATTATAAAGGGAAAGAAGGTAAACATGCCTCGCCTAATGATGCTTCACATGAAGCATGTGCTTGACACTGCCAAGCATGCACTTCCTTATGGCATGTTGATTGCCTTGATGATGACTGAGCATAAGGTCTATGTGGATGGTGGTGACGTCCTCAACACCAGGATTCTCAACAAGGAAATGATCAGGAAGTTCGGCTGGAACTGGGTTGATGGACAATGGGTGTCAAAGATTTCTGAGGTCAATGACAAGGGCCACCAAGAAGAAGGAATGAAGTTTGCTCCAGCAAACGATGAATTGAAGGAAATCAGGGAGAAGATATGATTCTGAAGGGAATGATGGAGAAGCTTCAGAATATGGTCGGTAATGCACTTTCAAAGCTTGATGCAATAGAGGAGAGGCTCAATGACTTTGGAGCCTAATGTTAGTGACTGTCGCACTTCATGGCCTTCTCTAACCCTCTCTTTCTACCCTTTCCACATTATCCCTCCAGTTTAAAAGACTTTTCTTTAGTTCAATATGGTTGTAACGTATTTCTGGATTGTGTGTTTTTGCATCGTATTTTTTATTTTGCTATGGTGGATGACTATATATGACTGTTTTGATATTATGATTTAAGTTTCTGTATTTGCCTCTGATTTCTTTTCTTGTTTTAGCAATCTTTTTTATGATGCCAAAAGGGGGAATTAACCGGGGAATAGATTTATTAGGGGGATCAAAGTACTGAAATCATGTGGTTACTAAGCTTAGGGGGGACTTTTTATGGCTTATGTGCTTTGTTCTTTTTACTGTGATGCTTTTTGTATGCTGGATAGTTTTTATCAGAAGAGGTTGTTTGTCACCATCAAAAAGGGGGAATTTGTTAGAAGATGGAAGATTGAGTTTTGATGGTTCTAGAGTCAGTGACCCTGAGTTTGCAAGTCGACTCGGTGACTTGGCAAAGTCACTGACATGACCAGCTGGTGAAGCAAATCTATTTATGGAAGGAACGCACAACTCATGTGCATTTAATTGAAGACAGCTGTGTCGTTCTATTTTAGGAGAAGATCATCAAAAGAATGCTAAAATCAAGATGAAGATAATTTGTTTCTCCTAGAATATTTCAGTGTGCTTACACTTGTATATTTGGAAAGATTTGTAAAAGATTAAGTGTATGTTGTTTTCCTAATCGAATGGAAAATAACATACATGAGATCTCTCTTACCTTAGTTTAACTACCCTAGTGAATAATACGGGAAAAATTCGTCTGTACAGTTTTTTATTAAAAAATATGCGAATAAAAAAGGAAAAAATTTGCTTGTGCCGTATTTTATCTTTTTAATGAATGTGTAATCAGGGACATTAATTTTTTAAAATGGACGAGCGACATTTATTCTTATTTCTCACTTGAGCGCCCGTTCTCACGTGACATTTTCTCTAATAATAAAGATTACTACTTTTAATTACTCGAAATGTAGAAGATATAATCTTTTATATATCATGCTAGTAGTTAACCTATCAAGAACGACCTTTGAGATCTATCTCTCTGAAAGAGAGATACCAATGATACAAGACATCTAAGCTGGGGAAGAACCGCCCCTAAAAGCTCGCCAATAGGGGTGGGGAACCCCCCCCCCCCCCACTTGTATACCGCACATTGGAAGTCGTGACTTTCCAATGTGGGAATTCCCCGCATAAGGAATTACCTGCAACATGGCACCGTCCTTGAAGGACGGTGCCCACGCTTCGGCCTCAGCGACACCCCATAATACCTTCTGAAAGGTTGACCCGGCATTTCGACGAATAGCGAATAGGGGACTAGGTTTTTCCTTATCTCTTATGTCATCCCGAAGTTGGTACCATGCGACGACCCTTTGGGGACTGGACTTGTCCTTGCCTCTTACGTCCCGAGAAGGGTCAATCGTGTCGGATATCCCGAGAAGGGTCAATCTATGTCGGTCCCAGCTCTGACACCAATGATACAAGATATCTAAGCGGGGGAACAACCACCCCTAAAATCTAGCCAATAGGGGTGAGGAACCCCCCAGTTATATACCACACATTGGAAGTCATTGACTTTTTCCAATGTGGGAATTCCCCACGTAAGGAATTTTCTTGCAACAAAGGGAGATAGATCTTAAATTCGACCTGTGATGATGGCGTCGATTATCCTCGGTGCGATCATTGCCGTGGCGGTTGTCGTCGTTTACATCATCACCCTACAAATTATTGTCAAGTCTAATTTGGTGAAATCGGCGACGGACTCTTCTCTTTAGCAAATCTCTAATGGAAGCGAATTGATTCTCACTAACAAGATTTCTCACAATCCGTTCGTTCGTTCTCTTTCGTCCCTACAATATTTAGGGCATTGTTTGGCATATGATCAGTATTGTCGATGATGGCGGTTACTTGATAGTTATCTGTCTTGTCTGGTGGTTTCCAATATTAATTGGGGCGTGATTACAATCGAATTTCCGTGTCTAGATTTAATCTCTACTTGGCAGATTTCAAGTCTACGTCTACATTCAGTTCAATCATATCAAGACCGACCTCCAAACTACAACCAATCGATCTTCTGTATACTCCTTTCTATAGATTGTTAGAATTAAAGTAAAATTTATTTAAAGAATATGACTTTTAGCTCTTTATTTTGAAAAAAATTGTAGAGAAATTGTTGAAGATGTCATAGTAGGCTTTGATTTCTGCTATAATTATTTTTTGGTCTTAATTTCGGCTGATTATACCTTTCAATTAAGTAATTAATAAATAATTTTTACTTTAAAAAAAATGTACAAGTGTAGACTGCGGAGAACAGACGAAGCGGTGGTGGTTGTTTTCTTCCGCCTCTTCTCGTGCCACCGGCGCCATAAGTGCCCTTTCAACCACCGAAACGTCGCCGTTTCGCTATCAAAAAACCCTTTCCCACGCGTACCTCCGGACCCACTTCTCGAATTGGGCACAGACTGGATGGAGCCACGGAGGGAGTACTAATTTACAACATGATCAGAGGCTGCCCGTGCTGCCCGTTTCTGGGATTCCAGAGCTCCGTCGCCGCCGCCGATGACCCGACCGCCGATCTCGACCCGGTGCTTCTGGTTTCCGGAATCGGAGGTTCGATTCTCCACTCGAAGAGGAAAAAATCTGTATTTGAGACCCGAGTGTGGGTCCGAATTTTGCTGGCGGATTTGGAGTTTAAGAAGAGGCTTTGGTCTCTCTACAATCCCCAAACTGGTATCTTTCTCCTCTCTCCTAATTTTAGCTTATGTGATCAGGATTTCGCCTTTTATCAGATTGCTTGAGAAAGAGTGGCAGTGAAAAATCATCTGTTTCCCGATTCTTAAGTTTCAAGCTAAATACTCCTATTAAAAATCCTATTGAACAAGGGGTTGTGCTATTCAAATTTTATGAAATAATGGTTGTGCTGATGTGTAATTAATCAGGTTACACAGAAGAGCTGGACAAAAACTATGAAATTGTGGTGCCTGATGATGACTTTGGGTTGTATGCCATTGACATTTTGGATCCTTCACTGGTGAGATTCTCCTTATAAAGTGGAGTATGGTTTTTTATTGGGAAATGTTATATTTGTGAATTTTGTTTGTTTTTAGTTGGAAACTTGAAGTCAGAACCTAATATCATTTTTACTGGATGTTTTTCTGGCCCTGTGTCCAAATTTGATCTCCTGTAGAACTTATTTCTCTCTGTATCCAGTTTGTAAAATTGATACATCTGACCGAGGTATATCAGTTCCACGACATGATCGATATGTTGGTTGGATGTGGATATAAGAAGGGAACCACATTGTTTGGCTTCGGTTATGATTTTCGTCAAAGCAATAGGTAGCTAACAATATATCTTCATCCTGGAATTTTTTTGATTTAGAATTGAATATTTGCTCTATTGTAAGATAATTTAGAGAACCACATTATCTTTTGCGGCAGAATCGGCAAATCAATGGATGGCCTTAAACGGAAACTGGAGACTGCACACAAGGCTTCTGGAGGTCGAAAAGTGAATATAATATCACATTCTATGGGTGGATTACTTGTCAAGTGCTTCTTGTCACTTTACCCCGATGTGCGCATAAATTCTCTATTGGATTAGTTAAACCATCTGGTTTGCATGAAATTTTGTTCATAATTTTCTCCCTTGCGTGACAGATATTTGCCCGGTATGTGAATAAATGGATCTGTATCGGTTGCCCTTTTCAAGGTGCTTTATTGTTACCGATCCATTATTTGAAATTTGATTGGAATTATGGATTTTGACCACATGTTACTTTACATTTCTTCTCTTGCTAAATCAGGGCACTTTCTCCTTTACACGTAGAAAGGGTATGTTTGCCTTTAGATGTTAATGTTGATAATGGGTTCTTTCTTGACAGGTGCGCCTGGATGCATCAATGACGCTCTCTTAACAGGGTTGCAGTTCATTGATGGATTCGAGAGCTACTTTTTTGTGTCAAGGTGGACAATGCATCAACTGGTAAATCTTCCTTCGTGTTTGCGAATTGTAGAATAGTGTACACCGAAATACTGGATGAAAGAAAACCGCTTTGTTTTTGTTTTTTTTAAATCATTGTTAAATTCTTATTGTAATCACAGGGATAATTTTGGCTGTTAGATTCATGATTGCTGATCACGCTGTTCATAAAAGAATCAATGGGGATTATAGTATGATTGTTTAATGTTGTGGAGAATTATAGTATGATTGACCATGTGACTATCCCTGCCTTCAGGTAGTTGAGTGTCCATCAATATATGAAATGTTACCAAATCCAGGGTTTGAGTGGAAAGAGGAACCTATGATTCAAGTTTGGCGTAAGCCACCGGAAGAAAAGGAAGATTCTTCAGTAGAACTCGAGTCATATGGGCCAATTGAGTGTTGTGGTGTCTTTGAAGAAGCATTGAAGCACAATGAGGTACTTACTAATTTCAATTCATGCTCAGATAGATCAAGACTCATTTATATTGATGAGGATTTTGGAAGAGAAAATAATTTGAAATATTTATATTTGGAAGTATTCAGCTGTATCACACATGTGATCAGCTTCAATTCATTCCTGACTTTTCCTTCTGTGTTAATGCAGCTGAATATTAATGGAAAAACAATAGCTCTGCCCTTTAACTTTGCAATCTACGAATGGGCTAATGAAACTCGTGGAGTCCTTAACAATGCTCAATTACCTGAAGGAGTCAGTTTTTACAACATTTATGGAACTTCATATGACACCCCTTTCCACGTCTGGTAAATGCTAGTACTTTTTACCCGTTAACAAGCCAATGATTACCGAGTTTGTTGTATTTTTTTAAAAATATTATCCAATTTGTTTGTTCAGTTATGGAACAAAAGACTCGCCAATTTCAGATCTTTCTGAAATCTGCCATACATTGGTAAGCAACTCTGATTTTCTGAAAATATGAGCGCTGCCTACTTGTTTATTTTGCACCCAATTAAGTTCCTTACAATTCTGTTTTGTCTTGATTTTGTTGTAGCCTGAGTATTCATTTGTGGACGGAGACGAAACGGTGCCAACTGAATCAGCCAAGGCTGACGGATTTGCTGCCATGGAAAGAGTAGGAATTGCTGCTCGACACCGAGAACTCTTGCGTGACAAGAAAGTTTTTGAGCTCATCCAGAAATGGCTTGGAGTGAGCCCCAAGTCAAGAAAACATAACACAACTTCGAAAGTTCTGGATGTTGCTCCAAGGTAAATAAGGTCATTCATTGTCTTATTAAGTTACTTGGATAAAGGCTACGAGTCACGGGATGAGATCCCTCTTTCCTTCAACATATATTGCCCCTATTCCATGCCAAGGGTTCATGTAATATCGTTGTGGGATAAAACGTACCAAAACGAAACAATAGACGTGTTGGCAAGACACATCTATTAAGAACAAACGTACCTTATTCGAGTTCCATGATTCTGCTTCATTCTTCACTTGAACGAAGTCTTCTTCCCAAGACGTTTGTGGTTCATCCTTCACTCGAACGAACTCCTCTTCCAACGCCACTTGAGGTTCCTTCTTCACTCTTGAAGATCGATCCATGATCACACTCTTGTGTTTGATTTCCTTTTGTGAAAACTCACACAAATAAACTCTAGTCAAAACCGACTACAAGAGTTGTGTTTTCCTCTCTTCTCTTGCCAAATTTGTGTTCACTAGTGGACTGATTTTCTTGTGTATTTCCATGTGCCCAAATGGACGACATTCCCCTTTTAAATAGGCGTGCACAAACTGTCCAAAAACTGCCCACAACGACGGTTACAATTCGGTTGGACGAGAGTGAAAGTAGGGAAAAGAAGTTACAACTTCCCCCTTCTCTTTCGTTGTCATCATGGGCGTCCAAATACATCCCCTCATGGAGTCCAAATGGTGTTTAAATCCAGCCTAGAATGGCCCAAGAGAAAGCCCAAAAATCCACTTAGAAATCCAATCCAAAAGGCCCAAGGCTTCGGCCCAAGACGCAAGGCATGAGGCCCATGCCATGCGTCAAGCATGCGGCCCATCCAACCCACACGCGCGCCCCATGGGCCGGCCCACCAAGGCTCACACCTAGCTAGCATAGCTAGGTACCTAGCTAGGTCACTTACCTAGGGTAGCTGGCCCTTAGCTAGTAGAGCTAGCATCTATCTAGTTGAGCTGGCTTGAGCTGCGTTTTAGCTCGTTGAGTTGACTTTCAAGCTCCTTGAGCTAACTTGAGCTAGTTTGAGCTTCCATGAGCTAAACCCTAGCTTCATGAGCTTCTTACCAAGCTTATACCATGAGTTTAGAGCTTGTTAAAGCTTATAAAGCTAACTCTAAGGCTCCGTTCGGAACCAACGGGGGAGAGCTTACCCGAGCGGAACGATTTTTTCCCAACTCTTTTTACCTGTTCGGCGACGTCTTCCGTTCAGCGGCTGGAGAGGCTTGTGGAGGCTGGATGTAGCGTTTTTTCTCCACCTCCCTCCCCCAAGCTTAACTAGCTTGTTCAGCTCCCCCATGATGAAAATTCCCACCCGATGCCCTTTCTCATTTCTATTAGAAAATTTCCACCCCGCTGGCACCTCTTCTTCTCTTCCCGACCCGACTGCCGATTATCGACTTTCTTCTCAACCTTTCAAAATTCCCACCCATCTCGAATTACAATCAATTTTTGCTTGTGTGAGATTTATGACCAAAAAAATTCCAAGAATACCCAATCATTATAAAAATTGATTGTCTTCGACTCTAGAATATCATTCAATTGATCTAATTCGATCCCTACCTTAGAAAATCATTCAAACCCTAGCATATCATACATCTCAAGAGATGTCTTCCCCAAAGAAATGATGGGTTCACTTGATTGAAACCGTAAATTAAGTCTGAAATCATTTACTTGAAGACATGTAATTCTTCCCCAAATAATCAATATGAGAATCGTTTCTTCAAGAATACCGCCGCCGACCACCATGTTTGGGCGATACGGCGATGTCGGTCTGGTACGAACATTGACATCGACAAGTGAAATGCGAATTGGAACCGCATGTCGACTGGGGAAGGTGCACGTCGACCGTGGGCTACACCATAGCTGCTCAATTTCGATCTCTTACAAACTATCGAGATGAATGGAATGAGATTTGCAAAGGGTTTCCAAATCTCACGTGGGAAGGAGGTTGTGGGTGGGGTAGTAATTGTTTCTATGTATAAGGGTATTGTGGTCAATTTATGTTGAAAATGAAACCCAATTTGGTAATTAGTATCTATCTCCATTTTTATCCAGCTAGTCCTACCGAACAGTTATTCTCGTTTTCAGCTCATATTTCCAGTTTCAGCTCCTACATAAATCCAGCTCGGGATTCAGCTTCAGCTACAAAATCCAGCTCCAGCTCCAGCTCCAGCTAGTGCATCCGAACGGAGCCTAAGCTAGTTTGAAGCTTTATAACTCCTTTCTAGCATACATAGCTATGTGCCAAGCTAAATTCAAGCATTGGTTCTTGCTTAGAGCATTCACCAAGCTTAAGATAAGCTTCCTAACTTCATAAGAATATGCACAAAGCTATAAGACTCAATTAGCAAGCTCGAAAACATACCTTAGCTCAATCGAAGTCACTCGACACCTCGTGCCTTAGCCCTAGGCGCGCTGCAAGCTCGTCGCATTCCACCTCGGTGTGTCGCTAGCCATAACCGCGCCATCGTTGCTCCTAGGTACGCCCCAACAGCCGTCACATGAACCTCAAAACCAAGCACAAGGCGCGCCACAAGCTGCCGAGTCTCGAACCTCAAGATCGAGCTCCTAGCGCGTCGTGCCCTCGCACCATGCCGATGCATTGTGCCACCAACGAGTGACGACGCCTCCGAGGCGCGCCCTCACCTAGTGTCGTGGCACGTGAGGTTTGTCCCTTGGCGTTGGTGTGCCTTTACTTTGGATCATTTCTAATCATGACAAAACTCTCTTTATCATATCATGGCAAGTCATATATGTCAATTCCTCAATCGACATTATTCTTATGACTTGTTAACCTCAACATGCTCTGAACGGGATTTGATGACTTACATAAATCACCCACACGACACATATATGAATAACAAAACACACATATACGAATAACATACAACATATATATGGATAACAAAGCATGCATATATAAATAAAAAAATTATTTATATATGGATAGGAAAAAGTCATGTATATATGGGTAGCAAGCCACACACCATATATTGATAACAATTCAAGCATATAAGCATAACAAACCATGCATTTATGAATTGAATAACAAAACAAACATATATGAATAAAAATACATGCATATATGAATAAAAACAAATCACTTCTTTAAAACGAGCATCTCCAAGCATCAAATTCAAATAATTTGGAGATATGGAGAGGGTATCTAAAAACATTATTACTATCAACATAAATTTCTCCTTCGATTTGAGTTCTAGCTCTTTCTCAAATCCCCTTGCTGTCTTTTAAGGAAAGACCGGGAAAGGAAAAATTCAAACGACTTGAAATAAGGAAATTTAGATTCTACATAAATTTAATTTAATGGAAAACATTTTCGATTGGGATTCAAATTCAACATAAAATTTCGGATTCAACATTATATAATTCAAATGATTGATAAAAAATAGGAGAAATTAGTTCAGATCGAAGATATAAATTCTAGAATATTGAATTTGACGGATGTTGATAGTTCGAGGTTCACGTCTTCGAGATCTAAAGGCAAAGTTGGAGTGGAGATTTGAAGAGGAATGTTGACCTACTATATCTGGTGGAGCGGTGCTCTTCAATGGAGAAAGTAGTTCAAATGGATGAAAGCTTTTGCTCTTCAATGGAGGTTACTGTAAATAAAGAGAGAAGAGAGGGTATATTTGATATTGAGAGAAGAAAGAGTGATGTTATGAAGAGAGAAGGTACAACTATAAATAGATAAAATTCTAAAATATTATAATAGAATTAATTATAGGAATTAGATTTAATCATGTGTAATGCATCCACAAAATCTATTTTGCACACATTTTCATTAAATCTAAGTCTTTATTATTCCAAATCTAACGACTCTCGTTATGACTTATGGTCGACCTTAATTAGAAGATTTACTAGAGAACAATTCATTTTTTTGTTCGTGAATAGGTGGATGATGGTTCCTTAGTAGTTCGACGTGTTCGATCACTTTATTAGATTGTTGATATCTTAACTATAGCAGTTGACACAACCAGATATCATACTCATGGTTCTGAGCTCAATGTACACTCTCCTCTATGAGTTTGGAGGGTTATTAAGGAGAATTATTATTTTAGGATAGAAAAAAATATTATCATATCTTTTGAATATTATATCCTTGGAAGATAGTCTTTCTTATCTAAATTGTATAGCTTATGCTCCAAGGAATAGTTGTATAGTTGGAGCTTCGAGAAAAAGTTTCAATGATGATAATTAATATTCTAATACTTATAGGTTAAAAGGTGGACCTAACCTTCCAATTAACTAATGACCCACCAAAAGATTTAGTAAATTCAACGAGGTTGATTCTAGTGGAAATAGGGCTTATCCTAAAAACTGAAAAGGAATATGGTCCGTTGGATAGAATAAATGAAAGGCTGGGATTAATGTGGGGGGAATAAGAAAAAGAGGGACACGCGCTTCTTTTTCTGAATTTTAATGGCATTTTTGTAAATATCATTAAAAGGCACTCCAAAATTGTCATTAATACCCTTCTATCTTCACAAACCAATTGCAAAATTAATTGACTATAAACTCTCCTCAATTCTCTCCCAAAATTGAATAAAATCGCCTCAAAATCTCCCAACCCCCTTTCGTTTGAAGACTTAATTGAAGATCTGAATCTCGTCTATGATAGATTAGGAGCAACTATTGTTGAAATCCGGTTCCAAACAAGGTAAGAAACCCTCTCTTTTTCGAATTTTTTGATTTTTAGGGTTCATATCCAAATGAGATTTTGATTCTAGAAATTAAAAGGAACATAGAAAGTGTTTTGGGTGCATTGCTTTGCAATTTAATTGATATTTTGGTGATGATTAGTAAACTAATTAAATGAATATGGGGTGGAGATTTGTGGGGTGCTGAATTTTTAGACTATTGGGGTGGAGATCTGATTAATGATTATACAAAAGGATTTGAGAGGAAATTAGACATTGAGAGGAACCTAGAAAGTTCAGACTTATTGGAATCTTATTTAGACTACAAACATGGAGAGAATGTGTTATTCTAGCTTATTCAAAGTCATATGTAAGTTGTTTCCAAGCTTTCAATACTTGTATTGTTGGTCTGAATGCGTTTTATTATAGATGCTCACATATTTCATTTAAAGGTTCATTTATTTTGTTCATAAACATAGTTCGAATGTTCAAATGTCAACAAGGTTCATATAATTTATAGAAAAGGTAGGTGTTCACGTATTTCATTTAAAGGTTTATGTATAATGCTAAGAGGTTTATGTATTTTGTTCACATGTTTGTATTGTCTAAAAAAGCTAATATCTTATATCTTCTTGTTTTTTTTTTATAAATATAGAAAGCAAAAGTGGCGCATCATATAGTCAGGACCAGAATTACAATCCAATTGAACAAGTTGGTGGTGAAGATATTAGAGATGATAGCAACCAAAGTTTAGAAGAAGATGGTGAAATTTTGAATGATCTTGCAACTCAACCAATAAAAAAGCCAAAGAAAGTTGGAGGATGCAAATGGACTACTTCTGTTTTGAATGGAAAACATTGAATAAAGCAATTATTTTGAAAATAACTAGCTAGTTCCGATGATTTAGAATCTAGATGGTTGATGTTAAGCTAAGAAACTAAAGATGAAGTTATGATGGTGGGGTAGTAGAAAAATAGAAAGATGTGGAATGACATTTGTAAGAAGGTACAAAACTGTTTCACAAATGAAGTTTGACACCTAGTTTCGTTAGGTTCATGTTTATTATGTCCATGTTCACACATTTATTATGTATGTTCATGTTTATTTTATTGTATTTCATGCACATTATATAACAAGCTTGGTCTTATGAATTATATTTTTGTTGGTTAACTATGCTAGCAATGGTTGTAGCTGAACTTGATACATGATAGTGTTTATTATGTCCATGTTCACACATTTATTATGTATGTTCATGTTTATTTTATTGTATTTCATGCACATTATATAACAAGATTGGTCTTATGATTTATATTTTTGTTGGTTAACTATGCTAGCAATGGTTGTAGCTGAACTTGATACAGGATAGTTAAAAACAAATGAAATTGAGCCAAATGTTGTGAATGTTCATATATAGTAGTCGTAGGTTCACATATTTAGTATTTGTATTCAAATATTTAAGATTTGTGTTCACATATAGTATGAAATGAAAAATGAAACTACTAACCATAACAAAAGAGGCTATAAGCACAAGTGTCTTATATCAAACACATGAAGCATAAAAAAAAAACTCAACTTGAACACAAATGAAGTTGTATCCTTCATTATATCGTTGAAATAAAATGGATAAAAAAGGTAAAATCAATTTCGAAAATTCAAGAGTTGAAATGACGTCTCGAATTGTGTCAGATATTGTTACATCAAGTGTGATGGTATAGCCCAATTCCATGAGGATATTCACAAAGATCTGCATATGGCTCTTAAAGTGAGTGAGTAATTCGAGGGTTGATTTATTCTTGATGTTATAGTTGCCAACATACTCAACTTGACAACCATGTATGGCAAAAAATTAGCACATTGTGATCACTTGGAATGCCCTCTTTGGCTTGAATTATTGTCATCACATCTTCAACTGTGCTAAGAACTTTCCAACTCAAGGGTCGTGATATTGTCTGCAACCTTCACAAACATCTTCATCTCCGACTTTTCAGACTCCTCGAAGCTAGAACAAGGCTTCGTCATCTTGAAGTTACTTGCATTGTATCGACACTAATTATAGTTGGACAAACTACAACAAGTATAGTATCAAATGAAATTCTAGAGATTACAAGGATTGCACAAGAACAATAGATTATACTCTCATGAAAAATTTTACCATGACACCAATGATCTTGCATATATGCAAATATAAGCTCAAAACTTTCATACTTAATAGGCAAGGCTAAAGGTAGTAAAATGGAGTCATAATTCATGATTATTACTAGTGACAACAAGAAAATAACCAAGATAATGTAGGTTAATGAACTTACTGAGAACCAATTAAATCTGTATTCTAAATCATCGTGCCATCAACATTATCCACACTACAAGCATAGGAAATTTCACCACTCAAATCAATAGAAGTTGATGGACAACCTACAAAAAAAGGACAAATGTACAAAAAAATAAATAAAAGAACACATATTTTGATGTAAGGTTCATGTTGAGAGGGTTTCTTGACAAAAAATAAATTTATATCAAGACCCCGATGTTGTATAGCAGAGTCAGGTTCGTCCGCAGGGAGAAAGTCAGTATCAAGTTTTGTAACTTATCACGCAAGCAATCAACTAAAGGTAGGGTTTTTAACAAGGAAAGAGGAATTCTAAGGTAAAGGTGTCACCACAACAACAATTATGCATGCCAAACGTTATGAAACATAAAGATCATGCTTTTATCACATAAAGGTGTCAACTTTCGTCAACCAAAGCAAGTAAATCAATCAACTTTCGTTCAATCAATAAACCTACTATCTAATCTCTTCTACTTCAACTAGGATTGATCCGCTTTCACTTCAAAACCCTAATTTGACTATTCTGATTCAAGGTTTCTGCTTTCGCTTCAACTATGAATGAGAAATTCCCTTCAACTTTCGTTTCAAGGATTAAGAACAAGAGAGAAGATTTATGCAAATAAAAACAATCAAGAAATGATCATAAACAAACATGCACAACCATTGTTGGGTTTAACCCCAACCTTAGAGAGGAAGACTACTCACAAAACATGATTAAAATCAAAACTGAATTAAATAAGAGAAAGCTTACAACTTTGAATCCAAACGATAGTTCTTCTCCACAAATCCCACTCGTCTCCCCCTCTCACACGTCCTCTCTCCCTCTTCTCTCTTTCCCCCTTACTTGCCCTCCAAGGCAATTGATTGTGTAGAGAAAAACAAAGGATAGACAAGAGTATTTATACAGAAACTAATCTATCTTAACTTTATCTTTAAGGAAATAAATCTATCTTAAATCTAACTATAAGAAAATAATCTTCTAATAAAATATACCCCTTCTATCTATCTAATAACATAAAAGGAAATAGGATAAAAGACCATTAATAGCACCGACTCGGACACGCTGCTCCTCGCGGTACCTCGTTAACGACCTTATCAGGGTCGTTAACGACCCTGTTCAGCACTTCGAACAGCCTTGAGTAAAACTTGCGTAGAAAATTCGTTACAACTCCGTTTGACTTAATTCTTTTTCCTATATTCTTGTAACGAATTTCTCTATCTCTTTCCAAGCTCAAACTTGATCTTCAATAACTTTACTTGAGCGCTTAATCTCCATCTTCTCTTTATTCTTGAGTGCTATCTTTCACTGACTTGGCTCCTTTCTTCAAAAATGCTCCAAATAGCTTCTAAAAACCTACAAAACACCACCAAAGCTTATGTAGACTCCATATATTAAGAAAATATGAAAACCTACACAAACGACTCAAAACAAAACACAAGGGGCCTCTCCCCTACCTCTGCCATGGCCTCGACCTCCTGATGAACAGCAGCAGCCACATTTGGCTCAGCAGCCACATCCTGACTCTCAGCAACCTCCTCATGGTGAATATTATGTTGTACCTCTGGCTCAGCAACTACAAGGGCCTCTCCCCTACCCCTACCACGGCCTCGACCTCGGCCTCTACCGCGGCCTCTTCCGCGACCTCTTCCATTGGCTTCAGCAGCTCCTGCTCTGGTTGGTGGGGCCATCTATAACAAGAAGTTCCACAGTCAAAACTTAAATATCCTATTTACTAACGAAATTCTTACTACTCTACGTGAGGTCCTTCGGCTGATGGGGCGGAGTCGCGACGTGTCACCTACCCCCTATATGCAATATGACTACCCCAGTAAAAACATTTTGAAAACACCGGCCGGTTTTTGGTTTAAGTTGGACCTCGGGTACACTCGTTGGTCAGTTCCTTGTGCCCTGTTGTCAACCTGGCTCTGATACCAATTTGTAACACCCCGACTTCCGACGGGGCGCTACTAAGAAATAGACCTTGCTAGGTACTATTTAAATAGGTTGACAACCACACTTTAGGATCTTGCAACGCGGGCACGACGAGAAAACTTAATAAAACATCCAACCTTTTATTTAGTAAAACTTAGAAAACATAGTCATGCATGCGTTCCCGAAAAATATAAATATTCAAATCCGACACAATGCTTACTAATACTGAACTAATCAAACAAAATAATAAATGAGACATAATACTAACTTCATCTTATCAATAATAAAATCAACAACCTAACTATCATAAATAAACTAGCGTAAAACCCATCCCACTATGACACGCGCTCTTTACCGCTCCGGCCCGCCATCTGGCCTCGGTTCCTGCACGGCTCCCTGGTTCATACCTGGAACTGAAAAAATATTCCCCGAAGGGTCAGCTTCTAATCTATCAAGTTAGAGAGAATACGGAAATTGCTGAACCTTTAAAAACATTTCTAAAGTCGGCATACAAATCCACAATCGCAATCATAACTCCAAAGGCCAATACCTAAATTAGTTATAATCAGTCACACATAGCCACATACACATTTACAATCACAACCTCATAACAAAGCAACTCCTCTTTTTTCACAATCATACTTCCAAGGCGCTCATCACTGCGCCGAGTGCAGAGGCAGGCCCTCTCACTCCACTTCACAATCTCCCTTCTAACCCCGGCTAAGCCTCCACTGGAGCACTTGCTAAAAACACACAGACAATAATTTTCGTTTTGAAGGGGCACGGTTTCCCAGTCACACGGGTCAACGTAGCCAACTCTTCCTCCACGCCAGCTACGATGGGCCGTGTCGGAAACGGTACCAACACAGAGAAAACGTTCCAAAAATATCTTTCCGATAAAATACATTCAAAACCATTTTACGCACACAACAATTCAAGAAAATTCAAAACAATTTAAAAAGGTATTCGGGACTAGTTCCCAAAACCCGCCCTACAATAACGGTATGCAATCTAACAGGATAGAAAAGAACCGAGCAAGTCAAAACGACTTACCTCAGACGAAGGATTCTTTGGCGTGGAGAAAACTAAGATCTTAGGCAAAAGTAGTTCCCTAAACATAATAATGAGAACATGTAATTATTTAACCGACCACACCCTATAACGTAGCGGGTCCAAATTCTGTAAATGATACTATAACCATTATCTACTCTACCCATTTACGAACCCATTTATTTTAATCCAACGATAACCTATTATCATATTTATAGGGAGTACTTTTAAACTTATTAATTAATATCAATCTACGATCAAGCTTTTAATCAAACCAAGTGATCCACATTAATTAATGAACCTCGGCCCAACTACAATCTAAGCGGATAGCTAACCAATTGAATCACTTGTCTACCTCAAACCCACTAATAAAATTAAAGGACACAAACCCAGCCCAAATCCTCTCATGATCCGTCTCCCCAGCCCACTCTCCTAAGTCCACCTAAGGGCTTTGACTTTTCAAAGTGGGCCCATCCCCTATCTTCATCAACAATTCCTTCTTCCTCTCTCTGATGCACGCCCGAAACTCGATATTCGTTCAACCCAGTTTTCCGACCCGCCCTTCGCTCGACTGGTTCGTCTCCTCCGCTTGGCTGCGCTTTTCCTCCCCGTCCGGCAGCATCAAAAGAGGGCAGCGACGACTCTTCTGCCGCCCCTGTTCACGGCCACGCTGACCAATTCCGCCGGCAACCATCATCGCTCCTCCCTCTCGGCCCTAGTTCCAGCCACAGCGTACTCCGACCCCCAACCCAACCTAGTTCCCGACCCAAGAACAGCACAATGAAACAAAGGAAAAGGACTCACCGGTGGTCGTCTCTAGCGGCGATCGATGACGGCGGCGAACTCCGACGATCTTGTCAGCTCTCCTTTTGACGGTTTATCCTACATGGATGTTGCAGAAATTGATCGGGCGAGAAGGGACAAGAAAGGAAAGAAAAACAGATCTTTAATGTCGCTGGGGAAAGGTCAAAATAGGGGATGTGAATGGTGTCGGCTTACCGGGAAAAATAGGCGAGTTGACGAGTCCCGGAAATGCGAAGCTGTTGTCGACCCCGCTGGTTGAGAACGACGGAGGACGTCCTTGAGCCTAAGCGATTGAGTGGATTGACGAGAGGGCAAGGAGTCGGTCTTGCGGTGGTGAGCACCACGACGATCGAACACGAAAGAAGAAAAAAACGAGGAGTCGTTTTGATATGATACTCGAACGAAGGAAAACGAATCGGAGGGGATCTCGGGTTATAAATCGTTCGGTACGGAGGTCCAAGGTGGAGTCGTAAAAGATAGAAAATTAGGGGTAGAAGATATAATTAGTTAGGATAATATATTAATCTAAATTAAGATAATATATATTGATTAGAACGTACTGTATTGGCTTAGTCTATGGCAAACAATTTGTTAACTAATAGGGTTATGTATTCGTTTGAATTTTTACTTATGGTGCAAGGAATCCTACTTGCTTGCCAAACAAGAAACTCATTTTCCCGATCCTAAGGGAAAAACGAATCCGAGTATTACAATAATAAAATAAAACTCGAAAAGAGCAAAACACATACCTTAATTTGAAACCAAAAAGAAAGAAAAACGAAGAAGAATCGATCGAATGGAGAAATTGGAGATAAGAGAAAGAAGAACAGATTGAATTTGTACCCTGTAGTAGAGAAGAGAAATATTGTACGTTAGTGTGCTGTAGGCAATTTGGAGAAGATGATAAAAATAGGCGAAATGACAAGTTTGCCCTTGATTCTTAAAAATTGAAAAAATACACGCGCTGATCAGAGGCATACGACATACATAATCTAACGGACATAAATGATTTTTAGTTTTCACGTTAACCTCCGTTTCTATCTGATTCAATTCCAAATTCAACATCTAAATAAATTTAATCTTAAACTATGAGGTTGATTCACATGGAAATGGGGCTTATCATGAAAACTAAGAACAAATGAGGACCCTTGGATTTGTTAAATGGATGGCTAAGATTAGAAGAGATAGGGGCAAAATGGTAATTTTGACAAAAAATAAAAAAAATATTTTTTTTTCTTAGTTTCGCTTGTTTTTGCCAAAAACACGAAATTTGATTTTTTACGTTACGTTCACGTATTTTATGCATATGTTCACACTATTATAAGACATGTTCACATATTATCACATTTTTCGGTTCAGAGATTTTATAATACGTTCACATATATTACAAGTGTGTTCATATATTATTACTGTTTGTTCATGTTTTATGGTCATGTGTTCATGTTCGATTAAATCATAATACAAGCGTTAAACGTCTTTAAAAAAATTGAGAAAAAAAATTAAAAAAATAAAAAAAATTATTTTTTAATTTTTAATTTTTTCGCTTATTTTTGCCAAAAACACGACGGTTGACATTTTACGTTCTGTTCACATATTTTATAAACATGTTCACATTTTTACAAGGGCTGTTCACATATAACCGCAGTTTAACTTCAGAAAATTTAGTATACGTTCACATATAATATAGATACGTTCACATATTAGTATTGCATGTTCACGTTTTATGGCCTTATGTTCATACTCGATTTACATCATTTTACATACGTAAAAAGACTTAAAAAATAAAGTAAGAAAATAAAAAAAATTAAAAAATTAAAAAAAATTATTTTTTTATTTTTTTTATTTTTTTAATCGGATGGCCTAGATTCATTTCTAGTGTTTCAATCGGATGGTCCAGATTTGTTCTTAGTTTTCATGATAAGCCCCATTTTCATTTTATTCAATCTCCTTAAACTATTATTAATTAGGAGATTGATTCAAATGAAAATGGGGCTTATCATGAAAACTAAGAACAAATCTGGACCATCCGATTGAAACACTAGAAATGAATCTAGGCCATCCGATTAAGTAACTCCAAGGAAGATATATTCAGCTTGAATTTGACGGATGTAGGTAGTTCGAGGTTCACATCTTCAAGATCTAGAGGCAAAGTCGGAGTGGAGATCTGAAGAGGAAGGTCGATCTACTAGATCTGGTGGAGCCGTTCTTGTCAATTGAGAATGTAATTCAGATTGATGAAAGCTTTTGCTCTTTAGTGGAGGTTATGGTAAATAAAGAGAGAAGAGAGAGAGTAGATTTGATATTGAGAGAAGAAAGAGTGATGATATGGAGAGAAAAGATATAACTATAAATAGATAAAATCCTAAAATATTATAATAGAATTAATTCTAGGAATTAGATTTAATCGTGGCTAAAATTACTCTAAATATCTCAAGCTTGCACGTAGTTGCACCCTCTACCCGACCTTTTTTAATTTCATTAAATATCCTATATTTTGGGGGTCGTTGTGCACACTTTAAAAAATATATATAATAGGATTATTAGCCCCTTAACTTTTTATTCTTTGACAAAACTTCCCAATTTGTCTACACATAAAAAAATTTTAAATTATAATTTTGTCATTGAAGGATTAAAATATTAAAAATAACTATTTTATATCTATTTTGGTTCAAAAACATTCTTAGTGAAAATTAATATAAAAACAATCAATTTTCTTTACATAAAAATATATTGAGTAAGATTAATAATATTCCACATAAGTTCCAAAGTTATAACCTAATTTTATAGAGATTTAGGTTCAAATGAAACAAACTTTTATGTGAGACGCACTTTTTCTAATTCGTAGTGATGATTGTAAACTCTTATAGGGAGTTTGCTCAAACTCCCTTGCTTATAACGTTTACCATCAACTTGAAACTTTAACCTTGTTTGTAAGAAACGTATATAATGATTGAGAATCTTACTATATTACCAAAGTAATCCTTAAAACTTGACAATAATAAATGATTATTAGAGTGGTTGTTAACATTGGGCTTAATAGACAATATATTGGGCTACAACTGCGCACCCCATTAGCTGAGAGCCTGAGACATTTTAATAAATAGATTGAAAATTTTCGTCTTTGGCGAAGGCCACACAGCTAAGGAGTAAGGACATGCAACGGATGATTTCACCCAACTAGAAGATTGAAGACGTGTACTAAATCATCATTCAAAATCAAGTACTAAATTAATTCCCATTGACATCCTCAACCTCAAAAGTGATAACATAAAATCCATCATAGGTCACTCGGTGGACAATCAAAACAAGAAGAATAACAGTCTGTCTAGGGCTCTAAGTTGCAGGACTTCAAACTCTCCTCTCTTCAGACCCTTCTTCACAGATCCTGGACATTCAAACCTGCAAGAGGAAAACCGTCAATCATATGATCAAAAGGTTTTGTACAAATTCACCAGTGAAATT
The DNA here is from genome assembly GCA_964016875.1 of Fallopia convolvulus. NCBI lineage: Eukaryota > Viridiplantae > Streptophyta > Magnoliopsida > Caryophyllales > Polygonaceae > Fallopia > Fallopia convolvulus. Next base: position 39,764,942 of record OZ024723.1, on the reverse strand, counting down.
GCATTTGGTTGGTACAATACCTGGGGGAAGGGACTGCTTCAATTTGTCAGCCTTCTCAAAATCATGTACACACAATGTGTACAGATACTTGGAGCAGCGGACCTTGAACTTGACAACGTTCTTCCCCTTCTTGATCTTCACAGACCGAGCATCCTTCCTTCTTGCTGTCAGAAGGAAGTCCTTGATCTCGTGAATTTGCTTAGGCTAATACCACAAATTTCAATTTGCATCAGCAAACAACAACAATTCAACGTCAACCAAAAGCAACAAAGAAAATTTATTACATCAGGATTAAACAGCAAAGAAATTACAACCAAAAGCTTGTCTAGTCTTAGAGCAAATGTGAATCGTCTGCATAGATAATTCGCTTCGGCTAAAATCACAAACTACATGTCTCATCAGTAATCAACTGACATTCCATCATCATAAGCACAATCTTATTATGCATCAACTACAATAACCCAGTGCAAATTTATCACAAAAAAAGACTAGACAATGCCAAGTATCAGAGCACATGACAATAATCTGAATTGTTTATTGCAATTTATCCAATTTGGTCAAGGAGGCGATTTCAATTTGTCTTTCCTCCTAATGAGAAAAAAGATATGGCGTTGGTTCATACAAAGCATCGATATTAATCAGCAACGTATGTAATCATTCGATTAGTACACCAAAGCTTCCAGAGGCACAAACATTCGATTAACCTAAACCCAAAACGAAGCTACGATGAAACCAACAGTTACATGGCATCACAAATGTTTGCTAAATAATAGCAAACGTTTGACACCATCAATAGCGAAATCCCCAAATTTTAATTCTCAGGTTCAAAGTCGTTCCTTGTCAGCTAGCAAAACGTTAACCTAATTTCTTCCACTTCCCAATAATCAACAAACTGCTCAGCATTCATAAATAAGAACAAATTTGTATCAAAACAAACGTAACAAGTAACAACCCAAATCCCAAAACTTCACTTCAGAAATGAAACAAGCAATTGCCCAACGATCAGTAAGCCATAGACATAGACTAATGCGAAAAATAATAAAAACTATGATTACCATATTTTCTGATCAGAAGGAGCACAAGCTTTCAATAATCTGCGACCCTTAAAACTTAGCTCGCCGCGGCAGAACTAGAAACCTAGCTTTACAAGCACCTCTTCCTCTCATTTTATTCATGCGCTTACAAGGCCATATTATTATGGGCCATTTGGACTGATAAGTCCAAAACGATAATCTTGGGCCTAGTCCAATACCGAAAATAAGCCATATCTACCCAAGTCTATCCTCGTATTTTTTTTATTTTTTTTATTAGGTAAAGATTCGGTTTACCGGACAGGTCCGGTAAAACCGAGAGGCCGAGTAAACGACAGTCGGTAACCCGACAAGAACAAGCTGAAACAAACAAACACGTTATGTAAGTACAACCGGCGAAAAAAAGGCACTAGGACGAAAGGAGTAGTGGGAGAAATGAGGTGCTAAAGATCGTCTTTAGCATTCGGGTCAAAAGCGGACAAATATGATAAAGTGGACTACTGACGTTGCCTACACCGGGATGAAGGATCTTCAGCAACCTCGAGAACGTCCAGCGACCGTGCCAATCACAAATGGACCAAACCCAATCCCATAGTCAAATCCCGGAATTGTACAAACTGTACTCATGTCAAGACCACTCTAGAGCAATACCCCCAACAAGTGAACAAAGAGTACCAACCAACAAAAAGAGTTGCACGAACAAGTCTATTCTCGTATAGAAGTATAAAGAAAAAAACCAAGTCTGTAAAAACAATTCAGCCACGTGGCATGTGTTGAAAAATTTTGAGTTTATAAATAAAATAGAACAAAAACTAGCATAATAAAGTCGTCATGTATGGATGAATTCAGTAAATAGTAAAAAATAAATACATAATTTGGCATTTGTAATACAAGGGAAAGAAATTCAGTAAATAGCAAAAACCTCACCCTCACCCCCACTCCCAAAAACTCTCTCAATTAGTTGACCGAGTTGACTTGGTCGTTGATCGGCGTTCACCCTCATCACTATCATCATCGTCATCATAATTTTTTGATGACAAAAAGTGTAGTTAAAAGTAAAAAGTGTCATAAAAATACCTTGATGACAACTTTTTGATAACAAAAAGTATCATCAAAGGCATTCAACCACATAAAAACAACCGTCATCACATATAAAAAAACAAGGTTGTCATCAAATATGTATCATCACATTTAATTTTTTAGTGTCATCAAATATATATAATCACATACTCTCTCAGATCAACTTTATAAGTCATTTTAGAACTTAAATTTTGATCAATTTTTTATGTCGTTTTAGGTTTTCTAGGTAATTAAAAATGAGTGTGGTGTGAAAAGTGTTGAAATTTATTTTCATTGACTGAAAAAGTTTTCACTTATTGGTTAAAAGGGGTGGTGAATAATAAACTAGGGATAAAAAACTTTTAATCCCAATGATGATCAAACCCAATTAAGCCCAAACAACATATGCATATTCATTCAAAAACAAATGGATGAATGAAAAAATGCAAACACTACAAACCCATAATATCCCATCATCGAGATCAAGAATCCTGCAAAAATGTAAAGGGCGAAATCTAGATGGGTTAAACCCCCACAAGATCAACTTAAACTTAATTTTGATGGTGCACTGAATAATGATGGTGTCTCCTCTTTCGGTTTCATCCTTCGAGACCACCAAGGCTCATCTATATGCATGGACGGTGGACTGCTTGGCCATCACGTCGTACTAATGACTGAAGCCGTTGCACTTTGTTAGGGGATTCTTGAGGCCATCAGGCGTAGCATTCCCCAGATCCAGATTGAAGGTTACAACTTGCAGCTTGTTAAAGCCGTGTAGGGTGATTGGAGTTGTCCTTGGAAGATTGAGCTTATTTGAACAAATACTCAGAGTTTTCTAAGCCACTTTTTAGAGTTGGAGTTTGCCTCACATCTTCAGATAAGCTAATTCGGTTGCGGACTACATTACTGGATCTTTTCGACATGTCTCCTCTTTCCCAATTGCTTCTGATCCAGTCCAAGGACTCATCCGCAACGATGCTTTAGGGCAATTCATATCTCCTTAGTGTGGATTTTCCTAATTCTTTTCCTGATAAAAAAACTCGATGTATTGGAAGCTCAAGTGTGTGTCGTCGATTGAAAGAGGGCGGAAATTAGACAAAAAAAGACGAACTACACGGACACTTCGTCGGAAAACTTAGTTGATGACTACTCGCATAACACTTCGTCGATTGTAAGGAGGTTTCAACTTAAAAAGTAAGAGCAATATGTGGGCTTTTATTCCTCTAAAACCCCGAGAGGATACATATGCAACTTAAATACGGAGTATTAAGTTCAACCCTTTTAATTTACCCAAACTTTTTTAAGTCAAAATTTCGATTTTAAACATAAAAATCAACACCAGACCAACAGTTAACATCGGCAAAGAGCGAGCTCTTACCCGAGCTCCTTTATCGACTTTTTTGTTGTTCAAACTAGAACCGGAACCGGCAATTAAACCAGTCAAAACCAGAACCAGAACCGACAAACTGGGGTTCTCGGTTTAGGTTAAGGTTTGGGAACCGATCAAAACCCAAACCTTAACCACCGGTTTGGGAACCAGAAGGAACCACCAATTTCCCAAACCACATACATGCCTACTTAAGAGTCCCTAAAATAGCCATTTTAAATGTATGGGGGCTTGTAGATAATATATGCATATAATCGCTAATAAGATTAGATTTGCCAAAAGAGGGTACTCAACACAAGCCTGACAGAAAGACTTGTCAAATGTGTTCAAAAGACGACTCTTGGTTACAATCATTCGTCATCGCTATTTGCTACGCGTTACTACTTACTTGTTAATACTTACTTGTTACTACTTACTACGATAGTCATCATCAAACATTACTAGAGATTAACCGAAAATAAACTACAAAAGTGTTTTAAAGTTTAGATTCATGTTAGAATTGATGAAGCTCAAAAACAGGTGGTGAACCCTAGATATAGTAACGATAATCTCACACACCAGTAGTGTACTTCTATTTGGACCGTCTTCTCATCATGTTTCTCCATTTGCTCCTCAAACCATTCTCTGTTCTGCCTTGAAACGCATCAGGGTAAGCATCTAATATGAGTTTCCAATTTCCCTGACCACATCTGCTCCAGGTGAGTCATCGTCTGTTAGATCCTCTGAACTATCGTCAGCTGGGTTTTCATCATTTTTATGGGGACTTTGGTTGTCACCTGATACAACCCCTTCTTCCAATCTAGAAACTTCCATTTCTGCAAGATCGGCTATCTTTTCAGCTTCTGGACATACATCTATAAATGGATATTCATGTCAACAAAAAAAGATTGTAAATTTAGTAGTTCCAGAACTAAATGCAACAGTTGCTGAAATAAGAAAAGTACTTAGGACTGGTCAATATGGAGTGGAGATGATTATGAATTGAATGGGGATTAAAAAAATAGATCCACATGTCCCACTACAAACTTCACTGGCAAAAAGCAAATTGAAATAGACAGTGTAAACCAATGATTCATCCAATTAGTCCTATATAAGGGACATCCATCCTATTTAATTTTGTCCATAGTACTGAAGACTAATCGCATTTCATGACCATGGTTTCTACCTAAGCAAGCCCATTTATTTATGAATAAGATAGTGTCAAGCATTGCAAGGATTCAGGAAGGGGATCTCAGCCAGCAGCTTGAACATCTGCAAAACTTGGTGATGCTTTTCATAGCAGGGGCGAGATAGTGATATAACTAGGCAAATTGGTTCCAAAGTTTATCATAAAAGGATTGAAAAAAGGTTTTAATGGTGAACAAAGGATTGAAAGAATGGAATCACAATATCTCATCACAACCTGGACAAAAGCACTTAATGATGGTAAAAATAGTTATCATACAAATTACATTTTCACCTAGGCATCTTTAAAAGGAACATATCATGCAGCAACCAATAGAGCTAATTGCAATAAAGAAATGTGTATTTCAATTGCGCTATTACTTGATAATTAACATGCTAAAGTGATTTTTCCCCAATTCTGAACCCTCATTGAAACCACAGTTAGTTTTAAATACTGCCTTTTCTCATCAGCAGCAATGAAATCCTATCTTTTCTAGCTAACAGCTAGAACATAATACTTAAAGCATCACAACAACAAACTAGCACAAACTAGCTTAAACACAAGTTGTAAAGCAAATTAGCTACAATTTCATTACAAGGAGTAATACCATGAAGAGATAAGCTCTGATCACTGCCATGTGTTGCAAGGCCATCATCAACATTTCCAGAAGGACCATCACTTGTGATCATTACACTTTGAATCTCTGAAACATGGATCTGCTGCTGACTAGGCTCTTCAACCAACATATCATTCTCAATGTTATCTTTTCCACCAAAAATTTTCTCATTCATACTAGCAATCATTGAATCATAATCCATAGGTGTGCCATTCACAATCTCCCTCGTCCTAATCACATCTTCAGCAATTTTCTCTAGATCAGAAGGACCTAAGTCATCCCAAGCTTCTGCAAGAAAATCTTCAACCGCTTTAATGGCCTCATTCTTCGTGTTCCTCGACAATATCTCACCAAGAAGTAGCACATCAGATATAGCAGATTCAAGATCATCCCTCCAACACCACAATTCCTGAGAGATCAGTTCAGAACTCTTTGATGATAAAAGTTTTTGAACCCTATCCCTCCAGAAACTACTCAGAATCTCCATATACTTGCCACTGCTATCCAAATCCTTGAGAAACCTCACTATGCAGTGTATGGCAACTGCACAATACGCTGCCTTGAGGGTTTCTGAAGTAACCTTCCCTTCTTCGAAATCCAGGTCCTTGATAAGCTCCATCAAATCCAGAAGCTTCTCTGAAACTGATGCATTGTTCAGCTCAGTCTTGATTCCGCGCAGCAGGAGCGATTTTTTCAACCAGAAATCGTCCTCCGGGACAGTAAGCCTCACTATTATTCTGTACAGAGCTTCATCGTCTTTACCTTCCCGAACGAGAAACTCCATAATCAGCCGTGATATTTTCGCATCCATTTCACAGCCTAATTCCTTCTCTTCTACCTCCCAAACCAAGCCAAAGTGCAGAAGACGGACCCTGCACAATAGCAAAAGCTAGGGTTTACATAAAAAACAATAACATTCGCAAATGTCCAATGTGTATGTCTATCGATGATCAGAAGCAGTTCATCAGGTTTATTCACATTTTCTTTGAGAGGAGAAGAACTAGAAAACATGTTGCAAGTTCCAAGTTCTAACCTTTCGAAAATTCGACGAGCGTCCCTCGGTAAGAAGAGTGTGGTTGCTTCGTAATCAGAGGTTTCTTCCGTTCCCCCACTACAACCCTTTTCTAGTTTTCTAGTTCTTCCGTTGTACATTTCCTTCCATTTTTTTGGCAGAGAGAAAAAATATTAAAAGTAAGAGAGAGTGTGAACCCACAAATTTACCCAAAATGTGGACGCAGAGAGAAAAAATATTAAAAGTAAGAGAGAGTGTGAACCCACAAATTTACCCAAAATGTGGACACTTTGAGAGTAGAGTGCACAATTATGCCAAAGTATAGGATATTTTGTGAAATTCGAAAAAGTCAGGTTAGAGTGTGCATTTGAATGAAAAGTTGGGATATTTAAAGCAATTTTTCCTACATTATAAAGCAGAAACTATATCCGATAAAAAAAAGTGTGTCACGTGGCATTGTTTGAATAAAATAATGTCAGATTTTTTTTAATCATAAATAGTATAATTAACTTGTATTATTCTTTGTATACATCTAATATTTTTAATAAAATAGATAACATATTTATATAATTTTCAATCTATAAAAATTTCTATCTATAGGTTGATATTTTCTATATTAATTTTATGCACATCTTTTAACAAAGCTTGATTTAAATGATAATATTTTCAATATCAGTTTTATACATAATAATTTTTTCTCTTTTAACAAAACTTCGGATCCAAGTGTATACTTTTTTATTTATATGTTAAATTTTTCTAATATAATGAATTTATTTATAGAATATATGATATATTTTAGTACACGCTATATTTTTATAAGAAACTATGTTCTACGTTTAATTGCATTAATAAATTAATTTCTATTTTTAAATAAATATTATAATCGTATAAAACATCTCCCCAAGTACAACATCTCCTATCAATATATGATAATCAATGTTTTATTTTCTCCTTTATTCAAAGGAAATGAATTAGTTTAGCAATTTTTTTTTAATATAGTTAAAATATAATATACCTCTTCATCTACCAAGATCATCTCTTTACCAATTATATCACACTGTTGAAATGCGATTTTGTTCCAAATATGTATGACACGAACTTGAATCTTCCATTTAACATTAGTTTTTAGATCGAGTTCACTTATCTTATTAGAATTTGCCTATAAATAAAGAGAAACAAAAGATTGTGTTAACAATAACGAATAATTAATACGTATAATATAGAAAAAAAAGAACAAAAACCACTCACCATTAAAATAAGCTAAAGCAAGAGCATAAAAAAAAAGAATAGTGTCGTATGTGTGATTTTTAGAAGTGAGATGCACATATATAGGTATAAATTTTAAATTAATATGTTTTGTAGATAAACACTAAAGATAATTAATAAGATTGAAATTTCCATCTATAAGAATTTGTTACAGGGAATTTGGATATATGCAAAGGATAAGAACAAATGATTGAGATTAATAATGGCCATCTATAAGAATTTGTTATATCGATTTGGATATATGCAATGGATGAAGAACAAATGATTGACATTAATAACGGCTACGAGATTTCATTAAACATGTTTACGTGGATAGAAGATACATCGGTGAAAAGATCACTAAAAAATCATATATAAGTGATTTGAATAGGTCAATAATAAATAAATATTATTATTGGAGGACTAAATAAATCTGAACAAACGTGATTAACACAAATCTGTTAGATATAAACGACTTTGGAAATATGCAAAGGATAAAAACTAATGAATATTTGAATTTTTTATTAGGGTTTAATGGGTGATTAAATTTTATTATTGAATTATTTTTTTCTTACTCTTGATGACATGTCGCCAAAGGTGAAAATTGAATATAATAGCAACACATAGGCAAATTAAACCATCGACTAACATGTGTCAGAGAAGTGACTTCTTTAGTATAGATATAGATTATCAATTATGAGAATGTATATGTTCCATTTTTCAATATATATGATATGATAATTGGAGAAGTTTTTTCTTCTTAGATTATCAAATATTAATACATTACGAATGTGCGAAAACATATACTTTTAATTAGCATTTAATTCTTACAAATAAATTAAAGTTAGTAAAGTTACAAATTATAAACACTCAATTTTACAATATTTTTAAACCAAATCTTCTATACAACATATAAAATTGTCCCTCAATAGATAAATAAATGCTCAATTTTTTAATTAATCTTATATACATATAAGAATAGGTTGTTGCCCCCATTTATTGTCTTAATCAATTATCTCCCACACCTACTATTATATATACTCCAATGCACTCTAATACACAAAACTAATCTAGCATAATTGGTAGTAAGCATTCAGATATAATGTATTGACCAAGGTTCAATCCTTCCAATCCCAATTATTTTGGCTTAATTATTTTCTTAGCTTAATAACCATCTATATGATAGATTTTTTTGGCTTAATAACTATCTATATGAAACATAGGTCCAAAAATTAAAAGTCCACTATATTAATACGTATATAAGATGCACAATTAGAAAATGTATTTTGTTATTCCCTTGATATGCAATTACACAGAACGGGTTACATAAAAATTATTTTCTTAGCTTAATAACCATCTATATGATATATTTTTTTGGCTTAATAACTATCTATATGAAACATAGGTTCAAAAATTAAGAGTCCACTATATTAATACGTATATAAGATGCACAATTAGAAAATATATTTTGTTATCCCCTTGATATGCAATTACACAGAACGGGTTACATAAAAATTATTTTCTTAGCTTAATAACCATCTATATGATATATTTTTTTGGCTTAATAACTATCTATATGAAACATAGGTTCAAAAATTAAGAGTCCACTATATTAATACGTATATAAGATGCACAATTAGAAAATATATTTTGTTATCCCCTTGATATGCAATTACACAAAACGGGTTACATCTATATCTATATCTATATCTTCTATATCTATATAATATATATAATCTATAATACTATAAACTTAAATAACTTGGTAATTGATGCTCATACAAATAATAAGATAATTTATAATTTCATTGTAAGCATATAATAAATCTATCTATCTTTCTATAATACTATAAAACTAAATGCCTTTGACAATTAATGCTCATAAATCTAAAACCCATTTCATACAAATCATATTAATCATGTACTTAATATTAAAACCTATAGAATACAAAAAGTCAAAAAAAATTAAAATTAAATTTGACCACAATACTAAACCTCCCATATATAATCAATGTTACAATTTAATTTCAATAAATCACAAATTAATTTCCAATTTTTTTCATCAAAAATATTATACAATCAATGATATAAAATATCAATTAAAATAGTAAATTTCTTCTTATCTATCTATCTATCTATCTATCTATAATATAAAGAAAAAATTCGTCATTTATTACCAAATATTTAATTAAAATGAAAGAAAAAAAAGATAAATAATTTAATTAGCTCATTGCTTATAAAAATAATAAGTAATGCATAAAATATATTGTCAATTTAATTCCAATTTATGGCCAATTTAATTTTGATGACCTTTCAACTTTTCAATTTTTCAGCTTTTCAATTGTTTTCCCAGTCATTTTGAAAGTTTACGATAACTAATGCAAAAAAAAAAAAATTTAAATGTTTAATTACAAGAGGTTATTTCTATTTAGGTGTCTCTTCAACATTCTAAAATTCAATTCATTTTTAATAGGTTGGAAATTTAAATTAAAATAGAGGGGATATAATATAATAAAGATGATTATTTTAAGGATAAGTTTGCCCCGTGTGTTAAAGTTGTTATATTTTTATATTAATTTAATTCTTTTTTTTATCATATTTCAATAATTGAACTTTTTTATTACTTTTGAAAATAAATGAATTATTCTTATTTCAAAAACCGTTATTCCATGACATATAAGGTTCGTATGTTAAATGCACGAGCAAAAACTATACTTCAAAATTATTCTTATACTTATGCAAAAAATATATTTCAAAATCTTATAAAGTGCACTTTAAATATTTATAAATATAGTAAGATAAATACACAATCATAAAAAATATATAATTTAAATATTTATATACATAAATATATCTTTAAGAAAAAAAATTGACCCGTGCGTATGCACGGGCATCACTACTAGTTAATTATAATTTTGTTTTTACAACTATAAAACTCTTCCTCTCAAGAACAATAAATGTTCTATTTTTTAAATGCAAAATAATTATCCTACTAATATATCCTATCATATTCTCCATGTTCAATCCATTTAAAAGAGGGAGGTTAAAAGACTAATTATCCTACTAATATATCTTATCATAATCTCCATATTCAATCCATTTAAAATAGGGAGGTTAAAAGTAATAAGAGCATTAATGGGTTTGGCCTTTTCGACTTCTATGATTAGCATTTTATTTTCCAGGATCAATCTTTTAGTCTTTCAAATTCCTCCATCAATGTTGTCATCATACTCCCTTTAGCTTCCTTCCTTAATGTTGTAACAACGTAATAAACACCTACCCTTTCCCCTTCCAAAAAGCTAGCAACCCCTGCATTGTATAAATAGTCATAGTCTCAAAGCATTTAACTTTCATCCAGCCAGTCATCGGTTGCCTTTCATATTCCGCTTGCAGACCCATTTTAAGATACGATATAGGTTGTCTCTTCTTCCCGTTTTGGTTTCATACTACAATCTTGCAAAAATTAGGAACAAACATTACCTTTTTGTTTTATATTTTGCAGGGAAAATGGTTGCAGGTCCATCCATGGAGACCCAAAAGTTGTCACACTTGGGTAACGAAACACAAGAACAACTCAGAATTTGCACACTTGATGAACTGCCTGATGGTGTTCATCATGAGCTTGAAGTGATGAAATGTAGAAAGTGGGATGCAACTAATGCATATGGGAAATATCTAAGTACGGAATTCCTGGTTTCTGATAGTAAGGTAAAACATGATATATTTGGATGCCCAATTTGTAAGAAACTTTCCTCTTAACATAGTTTTATTCATTTATGATTATAGGGGAATCTTATGCAATGCAATGCGTGGAGCAATATTACTCATTGTTTTGCTCGTTGTTTTATTGGATGGGTTAACACATATAATTTGCATTTCTATTCTAATTTAAATAACATATGCAATTATCTATGTCTAATTATAAAATTAATAACTATAGACCGTCCAATGGACGGGCCAATCCATCTAGTACCCTTTAAAAAATTGTAACTTTTTTTTGCATTAAGTAGAATTTATGGCCAATTTACAAGTTGGTACAATAATATTAGGCTTACCATACCGAAACATTGTAAAGCAGGATCAAAGAACGGAAAAAGTGAAGGGAAGAAGGGTCGATGCACAAGGTTGAAGAAGGAGACGAGACAGAGAAGGAGGCTAGAGAGAATTAGGGTTAGATAATAATTTTCTTATTCTTGATTGATTTTCTAGAATACACAATATAGGGTATTTATAATCCTGCCCTAACGGTTCAATAAAGGCGACATGGGAAAGAACTGTAAAAACAACACATGAAGGAGTTTATAAAACTTTATTTAAAAATTACATTAATAAATACTAATAATAAATCCATATCTAGATTGCACCGTATCACAAATATTTTTGCTCTAAACGATACCAATAATACTCAACAAAAATGGAAATAATTGCAACTTCATCAAGATCAGAGTCCACCACGTACATTTACAAGACTTGCTTGAAGAGACAGATGAAACTTGTATCAACAACTTTAAATTGAACTTGCGTTAATATTAACATCTCAACCAAGGCTTCTACATAGAATGTACAATCTGCACCGAGCTAGAGTTTGTATCGCAGAATAGGCAGTATTTGCTATTCAAGGAGCATCTCCTGAAAATTTTAAATTGACAAAACACGGATGACAAAGAAGCAACATTTATGATGATACAAGATTTTAAAAAATATTTTTTTCGATTAGAAATAAATGTCGTTTTAACGCTTAAATTTTGGGATTTTTTTTTTGGTTCTCTTGATGTTTGGACTTTTTCTTTTGGTGTCCAGAGAAAAAAGTTTTTCCTTTTGGTGCCCTCGAGGTTTTAAAAAAGTCCCAACCGTAACCTAAATTGCACATAAACCAAATTCCATCCAATTTTTTTAACATTTCTGTTAAAAATTAAAAAAGAAAATTAAAAATCAATTTTTTGTTGAATTCGAGTGATTTTATCTACTCTTTAACATTCTTATAAATTAGATAAATCTATATAATCCAATTTTAATTGATTGAATTAGGGTATAAGGCTGTGAAGAGATTAAGAGAACCTAGCCGATCTCTCACATCCAGTTACATATTATGTTTTTGAATCCATGTTTGATTAATTAAATATATTATTTTATGGTTCCAATTAGTAAACCTCTGGCATCAAGAACACAACCGAGAGAGTGTTGAGCGAAGAACACAACCTCTGGTTCCAATTTGTAAACTAATTCCAAAAAAAAACTGTCATAGCATAACCCTTCTTTTATTACTCCCAATTCACCAAAAATCTCAACCACAATATTTCTCTCTCATCAGATTGAGCGAAGAACACAACAACGAGAAGATGACGAAGAAGCAGGCGGACGACCTGCCATTGTGAGGGAGAGGCGACGACTTGCGAGTTTGGGCCACCACACAACGCCGACGACAATAGCAACGAATCCGAGCGAATTCGAGGACGAGGTGCCGGCGAATCCGCACGACGAGTACAAGATGTGATAAATTGAAAATTGAATTGCAGTACAATCAAGCGGATCTATCGAGTTTATGAAAAAAATCGATTCTATAAACAAGGATTAGAGAATTTCAATCGAATTCTCAACTTAGCTATATACACCTAAGTAATTGCCCACAACTCCAGATTCAAAAGAAATACACCAGAAGAAATCGGCATTCGACACAATCTACGGAGTACCGGATGCTAAAATCCATCAATCGATCTAATAAGAGAGAAAGAGAGAGGGCTAATGCGAAGCATCAGACGGAATTGCAAGTGACGCGGTGCTAGATGATAAAATTTATTTTTCTTTTTTTTTTTAATTTTTAACGGAAATGTTAAAAAATTGGATGGAATTTGGTTTATGTGCAATTTAGGTTATGGTTGGAACTCTTTTAAAACCTTGAGGTCACCAAAAGGAATAGTTTTTTTTTTCTGGGCACCAAAAGGAAAAGTCCAAACCTCAGGGGTACTAAAAGGAAAATCCCTTAAATTTTTATAAGCTTTATGTATCGTTTAAATTTTTTAGACAATTTATTAGAAATATGAGAGTTGTTATCGAAATTCATTTAGTTTGTGGTACTAATAATCTTCATTCATTGATTCAAAAAAGGTGGTAAATATTTAAAAAGTAAAAATATAGAGAAAAATTTTAAAATTTTAAGTTTAATTAAAAATTTTCTTAAAATTTATGTCAAAACCTAAAACTAAACTTATTTCTAACCAGAGGAAATATATTTCCACAAAATTTATTCAATGACGTCTTAGGATGAATTTGGTTGCCAAATTTATAAGTGATGATGATGACATTATATAAATAACCATTTGTATTGAACTAATCATCATTTTTATGCACGAAATTAAGATCGAGATGATGAAATATAATGCACTTATAACTTATTTAATGCATACCGACTAGCATAAGGCTCTGAGAGCATAGTTTAAAAAAAATAGTTAACTAATTGACATCTCTTTAATTATAAAAAAATAGCCATGGGACATCTTGGAAATTTGGCACGAGTCTTAATTTATAGTCATGTGGTTCTCCGTATATTGTTCAACCTAATAACAACATATATACAATGTTATATGGTTCTCAATGTACAATGTGTACACATATACTAGTGAAAGGGGATATATGATAACATATGCCATGTTCATATGGTCCAAAAAATAAATGTTTCTTGGAAGTGTTCTATAAACAAGATGCATTTCTTATTTTTTGGTTTCACATACGGGTAATGGAATAGCCTTTAGCTGATGTGGCATCACAGCAAGTTCCAAACCATTTGTTGTACACTATTGTTGTTGAGTGTTGGAATGGCGTTATGTGGCAATGGGATTTGCTCTCCCCTTACCCGCCAAGTGACGTGTGTCTTCGGCTAATGGCAATCACACTAACTGTTAATCTAGATCAGGAGGACAAGATATATTGGGATTTGAACGAGTCTGGTGTTCTAACTACTTCGTCTATTATGAGACTTGCTCGCAAAGATGATCAACAACCGTCTTTGCCAAACTTCAATTGGAAGATGCTATGGTCCACACCTGTACAACAGAGAGTTTGCAACTTCCTTTACCTAATGGTTCACAACTGTGTTTTGTTCAACGCTAATAGGTTCTGTAGACATATTGCTATGACTGCAAGTTGCCCGAGGTGTAACCAAGAGGAGACTGAGCTTCACGCTTTGAAAGATTATGTACCTATCATGGAGGTTTGGCTTGCCATCTATGGTAATAAACCGCCAGTGATTTTTTTTTTTTGAAATTTCAATTGTGCAGGACTGGGTGGCCCTTTCATTGAAGAAAAAGAATAAAGAGAGCTCTCAGTTTGCAAATATGATGTAGTATATTTGGAAATGTAGGAACAAGCTGGTTTTCGAAGGCATCGGTGATCATCGTCAACTTTCCTCAATTGTATGCTCTGTTAATGATGCTTTCTGGGAGTCCAATGCCAGGGTTAAAGCTTTATCGAATGTTTTACCTGTTAATGGCAAGACTGTTTCATGCCACTGGTTACCGCCATCAAATGGTTGGGTGAATTTAGATGGATGCTCGAAAGGAAATCCAGGCTTGGCTGGTGGGGGTGGTTTGTTTCACAATGCTGATGGGATGTTCACGAAAGGCTTCATGTTGTGAAATATTTTGGGGCCACCATGTGAAACTTCATGAGCCACGTGCATACGTAAGCCCAGTACACAAGCCCAATGTAGTTCCATCCTAAAATCAATTGGAAATAGGAGGAGTAACCCAAGGGTATTTATACTGGCTTATTTTTCTTTAGATTTCCGATGTGGGATGAGTATTCCAATACTCCCCCGCAAGTGCAACTGGTGGAACTAGCCCAGTTGACACTTGGACAAGAACACGAGTGGTGGGTATCTCAATCTCTTTATAGCCGACTTGGACAAGAACACGGGTGGTGGGCATCTCAATCTCTTTATAGCCGAAACCAACCCCCATAGGAAACGGGCGGCAAGAAGACCAACATTGGGTTTTCAACCGGTAACCTTGGCTTTGATACCATGTAAAATATTCTGTGGGCCACCATATGAAACTTCATGGGCCACGTGCATACGTAAGCCCAGTACACAAGCCTAGTGGGGTATCATCCTAAAATCAATTGGCAATAGGAGTAACCTAAGGGTATTTATATTGGCTTATTTCTCTTTAGATTTCCGATGTGGGGTGAGTATTCCAAAACATGTTCAATACGGGGGTGTGTAATGCTCTGACAACGGAGCTCAAGGCCATTCAAATTGGCTGCTGAAATGGAGTGCCCACGCTTGCTGGTTGAAACTGATTCGATGGCGACAGTCAACCTCAACAACAACAATAATCTGCTCACACATTCAGCCTATGCCTTAATTTAGCAATGTACGTCTCTCATCTGGAATGGAAGTTGGGAAATAAAACTATTACATGTCAAGAGATCGACAAATTCGGTTACTGATGCTCTAGCAAACCATCCTGTTAAATAAGTATCTAATTTCATTACTTTTGATGTCCCCCAGATTGTATCCTTAGCAAACTCAACTATGATCTTGTAGCTCTTAATGAGCATATTTAAGTTTCTTATGGAATAAAATCGCAGAGACACAGGCCTCCTTTTCTGATAAAAAAAAACAAGATGCATTTCTAAACACACATCCTACTTTGATTGCTTTTCACACTACTTGCCTACTCTGATGCATGACTCGATCCGATCGATACTGAGCTTAATTTCGAAATGCTACAGCCTACAGAAAATTTATATCCAAAGATCCTAATTATAAAATCTTACCCAAATCTTCTATCTTGATTTGCAATATCCAAGATTTATCTAATTGATTATTTTCGTAGATAAACTTAGCTAATTAAATCCGATCACGTGGAATTATATAAGGAACAAACTAGTATTAATTTTTAGAAGTCTATCTACCCATCAAACAAAGACCAATTCAAACTAAAAATCTCAACTGATGAGAGCCAAGTCAATAATCAATTCGATGAAACCAAGCCAACAAATATAAAACCATCTAAGCTATCAACCTAACTTCAAAGGCTTCTCTACCGGCAGGTACTCCTTGATGCGGACTCCAAATTAATTGTACATCTCTTGAGCACCGGGGTCAAGAGGAGTCATCCTCTTTCTAGCCTGGTATTAAGATTTCAAGGTTCCTTGAATAGGAATTGGTCCATCCGATTCCACCACATTTATCGCGAGGCGAATTCTATTGTGGAACATCTTGCCTCTATTGCTTTTCAATTTCCTATAGGACTTTATGTATTGTGTGCCCCGCCGGAGGGGATTTATTTACTTATGTTTGATGATGTTAGGGGTCGAGCTATCCCCCGTTTGCTAACTACTTAGTCCATTTCTTTCTTTATTAATAAAACGCCCCCTCGAGGAGATGGAGAGTGTCGCCTCTCCTTCTACCAAAAAAAACTTCAAACGTTTCTCTACTGTCTTTGTCTTGCCTTTCCTCCTCATGTCCTTCAACATAGCCACAAAGGCATTCTTCAACATCTCATCATTAACTACTTCCCCTTTCTCCCTTTTGTCCCTCAATTTAGCCAAAAAGATCTGTGCCTGAATCTCATAATGATCTGCCTCCTCCTCAACTGCTCCAACCGACTTCTTCGCCACCTCCTCATATACCTCAGCTATTACAATTGTAGGATCTATTATCTTCCTCACCGTCTCATCATCTACCTCAACTGATGCAGTCATCAGATCTATTACCTCCCTCGTCGTCGCCTCCTCCTTCACCTCCTCCTCCTCAATCTTCCCGATCTTCTTATACTTGTCCGGAATTCGTATCATGTCTGCCACCTCAGAAGTGAGGTTACCCGCGAATACACTGAATATGGTTAGGTTCACCAGTATGATAAGTGCAATGACAACCATCTCCGGAGTTGTCCCTGCGTGAAAATCTCCAAACCTTACAACAATCATACCAAATATAGAAAAAGATAATTAATTAGGCCGATCAATCATTCATTATAAGGAGTTAGGAAAACAGATGTATTTTAAACTTACCCACAGTACTAATAACAAAAAACGAGAAGTATAGACAACTGATATACCTCTTTCCAAACGAGTCCTTAGCCTTGAACACCCCCAATAATTCGTTGGGTGCTTGCAGACATAAGTGTAATCTCTTCAAGTAGAAAAAACAATCTTACATAACATTAATATTGTATAAGTTATCTTTTTGTATGCATTTCTATAAGAATCCCATAACAACTAATCCTTCAAAAATGCAATGATTTACAAAAAACTATAAATCCGGATGTGCCCCTCCAACTAAATATTTATATGGTAAATAAATATTTATTTTTTCAATTTTTTTTGAATTTTATATATGCATATGATTTTGGTTAATCTATAATCTAATTGCTTTTTTATTTATTTATTTTTAGACTCCTACGATGATATTCGTTTTACTTTGCTTATCGATTAGGCTAGTGGGGCTTTCTAGGATCTCTCACTGCTTTGTCACATTTGAGGAGAAAATACGACACTATTATATCTTGCTTAAGTTCAAGATCTTCATCTTAGTAGCGCTTCATACGTTCTGGTTTTACACTAGTAGAAGTCTACTTTGCTTTGTAGTTGAGATTGACCCAAAACAAGATAATTGAGGAATGAATGAAACCGGTTATTTAGGTGTAATGACTTTTTTCAACTACGTTTATTTGGCACTGATTACTATTACTATTGTGGTTAAGTTGAATACATTTTAAAATAATTTTATTTTTCATTTTAGGTGAATTATTACTCATTAATTATATATATATATATATATATATATATATATATATATACTATGGGGTTTACCCGTCCGTTGGTCGGGATCAGATTTTTTGAACCTTTATAACTTATTTATAATATTTATAATTTGGATTTTTATTGTTTTAATTTTAACTAAATAGTTGAAGAAGTTTATGAAAAAATATTTAAAGACTATTATTTATATAAATATGAAAATAACATTTATGAGTTCTTTATGAAGATATACTGAAAGAATAAAGATAACATTTTCTTGCAATGTTAATTAGTAGGAAGTCAAGCTTGCCAAATATGAGATGAGACCATTGTCTTTGTTTCTTCACATGCATATAAAAATGGCAAAAAGTGTTTGAATATACTCTCTACTCTTTTTTCTTAGAAATTAACAATTTATCTCCACTTATATATGGTTGAAAAGTCATATTGTGCATCATGAGCAAATAAAGTTATCTAGTTTAGTAACTAAGTTAAATATAATTTAAACTGATTCAAATGGATACAGATAAATCTAGTTTTCTCCAAAAAAAAGTCAAATGAGTTTCAAATTTTTGGTTTGAAACATTTTTATGTACTTTTGCCTTCTCTAAAAGTGAATACTTTTTTCAAAATCACAGAATAACTATTAAGGAACAAATAAAAATATGAATTTGACAATTTGATCAAAAGAGCATATTAACGGTTTCAAGGCTACTATATATGGATTAGCTTGGACCTCTTTTAATAAATAAAAAAATATGAATTTTCAAACATATAAAAGAAATTAAACAATTTGATCAAAAGAGCATACTTACTACATACTTACTACGCTAGTCTTGAATTGATGATTATTAACGAACAAATTACAATGAATCTCGTCTGTCTCCCAACTCGGAAAAATAGAAGCCCTCAACTCTCTAACTCCTAATTGGTATTTATAAGAGAAATAAGAAGCTTAAGAATTTGAAAAGACATTCAATAATATAATGCTTGGTGAACTAAAATACGTATTAATTCTCCCAATTTTTTAACCTTCTAATTTAATGGAAAATCAAAAGTCATCAAACAATACATAATGCTTGGTGAATTAAAATACATATTAAAGCTCTCAATTTTACTAACCTTTTAATTCAATAGAAAACCAAAAGTCACATATAATAAAAATAATTTTATTTTTCATTTTAGGTGAATTATTACTCATTAATTATATATATATATATATATAGGGGAGCGCTCCGGTACAATACATATTATGGTGTAAGCGTGTGGTTGAATGTAGGGCGTTGGATTAGGATAAATCAGTGGCTATTAATTAAGCAACATTATAGGCTAAATGAGGGTGATGTGCAGAATCCAATCTCGGTTGATTTGAAAAAGGCAACACCCGAAATTTTAGGAGAGTGAGATAAAAATGGGTACAATTATAAAAAAATAAAATCCAAGCAAATCTTTTTTTTTCCACAATTAAATATATTGTAACCAGCTTTTGGCGTTATTTTTAAAATTCAAACATGAATTTCAAATTAAATAGACGTTTTTTTACAAATATAAAACCTCTGCAGAATCATTGAATATCTATTAGTCGACATTTAAAAAACCCGATACGATGGTTTGAATAATTATAGAATCGTATAATATTTATAGTCGATGTTTAAATAATTCAGTTTGATTGTTTGAAAAATTCAATATGATTGTTTAAATAATTATAAAATCGTATAATATTTATGGTCGATGTTTGAATAACTCAGTTTGATTGTTTGAATAACTCAATTTGATTGTTTAAATAATTATAGAAACATAAAATATTTATAGTCGAGGTTTGAATAACTCAATATAATTGTTTGAATAATTGTAGGATTGAACAAGTTTTAACGTTTGCATTATTTAGGTTGAATAAGTATTCGTCTTACCATGAATAACTAAATAAAGGTAGTTGAAAAACAACATTGTTCATCCTGAATAACTAAACTTATTCAATGGTTTTCACTAGTATTATTAGAATGTATTGACATAAATAATGTATACTATTGAATAATAATTACAATGCTTCTGAAAAACAATCTTTAATATTATGAAAATAACAATTACACTACTTTTGAAATAACAATTACAATGCTTATGAATTACAATTTTTTTTTTGGACCGAGATCAAATAAATCAACATTATCATCGTTTGGAACATGTTCCCTGGTGCGAAGTCTTTTAATAGGACCTTGGTGCGCTTTGGCTTTTCTCAAATGTCCAACTGTTGATCATTACCACCTGTTCCATTTGAAAGCTCGGTTAAACACAAATGATATCAGTGTTGCAAAACCATACAATCTAAAGTGAAAAAGTATATTGTGAGATTTGAAAAACAATTGCAAAACTGTCATACACATATCATCAGTGTTGCAAAACCATACCATCCAAAGTGAAAAAGTATATTGTGATACTTGAAAAGCAATTGTAAAACTGTCATACACATATCACTGTTGCAAAACCATACTATCCAAGTTGAAAAACAATCGTTTCAGCTTATCCAGTTAATCCTTACTATTGAAAAACCATAGTATTTATTGTGATAATATTGATCATTATCTCATGTCAGCCATACGAAAAACAAAATACGTATATACGAAAAACAAAATACGTATATATGAATAACAAAGAATGAATATATAAAAAACATGTCATACATGTATGAAAAAAAATTTAATCGTGGAAAACCAAATTAAATCTAACAAATCTACTATACTGAATTGCTAGAATGAAAATCAATATCGCAAAAACCTAATTTTGCATTCATGCAGTACAACAACCAATTCGCAAATTAAACCAAGACTAAAAAACAAGAACACAAGAGATGCAACCATTCAATTTACATTCATCAAACTAAAAACCTAATTTTGCATTCATGCAGTATGAACTAAAAATTGAAAAAACAGGGTCGGAAACAACAATAACACCGATTTCTATCGATATAGCAAATCAAAATTGAATCTTCACTTACCAATTTGTGAAAAATAGCCAAGGTTTGTAGATGATTTCGCCATTGTTCTTCGTCTGCTCCCAAAATATCACCGAGAAAGAGAGAGGGAAACGAGAAAGAGAGAGAGAGAAATAAATTATAATAGGAGAGATAAGACACTTTTTGAGGAAAGAATAACCCTATTACCTAAAATCAAGGGATTTTACCCAAAATAAAAAATATTAATTGATTTTAATTTTTATTGAACGGATTCAGTGAATCACCCCCATCAAAGCTTTTTGTACCCCTTTTTTTATTAAATCCCCACCATTCATTTATTCCAATCTGACGGATGTCAATTAACCACATGCTTGCACTCTAATAGGTGTTTTCACTAGAGCATTATTCTATATATATATATATATTGTAGGTTTTGGGAGTTTCATCCCGTAAAGATTGTTGAGATGCTTGTCATTGGAGCCTTAATACTGATCAATGTCTGCATTGTTGGTATTTAGATTAACAACCTTATAGCAACCATAGGAGATGTGTTCCAAAGCCTAGAAAAATACAATAGAATGTTAAAAGAGAAGAAAGAAGAGGATAAGAACGAAACAAATATAGATAATTTATAATTTATATTCTTAGTGGGTAAGTGCTCGTTAATATATATCCTTAGTAGAATGTACTATGGAGACTCAAAGCTAAAAGGATTATTTAGAGCACACATCATTGATGAGTTTAGAACTTCTTATGACAGTAGATATGACCACTATCATGTTTTAATACATTTGAGATATCATCCATGCATTTCAACTTAGATCCACATATTTGTACAAGTTATTTGTGTTACGTCCTCTTCCTATTATTATCAATTTATTATATTTTTGAACTAAAAACTTTACCGGTTTTCATTAAAAAAAAAGATAAAATTCTTTGTAAAAATGATGAAAGTCTATTGATGAGTATTTTTTTTAATTTATGGTGATTTCACTGTGAAGATTTTGTTAAGACATAATATTTTAAAGATTGCTCCCGATCCTCCGGAGTTCCGGAGCCAATCTAAGTAGAAGGCATTGCATGCCAACTTTGCGATATAATTTATCTAGCAACTAAATATTTATGTGTGATTTTTTAAAATTATATATATTATTTTGGGCTGACATAGAATAAAAAAAATGTTTTTAATTCAATTTACCACATTGAGAATATTGGACTTTTTTTTACATAATTTGTGTCGGATTTGCGGGTCGAGTCAACTTTTTACAGCTCAACGGACTAATGTTGGACTGTTTTTTGTACATCAAGTTATGAGGATATACATCCCGTCAACCCGAAAGAGATTGCTTTCGCTATTTTAGGAATTATCTTCTTGTGTAAGTTCTAGACCTCTTGGGAATCATCCATCAAATACAGAAATTTTCTCTCAAACTCACAAAACTCTCTCAAATTGATAGCTACCATTCTTTTTCGGATCTTCCCTTCCACCTTTGTGTGAGATCTCTAGAACTGGAGCACCACTCTTCGTTTCTTCAAGTCCAAAAGAGGGCTTTTGGAGTGGAGAACTTATCCATCGATCGAGTCCTATCTCATGGCCTCGCCGAAGTCAATGAAGCCAGGCACAAAATGAGGGGTGGGTTGGGGTGTGCTACAGGCCACCCCGAAAAAAATTAGTGTAGCAGGTTATAATGTTATTTTATTGGGATTTGGGGAGGAGGACACTCGATCGTATACTATTATTCTATTAGGATTTGGAGAAAACTCCAAAACCTAGCGATCAGGTATGAATTGATTCAACATTTTTGAAAGTTTTCAAGACCTAGAGAAATGTTGCTGCTTTGGCTGCTCTTTCATCTCCCCTCACTACTGAATGGATATGTTGAGATGGTTGTTTCACATCCACAAACTAGCCCTCCTGGTAAGCTATTGTTATTTTCTCAATCTTGCACATATACTATACATGTTTAATTATATTTATGTGTTCCAAACATTCTTAAAGTATTTCCCGTTCAAAATGATGCATGAGATGGTTGTTTCATACTCTCAATCCTTCCATCCAACTAACCTTGTTTGCCAACCTTATTATCGTCATGTGCAATACTCTTAATTCTGTTTATAAGAAAAATATTCTATCTTATGTCCTAAGAATCCTGTTTTATAAAGACTGGTAATAGTTTCTAAAAAACAGGATTTTTTGCAATATTGGATAGAAAGACAAGTATAATAAATGGACAATGCACTTTTTACATGTGTTTCAGGCTTCAAGGGTTACTTTTATGAGAGCTGGTTCTTACTTAGCTGTTTTAATTAATTCACCTACAAGAAGGATCATGATCATGATCATGTCTAGTCTATTTGTTTTAGTGCAATCTAACAAACAACTATTACTTTCCTAACATCTCCAAACAGTGTTGCAGATGATGATGAGCCTAAAACCAAAAGAAATGTAGAGGAATCAGAACTAGAAAAGCCTTCTTCTCAAGGTATTCAGATTACTTTCACTTATGAGCAACTTAGAACTATTTGTTTCAGAGCAATCTAACAAACAAATGTTACTTTCTTGTCAACTCAAGTAGAAGCCGAAAACTCGTCTTCTGAGGCAGTTGAACAAATGCCTTCTTCTTCTCAAGGTAGTCAGACTACTTTCACTTATGGGCAACTCATGGATAAATCCGATAGCCTTGTAACTGGAATTGATATCAAGCAAATAGAGGTTAGTCTTTTATTCATATTAATCCCAGGTTTAGTAGATTCCATGTCTTGATATTTTTATCTACGTTGTCCCTTGTTTTCACCTTTTTTAGGCTTATCTATCCGAAGATGGATTTCAAACCGTGTTTGGAGTGACAAAGGAAGCATTTTACAAGTTACCTGGGAAGCAATCCAAGCCAAAGATAAGGGTCGACCTGTTCTAGAAATTCACTCTCTGGAAATTCATTTCCCGTTACGGGAATGCTGCAATGCTTTCCAGGACAAGTTTGGATTACTTTGTTATATCTATGACGAGTCTTAATTGTTCATATATACATTTCAGCATCACAACTTAAAGAATGAAATTATTATATTCTTTGGGTCGTTTTTCCTCTTTTAACTTCTTCACCTTTGTTATAAAATTGCAAGTTTATAATCACTTTTGGTTTGTGAAGAAAGTTGTCGTAATTCTTTGGGTTTGGTCATGATCGTAATTTTGAGCTATGGAAAAAACTAAAAGTGTAAATGAACTTGCATTATACCTTCAGAGCATGTTACTCTTGAATGTATGTTTGATGTTTGAAACACCTCTATTAGGTACCTAGAGTTTGCATCGTGTGAAGGAGCATGAAAAACTTTTGTTTGACACAAAGCAATACCTTACACTAGTAGAGAAGTTCTTGCAAAAATCAATCATACACATGTTACAAAATTTCACCAATACAAAGAAAAATTGTACAAATCAATCATACTTATAGTTTTGTTTTCAATAAATTAAAGTAAACATCATTTTAATATTGCGAAACTGACCTTTTAGATTACAACCAAAATATTTAGGGGTATTAAACATTAAAAATATTGTGACCTATTTTGGGTGTTCTTTTCAACATACCCCAAAGTTTGGTGATTTTGTAATCTTTTTATAAACTAGTGTTTAGAATCTTAAAATTTACTCTAGCCTTCTTTTATTGAATTTACCATTTTAGCTAACTTTTCTTGCAAACCCTTTTTATTCAGAATTTATCATAGCAATATCATCACCTCTACGTATTGTATATAGTCTCGTACAAACAGGATATAGGGAATCAAGATGATGTACCCATATCCTGAACATGTACGTGTCCGACAGATTCAAGGAAAACTGAAACTAAGCTATGTAATAATAATAGTTGAATTTTGTTAAAATTTATCAATTAATATATGAGCTACATTCATTCAAAGATAAAACAACCAATGAGGATGCACCCCAAAAGTTTACCATAACAAAAGAAATGATTGTTTTCATGCGGTATGGAAACTTCAGGTGCTTGAATGAATCCCCTACTTCTTATGGCTTGTCTGTCATGGGAGAGTGTTGACGAATTTGGAACAGAACCGTCGACACCTTGCTTCGTCCGGCATGTGTCATCTATGTGGAATCCATAACGAGAGCATCATGCACCTTCTAATTTATTGCCTTATTGCGAGGGATACTTGGGGAGTGAGGCATGTTAGGAATCTTAATCATGACACCGTGCGTAAGATGGGATAAAAGGGTGTCAAAAGGTGCTGGTAAGGAGGTTGCTTTAGGAGATATTTTAGTGGACAACTTTGTATGGAAATCTAAGAAATAATACAACAAACACAATTAAGCAATGGAGTTATGTTGGAAATCTAAGAAATAACACCAAGTTCTTGAAACAATCGAACTAAATGGATTTCATATGTTGAGTTTTATCAATGTGGGAGAGATTGATCAACCTTGGAGGTGTCGACAATTGATTGGTGGGATGTGCGACGTGTGATGTGCTGTATTGCCATTGGTGGAAGATGTAGTTTGGTTGGAGATTTGATATTCTTCGATGCGGGATATGTTTATTGGTCTTTGAGGTGTCGATCATTGATAAGAGGATGAGGAGGAGGATGTGACCTATAATACAAGTCGGTAAGTTGAGAATGCATGTCATCAACCATCATCATTAGTTGTGGTCTTCGCAGATTTCAATCTCGTTTGACACTTATCCAGCGCATTGACTAGGCTAGGTAACCGACTGCTATGTTGGATACGCGTGTTGTTTGTACTTGGGATTCGAGGGAGCTATACTCGCTCTTGGATCTTTACGGTCTTAGTTGGTTTTGTGCGTTGTCTGGCTTGGTTGAATGTGTTTATGGTTAGGGGAACTCTGGTGTTTGTACGAGTTTTATAAGGTATGCGATTTCAACAACACCATCACGTCTTTACTTTACACTCCGAGCTCGTGTGCATCATCTCTCCTCGTTTTCTTCCCTTGCTTTGGTCATTTATTTTAATCGTCCTTATTTCACTAGAATCATTTGTTCTCCATCAGAGATAGCTATGTGTCTCACCATATACATCAACCTTATAGTCAAGATTATAAAGGGATGGCCTTACATAAATCTTTTTCAACGGTAGATTTAAATAATTTGTCATTCTTTTTCACATATGTTCGATACGAAAAACAACCAATGAGGATGCACCCCAAAAGTTTATCATAACAAAAGAAATGATTGTTTTCGTGCGATATGGAAACTTGAGGTGCTTGAATGAATCCGATACTTCTTGTGGCTAGTCTGTCATGGCAGAGTGTTGACGAATTTGGAACAGAATCGTCGACACCTTGCTTCGTCCGGCATGTGTCATCTATGTGGAATCCATAACAAGAGCATCATGCACCTACTACGCGATTACCTTATTGCTAGGGATACTTGGGGAGTGAGGCATGTTAGGAATCTTAATCATGACACCGTGCGTAAGATGCGATAAAAGGGTGTCAAAAGGTGCTGATAAGGAGAGGTTGCTTCCGTTGAAGAGATAGGAGATGTTGCATTAATAAATTAATTCTAGTTTTTGAGGAAAGAGAATGATGACCAGGTCATCACAATGACTAAACAAGGAACTTGAGTATTGAATGTCATAGTGACAAGTGTCTCATAAAAGATTTAAAAATTAAAGAGTTAAATAAGGTAGAGATCTTTTGTTTGGGCAACCATTGATACTAAACAAATTATGGTTGGGCATGAATGAAAAGAAGAAGTAGATAATTTTTTTTAATTTGATGACCAAAAAATTTGGTCAACCATTACATATGCTCTTTTGTGAAGTGTGAACTGAGAAGTGTCACGAGTAGTACGGTGCTAGCTCTGGGTTTCCGCAGTTTGGTGAATGATTATCGTGCTTTACATGAGCACCCTACAAATACTCCAAGACAGCATCCTATTTCTAGGTGGATTCCCCCAAGTTCAGGTAATCCGAAACTCAATACTGATGCTGCAATCTTTTCTACTGGTGAAGTTGGTCTTGGTGTGGTCATTCAGAATAGCTATGAGTTTGTGGTTGATGCTGCTGTTCGACGTTTGCAAACATCATGGTCACCAAACTTAGCTGAAGCTCAGGCTTTGTTGTTTGGTTTACAATTTGCTCACAGAATTGGTGTGTCTAACATTGAAGCTGAATCTGATGCCCTCTCCCTGATTCTTGTTGTCATCTCAACTCTTCCCAATCTTACTTATGTTGGTGCCGCTGTTGATGAAATCCGGTTTTATAAATCTAATCTCAATTTCTTTAAGTGTAATCATGTACATCGTGATGGTAATTTTGTAGTCCATTACGCAGCTCGTCTCGTTCCTGAGTCGGGTTCTGAGCAATTGTTTTTAACCACAATTCCCCAAGGCATAATGAACTTGGCGGAATTGGATATATAAATATATTACACTTTTACTCTAAAAAAAACCTAGAAGTGTCACAATTCAATGATTTCTTTTTTGTCATTTACATCATAACTATAACCTAAAGCGGAGGTTAAATAAATTATTAAACGACACATGTCACTTTTATATAGGACAACATCGCATAAAATTTTTTATTTTTGGATATGATATAAAGGAAGATCATTAGGATATTTTTTATACTATCATACAAATTCTAGAATATTTAGTTTATTTTTAGATAGAATTGTTTTTTAACTAAGATATCTTAATTGATTATTTAAATTGCTTATATTTATATGTTAAATAAAACAATCAATTTTTTTTAAATATCTTTACATATATTATTTTTTATTTATTATTTATAGCTAAGATACTATTTTAAAGATAAGATATGTATAGTTTTTTTTAAATATTCAAACCTATATTAATTATAATTATTACTTTTGGAAAAAAATATTTTTTGTAAATAAAACATGCATAGTTTATTAAAAATATCCTATATAAAATGACACATGTCAACCACACATTTAACCACATCATCCATCTTTTTAATATCCTATATAATTGGGCTATTTTTGATTGGTTGAAATCTAATAATAATAATAAGTTCTAAATTCTAGAAAAAAATTAAAAGATAATTTTATTAAAATAATTTATTTACGATAACTTGATTTCTTATTAAATTAGGATATTACTAATAAAAGAGTTATAGATTCTAAAAAAACCTTTAAGTCTACCTTAGTTATATATAAATTAAAAATTAATTTGCGTCTTAAGATCATGATTATTTGTTCATAAATAATTCATGTATTTGAAAAAAACTATTATTAATATTTTGTTTAAGCAAAACCCGTACAAGGTACGAGAATACATACTAATTTTTTTTTTCTATACACATGATCAGAGTCCGTCTATGAAAAAAATGGACGCCCCGAATATACATGATCTCCATTTTGTGGTCAATCTTGCATCTCACATTAAATGGTCATACAAGTTTGGTCTTGACAATGATTCAAAAACGGCGAAAAAAAAAGAACAAGAGTTGGCTCTTGAAGTACATTTACCCATTTGTAGAATCATAATTGTTTATAGGTTTTCATGCAGTGAAGATCTCGTGTGACTGACAATGTGCCTATATTTTAAATCTATCAACCACTTGATAAAATACATTAATCACACATATAGTTGTATACATTGTGTTATAGAGGATTTCATTGAACTTTTTAGTGAACTAAAAACATAAATCATCACAATCCCGTAGTCAGACAACTCAATGCGCCTGTATGAACCAAAAATCAATCAGCAAAAAGAGTCAAAATTCCAGATTTGAGACTGCAGATTTGAGACATCTAATAGCTCTAAAGTCTGCAGATGAAGGGCGATGCTGATCCAATGGACCTCATCCTTGTTTTCCAGCATCTTCCTTAACTTGCTGCTTCAGAGGCTTCTTTATCAGGCTCTTTGGCAAATCCAAGTTCTGACAAATCTTGTTTTGCCATCAAGTTTCTGCGTAATAAATCCAGGGAAGAAAATCTTCAAAGAGAAACCTTCAAGTGATGCACAATGGTGAAGAATTAGATGGCTTGATTGACTTACTTTTCCATTCGACATTCCAAATACTTCTTGGACAAGTGTCTACATTTTTCTGAGTAGTGGCCTTCAGATTTAAGACAGTTGAGATAGTCTTTCTTCTCCTGAGGCATAATGAACTAGAAAACTTACAACCGTCTCCTGTAAATAAAAGTGCTGACCGATTCCAGTATGGGAGATTGAAGTTGTGTTTTAATTGAAGCTTTAAATAGGGAGAAAGACGTACCACGTCGCATTCATGCAAATGATCCAAAGGGAAGACACCTTTCTCTGGAGGCATAGGTCGTGCCCCTCTCGAGCCACCAAATGAACCGCCTATATCAAGAATTGATGTGAATCAGAACAGAGCATCATCAACATATACCAAATAACACTAATCGCAACTTCTCACATGTCCTTGTCGCAGATCAGCACCAGGAATTTGATCCCTATCATGGGCATTTTTTTTTTTTTTTTACAAAGAACCAGTAAAGAGCAAAGCCTCTTACTTTCAAAAACCATGGAAAGAAGAAGAAACTAACACTAATTTATATCCTCTTATGACATTATTTTAATTACATGTACAATTGGTGAGAGCAAATTCGAATTGGTGATCTAAGGCCATGGATCCCAAGGATCATGCTTGGAGCATGAATTGCATAGAGTGATATCCAGTTTTGAAATTGCACATGAAACATCAGGGTATATTAATATATAATAACCAAATCAGAGAATCCTTTCCAAGAACATGATCTTTATTTTGACCAAATGAGAAGCATAACACATGAGAATGAACTAGACTGAACAAATCACGGTTTAAGGGAAGATAAAATTTACCAGCACTCATCTGCCCGTGCTAAAGCTCCTCTCCAAATCCTTCTTTCTGTGGTTAGTAGGCGCACGCAAATGAGGTTTAACACACCATAGGCTGTGAATTTCACAAAAGTAGGGGTTTATTCCCAGGGAGCAACTCAGTGAGGCAATTAATAAGGAAAAGCTATCGATAACATAATAAATCCTGCGGTTACCAACTTACCATAAGCTCAGCTACACAGTGACATAGATTGTCCGATAAATAAAGCATACGATCAAACCCTAATGTACCAGAAATCAAACGAGGAAATTGGAAGAATCAAATACCCAGTGGAGGTTGGAGTCGAACAGGGACAGCCGCCGAAAGTATAGACGGTCGACGGTGGTGAATTAGCATCATCTTTCACTCATTTGGAAATTGGGCCATATATCTTTTTGACGCTAAAATTCGTGGAAGTGTTTTTATTTAGAAGAATCTCGGACGTTTGGGCCATAAATAGCTAATGGGCCTGCCCATCATAAACAAACTCAATATAATTTCACTTCGCTTCCCTTCTTTTCTGTTTCCCCTAAACCCATCCATCCAAACAACCCCTTAGGTGTGCCAGTAGAAGTGCAAAAATGGCGACTCTATCGCTCCTCCGCCTCACGCTCCGCCCATCCGCCGCTTCCACCGCCCCCAACCGCCACCCGCTCCACCTCCACGCTCTCCCCACCCCAAAACCCCTCAAAGCCCTCTCCAACCCCAAAAAGCCCCTCTCAATTTCAATGTCAATGTCCCCAACCCCCGCCACCGACCGCCTAATCTCCGCCGTCGGATACTGCCTCCCGCTCTTCAACGGCCTCCAGTACGGCCGATTCCTGTTCACCCAATACCCCTCCCTGACCGTCTTCCTCCAACCCATCCTCCCAATCTTCTCCCTCTACCACTCCGTTCCTTACGCCAGCTTCGTCGCCTTCTTCGCCCTCTACCTCGGCGTCGTCAGGAACCCTAGCTTCTCCCACTACGTCCGATTCAACGCTATGCAGGCCCTCGTCCTCGACGTCCTCCTCGTCGTCCCCGTCCTCCTCCAGCGCATCTTCAGCCCGGGCCGGGCCGGCCTCGGCTTCAAGCTCATGGTCATGGGCCACAACGCCGTCTTCGTTTTCGTGGTCATGTGCTTCGTCTACAGCCTGGTCTTTTGTGTTCTTGGTAGGACTCCTTACTTGCCCTTCGTTGCTGATGCTGCTGGGAGACAGATCTGAGTCTCGAGTTGTTGGCATGAGTTTGATTCAAGGAGTAATGGCTGTGCTTGTTTTCCAGCTTTGAAATAAGATTTTGATGCTGAAATTTAGTTTGGTTGATATGGTGAATTTTGTTAGGGGCGTTGAGCATAAGCTTCTTATAATAACTTGTTCATAAGAATATTATATCAAGCTTGATTGATTCCTTGTTGTTTGTTATTGTAAATTGGGGATAGAATTCTGCAGAACATTTGGCATCGAAAATTCCTGCTTAGGGAAATGGCTTAACACCAATCGAGTCAGTTTTAGTTATTTTTTGGTCCATTGAAGGAAACTGGAGGCTGTTTATACAGATTATACCTCATAATTTACACCAGTACCACACATTTAGCCTATGTTAATGTAGGTGTCGTTTGGTTACATTCAGTATTGGTTTGAAATTAGGATTCGTGCTGGAGGATCGAGTGATTGGTTAATGCAGACTGCAGAGGAGTTTTCATGAAGTTCAAAAGTGACACTTCAAAGCGGGATATAATTAATTAATTATCCCTTGCACAAATGTAACACATAATACTACAGCTAGTAGTAGGGGGAGCAAAAATATTCGTTCCGTGGATCCGATTCGATAAAATCCGTATCCAATGGATCACGAAATTTTCTATCTGTATCTGATCCGATCGGGGAATTTTTTTTTCCGGATAATCGGATTGGATACGGATCGGGGTTTTGAAGCAACCGGTTATCCGGTGTATCTGGTCCTATATATATTTTTGGAAAATACACATTAATACTAAGTAACATGGGCGTTTTAATGAGTATTTTGTAAAATTTCAACTCATCAAGTCAACAAGACAACAAGAAATCTACCTCTGCATACTATTACACTTGGGCAGGAAACTATATATCTTGGAAGGCTCAATAACAGTCTATTGTTTCTCTTTCATCCACTGAAGCTGAATATATTACTACCACTAAAGCTGCAAAGGAGGCAATATGGCTTATGGGAATCTTGAGGGAAATCCAAATTGTGCCATTGAAGCTGAATATATTACTACCACTAAAGCTGCAAAGGAGGCAATATGGCTTATGGGAATCTTGAGGGAAATCCAAATTGTGCCATTGACCCAAGTGCTCCACATGAATAGTCAAAGTGATTTATATTTGTGCAAGGACCTAATGTTTCATGAAAGGTCCAAGCACATAGATGTGAGACATCATTTCATCAGAGTTCAAATTATAGAGAAGTCACTAGAGGTCAAGAAGGTAAAGGAAGATGAGAACCCTGCCGACTTTGGGACCAAGATTGTGACTACTGACAAATTCCACTTCTACGGGAATTTTCTACATATCTCGGACACAGCATGAGCTTCACAACTCATGGGCCGACGATGGACGGGAGACAATGATTCTACCAATCCATTACTAGTGCCTCAAGCTTTATTAAAACAAAGGATTAGAGGGCATTTGTAACATAAACATGGACTATAGTATAAGTGACACACATATATGTTTAGGTAGAGGCTAGAATAGGAACTTGGCTTCGTCCCTAAGATGCCATCGAACCACCTGACTTGGACAATGACTCATCACCTGAGCCGCTTGACCTAGCCATGGTCAAGTATGGCTCTTGTGCATGTTGTATGGTCGAGTTAGGTCGGTCTCTTGCGTGACTTTTGGCTTAAGCCTGCTTGATGACTTGTTGGGCCTATCTTTGGTTTGGGCCGCCTGGCTTCTAATCCACGCTGGTGAGCTCATTAAGCCAAACGCTCAATTTGAGTTAATGAGAAGCTTTTAAGGGCGAACGACATCGTCTTGGCTTTGTGTTCCCTTATAAGCTTACGAGGAAACCCTAGAGCCTTGTCTTGCTCATTTCCTTCCGCGACGCTCTGGAATTCTAGGGTTTGGCTATCTCGAGCTTGAGCCCGGCGATTCCACTATGTTTCTCGGAGAGATGGTGAGATAATAGAAGAAAGAAGGGGAAAGAGAGAAAAGAGTGAGATCAAGGCCTTTGTGGCTTGAGCTCATTCGAGCTTGTTTGTTTCACTCTCTGTTCTTGTTGCTTTATGCTTGCCTCTTGTTCTCTCTTGTTTCTAGCCCAATTACTTGTATGTATGCTTGCTTATAACTGTGCGTGTGTTTATGACCTTTGTTGTTTAGTGGATTGAACGAGTCCCCGCTCTTGTGTCCCTTTTGCGTTTTGTTTCAAAGTTTTCAAACTCATTTTAGAACAATCGAAGCAGATTCGAGTAGATCTAATAAGTCTCAGCACTAGTGAATAAGTAAATCAACATTCAAACCTGAATACATGGGATGCTACAATGCAAGATAAAACTAATACTTCATCATGCCATTTGCATCCAACACATGGATCACTAGCAAATGGCAACCCATCAAACACATTACTCTAAGCCTCTAAAATTCCCACCACATACGAGTCAAAAGATCAAACAATAGAGCCCAGTGGAAACACACATAATCTAACAACAATGAAAAAGGAGGGATCAATAGTAAAACTACTATAATAATACCCTAGGGGTTGAACAGAGGATGCACTAATTGGGGACGAAAGAGCAGGGCGTGGTGGGTCAGTGGGCGGAGTGGTGGGGGCAGAAGGTGATAAGGTAGTTGGCGCGGGTGCAGGTGGAGATGCTGGTGGGGTCGTCGTAGGCATATGAGTAAGCCCTCGGGCACGCCTCCTTGAAGATGCGCGAGTACACCGTCGGCTTGCACGTCTGCGGGTTGCCGAAGCTGCCCGTGCAACAGTATCGGGGCGAGTTGAACGCCGAGCACGCGCTCTTGCAAGCCACCACCTGGTTCTCACGTGACTTCACCTGTCCATCCCACGTGACCAAGTCCAAGTCAGCATATTCCCAATTATTCACAAACATCAAACATACATTCATACCCAATAAATCATCATACTATATTCCCCGGATTGACGGAATTGTTAAATGCTTCAAATGAAATCCCAGTTAAAAAATTTATACTAATAGATTCGGTGAAATTTTTAGGAGAAAAGCCGTCCGTTATCACTTAAAATATTATACATTTTGTTGTGGTTTTTTATTTAAAAAATAAAACAAAGTAACTTTCATAATGATGTATTTTGTAACTTGGAGTAATTTTTTTTTTTCTTTTATATCAAAAGCCAAGAAAAAAAATACAGTACATGCTTTTCTTCTTTCTCTTTTTCCCACTCTTTTCCTTTCCATTTTGTCCGGCAAATAAGTTTTTTAACTTTATTTTCTAGATTCAAAGAGGCCGTTGTTGTGACCTAAAAATTACCTTAATCGAAACTAAAGCCTAAAGAATGAAAAAGATAAAGATTCGTGTCGAGATGGACAAACCTGGAGGCCAGCAGGGCACATATGGTTCAAATCGCTAACACAACCAGCCGGAGCACACTTTCCTCCGGCGCCCTTGAACGGCGTCATCGATATCGCCAGGTTGTAGCCGTCCACCAGGCTGACGTCATAGAAGTCCTGTTCCTGGCCGAGCGTTATCTCCGCAAGCGTGGCCGGCGGGTCCCCGCCCAGCCCGTTGCAGTACAGCGACCCGCCGCAGTCTCCGGTGGCGCACTTCCCCCTCCCGAGCCGGTCGAAGGAGCAGCCGTGCCGGCCCCACACGCGCCCCGACCACTCCGCCGGGAGCTGGAGCG
This sequence comes from Fallopia convolvulus, assembly GCA_964016875.1. Taxonomy (NCBI): domain Eukaryota; kingdom Viridiplantae; phylum Streptophyta; class Magnoliopsida; order Caryophyllales; family Polygonaceae; genus Fallopia; species Fallopia convolvulus. The sequence continues at coordinate 39,730,071 of OZ024723.1, read as the reverse complement.
AGTGCGCCTTGCTCGGCGCCAGCTTGAAGCCGCCGCGCGCGAGAATCGGCTTGCCGGCGCTCGGCTGGATCCCTGGCCACACCGGGTACGGGCACCTGTTTATGAAAGACATGGTCGCCCCCGAGGCCTCCCCTGTGTCACAAGCGCGAATTAGTTCCCCGAATTAAACCGTTTTTTCAGCTGATTTCAGTCCCAGTAGAAAATGTCATGTTGAGAATGTGTATTACAGAAAGGTTCCATTTTTTTTCCCACACTTCAGATCTGAGTTGCCAGAGCTTGGATTCAGTTCTATTCGTAGGTAATAGGTTCACACTTTTACCATTGGTGCAAGATTTTAGATTTCAGTATTTAGCCATATTGGTTGCTTCTCTTTGCTTATGTTGATTCAGAAAATAAAAATTTGTAGATCTCACACTCCAAAGCAGGAGAAATGTTACCCAAATGACGGGAAAATACAACATTCATACATAAACAAAAAATTAAATTAAAAAAAATCAGGGATAATATAAATAAAAGCAGAGTGGATTGTGTTTTTGAGAGGAGGAGTGAGAATGGAAGATACCTGGAATGAGAGTAAGAATGAGAAAGAAGAGTAGTAGTGAAGTCGGAAGAAGAGTCTTCAGCTGAAGGACCTCCATAGCTCAGAGCTTGGAGTGAGGGAGAGAGAAGATGGTGATGACTGATGAGTGTTGAGCAGAGCAAGTGAAAGACAACCACATACATATATAGAACTCAGCAAGTGACAGGGGCTCACAGACACAGAACCCAATTATAATAGGGTTTGGGAACAGTGCACCGCCTCTTCTTCATAACATTTTCCTCTCCTACTCTGTTTGCAATATTTTACTACTGGCTAGTTCAGAAAAGATTGAAAGTATCATGTATATTTTCCCCTTTTTGACTTATGGACTCCTAATTCCTATTAAAGGTAAAAAAAAAGGCAAAATAAAATTAAAAAAAAGAAAAGATTCTGGAAGATAGAAGTGATATTATCATAAAATTGCAATGTAACTTGTAGTGTAGCTGTTGTATATGTAGGCAAACAACCATAAATCAACAAACTTAAAACAATAAATAATAATAATAATCCTCGTAGCTGAAAACAAGTGGAACCAGTCCTTAATTAATAGTCATTGCAATTTGTCCTCAGCTCATTCAATTCTTTCTCAATCTCCATGTTGTTCAGAAATGACAATGAACTGGAGCTGGCTACCATGTTTCTTCCAGGTGGAAGAACTCCTTTCTGTTAAGCAGATTCAAGAAACAACACACAGGCAGCAACCATATATTAGTGATTTACAACAGTACTATTAGTATTCATGAAACAGCAATTTGGTAGAGACTTACACTTGAATTCCCACACATCTCTCTCTTCAAGTTTGCTAGATCATCATCCACTGCAAAGGTCTCCAGCGCTGCAAACTGTGCAACCCAAAGGAGTTTTCAAGATTTTTATTATTTTTTCAATGAAAATACAGAGATTTTTGTTTTAGTAAGAACTGAAAGATTCCTACCTTTCCTTCAAGATCATCATTTGCCAATTGATTAAGTGCATCAGCTTGTGACTCCATGAGCATGACTGATAAGATCACATAAGATAAGTTAGCAATTAATTATTTGGAATTTGAAATTACATTTTGTATATTCAAAGGAAAGAAGTGGAGCGAAAAGCCTTACCCTGGTCTTCCATTTGCTCAAATGCCGAAAGGGCACTGCTGGGATTCACATTATGCAACATCTCTGTTAGTTTGATTGCGGTCCTATTGTTATGATAGATTAGTGGCCATTCAAAAAATTCAATGTCAAGATTTGAAACCCAAGAAAATGTTTGGAAAATCAAAGTTATAAACAATGTGAATAAGGACAGACTTTGCAGACTGAGCACGTGCTTTGAGGGTATGCTTCTTTGATTTTGCCTCTTGTATCTTGCTCTCCAGAGCCTGCCAGGAAAATGGAGATTATCTATTATGCACACACTCTAGACTGCATGAATTGATGAACTTAAATGTACCAAAGAAATGAGTTAGTTAAGGAATCGAACAAAGAGATGCTTACGTACGTACCCTAGTTTTGGTGACAATGTTATCGACAATGCCCTGATATTGAGCAAGTTGAACCTTCAATGCACTAGCATTATCCTATCAAATCGTTCGACTATAAGTTAGTTCATTGAAGGACATTTCAAATTATTCAGTTTTCACACAAATCTAACATAAAAGCATAACTCATCATCCCCTTCAAGGAAAACAATATTAATAAAAAGCTGCTAAGAAAACCTTACAGAATAATATTTACGCTGCTTTAGGGCTTCGCGAGCAAGATTATCATCCCCACTACTAAGAGCAAGTTTTGCTCTCTTGTACCTATTAACAAAAGCTAAGATTTAAATGCAAGATTGAAATGCAAGCAAGAAGGCAGAATTTAGAGATCGAGCATTCTTACCAATCTTCTGAAGCTTGTTGTGCAGACTTGTACTTATTTTCTAGTTGTACGTCTTTGAGTTGCCAAAACCTTCATAGATGGTTATCTCAATATATATAAGCTTAAGATATGATGACTACTCAGTAATAACTAATAAGCGCGCATAATGTAGAGGCAAATATACCGGTGCTGTAGCTTGTCGCATTTTAATCAAGTCTTCATTCATTTCAAGCACAAGTTGTTCCATGGTTCTCTCAGGATCTTCAAACATACTTATCAATGCATTAGCATATGACTGTTCTTGCCAGTGATTTAAAAAAAAAAAAAACCAGAGTTTAGAGTTTATAATTTATATATAGCCCTATAGAATAGAATCAATTAATCGGTTACGAAATAAGACGTGCACTTCCTACCTTATTATTCTAGCAAATCTGCCAAACAAATTCATTTGAGCACCGAGAGCGCTGCCTCCATGGACATGATATCCAATAGATTTTGATGTCAATGTCAATGCTATACACCACAAGCTTTATAGTTAAATCATTGAAAGTGCTAAGTGCTAACCAAGAGAAGTAACCCAAGTACGTTCATACAAGACGAGCCCGAATAGGTGCAAAATCATTGGCCACGCGTACAATCACAAATTCACAAGAGAAAAATTAAGGCAAATGAAACGCACCATTGGTACTGAATTTGGAGGTCTTGAATGAAATCCTGGGTGGCGCAAGCGGCCTCTGAAAATGAAAAGAAGCAGATGTCGGCGTAGAAACACAGTTTAATACGGCAATCTGTGAGTTTAAAGCTGCCATGGCCCAAAACCTAGTGATTTCGACGATCAGAGGGAGATTAGCAAGCCCTGCTAATTAATCTTGTATTCAAATAACCTAGAGATGAACCGACCTGCTTGAACAATTAATCAATCAATTATATGAATGCTAGATTAAATCCCAATAATAATGATACCATGATTATGATATAGTCGTAAAGAATGAGATATGAAAGACAATACAAATATATGAGTAAAATAAGCTTAATAATTGAAAAATAAAATACGTAAGTATTAGAAGATTAAGGTCGCGTTCCGCAACCACATATAAGTTAGTTTAGGGAGCTTATCACGTTTATTGAGAAAAATAAGTTTTGTTGTATGTGTTCGCTAATACCAAGTTTATGGAAGTTTATCGAGCTTAAAAAATAATCAGCACCCCATAACTTATTGAGTTTATCGAACTAGGGCTCCGTTCGGCAATACTTATTTGATTGCTTATAAGTACTCAGTGCTTATCTGAAAAATAAGTATCATTATACATGTTCGACAACACTTGCTTATTTGAAATAAGGTACTTATTTCATATACTTATCCGCTGAAAAAATAAACACTCATAAACAAATCCTTACCGAACACCCCTAGCTTATCTGAAAATAAACACCCAATTTCAACACCTAATTTCAACATCAGCACCCAAGGGCGGACCAGGTTCTTTTTGGAGGATGGGACCTCAAAAGTTATAAATGCGTAACTAATTAAACTAATTTTTTGGTCAAGGACACTAGTCATGAGAGCCGAAACGTATACATCATGTACTCACCTTGAAATCCTATCCGCTTGAGTAGGTGCCTGAAGACACTAAAATAAGTACTTAAAACATGTACTCGTACTTTATTATAAGATAGTCAAGTATATTAATATAATAACCTGTTTTTTTAAAGCTCTCGGATTCAATTGTCGTATAAGGATATAATATTAAAAAAAGTATTCTAACAGAGTAAATGACATGTTAAAGTGGTTTACATACTTGTAATCTTAAAATGATCATAACTTTTTCCTTGAATATCGGATTGGAGCTTATAATATATCAAATCGTACCTAACTACCTATCAACGAAAGGAAAATATATACCGAAAAAATTTGTATTGGGGGGGGGGGGACTTCTAGCCCCATATAGTTCCATCGATGTCTGCACCAAAAAGTTTCAACACCATCAGCACCATAAGTTTCAACACCGATAAACAATCAGTTATCGAACGGACCCTAAGTAAAAAATCGGATGGAAATAATGTACTACTTTGATTTGGGAAGTAATCTTTTATTTATAATGAAGATTATGTTTCTATCACTTGCCAAATTTCAAGATCTCTAAATATAATTGTATATTATTAATATTATTATAATTAAAAAATTTTCATAATTAAGAGTATTTTTCTTGCCAAAATTTAAGATCTCTTAATATAATTATATATTAGTAATATTAATAGAGAAAGAGACTCGTGCGAAAGGGCGCCCATGTGAGAAATGAGAATAAATCTCGCTCGTTCATTTCAAAAAAATCAACGTCCCTGATTAGACATTCATTAAAAAAGATAAAATACCGCACAAGCGAAATTTTCTCGTATTATTCGCGTATTTTTCAATAAAATACGACACATGCGAATTTTTCCGGTATTATTCACGTATTTTTTGAAAAAATCATTTTTATGAGACGCACCCAGTTTGTTCATCAAAACTAGTGATTTTTTCATCAATATATATTGACCAATTGTTCATCAATACTAACTAATTGTGCATCGAGTTTTTGATAACATTGTTCATCGATTTCAAACTTTTTTAATTTTTAATTTTATTTTTTAACCTTATTTATGTGTATGAATACAATATTATCTGTTTTATGCACATATAATTAGTTTCGATATACACATATTTGTTCATTGATATACCCTTGTTTGTTCATTGATATACCCTTGTTTTTTCATTGATATACCCTTATTTGTTCATTGATATACCATTATTTGTTCATTGATATACACTTTTTTGTTCATTGGTATACCATTGTTTGTTCATTGATATACCCTATTTGTTCATGGTTATACCCCTATTTGTTCATTGATATAACTTTTTTTGTTCATTGATATAACCTTGTTTGTCCATTGTTTGTTCATTAATATACCCTATTTGTTCATTGATATAACCTTGTTTTTTCATTAATATACCCTTATTTGTGAATTGAAATAAAGTTATGTTTATGTGTCAATACCAACAATTTGTACATTTAGGACTATCTATTTGTGCATTTATTTTGAGCTTTAAGGCTATCTTTTTTCTGTACTCATATAATTAGTTTTCACTCACATACTCATATAATTAGTTTCAATGCACATATATATTTATCTAGTTTATGTAGTTGTTATACGAATCATTTTTTGAGAGCAAAGTGTTAATATATTAAATATCCAATTCAGCTACGTCAATTATACATGGCAGAATATCATTTACAACAACTTGTTCATGTTCGAAATAAGATATAAACGTGTGATAAAGTGAGCTACACAATTGTCATGTCTACCTATATGAGCACAAAAAAATGAATGAAGTGCTCAATATAGTGCCTAAATAAGATAAGTTTGTTGTAGAAGCTTGAATGCAAAGGATAATAGATAAAGAATATGACTTTTGCAATAATATGATGTATGCTAAGAGAACGAGCCAACTGCAAACCGAAGAGGAGTGCTTGTGCCTTAGCTATGTTCGGAGCCCAAGAAGTAGCCACACGTTTCACAACAGAAACAATGACAAATTCAAACGAGTCAAACAACAAAATATCGAGACTACCATCAAAACAATTAGTTTTGTCTCACATACAACTAATTATGATGCACACACATACATTAATGCATAAAATTTCGATACACATTCGTCCATTTTTTATGTACAAACAATAGATTTTTGATGCACAAGCAATAATTTATTTATGCACAAAATCACAATTTTGATGAACAAAATGACAATGTTGATGAAAAAAATCACAATATTGATGAACAAACAATAGGTTTTGATGAACAAATCACAATTATGATGAACAAAATCACAGTGTTGATGAACAAAAGCACAGTGTTGATGAACAAATTCACAATGTTGATGAACAAATTCACAGTTTTGATGAACAATTTGGGTGCGCGTCCTATTTTCGTTTTTTTCAAAAAGACGCGAATAATTCGACAAAAATCCGCTTGTGACGTATTTTCCCCTTTTTAAGTGAAACGATCAACGCCTTTGATTTTTCTCCATCAAACGGCTCTTGTTCTTTCTTATTTCGCACCTACGCGCTCATTCTCACCTGAACCGGATAATATGAGTTTGGTTCTTGCAAAACAAACTCTTATCCTATAACATGATGAGCAATTTGAGCCTTTTGATTAAATATATCTACGATCCATATTAGAGATTGAGATTAAAAAAATAGCAAAAAACTCAACGGTGGCATATTTGTAAATATACTAAACTAGTTACCCCTGACCTAATATAGCAAAATACCCACATCCCACCCAAAATCTCACTCGCATCTCTCTCTCTCTCTCTCTCTCTCTCTCTCTCTCTCTCTCTCTCTCTCTCTCTCTCTCTCTCTCTCTTCTCTCTCTCTCTCTCTCTCAAGCGATCGATTGGCGATCATCATCAAATCTCACTTGCTCGTCCATCTTCCAATTCAAGCTTCAATTCTTCAAAAATCTTCCAATTCAAAATTCTATCAAGGTTCAAAGATACCTCCCAAAACAAAAGGAAACTCTATCAAAGGTAAATTCAAAACCCTACAATCTCAATATTGAAAATCTCACACCCTTCTCTTTGTACATATGGTGTTGCAGTTGCCCCCTTCTCACTCACGTCTGTTTTTTTTTGCCATGTGTGAGATTATTGTTGTTTTTTGTTTAATGAGCTTGTTGTCTTTGGCGTTTAATTGTTGGATATTTAGAAATTTTGTTTTATTAGGGTTTTTGCTCAATGCAGAAGCTAAACTTGATAAGTTTTATTCATATCCAAAATATAATTCCACTGCTAGTTGATGAATGTGTTCGTGTTTTATCTTTCTTTCTCTATTAATATGGAATCCATGGGCCGACCTATTAGTGTGGTCTTTGGCTGGAATCTATGGCCGAAACAGTCACCATTACCATAGGAGGCAAAGGATCATCTCTAACCTCAACCTCTATTTTTGGTCCCCATATTCTGCCCAATGGTCTAAATTTCATGTTAAAAATGCCTCTTCATCATTCATGGTCTAAGTTTTGGTCATGTTTTAATAGAATTTTACTGTCCAATTTTGTTTATGTAGTATGATGTGCTGATTTGTAATGAGAGCTGAATCTCTGATTTGCAGGTATCTCATTTGACATCCCATGTTCTTGTCCATTGTATTCTATCCATTTAGAAAAGAGTTGCCCTTAAGTATATTTTTCTTTTTAGTTTTTTGCCTGAGAGCCAAGACAATCTTCTTTTCCACAGACATGTCTCCTTAGTGGAAGTGAAGGAAGCCGTCAGGAAAATGGGCAACAAAAGGGCAGTAGGACAAGATGAGATCCCAGTAGAAGTGTGGAAGTACTTGGGTGAGAGAGGCCTAAAGTGTCTAGTATCACTCTTTAATGTCATCTTCAACACTGCTAAGAGGCCAGAGGAATGGAGGCTTAGTAGACTAACCCTTTTGTATAAAAACAAGGGAGATGTGCAGCAGTGCAAAATTTACAGGGGCATCAAACTCATCATCCATACGATGAAAGTGTGAGAGAAAGTTATAGAGTTGAGGTTAAGATGAATGGTTGAGGTGTCAAAAAATCAGTTTGGTTTTATGCCGGGAAGGTCGTCCATGGAGGCCATTCATCTTTTGAGGAGGTTGACAGAGGCGTACAGGGAGAGGAGGAAAGATCTGCACATGGTGTTTATAGACTTGGAGAAAGCGTACGACAAGGTACCACGAGAGTTGATCTGGCAGTGCTTAGAAGCCAAAAGAGTGTCAGGCACGTTTATTAGAATAGTCAGGGACATGTATGAGGGTTCTAGGACCAGCTTCAACACCCCGGGCGGAGATACAAAGTACTTTAAGGTGGGAGTTGGCCGCCTGCATCAAGGTTCAATGTTAAGCCCCTTCCTTTTCACGATAGTGTTGGACGTTCTTACGAGAGAGATACAGGGGGAGGTCCCCTGGTGCATGTTGTTTGCAGATGACATTGTCTTAGTCGATGAGTCTAGAATAGGCGTCAACGCCAAACTCGAAGCTTGGAGTGAGAAGTTAGAATCCAAGGGCTTTAGACTGAGCAGGTCCAAGACAGAGTACGTCGAGTTTAAGTTCGGGCGAGGCCGGAGCACCAATCAGGAAGTACGACTAGGAGGGGAAACAGTTATGAAAAAGGAGAGTTTTAAGTATTTGGGGTCAGTCATGCAGAGCAACGACGGCATAGACGAGGATATCACATCTCGAATTCAGAGAGGGTGGCAGAAGTGGAGAGCAGCCTCAGGAGTACTGTGCGACAAGAAAGTACAGCTTAAACTCAAAGGCAAGTTCTATAGAGCAGTTATGAGGCCGACCATCCTCTATGAAGCAGAATGTTGGCCGACTACAAAAGCGCAAGAGCAGAGGCTGATGGTAGCTAAAATGAGGATGCTCAGATGGATGTGTGGGCACACAAGACTAGACAAGATTAGAAATGATGTTATCAGGAACAAGGTAGGGGTGGCCAGCTTAGGGGACAAGCTACGAGAGACCCGTCTCCGTTGGTTTGGGCATGTGCAGAGAAGGGGCCCTGAAGAGCCGGTCCGAAGGTGTGAGAGTTTGGCTTTGGAGGACTTCCGTAGAGGAAGAGGGCGACCAAAGAAGTGTTGGAAGGACAACATAAAGCAGGATACTGAACTTTTGGGAATCTCAGTAGATCTGGCAAGGTGAAGGGATGACTGGAGAGAGAGGATCAGAGTAGTAGATAGCTAGTCGACTTATTAGACGGCAGGATCCCACGCTTCACCGGGGCGTGTTTGTTTGTGCTTCTGTTTGTTACTTTCACCCCTTTCGTGCTTTGTGTCTCCTTAATTGTTTTGTGTTTTTCGTTAGGTGGGGCTAACTTTCCGGATTTGTGCAGTTTGGGCACTACATGGGTTTTTCGGACGTACCCCCTTCCCTTGGGCAGGGGTACCTCTATCTTGACCCCCCAGATTTCGCTGTAGCGAAACCTCACTGGGTCAATGTTGTTGTTGTTGTTGTTGTTTTTTGCTTGATTTGGAAGGCATCATTAGAAAGTACCAAAACATTGCTATTGCTTCTAGAAGTTTATCTTTCCATATCATTAAAGTATTGTTTGGACACGAGACATAATGAAGGTTCTTGCATTGAATGTATTCTTTCTTCTAGTGGGAGTTCTGAGTTTGAAAGTTCCATGACATAAAACATTATATGTGCTTGTTTGATCCTCCTCAGCACCACAAACTCTACAAAACAACACTTTTATTCATGTGGCATGCTTAACTAGTTAATTAATCTATTTCTAAACCTTTGTCTTTTTATCTGAACAAGCACACCTATTTCCTTATTAGCAGTAAAATAGTTCTCATGAATAAGTCTACAAGTTTAACTTTCCCAACAGGATGCATATAGATTCTGTAACACAATACGAGTATATCTATAATATGTGATATAAGTATGAAGTATCCCATCTCATGTTTTGTGATTCTATTTCGAGTTTCAAGTCATGAATAATATCAAAAAAAAGAGAACTAACAAACACATGCTAGTTTGAAGTATGAAAAGTGCATTGTAAAGTATGAAAAGTGCATTCTGATTTGCTAGTATTTTTCCTTTTCGATAAGTTCAGAAAAAGCGCATCCTTAAATGTGAAAAGTGCATTCTTAAATGTAAAAAGTGCATTCAAGAGTCTTAAAAATTATTTTCAGACTATGATGAGTTTTACTTCTACATTGGATTACAATAAAAAAATCCATAATGAATTTATAATTCATGTTTAAAGGCATAATTTAATAAAAGCTTATTATCTCAAATGAAAGAGTAATGTGCTTACGGTAAAATATAATTTCTTTTAGTACCTAGCTAGTAGGTTGAGAATAAATGCATTAAGAATTAATTTGTGTAAGATATCATATTAGCCCATGTAGGAATCAAACCTACATCTTTGTGTACAAAGCACACCACTCTCCCATTTAAGCTAATAGGCTACTTGTACTAAAAGAAAAGTGCACACAATAGTATCAATTGCATATCTTTTGTAGAAGTCAATATCTTCCTCCAAAGTGAAAATTTGACCTGATGGTGCACAAAGTAGCGGAATATGAATAGTGGGACCATAGTATGAGAAATAGCGGGATCCGGCGGGATTCCCGAGGTTAAACTCAAGGGACTTTGCCATAACCATCTAAAAAAGGCAAATCCCTGCCCGGGCGAGGCCTCAAAACCACGATCACGAGGTCCAGACCTCGTTGAACTCATAAAATAGGATGGTTAAGTGGACTCTCCCCACTCATAACAAGACCCAAACCTCGTTGTTCAAAAGCTAACATCCCCGCCCCATTTAACCACTCAGCGACCACCATATTCTCAACCAATTAATGACCAACTGCCTCACTCTCGACCAATCAAAGAGCTTGATCTCGGGCGTCCCACATCGAGCAAACATCAAAACCATGTTCCTCAAACCTCTATAAATAGAGGAGAACCTCGAAGGTATAAAGGGGTCGAAAAACATCTTGAACTCAAGAACTATTTTGTTTGTTGAAGATCGATGTGTTGAATCATCGTGATAGTAAAGGGGACCCCATGCAAATTTCGAGGTCTCGCTCGTAACGTTCCCGGATGCAAGATCCGGAACTATCCGAAACGGCGGGGAGCGCAATGCATACCCTAAAGTCATGATCGCGACGTCGCCATGTCGATTCTGGAAGCCTCTCACCTTTCGTGGACAAGATTCAAAGCGCGCCGATGCCCAAAGGCTTCCATAGGCCGCAGATGGGACTCTACGATGGCGCGGGAGATCCGGAGGAGCATGTGAAGTATTTCGCTGTTCAAATGAACGTCAACTCTTACAACGACGCCATTTTCTGCCGCGTTTTCCCGACCACCCTGTAAAAGGCCGCGATGACGTGGTTTATAAGCCTCAAAATCGGGTTTGTGGCCTCGTTCGGTCAGCTACGCGAGTCCTTCATCGCCCACTTCAGTGGCTCAAGGAAGCGCAAGAAATACATGCGGGATCTCCGTGGCATCGAGCAGGGAGAAGGCGAGTCGCTGAGCACCTTTTTTACAACGTTCACAACCGCGGTCGCCGAGATCGCGCATATCGATGAGGCTTCGGTGCGAGACACCCTCATGGGAAACCTATGTCATGGGGCTTTCAAGAATTTTATGTCTGGCGACGTATGACAGCCTGTGCACCCGGATCACGACCCATGTATATGCCGAGGACACCGCCAACCAGAGCTCTCGGCCGAGGACCGACAAGGAAATCGTGGCCGAAGATAAGGGAAAGGCCAAGGTGGTTGTGCCGGCCACCAAGGATGTGTATGTGACGCAGGCCCAGAACCCCGTCAACAACTACAACAACAACCGCAACAACAACAACAACAGGAACAACGACAGTGGGAGTTGGAACTGCTTTGGAGGGAGGCAATGAGGTTATAGGGGAAAGGGCGGCCCTCTATATAACCCAAACGAAAGGGGGCGCGCCAATACCGCCTCAGGAGCAAACAACGTGCCACAGGGCCCGAGCCAGGCAAGAGCCAACAACGTCGAACAACAGGCTCCCGCAAAACAGGCACGATCCGGGCACACGACGATGCCTGATGGATATATTCACACCATCTCGGGTGGCCCCTCGTTGGCTGGCTCAATCCAGGCAAAGAGAAAAAGGTACGCGAGGGCAAGCCATCATGAGCCCTCGGTATTCAGCACCGCACAAACCTCGCGGTCCCACGTAGGGCTCGCCTTTACCACCGAGGACGCCGAGGGCCTGCACATGTCACACTCTGACCCTTTGGTGGTGCACGCTCAGCTAGGCTGAAAGATGGTAAAACGGGTATTGGTGGACATGGGATCTTCCGTGGACATCATGTACTACAGCGTCTTCGAGCAACTAGGCATCTCCGCGACGTCCCTGAAGCCCTACGTCGAGAAGCTAACTTCCTTCTTTAGAGACGAGGTCAATGTCGCGGGCCTCATTGACCTCCGGATGACATTAGGCGCTGGTTCGACAAGGCGAACCGAGATGGTGGAATTCACCGTGGCGCTGTTGCCCTAGGTGTATAACGCAATCATCGGGAGAGTATCCCTGATGAAATTTCAGGCGGTGGTGTCCATCTACCACCTAAAAATGAAATTCCCTGTCGAAGGCGAGGTCGGCGAAGTCAAGGGCAACCAAGAGGAGGGGCGCGTCTGCTACGCGGCCTCCGAAAAGCAAAAGTGTCCGGTGTTCATGGTAGAGGCTACCGGGGAAGCTGATCTCGAAGTTCGGGACTTTACGGTCCCCATCCCAGAGGCATAAAGAAGGGTTGTCACTCCCTTCAGTAGCGAGGCAGAACAGATTTACCTGAACGAGTGCCTCTCAGGGGAGTCGGCAACATCGTTGGAGACCCAACTTGCTGGCTCCCGCGACGTGTTCGCGTGGACTGCAAAAGACCTCCGCGACATCCCGCAAACTATGGTCCAACACTCTTTAAACGTGGATGTCACCGCCCGTCCCATAGTACAACGTCGAAGGAAAATGAATGAGGAGAGGGCAAGCGCCGCAAACGCCGAGGTAGGAAAGCTGCTGGCCACAAGGTTTATTGGCTAGGTCTAGTACCCTAGATGGCTGTCTAACATTGTGCTGGTCAAAAAGGCCAGCGGGAAGTGGTGCATGTGCGTGGACTTCAAGGATTTGAACAAGGCTTGCCCCAAGGACAGTTACCCCCTGCCCTGAATCGACGAGCTGGTCGATTCCACAGCGGGTCACGGGGTCTTGAGCTTCCTTGACGCCTACTCAAGTTACAATCAGGTTTTAATGAGCCCGGGAGATGAGGTCATGCCATTTGGTTTGAAGAACGCGGGTGCAACATTCTAGTGACTCGTAGATCGAATCTTCAAGAACCATCTGGGGAGGAACGTGTCGGCATATGTCGACGACATTGTGGTCCGAAGCAGAACCCCAAAGGAACATCTGATCGACCTCGCCGAAGTTTTTGCGACACTCGGACACAACCGGCTCAGCCTAAATCCTGAGAAATGTGTGTTCGGCGTGTCATCGAGGAAGTTCATGGGATTCATGATTAGCGAACGGGGGATAGATGTGAACCCCGCCAAGATAGAATCAATTCTTTCAATGAGGTCACCCCGATCTCGAACTGAGGTACAACGGCTCAACGACGCTGTAAACTATCTAGGGAGGTTCTGCTCCCGATTGACGGACAAGTCGCTACCTTTCTTCGCGGCCCTAAAGAAAAACGACAAGTTTGCTTGGGACGAAGAGCTAGAGCTCGCTTTTTCTGGGTTGAAGGCATTCTTGACGAAGCTCCCCACTTTGTCGCCCCCAAAGGCGGGCGAGGACATGCAACTGTATGTGGCCGTAAGCCCAAAGACGGTCAGCGCCGTGCTAACAAGAAAGGTGACGCACCCTGTCTATTTCATCAGTCGCGTGCTCCAACCTGCGGAGCAGCAGTACTCCCCGACAGAAAAAATGGCCCTGGCTGTGTGACCGCCGCGAGGCACCTGCGCCCTTACTTCCACGCACACCCTATCCAGGTCCTCTACGATCTCCCACTTCGGCAGATCCTCCACCAGCCCGCCCTCTCTGGGCGGATGACGAAGTGGGCGGTCGAGCTCTCCGAGTTCGACATCAGCTATCTCCCCAGGACTGCAATGAAGGGCCAGGCCCTCGCTGACTTCATGGTAGATGTAACCTTCCCCGAGACTAATGAGAGCGCGGAGGAATGGAAGGTCTTTGTCGATGACTCGCGGTGCAACGCCGGGGGCGGGGCTGGCGTATTTCTTACTAGTCCCTCAATTGAGACGGAGTATGCCCTTAACTTTGCCTTCGACGCCACCAATAATGAGGCCGAGTATGAGGCCATGATCGTCGGGGTCGAGATGGCGCTGCTTAGTTGGTCTCGCAAGATCAAGGTATACACTAATTCCGAATTGGTGGCGCGATAGTTGAATGGACAGTATGATACCAGGACGGGGTTCCTGCCCGAGTACCGAGAAAAAGTCAAAGACTTGGTATCTTGCCTAGAGACTTTCGCGGTAGAATCCGTTCCACGCGCTGCGAACACAAAGGCAGATGCTCTCGCAAGGCTGGGGTCGACCCTTCCCTTAGAGGTGGGCAACCGCGTGATGGTAGAAAGAAAGCTCTCGCGAAGTGTGACCAACCAGGTTCTCTCGTACAAACTTGGGGACTGGAGGATTCCCATCACGCGATATGTGGAAAGCGGCGTCCTTCCTGAGGATCTCGCAGAGGCTAGAAAGCTCAAAATGCAGGCGGCTCGCTACTATGTCGTCGGCGGGCGGCTCTATCGACGGGGTTTTGCATAACCCTACTTTCTATGTGTGCCGACCGAGGCCGTAGAGCACATCCTTTTCGAAGCGCATGAAGGGGTCTGCGGTGGCCACCCCGGTTGGCGTGCCTTGTCACACAAAATCGCCCACTTGGGGTATTTTTGGTCCACCCTCAGGCAAGACACGAGGGCTTACGTCCAGAAGTGTGACGGGTTCCAAAAGCACGCCAACGTCCAACATGCCCCGACCTCGCACATGCGCTTGATCCATGCCCCCTGCCCCTTTGCGATGTGGGGGATGGACATTTTAGGACCCTTCCCTAAGGGTGTGGGGCAGGTACAGTACATCCTGGTCATCGTCGACTACTTCACGAAGTGGGTCAAGGCAGAAGCGATGGAAAAAATCACAGGGACAAAGGTCTGCAATTTCCTATGGAAAAACCTCGTATGTCGCTTTGGGGTCCCCATGACCATCATGACCGACCATGGTCCCCAGTTCGATTACGAGGAAACTCGGACCTTTTGCTCCGAGCTTGGCATAACCCTCAAGTTTTCGTAAGTGGCCCATCTCCTATCAAACGGCCAGGTAGAGAACGTCAATGCCCGAATTTTTTCCGATCTAAAGAAGCGGCTGGGCGTAGCATAATTCCGCTGGGGGAGCTTCTCCCGCTCATCCTGTGGACATATCGAACGACCGCGCGCCACGCCATGGGGTTGACACCTTTCGCTTTAACCTACGGGGTGGACGCGCAGGTCCTTGTAGAAACCTTAGTCCCTTCGGCAAGGGTTTTCGACTTCAACGAAAAAGAAAACGAGGCCAACCTCAAGGTAGAGTTGTAGTTGAGGGACAAACTCCGTGAGGTCGCAGCCCTGCGCTCCATGGAATACAAGCGACGAGTGGCGGTGTATCATGACAAGAAGGTTAGACCCCGGGTTTTGGCCTCGGGGAATCTCGTTCTAAGACGAACCGAGGGCGGCAAGCTAGACCGAAACTGTTAGGGGCCGTACCTCCTCGGAGAAGAAGTCGCGCCCGAAGCCTTTAAGCTCAAGGATAACGAGGGGCGCACTCTAAGCAAAACTTGGAATGTCGCTCAACTCAAAAGGTATTATGTGTAGAGGTCTCCTAAGAAAAATCTCGTTGTCACCAAAATTTTGTGAATAAAGGGTGATGTGTTATTTTCCGATATCATCTCAATATGAAAACCTTGCATCGAGGGCGCGTTCGCTGAAATCCACCCCAAGCGGAGATTCTCAGTTTTAAGTACGCAAATCCATCCCTCGCTTCCCACTTGGGGTTGGAGATTCTCAGTTTTAAGTGCGCAAATCCACCCCTTGCTTCCCGCTTGGGGTTGGAGATTCTCAATTTTAATTGCGCAAATCCACCCCTCGCTTCCCGCTTGGGATTGGAAATTCTCAGTTTTAAGTGCGCAAATCCACCCCTTGCTTCTTGCTTGGGGTTGGAGATTCTCAGTTTTAAGTGCGCAAATCCACCCCTCGCTTCCCGCTTGGGGTTGGAGATTCTCAGTTTTAAGTGTGCAAATCCACCTCTCGCTTCCCGCTTGGGGTTGGAGATTCTCAGTTTTAAGTGCGCAAATCCATCCCTCGCTTCCCGCTTGGAGTTGGAGATTCTCGGTTTTAATTGCGCAAATCCAACCCTCGCTTCCCGCTTGGGGTTGAAGATTCTCAGTTTTAAGTGTGCAAATCCACCCCTCGCTTCTCACTTGGGGTTGGAGACTCTCAGTTTTAAGTGCGCAAATCCACCCCTCGCTTCCCGCTTGGGGTTGGAGATTCTCAGTTTTAAGTGCGCAAATCCACTCCTCGCTTCCCGCTTGGGATTGGAGATTCTCAATTTTAAGTGCGCAAATCCACCCCTCGCTTCCCGCTTGGGGTTGGAGATTCTCGTTTCTAAAGAGTGCGAGCCCACCCCAAGCCACTTGCTTGAGGTTGGAGACAACTAAATTTGAGAGATGCGCGATCCGAGCGAGGCTCGTGATCGCTGCATATAACCTATCATGCGCGATCCAAGCGAGGCTCGTGATCGCCGCATAAAATCTGGGAGATGCGCGATCCGAGCGAGGCTCGGGATCGCCGCATATAATCTATCATGCGCGATCCGAGCGAGGCTCATGATCGCTGCATATAACCTATCATGCGCGATCCGAGCGAGGCTCAAGATCACTGCATATAATCTTTCATGCGCGATCCGAGCGAGGCTCGTGATCGACGCATAAAATCTAGGAGATACGCGATTTGAGCGAGGCTCGTGATCGCTGCATATAACCGATCATGCGCGACCCGAGCGAGGCTCGTGACCACTGCGTAGCTGTAAAATAAAAGGATGACCCGATATGGCTCGAGTAGTTTGCAAATCTTGCAGCACTCGGGCCATGGGGTTGGATCGGGATGGAACTGGCTTTTGGAACCCTCGAAAGACGCGTAATATATACAGAGATAAAAGAGGAAAATGCATAAAACAAGGCCACGAGGGCCAAAAAAAATTAATAGTTATATTACAGGCCCTAGCAGGGCTATCATCAAAACAACAAAAATACAAAAATAAAAAAAATTACAAAGACACCCTTCATTCATTCAGTTTGTCGATAGGAGGGCCCATGGAGATTTGACGGATAGGCGAGGAAATAATAACCTCGAGATCGAAGGTAAGCGCTACCTTTGCGGGGTTGGGGTCGGCCGGGGCGGGGTTCAAACCTTCTTGGACCGAGAGGTCAGCGACAAGAACTTCATTCTCGCTCGACGCAACCCCACTCTCGTTATCGAGGAAGAATTCACATTCTCCCTCGGGATCCTCCTCGGTATCCCCCATGGTGAATCCGTAGTTGGGGATGAAAAAGACGATGCGGGGATCGACATGCTGATACTTCGTGACCGCCTGCCGCACCCCCACACGGATAGCCAGTCGGTGCATCGCATCAACGCTGCTCAACAACTCTTCTTGTTACTCGGCAGACTTGACATATTTTGGCCCTGCAACCTCCACCTCTTCGTTAAGCTCCTTGATGCGGTGGTGAAGGCTGTTGTTCTCTTCCTCGATGATGTTCGTGTTTTTGGTTTAGTTTTAGGTGTCTTTCTTAGGTTGTTTAGTTTAGTTTTGTTAGGTTTTAGAGTTAGTTTTGTGTGTTTTTGGATATGTTTGTATAATTTGTGAAAAGTATGGAAGCTACTACGTTTTGTGTCTTTTTGTAGGTTTTAGAATGGAGAGGAGCACTTTTTAAGCAAAGTTGGAGTCAAGTGGTGGAAGGTGGAATGCATAGAAGAGAAGGGAGAAGATTGCATGGAAAGATCAAGATATAGTCCAAAGATAAAGCCAAGAAAGAGCTCGTAAAAAGCCAAAACAGAGGATCAGTAACGACCTGTGAGGGTCGTTAACGAGCTGTAAATCAGGAGTTTTTGTTATGGAATTCAGTAGAGTCTACCGACCCTGTGCAGATCGTTAACGAGGGACCTGTGTCAGTAGAGACGTAGCCGACTTTTAGTTTTTATATCTTTTATCTTGTTATCTTTTAAGTTTAGAAAGTTTTTATCTTTTAGCCTTTTTATTAGATAGTTTCTTAGTATAAATACCCTTGTTCTAAGCCTAGATAGGGGGGGGGGATTTCACGCTAGTTTTAGGAGAAGTCGAGGGAGAAGAGAGAATCGAACTGAGGTCGATCGATCGAGAGAGTTGGTTCGGTGATCGGTTCTTGCTCGGTGTTCTTAGCGTTTTTGTGTTCTTCAAGTTTGTAAGACGATATTGTTTTCTAATTTCAAGTAAGTTTTTCTTTCAATGTTCTCTTGGATTAAAGTTATTTGCTTTATTTCGATGAATAGATAATAGTCTTCTTTTCTAGGGTCGGGGTTGAAACCCTACATAGTTGTGCATGTTTGAATGATTGTGTTGAGTTTTTGATTGCCTTCTTTCCTTTGAATTTCTTGTTGAGTTATGCTTAGACGAGAGTCGAAGCAATTCGAGTTTTTATCTTGATCGAAAGAGAAAGTTATGAACTTGAATGTTGATATTGTTCGATAACGAAAGTTTCGAGCTTTGGATTCAAAACAAGTAATAAAGTGAATTGATTTGTGAAAGTTGATTGATTTGCTTGTTTAGTCGACGAAAGTTGATGAATTTATCTTAAGAGGCATGATCTTTATCTTCACATAAGTTTATATGCATAGCTATGTTGTGGTAACCCTGGTCCTAGAGCTTTTTATCCACTGAATTTGTTTAGTTTTGCTTTCGTAATCATTCGTTGCCGAGGTAATTTGGATCGGTACCGAACCTGCTGTTAGATTGTTAATTGTTCTGTTTTCGGTAGAATTCCAAGTTCGTTAACGACCCTAACAAGGTTGGTCGTAGCTATTTTTGCTTGTTTGCTTTGTTTTCTTGTTTCTTTAGTTTGATAAACAGACAACCTTGCTTCCTGTGGACGATCCTGACTCTGCTATACTCATCGGGGTCTTGACTTATAAATTTATTTGTTGTCAAGAATACCCTCTCAACACTCGACCTTCTGGAGCTCCGACTCTTTCTTCTTGAAATACTTGTGTTCCTCGGAGAGTTTTGTCCGGAGATCCTCGGCCGAGGCTTGTAGGTCCCTAACCAGGGCCTTCGCCTTCGCCTCTCCTCCTTCGCCTTGGCTGCCTCCTTGGCCTCATCCTTCGCCGCGACCTCCGCGACCCAAACCCGCCTCTCAACCTCCGTGTCGGCCTTGAGCGCCGCCTCCATCTTATCCATTATCTTATGGAGGAGGTTGATGCGACTACAATTGTAGTTCTCGAAGAAATTGTGCTGAAAAACCAAAAGTATGTTAGGAGAGAACAAGCATGAGAAAACAAGCAAGGCTTAAAAAGAAAAACAAAACGTACCATCACTGAGTAGCGGAGACCCTCTTCATTAAGGGTGTCCTAGGAGAGATTGTCCGCCCATGCAATCTCCTCCTTCCAGTCATCCTTGTTCCAGTTCTTGAGCGCACCCCGGGAAGGCCCGGGGCAGTGGAACTTTGCGACAGGAGGACCGGTGGCGGAAAGAGCCCGCCCCTCAAAATAGGGGCTGGGGACGATCTCCCTCCCCGAGGAACTGCTCTGGCTGTTGAAGGGATTTAATTTGACAACAAATAAAATTTATAGTCAAGACCCCGCTGAGTATAGGGGAGTCAGGATCGTTCCACAGGAAGCACGGTTGTTTGTTTATCAAACTACTAAAGGAAATAAAACAAAGCAAAAGAACACAAACACCTACGGCCAACCTCGTTAACGACTTTTTCAGGGTCGTTAACGAACCTGGGTAAACTACTAACACACACTAACGACCTAAGAACAAGTTCGGTACCGAAACAGCGAGGTCAGTAACGAATATAATTGAGGATATTCAAATAAAAACAATAATCTAGGATAAGGGTCACCACAACATAACTATGCATACAAACTCGTAAGAAGATAAAGATCATGCCTTTATATAGATAAATTCATCAACTTTCGCTTATTAGCAAGCAAATCAATTCATTCTCATAAACTAATTCACTCAATCACTTGTTTTGGATCTAAAGCTCGAAACTTTCACAATCGAACAATATCAACCTTCAAGTTACTAACTTTCTCTTTCAATCAAGTCAAGAACTCAAATTACCTCGATTCTCATCTAGGCATTAACACAACAAGCAATCTCAAAAATAGATAAAAGGCATTCAACACAATCTACTTACTCATAAAAACATGCATAACTATGTCAGGTTTATCCCCGACCCTAGATAGAAAAAACTACTCACTACTCATAATTATAAAGCAAACAACTTCAATGAGAGAAAACATTGAAAACAAAACAACTACTTCAAATTAATAAGAAATATTGTCTTACAGAATTCAGAAGAAGCCGAAAACAACAAGAATACCGAACAGAAAACACGTCTAACGACCTAAGCTTCACTCTCGTTAGCCTCGATACCCTCTCCTCCAACTCGTTCTCTCGGGGCTCCTCCTCGAACACGTCCGAAAACCCCCTTCTAGGCTAGAAAAGAAGGGTATTTATACTAATAAAGCTATCTAATAAAAAAGGCTAGAAGATAAAAACTTTCCTAAAAGATAGAAACTAACTCTAAAAAGATAGAAATAAAATCTAGAAAGATAACAAGACCTAAAATATAAAATATAATAACCCTAAAACTCATTAAAAACCCTACCAACACGGAATAAATTTCCGCACAGGGTCGGTAAACATAAGATCGAACTCTCGAAAAACTCTATCTCTAAGCCTCGTTAACTACCCTTCACAGCCTCGTTAACGAGCCTAGATTTGGCTTTCTTCAACACTTCAACTCTAAAAAGCTTGACTTCGACTTCTTTATCTCCATATTCTTCCGTCCTCCACCATAGTACTTCATTCAGCTCCAAAAATACCGTTTCCTTGCTAAGAACCTACAAAAAGACACAAAACAGAGTAGCTTCCATACTTTTCACAAAATATGCAAACTCATCCAAAAATACACAAAACTAACTCTAAAACTACTAAAACTAAACCTAACAAACTAAGAAAACACACTAAAAACTATACCAAAAACACGAATATCAAAATACTCCATACTTAGACTTGCTTGTCCTCAAGCAATCACTAAACACTAATCAAAACCAAACAATCATACTCATCAAGCCATAGCCATCATCTAAAAAGCAACTTCTACAAACAGAAGAAAATAGCAAATGACTATTAATGTCATCACACATATATACACCAAATAGACATAAGAAGATACAATCCAACCTCACAAGGGATAATGTGTTTCACTCAAATCACATGTGTTTAGGCTTATAAATTCAATCTCTCAACTCATCTTATATACAAAAACTCATAGAAATTGGAACTTATATCACCAAACTCTTCACCTAAGATTTGTCAAAACAAGCAAAAAATCATCAAAAGTATTTTTAGGCTCAATGAAAAACTTCATAGAAGCTTCCATTCGGCCGGGTTGTAATGGGGCTTGGTAAAGACAATAAGGCGTGGAAATATTTTGGCTATGTGGTGCTAATAATATCCGGGAATATAGACTCCTAAAAACTCACATAACAACCAAAACTCTCATAAAAATATACCAAACTCACTCTTCAATATGCACTTTCTCTTCACTCACCCAACATATCCTAAAAAGTCTCATAAAATAACACAAAAGAATCTCTGATTTATCTATTAAACACAAATGCACATCTATTTCTCTTTCTCTTTCTTATCAACTTCTCTCTTTTTTTACCTGCGCAACCTCGTTAACGAACCAACAAGGTCGTTAACGAGCTTCATCGTGTACATTTCTTCATTCTTCTTCAATAACTCCCCTTTGTGCATCCTTTATTACCAAGAGATCTTTCTTTTTACAACATAAAACAAGAGACTTCCAATCTACCCTTCCCAACAATATCTTAATTTCAAAACCAAATATAACATATCACTCAACAAAATATACCTCTCCAATCTAAGTCCTAATCCCCGGATAGGATCAAGCTTATCTCGGCTAGGGAACAATTTTGTGGAGCTAAAAATAAAGGCTTCAGACTCAAAATGGCTTCAAAAAGAGGATAATAATAAGGGTGGATATGGATTAATAGGGCTTATGAAAAATAAGTTCTCTATCATATGATCTTCACGAGTAATGAACTATAAATCTTATATAGGTCTCAAGAAATAGATAACCATCACAATTCCGAGAGATAATATGCATATAGAGCGTAAATCACACAAGAAAAGAAGAGAGATTTTTTTAATGTTCTCCCTATAAGGCCAAAAATAACTCACAAGGTCAATTATTGTTGGATTGCATTCCTTATGCTAAAAAGTATACATGCTCAATTTCATCAAATGCTATTCCTTCCTAAAAACAACTTCAAAACAAGAATCGGGCTAAACTATCAAAGACATGCTTGCAAGGAATTATATGATCATGCTAGCAACTACTATCATAGAACCATAAGAAAGGGATATCTATCAATTCTAAAACTCTAATTTTCGGAATTTTTCGATTTTTTTCTATTTTTTATGGAATAAAGAGCTACTTAAAAAAACTAAAACACATAAAACAAACACAAGACAAAAGACAACTGTAAGAAAAAATAAGAAGAAAAGAAATAGAAAAGAAAAACAAGAAAAGAAAAACAAAAAAAAACTTACAAAGTCTTAAAGCAGAAAACAAGAAAACTCTTCAAAAGGAATCGGCGGTTAGGTGGTGGAAAATAATGCTCGAAATTCCCCATGAAGTCATACATCGTCCTCCAGCGCTCTGCATCATCCGCCTCTCTCTTCTTATGCCTCGTATCCTCAAATGCCATGCGAGCAGAATAGACATTCTCCCATCTATCCATCCTCCGATGAATATGTGTATGCTGAAGATTAAGCTGTTGCATCTGAGCTGAAAGATCTTTGGCCCATGGTGGCGGGATACTTGATCCAGTGTACTCGGGCTGAGGAGGTGGTTGGTAGTGAGGCTGGAAATGGTCTTGGTAAAGCACTGGATTGTATGGCATGATACCATAAGAATGAGGGTCGATAGGTGGCTGCGGGGGATCAGTAGGTGCTCTCAGCAGGAAGGTACCGAAGTTGTGTGTCTCGGTAGGAGCATTGGTAGAGGCCTCGAAGTGGTCGCTAACGACCATGGAGGGCTCGTTAACGAAGACATTGGTACCCAGAACTTTTGTATCGAGGTCATCCTCCTCGATGTCGAGCTCCTCTATACCACCCTCGGTAGCTGCCTCTTCAGTTTCATCTTCGTCATCTTCTTCCATCAGTTCTCCCTCTCTCTCAAATCGTGACTCACACAGCCTAAGCGTAAGCTCATCTTGTGGCTTGGGCTCTAACGGAAATGCATGCCCTGTCCATGCCTCGTACCAATTCGGTACATAAAGTAGCTCCAACTTAGCCAGGGTGGGTACAACATCTCGGCCTTGAAATTTTGTAACGTACCCATCCCGAACCTGAGTGAAAATACTAGAACTAAACCAATAGTTCTTGTTGAGCAGCTGAGCGTGGGCCGGTGTGTAGCGGGTGATTGGTTTCCAAGAGGCTAACCAGATTCCCGCACCATACTTCCTTTGACTTGATTGATTTCTCCACATAGTATAGCCATTCGTACCCCAAGTTCAGTGGGGCGGGTGCCTCGAAAAGAATAGTGCGGAGGCATGCGACTTCTGTCCTCGTTGGCCTGTTCAACTCTCTCTTTGGCCAGAGTGTAGCGGCTAGGACTCGAAGAATGATCCTGAATATGGGTTTGATGATGCTTGCCCCGGATAGTGCCGCATTGGAAGGCTCTACCTCCCCGGTAATGTAGCTCCAAGTCCTCGTCACCTTGTAATCTTTAAGGCTGTAATCTCGAGAAGGATATGGGAGCTACAGAATAGCATTGAACTCCACCAAAGTATACTCACGGTTCACATTACCGAGCCGGAATCAAATGCGTCCCGCCGAAGTCTTCGTCGGGAAACTCGTCTCAAGAGTGGCTAGAAACTCGGATGTGAGAGCCGAAAAGTGTGGTAAATTATCCTTCTTCAATAAGTGAGGCACACCAAGTATAGCAAAGGCCTCCTTGACATCATCGTAGATCCGCATTTGCTTTGCACTTGACCTTGAGAACCACCTAGTGTTGTGGTTCTTGTCTAGTATGGCATTGTAGCGGTCCGCTTGTCCTTGAGTGCGCAAGATCACATTGTCCATGCGCGGTGGAGATGGGGACCTCTGGTTCCTTCTCTTCTTTTGGGCTCGGGTAGCGGCTTGGCTAGAACTTTCCATGTGGACCTACAAAAATACGACTTTTCCAAGATAAGATCCGCTCAATTAGATAGACAAGAAACTCCATACTTGGTCTCAGAATAGCTCTCGGAATACCTTGTTAACTGCCCAATTGGGTCGGTAACGGGTTTTGACTGGTTTTCAGATTTGATGATACGCAGGTTCGTTTAACGAGCCTGGGTGGGTCGTTAACGAGCCTGTACAAGAACCAGTCAAAAATTTTCCGAGTGTAAAAACTCTAAAATTCAGCCAAGAATCAAGCATGCATCCTTCATAATCCTATGTAAGATACACAATCGGGTATATACTTACTTACTCGATTACCCATTCCGAACATGTAATAGTTGCCCAAGAAATTAATGGTGAAGATTAAAACAAGTCTAAAACAAGGTGGTTCATGCTTTCCTAAATCATATTGCAATGGAGAATCGAGCAAGAACAAACCCATAAAAATCAAAATCAACCACCAATACTTTAAGCAACAAACTTATTGAGCAACAAACATGCCATTCGATCCTCTATGCATAAGATATGAAATTCCGACCCTATAAAACATGAATCATGCAATAGAGAGTTTAGGGTTTAGAAATCATACCGGTAGATTGAGAAATTGAAGAACAAAGATCAAAAATTGGGTGATTAACGAGCTTGGATCTTGTCGGTAACGAAAATCAGGGTGGCGGGCTTCGATAACTGGGTGGGTTTCAAAGGTTCGGTGGCGGTGAAGATTCCGATCGGTGGTGAAGCAAAACCGGTAGGATTTTTGGAGGATTTAAGCTTTTTGGATTGAGAGATTGAGAGTGGAATTTTTGGAGGTTTAGAAGGGTTATATAGGAGAGGGTAGGGGTAGGGGAAGAGGTGAAAGGGGGCGACACATGGGTAGATAAAAGATAGATTAGGGTTAAAAAAGATATCTGCCTGTTTTTCCGAGTCGGGTCGCCAAACTGGGTCGTTAACGACCCTGGGTGGGTCGGTAACGAGCCGCCGTAGCCTCTTTGAGTGATTTACAAGCCCTACTCCCGCATCTTGTTAGCTAAAAAAAACTTACCTATCTTATACTTCTAAACTACTTACTTAAACTCAAAATAAAACTAGGAAAAGAAAAAGAGAAAAAGAAGAATAACTAAACTATACTAAAAGCGGGTTGTCTCCCGTAAGCGCTATTTTTAACGTCGTCAGCCCGACGTACTTACCTTGGCTCAAGGTGGCTCTTTTGCAGCTATGTTGGGGTCTTGAGATACCCCATACGTAGCTTTGTAGGCATTATTAGCGTGAGTTACTAAATTTGGTCCTTTATCTTCTTTCAATATGCCGGGTATCCCTACATAAGGGTTAGTGAAATCCGAAAACCAAGGTGGTCTGGACTCCTCTATAGCATATACAGTGGGGCATGGTGTAGGAACAAAGTATGAAGAAGAATCATAACCAGTATTAGCGAATTCATGGTTAGAGTACTCACCTGGATTATAGCCTCGTGTGTAGGACTCGGTAATGGGCCAAGAAGGTTCGGTAGGGACTTGTGTGAGATTCTCTTCCATTTTGGTAGTTGGAGGAGGCTCGGTAGGAACAGCTTTGTCGAGTCCAGGCTGAGTCAACTCGATCTGTGCAGCCGCAGTTGGGTCATTAGCGTTTTGGTCCAGGCTAAATTCTACGCATTCCTCTCCAATATCAAAAGTGAGAAGTCCTTTCCGCACATCGACCCTAGCACCTGCTGTAGCTAGGAATGGCATGCCTAGGATAATGGGGACGCGGGGGTCCTCAAGAATATCGAGGACGATGAAATCATTCGGAATAAAGAATTTCCCAACTTGAATGGGATAGTCGTCCACGACTCCTGTGGCTTTTATGCATGATACGTCTGCCATGTAGAGGTTCATATCTACCGGCTCTAGTGGTCCCATGTTGGCTTTTGACCAGATTGAGAGAGGAAGTAAACTAGCACTGGCTCCCAGATCACATAGAGCTTTGAATCTGTGGTCGCTTATGCCAATTGTGATGGCAAACCTCCCTGGATATCCTAGCTTTTCTGGTAGAGGAATAGATCAGACTTCATCTTGCAGCTCTATGATGGATCTTTTCCTGCTAAGAATATCTTTCAAAAATTTCGTGCAAGCCGACGTTTCGCTTAGGGCCTCAGCGAAGGGGATGAAAATATTAATGCCCTGAAGAATCTTTACGAAACGCTTGAACTTACTCTCAGTAGAGTCCTTTGATTTCTTAATAGGAAAAGGAAGAGATTTCACCATTCTCGGAACCAAGTCAGGCTCGAGAGGTGATGCTACCGGGTCGACACCAGGGTCGTTAGGTACCCTCGATGGGTCGTTATCGACCCTGATGGGGTCGTTAACTACCTTGGAATTGAGAGGAGGGCTCGGATCAGAGAACTTACCTGGACTAGGGTCGTTGACGACCCTGGGAGCCTCGTCACCATGGTGTGCCGGTTCGGTACTCGCTCTCGCTGGCTCGTTACCGAGCTGGACCGTGGCGTCCTCTTCAGTCTTGTCCTTAGCTTGGACACGCTCCGGTAGTGTCTTTCCGCCCCTAAGGTGTACCGCTGCTATTTGTCCCTTAGGGTTCTCCTCGGGACGGCCCGGGAGTTGCCCCTGTGGTCTTGGAATCTGTGCAGCAAGGTTCCCTAGTTGATAATCGACATTTTTCTTCCACACATCGAACTCTCCCCATCATTTGTTTTGATTGTTCAGGTTGGCTTGAACTTCGTTAACCTTGTTGTTTACTCCATTAATGCCTTCCTGTAACCCTTGTACCCATGATGGTGGTTCTTGATAGCCTGGAGGTCGATACGGTGCAGGTCGTCTATCCGGTGGAGGCACTGCATAGTTAGCATTCGGATTTTGGTTGCCCCACATTGGATAATTGTTCGACCTTTCAAAATTACTAGGCTGGTTTCTGTATGGGTCTCTCATATAGTTCACTTAATCATATGTCTCAGCGGCTCTTACCTGCTCTATGTTAGTGCAAGCAGAAGTACTATGGGTAGAAGAGCCACACTCTTGACAAGATTGAGAGGATTTCAGAAAACTTACCTGCTTCTTCAGGCGGTTGACCTCGTCTTGCAGAAATTGATTTTTGGCATCTGGGTCAACATCGTCCTTATTAGGCATGTAGAGACACTTCTGGGGCTGGGGAGATTGCTGGGTACCATACATGGCATCATAGTTAGACAGCTTGTCCAACAATTCCCATGCAGCCGTAGGTTCCATCTCTATGAAACCGCACGCTGTATACGTGTTGATGCGGTTCTTCGTCTCTGCATTAATACCCTGGAAAATGATTTCTTGGAGCACATATAAGGGTTGACCATGAGTGGGGCATTGTCTAAGCATCTCCTTAATTCTTTCCCATGTTTCAACGAAAGTCTCATTAGGCAGCTGGTGATAGGAGGTGATACGCTTTCTCAACTCCGTTGTCTTGGCAGGAGGGAAAATTTTTGTAAGAAATTGATCATACAAAGTTTTCCAAGTCTTGATAGACTTAGAAGGTAAGCTCTCCAACCAGCTCAGGGCCTTTCCAGTAAGAGACCACCTGAAAGCTTTTAACAGAATATATTCAAGTGAGACACCATCAACAGCTATGGTGTCACATAAATCAAGAAAATTCCTAATATGTTCCATAGGGCACTCAGAAGGTTTCCCTTCAAACTGAGCCCGTTTGATCAAGGATATAAATTGAGACTTAATCTCAAAAGGTTTCTCTATCTCTGGAAGCACAATTGGAGACTCTAGCACCCTCAGTTCCGGATGCATGTAGTCTTTGGTAGTCCTCGGATAGACGTTCAGTTCTTCTTGTGGACGAGCACTGTTGACTCGTTGACGCTCGGCCTCGGCAGCAACGGTTTCTTTCTCGATTTTTAACGCCTCCATCTGCCTCTGTAGTTCCGCCATCTGGCGAGTCAACTCCTCGGGTGTAGCCATAGCTCGGTTCTCTCGGCGTCTACGGTGCAGGGAACGTTCAGGTTCGGAATAGTAACCGGCGTTGCCAAATTCGAGCCTTCGACGTCCAGCTGGCATACGCTGAGAAAAAAGACAAAGAAAACAAAAATTAAAAACAAAAAAGGGGTCGGGCTATTCCCAGACCCACAGATAAACAAACAAACACAGTTGCTTCCCCGGCAACGACGCCAATTTGTTGAAGGGATTTAGTTTGACAACAAATAAAATTATAGTCAAGACCCCGCTGAGTATAGGGGAGTCAGGATCGTTCCACGGGAAGCACGGTTGTTTGTTTATCAAACTACTAAGGGAAATAAAACAAAGCAAAACAACACAAACACCTACGGCCAACCTCGTTGACGACATTGTCAGGGTCATTAACGAACCTGGGTAAACTACTAACACACACTAACGACCTAAGAACAAGTTCGGTACCGAAACAACGAGCTCAGTAACGAATATAATTGAGGAAATTCAAATAAAAACAATAATCTAGGATAAGGGTCACCACAACATAACTATGCATATAAACTCGTAAGAAGATAAAGATAATGCCTTTAAATAGATAAATTCATCAACTTTCGCTGATTAGCAAGCAAATCAATTCATTCTCATAAACTAATTCACTCAATCACTTGTTTTGGATCTAAAGCTCGAAACTTTCGTAATCGAACAATATCAACCTTCAAGTTACTAACTTTCTCTTTCAATCAAGTCAAGAACTCAAATTACCTCGATTCTCATCTAGGCATTAACACAACAAGCAATCTCAAAAATAGATAAAAGGCATTCAACACAATCTACTTACTCATAAAAACAAGCATAACTATGTCGGATTTATCCCCGACCCTAGATAGAAAAAACTACTCACTACTCATAATTATAAAGCAAACAACTTCAATGAGAGAAAACATTGAAAACAAAACAACTACTTCAAATTAATAAGAAATATTGTCTTACAGAATTCAGAAGAAACCGAAAACAACAAGAATACCGAACAGAAAACACGTCTAACGACCTAAGCTTCACTCTCATTAGCCTCGGTACTCTCTCCTCCAACTCGTTCTCTCTCGGCTCCTCCTCGAACACGTCCGAAACCCCCTTCTAGGTTAGAAAAGAAGGGTATTTATACTAATAAAGCTATCTAATAAAAAAGGCTAGAAGATAAAAACTTTCCTAAAAGATAGAAACTAACTCTAAAAAGATAGAAATAAAATCTAGAAAGATAACAAGACCTAAAATATAAAATATAATAACCCTAAAACTCATTAAAAACCCTACCGACACGGAATAAATTTCCGCACAAGGTCGGTAAACATTAGATCGAACTCTCGAAAAACTCTATCTCTAAGCCTCGTTAACGAGCCTGGATTTGGCTTTCTTCAACACTTCAACACTAAAAAGCTTGACTTCGACTTCTTTATCTCCATATTCTTCCGTCCTCCACCATAGTACTTCATTCAGCTCCAAAAAGCACCGTTTCCTTGCTAAAAACCTACAAAAAGACACAAAACAGAGTAGCTTCCATACTTTTCACAAAATATGCAAACTCATCCAAAAATACACAAAACTAACTCTAAAACTACTAAAACTAAACCTAACAAACTAACAAAACTGTAGGATCGTTAGTACGTCTAGGTTGTCGACCTCAACTAAGTCGTCAACCTTTAAGTAAATGCAGCGGAAATGAATTACAAGAAAAACTTACTTGAACACGAAGTTTTTTATAGTGGAAACACTTGCTTGATTAACTCAATCAACCAAGTGTGAAAACCACTCCCTTCCAAGTTCTCGCTTGGAAGGATTAAAAGCCGTAGCTTGCTTTATTGATCTTTTGGACTAGTTACATAAACACCCTGGACCTAGACCTACTTCCCAAGCACTCTAGAACTCGTTGTGAACTAAGTAACTACAACCCGCACTCAATCTAACAAAAGCCTACGTCTTCCTCTCGAACTCTCGTTTCTTTCTTAGCACAAAATGGAGTATGAGTTCGTGCTCTATCTAACCTAAAGCCTTAGATTAAATACACACAAACTAGGTCAGATAAAAGAGAATAATATCTTCCAATTCGGTTATGGCAAGATATTATTTCTATTATCTTTACAAAATCAACCTAAGCATATAAAAGGAGTACAATTAATATTGGCTTAGGATAAAGGCATACACGGCTTACAATATAATCTGCATAAGATCTTTACTAAAACAAGTTTATTCTATCCAAACAACCAAGATCTCACGCGCCTTCAAGGTCTCCGAGATCTGCCTTCAACACACGTTGACGACCTGACTGACGTTGTCAACTTATTTCAAGGACTCAAGGTCGTTTACGTGACAGACGTTTGGAACCATCAAAATCAAAGCCTCCAGCTTTTCTAACAAATTCCCCCTTTTTGATGGTGACAAACTCTTCTATCCTGTATAATCAGAGAAATACCAAAACTCGAACAAGATATGCAATAACATTCAAGTTAGTCAAAAGTTCCCCCTAAGTTGGATAACCCACATGTAATTCAGCATAAAAATCCCATTGTTTTATCTACCCCCAGCCTTTTCCCCCTTTTGGCATCATCAAAAAGATCAATCCAAATAATCAAGCAAAAAGAGATAATCAAACAAGGGTAAATAGAAAATTATCCAACGTACAGACCGAATCCATAGCAAACAAACAGAATAGTCTTAAGCATGCAACACAGAGAAAACAAAAACACATAGTTGAAACCGAAGAGATGTTTTTGAGATAGTAGATGTGCAAGGGAAAATAAGGGAAACTGGACGTCGGCTACTCAAGCTAAGTCACTGACTTGATCAGATCATCAAGTGCAACGGACAAGTCATGAACATCAGATTTCAGCGTAGACTTATCATGCAGGAGTTGGCCAACTTTCTCAAGCAAATCCTGGTTTTGACGTTGGAGCTCAACTAACATCTTCATAATGACACCAGGTTGCTCACCTTCCCTTCCCATAGCATGGATGCCCAATTCAGCATCTTCCATCTCATCATCAGAAATCACATCCTTGCCTGCATCCCTTGACATCCATTTATCATCAATCAATTTGTAGCCCATCTTGCGAACAATATCAGCATTCAGAAGACGAACGTGATCCACTTCTTTCTCTGCCTCATAAACCTCATGATAAAGAAGCATCTTTTTGACAATGGAGCAGTATGGGAGAGCATGAGTGGGATTATCCTTCACAGAGTCCATGTGGAGAAGCACCAACCGAGCAAAGTTGACAGGTTCCTTGTTGAGGATTTTATCCATGACAAGAATGTCTTGGATCATGGCAGTGCTCCTCTTTTGTTCCCGGGGAATTAGGTTGCTGATCACCCAAGTGAAAAGAACCTTCCTTTCGACACTCATGAAGTTAGTGGCAAAGGAACCACCATCAACGTCATCGACCTGTGTGACCTTTTTGAGCAACTCAGCAGAATCAGTTTCTTCAAGCCATGCACCTCTATGATATTCAGCAAAACCTTTGTGCGGCACTTTCAGAAGAGTGGCTAACTCCATGCTTTACAAGGTGAATTTCTCACCATGTAACTCATAATGGCCCATGGTCCTCTTCTCCTTGTCCTCTACAGTCAACGACCTGTAGAACTCTTTTACCAACTCCGGATTAAAACTTTCTTCCTCATGAAATAGATGAGTCCACTCTTGATGAGACAACAACTCAGTAACGCCTTGTAAACCAGTGGAATTGATGAACTCATCGTCCATGATGAGTTCCTTGACAAAATCACGACCAACCATGTTACTTCCTTCGCTTTTGACATCTTTACTACCCTTTTTAGGTTTGCCACTCGCAGCAAGTCGTCCACTTGACCGAGTGGCCATCTTTTTACTCTTTTTCGACCTAACAGTTTTCTTGGAGACCACAGAATCTCCACCTTCAAAACCAACTGGCATTGGAGATACTTCCCTTCCTCTCTTTCTAGTAATCTTGGCACTAGACTCCCTAGTCTTAGGTTTTCTAGATTCCTTAGTTATCACCACATCATCCTCATCAGACTTTTCGGACTCAAACAGTTGTCTAGCAATTTCTTCTTTCGATTTTGCCTTAGAAGAAGATGCCACAGATTTGAATAGAGAGAGCTTGGGATCACTAGGAGTACCTTGTTCAGAGTCATCATGTCCTTCGATGTTGAGAGGCTGAAGCGGTGAATCTGGTTTTTCAGTGGAGTCAATCACCTTGCTTGGGTCAATGACCTGTTCTGGGTCATTGACCTGAATATCAGTTCCCGCCAAAGGCACAGTAGTCGTCTTCTCCTTGACAACAGGTTCAGAAATTTTATCTCCAGACTCCATATCCTCAATTGACTTCACAACTTCTTGAACAGAGTCAAATTTCTCTTGCATGTCTTGAGATTTGGGACTTTCGACTCGATGTAAATTCTCAATCTCAACTTGCTCTTTCTCTGTGGGTTTTGGAGAATTGGGTATAGAGATTTGTGATGGGGCTTGGATTTCTGGTAAGTTTTGAGTAGGAGAGATTTCTTGAGAAATTGGGAGCGGTTCAGTTTGATTTGAAGAGGATAAGCCCAGTTCTTGGTTTTGTGAGGATTCGGGACCTTCAAGCATTAATGGTGTGGCTGGTTTGTTGGCGGTTTGGATGGCTGCTAAAAGCAGAGCCATGGTTTGGGGATCCACGACTTTCCCAAGCTTTAGGGCTAGGGTTCGTGGAGATTCAGTACCACGAATGGGGGATGAGGGGTTAGGGTTAGGGTTCTGGTGGGACGCCATTGAAAAAGATCGAAGCTTTTTGTTTCGGAGGAGAGGTTCAGAGAGATGAAAAAGCAAGAGATCGAGAATAATTGCAGGAGAGAAAGTGTACCTTTTTGGTGAGAGAGTCTCCGTATTTAAGCTTGGACTGAGTTGAAGTGATGGAAACTAGATCTTCCCAAGATCTTTATTCAATGCAATTGAAGGGGCAGATTTCCTTTTGCAAAAGATCTTCAAATATTCAAAAAGATACCGTTGAGAAAAGGTGATTCTTGTCTTACTCTGAAACTGACGTTCTCAACCTGGTTTACGTCAACCACTTAACCAACAAAAATTCTAGACAACTGACATTCCTTATGAAGTGCACAGTCACTAACCTCACTCGAGTCGCCAACATCCATTGAAAAGAGAATACGCCTGGTTCTTTGGGGTTTTGCACAGGGGTGCCAAAGTGAACGAGGGAAAATAATTTATGTGGATTTGTCAATCAAGTAGATAAGTCTCCGTTTATCAAAAAAAACATTCAAAAATAGGCTCATAGAGACTCTCTAACATGATAGGCTAAGGTAGGCTGTAGAGTCAACCATCACTTGTGCTTGTAATGAGGGTTAGGAACATCAGGTTTGGACTCTTTTGGGCTAAAAGAAAGGTTTCAACATGTATCTGATGTATAACTCAAGAAGCAAAGAATGAAGACATAATGATGTGCATGGTTCAGGAGTTTGTAACATGGAAACATTCAAATTTAACACCTCAAGATCATAAAACTTTTGAATCATAAATAGATCATCTAATCTAGTCAATCATTGAGGGATAATAGATGGGAAATAGATTAGTTCAGGGAAATCATACCTAGCTCCATGCGGAACTGTACAAAGGGTTCACGATTGAGAGCCTTAGTGAATATGTCAGCACGTTGTTCACCTGTTCGGCAGAAATCCATGGTCACCAACCCTTTCTCGACACAGTCACGAAGAAAGTGATGTCGAATCTCTATGTGCTTAGTTCATGAATGTTGTACAGGGTTCTTTGAGATGTTGATGGCGCTTGTGTTATCATAGAGTATAGGTATGCTATCATACTCTAAGCCAAAGTCATGAAGTTGTTGCTTGAGCCAAAGAAGTTGGGTGCAACACGCAGCAGCGGCAATGTACTCAACTTCTGCAGTAGAGAGTGCAACTGAATTTTGTTTCTTGGACACCCATGACACAAGACATGGTCCAAGAAATTGAGCCATCCCTGAAGTGCTCTTACGATCAATTTTGTTCCCAGCAAAATCAGCATCCGTGTACCCGACTAGACCAAAATCACATGAGGTTGGGTACCATAGGCATAGGTCATCGGACCCTTTGAGATATCTTAGAATCCTCTTGACAGCTTTGAGGTGCGATTCTCTTGGAGCAGACTGAAATCTGGCACATAAGCATACACTGAACATGATGTCTGGTCTGCTTGCCGTGAGGTAGAGTAGGGAACCTATGATACCTCGATACAGAGTCTGATCAACCTTCTTCTCATTTTCATCTTTTCCTAGAGAGGTGATGGGAGAGATAGGTGTGTCAAAGGATTTTGAGTTATCCAATCCGAACTTCTTGACACACTCCCTGAGATACTTCTGTTGATGCACTCTTGTTCCTTCCATATCTTGAGTGACCTGAAGTCTTAAAAAAAACTTAAGTTCACCAACCATACTCATCTCAAATTCACTGGCCATGAGGTTGGCGAACCTCTTCACAAGTTTTTCATCAGTAGAGCCAAAGATGATGTCGTCCACGTAGACCTGTACAACCAGAGTGTGCTTTCCTTCTTTGAGAAGAAAAAGTGTCTTATCCACCTGTCCTCAAACATATCCATGTTGGAGCAAGAACTGAGAAAGCCTGTCGTACCAAGCTCGAGGTGCTTGCTTCAAACCATAAAGAGCTTTATCGAGTTTAAAAACATGATCTGGGTGAGTGACGTCCTCAAATCCAGGGGTTTGCTCTACGAATACTTCTTCCTTAAGAAATCTATTCAGAAAAGCTGTTTTAACATCCATTTGTTGAAGCTTGAAGCCATGATGAGCTGAATAAGCTATCAAGAGACGAATTGCCTCAAGACGTGCTACAGGAGCAAAAGTCTCATCATAATCTATCCCTTCTTGTTGGTTATATCCCTTAACCACAAGTCTTGCTTTATTTCTCACAACGTTTCCAGAATCATCAAGCTTATTTCTGAAAACCCAACGTGTTCCAATCACAGTTCTATCTTTGGGTCGTGGAACTAGGTGTCAAACCTTGTTTCTCTCAAATTGATGAAGTTCTTCTTGCATAGCACACACCCAATCTGGATCTTTTAGAGCTTGATCCACATTTTTGGGTTCGAGAACAGAAAGAAAAGCATTGAAAGCACAGAAGTTCTGAAGTGAAGAACGTGTCTGAACACCTTTGGAGTAATCTGAGATGATGTTGGTCACTGGATGAGCATCTTTTTATTGATAGTTTAACTGAAGCTGAGTGAGGTCAACTACCCCATTGTTATGATCTTGATCAGTGTTAGGATTTTCAGTCTCTGCAGCTTCTTCGCTTGGATTAGACTCGTCATCATCAGATTCTTCAATATTAGCATTATCTTCCAGAGCAGGCATGTCAGGATCGTCTACGTCATCCACCTGAGTCGGATTAACGACCTGTTGAACTTGATCATTTTTCCCAAAGCTAACTTCTGATTCTTCACTCAGATGAAAACCTAGGTCTCCTTCCTCTTCATCAACAATAGAGCTGCCTCCCATGGTATCTTCATCAAATACAACATGAACGCTCTCTTCAACTTTCTTAGTTCTCTTGTTAAACACTTTGTAGGCTTTGCTATGCTGAGAATAGCCTACGAAGGTTCCTTCATCACTCGTAGCATCCATCTTGCCAAGACTATCTTTGCCATTGTTATGTACGAAACACTTACATCCAAACGTACGCAGGTGGGCAACGTTGGGTTTTCTTCCTCTTAGAAGCTCATATGGTGTTTTCCCAAGAAGAGGTCGCACCATAGCTTTGTTTAGTACATAGCATGCGGCATTGATAGCTTCTCCCTAGAAATTCCTTGGAAGTCCACTTGAAATCAGCAGCGTTCTCGACATGTCTTCCAAAGTCCGATTCTTTCTCTCAACAACTCCGTTCT
Source organism: Fallopia convolvulus (assembly GCA_964016875.1). Taxonomy (NCBI): domain Eukaryota; kingdom Viridiplantae; phylum Streptophyta; class Magnoliopsida; order Caryophyllales; family Polygonaceae; genus Fallopia; species Fallopia convolvulus. Next base: position 39,693,775 of record OZ024723.1, on the reverse strand, counting down.
GTTGAGGAGTTCTTGGGGCTGAAAAGTTATGATTCACTCCGTTTTCTTTGCAGAATTCCAAAAACTGAGCATTCTCAAATTCAGTGCCATGATCAGATCGAATAGAGATCAAAGGTACGTCAAGCACCTTCTCTGTAAGCTTAACCCATGTACTAAATTCTTCAAACACATGGTCTTTAGAAAACAAAAAAAATACCCAAGTATATAGTGAAAAGTCATCAACAATGACATATACATATCTATTACCTCCTCGACTTCTCACACGCATTGGTCCACACAGATCCATATGAATTAACTCTAGAGGATTAGAAGTACTTACCTCCCTTTTTGATTGAAAAGAAGATCTGACATGTTTTCCTTTCACACAAGCTTCACACATTTCATGTTTGATTTGATCAATCTTAGGTAATCCACGTACCAGTTCCTGATTGTGAAGTTTGCGAATAAGTTGTAGACTTGCATGGCCAAACCTATTGTGCCAGAGGTTGGCGACGTCTTCAACTACTTGAAAACACAACTTTTCCTCAAGTAAGAGCCAGGGAACAACTTTATAAAGATTGTTTTCACAGATTCCCTTCAGAAGAGTCTTTCCTGAGCTAACATCAATCACTTGACATCCATGAGAATCAAAGACAACTTGATAGATGTTGTTAGCACAAAGTTGAGAAACACTTAACAGATTGTATCTAAGACCCTTGACATAGCTTACGTTGTTAACACAGAAGTTCTTGGAGATTCTTACCTTTCCAAAACCCAAAACTTGACCCTTACTGTTGTTACCGAAGGTGATGTTGCTACCTTCTTGTTGATGAAGTGAGATGAATGACTCAAAGCTTCCCGTCATATGAGTTGAACATGCGCTGTCGAAGAACCAGGGACCACTTTCTCTCACTTCATTCTGCAAGGTAAAAGTCAGTTTTTACGAACCCAGAGTTGTTTAACAACTCTTCTGGGTTAGGCAACGTAATGATTTGTAGAACATCTTTCATTGTAAACTCTCTCAGGATCTATGGTTGGCTCACGTTCATGAGCTTCCCAAAATCCATAAGATCTGCTATCCTGTTTCTTTTTCACGCACTCATGTAGAAAATGACCCTCTTTTCCACAATACCAGCAAGTTTTATGAGACTTAAGACCGACATACTTGCTATACCCAAGATAGATTGGTTTGTTATTGATACGAGCATGAAAATCAATTTTTGATGGTTTCAAGTTCTCGACTTGTTTCATCCAGATTTTGTGTGCTTTCTGGCCTGAAAACCAGGGTCGTTTACCTTTGCTAGGGTTCTTCACACCTGATGTGGAACAACTTGTATCGTTGTCGCACATAGGTGCTTTACCTTTAGGTTCAGGTGAACGCAAGGTTTTCAAATCTTTAGGCACATAGGAATATCCAAGTCCAGGTCTTGACGTTACAAAAGTTTTTGCATACTCTTCAGCAGTTTTCTTGGCTACAAACTCCTCTATCCATTTCTTTTTATTAGACTCATTAAAGTTCTTTTCTTTTTCAAGGTCATTGACTAACTTAGCATTACCAAGTTTAAGCATGAGATTTTCTCCTTCAAGGTCTGTGACTTTCCTTTCTAATTCATCCATTTCAGATTTAAGATTATCACAGGTTTTGCATGCAATAGACTCAGAAATTGAAGACTTTTTCTCTAACTTAGCATATTTAAGAGACCAACCATGATTATCATCCATTAAGTTAGAGATATTATCTTCTTTTTCTTCCAGTTTCTCACTGAGTTGGGTAACCTGAGTTCCCAACTTCTCAATGATAGCATGCAACTATTCTTTAGTTTTATTGGATAACATAGAAGAGAGTTCAGAATCATATACCTCTGTTGGAGCATCTATAGCCATGAGACACATGTCTTCATGTTGACTTGTCTCATCTTCAACATCAGAATCATCCCAAGTAGCTGACAAGGCATTCTTGTCCTCTTCCGACTTTCTTTTGACACAGTTTCTTGCAAAGTGTCCTTTTCTCGAACAATGATAACATATCACGTCCTTCATGTTTTTGACAGGTTCAGTTCCTTTAACTTGAGTCTTATTGTTGCGATTCCAAAGCCTTTTCATGGCTCTCGAGATGAATGCAACTTCTTCATCACCGTCAACTTGATCATCATCACCTTGAGCAAGATCAAAGGCCCTTTCGACTTTCAAGGCAATGTTCTTGACCTTTACAGTTTCAAGGCGATCATCTCGCCTTTGCTTAATTCCTCCATACATGGTCAACTTTCCTATGACATCTTCCAAGGTGAGTGTTTTAGTCTCACTATTGGTTAACATCGCAGCAGCTGCGTCATTCCATTTTGCATTGAGGCCTTGGATCAACTTGTTAACCTGCTTCCACTGAGGAAGTTTCTCACCGAGAGACTCAAGTTGGCTAACCACAGCTTGAAATCTTGAGTGATAGTCACCCAAGGATTCATTCTTTTCTTGACTCACTCCTTCATACTCCCTCTCCAGAGCAATGATGCGATCCTTCTTCACATCATCATTACCTTGGTGAAGCCTTTTGAGAGCATCCCAGATCTGCTTAGCCGTTTTGTACTGGACAACCTTCTTCAAGTCTCCAGGAGTTAGAGCATGGTGTAGAACCTTCTTAGCACGAGCATTCTTCTCCAACTTTTTGTAGTCAGCATCATTATAGTCTTCCTTCTTCTTTTCTCCCTTTCCATCAGAAGTGAGAAAAGTCTCATGACCCATTTCTATGACTTTCCAGAGTTGTCCATCAAGTGAGCAGATGTGAGTCTCCATTTGTTCGACCCACCAATCGTATTCACCAGCCTTGAGCACTGGTGGCTTCCAGAATGAGTCATTGATTGCAGTGTTCGTTGAAGTCATTTTTTTTTCCTGTAAAAAGATGTACTAAAACAAATCTAGAGCCAAAGCTCTGATACCAATTGTAGGATCGTTAGTACGTCTAGGTTGTCGACCTCAACTAAGTCGTCAACCTTTAAGTAAATGCAGCGGAAATGAATTACAAGAAAAACTTACTTGAACACGAAGTTTTTTATAGTGGAAACACTTGCTTGATTAACTCAATCAACCAAGTGTGAAAACCACTCCCTTCCAAGTTCTCGCTTGGAAGGATTAAAAGCCGTAGCTTGCTTTATTGATCTTTTGGACTAGTTACATAAACACTCTGGATCTAGACCTACTTCCCAAGCACTCTAGAACTCGTTGTGAACTAAGTAACTACAACCCGCACTCAATCTAACAAAAGCCTACGTCTTCCTCTCGAACTCTCGTTTCTTTCTTAGCACAAAATGGAGTATGAGTTCGTGCTCTATCTAACCTAAAGCCTTAGATTAAATACACACAAACTAGGTCAGATAAAAGAGAATAATATCTTCCAATTCGGTTATGGCAAGATATTATTTCTATTATCTTTACAAAATCAACCTAAGCATATAAAAGGAGTACAATTAATATTGGCTTAGGATAAAGGCATACACGGCTTACAATATAATCTGCATAAGATCTTTCCTAAAACAAGTTTATTCTATCCAAACAACCAAGATCTCACGCGCCTTCAAGATCTCCGAGATCTGCCTTCAACACACGTTGACGACCTGACTGACGTTGGCGACTTCTTTCAAGGACTCAAGGTCGTTTACGTGACAGACGTTTGGAACCATCAAAATCAAAGCCTCCAGCTTTTCTAACAAAAACACACTAAAAATTATACCAAAAATACGAATATCACTGGTCGTCCCCCTTGTGCTTCTTCCTTTTTTCCTTGCGGGGCGACGCCTCCGCTTCCTTCCACTTGGACCCAGCCCCGTCGTCGGATCCTCGGGTAGCTTGGGAGGATGCTCTGGTAGCGTCTCCTTTGGGTGGACCCCCTCAATAATTTTTACCCCTACGGCCTTCGCAGAAGCCGGCGCCTTCGCCGTCAGGGCCTTCGGGCCCGTGAGGTCTGCGCGGCGGGGCCCACGGCTTTCTTCCCCTGTGCCCACGAGGCTAAGGCATCCAAACTGGAAAAATAAGCGAGTTAGTAAAAGAGAATGGGGAGGGTCGCAAACAATCAAAATCTAAGAATGCGTGGTCCAAGCGAGGCTCGTGATCATCGCAAACAATCAAAATCTGAGAATGCATGGTTTGAGCGAGGCTCGTGATCATCACAAGCAATCAAAATCTAAAATACCCGACCCGAGCGAGGTTCGGGGTTACCACACGTAATCCAAAACTAACACAAAGCAAAACAAGAAACAATGTAAAAATGAGAAAACATAAAGAAATAGGTACCCTCTACGCCCTCGAGGTTCGGGAAGGTGAGACTCAAACCAGCCCGCTCGAGCCGGTCCTGCGCCAGGTGTTCCCAATAGGGTGCTTGGTGCGGCATTGCAAACCGAGCCTTGATCTCGGCGACATCCAGTGTCCCCTTAGGACGGTAGCAATTGTCCAGTGTCGAGGGGAAGTTAAGATACCTCCCAGAGCAGTCCTGGACCAAGAACGACTTGTCCTTCCACTGACCAATGTTCGACGGGGTAGTGGTGATCTTGAGCCAAGGTAAACTTAGGTTGATGAGACATGACTTCTGCTCTCATCTCACCATAAACAAACTCGTCATAACATCCATATCAAGCCCCTCCCCGAGCTCATGGCTTCGGATTGTGTTCGCGAACGGAAGCCTCCATGCGTTGGGAAAAAGTTGCGCGGGGCAGAAATGCATTTACTAAAAAAAGTCAACTATGTGTCGAGCGAGCGGTAGCCGGAAGTCGTTCTGGAGGCTGGGCAGATGAACAACCACACACTGTTCATACAAAGCCAAGGAGCAGCTGTCCCCCTCGGGGAGCGCCAACTCAACCCCCTCGGGCCAAGGAAAATCCTTCGAGATCTTTTCAAGGGCCTCCCGCTTAAGAATTGCCGGGGCCCCCTCGGGCAGAAAGATTCCGATCGAGGGGTATGTGGTCATCAGTATCTGCTCCTCAAGGATGGGAGGGATGCATGACACAGTATCGGTAATATACTCCGCAAAGAAGTTCGGCTGGTCGTTGGAGTCAGACGACCGCGCATCAAGGGCACCAAGTTCTTCATCAGAAATCGAAGATGAGGCCATCTCAACCCCGGAAGACGTGTGTAATCAGGGAAAGCACGAGGTAACCGAAGTGTCGGAGTCACTAGGTGAAGGTTCGCTAAACACAATCGAAGGGGACCTCGTGTTCAGGGAGTCGTTGGTCTCAACGCTCCCTACGGTCTCAAAAGATCCTTCGTAAAACTTCTCCCGGAGCTTGAATGCAAAGCCTGGTGGAGGGCCCGAAGAAGATCCTCTAGGCATGAAAAGCGAGGTCCTGGTCACAAAAGGCGAACACCTGGAAAAGAAGAAGTTTTAGACGTCGAACAAACCAAAAAAGAAAGGAAGCGCGAGGTGGTAACATAGGGGACGCGAGACCCTAGGGCTACTCTGACAGATGGGACGACCTAGGAGGAATGTGAAGCGCCAAAACAGAAGGGAAGAGTGGAAGACATCGGTTGGAAGATCAAACGTCCCATCACCCAAGCGGCGAGACGTTTGGTTTTCCAAGAAACATTCTAAATTCGAAAAAAGAGGAGCGGCGATGAACTCAACCGTCGGCTGACACACTGAAGGGCTCGAGAACATTGCCGGACTACCAACACCACCCCCGCTCCCACCGTTTAGCCACCGTGAAACCGGCGCGAAACACCGGAAGACTACTGCCTCCGTCTAGGGCACAAAGCGGAAAAAGATAAAACACGCCAAAAACGCATGCAAAGGGAGGATCGACCACTTACTTGTCAGAAATTAGCGTGAGAAGGACGGTTGCGAGCCTATAAACCGTTGAAGATGCTTCGCCTGCTTGCCGGAGATTGAGAAAACAGAAGAAAGAGAGAGAGGGTGTGTTGAGAGAGGAAGATAAAGAATGAGGAGAAGAGGGACGTATAAAGGCGCTTTATAGAGTGCGGACTTGGGCCTCTCCCAATTCTAAAAAGCTTAATGGGCCTAATCTCTTTCAGAGGCCCATTATTGAAATAATGGAGCACATGCCCAGGGCTCATCAAGTCCGTGACCGAAGGAAAAAAACCCCAAGTGTTCAGCCTCACAAAAAGATCCTTAGGCCTCGTTACCCCCAAACCTCTAACCTCGCTACCCGTGACCCTGAGAGCTCGGTGAGAAAGCTCCTCAAAACTAAGACTTCGCACCCTAGGTACGGAGGACCAGGCGTCGCGCATATATGACCTGCGGCCCTCGGGGCGAGACCCCCAGGCCATGGGGTTGTGATGGTGTGCAAAGTAGCGGAATATGGACAATGGGACCAGAGTACGAGAAATAGCGGGATTAGACGGGATTCCCGAGGTTAAACTCAAGGGCCTTTTCCATACCCATTTAAAAAAGGCCAAAACCACGATCACGAGGTCCAGACCTCGTCGAACTCATAAAATAGGACGGTTAAGCGGACTCTCGCCAACTCATAACAAGACCCAAACCAAGGTTGTTCAAAATCTAACATCCCCGCTCCATTTAACCACTCAGCGACCACCATATTCTCAACCAATGACCAACTTCCTCACTCTCAACCAATCAAAGAGCTTGATCTTGGGCGTCCCACATCGATCAAACATCAAAACCATGTTCCTCAAACCTCTATAAATAGAGGAGAACCTCGTAGGTATAAAGGGGTCGAAAAATATCTTGAACTCAAGAACTATCTTGTTTGTTGAAGATCGACGCGTTGAATCATCGTGAAAGACCGCGCTACAGTCAAGTGAAGGTCCATAAAAAGACTTCAAGTCGCCCAAAGAGATCTCGTCTCAAATCAAGGATCTCACTACATCACTTCGCAGACCACATCCCCACAAGCAATCAAGTGTCCAACCTCGCCAAAGTACATCGCCCCTAGGCTTGCAACAGGAGCAGGGCTCGTCAATAAGTCTGTTAGTGATAGAATCTCGCAGTATCTATGAGGTCTCGAACTTTGTTAGATAGAGACCTTGAATCCTCTAAAAAGAGGTCTAGGGCATAATCTCGGTACTTGTAACCTCGCTCGAAAAGATATAAATAAAAGCAAGTGTTTGCCTCGTCGAATAAAAGCAATCTCGTTCTTGTCTTTTAGCGTTGGTTTATTTCGGGTTTCATCATGACCTTTATATGGTTTTAACTCGGATGGACACATGGGCAAATAGTATGTCGTTTGCCCTTGAGATAGCTCAATGGAATATACAACATTATTTTTAAGTGATTCCTCATTCAGAACATCAGCAGTAGAACTAGTAGGCAAAGCAGAATCAATAGTTGAAGATGTTCGTTGAAATTAGTAAAAGTGCATTACAAATATATTAAAGTGCATTATAAACTAGGAAAAGTGCATTACAAGAAATGCTAATTCAAATCAGTGAAAAATGCATTACAAAAAGATATAAAAGTGTAGTATAAAGTAGGAAAAGTGCAGTACAAAAACATAAAAGTGCATTACAAACTATGAAAAGTGCAGTAAAAAGATGTTAAATCAAATCAGGAAAAGTGCATTCCAAATATATAAAAGTGCACTACAAAGTACGAAAAGTGAACTACAAATCAGTGAAAATGCATTACCAAATTGGTACAAATCCTCCCAAAATCAGCTTTTTCCATCAATCTCACCAACATAATACACATATGAACAATTTACACGAAGGCATCAATCTCCCAAAAATCAAAAGATATAGTGCATTACAAATTTAGATATAGTGAATTCTAAATACTGGAAAATTGCATTTCAAAATAGGTAAAGTGCACTACAAAGTACGAAAGGTGCATTGCAAAATACGAAAAGTGCACTACAAATTGATTTAATCATTGGTTTGTTTTGGAATTTATCACATCCTGTATTGAATATTCAATTGCCGATCGTATTTTCACATCAAAAACTTCTCACAATTTTCACCACTAGTTTAGAAAGAAATTCTCACAATTTTCACAAAATTTGAAAAGTGCATTAAAAAATATGAAAAACGCACTATGAATCATATTCACAATTTTCACGATTTTTCGGAATTCTCACAATTGCCGATCGTATTACAAATTTAGATCGGAATTCAACTCTGGTTTGTTTCGTTCGATGTAAGCTTGTCTGTAAAAAGTGGTGTTTTCTTATATCGATTCATTCTTCACATCAAAACCCCCTTTGGATTATTTAGAAACCCTAGAATATTATATAGTGTAATGAAAATCAAAAAAGAAAGAAGAAAGTACCAAATTCTTTCATGATTGAGAGCGATTAGGAGAGAAAAGTTCAATCAAGTGTGTAGATGGACGAGCGTAGTTAGAAATGCCTAAAATTTCAATCGAGCGACTCGAGGAAGCAGGTCGACTCTCAAGTTGGTCGATCGCCGCCCAACATTGGTCGATTTCCCAACCTAGCACGGATAAAAAAATATTATATTAAAAGACAAAATTGCCCCCACTTATATAAAAAAGGAAAGAACATCAGCCCTTGGATCAAGGAGATCCAAGGGTTCTGCACGCTCCTCATGTTATAAGATAAGAGTTTTTTTATTTGAACCAAACTCTTAGTAATATTATTGTATTTAATAAAATTATTCCATAATTGAATACACACCTAACACAACTTGCCGAATTTTAAGATATGTAAATATAAGAGTTCGGTTTAAATGAAACAAACTCTTATCCTTAAACGTGAAACGAACACACTTTTTCTAGTTCGTAGTTGTTGAGGAGGGTTTCTTGACAACAAATAAATTTATAATCAAGAACCCGCTGAGTATAGGGGAGTCAGGATCGTTCCACGAGAAGCAAGGTTGTTCGTTTATCGACTACTAAAAATCAAACAAAGCAAGCAAAACACTCACAAGCAGCCTCGTTAACGACGTTGTCAGGGTCGTTAACGAACCACCGTAAACAAAAGACTAAAACTAACGACCTAAACAGATTCGGTACCGAGCCTACGAACTCAGCAACGAATATCACTTAAGAAAATTCAAATAAAAACAAAGATCTAGGACAAGGGACACCACAACATAGTCATGCATATAAACTCGTAAGAAGATAAGATCATGCCTTCAAATAGATAAATTCATCAACTTTCATTGACTAATAAGTAAATTAACCTACTTTCGTAAACCAATTCACTCAATTGCTTGTTTTAGATCTAAAGCTTGAAACTTTCGTATTCAAACAATATCAACTTTCAAGTCTATAACTTTCTCTCTCAATCAAGTTAAAAACTCAAATCACCTTGACTTTCATCTAGGTCTAAGCACAACAAACAATCTTAAAATAGATAAAAGGCAATCAACACATACTCTTACTCCTCAAACATGCATAGCTATGCCGGGTTTAACCCCGACCCTAGAAAAGAAGACTACTCACTACTCATAACTAAACACTACTCCAATTAATAAGAAATATCGTCTTACAGAAATTTAGAAGAAACCGAAAAAATACAAAGCACCGAACCAAAATCACGATTAACGACCTCGGTAACTCTCGTCCACCGAGCTTCAATCTCGACTCCGATTCTCTCTCTCCACTCGGCTCTTCCTCTTCTCCTCAATCGATCCCCCCTCTAAGCTAAATAAGAGGGCTATTTATACTAAAAAGCTAAAAAATAAAAAGGCTAGAAGATAAAAACTTTCCTAAAAAGATAGAATTAAAATCCTAAAAAGATAGAAATAAAATCTAGAAAGATAACAAGACCTAAAATACATAATATAATAACCCTAAAATCATAAAAAGATACTCTACCGGCACGGAAATAAATCCCCGCACAGGATCGATGAGTCACAGAATCAAACTCTCAAAATCTTCGTCACGTGGCCTCGTTAACGACCCCTTACAGCCTCGTTAACGAGCCTGGGCTTGGCTTTCTTCAACACTTCAACTCCAGAAATCTAAACTTCGACTTCTTCATCTAGTATTCCTCCGTCTTTCATTATAGCGCTCCAAATTCAGCTCCATATAACACCTTTTCCTCGTTAAAACCTACAAAAACACACAAAACGGAGTAGCTTCCATACTTTTCACAAAATATGCAAAATTATCCAAAAACACACAAAACTAATCCTAAACTTATCAAAACTAGTCCTAATAAACTAAGAAAACATACTAAAAACTATACCAAAAATACGAACATCAGTAGTGGAATTTTCATACAAAAGTGCATTGCAAAATACAAAAAGTGCAATCCGAAAACGCACTACAAAAAGCACGAAAAGTGCATTGTAAAGTACGAAAGGTGCAAATCCGAAAAAGTGCACTCTGAAATAGAAAAAGTGCACTACGAACTAGGAAAGGTGCACTCGTTTCAGGATAAGAGTTTGTTTCATTTGAATCAAACTCGTAAATATAATTGTATATTAGTAATATATGGAATATTATTATAATATAAGGATTGCAAATACTTAAATAAACGAATGGAAAAGATATAAATGGAATTCATTATGAATTAATATATGTATTCACGTACCTTGTACGGGTTTTATATAAATAAAATATTAATAATTTTTTTCAACTTTATCAATTATCCATGATAAATAATCATATAAATACTAATTTTTTGAATAAATATTTAAAATCACAAAATTATAAAATTCGTAATATCCTTCTCATTTAAAATAATAATTGTTTTATTAATTTTATGATTATAATTAATAGGAAAACATAATTTCTTAAATAAATAATCATATATGTGAGTTTCAACCAAAGGAAATGTTCTCAATTAAATACTAACCCATTATAATATATTAATTGATTTATACCATATAATTAACATGCTTAAATTTGTAGTTGACATCTCAATAAAAAGGATACTAATGATAGGTTTAGGTATGTTGGGATGATTTTACAATCACCATAAATAAATAAATAAAGTATATAAGATGATAATTTTTTAAATATACACTTAAATCTTTTATTAGAGTAAAAGAGTTATCTTTTTCTTCCAAATATAACCAATATAGAGATACTAATGATAGGTTTAGGTATTTTGGGATAATTTTACAAATACTATAAATAAATAAATAAAGTATATAAGATGATAATTTTTTTAAATACATACTTAATCTTTTATTAGAGTAAAAGAGTTGTCTTTGTCTTCCAAATATAACCAATAAAGAGATATGTTAGTAATATTATTATAAGGAATATTATTATAATGGTTCGTCTAGCGGAACATTTCCTCGAAGCGTCCAAGGTCGAGCAACAAGCCGAATCGACCAACGATTCGACTACGTAGGATCCAATGCAAATCTCACGTTCGAGCTCGCAGTGTTCACGACGGTCAAGGAGGTCTGGTATGACTGCACCAGAGGATAGGCCTTGATGTCGTGTCGAGAAGGCGACTTCTCCGCGTTCACTAACGAAATTCAGGGCGAGCTGATGCCCAAAGGTTTTCATAGGCCTCAGATGGGGTTCTATGACTGCTGTGCGGACCTCGAAGAGCACGTCAAACACTTCGTTGTCCAAATGAATGTCAACTCATATAATGACGTGACAAACACTTTTATGTTGTGGTAAAAGCGTTGTCAAAGAGAAATCCTAACTTCCGAACCTAAGTATAGTGAAAGAAAGGGTCATACCATAGAAACTCAGATTTCCAGTATTTAATTAATATTACTAGAGTAATAAAAGGGGATTTCCAGATTCCAAGCTAATAATCTAAGAAAACAAAAGCAAAACAAGTAAAAGAATTGGGTTTTCAAGTAGAAAGAAAGCATCCAACTAGCTTCGTATCCATTGCATACATGAATATTCATCCTTGATTATTCTTAATTCAATTCCCTTGACTAATCTATTGTGAATTCATGGAATTCAAGCTGAACGTGGTTATTAATATGCATCGTCTTCAATAACCTTTTAACCAATTATCCTAGAAAACATTCTAAGTCAAATTGATCATGCAAATTAGTTCAAAGCATTCAATAGAAACATCGTTCATAAATTCCACCGTATATTCATGAAGTTTTGCGATTGAATTCTCCTCATTTGATTAACCTTATTCCACCGTATATAAGTTTAAGAAAAGGATTCATCCATGAACAACCAAATTCCACCGTATATTTAGTTATTCTAGTTGTAATTCAACCTAGAAATCAAAATAGGTGATCAAGCTATTAAAATCCTAAGCGAATCTAATCAATTAAGCAAGGAGTAATTCAATCTAGTCAAGGGAAGTTGAAATAATTCAAATCTCACAAACAATCATGCATACAACTTCAACTAACTATTTGGACATGGGAAATTATCTAGAAAACGACATTAAAGAAGAAATCAAACTTACAAGAGTCGGGTTTGTCTTCAAATTCTTCTCTAGGGTTTTTGTCTCCCAAAGTTCTCTCTATAGTTGAATAACTTAATAATGCTTAACTTCTAAAATAAAACCATAAAGAGTATTTATATCATAATCTAAAAACATCCTAAAATAATAATAAGTCGGCGTAAAGATAAACTGAAACTCGAAACCAGCGTCGAACCAGCAGTCGCGCTCTTGCCTACCTTGCCCTTAGCCGTGCCTTGACACTTCAATGCTCTCCACCGGTTTCTTTATTCCTTGCACTTGTTCCTATCTCCATAGCTTCGGCCCTTACTTGACATCCACCAAGCTCACCTCTCGATTACCCTCAATCTTGCAATGAAGCAAAAAAGAGCGTAGATTCCGAACTAAACTAAAACAAAACTTAACTACGAATTAAGGTGAAAATCTAGCTAGAAATGCATAGAAAGAGAATAAAAACATGCTCTAAAACCTATAACTATATGCTCTATCAAATTCCCCCATGCTTGAACCTTGCTTGTCCTCAAGCAAGACATAAAACCAATCACAACACAACCAAGCAAGCTATCACTTCAATTCATATTCAAGAAACTCAAACTCGACTATGAAATCGTAGCATAGATCAAATGAAAGCTTCAAACTAAGTCATCAATCCATTCTAACCCTCACCAAGGCATATGTGTTTGCACTCATCACTCAAGTGTTTAAAAAGGTAAGTGTTTTCGCTCAAAAATCATCTTTGAATGCCAACTACCATATGCTTGCATCAGTGTACTAAATTTCCACCACGGATGATTAAACGCACAATATAAATCATGAGGGCTTTTTCAAGGTTGTAACGGGTCCAAGGTATAAACAAGTAGGTGGGGATCATATTTGGTCATGTGGTGCTAAATCCGGGAACTAGAATCAACTAAAACCCAAATTACAACATCACTCACTCTCAAAGCATTTCACCAACTTACTTTCCCTTTCTTCCCATCATTTACATTATAATACTTATTTCTTTCTGCTCATCTTTTTACTTTGACAAAACCCCATTTTGAGATTAATCTTTTTTTTCCTTTTCTTCTCTCACAAGAACAAATTTGCAAATTTTACACAAAACTCATCTCAATCAACCAATCATTCCAAACTTTCTCTTATAAGATTTTCAATGAAATTTCCCAACATCCTTAACTTCCTTATCATCTTTTCAACATTCTCCTCACTTACACCTTTTTCAACTTCATTACAAACCCCAAATTACAACATATAACTCACAAAACTCCCCTAGTAAAATCCTAATTCCCGGATATGGGTCAAGCTTATTTGGCTAGGAACAAATTTTGTGGAGCTAAAAATCAAGGCTAAGGCTCAAAACATTGGGGTTACAAAAACAAAGGTATAATGTAGGGTAGATAAGGATATAAATGAGCTAAGAAAATTGCCTCAATCCCTTTTACATCAGGCATTTAAAACATATAATGTGGCTAATATTCATGTTTTTAGTATAGTTTTTTAGTGTTGTTCTTAGTTTTTCAGCTTAGTTTAGTTAAGTTTTAGTGTTTGTTTTGTGTGTTTTTGGATGAGTTTACATATTTTGTGAAAAGTATGGAAGCTACTCCGTTTTTGTGTTTTTTATAGGTTTTTTGTTGAGAGGGTTTCCCGACAACAAATAAATTTGTAGAAAAGACCCCGCTGTGTATAGGGAGGTCAAGATCGTCCACGGGAAGCAAGGTTATGTTTGATTACTAAACTAAAAAGCAAAAGAGAAGGCAAAACAAAGCAAAACAACTAAATTAATGCACTGGAAGGGGTCGATATCGACCTTGTCAGGGTCGTTATCGAGGTATGAATGCAGCAGAAAAACTAAGTAAACAGCAAGAAGAAAGGGGAAAATTGCAGGTCGATATCGACCTTAGCAGGGTCGATATCAAGGCACCTGGGAATTAAACTTGACTCAAAAATAAGAAAAAACTCTAGGATAGGGGTTCACCACAACACAATCATGCAATCTTAAATAACATAAATCATAAATATCATGCCTTTAACATAAAGTTATCAACTTTCGCTGAATTAATCAAGCAAATCAATCAATTTTCACAAATCAATTCACTAAATCTACTTGCTTTGATCCAAAGTTCTCAACTTTCGTCTCAAACTTTATCTCGTATCCAAATTCACAACTTTCTCTTTCAATCAAGTTATAAACATGAAATACTTCAACTTTCGTCAAAGCTTTTGCACAAACAAGTAGAAAAATAGATAGAAGGCATTCAATTCATTCATCACATCACCATTCATGCACAATCATGTTGGGTTTCTAACCCCAACCCTAGAAAAGGAGACTACTCACTCATGATTGGAGAAAGGCAAGCAAAACAATTGAAAGAGAACATAATTGAAGTAAAACTAAAGGCTTACTTGAATTAAAACTTCAAACTTGTCTTAGAACATAAGAAAATCTCCCACAATCTTCTTGCTTGTGCCCCAAGCAATACTAGTCTTCCCCAAAAATTAAAACAACGTGTAAACTAAACCTAAAAACGTCTCCTCTAAATTCTAACGTGTGAGAGAGAGAGAGAGATTGAGTCTAAACAAGAGTATTTATACTAGAATATCCCTCTTAAAAAGTTTCCATAAAAACAAAACCTACTAAAGATAAAAGATTGTGGAATAAAAGCAATTAAAAATAATTTGACTTGGGCGGCTGGGCTGAAAAGGGTCGATATCGAGGCTGGTCTGCACTTGATTTCTCATATTTCCTCCTTCTTCCTTTTGATTTTGTGGGGGTATCTTCCATATTTTTCTTCCTTCCTTCTTCCAAGCTTGATCCTCTCTTCTATTGTCCTTTGAATGCATCCAAATCCGCCTCAAAACCTATATAAAAACACACAAAAAGCGTAGTTTCCATACTTTTCACAAAATATGTAAACTAAACTAGAAAAACACAAAACACTCACAAAAGCACAACTAAACTAGACTAAAAGACCTAGAAAAACACACTAAAACTATGCTAAAAACGTGGACATCATTTTTGAAGCGAAAAGGAACATTCCGAGGGAGTTGAGATCGGGAGGTTGATGGTGGAAGAGAAGAGAAGAAGAAGACGCTTTGAAGATCCGACAAATCCAATAGAAGCTATGCAAAAGTACAAAGAATCAAGAACAAAGACTTCGATACCAACCCTTCGGGTTTGGTACCGAGCTGTGCAACAGAGTCCAAGGTGAAAAGTTCAGTAAAGAGTCCTACCAACCCTTTGCAAGTCGACACCGAGGTGGCCTATGTCGGTAGGCGGCGCCGACTTTCAAATTTTATATCTTTTAATTCGCAATCTTTTAAGTTAGGAAAGTTCTATCTTTTGGAAACTTGATAGATAGTTTCACTTAGTATAAATACCCTATTTTAGTCTGGTTTGAGGGGGTTTTTTCGGACGATTAGGAGGAAAAAGTCGAGAGAGAGGGACAATCCTTTGTTTTCTCTGTTTCGAGTTAGTTTGTGTATGAAGACAAGTTTTCGATTTTAATTCAAGTAAGCTTTTGTTTTATTTTCATTCAATGTTCTCATTCAATTCAATTGCTTATTTTGTTTCAATCATGAGTGAGTAGTTCGCTTTTTCTAGGGTCGGGGTTGAAAACCCGGCGTAGTTGTGCATGATTGAGTGTGTGATAAATGTTTAATTGCCTTCTATCCTTTATCTACTTGTTTTGTGCTTATACTTAGACGAAAGTCGAAGTAATTGGAGTTTATGGCTTGATCGAAAGAGAAAGTTGTAACCTTGAATGTTGATATTGTTCAATAACGAAAGTTTCGAGCTTTGGATAAAAAATAAGTAGAGAGTGAATTAATTCATGAAAATTGATTGATTTGCTTGCTTAATTCAACGAAAGTTGATAGCTTTATCTTAAAGGCATGTTATTTATTCTTCACACTATCTTATATGCATGATTATGTCGTGGTAAACCCTTATCCTAGATCTTTTCTCCATTAGAAAACACTTTCGTATTACTCTGTTTAGACTCGATACCGAGGGTTCCAGTTCGGTACCGAGCCTGTGTTTGGTTTGTGTTTATTGCTTTGTTCAAGTAGAAATCTAGCATTGATACCGACCCTGACAAGTTCGGTACCGAGGTTGTCGCAGCTTCGTTTTCGCTTTTGTTTCTACTTGTTTTTATTTCTGTGTTTTCTTGTTTCCTAGTATAGTAATGAAACATAACTTGCTTCCCGTGGACAAACCTGACTCCTCTGTACTCAGCAAGGTCTTGATTATAAATTTATTTGTTGTTAAGAAACCCTCTCAACAAATTGGCGCCGTTGTCGGGGATCGCAACAGTGCTTGTTTGATTACTCGTGGGTTTGGGAATAGCCCAGCCCCATTTTATTTGTAATTTGTTTTTATTTTTGTTTGTTTTCTCAGCTTATGCCAGCAGGGCGACGTCGACTTGAATTTGATCAATCCAATTATTATTCTGAGCCTAAACGTTTCCTTCATCGCAGAAGAAGAGAAAACCGTACCATGGTTGTCACACCTGAAGAGATGGCCCGACAGATTGCTGCTCTCTGGCAACAGATGGAGGCGTTGCAAACTGAAAGAGATCAAGAAAGGGAGCAACGTACTCAATTACAGGAGCAGTTGAACGCTATCCCTAGGAATGCCAAGCAATACATGCACCCGGAACTGAGGGTGCCAGAATCAGCAATAGTGCTTCCTGAGATAGAAAAGGCTTTCGAAATTAAATCTCAGTTTATATCCTTAATTAAGAGGGCTCAGTTTGAGGGAAAACCAACTGATCGAGTGCCCTATGGAGCATATTCGTAATTTTGTTGATTTGTGTGACACCATTGCTGCTGATGGTATTTCTCTTGAATATGTCCAACTTAAAGCTTTTAAATGGTCTCTTGCAAGTAAGGCCCTGAGATGGCTTGAAAGCTTACCCCCTAGATCAGTCAGGACGTGGAGAACTTTGCATGAATTGTTCATGACCATATTCTTCCCTCCTGCCAAGAATACGGAGTTAAGGAAGCACATTACTTCTTATCACCAACTGCCTAACGAGACATTCGTGGAGACGTGGGAGCGATTCAAGGAGATGTTGAGGCAATGCCCCACCCATGGTCAACCACAGTATGTCCCGCAGGAGATATTCTTTCAGTGTATAAATGCTAAGACGAAGAACCGCATCAACTTGCACACTGCCTGTGGTTTTATAGAGATGGAGTCTGATGCTGCATGGGAGTTGTTGGATAAATTGACCAATTACAATGCCATATATGGGACCCAACAGCCACCCCAGCCTCAAAAACGGCTCTATGTTCCAAACAAAGATGAAGTTGATCCTGACGTTAAAAATCAATTCTTACAGGATGAGATCAACCATCTGAAGAAACAGGTAAGTTTTCTGAAAACCTCTTAAACTTGTCAAGACAGTGGCTCTCATGCCCATAATACTTCTTCCTGCACTAACATTGAGTAGGTTAGAGCCGCTGAAACATATGTTGAAATGAATTATATGAGAGGGCAGTACAGAAACCCACCTAACAATTATGAGTGGCCAAACAATTATCCTAGTTGGGGAGGTTACAATCAAAGTCAAAATCAAGCACCTCCACCAAAAGAAAGGAAGGCTCCCCCTTACAGACCACCAGAATATCAAGAGGTACCTTCATGGGTACAAGGGATACAAGAGGGCATCCATAGCAAGATTGATGGAGTACATAGCAAGATTGATGGAGTCCGAGCCGAACTAAAAGGCGTACAAGTTCAATTGGGGGAAATCGAAACATGGAGAAAGACCGTAAATTCCCAACTTGGAAACCTAGTTGCACAAGTTCTGAGACCTCAAGGGCAACTCCCAGGCCGCCCCGACGAGAACCCGAGAGGACAGATAGCAACCGTACACCTCCGGAGCGGAAAGACACTACCAGATCGTGCTGAGGCCAAGGAAGAAGACCCCGGTACTGAAGAAAATGCCCCGGCCAAGATCGATAACGAGCCAAAAAGGATCGATACCGAGTCTAACACCCTCAGTACCGATGCTCCAAAGCTCGTTGCCGACCCCAATCCAAGTAAGTCCTCAACACCGAGCCACTCCCTTAGTCCCGTGCTCGATACCGACCCCACCAGGGTCGGTACCGAACCTTTTGCAGCACCAATCGACCCTATTGTCGATTCGGTAGCACCACCTCTCGAGCCCGCTTTGGTTCCGAGATTGGTGAAGTCTCTTCCCTTCCCTACTAAGAAGTCTAAGGACTCAATAGAAGGAAAGTTTAAGCGTTTGGTTAAGATTCTTCAGGGCTTAAATATTTCTATACCATTCGCTGAGGCCCTAAGCGAAATGCTGACTTACACCAAATTCTTGAAAGACATTCTTAGCAGGAAAAGGTCGATGTCTGAGCTGATGGACGATGTCCGATCCATAGCCCTTCCAGAGAAGCTAGGTGACCTAGGGAGATTTGCTATCACTATTGGGATTGGCGACCACGGATTCAAAGCTTTATGTGATTTGGGGGTCAGTGTCAGTTTACTTCCCTTATCTATTGGTCCAAAGATAATATGGGACCTTTGGAACCCGTTGATATGAGGCTGTACGTGGCAGACGGGTCTAGTGTAAAAGCTACAATAGTCGTCGATGATTTCCCCATTCAAGTGGGCAAATTCTTCGTACCAAACGACTTTACTGTCCTTGATATGCCTGAAGACCCCATGGTACCCATCATTCTAGGAAGACCATTCCTTGCCACAGCAGGTGCCCGAGTCGATATTCGGAAAGGACTCCTCACCTTTGACATATGGGAAGAGCGGGTCGAGTTTAGTCTAAATCAAACTGCCAATGACACAGCCGCCGCTGTAAAGATCGAGACGCTCCAGCTAGCGCCTGACAATGTTAAACCAGAATTTTCTCTCCCAAACAACAACAAATACGAGAGCATTACTGAATCAGCTACCGACCCACCTTGGGTCAGTACCGAACCCTTCATACGACAATATGATGAGGGAGGCACATTCTGGCACGATACCAAGGCGGGCCTTGCTCCAGACCGGTCGGTAACGACCTTGACCACCTCGGTACCGATACCCTCGCTGACTAACCAAGGTAAGTATTCTAACTTCAATTCCACTATCCCCGATTATAATCCTTCCTTATATCAGATCCCTCCTTGGTTCTCGGACTTTACTAACCCTTGTGTAGGAATACCAAGCATATTGTTTGGAGATGAAGGACCGAATTTAGTACGAAGGAACAACAATACCTTTTCGGCTACGTATGGGGTCTTCCATGACCCCGATAAAGCTGAAACAGAACCACCTTGAGCTAGCTAAGGTAAGTTCGTCGGGCTAACGACGTTAAAAATAGCGCTTACGGGAGGCAACCCGGTTTAGTTTTTCTTTCCTTTTCATAGTTCTTTTTGTTAGCTTTCTTTTGAGTTTTTTTAGTAGAGTAGAAGTTTGCGGAATAGAATATTTTGGCTAACATGTCACAAAAGTCGGAGCAATAACAACGCTGGAAAAGAGCCACGCCATGCTCGGTACCGAGCTGTGAGGGTCGGTACCGACCTGTGATAAAACCCAGATTCAAGCGCGCGGCACAGGTAAGTGCTCTTTTTAACCTAGAAACTTCTTCTCCTTGCCCCTCTTTTCCACGCCGCCTCTACCTAAGTTCCAAACGCTCTCAAGCCACACATCTCACCCCTTATTCCACGCATTCCACTCGATCCATTAAACTCAAATCTCGCACCCTCATTCGATACCGAGCAAAGCCTTCAGTTTGTTCGTTATCGAGCCTCAACCTCGTTACTCTTGCAATTTCAATTTTCGGTTCTCAAACTCTCAAGTCTACGACATGATTTCTTGACCCTAAACTCTTTTCTTGAAGATTCATGATAACTTTAGGTAGTTTTCATACCTACATCTATTAATAATCTGAGATTGCATGTTCCTATTATCATCGTGCCTCTTTGCCTTCATGTTGGTGCTTAATCTCGATGATTTCCGTTTCTTCATGCTTGATTGCAATGCCTTTTTTATTTTAAAAGCATGAAGTAACCCGTTCTTGATATTGAAGGATTTTCACCGTAACTTTTTGGAAATTTTTAGCATGATTAAATAGGGCTTTGAGTAAGTATGGGGTTGCAAGTACTTGATTGTGTGATTTTTATGTGGAATCTTGCTTGAATTGTGCTTATTGTCAAAATTCGGGGTTAGAGATTCGGAAACCCTTGCGCGATGTTCTGGCATCAAGCTTGGTACCGAGCTGCGAGGGTCGGTACCGACCTATAATCGCCTAGAAACAAAACTGAGCCAAGAGACCTCGATACCGACCCTATTGGCTCGGTACCGAGGTCATTCGAGGCTATTTTTCGATGCAAGTATGGGGTTTCTTGAGTGTTTGATTAGTTTGGGTCGATTTTACCTTGGTTATTTATGGCATTTCTGGTACTAAATGGCGAGTTCAAGTAGAGCTAACTCAAGGGCTGGCAAGAAAAGGAGGACCCAAAGATCTCCATCTCCACCGAGTATGGATGATGTCATATTGGCGACTAGGGATCAACTATCAATCTACAATTCCGTCCTCGAAAATCCTCATCTCACAAGATGGTTTTCAAGGTCAAGTGCAAGGTCCACATGCATTTATGATGATGTAAAGCATGCCTTCTCTATCCTCGATGTGCCATACCTCCTCAAAAAGGAAGACGTCCCTCATTATCCGGCTCTCATTTCGGAGTTTATAGCCACTCTTCGCACTTTCTTCAAAACCAAAACATCTACGGGGAGGATAAAATTCCGGCTAGGCAATAAGGATCATGACTTCACTTTGGCCGAGTTCAATGAACTTCTCGAATTTCCTAATCATTCCCGA
The DNA here is from genome assembly GCA_964016875.1 of Fallopia convolvulus. Classification (NCBI taxonomy): domain Eukaryota; kingdom Viridiplantae; phylum Streptophyta; class Magnoliopsida; order Caryophyllales; family Polygonaceae; genus Fallopia; species Fallopia convolvulus. Next base: position 39,672,690 of record OZ024723.1, on the reverse strand, counting down.
GATTACAAAGCACCGGACGACTTCAAAGTCACGGATACTTGGGGGTACATCTCTGGCGAAGTTAATCCTACCGCACCTGCACTTCGTCAACCCCATTTTCCGGATCATTCTCAGAGTTTTGGGTGCAACAATTTGGCCCAAAAAGGAGCTTTCTAGGCCGAAAAGGACGGAGGTTGGATGCCTCCATACTATCCTTTTTGAAGACCCCGCTCCTATGAACTTGGGGTATGAATGGTTGAAGTATGTAGAGAAAAACGGGGCCACTTCATAAGGAGTTTATTGTGGCAACTTGGTAAGCCTCTTGGCAATAGCTCTCAACGTCGACCTCTCACGCTACAGTGCACACCGTCCATAGAAGATGAACTCGAACTACTGGTTGTCTTCCAATATTTTCCAGAGGCGTGAGGAAGGGGGAGTCGACACCTGATTCACGAACAACCTGTGAGAGTCACTCGAGACAAGTTGGAGTTGCTAGATTTTCCCAATTGGTATGAAGTATGGACGTCTCAACCATTCCCCTTGGCCAAGAAGCCGCAAGATGAGCCAACCTTACGGATATCCGAGACGAGGTACGCGCGAGAGGAGGCCGCCATGCATGAGGACGAGCCAGCCCCTGCGGAAGGGCTCGTTACCGACGACCACCAGGTCGGTACCGAGGCTCCTGAACAGACAGCCAACCTCGGTACCGAGCATCCTGGCCTCGGTACCGAGTACTTCGAGGCTAGTACCGAGGCATTCCACTTCGATACCGAGCCTGCTCATCAACCTACTGAGCCACCATCATTCGGTGTAGTGCCTTACACCCCCTTTGTCTAGCACACCCACTACCAGCAGCCGCCCCATGTCGACTACTCTGGTTCAGATGCTCCTCCTCAGTGGCCACAAGATTTGTCATCCCAAATGAAGCAGCTGAATTTGCAGCATTCTCAGCTCCACCAGCAAATGAACCATTGGCAGGATGTCTATTCAGCTCGCATGGCACTAGAGGATGCACGGCAGCAGAGAGTTGACGCTCGCTGGAGGACGATGGAGCAACACATAACAGTTGATGATGAACGTTGATACGCTGGTTTTAGTACAACGTAAGTATGTATTTTTATTAGGATTTTTGAGTGTTTTAGGCTAGATTAGGGTGCTTAATTGTAATATCAGAAGAGCCTACACTTGAAGACTTTGAAGACAAAAGTCCTAAATTTGAGCTGAAGACCCGCTTTACAGCGGTTGCAAGGAATAAAAGACTAAAGATTTTACGGAGAGCAAGACCCGTGCCCTTGGGTATGGAGCCGAGATCGAGGTGAAGTGAAGATCCGAGGGGCGAGAAGAAGCAGGTCCCGCGATCACGGGTCGAGACCTGAGACCGCGGGTGATGTTGGATCCGCGGACGCCGGGAGGAAGATGGTGTCGCGCTCGCGGGTGGCGGTTTTCCAGCGGCCGAATTTCGCTTTATTCTATCTTTATTTATATTTATTATATTTAGTTTTATTTCGGTTGTTTTCGACTATTTAAACCTAGTTTCGTAGCATACTTTGGAGCATACTTTGGAGATACTTTTAGAGAATACTTGGAGACTTTTTACTTTTAACCTAGTTTTTATTCTACTATTATGGAGAACTAATCTTCCTTGGAGTTTGTTCTGTCAAGGAAGCCTTTTTATTGAATTTGTGAGATTCTGGTAACTTTTCTATCCTTTGGTTAATATCAAAACTCTTGTTTTAATTCCATGATCTATGTTTGATTTTATGAGCCTGGTCAACTTGTTTGATTGACTTAGATCTAATGTTTGGATTAGGTTTGATTGTTGTCTGTGCAATCTTATTTATCCTTGAAACAACTCTTTTCTAGGACCGTGGACTGGAATTGAGAAAGAGTGTTTCATTGTTATTTTATGCATGAGACTCGTAGTTGGATTGCATGATCTGATATCCTATTATCCTTAATACTTTGCATGATTTGAATTAAATGTCCTTGTTCATATCATAGTTTTGCTTGGACCGTGGACAAGCGGAAATCTTTTATAAGGATTGGAATTAACCTAGGAATTATAGAAAAGTGGATGAATCGATGATCGAATGATTAAAAAGGTGGAATTGATTGAATGAACTCTGCTTTCCTTTAATTGATTTTAATCCTAAATTTGCTTGCTTGCTTAAACCCCAAAAATCCGTTAATTGTTGATTGATTAGAATACCGATTCTCTTGGGTTCGATCCCTTACTTGCATGTTATACTTGGTTTGTAATTTTGGGTAATTTATTTTTGATCTCGGCACAACGACTTTAGTCGAGTCAAACGCTGGTGGACAATGTATCAGTTTATGGGCAACTTTGAGCATTACTTCCCACCACCAAACCAATGAGGATCTCTCTTTCAAGGAGGTTTCCTTTGCTTCGATAGTTGCTTTGTGAGTTTCTTTTCATTTCCCTATCTTTTCTTATGCTTTGCTTTATTTTTACAGTGGGGAGACTGTAATGTTTAAGTATGGGGTAGGGAGGGAAAAGAAAACTTGTTTGCATTTGTGTGTTTTCATGTTTCCTGTGTTAGTTTGCTTTCCTTAATGCTTGTCTTTGTTGTTTTCGTTTTCTTAAAATATAAAAAATCACAAAAAAAAAATAAAAATGTGAAAAATTCAAAAAAATATTTTAGAACATATAAGTACCCTTGATCTTTTGGTTCTATGATTGCTTTCACTTTGCATGACCATGTAATTTCCTTTTTGCATGTTTTTGATAGTATAGCCTGAGTCTCATGATTAAATTTATTTTATGGTGAAAAAGCATATGATGAAACTGAGCATGTATGACTGTTAGAATGAGTAGTTGCAATCCAACAAAAATGACCTTGTGAGCTCTTATTTTTAGCCTTGATTTTTCATGTGTGATTTGCTCTCTATATGTATATTATCTCTTGGAATTGTGATGGTTATCTATTTCTCAAGACCTATATAAGATTTTTAGTTCATTACTTGTGAAAATCATATGATAGAGAACTTATTTTTCATAAGCCATATTAATCCATATCCACCCTTACATTATCCTTGTTTTTGATAACCAATTTGAGCCTTAAATCTTTTATTTGTTGCTCCACAAAATTATCCCTAGCCGATATAAGCTTGACCCTATCCGGGGATTAGGACTTAGTTGGAGAGGAGTTGTTTTTGTTGAGTGCAAAAGATATTTGTTGGTTCAAAAATAAAGGTTTGGTTTTGGAAGTCTCTTGTTTCAATTATGTAAAAAGATCTCTTGGTTAGAAGAATGCACAAAGGAAGAAAGGAATTTTAGCTCGATACCGGCCTATGTGGGCTCGGTACCGAGGTTCTCAAAAAGGAATCCGGAGAAGAGAATTTTCATCTCGATACCGACCCTTTCAGGTCGGTACCGAGGCTTCCCATGAAGGAAAAAAATGCGGAAAGAAAATGAAGAAAAAGAGGACAAAAAAAGGGTGAAAGAAGAAAAAAAAGAGGGAAACAGGAAGAAAATGTGCAAGTGCTTCAAAAGTTTAAAGCCAAGAGTTTCTTATGTTTTTATGAGGCTTTCTGGGATTTAATGGGTGAGTGAAGAGAATGAGCATAAAGGAAGAGTGAGTTTGGTATGTTCTTTTATGAGAGTTTTGGTATATGTGAGTTTTTAGGAGTCTTTATTCCCGGATATTATTAGCACCACATAGCCAAAATATTTCCACGCCTATTTGTTATTACCAAGCCCCATTACAACCCGGCCGAATGGAAACTTCTATGACGTTTTTCATTGAGCCTAAGTTCTCTTGATGATTTTTGCTTGTTTTGACAAATCTTTGATGGAGAGTTTGATGATATAAGTTTCAATTTCTATGAGTTTTTGCATATAAGATTGAGTTGAGAGATGAATTTATAACCCAAACACATGAGAGATGAGTGAAACACATTATCCTTTGTGAGGTTGGATTGTGATTTCTCATGTCTATTAGTTTCATATATATATATATGTGTGTGTGTGTGTGTGTGTGTGTGTGTGTGTGTGTGTGTGTGTGTGTGTGTGTGTGATGACGTTAAGAGTCATTTTGCTATTTTCGCTATGCTTTGAAGTTGTTTTTTAGATGAGGGCTATTACTTGATGAGCATGTTGATTGGTTTTGATTTATGTCTAGTGATTGCTTGAGGACCAGCAAGCTTAAGTATGGGGTATTTTGACGTTCATGTTTTTAGTATAGTTTTTGAGTGTTGTTCTTAGTTGTTTAGCTTAGTTTAGTTAAGTTTTAGTGTTTGTTTTATGTGTTTTTGGATGAGTTTACATATGTTTTGAAAAGTATGGAAGCTACTCTGTTTTTGTGTTTTTTATAGGTTTTTTAAGCGAAAAGGAACATTCCGACGGAGTTGAGATCGGGAGGTTGATGGTGGAGTATGGTGGAAGAGAAGAGAAGAAGAAGACGCTTTGAAGATCCCGACAAATCCAAAAGAAGCTATGCAAAAGTACAAAGAATCAAGAACAAAGACCTCGATACCGACCCTGTGGGTTCGGTACCGAGCTGTGCAACAGATTCCAAGTTGAAAAGTTCAGTAAAGAGTCCTACCAACCCTTTGCAAGTCGACACCGAGGTGGCCTATGTCGGTAGGCGACGCCGACCATCAGATTTTATATCTTTTAATTCGAAATCTTTTAAGTTAGGAAAGTTCTATCTTTTGGAAACTTGATAGATAGTTTCTCTTAGTATAAATACCCTGTTTTAGTCTGGTTTGAGGGGGGGGTTTCGGACGATTAGGAGGAAAAAGTCGAGAGAGAGAGGGACGATCCTTTGTTTTCTCTGTTTCGAGTTAGTTCGTGTATGAAGACAAGTTTTCGATTTTAATTCAAGTAAGCTTTTGTTTTATTTTCATTCAATGTTCTCATTCAATTCAATTGCTTATTTTGTTTCAATCATGAGTGAGTAGTTCGCTTTTCTAGGGTCGGGGTTGAAAACCCGGCGTAGTTGTGCATGATTGAGTTTGTGATAAATTTTTGATTGCCTTCTATCCTTTATCTACTTGTTTTGTGCTTATACTTAGACGAAAGTCGAAGTAATTCGAGTTTATGGCTTGATCGAAAGAGAAAGTTTTAACCTTGAATGTTGATATTGTTCGATAACGAAAGTTTCGAGCTTTGGATAAAAAATAAGTAGAGAGTGAATTAATTCATGAAAATTGATTGATTTGCTTGCTTAATTCAACGAAAGTTGATAGCTTTATCTTAAAGGCATGTTATTTATTCTTCACACTATCTTATATGCATGATTATGCCGTGGTAAACTCTTATCCTAGACCTTTTCTCCATTAGAAAACACTTTCGTATTACTCTATTTATACTCGATACCGAGGTTTCAAGTTCGGTACCGAGCCTGTGTTTGGTCTGTGTTTATGTCTTTGTTCGAGTAGAAATCCAACATTGATACCGACCCTGACAAGGTCGGTACCGAGGCTGTCGCAGCTTCGTTTTTGCTTTTGTTTCTGCTTGTTTTTATTTTTGTGTTTTCTTGTTTCCTAGTATAGTAATCAAACATATCTTGCTTCCCGTGGACGAACCTGACTCTCCTGTACTCAGCAGGGTCTTGATTATAAATTTATTTGTTGTCAAGAAACCCTCTCAACAGTGGCCTCGAAAAAGAATCTAAACGCAAGTTCTAGAGTTTAAACAATCAAAGAGATACACTCAAGAATTTTCTTGCAAATATAAGCATATGAACTGGTTAGAACTTTATAAATAACTCAAATTTCCACTTTCATGCGTACTCCTTCATAATCAAGCAATTTTTTAGAACTTTCATCTATAACCGACAAGTCATTGGATATGAAATCATGCTCAGTCAACAAACAAGTGGTTCAAAGGGGAATATGAATCCTAGAATGCAATTTTTTTTTTCAAAATAATATGAAATTTTCAATTTTTATTGGAATTTTCAAGCTTTTTAATCAATGCAAAACAATAATGTAAACATGCAAATGCAACTACATGAACTAAATACAACTAAGCACTTATGACAAAACAAAGAATCCCCTTCCCCCATGCTTAAGCTTTACTTTGTCCCCAAAGTAAAATAAAATTAAAGAGAAAAAGAAATTAACCTCGTCATAAGAGTTGGCACGCTCTAAAATCTACTCCTTTGGTGGTGGTGGTGGTGGATATCCCGGGTGTGGGTCTCCATCAACTAGAAAGGCGGACTTAAGGTGGCCCGGTGATTGCTTGATCTCCACATTTGGGGCCTGCACAATAGAAGGAAAAAGCTTCTCGCTTGGAAATGTAAGTGGCATGGGCTTAGAGCCCGGTAGCAAGAGTGGTCGCTAGTAATGAACGTTCAACTCAGCAACAACTCCCTTCATGTCATCGTTTAGCATAAAATCCACTTCATCATCATTAACCACAGAGTTCTCAAGAGTAGATTTCAATCCATCATGATCATTAATATCAAATAAATCTTGGACAAGAGTATCTAAAACATCAATAGAGCATAAAGAATTGTCATCATAGGGACATTTCATGGCATCATAAATGTTATACTCAACCCTTTCCCCATCAAACTCCATAGTTAATGAGCCATTACGCATATCAATTTTTGTAATGGTAGTTTTTAAGAATGGTCTACCTAAGAGAATTGGAGTCGCATGCTTATCATGTTCCATGTCAAGAACATAAAAATCAGCGGGAAAGATCAACTTATCAACAATCACATCTTCTACAATCCCCTTTGGGTAAACATTAGATCTATCGGCCAATTGAATTACTACACCTGTTGCACGTAATGGACCAAGCTCAAGTGATTCATAAATGGAATAAGGCAGAACATTTATAGAAGCACCCAAATCCAGCATAGCATTATCAAACTTAGTTTCACCTATAGTGCAAGAAACAATGAACATACCTAGGTCTCCGCACTTCATTGGCATTCGTCTTTGGAAAATCGCTGAGATTTGCTCGCTAACCTTGATCTTTCGCTTCCCCTTTAGCTTTTGATTCCACTTGACCGTGCATAGCTCTTTCAAGAATTTAGCATAGCGAGGAATGCTCTTGATAAGTTTGAGAAGTGGAGTGTTCACCTCGCATTTGCTAAATGTCTCGAAGATCTCTTTGTCATTCTCGGTCTTGCGGGTCTCCTTTAAGGCCTCAAGAAATGGTGGAAGAGGTTTGGGAGCCGAAATTGAAGGGTTGGATGATTAACCGCACAAACCCCCAGACGCAGGCTGAGTCTCACCGAGCGCGGTCGCGCTCCCACCGATTTGGACCGGATCAGCTGGTCGTAGCCTCTGTTGCCAGGGCGCGGGGAGGAGCTTGTAAGCGCGAGCGCGCCCCCGCCGTCTTGACCACGCACGGCCTCCTGGACAGGTTCTGAAATTTCGTCCTCTTCTGACTTGTTCTCATGCAAAGTTGGTTGCTTTTCGGCTTTGTTCTCCAACACTTTCCCGCTCCGGAGCGAGATTGCACTTACGTTTTGCTTAGGATTGAGCTCCGTTTGAGAGGGCAGTCGGTTGGAATCTTTATATTCAAGTTTACTCATCGCCTTTGCAAGTTGGCTCATTGATTCTCCAAGTTGGTGATGCTTGACTTGGTTTCTTGCTGAAATTGCCCCATGGATTGTTGCATAGTGGTCATGCTCTGGCCAAGAGTGCGGATCATGTCATCCGTGGACAAAGAAGAGCTTTGATTTGGTGCTTGAGGCTGAGGTTGAAAGGGAGGTCTAAAGCCTTAAGAGCCGCTTTGAGGAGCGTATTGTTGATTTTGATTGCCAAACCTCAAATTAGGATGATCCTTCCAACCCGGATTGTATGTGTTCGAATAAGGATCATATCTGGGCCTTTGTGGCCCATAACCTCCAAGCGCATTAACCTCTTCCTCTTGAGCATGAAGAGTAGGACAAGCATCTGTCTTGTGAGTGATGTCAGAGCAGAAACCGCAAGCTTTGACTTGTATTCGTCCTACTAAGATGAATTGCTTGAACATCGTCTTCAACTCACTCACATCTTCATGTAAAACACTAGCATCAATGGAATAGACAACTTTCATTGTAGCTCTTTTGCTGAATTGACGAGAGCCTTCAGAGAGCTCATGGAAGAGCTCAAATGCTTCAACAGGAGTCTTATCTAGGATGTTTCCTACACAGGCAGCGTTGACATGTCTTCGTTCTTCATCTAATAAACCTTCATGGAGGTACATAATAAGATCCAGCTGGGAATAACCATGATAAGGGCAACTTGAGATTAGCTTTTTGAACCTCTCATAATACTCATACAATGATTCATTCGGGAGCTGCTCAATATTGCTAATACTCTTCTTCAGACTTGAAATCTTTGTGGCAGGAAAGTACTTCTCAAGGAAAGCCTTCTTCATTTGCTCCCAAGTCTCAATAGTGCCAGGAGCTAGGGGTGGGCACGGTCGGTTAACCGGACATTGGTTAACCGGAACTTCGGTTAGTATATTTCAATAACCATAACCGTACCGTTCGTTATCGGTTAACCGTTAACGGTTAACCGTGAAACTCGGTACGGTTTATCGGTTAACCGACTTGTTTTAATTATTTTTTTTTAAATAAAAATCAGATTTTTAATATAAAAATTACCTTATTTTTCAATAAAATAAACGTAAAATTAAATACAAAATACAAACAATTATCCAAAATACAAACAAAATACAAACCAACCCAATGTTGTGAAATATCTAAAATAATCTGCCAAATGCCAACTGAAGCATACAAATTACAAACCACTCAAAGTCTAAAACAAATAAAACAATAACCTGCCAACCCTAAAATAAGAATCCTGAAATGTAAAATACAATCCTGATATTTGCATATATAATCTTGAAATACAAAATCCTTCCATGAACCTGCAGTAGGTTGCTAATCCAATTGTTGGCAAAAAAAAACAATCTTGCAGTAGGCTAGTTTATTAATAAAAAATACAATCCTACAGCAATAAAACAGCAATAAAAAAAAGAGAACCGTATCTAAAAAATAATTATATATATAATTCTAAAACTAATTAGATATACACGATAATAGCTAGTTTGTTATTTATTAAAATGTATTTATTTTTAACTAAAACTAATTAGATATATAATTCTCTTTTTAAAAACATATAATATATAGTAAAAATATAATCGGTTAATCGGTTAACCGTCCGTAAAAATGTTGATAACCGTATCCGAACCGTTGAACCGTTAAAAGTATCGGTTGGTTAACCGTAACCGGTTAAATTTTTTTTTCGGTTCGGTTAACCGTAAAAAGTGATCGGTTTTCCGGTTTTTCGGTTCGGTTTTTCGGTTACGGTTTTTTTTTGCCCAGCCCTACCAGGAGCCAAGTAATAGAGTCAATCACTAGCTCCCTCTTTCAAGGAAAAAGAGAAACCTCTAAGCTTGACTTGATCATCAGTGCGGTTTCATGCTAGATCAGACAACATGAAATTCAGCCAAATGTTTGTTGGGGTCCTCACCGGCCTTCCCATGGAATTGAGGAAGGAGGTGAATCAACCCAGACTTCAGTTCAAATTGGACACCGTCAAGGAGCTCAGGTAGCTTCACCGCCAATGGTTGTTGAGCCAAATCAGGTGCAGTCAACTGTCTTAGTATTTGTTGAGCCATCTCCTCAAGTTCAGGAATGCCTTCGGACTCAGAATAAGAGGGGGAAGAATCCAGGTTTAACGGCAACTCACGAAAGAAATCACGAACTTCACGACGCAACCTAGAGATCGTCGTTTCAATTTCTGCATCAAAAGCAACAAGAGATGGATTAGTAGCTCGGGTATGAACCATGCAAGTGGTTCACACCCAAAAATAGTAATACTAAGTAAACAAAAAGAAATAACCGAGTCCCCGACAACGGCGCCAAATTTGACGAGCACTTTTATGTCGTGGTAAAAGCCTTGCCAAAGAGAAATCCTAACTTCTGAACCTAAGTATAGTGAAAGCAAGGGTCGTACCACAGAGACTCAGATTTACAGTGTTATTTCAAGATTCCAAGCTAATAATCTAACAAAACAAAAGCAAAACAAGTAAAAGAATTGGGTTTTCAAGTAGAAAGAAAGCATCCAACTAGCTTCGTATCCATTGCATACATGAATATTGATCCTTGATTATTCTTAATTCAATTCCCTTGACTAATCTATTGGGACTTCATGGAATTCAAGCTCAACATGGTTATTAATATGCACCGTCTTCAATAACCTTTTAACCAATTATCCTAGAAAACCTTCTAAGGCAAATTGAACATGCAAATTAGTTTAAAGCATTCAATCGAGACATCGTTCATAAATTCCACCGTATATTCATGAAGTTTTGTGATTGACTTCTCCTCCTTTGATTAACCTTTTTCCACCGAATATAAGTTTAATCAAAGGATTCATCCATGAACAACCAAATTCCACTGTATATTTAGTTATTCTAGTTGTAATTCAACCTAGAAATCAAAATAGGTGATCAAGCTATTAAAATCCTATGCGAATCTAATCAATTAAGCAAGGAGTAATTCAATCTAGTCAAGGAAAGTTGAAATAATTCAAATCTCACAAACAATCATGCATAAAACTTCAACTAACTAGTTTGACATGGGAAATTAGCTAAAAAACGACATTAAAGAAGAAATAAAACTTACAAGAGTCGGGTTTCTCTTCAAATTCTTCTCTAGGGTTTTTCTCTCCCAAAGTTCTCTCTAAAGTTGAATAACGTAATAATGCTTAACTTCTAAAATAAAACCCTAAAGAGTATTTATATCATAATCTAAAAACATCCTAAAATAATGATAAGTTGGCCTAAAGATAAACCGAAGCTCGAAATCAGCGTCGGATCAACGTGGCTTAGGTGCGGTCAAAACCCCCCATAGGCGCGGTCGTGCTCCGGCCTACCTTGCCCTTAGTCGTGCCTTGACACTTCAATGCTCTCCACTTGTTTCTTCATTCCTTGCACTTGTTCCTAGCTCCATAGCTCTGGTCTCTTACTTGACATCCACCAAGCTCCCCTCTCGATTACCCTCAATCCTGCAATGAAGCACAAAAGAGCGTAGATTCCGAACTAAACTAAAACAAAAATAAAAACATGCTCTAAAACCTATAACTATATGCTCTATCACGATGCAGTGTTTTGTCGTGTGCTTCCTACCACGCTCGAAAAAGCCACCATGCCCTGGTTAATCAGCCTCTGCCCCAGGACAATCTCGTCGTTCACCCAGCTAACGTGGGACTTTTTCACCCACTTTAGTGGTTCGAGAAAGCGCAAGAAGAACATGCGCGATCTCCATGGAGTTGAGTAGGGCGAAGCTGAGTCGCTTGGTGCCTTCTTCACAAGGTTCACCATTGCGGTGGAGGAGATCTCACACGTCCATGAGGCATCGGGACACGACCCTTTGATGGGGAACCTCTACCCTAGAATCTTTAAAAATTTAATATTCCAGAAATCCTCGAGAACGTATGACAATATCTATGCCAAGGTCACCGCTCAAGGCTACGCCAAAGATGCGGGAAATCAGAGTTCCCGACCCAAAACAGAGAAAGAGGCAACCGTTGAGGCAAAAGGCAAGTCTAAAGCTACTGCGTCGCCAACAAACGACGCGTACATGACATATACTCAAGTCTTCGCTAACCCGCAACCCCAGGCCAAACAAAAAGCCACCCCAAACAAAGCTGCGGGGAAAGGTTGGGGCTGCTTTGGTAGTGGACAACGCGAGTATTGTGGGAAAGGCGGGCCCCTATATCATCCAAAAGACGCCGGGAGGGGAAACCGCACCACTGGCTTGAACAACGTGCCATAGGGTCAAAACCGCACATGGACCGCCAATGTAGAACAACAAGCCTCGGCTTAGTAAGCCCTCTCAAGCCACTCCACGATGCCCGATGGTTTTATTCATACCATCTCAGGCGGACCCTCGCTCACCAGCTCCAGCCAATAAGAGAGAAAGAGGTACGTGCGTGCTAGTCATCATGATCCCTCGGTCTTTAGTGTCGAGCAATCCTCGAGGTCCCAAGCTAGTCTAACCTTTACCACGAAAGACGCTGAAGGGTTGCCTCATACTGACCCCTTGGTGGTTCATACTCAGCTCGTGTCCATGATGGTCAAACACGTTCTTTGGACATCGGATCCTCTATGGATATCATATATTTCGGCGCCTTCGAGCAATTGAGGATATCCGTCACATCCTAGAAGTCGTACGCGAGGAACTTGACATCTTTCTCGGGTGATAAGGTGGATATTGCGGGACTCATCGATTTATGGATGACCCTCGGTACGGGATCAACGATGAGGACCGAGATGGTGGAATTTGTGGTGAGACTACCTTCGGTATACAATTCGATCATCGAGCGGGTATCCCTGATGAAGTTTCATGTCGTTGTCTACATCTACAATCTTAAGATGAAGTTTCCGGTGGAGGGCGGCATAGGGGAGGTCCAGGGAAACCAAGAGGAGGGTCGCGCATGTTATGTGACCTCCGCGAGGCAAAAGAGCCTGTGTTCATGGTGGAGGTAGGATAGGGCGCCGATCTCGAAGTGCGTGAGCATACCACCCAAGGCCTAAAAGAGTTCGAGAAGAAGGCCCTTGCACCCTTCGAGAAAGAGCAAGAAAAGCTCTATGTTGGGGAGTGTCTCGCTGGCGACTCGGCCCTGCACTTGGAAACCCTTCTAGCCGGGTCGTGCGATGTTTTCACGTGGGCGGCTAGTGACTTGAAGGGAGTCCCATAGGATGAGGAGTTGTAGTGCAGAGGAGAAAGAAAATGAACGAGGAACAGGCGGAAGCCGCGAACACGAAGGTTGGTAAGTTGTTGGTCGCGGGGTTCATCAGCGAGGTCTAGTATCCTAGGTGGTTGTCCAACGTAATATTAATGTTGGTGAAGAAGGTCAACGGCAAGTGGCGCATGTGCGTCGACTTCAAGGATCTGAACAAAGCTTGGCCTAAGGATAGTTATCCTCTACCATCCATTGACAAGCTAGTAGACTCCACAGCAAGGCACGCGGTGCCCAGCTTCCTCAATGCATATTCGGGGTACAATCATGTCTTTATGGACCCCAGGGACGAGGAGGAAATGACATTTAGGAGTCAGCATGGCACCTTTTGCTACTGGCGATGCCGTTCGGTTTAAAGAATTCGGGGGCCACTTTCTAGCTGCAGGTCGATCGAGTTTTCAAAAATCACTTAGGGAGAAACGTGTCGACTTATGTGGACGACATTGTCGTAAGAAGCAAGACCCCGGAAGAAAACCTGGTGGAGGTGTTCGTGACGCTCAAACGAAGTCGTCTGAGCCTCAACCCCGAGAAGTGTGTGTTCAGCATCTCATCCAGAAATTTTCTAGGCTTCATGATCAACACTCGAGGAATATATGTGAACCCGGCAAAAATCAACTCTATCTTGCCAATGCGGTCGCCCAGATCTCACACTGAAGTGTAATGGCTAAATGGCACTGTGAACTATCTCGGGAGGTTTTGCTCTTACTTGGCGGATCGCGCGCTCCCATTCTCTGCGGCGCTCAAAGAGAATGAAAAATTCATAACCGAGTTGAAAGTTTTCCTGTCCAAGTTGCCCACTATGTCGCCGCCAAGGGCAAGGGAAGACCTACAATTATATGTTGTCGCGAGCTTAGAGATAATCAGCACAGTGCTAACAAGGGAATCATTGCGCTCGGTCTACTTCGTTAGCCGCGTTCTCTAGCCCACAGAGCAGCGATACTCCCCAACAAAGAAGATGGTGTTGACAGTTATGACTATGACACGAAGATTATGCCCTTATTTTCATGCTCACCGCGTCCAAGTTCTCTCGGACTTCCCTTTCAGCCAAATATTTCATCAGCCCGCGCTTTCAGGAAGAATGACTAAGTGGGCGATCGAGCTTTCGGAGTTCGTGGTTGATAACGGTGATTTCGTCGTGCAAATTACGGCTATGCAAAAGAATCCAAACTAACTAAGAATCGTAATCTTTAGGAAGTCTGGGTCAAATCCACATGGAGATAGGTTTTATCTTTTGTAATGAATTTTGTGTCAAACAAGTAACGAGGGGGTTTTGTATTGTAGCAAAGTCTAAGCATGAACAAGATTTGCGAAGATAGCTTAGGCAGACAAATATCCAAAATCGTATGACAAGTTGATCATTGATTTCACCTCAGAATCACATGCAATGGATTTTCCAATTCCTTTTCAATTCTAATTAACAACACAACCAGATACTATTAGATCTAACTAATTAAACAACCATAAAACCATCAATGATTCAGTTTAATAGCAACATTAAGGATATGAACATAATAGGATACAATTCTAGCATAAAACAACCAGCTTTTACCTTAGAATGTAAATCAAATCTTTTTTGCATAAGATTAGCACAACCAGATACTAGTATGATGCAGTTCCTACTTCAATCTAGAGAATGCTCAACCAGTAACACTCTAGATCTAGCAATAGATCCAATAACAACAAACCTTAGTTGATCAGGCTAGAAAATGTTGAAATAAATCATAAACATTCAAGTAAGAGATAAGATTAAACCCAAGCAATAGATAAGGAATTAGAAATCTCACAAATTTATTCAAAACGATGCTTCAATTGTCTGACTAAGCAAAGAGGTTTATTTCTCCATAGAAATTATGAAAAACCTAGAATGAAAAATATGAGAATGAGAATGACAGTTATTTCTCCCAAAAACCCTAATATAAAGTAGGAAACTAGGCCTAAACAACATAAGTCTAGTAGGATATAAGCCAAAAATAATAATAGTAAGATATAATGCACTCGGTAAATTGAATTTTCGGCCCAGTATAAGGTGGCGCCCGCTGCCAGCATAGTCAGAACACCTAAGTTCAGCATTCCGGTCACACTTCTAGGGCTGTATTGACTCCCTTTGAGTTAAAATTTGGACTCAGAGTAAATACATGAATTGTAGATCATTGAATTATCTTTCCAATGATAACAAATTCAACTTCATCGGACCACTATAGCTCCCGAACGGACCCTTAGAAGGCAGAGGTGTCGAACCAATAACTCCAATGGATGGCCCGAATTCAAGCGCTCTTTCCCAAGTTTCCATTTCATTCACACTTGTTCACTTTAAGACCTGTAAAACAACATAAAACAAGTGCAAAAACCAAAAACTCCTAGACACTCTAAGACACTAAAGAAACTAACTAAAACTACCTAAAAACAACGAAAAAAAAACATAAACATGCATTCTAAACACTACCTATATGCAAGCTTTCAGTGGTAGAGGTCATTCTATGCGCATCTAACACCAAGGTGGATACGATGGCAAGGATGGGATCAACCCTCCCACTGGAAGTGGGCAATCAGGTGATGGTCGAGAGAAAATTATCGCGCGACATCACTAACGGTGTTTTCTCCATTCATGCCGAGGAATGGATGGCCCCGATCATCCGATACATCACCGATGGGGCTCTTCCCGAGGACCCCATCGATGCAAGGAAGCTCGATTGAAGGTCGCACGCTATTACGCTGTTGGCGGCTGGTTATACCGTTGTGGCTTTGCGGAGCCCGATTTGTTATGTGTGGACGTGTAGGCCCAATGGAAGATTTTGCGCGAAACTCATAATCGAATCTACAGTGGGCAACGGGCTAGCGCTACATGTCCCATAAAATCGTGTGGCTTGGTTTGTATTGGCCTACCCTTAGGCAAGACGCCAAGGCCCACATCCAAGGGTGCGACAAATGTCATAGGCACGCTGACATCCAACACGCGTCCGTCACCGTCTTGTGCTCGATCCACACACCCTGCCCCTTTGCGATTTGGCTCTAAAGTTGCGGGGAAAGTATAGTACATTCTCGTCATCATGGATTATTTCACAAAGTGGGTGAAGGTCGAGGCAATGGCCATGATCACGGATATAGAAGTATGCTCGTTCTTTTTGAAGAACCTCGTCTGCACAAAGCTAGGGATCACTCTTAAATTCTCCTCGGTCGCCCACCCTCAGTCCAACGGGAAGGTGGAGAACGTAAACGCTCGCATTTTGGCGGACCTTAAAAAGGACCTGGGTACAAGTCAAGGCCGATGGGTGGAGCTATTGTCCCTTGTCTTGTGGACTTACCATACTACGTTGCGCCGCGCCATAGGAGCAACTCCCTTCAATATGACGTATGGAGTAGACACGTTGATTTCGGTTGAGACCCTGGTCCCTTCGACCAGGGTGTTCGACTTCGACGACAAGGAAAACGAGGCAACACTCAAGGCGGAGTTACATTTAAGGGAAGAACGTCGTGATATGGCCTCACTACGGTCCATAGAATACAAGAGGCGGGTCGCGGTATACCACGCTACAAAGATCCGACCAAGAAGCTTGGTTGCGGGGAACCTCGTCTTGCAAAGGGTGGATGGAGGAAAACTAGACCCCAATAGGGTGGGTCTATACCTTCTCGGTGAAGAGGTCATACCTAACGCCTTCAAGTTGAAAGACGACGAAGGTTGAACTTTGACAAAAACTTGGAACATCGCGCGCCTCAAAAGGTACTACGTGTAAACCCTCTGGTAGTATGTGCGTGATCCGAACTTTTCCCGGGTTCAACACAAATAATCTGTGAAGGGGTGCAACTCAAGCGTGGCTTGGGGTTGCACCTACTCTCTTTGAAAGGTGAGCCTCCCAATGTGGCCCGATTTGGTGTGAACACGCACGAAACTCGCGCCATGGAGTTGGGTAGGAGTGAATTATCGAGTCGATAGCCCCCCTAGAATAAAAAAAAATTATATATAATAATAATAAAGAACAACATGAAAACTACGTAAAGCATAAATACATAGGTCGCGAGGGCAAAAAATACAAATTACATTAGTGCAACATGTTCTTTACAAACTCGCGCGGAGCCACAAGAATCTTAAAACCTAAAAGCCCGTCACCTTGGGACATCGGCGGCAGGAGGTTCCATGGCAACCTGCACTACAAAAAATTGCGCTAAATCCAGAAATATGGTCGCTAAATGGATTTAGCGACCATATAGTGGTCGCTAAAAGTCTAGTCGCAAACAATATTAGCAACCACGTGGTCGCTAATATTAGTGGCCCTAGGATTTAACGTCCACATGGACGCTAAATCCCAACCATGAATTAGCGTCCACGTGGACGCTAATTAAGGGTCAGATTTAGCGTCCATGTGGACGCTAAAGGCGGTGGTCGCCGCATTTTATGTGGCGGCCACTTCCATTTGCCGTAGTTGAAGCCTGAATTCAGCAATTGGCGGCGGCCACCGCATTTTAAGCGGCGCCCCCGCCAACTGAAGTTCGCGACCATTTGGTCGCTAAATGCCTATCTTAATTTATTTTTTAAAATAATTGAATGATATTAATTATTAAAATTGTATTTATAAATACTAAAACGCAAATATAAAATGTATTAATAATAATATTCAGAAAAAGTTTTACAATACTTAAAAAGTTTACAATCCTTAAAACACTAGCTAATACAACTTGTTAATTCTTCTAGATGGCACCATCGGGGGAGGTGGCTGATAGGACGAGGATGGCTCGGTTTGTTTGTTGCGCATGTCTTCCATGAACTTCTGTAGAAGCCCAATCAGGTGTCGTTGCTCGTCTACGCTCGCTTGTGTGGCTTCTTGGCTCTGTCGGAGTTCCGACACCTATGCACGCACGGAGGCGTTCTCTTGCTGCATCTCCGCCATCCTGGGAGGCTGTCTACGGGGCCCTAACTGCACTTCGGGGTCGTAGTAGTATGATATGGTGCGCCCAAGACCGGGAACAGCTCCCCCCGGTCTGACCCCACCAGCCGCCTCTAAAAATGCCTCACACTCATCTTGAAAAGATGGTAGGGTCCCGGACTGGGAGGACCTCTGTGCGAGAATTTCCCGGGACCGCGCCTATGAAATAAATATTTGTATAAAAGCTAATCTAATTTGAGAATGGAATTTAAATTATTAATTGAAAGTACATAAAATACTTACAGCGATATCGGATGAACGTCGGACGATAAACTCTCGGTTTAGGCCCCGCGTATGCGTCTCGATGTGCAACTCGAGAGGCGTTACGTCCCGCCCTTTTTCTTGTTCCTACGAGTAATTATTATTAATAAATAACAATTTAGAAATAAAATAGTTAAACTAAAAAAAAAATTTTACTTACCATTAGGTGTTTTGTATCGCGGTGGGACCTCGAACCGCTTGTGTGGAGGGTCGAATTTGCATTCCGGTTCCCCTTGTTCCGCTCGCACTTCTTCTGAATCTTGGCATCAGCCTTCCAACCCTCCATCCATAGATCCCAAGACGCTGACTCTAGCCAAGACGGTCTCGTGTTTGCTCGACAACACTTTCTGACCATGTCATCGTACCGTTTCTTGGCTTGCTTCTCCCATAGCTCGCAGATGGTTGCGGCATCCATGCCGAGCTGGGTCTCATCCCAACGGAAGTGCGACTGAAATGGAAAAAATATTAGTAAATATTACAAATTGCAAAATAACTAAAGAAAATCTTACCCTCCAATTTTGAAACCAACGAGCACGGGTTAGATAAAATGCATCTGTGTCCTCCATGCAATAAGGACAAGCATATTTTCCAAAAGTGCTCCATCCAACAAAAACGTATATCGGTCAATGCCCTAAATTCAATGAATAACATGATTATAATTAATGAACCATGAAACGTGCATAAAACAAACCTGACAACATGGAATATGCTGGAAAGTCGCTAATAGTCCATAGTATAGTTGCACGCATGACAAAATTTTGCTTCCTCCATGCGTCATATGTGTTCGCCCCATTAATCCACAAACTCTAAAGCTCGGCTATCAACGGTTGCAAGTATACATCTAGTTTTTGCTTCGGGCTTTTTGGTCCAGGGACAATAACCGTAAAAAACATAACTTCTTCCCGCATACACATTGACGGCGGAAGGTTGTACGTTGTCAAAATCACAGGCCACGTAGAGTACTGCCGCCCCGAAGAACCAAACGGATTGAAACCGTCCGTGCACAACCCTAGTCTTACATTTCGCGAATGAGCGGCGAAATCTGGCCACACTTCATTGAAATGTTTCCATGCTTGTGCATCTGACGGGTGTCGCATCACCCCATCTTCCTGTACGTGCTCTGCATGCCATTGCATATGTTCAGCCGTAACCATTGAAGCATATAGCCTCTGCAAACGTTGCGTGATTGGCAAGTAAAGCATACGAGAGTATGAAATGAGCTTCGCCTTACCTTGCCTCCATCTAGGATGTGAACATATTTTGTAACAAGCGTACTCAGCATCTGCACCCCAATATATCATAAAAGACTTTGGGCAACAATCTATTGTTTCATACGGTAAACCAAGACCTTCAACTAGTTTTTTTGTGTCATAGAATGTGGCCGGTAATGTTGTCTCAAGATGCAATACGCGTCCGCAGAAATCAGAAATCATGTCGTATCCTTGCACCGTCAACCTTAACTTCGACTTCAGGCTAAGTAGCTCAATCGCTGCCTCCAACTGGGTGACATCACATCCAGGCCATAACTGTCTATTCGCGGCCGCCAACATGTTGTACATACATTGTGCATCGGGATTAGGTGCTTCAGGATAATAATTCTCCCTCTCGGTTCGTACCTCCTCATTTTCTACGAGGTTAGTGTAATGAGGTCTGGAATTAAAACCATTGTAAACCATCTGCTCCATTTGGTTCTCATACTCAAGAACCTGCATCGGCTCCTTGTAACTACTTGAACCTTCGTGCTGCCAAGACGAAGCCATCAATTCAGTATACATCTCATTCGTCTCCCCATGCGAACTCCACTTGTAATAGTTAGGCAGAAAACCCTTTGTAACAAGATGATAACGCATATCATCTACGGAAATCAGTTTCCTATTCTTGCATTTCACACAAGGACACCGTAATTCATGCGGGTTAAACCACAACATCGACTGGAAGAACTCAATAAATTGCTCAACGGCAGCAACAAACTGGTCGGTCAAAAACTCATCTATAATACGCAAATACATCCATTCACACATTTTTACCTGTAAAGCAATACGCATGTACACCCATTTAATTTGAGTTTTCAGATTTAGCGACCACGTGGACGCTAATTAGCGACCATACGATCTCTAAAGCATAATTGGCATCCACATGGTCGCTAATTAGCATCCACGTGGTCGCAATACTTAATTTTATAATTATTCCTCGATCATTCTATACTTAGATAATATCAAATTACAAATAAATACAAATTTACATATATGTATACGAAAGTAATTAATCTAACCATTTATACCATTGTTTTCCAATAATTATTTTACTATATAAAACAATAAACTATTTACAATATTCTATACTTAGATTAGTTCTCATTCTATATATTTAACTAATACCGAAATACAATTACATACAAATTTTCAAGTATTTATACAAAAGTAATTAATCTAATCATTTATAACTTATTTTTACGATAATAATTTTACAATATAAAACAAAAAACTAATTACATACCTATCAATCGAAGCGGGCACAATCCAATCCGACGGAAACCTTCAACTCTTGTGAAATGTGGGCAAATTCCGACAGAAATCGTCTAATACTATGAAATGTGTGGTGGGTATTTTTGATGCGAAATGAATGTTCGTGTGGTTATATAGAGAAATTGGTTAACGTCCACGTGGTCTCCAAACAAGCGGCAATATCTTGGGTGTTTGGCGCCAAGCCGCGGGAAATTGTGGCGCCACTTTAGCGACCACGTTGACGCCAATTCCTTTCCTAGAATTAGCGACCATGTGGTCGCTAATATTAGCGTCCACCTGGTCGCTAATATTAGCATCCACGTGGTCGCTAATTGCAGGAAAGGAATTGGCGTCCACGTGGTCGCTAATATTAGCGTCCATTTTCTCTAAAATTTGGCGCCACAATTTCCCGCGGTATTTTAGCGGCCACGGTACGTGTGGTCGCTAAATTAGCGTCCACATGGACGCTAAAGTTTTTTTTTTTTTGCATCAGCGACCATATTGAGTGGTCGCTAAATCCACAGAATGGTGTAGTGTTGGGTAAAGGGAGTGACCTGAATTGGTGCTTGATCATCCATGGGCGCATCCTATTTTTCCTCGCCCTCACCCCCGTCCAAGAAGAACCCACATTCGCCCTCATGCTCTTCCTCGGGCTCCCCCATGTCCAGTCCGTAGTTGGGGGTGAAGAAGGCAACGCGAGGGTTGATATACTTGTACTTCTCGACCGCCTACCTAACCTAACTAGCATGGCTTGGTGGTACATTTTGTAATATCCCTCATTTTTATAAAGGGTAAAAATGTAATTTTATATTTTTCTTTAATATAATAAAATATTTACATGTTTTATTTTCTTAAAGTTATAATGTTATAACATTTTAAATGTTATAAGTATTGTCTCATATTATAAATATTAATTATGAACCATAAGAGTTATGATTTCATGATTATTATAAAATGATAAAATGTAACCATTATAAATATGAGTCTTATTTATTAATTAAATTATAAGATAATAATTATAAGTGATAAAACTTATGAAGAAGTATTATAATAATATTTCTAAAATTTATATAAATGCTTTTAAGCTGATGTTTTAATCAAATAAATTATTAAAAGTTCATATGATATTTAAATGAGTTATTGGAAGTCCACAAGTTAAGGTGGAAGGGGCGTTTTTATCACTTTTACAAAACTAGAGGGGTTGTTTGTGTAATTTTTCGGAAATGGATTGAAGAACACAAGGGTTGTCTTCAACCTTAAACCCGAAATTTTAAATGGCCATAATTCATTCGTTTCTCAACATTTTTTCAATCTGAAAGAAGATATGGAAAGCCCATTACCTTATCTTTAATAAACCTTAATCTATTTGGGGAATTGATTCGAGTTATAGGAGTGAATGGTTGAAGAAACCATTCGACCTAAAAACTATTCAAGTGGTGAAAATGAATTAAATTCGGTGTAATAACAAATAATTGGACGTCGTTTGGTACTCAAAACATTAATCATTCAAGGAGGAAGTATTAGGAGTAGTTGAATCGTTGAAATTGACAATTAATTTGTGGGAAATATTGAATTGAAGTGGGAGACGTTTGTTATTGGGGTTTGGGTGTTCAAGCTCGGAATGTGAGTCGTTTGGGGGTAAATTACGTGCTATAAAAGCCCATTCAGTAGAGGAAATCATCACACACCCAGAGATACTCTCCCATTTCGAATCAGAGCTTGATCTTGTCGGGATTTTGCCTTTATGGGGTTGCACAAAACAGAGCAAGCAACTCGATGTTTAGCCTTTTCCGAATGCGTAAGAACAGGAGCTGTTGGATAGAAGCGAATCCAAAGCGCGAATCAGTTCACTAAAAGAAGGGGAAAACGACATGTCGAGTTTTTAACGAATTATTTTCGTATTTTTTCTTAGTTTTTAAACTAGTTAGACGTAACCTAGGTTGTTTCCATAATGAAAATTTTCCTAGTAAAATCATTGTAGTTTTGTTTATATATGTGTATCAAAACTAACCGTAATGAAATTGATGCACAATGTCGATAAAAAAATCGATGCAAAAATAGTTAGTTTTAATGCATATAAAGGCGAAATCGATGCATAAAAATGTGTCTTATTTATGTGAATCAAAACAACCAGAAAGTGTATTTTATCTAGCAAGTGCATCAAAACTAACGGTATATACATAAAAAACTAGTTAACTATAGTTTTATTACACATAACTAAAGGTTAAAAAATAAATAAAAATAAATAATTCGAAATCGATGCACAAACAACTAGTTTTGATACACATAGAGTTAGTACTTTTGATAAACATCTTAGACGAAACTGATGCACGTGTTATGGGCGTACCCTAGAAATAGATTTTCTGAAAAATACGCGTACAATTCAAGAAAAATGTACGTGTATCATTATTATTCTTTTTTAATTAAAGTCTAATTTTGGACGGAGATTTTTATAGAGAAACAAATAAAATTCATTCGCATTTTATAAACAAGTGTCCATTCACACCCACTCTTTTCATCGTACGTTTTTAAACTACATACAAGACATAGGCTAGTGTGAACCAGAAATAATGTTCAAACACAAGATCCTGTTCTGGAATCGGAGTTCATTGGAGTGGTCAACTTTACTCGCACAGTCGCACTATTAGTTGCACGTCGTTTCCCAAACGAAATTACACCGAGCTTTCACTCGATGAAGAAGACAGGACTTGAGGGAGACTTGTGTAAGTCAAGCTCTTAGCTAGCCTTATTGACTTAGCGCTCGTTTGGTTCAACATAAAAATTTAATTTTCGGGAGAACTTAACTTACTAGGAAGTAATTTCATAGGAATTAAAATTCATGAAAAATATGTTTAGTTTAAAATATGTAAATGGATAAATTGAAAAATTACTATTTATAACTCAAATGAAGTATCTTAGGTTATAAATATTCAATGAGACTCATGAAACCATTTTTTTACTTTTCCCATTTCCAAACAACCATTTATTTCTCTATACACAATTACAAGTATACCATTCATTTATTAATTTTAAATACTTCTTTATCTAATGAAACATATCACATTAATTTTAACCAATTACAATTTGGTTAATTTTATTATATTTTTAAGTTTTGGGTTTGTAAAAAAAAAAGTTAAATTTAAATTTGGCTAATTTGCCAATAACGTGATTTCCAACGATTCCTCTCTTCCCAAACTTTCTGTAACGCGGCTATATATATGAATGTTAAATGTGTGATTAATTAACTTAAAACAGCCCACAAAATAATTTAATTTTAAATAATTCAAGCATATACAAAATTAGTATCTATGTGTAGGTAAAAACAAGTTATGATTTTTTGGTATAATTGTTTTTTATTTTTTTTAATTAGAACAAGGTTAAAATGACTAAAAACTTAAAAACTACATAACAAATAAATACCCAAAATTGAACTAATCACAATTCCCCATTTGGCAGAAAATGAGTGGCCAATTTGAAGAGGAGCCTACTTGAAACTTCTCTCTCCACGGTTTCACGAATCCAAAGTGAAATTTGGATTTCATCTCTTTATTTTCATTTTCTTATTTTTTTAAATGTGAAACTGGGCCCGAAACCACTTATATTTATAAGGGATATGGTTGTAAAAATCGTTGAAGTTCAGGGACCTGTAGGTGTATTTCGCCGATATTTATAATCTTACACTTCTTTTAGTTTGGAGGAAGTATAAATTCCTAGGAACTAAATTCATGCATTTATTTTATAAAAAGATATTAATTAAAATATGAGTCAAGAAATTATACCGAGCGGTAACGAGTCGGAAATGGGCACGCAAAATGAGGTGGGTCGGCCCACACCTTTTTTCTTTCTTTCCAAGCGAAAAAACAAACAACACAACAAGTCAACTTCGCCGGTGCACTGTGTCGTCGAGGGGAGGCCAATGGTGGCGCTTCAAGCGACAGTAGACAGCTAGACACTCTCTATACCTACTGTCGGCAGCGTCTCGGTCTATGGCGTCTTGACGGCGGCGTACGGTGGTCGGGAAGTTCGTTCCTTGCCAGCCCGTTCTCCTGGAGTCGGTGCAAGTTGGTCGTTGAGGGAGGTTCACACGGTCCTAGCGGTGACACCGGTAATGGAGCGTAGCTGGAAGGTGCGACAGTTGGGACCTCTCATCCCCCTCTTTCTACTGTTGGCAAAAGATAAGGAAAAGAATGCGGAACAAGTAAGTACTCCTTTAAATAGGGGAAGGAGAGGCTTGAAGAAAAGAGAAGAATGGAAGTCATTGGTGGAGGTGGCTTGTGAGAAGAGAGAAATGGAGATTGGATGGTGAGGAGGTGGTGGAAGAGAAAAGACCTCCCACTAATCTCCATTGTTGATGGGACAAGGAACCAATGCATGTTTATGGAAGCTTCTAAGGAAGAAATGAAATAAAACAACTTAAAATACCTTAAGTTGTATGAATTACATGACCACTATACTAGTTTTTTATAAAAAGGATAAAACTAAAATAAATAATATACAACCAATTAAAGACAACCAACTGTTAAAAAATAAATTAAACACGAGCATATAAATTTGGATTTGGGAGCAATTGACCAAAGGAACAAGACTGAGCAGTGAGCACCACACACAATGAAGAAAAATAAAATTAAAACAAGGGCATAAATTGTGGTGCGGTAAGTTCTGCGCGAGCATATTGTGTAGATTGCTGACGCAAATAAATTGTGTGTAAACAGAATCGGTCGTTTTTTTTGGTAGAAAGAATCGGCCGTTTTTAAACTACTTGACATACGTAATACTATTTTCTTTCTTTCTTTCCTTTAATTTCTAGTGTACATATACATATACTAGACCCGGCCTGTTTTCAAATTTGAGTTCATTGGAATCAAAGAAAAAGGAATCAAAGAAAAAAAAGAAGAAGACTTGCGTAGAATTGGAGTCAAGCTAGCTAGCCTTATTTAATTACTTAATTATGTATGGCTATAAAATGAATGTGAGGCCAGCCAAGCCCAACAACAAGCTTGAATTAGGAGCCTCTCCTGAGTCCTGATCGATCAATGGGGCTTTACTCGTACTCTTTCGCTCCAAATCATTCCTTGCTTTTGCTACTAGCTGTCTTGGTACTATTAAACTCCTCCCATGAATCCACTTGTTGCATTGAAAAGGAGAAGCTTGCTCTGCTCCAAATCAAGCAACAATTTAGCTAATTTTCTCATGCCCACCTCTTATCTTCATGGACTCCTTATGGGGATGGAAGAAACTGTTGCCTTTGGGAGGGAGTGACATGTGATTCCTTCACAGCTCACATAACTGAGTTATCATTGAGTATGTTGCTAGATCCCGATTTCAAGTGTTTAACGCAAGACACACCCGTCCAACCCTGGTCCCTAAACATGACCCGTTTTCGGGAGCTTCAACAGTTGCAGATCCTCGACTTGTCAAACAATTGCATCGGAGCCTTGATTGAAGATGAAGGTACGAACACTCGAGTTGGAAAAAGTTGTATATTATTTTTCTCAAGCCGGCCGTTATTAATTATATATATTATTCATCGAATTATATATATCTTTATTAATTTGGTTGCAGTTCTATGCAAGCTTAATAATCTTCAAGCTTTGAGCCTAGGATCCAATAAAATAAATGGAAGCATTCCTGAATGCATTGGTAACTTAACTTTTCTACAGCAACTGGACCTATCAGAGAATCAATTAACCGGACCTATTCCCCCGGGTAACTTGACTTTTTTATTTTGCTCTGATTATATATAATTCCACGTATGGTTACGTTTGAAAGAGTGTTCTCATTTGAACCCGGCCAGTTCTTCAACTTATATTATTGTTTTTGGCAGGGTTATGCAAGTTGACAGAGCTTGAAGATTTATACGTCGCTGGGAATAAGTTGAATGGAAGCCTTCCAAAATGTATTGGCAACATGAGATCCCTACAATACCTGCATCTTGAAGAGAACGATTTCTCTGGGAGTATACCATCAGGTATAAGAATGAATATATACAATTCAAAATTTAAGATTTTCATTTAATTTAAACGTACAATTAGCTATGACTTTATTTATGTCATTAAAAAAAAAAAGAATTCTTTAATCTAAGGCCTCATATTTATTCCCATTTTATATATAAGTGGCTTTTAATACGGTATCACGACACAACAAATATTTCGTAATCTTAACAATATTAAAAGGCTAAAATGTCAATCTTTTCAGCAAGGAGGTACTATTTTCTATCTTTCTTATGTTTTCTTTTGTTTCACGTGGTTGATCTTTGTAGGTCTATGTGAACTAAAAAGCCTTGAAACTTTGTTTCTTAACTGGAACACATTCAATGAAGACCTTCCTAGCTGTATTGGAAACCTGACCTCCCTTCAACAAATTAATATAGCAAACAATCAATTTAGTGGCCATATACCATCTACAATATCAAACCTCACATCGTTACAAAGCCTTTCCATATCCGAAAATTTCTTTCAAGGCAAATTCTCCTTGACTCGCCTTGGAAACCCGCTTTTCAGTTGGAAGATCTTACCTTGAGTGGTTGTAGCCTCAACAGTAAGACTACTAAGGGTTTTCCCAGATTTCTCTCACACCAACACCTCCTCTCACACATTGACCTCTCCAACAACGGCCTAATTGGACCATTTCCAACCTCTTTGCTAAAGAATAAATCACACATTGAGATTCTTGTTTTGAGTAACAATTCCCTCACAGGAAGCCTTCGATTCTCCGAACATCAAAACCTTTCCTTCACAAGATTGCGAACACTGGATCTTTCGGAAAACAAGTTTAGTGGTGAGCTTCCGAGAAACTTTGGCTCTGTGTTTTCAAGTGTAAAAGTATGTGTCCTATCTAGGAACAATTTTGAGGGACCGATTCCGGGTTCAGTTGGCGAAATGAAAGGAGTAGAAGAGTTGGATTTATCTCATAATAATTTCTCTGGAGAGATGCCAAGGCAGTTGTTTGAAGGGTGCAACAGCTTAGAGACATTGAGCCTCTCAAACAACAATCTCCGCGGGCAAGTGATTCCCAAATATATGGACTTCCCTCAGTTGTATAACTTATATTTGGATAACAATCACTTCAATGGAACAATTGGAGACTCACTTTTCAAGTGTTCCAATTTGTCCATATTGGATATATCCAACAATCAAGTGTCTGGTGAAATGCCTAGTTTGATGGGTGCCTTCAAGCAGCTAGTACTTTTATCTACGACGGGGAACAAGTTGCATGGCCAAATTCCAAGTGCAGTGTGCAATCTTTCGTCGCTCTCCTATTTAGACCTGTCGAAGAATAGGCTCAGCGGAAGGATTCCATCATGCACTACTACACTTGTAAGGTTAAAGTATTTGCATTTGCGCGACAATAACCTTAGCGGAGAAGTACCACATGAGCTATCATCTAACTCGAATTTGGTGGCGCTTGATTTGAGGAATAACCAACTTGTCGGTGGCATTCCATTGTGGATTGATCAACTTTCAAGCCTCATAGTTCTTCAGTTGGGTAACAATAGGCTACAAGGTCAAATGCCAAGGCAGTTGTGTCGTCTTCAACATCTAAACATCATGGACGTGTCAAATAACAAAATCTCAGGCATTATACCATCTTGCTTGAAAGATTTGTCATTCGGGACGACTATCAATATTCACAATGGCATAGAGTCACAAGATAATTTGGCATTGGTAACAAAGGATAGATATAGTTATTATGTTGGCCAAAGTATTTATCAAATGTCGGAATTAGATCTATCAAGTAATCAACTTGGTGGTCACATTCCCTTGGAATTAGGAGGCTTGAAAGACGTTCACAATTTGAACTTGTCACACAACAACTTGATTGGACCCATCCCCAAAACATTCTCCAAGCTCAAGGAGGTTGAGAGTTTAGATCTTTCATACAACAATTTAAGTGGAGAGATTCCTTTGGAGCTCGTTGATCTCAACTTCTTGGCAGTCTTCAACGTCTCTTACAACAATTTGAGTGGAAGAGTTCCTACAACGGGACAATTTGCAAACTTTGATGTCTATAATTACAAAGAAAATCCTTTTCTTTGTGGATATGTGCAAGGCAAAAAATGTGGTGCAAGTGAGCCTCCAATAGCCCCATCTGGAGAAGACTCAAAAGAAAATGATGATTGTGATTCAAAATTTCATTTGGGTGTATTTATTTGGAGTTTTTTTGCATCATACATTGCCTTTTTCTTGGTAATTATGTTGATCTTCTATATTAATCCTCAGTGGCATCATGCTTGGTTTTCTTTTATTGATGTGCATGTCCTTTGGCGGTTCTATCGATCTCATTAGAAGTCCTCTATTAATTTGTATTATTGTAATATAAATGTATCATCCGAATGTATTCCTCAATCCTTATTAAGTTATGCATCCAATGAAAATCATTTCGTTCTTCATAATACTTGCTTGTTTTTTTCTCTATAGATTTTAATCCATCATTCAAATAAAAGTGAATGAATAATACACAAATAATTTGTGAAGCAGAAGCTAGCAAAGTAAGTCTAGATCCTTGGACATTAGAAGATAAGTCCATGTCACCCTAGTACAATCATCCAATATAGAAAGGAAATATCTACTCCCTCCTATACTTGGTTGTTTGTATGGACCCCAAAGATCCATATGAATTAGGTCAAAAGGTTTAGAGGCAAGAGAAAGACTTCTAGTATAGGGTAACTTGTGATGTTTAGAAAAAACACAAGTTTCACAATTAAAAGGTTCAATAGCATTCTTGAATGGAAATTGTAGTTTAGAATGGGATATATGACCCAATCTTGCTTGCAAAATGGACAAGTCAACCAACAGGTTTAGCATAACTAGCTTGAGACTGAACAATCTCCTTATTTGCAACAGTTAAAACAGAGTCAGAACAAACTGTTTTAGACAAAACATCTTCATATTTTCCAGGTGAATTTGAAATCTTGTATAAACCTCCAATCCTCTCTCCAATGGCCAGGTTCTCCTTGGTTGTATGGTCTTGGAAATAACAATTTTTACTAGTAAACAGAACCACAAAACTCGCATCATCAATAAGCCTTGCAATATTTACTAGTAAATTTATGAACGTATCTCAGTTGGGAACCTTAGATGTGGATCACAATCAGTTCAACGGAACTATCGAAGAAGCCGTTTCAAGAAACCTCAGTTTGTTGGAGTTGAAATGTCAGGAGAAATTCCTAGTTGATGGGTTCTCTTACACAGATGCAATATTTATACATGCAAGGGAACAAATTACATGGTCAAATCCAAGTTCATTATGCATTATGCAATCTTTCATCGCTTATCTGTCTAGACCTTTCAAGGAATAGTTTCAGTGGACACATACCAAAATGCAGTGGCCTTACAAGCTCGGAATTTTTGCATTTGCACAACAATAAGCTTAGTGGACATATACCGAGTGAGCTATCAACTTACTCAAGTTTGCTGTCACTTGGGCTACAAGGCAACCAATTAGCAGGCGAAATTCCGTTATGGGTAAACCGACTTTCCAGTCTCATAGTTCTTCAGTTGGCTTATAATAGGCTACAAGGGAAGCTTCCGGAACAACTGTGTAGTCTTCAAAAGTTGAACGTCATGGATTCGTCAAACAATGACATTTCAGGCAAAATCCCACCTTGCTTGAAGGAATTGTCATTTGGTATCATTAGTCAAGACAACCTTGGACTGGGAGCTGATTTGGAGCTTATAACAAAGGATAAGTATAAATGTCCGAACTGGATTTATCAGGCAATCAACTCTCTGGTAACTTTCCTTCGGAATTGGGAGATTTGAAGGGTCTTCACGGTTTGAACTTGTCGCACAACAACTTGAGTGGATTGATACCCAATAGCTTCTCCAAACTAGGGAGCATTGAGAGTTTGGATCTTTCCGATAATAGTTTGAGAGGAGCGATCCCTTCGGAGTTGGCTAACCTTAATTTCTTGGAAGTGTTCAATGTGTCTTACAACAATCTATGTTCAAAGTGTTCCAACAACAGGACAATTTGGAAACTTTGATACTTACAATTACGAAGGAAATCCATTTCTTTGTGGATATGGACAAGCCAGAAGTTACATCGCTTTCTTATTAGCATTTTTTGGAGTGCTCTTTGTCAATCCTCATTGGCGTAGAGCTTGGTTTATATTTATTGATTATCACCTACTAGGGTGGTTCCACACTTCTTCCACTGGTTGTACAACTATTAATTACAAGCTCTTTGTCTATTTGTAATATGTTTTGTCACTTTTCCAAATAAAATCATACAAATTTACTAGATGTACTCAGCATTTGAACATAAGCTGTTGAACTTTACATGCATACAAAGTTGCGTAAATCCCATGGTTATAACTCCAATTTTTCAGTTGTAATTCCAACTAAAGACTCACAAAGTAATCCTCAAGAACTGCACAACAAAGTAAACAACTGCAAGGAGTAATGCAATTTGATACAGATCCCTCTGAAACCCATCATCCCTCTGGAAGAACTGCACCGAAAACAGATCAATCATGCTCATCTAACTAACCTCAAGCTCAGAAGAAGGAATAAGTATATTAAAGGATAAACAAATAAGCTTCTACCTTTGTTGGGTCACCCAAAGGATCGGGGTAGATGTCCACGTTCTCCTTTGAAGTTGACAACCGACTACTCAAGCTCTTCGCCGACTCAGCAACATCTTTTCCAGCCTCAAAGGTTGAGAAGAGACCCCGAGAAGCCCAGAAGTAAGCTTGGGCAATGGAAGATGATGTAGACAAGTCCCATGACTCCTCATGCTCAATTACTTGGCCACTGATCTGGTTCAAGGTGAACTTGGAATCCACCTTAATGATCAAGTCTCCACTGATACTGGCTAGTAATGACTTGGGTTTTCCTTTGATTGTCCATTTAATGTTTAGAACGCTGGTTGACAACATTGTCATTTCTTGTACAGCCTGCAAATTTGAGCATTCTTCTAAATGATAGACAGTATAAAATTTGCAATCCAAAATCACGCTCTCTAACTTTAATAGGTAAAATTAGTTTATTCATTATTTTATTCATGAATATTTGATTTAATTTGGAAATGAATTGGTCAATCACGAAGTAGTGGAGTAGTAGAGAATCTCAATTCCAACATTTGGAAGGTTAATATCACAAAAAAGTTGGGATTGAATTCTAACCACAGATGGTTTGTCTAGTGCATTTGTTGCCCACAGAGGTCTTTTGTACTTCTCACGGCCAGTGAAGCTCCTAAATGGATCCTGTGGAAGAAATACTAACTTAGCAAGAATCTTTTTTTATATGCCATGCTAATTGTATATCAACTTAGTGTTATATAATAACTGTTAAATTGTTTTAATACCTTGTATTTGACAGAGACTGCATAAGTGCCGATGGCACGATTGCCTTCACGAAGCTCTAGGATGTCACGAACAAGCTGTCTTGCCGTGGACTCCACAAGTGGGCTGCTTACGCACTCAAACTCATTGCAGAGCTCACCAAAATCCAATCCATCAACAATTTTATCAGCATCTGATTTATCAGTGCTTGGACTAGTTGACACTTGAGTCCTATTTGACTCATTAGTAACTGGGAGAACCAAAAAACAGGAGACCCATAAGACCAATTGGACTTTACAGCTTGAACTTGCCAGGAAAACATACTAGTACAAGTACTGCTAAAAGTCCATCAGAATTTTCTCCTTTCAACATTTTTGATTGAAATAGGCAATTTCTGGATGATTAAAGTACCAAATCTACATCCATAATCAACAAGTATTCTTATTCTTACCTAGCATTCATACACAATAATATAAGACTAATTTCTGCATTTCCTATTTTCCTTCCCTATCTCTTCTTCATCAATTTATGATATTGACCTAAATTCATTTCTGTGCCAAACTCTATATAGGAAACAAGTAATCTCATTATCTACACACATTAATGGACTTAAATTGAATGTACCCATAGAGGAAACAAGATGGAATCAATTTGGAATGCACAAACAACTTCCAAAACACGGCCAATCAAGAATAGAGAAGCAAGGTACAAATAATTACCCTGTATAGGGGACAGACGAGCAATGAAAGGTTTGCCGGAGAAAAGTGACGGTGACCGGCTGAGGCGGTGGGCGCGGCGGAG
Source organism: Fallopia convolvulus (assembly GCA_964016875.1). NCBI lineage: Eukaryota > Viridiplantae > Streptophyta > Magnoliopsida > Caryophyllales > Polygonaceae > Fallopia > Fallopia convolvulus. The sequence continues at coordinate 39,640,219 of OZ024723.1, read as the reverse complement.
AGAGGCGGGAAAGGGCGGCACGGTGGCAGCTGAAGCAGAAATAGTGGTGGCGGTTGTCATCTTTGTCCCCCATGCTCATTTGCCTGCAATTGGGTTAGTGGGTACAAGCTCTTTATTTTTTGTGATGATAAGAATTTGAGATTTAGGTTTATTCAGAAATTTGTTTGGATAGTGTGAGAATCTGTGAATGTGTGGCTGTGGTTGAGAATCATGGTGGATGATTAGTACTGGTAGTTGTTGGGGTTTAGAGAAGCTTGTAGAGAGTTTTGTTTGGGTGGTCTTCATTTGTCACCCACGTTGCATTTCTTTGACCCATGATTCTCATTCCTTTGTTGGACCATCTTCTTGCAACTTGAAATAAACTGGATCTCTTCACTCATAATTGTCGGTTGTGTAAGTTTTTGACATCAATTTTAAGAACGGTATTTTTTTTTATGTAATGAGTAATCCATCTTTGGTGTTAGTTTCGCGTTCGTGAACTAGCCGGCAAAAACGTACGGACTAAGTAAACCGACTTGCATCGAGTGACTCTACTTAGTGGTAGAAAGAATGGTAGGACTTGATTTTTCACCCAAGTGAAGGAGAGGAGACAAAGATCGAACCTAGGACCTTCCAACATCTCTTATACCTCTTACCACTAGACCACCCAATTTGGGACAAAACGGTATTTTTATCCATAAAGTTTATATCAATTTTAAATAAAATATTTATAAATTTTTCTTATGTTGAATTCTTATCCTATGCTTGTAGAAAAATAATTTCAAAAAAAACTTTTATTGCATTTAAAATATTTATGAGTCCTCCTAATCTTTGTAACTTACTAATTCTTTGTTCACTCACTAATTATAATTTCCTTTCTAGAAAATTAGGGAAGATAATTAATATAAAAAGTATCAATAAATTCAATATATAATTGTTAACATATATTATTGTATATTTGTCGCTGGTGCTTGATGCTTCTAATACGAAGTATAATTCATGGGTTGCTCTTTTTCGTGTCGCTGCTCGTGCGTATCGGGTGCTTGATCACATCGATCCATCCGTCCCCCGCCCCTCTGATGTGGATGATGCCTTATGGGATCAATTAGATGTCATCATCCTTCAATGGATCTATGCCACTATCTCGTCTGATCTGCTGCTTACTATTCTCATGTCGGAAGCAACTGCTATGTCTGCCTGGAATCGCCTGCAAGACATTTTTCAAGACAATAAGGCCTCTCGGGCAGTTTACTTGCAAAACGAGTTCTCGAGATGTCGCCTTGAGTCGTTTCCATCAGTTTCGGCTTACTGTCAACACATGAAAGATCTTACATATCAGATGGCCAATGTTGATTTCCCGGTCTCTCAGAAGCAAATGGTCATCCAACTGATTTCCGGCTTATCTGTTGAATATGATACAGTTGCAAGTTTAATTCAACAACGAATTCCGTTTCCCGATTTCGCTCAAGCCCGCTCGATGATTTTGCTTGAAGAAACCCGTCGGGAGAAGCGCGATGTGTTAAAGGCCGAGGTTAAAGCCCTCAACACCACCACCACTCCGCCAGCGCCCCCCCCCCCCCCCACCTACTGATCCGCCGGCCCAACAATATGCTCAATCCGACAGCAACGGCCGCGGAAACAACAACAGCGGTTCCGGCCGTGGGCGCGGCAGGGGCCGCGGGCGCGGGCGAGGATCCGCGGGCGCGGGCGTCCAGTTTCAGCGTACTCTGTATGGATGGATCCCGATTAACCAGAACCAGCAGCCTTGGCCTTCCACGGTTTGGAATCAACCTCCATGCCCGTATCCATCGCTTCGAGCGCAAGGCTTACTCAGCCCGGCCCCTTGATCTCCTATGCAGCAAGCTCACACGGTGTACTCGGATCCCGGCCATGGCTATCACCAAATGACGGATATGAATCAAGCCTTCAACACTATGACGTTGTATCCGTCGGACAACAATTGGTACATGGACACTGGGGCGTCTTCCAACATGACACACAACCAAGGTAATCTCTCGTCCTTTACTTCTAAGAGTAATTCTCATTCGATAATAGTCGGAATTGGCAAGCACATTCCATGTTTGGGTCACGGATCAGCCACTCTACCTTCCAAAACAAAACCCCTCCATCTTAACAACGTCCTAGTTGCCCCAAACCTCATTAAAAACCTTATTTCTGTTAGGCAATTCACTTTTGATAACAATGTTTCCGTTGAATTTGACCCGTTTGGTTTTTATGTAAAGGATCTTCACACGGGAACTCCTCGAATGAGATGCACTAGCTCCGGTGAGCTTTACCCGGTCACGTGTCAGCCTGCTTCTTCACCTCGGTCGTCCAGCCCTTCCATGTTCTCAGTTGTGTCAGCCCCAGTTTGGCATGCTCGTTGCGGTCATCCTGGCGCTCCTGTCTTTTCTTTGCTTAAGCATTCTGTTTTATCTAAGTCTAATAAAAAGTATGATTCCTCTACTTGTCAAGCTTGTCAATTAGGGAAGCATACCAAACTGTCTTTCTTTCAGTCTAAAACTGTGTCTGTTGCACCTTTTCATATTATTCATAGTGATCTTTGGACCTCTCCCATTACTAGTTTGGCTGGTCATAAATATTACTTGGTGTTTTTGGATGATTATTCTCACTTTCTATGGATCTTTTCGCTTAAATACAAGTCACAAGTGTTTGATCATTTCGTTCGCTTTCATAAATTCGTCCAAACACAATTCAACAGCCAAATAAAATCCCTTCAATGTGATATGGGAAAGAATTTGATAACCATGAATTTCATCGGTTCTTTCAAACCCATGGCATTTCGTTTCGCTTCACTTGTCCATACACCTCGTCTCAAAATGGGAAAGCCAAGCGTAGTATTCGTACAATCACAAATATGGTCCGAAGCCTTCTTTTTCATGCGTCTTTACCACCTGTTTTTTGGGCCTATGCAGCAGCCACAACTTCTTATCTCCTCAACATTCTCCCCTCTCCTCTACTTCAAAATCGGTCTCCCACATAACTTCTATACAACTGCACACCTACCTATGATCACCTTCGGGTTTTCGGGTGTCTTTGTTTCCCCAACTTGACCGCTCAACTCAATCATAAACTTCAGCCCCGTTCCACACCTTGTGTCTTCTTGGGATATCCGAACAATCACAGGGGTTACATATGTTACGATCTCCAAACTCACAAAATCATCTTGTCTAGACATGTCACTTTCAATGAGTCGTGTTTCCCCTTTCATAGTCCTGATTCATCGGATTCCAGTCCCAATTCTGAGTCCATTTCCCCTCTACTTTTATTCTCGCCCCCAAACTCGCCGGATGCATCAGAGCAGCCTCGTTCGCCTCAAAACAGCGCTCCGTAGGACCATGTTTCTGCGGGCTAAGCGCGGTCAGAAAGCCCACACCGTGACCGTGCTCCCCAAACCGCGCTCCGCTAGACCATGTCTCTGCGGGCGAAGCACAGGATGGCACCCCGAACCGCGACCGCGCTCCACCCTTCCCAAACCGCGCTTCGCTGGATTACCCTTCTGCGGGCGAAGCGCGGTCAGCGTCCCTAGACCGCGACCGCGCTCAACAATCCCCAAACCGCGCCTCTCCCCCACCCCCGCCTTCCAACACACACTCTATGACTACTCGCAGCAAAGCGGGAATTTTCAAACCCCGGGCTATTTTTGACCTCAATTCCACCACATCACAACCCAATCTATCTCCCTTACCCACATCATATAAATCCGCCCTTCTTGACCCAAATTGGTGTGCCGCCATGAAAGATGAATATCGAGCTCTTATTAGTCATGGAACTTGGGACTTGGTACCTCGTCCACCCAAGGCAAATGTGGTTCGATGCATGTGGCTCTTTCGGCATAAGTTTCGCTCTGACGGTTCGTTAGAGCGACACAAGGCCCGCCTTGTTGCCAATGGACGTTCACAAGAAATAGGGGTTCATTGTGATGAGACTTTTAGCCCGGTTGTCAAACCGGCTACTATTCGCACGGTGCTACATCTTGTTGTTTCCCGTTCTTGGCAAGTTCATCAATTAGATGTCAAGAATGCATTTCTTCATGGCCATCTTCGAGAGACAGTTTACATGTTTCAGCCCCCGGGTTTTGTTGACTCTGAGTATCCCAAGCATGTGTGCTGACTACGAAAGTCGCTTTATGGTCTCAAACAGGCTCCAAGGGCCTGGTATCAGCGGTTTGCATCGTATCTTTACACTCTCGGTTTCGTCGGTAGTAAGAGTGATTCATCTTTATTTATATTACATCAGGGCCATAATACAGCTTATTTGCTTCTCTATGTCGACGACATTATTCTTACAGCGTCCTTTGACTCTCTTCGTCGGCACATTATCCGTCTACTTAGTCGAGAATTTGCCATGTCTGACTTAGGGCCTCTGTCTTATTTTCTCGGCATTTCCGCACGCAAACAGGATTCTGGTTTGTTTTTGTGTCAAGGAAAATATGCTTGTGAGATTGTTGAACGAGGATCCATGTCCTCGTGTAGGCGTTCAGTTACTCTTGTAGAGCATGGCGCTAAGCTCTGCGCTAATGCCGGTCCTCCTGTTCGTGATCCTACACTTTACAGAAGTCTTGCTGGTGCACTTCAGTATTTAACTTACACATCCTGACATATCTTATGCAGTTCAGCAGGTGTGTCTGTTTATGCATGATCCTAGAGAGAGCCATTTTCATGCTCTTAAGCGTATAATTCGGTATATACATGGCACTCTTGATTATGGGATTACTATTACACCGTCTGCTACACCACAGCTAATTGCATATACTAATGCTGATTGGGCCGGGTGTCCTGATACTCGTCGATCGACATCGGGATATTGTGTCTTTCTGAATGACACTCTCGTTTCCTGGTCATCCAAACGTCAGGGTGTGATATCCAAATCTAGTGCAGAGGCTGAGTATAGAGGCGTCGCTAATGTTGTTGCTGAATGTTCATTCATGGCTTCGTAATCTTCTTTTCGAACTACATTATCCTCTCTCTAGGGCTACGCTTGTGTATACAGATAATGTGTCTGCCACTTACCTTGCTCACAATCCCGTTCTGTAATATCCGCTAAATCCTAAATAAAATAAAATGGGTAATTATCCCAATAAAAAATTTTCCTCTAAAATAGAGAATTTGATAAACTTATTAATTTCATATTATATTATAAAGTGTTATAAAGAGTTATTACAATGACAATTAAGAATTTCAGTAAATATATTAAGCAAGTCGTGTACTTAATTAAATAATCATTTTCTCTTAATATAAGAGAGTTTAAATATTTTATTATAAAACTAAGAACATATTATAAAGGATTATTAAAGTGGTAGAGACCTCAAATAAAAATAGATTAAAATAAATTTCGGATTTATTAAATAATGGGCTATTACAAGGCTAGTAAAAATACAAGAAAAAAAATAAATAAAAAGAGGCAAGAGCCGGGACTCGAACCCGAGACCTCTTGCATCTCGCTCATAACATACACTCCTCCAAACCGCTATGCTATTGTAAATTAACTACCCCTTAAGGAATTTTAAACCTTTTATTCTCCTCTTTTCTTTCTTCTTCCTTAGAAGACATGAATTGATTTGACACTTGAGTTATGCATGCCTTCCACCTTCTTCCTTGCTTGAAAGAATGACACTCTTACATCACCCTTCATCACCATCAAACTAACACACCAATGCCCAATGGATGATCATCCTCCTCCTCCCCATTGGTGCATCTTCAATGGCATGGATCCATAGCCCTCCTCCCTTTGCCTATTTAAAGGAGCTCCAACCTCCTTCACACTCACATCAACCTCTCTTCTCCTCTCTACTAGCATTGTGCTCTCATTCTAATCCAAAAATCACCCTTATCTATACAACTATAAAAACTCTCCCTCTAAGACAAATAAATGTTCTACTTTTGAATGCAAACTAATTATTGAAATAAATAAAAAATATTCTCAAATACAAAAGACATCTAACAAATAATTACAATGTGGAATATGTTCGGGTGTTTAAACAGTCGACGAATGGCCTCTCACAATCACAAAAGATGTTATTGCTAATAAGAGCATTAATTGGCCTATACATTTCAGCTTCTCCGATCACCATTTTAGATCCCTCTTTTAGTGTTTTAGCCTCTCAGCTTCCTTCAATATTGTAACAATAGTCCTTTCAACTTCGTTATTCAATGTAGTAAGACCATAGTAATTAGTCGCCCTTTCACCTTCCCAACAACCAGCAACCCTTGCACTATATAGATAGCCTAAGTTTTCGGATCCTGTACCTTTCATTATTTGTTACACTTCGGTCATTTAGCACTATATAAATAGTACCATTTCGATCATAATTAAAATTACATACAAAATTATCTTTGCCCACTCATAAAATTAATAAACAAATAATTAAGATTCATAATATATATATCTTACAACAAATTAATAATTAAAAAACATTTTAAAGCATTTTCTCTTCATTATTTGTTTTCAACAACTAACACATATAATTTGCATTATTATTCTAATTTAAATAACATACATAATTATCTATGTATAATTATAAAATTTATAATATAGACCGTCCAACGGACGGGCCAAGCGGTCTAGTAATTTCAGAAATTGTCCCACAAAAACACCATAGAAGTCATTCAAAAGCTCCATCAAAATACCTCGATCCTCTCCTCCCTTAGACCACCGCCGGCCACCACCTGCACGCCGGAGCCACCGCCGAGCGCCGCCCAGGCCACCGCCGACGCCCCCTGGTGCCCAGCCTGCTGAGCCGCCACTCCTCCCTTGTCTTCTCCTCTGTGTACTGTACGTACAAACCCAAGAGAAAGGTCCAATATTTAACTAATTTAATTCCCCTCTTAATTTAATTAAATTGTGTTTATAATTATTTAACTTATGCTGATTTTTTTTAGAATAAATAAACTTATTAAGAATCCTACAAAATCTTGTTAGTTGAACTAGATAAAATCCAATAAGTCAACTATATTATACGAAGTACTAGATAAGAGATTTTATGAGCATATCAATTTAATATTAGCATAAATCTCAAGACATGTTTTATTAAATAAAAACTTATGTAGAAAGCATAATTGTTATAATATAAATTATATTGTATAAAGTATGGAACTTTTGATTATTAGAAATTACCTTATAAAGAGGAATATATAAAAGAAATGAAAAAGGATATTATAATATGAGATATCTCTAAGTATAGAGATATCATAATAATTTTAGACATGAGTTTTATTAAGTAAAAATAGTACATAAGTTAAAAAAAAAATTATATAAATTACTATTGTTATAAATATGGAGCATGCTAGTTGGTTAAAAGATATTTTGCATAACAAGATAGAGGAGATAATATTATGATCTAAGTTATAGTTAAATAAATTATATGCTCATGGTTATAAAATAATATTCTAAAGACATGATTCTATTATTATAAACTAAAGATTTATGGGGGAAATTATTTCAAGATAATAAGATTATTTTACCATTATATCATAATTATGGAAAGCATAGTATATAAATTGTGACTACTCATGGGAAGTACTAGAAAAGGACAACTTCTAATATCTTAATCTCTATTAAATATTACATGTATTTTAAATAAGTATTTAATGAGAAATATTATAATAAGGCCATGTTATAGATATTGTTGATAAAGGATAATATTATAATAATACTATATGAGATATTAAATATTAAGGGCGTTTTAGACTTTTTACAAATCCTAAGAGGATTTTATTAATAACTATAAATCTTTGAAGGTTGAAAACTATATAATATGAGTTCATAAAGATTTCCTCACTTATTTATGTTGAGAAAAATAGCAAGTTAAGTTATAAAAGATTATTCTAATAAATTAAATAAAGATATTATTTGATTTCCAAGAAGGAATATAAATATGATTAAGAATAAGGATTTTATAAGGATAAAAAGGATATTACAATATTTTAAAATAATAATAAGGAATTTATTATTTTATTCTCATCCAACTAAATTATTAATATAATAATTTAGAAAATTAATCTCTTAAGAAGAATAAAAGAGATTGGTTTTAACTTTAGAAGAATTCGGAAATTCTTAATAAAGTTATCGGATTATCTCGTGTCTTTAGGTCGAGTTTCCGTTCCAAGTCGTGAACAACGTTTTCCGCTATCTCGCTAATCCGCTATCGTAAAGGCAAAGGCAAGTGGAATTTCTCTTTGTAGCCTTAATAAACTCGTTTCGTGAAATTCCTCGATGTTGGGAACAACTTGTTTGCTAATAATAAAACGAACCTAGGAATATCGATTGCTAGAATTAATGACCACATTGTTATCGTTATTCCGTTATTTAAATATTCGATAGGACTATTATTCTAGTCTTGTTTATGACCTTGATTGTTTACGATCTCTTTTCGAGATCGGTTTGGATGAAATAGTGAGGGGTGCGGGCCTAACTCGACACCTCTATATAACCCACTAAAGTCGTATTGCCACCATGCATAAATTACGACTTGTCGATCATGATCCATGTCCGCTCTTACGCCTCGGAGGGACGTAGGCACTCTAGCTAAGTGTCGGAACTTTTGTTCTTGTCAGTGGTTCGGGCCGGTACATAAGCCCCCCACGCTCTTAAAATATGTCAACCTAAGTGAGAGTTTTCATCACTATACAAGATAAGTGCCCAATGCACAATTAAAAGATACCAAAACCGGACCGATCTCAAATGATCGATCCGGCTCTCGGTTCGCAAGGGCGCGAGAGGTTTTCAAAACTTGTATGAATTAATAATGTTCCCAACATACTTCCTACTCTAAAAAGAAGTCTACAATCTCATAGTTCTTCTCTCGATTAACGAGTTATCTCCTCTCGAGATACACTCTTCTCCGTCCCGATAAGCCCCACATAAAGACCTATACCTTAAAACATATTCCGATAATAGGCTCAAAACATATACGGCCCCTTGTACTTGTGCAAATTGGTCATATAGACACCCCACCTTTGGTTTGAACCTATTGAGCACTTGAACTTAACAATTTGGACATATGAGCACCTGGTCACTTGACAATATGGGAAGTGTTTTACACGCATGCTGACTTGTCAAAATTATATGTCACATCATGCCATGTAGATGCCATAAGTTAACACCTCTTAGAGCAAGTCCGACAGCTTCTCCATAATTTTCTCCAAAATGGAGAACCAACTGTCATATTCTCCAACAAAAATTCAGCCCAACTCCAACAGATTCTCTATTTTGGAGAACACTGCATTTAATACTTTCATTTTTAACATATAAATTACAATAACTAATTATATATTATCTTACATAAGAAAATAAAATATTATAGAATCTTAAACTAATAAATGATAATTATTTGTTATTCGACTTTTAAGGAAATAAAAATATTTTAAAATCTTAATTTAATAAATGATAATTTATTTTTTATTTGACTTATAAGGAATAAAAATATTCTAGAATATTAACCTAATAAATGAAAAATTATTTGTTATTTGACTTATAAGGAATAAAAATATTCTAGAATCTAAATTTAATAAATCATAAATTATTTGTTATTTGATTAATAAGGAAATATTCTAAAATCTTAAGGAATAAAAATATTTGTTATTTTTTATTTGAATTATAAGGAATAAAAATATTCTAGAATTTTAATTTAATAATCTCACTTTTTGGTTGGCTCTTTTTTATTTTTTATCCATTAAATTAGTAAATAAAAAAAAAAAAGAAAAGGAAAATATATTGATTTGGAGATTTGGGGATCACCCCAAATTTAGGGAAAGCTCACCTCATTTTGGAGAATTAATTCAAAATGGAGAATGGAATGGAGCATCTGTTGAGGTAATTTTTTGGTCCAAAATCTTCAAAAGCTCAATCCCCAAGAATTTGGGGAAGCTGTTGGGCTTGCTCTTATTATTATTTTAAGAAAATCAAAAAAAAAGGAAAAAAATTACAAGAAAGAAAAATGAAGTTGCTCCTGAAGGTTCACATGAATGTCCATCACCACTAATTGCGAGCACAGTTCAGATAAAAAAAAAAACTAATTGCGAGCACAGTAGAGCAATCCCATTTGCTCTCTTTCTCACATCGATAGGAGAAATAAATTGGTTTCTTCCGTCAAACTAGTTTCTTTTGTCAAATTAGGGCTAAATCCAATTGATAATTGGAATATGAATTGATTGCTCGCCGCCGGATGCCCGAATCAGATGCAGGAGGAAGAAGATCGAAAATTAACAAAAAAAAAAAAGAAAGGTTTGTATCAAAGCAAGAGATTTGAGGATTTTTCTAGGGTTTGTGAGGTTTGGGTCTAAGGCTTGTGAGGGTTGCTCCGGCGCTGGCTGGCAGCGGGTGGGCCGGACTCACCTTTTCCGACGCCCGCCAAGGTGAAGCCACACGTTATGGTCAAGCTTCTGGTTTTTCAGTACAGGGGTAGGTTCAATCAACATGGGAAAATCGCACCAGAGGAAGAAGAACAACCCCCTTCAAAGGGAGTTCAGATCTAGAACTCAGATTTCGATCTTGAGGAAGAATAGGAAGAAGAGTCGATTGAGATTTCGATCGTGAGGATGAACTCAGATTTCGATCCGAAACTCAAATTTTTTTTCATGCTCATCCCCTTCAAATGGAGTTCAGATCCAAAAGGCAAAGAAGACTGGGCAAATTGGAGCAGCGAGGGAGAAGAAGTGAAAATAGGGTTTTTTTTATATTAAGTTAATTAATGGGCTCTATTTAATGTCATGTCAGCTTGATATTTTGAGATTACAACATTTCACGCGCACATAAATAAGTTTATTACACGCGCATTGCCATATCAGCGACCAAGTGCTCAATAGGTCCAAATTATTAAGTTCAAATGTTCAATAGGTCCAAACCAAAGGTGAGGTGTCTATATGACCAATTTGCACAAGTACATGGGGCTGTATATGTTTTGAGCCCCCGGTAATATATATCACGAATATTATAAATTACCGAAATACCCTTGAGAAGTTCCATTCTCACTTGCTTAGTCTCCTTAGACTAATTCCCCTACTTCCACATTTTTGCCTGGTATTTCTCGCCCTTCGCGACAAATGACAGGCTGTAGGAATGTACATCGAAGTGTTGAAGACGCAATCTAGAAGGTTCGAGAAGCGTTAGGCGAGAATCGAAGGTCAAGGCAGGACAACGTTGAAGGAAGGAAGGAATTCTCATAAGAGCGAGACATTCTAGAGAGAGTGCACCAACTCTTCCTGTTTTTCTTTTAAACAAGCAAATCATCATCACATGAGTTGTCTTGGGAAAACATGCTTGTATTTTTAATTACATCTTTTAAACCCTTTCTAAATGAGCTTTACTTTCCGCTGCTACATTTGTAAAACGACTCTCAATGTAATGAACGAAAGTTCTTATCAATAAATAAAATTCCGCTTTTAGTCAATTTCATCTTCGATTAAAGAACAAAGTCTCTTTCGAGAGCATCCTTCTTATTGTATAAATTATGTTAATTTCCGCACTTTATGAGTTCAATATCATTCTAAAAGCCTTGGGTGACTTTGGACGGTAAAGTCCGAGGCCACTGGCGGTAATACCCAATGTTGTAAAATAGGGGTGTTACACGTTCAACACCAGCGTACCAAGCATGTCGAGTTGGACATTTATTTTGTTCGAGATAAGGTTGTCATTGGACATGTTCGAATTCTCCATGTTCCGTCATTAGGGGCGGACGTACCTAGTGCCCAGTGGAGGCTGTAGCCCCCACTGGGATTTTAAAAAAAATATATACTAAAAAAATTTTAGGTTTAGAAATCAAAAGCGCGTTGTATTGTTCAACCTCCTTCTCGCTTCTCCTGACTCTATGTGCGACTGAGAACGTCGGCGACGTCCTTCTTGCTTTCCGATTCCCGACTTCAGCCTCCTTCTCGCTTCTCCCGCCCAACGCCTGCTCGGCTGCTCGCCTGTCGGTTGTCGCCTCCTCCTCTCGTCTAGCCTGTCGCCCGTCGCCTGCTCCGCTGCTCCAGCCACTGACTCGGCCAGTCAGCCGCCCACTCCGGCGAGGTAGACTTCGACTCCTCGATTTGGGTCTTGTGCATTCGATTTGGGTGAGATTTGGGTCTGAGTTGAGTATGATTTGGGTCTAATTTGGGTCTGATTTAGGTTAGAGAAAGGTCTGATTTGTGGGTTTTCAAGGCCTCCTTCATCTATCACTAATCCACTGGTAACTGCATAATTAGGGCACATTATAAGCAAAATTGGCCTCATTCTCTCAATCTGTCCCTTTGCACTTTCGTTTGAGCAGTCTGGATTAATATTGGCTCCAATTGTGCTTCAAGGTCAAATAAAGTCTTTACTCCCCTTTTTTGCTATTTAATTTCAGATTTTTTGTTTAACTTATTGTTTGAGCTTTGAATTGTTGCTGATTTATTATTCAATTGTTGATGAGCCCATGAGCATGTTTCTGTTTAATTGATACATGAGGAGAGGAATTGAATGATATTCATGGATTGATGGGGCATGGAGGAAGTCAGGAAGATAATTGTTGTTTACAAGTGGATTATTTTCTTAATGTAGTTGAATTAGCGGATTATTTACTGATGTTCTTGTTTCAAGAATTATTGAATTAGTGGATTATTTGCTGATGTTCGTTATATATTTAGCATTTTAGCCCCCACTGAACTAGATTCCTGGCTACGCCACTGTCCGTCATCATATCAATATGCTGACAGTTTTACAAAGGGTTTGCCACGGTCATTATTTCTTGATTTCAGAGACAGTCTCACTGTTAGGTCCTCTCCCGTTTCGACTGCGGGGGTGTGTTAACATATATCATTGTATATTTGTATATTGGGCCTAACTTGGGCTTCAGCCTTGTAATTACACTATATATTGATTAATGAAAGGATGGCAACCCTAAGGGGAATTCTACATTCTAACAATAATCATTATTATAACGACTCGGCAATAACTTTTTTTATAAATACCTATAATTAGAAGGTTACGCCCATGTTTTGCTCGGGTCAATATTCTTACGTAAATATTTCGTTATTTGTCTACGTATTTTTAAATGGGTTAGTTGCATACCATATCCGACATACCATAATTTGTACTCCCTCCGTTTCAAAATAGTTGTTCTTAAAGACATTTTTTTTTGTTTCAAAATAGTTGTTCATATAACTTTTTTTTCCATTTATACCCTTATATATACCCCACTTTACACATATCCCAAAATTTACATTGATAATTGAAAAAAAATAAAGAGTACTTATAGGGGCAATTTGGGAAAAAAAAGATTTTCCTTAATATGTGTGAAGTTTTGTCTAAGATCAACTATTTTGAAACGGAGGGAGTATTTTACATCGGATTCCTCTACAGAAGTTTGAAATGTGTTTGGAAGTATCTTCTTTTTCCTACAATACAAAATAATAAGTAATGTGTAAGCATACCAATTAAGAAGAATTGAGAAAAATTTGATGAATAAAGATGGATCAGCAAAATAGCCACGTTTGAATCGATGTTGGAATCATTCTTTAACTTCGAAGAAACCAAATAGAATCGGAAGCCATATAGTACACTATTATAGTGAGATTGTTCTTTTCATGTGATGAAGGGAGATAATGGACTCAAATAATTGAGTTGGAATTTATAGTGCTTGTGAGTATAGAATTTATAAAGCCAAGGACGATATAAGAATATCTCAAAAGTTTAAGTAAGATATTATCACTTTGCTGAGTTTGCTCCACATTGCATTTAGATCATGGATCAATCTCCAACCAAGCTTAGCTAAAACAGCCTTGTTCATGTGCCTCATGGACCAAACACCCAGTCCACCTTCACCTTTGGGGAGGACGATCTTCTCCTTTCCCAAGAGATGATAGAAATAAGACTAGAATTATGAGTCAATAACTAGTTCATGTGGCTAAAAAAAACTGAGCAAATAACACATGAAACTTAGACATGTTTCTAGCACATAACCAAATTCTCCAATGGTTTTTTGGAATTTAGACCAAAAACCATTTCTTTACAACCTCAAATCACTACCCATTTTAATTGAGCTTGATGACCCAAGTAATATCAAAAAAGGTACCATTTGTATCTGAAAAGAAAAAATGTGCAAGGCTCTAACATTTATAAACTAGTTTTTTTTTTTTAAAAAAAAACAAGCACTTCAATTTGGTGCAAAAAATGAAATCAGACAACCTTTTGCAACATTTTCATTTTTCAAACAACTTAAGGAAATAGATGAAGAATCGACTGAAGCACAACTGACCCTAATCAAAAACAAAATAGGTTCATACACAAGATAAAACAAAAAGTGCTTACTTTCTACAATAAAATTACTAGGGACAAAGAACTAAAACCCAAAATTTAAACTCCATGACAATGGAGTTTAAATGTCGGGTTCATACACTTATTCAATACTAGTGATTAGGGAATGAAGGTATATTATTTACCAAATTTTTAAACACGTTATCTTTTATAAACTTATTCAATTTTTGCCTTCAAACAAAAAAAAAAACTCAAATTTTGAGATACTTTGTGGATGTCCACTCATCCGTGCCCACTTGTGCCAAAACTCCAAAAGAGAAGTTCTTGTTCATAAAAATAGCAATTCTGTTTTTTATAAATTGCTTTCAAACACATCCTATTTGTGATATGCATACAAAATCCACCCATCTCTTAGGTTGTTTGTTTTATAAAAGACAACTCTTAGGGCGTCATATGTATTTACCAATTGTTTTCTACAATGTTTCATAGGAGTATGCAGATTCATATTAATAATCTTAAAATAACACATATATTATCAAATATCAGTTTTGCATATGAAAGTTTAGTTCTGCAAGTCCAGCACAATTGCAGCACCCACTTGTACCAAACAACCACGCCAATTTCACCATTCTGCTTGCAGAATGCAGCCTGCCTGCCAGATCTGTTTGTAGGGCAGTACAGGAATGGTGGTCCTTTGAATTTTTATTTTATGATAAAATCTCTTTGACATTGAAACTACATGCTAGCTTTTATTGTGTGGGAAACCAATTCTCAGGCATGGTCCTCATTCTATTCATTCTTCCTTTGACTGTACACATTCACAATAAATAATTCTTGCTTTTTCCGAGTCTTTTTTTTATTATTATTATTGCATCCTCTGTTACAAGCAAAACCAAAACATCATCAGCTCATTTTCTTCAACTTCTAGTTAAGCACAGGAATTTAAAATAATCCAACTACAGCTACAATCTGTAAGTTAGTTTAGCTTCCAAAATCAGCGCTTTAGTAACTTATTTGAGATAGTTGCTTTTAGTTAGCTTGTCATAATTAAGAAATCATAAATGCTCCTCAGTCCTCAAACCAAATGAACCAATATCCTTAATATATTTTTTATAATAAAGGCTAACTGAATTATTCTCTATCATTGCCTCTCTCATCTGCATTGATCATACCATACTTGTTTTTGACACACTTCTCCTTAGTTTCATCCTAAAAGCAAAAATGCATCTTACTTTTCCAACCCACCTTTCAAATTTTGCAGAAAAATGCACTTTTGTGTTTCTCTTTTACTGCCTTCCTTTTCCCAAATTCCCCTCTTTTGAGTTTTGATCCCTCATTCTCACCTTCTTTTTCTATATATATATAAAAAGAGTTCCATTCTGATTTCCTTTCTGGTAAGTTTGGCTATGGAGATACCCAGATTTTTATTCTTCTTCATTTACTCCTCTTCCCTTTTTGTTTGCATTCTTCTGAGCTTCACATCACCCATTGAAGCTTCTTCCAAGAAAGCTCTTATCACTAAGCTTCCTGGGTTCAATGGCACTATTCCTTCCAAGCACTATTCAGGGTAAGTTAAAAAAAACTCTCTATTTTTTACTTTTGAAACTGTTTTTCATCTAATTTGATCAATTTCTGTGCTGAAGGTACGTCACTATAAATGGGGCTAAAAATGTGAAGCCAAAACACCTGTATTACTACTTTGTGGAATCAGAAAGGAAGCCATCAATGGACCCTCTTGTTCTCTGGCTCAATGGTGGACCAGGCTGTTCAAGCTTTGATGGCTTTGTTTATGAACATGGTATTTTGTTATTTATTGATCACACTTACTAAACCTACTGTTTTTGAATTTTTTAAAGTATTTGAAGTGTACTTTTTTCTAATTTAACAGGACCATTTAATTTTAAACCTGGGAAGAAAAATGGAAGTCTGCCCTTATTGCAGCTCAATCCCTATAGCTGGTCCAAGGTCTGATATTTGTGCTATATAGGCCCAAAAGAATGAAACTTTTACACTGATGAATTTCATATTTTTTTCTTTTCTTTTTTGCCCTTTACATTGACTTTGATTGGATCTGTGCTTGATTGACACTATAATTATACAGGTTTCAAACATTATTTATCTGGATTCCCCAGCTGGTGTAGGTTTTTCCTACTCTTACAATGGGACAACTTATAAGACAGGAGATCACCAAACTGCATTGGATACTCATAAATTCCTTTTGAAGGTAACAAGAACACTAGAACACATTTTTCACTGCAATTTCTTCTTCTTCTTCTTTTGTTTTTCAGTGAATGATTCCTGGCGCTTGATCTTTTTCTAGTGGCTAAAGCAATACCCAAAGTTTGCCCAGAACCCATTCTACATAGCTGGGGAGTCGTTCGGTGGAATTTACGTGCCAACTCTAGCAGATGAAGTAGTCAGAGGTATGAATGAACTAAGAGGAAAGAAAGAAAGAAAAAAGAGTAGAGTTTCACAAGAAAGTTTGTATAATTATTCATCATACTTTTGCAGGAATCAAGGCCAAAATCAGTCCAAGAATCAACTTCAAGGTGCATTGCATATGCAGAGTTTCTTATTCAAGCAACCCTTTTCTCACAGACACATTTTCAGTTCTTTCATTTTGTTAAATTGCAATAATGAGATATAAACAACTCAAAAATCCATATAGGGATACATGATAGGCAATGGAGTTGTTGGAGATTCTAAATATGACACGAACTCAATTGTGTCGTTTGCGCATGGGATGGGACTAATATCAGATGACCTCTACAATGTAAGTTTGAGCTTATTTCTAAATCTCATCTTTCTAGCACAAAAATTTCATGCATGTTGAAGCTTCATTAAACTGGTCAAATTTTCTTATGATGAAATATATCCTTAGGACCACATAGTAGAAGGGGAAATAAAAGAGTTTGTTCCAGGAATTTTACTCTTTTCAAGGGTAAGAACAATAATGCTGCTTAGCATAGATCAGCTAGCCGTATAAGACACCCACTGAACATCTCTGATTAAGCATTTACCTTCACGTAAAGAAGAAGAACCCATAATTTCACATCCCTGCCATTGGCGGTTGGTTTTTTCATAACAAGTCATGGCATTTCTATGGGATTAGCAATTCTCAATTCCCAATGCTAAATCGCTTGTAAATTTTCTGATGCAATTACTGATAAAATAGTGCCATCTATTTCAATTTCATGGTGCAGAACATGTTATCAACTTGTGGAGTTAACTTAGACCGGGACACACCCGAATGTGACGAGTGTACTTCTGAGTTCAACAAGGTATATATATATATGTAACACATATCAAAGTTTATCTTCCTAATAACTTGATTGTTTCATCAAGTGTGCATCTGGGTTTAAGTGATCCAATGACCTTCAATCTAAACAGAAAATCAAAGGTCTAAATATGTATGATATTCTCGAGCCGTGCTACCACAAACCAGGAAATCTGAGCAATTCAAGATTGCCAGAGAGTTTTCAGCAGCTAGGGTTTACTAAGAGGCCGCTTCCCATAAGAACAAGGATGTTTGGACGTGCTTGGCCATTTCAAATGGCTGTAAATGAAGGTCTTGTTCTTTCATGGCCTGAGCTCTTTCAAGATGCAGTCAACCGAAGAGTAGACGTTCCTTGCACAGTATGTTCTTGAGCTCAAACTTCTAATTCTATCTCTAAAGTTTCCACCTTCTATGAAAAATACATTTCTTTTGACTAACTTGATTGCAGAGTGACGAGATTGCTAGCGCGTGGTTGAATGATGCATCAGTCAGAAAAGCAATCCATGCTCAATCGGTATTGTAATGTCTCATTAGTCATTTCTTACGCGTAAGCCTCACAAATTTAAGTTCCTTGTAATGCATTCCTTTATATTTCCTTTTGTGCAGAAAAGTGTTATAGGTACTTGGTCACTATGCATGAAGATTGAGTACTACCATGATGCTGGAAGTATGATAGAGTACCACAAAAGGCTTACTTCTCAAGGATACAGAGCACTTATCTACAGGTAAAAATAGCTTTATTCAAGAGGAAGTTGTTTTATATGTGTAAAAAATAGATTCTGGATTAAAGTTTATTGATCAAGCTTGTTGATTGAATGTGGGCAGTGGAGACCATGATATGTGTGTGCCATTTACTGGAACAGAAGAATGGATAAAGTCACTGGGATACAAGGTTGTAGATACCTGGAGGCCTTGGATAGTTAATAGCCAGATTGCAGGGTATATGATTGCTTCTCTAATTTATTTATCTTTGGCGACAAAATCTTTAGAATTAATGTATTTACACTAGATCTTGATAACATTACAGGTATTTGCAAGGTTACGAAAACAACCTGACGTTCCTTACTATCAAGGTAGACGGTAGTACTGATATCAAAGCCTACAGAAGAAGGGCCAATTAAAAATCTATCTTTATGAGATAAAATATACGTACATTCTAGAGAATTGTTTATGATTAAATGGGTCAAATTTGATGAATGTTGTGGATGCAGGGAGCAGGGCACACCGTCCCAGAATACAAGCCCCAAGAAGCATTGGAGTTTTACAGACGATGGATGGAAGGAAAATCCATATGAACAAGACAATTAAGCAACACTATCAATTTTCCTAGATTTTATAGGAGGCAAGAGAGTAGCAAAAGTGCATTTTACTGCTTATATAACCAATGAGAAGAAAACATGATGAATTTCGTTTTCTTGGTTGCCTTTTTATTTTTGTTCAAGGTCCTGACAAATAAAATGTGCTATTTGCATCAGTTTACATTTTGGGTAGAAATTTTGGAGTAAAGAGCTCAACATTTTCTTGTCGCTAAATGATAAAATCATAAAAATGGACAGGTCTTGATCAAGATGACCAAAACAACAGACAAATGGAAAGGTACAAAACTGTATGATCGACAAGCTGAGGATGAAACTGCAAAGAGAGGAAATACACAATAAAAAGAAGAGAGCATAAACGAAAAGTTGACCACGAAGCTTTTGTTATTTCCACAACAACAAACAACAACATGAGACTTTGAGAATAAACACAAAGCGGAAAAAAAAAATTACAGGAGAGTTCGATTCTTACAAAATTTGAATTCTACCCCACCAACAGTGAGAGAGAGTGGGTAACTTCCCCAGGCACTAATACAGCTGGGTTTTCACCTACATCCCCTGTTCAACTTACAATTTTACAAAAAAAATATTAAATTCAACCCAAATATAATGATAAGGAGGAAACCAAAGCAGTCAAAGAAAGGAGGAAACCTGGAAATATAACTTCCATTTTAAATCAAAGGCTTGGTCTCTCCAGAGGCCTTCTTGTTGCTCTTTCCAGGCACGTATCTCGGAAGAGTCACCAGCGTATTTACCCTGCTCACGCCTTCAAGCGCTGACCAATCAGTTCCAGATGGCGCCTCATGTTCCTCATCTCTTGACAGGTCATCATCACTTGTTTCTGGAAGAATGTCTTTGACCGTTTTAACAGTTGTGGAACGGGCCAGCCCATCTGGACCATAAGGACCATCTTCCTCGGCTGAAATGAGAGGCTCCTTCTCCTTTGAGAAGTTGCAAGCTGAAGATGCAACAGTGTTTTTGCCTGTGTCAAGAAAGAGGCACACTACAGCACAGTCATCAACTTTAGAAGTTGGGTATTTTAGCCTCCAGGCTCGAACTGCTGACTCAACAAGGGCTTTTGCTGCTGTGCCACGGTTTGGGGCTGAATCTACTATGTCCACCACTTCTTTGTTTGATAGGACATCCCAAATCTACAAAGATACAGAGATAAGTTGAAGGATGTGGTAAAAATCCAATGTAAACTCAATCTGACCAAAAAGAAGCAGCAATATGTTCACATTAATGCCTTACCCCATCAGTGGCCATGACAATAAATTCATCCCTCTCTGTGAGTTTTCTATGAAATATATCCGGGACAGATATTAAACCATAATCTTTCAAGCAGAAATCTCCAAATGCACGAGCCATAGCGAGTCCTGGGGAGTCACTGTTGGGTAGCCACACTCGTGCAACTTCAGGTTCATCTTGAAGGGAAAAAATGCGGCCTCTGTGTCTCCTAATCCTCTCTGCTTCAGCTGTAAAGACAAGGAAAAATCAACGAAATAAGCTAAGAATGGTGGAAATTGATTCAGGAGGTAGTTGTTCCCATTCTTCACAAACTTATCAAGAGTACACCACAGTGGAGGTCTCTAGAATCATCTATATGGAAATAATGAGATATTTTAAGCAAGAGAAGATGAGAATTTGTGTTTTTTTGAGGCAAAATATTCAAATGCAATTTCTCCTTAGACATCCTAGGTAGTAAGGTTTGTTGCCTGCATGCATCAAGCCTGTTACTCTTACTCAATACAACATCATTCTTATAGTTCAACCAGCAACATTCCACTGTTATATATGCGACCTATGAAAGTTCAATAGTGTTTAAATTGTTTAGGATAAAAAATCCAAAATGCAGAATGATGTCAAAGAGATGTATGCCTATGTAAGAATGAAGAGAGACCTGGAAGATTTGGTTTGAGATCCGCTGTTAACTGAACTGGGATAAGAGAGCTGTCTTCATCTCTCATCCCCAGTACTGCTCTAGAGTCTCCAATATTTGCAACAACAAGGTCTTTACCCTATAATGTTTGTAGACGTATCATTTAGCAAAACTGAAATAACTTGAGTAAATTCAAAATATGACAGAACAAACCTGCTTGACAAGTGTCACTGCTGTTGTCCCACTGCAAAAACAATCAATACTTCTATGCACCTTTAATTCCCGGTCCATAACTTTGAAAGCTTTTAAAAATGACTCCTTGAGTGTTTGGAAAACATCTGGCTGCTTCACTGCTTCACTAAGATCAAAAGAAGGATGTGATTCGTCCTCAGCTGATACAAAAGACGCTTCTTCAGAGTTCTTGCTACTTGAATTGAAGCTTATTTCTCTGAGAACCTCCTCACTCTTTAAAGCTACTTCCCAGTGTGCACTTAGTTTCTGAGGAAGGTGATCTCTAACTCTCCTTGCAACCATATGACCATAAGGACCATGCCCGTCAAAAACACCACAGAAGATTGTATCGCCTCTTGAACCAAATTTCTGAAATTGAACAGCATATACATGAGATATGACATCAAAAATACATTAAAAACTGTTTATATCCTGAAACATAGAGAAAGTTGCAACAAGAAAGAGGGATATATGAACCAATTTATCGGGAGTGGAGAAGATACTAAAACCACTTTGCATATGGGAATGACCCAAGTTGAATGTATTTACATTAAGGTAGGTGATATAGAGGCAATGGAAGCACATATAAAGCTAAATATTCGAGTAATTTATATTAAGTAATTAATGAATGAATAACCATTTACAATTATACACCATGACTTTGCATTATATTATTCAAGCTTCCAAATATTGATATTTGGCATCAAGGAATTGTCAAAAACAAGAAGCTCAAATGCATAGGTAGGATGAAATAGAAACATCCAAGGATTGAACTTGACAGAAAAGATGCTAAAATTCAGACACTCACAAATCACCACAGGATCAGCAGAAATAAGAAAACTTAGAAATCTACATAAGTACATATGGCAATGAACTGCTCAAGACAAAGCAGAAACATCAGAATTAGATTCTCTTCTGTACGGGAACAAGTGATGCAAAGAAGATCAGAGACAGTTTCCTTGATGTAAGTAAAATCCAGCTAAATATCTTAATGATCAAATTGTATGGACAGTAAAATTCATCCACACCAATCATGCCATGGACATAAAGAACTTTATTAAATTCAATAACCCCAACAAAAACCATTAAAAGTACAGCTGTCATAATGTAATGCCAAGTAGACCAAATTGTACAAGATGCTAGCAAGCTTACCTCCCAGACAATCATGGCATCCTGGTTGGTTCCTTTCTTACCCTGCTGGGTAAACAGTGAGGCAAATTCAGTTGCCCCATTAGCAGAGAGCCTGCCGGGTGTTTCATCTCTCCGGGAATCGATGGATCCTCCCTTTTTCCTGGGGCTTTTCCTTTTCCTGACTGAAGCAGATGAAGGGGAACCTGGGAGAGGTGTTCTGCTTTCTGAGGATAAGCAGGACCCCATTCTCAGGGCCCTTATTATACTAAATATGCACTCCAGCGCTGCAAGACGATCACAACCCTTATTTTCTGGTGAGGGATCCGTCACAGCTGCTTCAGAAGAAGCCACAACAGGGGGCCTTTTTCTGAAGCTTCAAACCCCAGTTCTGATATCAAACCCCCACAAAAATTTGATTAAAAGTCCAAACAGATGTTCTGCAGAACCCCCACAAGCATTTGATTGATGTGTGTATGTATAAGCTTCCTCTAAAAGCTCTAGCCTTTTAAGATTAAGAACCCTGCCAAAAGCGCAAGTTGAAGTATAAAGCGAAGAATCTTTAGGCCGCCTCTTTTCCCTCTCTATGCTTTCCGGTATGCAAACACACAAAGGAAGAGATCTATGGATGGAAGGGAAAAGATGCTCTCCAGCAATACTAACTCCTAAAGCGCTAATACATAATTGCCCTTTTCCTCCTCCCTTCAATAAAACAATACTTGAATCAAAAGCGAAAAAGAATAATATTTTACGATGATACCTTCAGAAAAGGGGACAAATCACACCAGGAAAACCCTGATGCCTTGAAAATTCACGAAATCAAGCTTCCAATGCCGACCAGATCATCCCAATTTTAACGGAAAATGAACGAAGCACCGGTTTCTTTAGCAGATCAACATCGAACGTATCCACAATTGTCGATCAAACAAATCGCAGGTTCACATCCAGTGATCCGGTGACAATAACGGAGCCTGTAGCTCAGAGAAATCAATGGCGAAAGAAACGGAGATATAGAGAGCAAAAAAGGACAATTAAGAGCTGGTATTGACAGATTCAATGGAGGTAAATGGAGAGAGAATGGGAGCCACCCAAAGCAAGTGATAGCCAATTTTTAGTAGTACCGGGGAGGAGAGCGACAAAGAGAGGGAGAGAGAGAATTGCCTTCGGTTTTCGATTTCTCTCTGTAAATCACACCATCAATTACGGTTGCGTCTCTCGTTACAACCACTGTCAACAATAATTATGAATGATTAAGAGCGACAAACCAAAGTGTATCCGCTTGAACCTAGCAGAGAGTAATCTAGCTGAGTTA
This sequence comes from Fallopia convolvulus, assembly GCA_964016875.1. NCBI lineage: Eukaryota > Viridiplantae > Streptophyta > Magnoliopsida > Caryophyllales > Polygonaceae > Fallopia > Fallopia convolvulus. Next base: position 39,616,862 of record OZ024723.1, on the reverse strand, counting down.
ACCAAGGCGGAAATTTGAGAAGTAGTCTTCGACTCTTCGTACAGTTGGAATCTGCTGGGATTTCATTTTCATGGCTTTCATTTTCCTTTTTTTAATAATATAACTATTTGCATGTTTACTTATTCTGGTAATTTCACAGTTAAAATGAATAGATATTGGAGACAAAATGATTATTTATAATAATATTATATCTCAAACATTATAGTTAAGTATTAAATTAAAGTTCAAGAAAATAGGAATAAGATAGAAATATGCTAGTAAGTAGCGGATTAATAGATATTGAATAATTTCATGTGAGATGATATTTTAGACAGAGTTGAGATCAAATGAGATTATATCTTAGGTTGTAAATAAAGAATATTGTCCACTCCCTCTATCGTCCGTCTACGGTGGAGGGAAAGGGTCACGGATTGTATCAAAAATTGATGAGTGTTGGTGTGGTTCAGCAGTGGATTGTGCAATAGTAGGCAAAATAGCTTGAAAAGGAAAATGTGTTTCATAGAATGTAACATCAACATATACAAAACATTCATTTATTTCTAGATCACAAACCTTCTAACCTTTTTAACCTTTGGGATAACCAACAAAATTGCATTTTCTAGCCCTAGATGCAAATTTATTAGAATTGTGAGCTACAATTGATGTAAAACATAGACAACCAAAAACTCGTAATCGGCCATAACAAGGAGGCCGACCATTCAAATTTTCAAACGGGGTTTTGTTATTAAGAAGAGGAGTTGGAGCACGATTTATTAAACAGGCAGCAGTTAAAATGCATTCACATCAAAATTCCAAGGGTAGATGAGCATGAAAACGAAGCGCTTAAGCAACATTTAAAATGTGTCTATGCTTTCGTTCAAACCTACCATTTTGTTGAGGAGTTCCAACACAAGAAGTTTGAAATTCAATGTCATTTTGATCAAAGAAAGAGCGCATGCAAGTGAATTGAGTCTCGTTATCACTACAAAAACATTTAACCTGCCTATCAAACTGACGAAGTGTCATAACACAAAAATTTGCAAGAAGCAACTTCACTTTTATCAACCATAAGATGAATCCAAACTCCTTGAGAAAAATCATCAACTAATGTTAAAAAATAACGAGCACTAGTAGCAGCAGGGGTCCGATAAGGACCCCATACATCACAATGAACAATATCAAAACAGTTTAAAGAATTTGATTGACTAATGGAAAAAGTAGATCTAGTTTGCTTAGCCCTATGAAAACTATCACATGGGTCTAAGTGACCATTTATTTTGACATTAGGTAACTGTTGAAGTACAAAAAGGGAGAATGACCAACATGAGAATGCCAAAGGGATGAAGAATCGACCTCAATTCATGAAGTAAGCATTGTTGTTGTTACCACACATAGCTAGTAGATCCCATTTCGTTCCTCACCCGCTCCAATCAAGGTTATCGTAATGCGATCTTCTAAAATACATAGCTTATCAATCATTGTCACAACACAATTTTGATGCTTCAACAATTGAGCACATGAAATCAAATTACAAGTCAACTGAGAGACCAACAAAACGTTAACATCCCCAATAACCGGTCGGTCACTAAAACGAATAATACCGGCCCGACAAGCTGTGGTGGTCGAACCATTAGGCAACAAAATAGTCGAAGCCTTAACATTTTTCAAATCAATAAGCAATGAGGAGTCCCCCGTCATATGAAACGAAGCCCCAATATCCAAAATTCAGTTAGAACACATACTTGGAATGTTGCTTGATGAACTAGAATTGGATTTGAAAATATTGATCAGCTACTGAAATTGGGAGTCTGACAACCCTATACTGGCATGATCAGGGGCAGACAGTGCATCAAGAACGCCCGAAGACGAGGACAAGCCTTCCCCGCCTTGCGTTGCATTCGCTTACCCGTGGCACCCACAACAGACCGCGATAGATCGCCAGCTGCAGCGGGACTAGCAGCAAGCCGCGCCTTGTGGTTGGCGATACGCTCCTCAGACCACCAATCGGGGTGCCAGATTACTTGAAAATAGGTGTGGGCCTCGCTCCCGAGAGTCAGAAACCAAAGTGGCTAGAGACGGCGACTTGGGACCTTTGGGTGGCAGCCTAGAAAACTTCGGAGTTCAAGGTGAAGTAAAAACGACAAAGGGTGAATCGACATCTAAATCCCGTCATCCACACCAGCGATTCGAGGTCCCACCGCAAGACCCAGATTCTAATGGTATGAAATTTGAAAATTGTAGTTTAAGTACTTAAATTTATATTCCTATAGTTACTAACAATTTATTTATTTCGTAGTAACAACAATCCGATCGACAAATAACGCCACTTGAGTTGCTCATCGAGACACATATTTAGGGCCCGAACCGACATTTTGTAGATCAACGATCAGTTGATATCGTTGTAAGTACTTACTTTTACTTTTCTCACTTCTTATTCGTATTTATTACTTCTATCGTTGATTTAGGTTGGTTTTGTAAAAAAAATTGTTTAGGCACGATCCCGAGAGATCCTCCTAGTCCGGTACACTGTCGTCTTTTTAGGACGAGTGTGAGGCATTCCTAGAGGTTGCTGGAGAGGTCATACCGGAAGGAGCTCTTTTCGGGCTAGGCCGCACCGCGGCGGATTACTATAGGTCGCACCGCGGCGGATTACTACAGGCCGCACCGTGGCGGAAGGAGCTCTTGTCAAGAGCGTCCGCATGCAAGCTCCCTAGATGTCGGAGATGCAGTAAGAGAATGCCTCCCTACGTGCTTTTGTTGAACAACTCCGACAAGACCAAAATGCACAGCAAGCCCAGATTGAACGCCTGCAAAAATTTATGGAACACATGCAAAGAAACCAAGCACCACCGTTCATGTCTTGTCAACTCAACCGATGCGATTTGACGAATTAGTTTATTTTGTAAATGATTTTATCAATATTTTAATCATTTATATTTTTATTATATTTAATAATTTTGTTTTAATATCTATAAATTCTAGGTCCAAATTTAGCAATGAACTAGAGTTAGCGACTACATGTGGTCGCAATTGTGCCCGGTCGCTAAACTTAGCGATTACGTGTTCGTTAACGACCAACCTTGTGTATTTAAATTATCTCTTTTTTTTTAGTGATGTAAGTCACGTACTTTTAATGCGGTGCATATCAAATCAGAATTCAATGGGTTCAAAAACTACATATCTACCAGAATATTTTTTTTAAGTCGACACTTATGTCATTACAACATGGGAGGGAGATTTAAACTCGTAACTACAAGCTAGACTAGTGAGACTTGATATAAATACAAGAAGATAATTACTACAAACTGATAGCTTATCATAAGGGAGGAACATATTCATGCATGATGCATCCAATTGGTTGTTTGAAAACAACCTACTAAGAAACAAAAAATTAGTCATCACTGGACAGAACTTGGACTCTTAATTCTAAACATAGACAACCTTAATTAATCCAACAGCTGAATAAAATTCTAAACCAATAACTACAACAACACCACATTACACAACTCTTAATTGTAAACATAGAATGCATGATGTCCACATCTAAGAAGCCGGGAAGACATGGACCTTGTAAACTTGAGCTCTTCGGTTGATGAGTTCGAAAACACAAACATCGTTGACTTTCAAGTCATTGTCATTGGCAAATCTTTTCCAGCCTCCAGAAAACCTTAAGCGATTTCTAACAATTTTGATATTCACAATCCAAGTCCCTTCTCCTCCCTCTCGCTGAAGTTTAGCTACATTGTTCTTATCAACATTTAGATGCTTCTCTGAATGATCCAGCGGGATCCACTACATCAAATAACATAGCACAATCAATCGAATTTCTAGCTACTAATTTAAGTAGTTCAAATCTGAAATTGCGATTAAAAGTTTAAAGTATAATGCATACCATACGGGATTTCAGATATGACCGATTCATGGAAACAATGAAATGGGGATTGTCACACTTGATTTCTTGAGCTCTTTTCAGTGCATCATTGGGCATACTAGCACTTCCTGCAAAAAACAAATTCATTAAACAAATGATTAGTACGTACAATTAATCAAGTATTACAATTTATAAGTGAATATGGTTATCAATCACTTAACCGTATTCATGATCATCATCGAACTCCTCGTTCTCGTTCTTGTCCTCATCATCATCCGAGGTGTTGGAATCAAAGCTTGGATACTCGATTTCGCAGCAAGAAGTGTCGAAGATAAATACGTTGAAACGAGAATTTCCTTGGTATCGGAACACTAAGAAGTGTCCGTGAGCTATGGAGTAGAGCTCAGCAAAGTCTTCCCAGCCATGGGTAAACCAAATATTGCCATCTTGCTTTGTCAGATGAACGCTTTGTTCATTGCCTCCCGGAGCTCTAAGATAAGCGTAGTTTGACAAGCTGCTTCCGGACTCCTTTGTAAACGCAGGAGGAAGTCTCTGTCAAATATTTATGAGTGCAATATTAGACACTCAAAATGCTATAACTTGAAAGTTCTACATAATTAATTTCTACCTTTCAAAAGAACAAATAAATAATCACAATCTGATTAAAACACTCGTATAATTATCTATTAAAATCCAACATGTTTTTTTATTCTTAACATGATACCTGATTCCTTATACATTATACATGCCCAAATCTTAACCAAAACCCAACTTAAAGTTTAACTAAGGTTCAGTGTACAAAACTCAAGCTTTTAAACTAGAGTAGATTCAAGTTCAACTAGCTAGCTAAATAGTGGTTGAAAAGAAGAATGAATTGATATGACAACTTTGATGAACAAAAAAAAAACTGCCAAAGCAAATTAATATATACGTACAAAAATAAAATAAAAACAGCAGATGATAGATTTATTTTTTAATGGTAGAAAAAACAGGAGATAGATGAGAAGAGGAGAAGGGCTTACAAGCTGCTTAAGCTGGAGGGATGGAGAAATAATGATCTTGAAAAAGTGGGGTTCTATGGCGTGGCCTTCTGAAGGAAGACAAAGCCTCATTAACATTTCCTTCTCTGGGCTTTCATGGGAACTGGAACCAACATCCATCTTCTGATTCTTGTTTGATTTCATTCTCGGCATCTTCAAGCACAAAGGAAATTGGCAAGTGCTAGATCTGTCTTAAAAGGTGGAAGAAGAACTAGGTTAATTGCTTACTAGATTATAAATGCTCTGAGAAAACAATCAAAACATACAGTTGCTTCTTTTCTCCTATAAGAATCCATAAAATCCTAGGATCCCTGTTGCAAGAGGAATTGCTCTGCAGGAAGAGGCATTTGCATTAAATGCCACTAGTACTTTTGAATTTAAGGAGGAAGGTTTGATGGAAAAGCTTACAACTTTAGTTTCATGTCACTCAAAAAGAAATGTCAGTTGGGTATTGTCAAGCATTGCCTATTGGGTTTTGGAAAAATCCATGTACAAGCTTGCACCTTAATCTAGAGTAACGTACAGTCTTTTTTTTATTATTATTATTATTGTTATATATAGCCTATCTAGACCAAACTTATATTGTATTCGAGTTACATTTACATGTTAGTAGTAATTAAGTAGACGTACAAGACCAAATAAGTAAACTTTGATGTACAAACGAATGAAAAAATGTAATAATGAACTTAAGGTCCACAATGCACATTAGAGAGCTTTACTACTAATCTTGTAAAACTCAACGATGAAACGCACACTCGCATATATATGAAGTTAATCAATCTCATTAAAGAAAATAATAATAATACTAATAATAATGAAGGTAACTAAGTCATATATTTTAAATTCATATTAGGTGTTTTTGGGGATTTCGGATGGTTTTTGGGTCGGGTGACTATGGGTTGCGGGTACATCTGGATTTGTGTTGTTTTTGGTTTCGGGTAATGTCGGACCAATTCATTCGTATGTAGTCGGGTTCTAGTTGTTCTTTGGTTCGGGTCGGCCTGGAGTTCGGACTTTTGTTTGGGCCGGGTCGGTCTCGGATATATATTTTTTGTTATTTTCAGTGTCGATCGGGCAGGTTGGGTCGGTTTTCTCGGGCTGGGTCAAGTTTTGACCGGCCTAATTTTTTCCCACGAACAAGTATAAGCAGTAATTGGCAAGTTATCAAAATGTGCACTTATTATCACTTATGAGGAAAACGGATAGGGTAGACAACTTACATATGTCAAACTACATTAGATAACAATTAAAACAAATTCAAATAGCAATTTAGATCCATCACAAGCACTCCCTCAACACCCAAGATGAGCTGACTACTGAGCACCGAGCAAAGCAAGAACACAAACAAAAGCACAAACTCTGTCATTTATCTCTATCCAGTATATCATAGCCCAGTGCTTGTTATGTTATTGAACCCACCTAAACTATTAAGCTCGCTTGCTAGGGATTCAAATATGTGAGTCCCTGTGTGCAACTGTGACCCATATAGTAAAAATGCTGTAACTCTTAACACCATGAAGAAACAATGAGAAAGCAAGTTCCACCATGTGAGATAAATCTATGGGTAATGTTTATTAAAAATTCTAATTTCATTATCTATAATGGAAATAAAATTTTTTTAAAAAAATAATAAATAATTATGAGTCGAGATTATACTAACCAGACGGGACGAAGGGAGTTTGGGTTCGGAATTTGGGCTGGTCGAACTAATGGCCAGATATATCACTTCGGTTCTTCCTCCTCACAATTAACAGTCTGATGAGCTGATGGAACAAAAGAGAAGGGCCTGTGTTTTCCTCGGCCCACCAGTTGGAGCTCAGCAGCCCAGCTCCTACCTTGTCTTCTTCCTTGGTTCAGAAGAACGCTACAGCAGCAGCAGCAGCGTACAGAACAGCAACAACGAACCACGTAGCAGAGGCGAGGGCATCCGGCGACGATGGTAGCTCGCGTGGGCAGGCGACTACGACAGCAGTAGTGGAGGAGGACGTCGCCGGCTGCAGCTGTGAAAACCGAACAGGAGGAAAGGGGGCGGAAAAAGCTGAACAAAGAAAAATTCAGATTTGGTTTTGCTAAATAAATCCGAAAAATTTTAGAACGAGGATCAGAGATTCAGAGGGGAAGATGTGTGTACCCTTTCATTGGTAATTCTCCCTTAAATAGTCAAAGAGGAGACAATAATCACATCTAACCCCTTAGGCCAATGACCTATGCCATTGGGAAGATGAATGGAGGGGATGGTGAAGGGACTGATTGGAGTTTCAGACGGGCGTCAGGCGTGAGATCGCTGGGCAAGGGCTCGTCGCTCGGTTAACATGGGTGACCGGCGGTTCTTGGGGTTGCGCCAAGGAGAAAGGTTTTTTTTTTTTTAAATTAAAAAGATTTCTTTATTGGTAGAGAAAGCTGATGTTGTATAGTATTTGATTATTTAGGAGTCTTGTGGGTGAGGGATGAAAGGTCAGGTCTCGGGTTCGACTCCCCTTTGCTGCCTAGCTTATTATTATTATTTTCCAATTCCCTTTCTCACAACACCCAAACGGGCCGAAGCCCAAACTCATTGTAGACATGGGCCGAAGCCCAATCCAGTGGCATTGAAGGAGTATAGTGTAGGGTTGTCTTACCCACAGGTGACCAACCCACCCGAAATAAACGGGTGAAAACCCAATCTAAGCTGGTGACGCGCGGGTTCGGGTATGGGCGAAACGGGTTATGGGTCGGGTAAGGGTGGGATTTTATTACCCAAAAACCCGACCCGTCAACCGACCAATCACCCGTTTCACCCAAACCACCCGTATAACCCGTTTCATCCCATAATTTCTAATTTGTGTGGGTTTTTAAAGTCACCATATAAGTCATTTCGGGCCTTTGATAAATAAGTTCATTTGTTTCCCAACCCATTTATTTACCTGATTGCCTTCGTTCTACCCTTCTACTTTCTAATTAATTATAATTTCTAACCCTAGTATATCTTTCACTTGATAACATATTATCACCGCTCACTAGTCACCACCTCTGACCTCTCTCTAGAAGACTTCTCTTCAACTAGAACCACCAAATACATCGGTTATACAATAATTATTGTTTATGGGTTTTGTTTTTGTTTATATATGGATTATGGATATTTGTTTTAGTTTATGTGTAACAATTTATTTATAAACATAAAATACAGCGGTTATGCGAGTCACCGATATAACCAGCGGGTGACGGGTGGTTTGGGTGACGGGTAGAGCATTTCACGGGTGACGGGTGGGTCGGGTTGGACATTTTAACTTGCAGGTCGGGTGGTGGAAGTGCTCCACCCACCCATAACCCGACCCATTGACAACCCTAGTATAGGGTTTGGGTGGGTTAGGCTTTAGCTTGACCTTAAAACTCAAGTGTCAAAAGATAATAGACATTCTTTAAAAAAAATATTTTACAAATATTCTTTTATAAAATAGCGGGATATTACATTAGATACCAATTAAAACAAATTCAAATAGCAATTTGGACCTGTCCCAAACAATCCCACAACACCTAAAATGAGCTGAGCACCGAGCAAAGCAAGAACACAAACAAAAGCAAAAAATCGGATCGCCCCAAGACAGAAGAGTAGATAACACCAATTGACAATATGAAGAGTAATCTATATATATACTAGGTTGGTTCTGAGTGGATATCAATTGATAAGTTCCGCCATGTGAGATAAATGAAACATCAGGTAAAATAAGAGATTAGCAAAAGATGCACTGGTCCATATCCTTGTTCTGAATGATCATACCTTTGTGTTCAATAGCAGCAAACTAAAATCACCATTGCGGGATCAGTCTTCATACGAGTTCCAATCACTTACTATAGAGCTGAATATACAATACAACCCACTCTGTCTTGCTATTGATCTAATAATTCTCTCTTCTTAAGAACATCACACAGATTAGGGACAAATTCCATACTTGATGATCTTTCATTCAGACAATTCATCGAACACCTAGCGTTCACGTGATCATGCTATGCTTCGAAGTTTGAACATCCATAAAAGGGAAACGGATTCTCTGCGCAGATCGCTTGCAGAGAAACGCAAAAGTAGGAAAAACAATCCAAAATAACTAAAAATAGAAAACAAGCCACTACATTGCTCAGATTAACCTCATTCTAAACTGCTAGATTTGGTCATCCCGAATGACTTCAGTGGAGGAGGATGACCCATCGACATCTCCAGAACCTTCTAGAAGGGTAGTCTCCTGTTGCTCGGCAGCCTTCATCATCTTCTCCATTTCTTGCATCCTCGACCTCATCACACTCGTCACCAGAACTGCAACCCCCAAATTCGAACTCGGATTTTTATTCATGAAAAAAGAAAACAAAATCAATAGGAGTAAACAGGAAAGAGGGAAAATAGAGAGATTACTTCCGGCGGTGCCGAACGCCCAAATCCAGAGGATCTTAAGGCCGGCGGGTTTGTCTCTCCACCCCATCTTCTTATTTGCTACGACGGCGGGTGTGACTTCTGCTAAGCTTCGCCGGTTTCTACAAAATCTCCAATTTTCTCTCTTTTTTCTTTTGGGTAATTTGCACATGAGTAGGGGTAAAAACTTAGGGGCACTAAAAGGAATTGCCCTTCATAAAACCGCCCTTAAATAAAGTTGTCAAAACTCAATTTAAATTACCCGAAATTTTTAGGGTTGAAATCTTATCCGAAATATATTCAATTATAATTGAAAAATGTGAATTTTATTGGGTTGAAACACGAGACCCTCCATTCAAGTTTTTTACCAAAAAATATGATATTTAATTTAGATTATATAATATTAGTTTATGATCTCCACAAGATTTTCTAAATAAAAAATGTCCTATTAATTGAAATAATAGGTATGTCATTAGATATAAGATATTAACATTAAAGAATAGTAATGAATTTTTTATGGTACAAAAGATTCGTAAATACGATAATTTATTGATTTAATAGGAATATACAATTAAATAGATGAGCTAATTTTATTAGCTTAATTAGACAAACATAAAATTTTAAATCAGAATGATGATGAATTTTAATTTTTCTTCCAATAGGAATAAATTTTGCATAAAAATTAAAAAATTTATGCAAATGGCATTCATAGTGGTAACAATTCTTTGATTAATATATATATATTTTTATATGTTTGTCATACTTATGGATAAAAAATGAAAATTATAATTAGAAACATTTTTGAGATTTAACACGAAAAATGACATTGGTATCCAAATATCAAGAAATTGAATAAAAATTTCACTCTTGACATTTGCAGATCGCAAAAACATTAAAACATCGTTGATGACTATTGCCAAATTTCTGGTCAAAAAGTTAACTTCCACAAGTCCGCCTTTCAAGTCATAAAAACACAAGCAACAACAAAAAAGATCAAATAAAACAAATTCTCCAGATTGCGAACACAATTGCATTGGATAAATACCTCGGATGCCTGATTATCAACGAAAGAGTGACAAAAAACACATTTAAACCACCGCCCCTTGCAAACCAGATCTCAATTATGAAAATGGAAAGTCAATGCCCTGTCTCAGGAAGGGCGTAAAACTCTCATCAAAGCACACCTCTTAGCACAACCAAACTATATCATGCAATCGTTCTTGTTATCTTAGGCAACCTAGAAAGAACTTGACCAAATTAACAAGAATTTTTTCTAGAACAAGGATAACAACTATAAACCAATTATAAGATAGAACTCTATTTGTTGACCACCCGCTCTCGGTGGGGTGGGAATCACCAAAGCAGAAGAGGTGAACCAAGCACTCCAAATGAAATTGTTGTGAAAAATCTTAGCGGGACCAGAAAACCTATGGGTCAAAATAGTGACGGAAAAGTACCTCAAAACGGAAAGTATCCTAAGCTATTGGAAAAAACACAACACATCATGGCAGTGGGCAAAACTAGTAAGCCTAAGGGACCGATTCACTAAAGGGCTCATTTAGCAAGTTGGGGATGCAAAATGATGCGACCCCGGCCTTGGATGCCCAACAGGAGGACGATGCCTTATCCCTCCGCTCGAACAGATCGGTCACTCATGCCCGAACCTGTACCATCACCGTCGCGACTCAATTTTTGGTTTTGCGCCTCTCGGCAAGCCATGGCACGACGGTCACCGTGCCCATACATGTGACCTTGATCGCCCTTGACCATGCCACCGAGAACGTCACCCGTGCCAGCCTACGCCATCCACCCTTCTCAGACACACCAAGCGCGGCAAGAGCCATTACATCGGCACACCCCACCGACCGCACTTGAGGTTCTCCATCTGGCCTTTTCGCACGCACCAGTGTGCCAGTTTCGCGTCAACACCCTCACCAGCATGCCCCGCCCTTGCCGACGCCGAGCCAAGCGCACCTTGGCCATGTCGTGACGCTTGTGTCTCGATGACCAAGGACATCTATCTTTTCATGCTTATTTTAGTATATTTCCATGTTAAACATTACTGCTTTGGTTCTTATGTTTTTAGAAGGTCATTTATGGACCTTGCGACGTTGGGCCTTGTTTGCACACAAGCCCTAGCCGCCACCTTACTAGTAGATATAGGGTTTAACCTAGCCTCCTCTATATAAGGGGATCAAGGCTGTTAGAAGATTTAGAGTTTTGATGATTCAAAGAAGTTAATGACTTCGAAGTTGCAAGTCGAGTCGGTGACTCGACAAAATCACTGACATGACCAACTGGCAGGAAATCTAATTAAGGAAGGAGCGCACAGATTGTGTGCGCATATTTGTAGACAGCTGGGGCGTTTTTTATGGAGAAGATCATCACAAAAAGAATGCTAAAATCAAAAGAAGATGATTTGATTCTCCTAGAATATTTTGTGTGTGTGTGCATGTTATATTAGGAAAGATTTGTAAAGATTGAGTGTGTGTCACTTCCCTAATCGAATGGGATTTGATATACACGAGATCTCTCTTACCCTAGCTTAAATACCTTAGTGTTTAGGATAGAAGGTAAGACGTTTGAGCATAACTTGTATTCTTGTGAAAAGGAAGAGTGAACTTGTGTGAGAGATTCGTGTAAGTGGTGTGGTCGAGCGTTCTTAGGCATAAAGTGAGATTGAGAGTGTGAGTGCAAAGGTAGAGCGTGGTTCAAGTGTGTGGGATTCATTCTTGTACACGGGAGAGCTTTGTAACACTCAAGATATCAATCGAGTGAGTCTAAGGACTCTTGAAATCCGACCAAGTGAGAAGCTTGGAAGGGAGTGGTTTTTCTCTAAGTAAACTAGTTGGTTTACAAGGAGTTTCCACTATACATCGCTTGTCATTTACTATTTGGTAACATCTTTCCTGTTAAGTTTACTCCGCTACTTTATAACTCAAAGTCGACGATTTCGCAGGAGTCGCCGACTCGTTTAAGTACTAACGATCCTACAAAGGCTACTATTTCTAGGTTACGCACACTTTTATCCCGAATTTTAAGTCAATAGTTTATCCTCCTTTCTTTGGGATCGTGCGCCACCCTTGTTACTATCAAAATTCCAAACACATTTGATTAGCCATCACGTTGGTTGATCCAAAATCCGAGGTTGATCAAGTTGAATCTCCCAATACTCATTCCATAACGTTGGATCGAGATCATTCGAGTGCCATAATGTTGGTACTCATCTCATTCAAAGACTTCTACTTCGCCATATTGAGACCCAATACACGATCCAACCGACGATCCGTGGCGTTCTTGAATCCAACCGTGGTGTTATTGATTAACTCTTTTAAAAAAAATAATTAATCATAAATAAATATAAATTAATGAAATATTACCATTTTTGGTTAAAAAGGAGGTCTATCCCATTTTATTCATAATAGACACCATAGAAGATTACATATTAATACTCGATCATCTAGTCATCTATCTCAAAGAAAGACATCAAACCATTCACATCTTGGTTAGCTTGTCTAGATATGTATCTAACACACACTTCCCATTCATCCACCTTGAGCAAGTTCTTGCATGCAGAGAGAGATCATGTCACAATTATGTGTGGGTCTACACTCCTCAAAGATTACTAAGACACAACCTTCTTGACATCTAGTTCCACTTCAAGCTTTTTAATCTCCATCTCTCTTGCAATCTTTAATCCCTGCAACAGCCTTAAAATCATCGCTCTAATTGTAGAATTCCCATGAGTCTTGATCACAAACTCTTTTAAGAAGACCCCTTCATGGTTCCGGATAATTCCACATGCCCTAAGCCGTTCATTTCTTCTTTGAATGTCCCATCCGTGTTGAGCTTGCACCATCCTTCTTTTGGTCGTTGCTAGCAGGTTAAGCTACTCTAACCTCCCACTCTCTCCATTGATTCATATAACTCCATGTATTCTCGCACCCGGAGCAAAACAAACTCATGTTGGAGCCTTGAGACTTCAATCGTGTGTTCAAACAGCCTCTCGTTTCTCCATTTCCACAATCACCAAACCCATAATCAAAGGTTGAGGGACAATTTCCAAACGTGTTCAAGTTTTGATGAAGCTAATCATGAATATCTATAGAGAAGAAGACCTCTCTCATATTGTCGATAAGGAATTCATTCCAAATTTCTCTCGCCTTCCAACAACCCCTAACAATATGTAAGGTTAATTTCGTCGTACTAGCACAAACAAAGCATTCCTCTTCTTCACATAAGCACCACCTTCTCCTGTTCACATTGCATATGATGGAATCGTGAGTCACTAACCATAAGAAGGTTTGCACTCTTTCTGCAACCTTCGTTTTCCACATTAGCTTCCACACCTAATTATTACCCTACTCCACATCCCCTCTAATGATCTCTAGTATAGAAGAGATAGAAAATTGAGGCTTTCCAATAAAAGTTGTCCCCGACTCCCTCCCTCACAATCATGTGCTGTGCAATCTCCTCTAAAGCTTCAACATGTAGTAAGTGGGCGAACTCCTCCCATTTCCACCCATCATTCACCCAATACTCCGCCATTATTCTCCTCATCTCCTCTTATCGGACCTCTCTAGTAGCCACCTCAATAAGTGCCTTGTCAATTGCCCAAGGATGATCCTAAAATAAGGTCTTTGAGCCATCCCCTATCCTCGACTTCACCCCTTTGAGCATTAGAGTTTTTGCCTTCATGACCCTGCTCCAAGGTCATGAAGCCCCTGCCTTAGTTGTGAAAATTTCATAATCTTGCCTTCCATAGTTCCATGGAAATATTTTCCTCTATTTACCCTAGACCAAAGTGATCCCGAGTCTGTATGCAATTTCCACCCCATCTTCACCATGAAAGCTGAATTTACCTGTCTTTTATTCCTCGTTCAATGTCCCCCATCCCCCTTTGGATGCTTCAAAGTTTCCCAATTAATCTAGCGCTTTTCATTGGTTGGTCCCCAAACAAAACTTCTGGTTTTTTCTTCAACTTCATCACAAACATGGAGAGGGAGGCTAACTGTTTGCATGTAATAATAAGGAATGCTTGCAAGGGTTGTCTTAGCAAGGGTGACTCTACCTGTTTGCGAGAGTGTTCGAGTTTTCCATCTCGCTAATTTACTCTTCACACGCTCAAGGATATGAATGTCTCTTTTGAGGCTTTTTGTTTTGTCATTAAGTTCCCAATAAATTTGGCGTTTTAAGGAGCTTAAAAATCAGTCCGGATCTTCTACAACCCACGATGCACCCTACCATGCTCCACTTAATTATTTAAGTTACCAAATATGATAAAAAAAAATTTAAAATATATTCATATTCTAAATATTTATTCTCGTATATTTATACATTTTTATAATAAAAAAGTCATTATTACTATTTTTACATTAAAAAGTGTTAAATATCACCTTTTCTTAATTTTTAAAATATTGACTAGAAATTTGTCGCACAAAACTATAAATATATGAGAATAAGCAATTAGAATATAAATATATTTAAAAAAATTATTACTATTTAATGACTTAAATAATTAAATGGAAGATGGTAGATTACACTGTTACACAGTGGATTGTAGAAGATCCGAAGTTATCGATCTATAAAATGTGGGATGTTTAAATGTAATTGTTAGGCCCAAAAAATCAAGTCAACCCAATTGATGACCTTAGCCAAGAAGCAATAGAGGAAATGCATAAGAGAGAGAAGGCAAAAGTCTTGGAGAGGTGAAAAGAAGTTAATGGTCATCCATAGAAGGAAGAAGGTTGCGGTCAAGAGAGGAAGATATGCGATTATGGCCATTCGCTAGCAGCAGTAACTTGCTCCGACATTTACGCGGAATGGTTGACGGTTAAAGATATGCCCTAGGAACGTGGAGATCATGAGATATAGGGAAATAACAGCTAATCTAAGAAAATATAGGCAAGAAGGATAGAACAATTGGTTCATTCGGATGTATGCACAAGAAAAACAACGCTTATCTCTCAAGAAGAGAATACTTGTAACTACCGTTTACATCAATCAAATTACTCTATTCGCAATTCTTTGAGCATTAATTCGATCGTTGCCCCAATCTAGGACAAGAGTTCGATTTTCCAATTTTTGTCCAAAACAATTTGGAGCCCACTTCCAGATCGAAAGAAGTCGAAAAAGTCAACATGAGCAACCCCAACGAGGGAAACCAAGAGCAAGACGTCGGGGGTGATGGAGGCGCAGGCCAAGACGCATTGGCAGCGCTCCACCTCGAGTTGTCTAAATTCGCCCAGAGGCTTCAAGCTCTAGAGGAGTTAACAGACCAACTTGCTTGCAACAGGAAGCACAAAACTAGCATCGAGCAGTTAACCGCTGACAACGAAGGTTTGCGCTCTCAACTCCAATCTGTTTCTTTCAACGGCTCGCGTGCCCGAAAAACGGATCAAGTACGAATCTGTGGGGGAGAAGGTTCCTCTAGAAACCCCACTAGTCGGCACAAGAGTTCCTCGGGTACGGAGTTCGTTACCTCACCATCAACTGTCCCTCGGGTACCATCCTTCATCCCCACACAAGGCAACCGTACCGGTGAGGAGGCGAGAGCGCCCATTCGCCTTCGATCGGCGCGAGAGGTTATCCCACGACACTTTGAAGATGAGGTTATGGACGATGAAGAGGATTGGGGCCGTCGTCGTCCCCGAGACCTAGAAAACATCATCTGAAACCAGTTCAAGTTGTTCACCGAGCAACTGGCGAAAATACATGGGATCCCTCGACCCATTGAGAAAGAAGCAGTTGACGGTTACGACGAGTCACCCTTCGCTCCTCACATCGCTCAGGTCGAGATACCAAAGAAGTTGTCGATCCCTAGCATGAGCCCTTATGACAGAACGGGAGACCCCGATGAGCACATGGCTATATTCAAGCAGAAGATGATGACCAGCGTCGTCCCTTATCACTCTTGGGAAGCACTGATGTGTAAAGGCTTCGGAGCGGCTCTCGTAGGGCCAGCTTTGAAGTGGTTTGTTAATATTCCACGAGGAAGTATTCGTTCCTTCGTCGATTTAATGGATTCCTTCAGGGTCCAATTCGCTAGCAGCCGAAGGTTCGAGAAATAGTCTAGCGATTTGTACCGGGTTATCCAAAAGTTGGAGGAGTCCACCCGAGAGTACCTAGACAGATTCAACCGAGAAAAGATTTTCATCCCGCACTGTGACTGCCAACTGCTATGGAAACCTTCCGTCAGGGAAAGGGTGGAGAAGAAAGCAACGTCAGATCACTGCCGGGAACGCCGTGATCAACCATACCGGCGCCCTCACCCCGACGCGATGAAGGTAAACGTCGTCGAGGCTGGACCCGCCAAGCCATTTCCATCGAAGTATGATGAGGTTAACTGGGTATATCCCCCAAGGAACTCGTGAAGAATATAGCTCTGATGATACGGGGCGTCAGATGGCCAAAGAGAAACGAGAAGCCCTACCCGAACAAGGATATGAGCAAGTGGTGCAACTTCCGTGACTATTATGGTCATATAACCAAAGAGTGTGTAGCGCTGAGAAGAGAGATTGCTTACCTTGTATCTCGAGGGAGGATCACATAAGATGCGCCCAACGCGCAAGTCCCTCCGGAAGTGGTGGAAGCCTCACGAGCGGGGAGGCCCGCGCCGCCAGTACCCACCAAGGTTGTGAACGTGATCGCCGGAGGATCGAACGTGTGCGGCCTCACGTACTCAGCAGCCAAAAGGAACGCACGAGAAAGTGTGCTCCATCATCCCCCGCAGATGAAGGGAGACGTCACTGATCTCTCCATACACTTTGACGAGGATGACGTCAATGGTCTCGAAGTTCCTCACCATGATGGACTTGTTATTTCTCTCTGAATAGGGAACGTATTGGTCAAGCGGGTCCTCATTGACACAGGAAGTTCTACGAACCTCATGACGCTAGGAGCGTTGAAAGAAATGGGGTTGAGTAAGAAAGACATAGAGAAGAACCCGGTCACGCTCTTGGGATTCAGCGGGGAGGTGAAGCACACTGTAGGTGACATCATCCTTCCCACGTATACAAAGGGTGTGAAGATCCAGGTTAGATACTTTGTCATGGATTGTCCTTCTTGCTATAATGTGATAATGGGGAGACAGTGGCTCCATGACATGAGGGCAGTCCCCTCCACCTACCACTAGACGATAAATTTTCCAACTTCCTGGGGAGTTCATGAGATCCGAGGAGATCAGAGAACATCAAGAGAATGCTACAAGTCAGCTCTAAAACCGACCGCCAGTCAGAAGTTGGCGTAGCAATTAAAGGAAGCCACTGATTCTACCGCTCCAAAAGAAAAAGAAAAGAAAGATGAGCAAGTAGAAGAAGTGGTCTTAGACCAATCAGACCTCAATCGGTCCGTAAAGATTGGAAGAGACTTGGAATCGTCCATGAAGAATGAGCTAATAGACTTCTTAAGTAAGAATACGGAATGCTTCACATGGTCCCACGAAGACATGGTGGGAATCAACCCGGAGGTCATCACACACAAGTTGAATGTGGATCCTAATCACCCACCGGTAAAACAGAAAAGAAGGAAATTCGTCGCTGAAAGAAACAAGATAGTAGACGAGGAAGTAAGAAAGTTGATGGAGACCGGAAAGATCAAAGAAGTCAAGTATCCAGAATGGTTAGCTAATGTAGTCGTCGTACCCTATAAAAATGGAAAGTGGAGGATGTGCGTGGACTTCACGGATTTGAACAAGGCTTGTCCCAAGGATTCATTTCCGTTGCCTCACATAGACTCCCTTGTAGACGCCACGGTGGACCATGAGTAGTTAACCTTCATGGACGCCTTCAGTGAGTACAACTAGATTCGGATGGAAGAAAGCGACCAGGAGAAGACATCTTTCATAACCAGCAAAGGAACCTAATGTTAGAAAGTCATGCCTTTTGGACTGCGGAACGCCGACGCCACATATTAGAGACTGGTGAATAGAATGTTCCAGAGTCAAATAGGAGAAACCATGGAAGTGTACACAGACGACATGCTCCTCAAGTCGAAGAAAGCTATAGACCATCGCCGTCATATGGAGGAGGCATTCGATATCTTAAAGCGGTACAACATGAAGTACCTTCGGCATGAAATCTGGGAAATTCCTAGGGTATTTAGTCACCTAGAGAGAAATAGAACAAGCCCGGAGCAGGTTCGCGCAATAGTATCGATGAAATCTTCGAGATGCGTGAAAGATGTCCAAAAGCTCACCGGGAAAATTGCCGCGTTGAATAGATTCATTTCCAAATCAACGGATCGATGCCGTCTATACTACGAGGTGCTTATAAAGAACAAGTGCTTCCAGTGAACCGCCAGACATGAGGAAGCTTTCCAAGAATTGAAATACTTCTCCGATCCTCTAATCTTAGCAAAGTCGGAAGAAGGAGATATCTTACCCTTATATTTGGATGTCACCAAGCAAGCCGTCAGTGGGGTGCTTGTCCGCGAGCAGGATGGACAGCAGCAACCTATATACTATGTAAGTAGAACTCTCCTACCGGCCGAAACTAGTTATTCGTCCTTGGAAAAATTGGTGCTAGCATTGGTTATGTGCTCCAATAAACTCCGTCCCTACTTCGAGTCACACACGATCGTGGTAAGAACCACGCATCCTTTGATGACGATCATGCACAAACCCGAGTTTACGGGAAGAATGGCCAAGTGGACAATACACTTAAGCGGATTCGACATCTAGTATGTGCCCAGAACCGCGCTAAAGTCCTAAGCATTGGCCGACTTTATGGTTGATTTTAGTCCTACCACAGAAGAGAGAATGGAATTAGCTAAGTTGATGACGCTAGAAGCTAAGTCTCCAGTCAAATGGACGCTTCGCACAGACGACGCATCCAACGTTGGGGGAACAGGGATAGGAGTAGTCCTAAAATCAACACAGGGGATAGGGTGGCACAATTGGTGAGATGCACTTTTGAAGCCACAAATAATGAAGAGTACGAGGCTCTAATTTTCGGCTTAACCCTTGCTAGAGACTTAACTATACAGTAGATTGTGGTCAATTGTGATTCATTACTGATAATCAATCAGATCCTTGGGTTGTATGAAGCCAGGGACGAAAGAATGGCGGCTTACATGGAAGTGGTGAAGGGTCTAATCCCTCAGTTTGAGAAGACATCCTTCACACAAGTCCCAAGAGAGCAGAACGCTCAAGCGGATTCTCTCGCTCATTTAGCTTCGACCATCGACCCTAATGAATATCCTGTAATCCCAATGATTCATATAATGGTTTCTGCCATTGGAAGAACCCGCGCTGATGATGGTGATAAGTCTCTTAGCATGACCGAGGACGTCACCTCTCTCGGGCCCACGCCCCGCGAAGACGTCTTCGTGAGCAATGATGATGTTGACGCTAGGAGCTTCCGGAACGACCCTGACCCAGATCTACCTCTGGACGGCTAGGTCATGAAAAAGATTTCTTCGTTCCATCCGAAGTTAATGAGGAACCCTAGAACCAGCCGTACCTTGATTGGTTGGTCGAAAGGAAGCTTCGGAAGGATAAAACCGAAGCTAAGATGCTGAAGATGAGAGCCACGCAATTTCCAGTCCAGAATGGGATGCTCTTCCACCGATCAGCAGTGGGCACACTCCAACATTGCTTGACCAAGGGACGCGTCCAGAAACTTCTCGAGGAGCTTCACCAAGGAGATTGTAGGAACCATACAGGAGGAAGAAGTCTATCCAATAAGGCCCTTCGTCAGGGGTGGTACTGGCCCACCAGGAGAAAGGATGTTGTAGACTTTTGCCGTAAGTGTGACGCATGCCAGAGACACGCACCAACAACTCACCAACCTCCCGAACCACTCTACCCTACACTCACACCGTGGTCGTTCATGCGCTGGGGAATGGACATAGTCGGGAAGTTACCCCCTTCGTCCGTACAAAGAGTATTTTTCCTCCCCATGAATGATTACTTCTCCAAGTGGATTGAAGTAGAGGCTTATTGAGAAATCAAGGATAAATAGGTGATTTCCTTTATCATTAGAAATATCCTTTGTCATTTTGGGGTGCCTTCGGAGATCGTATGTGACAATGGTTCTCAGTTCCTAAGTCAGAGAACCAAAGACTTATGTAGTCGCTGGAACATCAATTTAGTCACTTCGACACCTCGCTACCCCCAGTCTAATGGGCAAGCCGAAGCTAGCAACAAGGTGATTGTAAACAACTTGAAGAAGCGTCTCGCAAAAGCCAAGGGGAATTGGGCCGACGAGCTACCCTATGTCTTGTGGGCCTATCGAACAACGCCTTAGGTAGCAACTGGATAATCTCCTTTCTCTTTGACGCACAGATGTGAAGTGGTCATTCCCACCGAGATTTTCATCCCCACAGCTCGCTCCTACTTCTTGACTGAAGAACAGAACCGTCTAGAGTTGTCGGTCGATCTGGATACCTCAGACGAGCTTCATGACCAGGCCCGAATTCGCCTAGCTAGGCACCAGCAACAGGTCATCCGAAGCTACAATCAGAACATCAGTATTCGAACTTTCCGAGTGGGCGACTGGGTATTACGGAAAGTTTTCCAAAATACCCTCGAAACCAAGTCCGGCTAATTAGCCCCAATGTGGGAAGGGCCCTATAGGATAATAAAGGTCGTCGGTCAAGGCGTATACCAGCTTGAGTCCAAAGACAGTGATGCTGTCCCACGGAGTTGGAACGCGGTACACTTGAAGAAGTATCACGTCTAGAAGAAGCCTTCCCTCTTTGGAACATAAACTTCTTGGGCACTCCCGGCAGGAAGCCTCCGCACGTTATACGCAAGATGCTCGAGGTCATCTATCCTTAGTTATTCGTTCATTTTCATTTCAGTTTGTTCTTTCATCGATTTTGCTTGTGATCAACTTGACTATGTGAAAACTACTTGTTGTGTGTTTATCATGTTGCGGTGTTTCGTTAAATGAATGACTAATGAATATGTTGTTGATTGTTCGTATTTGTTTCTTGCATAAGTAGTGATAGCACATCAAGCATATTTTATTCAAATCATTATGAGATAGAATACATCATTTAAGTAAACAATTGTACAATTGAAAAGCTTAAATGGTAGAGGTAACAAATCCTAGACCAAAGACGTCTTTGATCGACAGAGCATCCCGAGCCCACGCTTCGACGCAATAGTCGTCACTCGCCTGGAGATACCCTTTGGTAAGCGCAGCTGCCACCAGTAACGAATGACTTCTGCAGGGGTCTTCGTCTAAAAGCCTTCAATCAGAAGCACCTAGTTGTCCCGAAACACCTGCACACAAAGGTAGGACACATCCAAGCAAAAATATGCAAGAAATACCATGCATACATGCACACAAAATAAATAAATAACCCATCCCAGCGATGCAACGCTCCCGGAATGGGGTAAAACTGTCTTCGACCCTAAACCTGGCCTAACCCATCACAAAAAAGAGAGAGTTATGCAAAAACTTGTTCGAACACAAATAAGATATCAAAAGAAATTTCACGGGTGCACAACCCTAGTCTTCATCCTTGTTGGTGGCCTCCTCGGATGTGTACATTCCACTTGTCGGGAGATCGTCCAGCCCTTCTTCCGTCCCAGTTGCAGCCCCAATGCCCGCTCCGCGATCACCAACGTCTTCGTCAACGTCCAGATCCTTCTCCGTCTCCTCTTCCAGGAGACCCAAGGAAGCGAAGATCTCGTCGCCAGTGGCCGGCCTGTCGGGAGGATAGCACTCGTGGAAGGTCGCGATCTCCACGTCCAGGTCACAATTCAAATGTTGGCCCGCCACGAACTGCTTAATTGTCTCCACCCGGGACATCATTGAGAAATAGGCCCCAATTTCGCCAGCTTCCTTGAGGATTCTCTTGTTCGCGAGCTCAAGATTAGCAATCTTGGATCGATCCGAGACAACTTGACTCACATTACGCTTGACTGCTTCCGTCAGCCTTGCAATTTTATCAGCATCGGCCTTTTGACGTTCAGTAGTGGCCACCACTTCCTTCTCCAACCCAACCTTCTCGGCACCCCACTTCGACTTGAGCTCCATCAAACTCTTCTCCTGTATTAGCCGCTATTTTTATGACAAGTATTTTTATTTTAAATCATTAATTATTTATTCAATTAAACAAATTCATAATATTTTTCACTCAAAATCTATTTCTAAAATAAGAAGTTGATAATATTCCTATAGAATAATTATTTGGGTAAATAAGTTTACTAAAGATGGAATCAATAAAATTATAGCATAACAGAAATTCTAGTTTCGAGCCCAATCACGATTCTTTCTTAAAAAGAAAGAACGGGCCTTAGTCCGGCCCAACTAGTAAGCCCATAAAACATTTAAAAGGGGTTTTTTAATAAAAAAGAGAAGAGGTGGAATTTGAACCCTCAACTCTTGCTCCTTCCCCCATACTCTACCAATTGCGCTAGTTAGCTTTTTTAAAATTATAATACAACTAATTGTATTTAAACCCATTCTTTCTAGTGGTATTTTTGCCAAATCGATTTTTTACCCGATTGAAACTAGAATTGGGCATTAAGTGGGGAGATTTGGGAAGGATTTTGTGCAGAGATTCATCCCACCCTCACCCCTTATTTTAATGGGATTATAATCTCCCTCTCCCACTCACCATGGGAGGAGATTTGAGATCATGATTATCATGATTCTTCATTCCATCTCAAAGTCTATTTAAAGACTCCATAGACAACTAGAAGACACTCACAACTCACATAAACACTCTCTTTCACACCCAAAATCCCAAACAATACTTGCTGATTTTGTTTTTAGATTCTTGGGGTTTTTAATTTTTTGGGGGGTTTCTCCACCCAACCACCACCACCACCGTCGCCTGCTGGCCGTCGGCCCTTGGTTGCGCCGCCCCTCGCCGGCCACCCATGACCACTAGGAGCCACCAGCCGCCGGAACCACCTCCGCCCCTGTCCATGGTCGTCCGTCTTGCTCTCTGTCCTGTTCAACCTGCGTAAAATTTTTTTTACAGAAGAAGGAGAAAGCAGGGTATAAAATTCTAGGCTCTTTTAGTTATGGGTTGATCTTATTTTGTACATTTAAATTAGGCTCATACTACTTCTAATTTCTAAAAAAATCAGATTATGAAGAATAGAAACTTAGACATGTTTTTTGTGAAATTTATACATGCATGCAAAGATTTTTAAAGATGAATAGGTTCTTCTCTGCTGCTATGAAGGACGAAAAGCTGGATGAACTGTTTTCGCCTATGGTGGATGGACTAAGCATTCTCGAGAGAGCAAATAAGTTTAATCATTTACTCCAGTATGCCGAAGCGGAGATAGCTACCGAGCAACAAAAGATCTGCCGCTTTCACAAATGGATGAGTGACACCATCAAGCCTTGGATGGTGAACCGCAATTTCTCAACCTTGGAGGAATATGTGGATGTTTTGTACAGAATGGAGACCACCCTGAATGAGCCAGAGCGTAGGAAGAGCGACGGAGGAAAATCTCATCCCCAAAGCCAAGATGGTTTAAGAGGCCAACGTCCCCACAGAGGTCAGGATGGTCAAAGATAGGCAAACTAGAGTCAAACATGACATCTGCCACTAAAGGGTCTGAATACCGAAAAGGTTCTATAACATGTCACAATTGTGGCGAACAGGATCACATCAATAGGAACTGCATCAAACCCAAGAAGACTTGTTTCACCTGTGGAAAGGAAGGACACCTCCGTTCCTATTGCAAGCAGAACAAGAATGGTTCAAGTCAGTATAGGTCAGTCCCAACTTCTCAGAACAACCAAGCCTCGAATAGGGTTGCAGGGACAACCTCTTTCCAGTTCACCGCTCACAATAAAGGGAATGGGCCAATGACATCCCAGAGTCAAGGTCAACAACTCTATGAGATGCATCACAAAGATAAACCTATTGCCTCAGATGTTCCAAAGGAATAGATGGATCATCTTTCCTATCCAAGTTTAATATTCGTAACCATGTTAGTCTTGACTTTAAGCCACTTTTGTATCCCAACAGTAGTTGGAAAATTCGAACCATGCATGTGACATTCTTCATCGTAAGAATGTCTCATTTTGAATTCTGTATTATGATTATGGGTTATCATATTATATCCTTTCATGCCAAACCAAAGATCGTGTTCCATCGTTATCTTAACATAAGAGAAGTTTTGAGCCAATACGTGGTTTAACTTTACGACGTATTCATCGTATTACGAAGTTCACCTCAAAATTTTGCATTTGTTCCGGAATGGAATTGTAGTTTTACGAATAATTTTTTTAAATATAGATTCATGGTGGTGAATAAGAATGGACTTTTACCTCCCATCTTGATCACATGGTTGAGGTAGAAATTCGGGTCTTGTTCCTGTGAAGATATACACATTAAGCGACTATGTTGGAGACATTTCCCCGATACTGATCACATTGGTGGAATAAAATCACTTAGTCCCTCGAATTCAACCTTATTTAAGAAAAACTACTTTCTTATAAGTATTGCAAAATATAATATAGAAGGATGCTCAACCCACTTTTCGATAGTTAATATGTTTAAATGCAATATCATGGTTACCTTCTCTTGTGACATAACCATCGCTCATTCCAATATTAACTTCATTAGAAGTTCAAAATAAAAATTCTCCTTCCAAGGCATGGCTCTCACGTTTTCAAACATCAGTTTCATCTCGAGAGTTTAAATTAATATTCATATTAAGGAATCCATTTGCAATGACTCTATTCTGGAAGTATAGAATAAATTAGTCATTTTCTTACTCGTTTCCTAGAAACACTCAAGTGCTCGTTCCAATTAAGATGTTTATTCCACTAGTAACTTCAAGAAGATAGATTCTTCTAGAATTTAAGTATGTCATGATGACCTTGCACTAACCCAATGGAAGGTTGTTGAGTGCTTAGATACGACAAGATCATGGAACCTCGGGTGAAAAGGCTATGTATTAAAGAAGTTCCCTAGTCGGATACTCTAGTCAAAGAATAGTGACGAAGGTACGACTACAGAAATTTGGGATACTGAGCAAAAGATGCAAAGACGTTTTCCCAATTTACTATCGTCTTAAGTAATGACTGAAATTTTCTTTAAGGGGGTACTAGAACTTTTTGTTATCACCTCACGGTAAAGAGTGTTGTTGCCATCCTCGTATATAACTTTGTACCGCCCTAGGCTTTTCCTAGTTTTGGGGACGAAACTATTTTAAGGGGGTACTGTTGTAATAGCCGCTATTTTTATGACAATTTTTTATTATTTTAAATCATTAATTATTTATTCAATAAAACAAATTCATAATATTTTTCACACAAAATCTATTTCTAAAATAAGAAGTTGATAATATTCCTATAGAATAATTATTTGGGTAAATAAGTTTACTAAAGACGAAATCAATAAAATTATAACATAACGGAAATTCTAGTTTCGAGCCCAATCACAATTCTTTCTTAAAAATAAAGAACGGACCTTAGTCCGGCCCAACTAGTAAGCCCATAAAACATTTAAAAGGGGTTTTAAAAAACAGAGACAAGAGGTGGAATTTGAACCCTTAATCTCTAGCTCCTTCCCCCACACTTTACCAATTATACTAGTTAACTTTTCTGAAATTATAATACAACCAATTGTATTTAAACTCATTCTTTCTAGTGGTATTTTTGTCAAACCGATTTTTGACCCGATTGAAACTCGAATTGGGCATTAAGTGGGGAGATTTGGGAAGGATTTTGTGCAGAGATTCATCCCACCCTCACCCCTTATTTTAATAGGATTATAATCTCCCTCTCCCACTCACCATGGGAGGAGATTTGGGATAATGATTACCATGATTCTTTATTCCATCATCTCAAAGTCTATTTTAAAAACTCAATAGACAATTAGAAGACACTCACAACTCACATAAACACTCTCTTTCACACCCAAAATCCCAAGCTGATTTTTTTTTAGATTCTTGGGGTTTTAATTTTTTGGGGGGTTTCTCCACCCAACCACCACCACCACCAACGCCTGCTAGTCGTCGGCCCTTGGTTGCGCCGCCCCTCGCCAGCCACCCGCGACCACCAGGAGCCACCAGCCGCCGGCACCACCTCCGCCCCTGTCCATGGTCGTCCGTCCTGCTCTCTGTCCTGTTCAACCTGCGTAAAAGTTTTTTTACAAAAGAAGGAGAAAGCATGGTATAAAATTTTGGGCTCTTTTAGTTATGGGTTGATCTTATTTTGTACATTTAAATTAGGCCCATACTACTTCTAATTCCTAAAAAAATCAGATTATGAAAAATAGAAACTTAGACATGTTTTTTGTGAAATTTATACATGCATGTAAAGATTTTTAAAGAGAAATTAGTTTTACAAGTTATGAGGTAAATTATAATAAATCCTAAACTTATAAGGATGGATTTTAACTTGGTAAATTATGATTTTATTTAGTTTTAAAAGACCTAGACTTTTTTTCTTTTTGTACAAAAATTATTGGTTTTATAATGGCAATTTTTGGTAAATTTATAAGATAAAGTTTTTCATGCAAGACACCTTCATGCATGTCATACATGAGCCTTGAAATGAATTTTAATATGAATTTTAATTTATATAAGTTTAATAAACAGAAGTTATGATCAATTATAATAAAAGTGCCTTTGAATGTCTTTTTAAAGGGATTTTTATGAATTAAATCCTCTTGCATGTCTTTATAAACCTTATAATACTTTGTAAATGACCTTTTGATTAGAGAAAGTTTTATGAGAACAAAATGGGTTCAATTAAACTACATATGTCCTTGCATGGATTTTTAAAAGGATTTTTATAAATTAAATCCTCGTACATGTCTTTATAAACCTAAGAATGATTTTTCTATGAACTTTTGATCAAAGAACAATTAATAAGAACAAGATATGTTAATTAAATTTAAAATGTCTTTGCATGTATTTTCTATGAACTTTATGACTAATCCAATTTTTGCATGAGGCTTACAACTATTAAAAATATTAAAATAAATATTGTTTAGCACCTTCTTAATAAAAAGGGTTATTTTCTTAAAATAAGTATGTTAAAGTTTATTACATTCTTACAAAGTAGCACCTTGAAAATAATAATAAAAGAATTATTATTTTGACATCTTTCCTATCTAAATTATTAAACTTAATAATTTAGATTAGTTTTCCTTCTCTTAGAAGGGGAAAATAAGAGAAAGGTTGAATTAAATTAAAATAAGGAATTTAATACATGTTTGTTCGTCATTCCTTTCGGTCAAATAGGTCAAAGCGTACGGACGTCTCTAAGAAATCCTAATTCCGAGTTGCGTAGATTTCCGAAAGAAATCCAAGGCAAGTGGATATTCTCCTTGTAACTTTATCGATATCTCGATTCCGTTAAACTTCACTATGTTGGGAAGAAACTTGTTTGCTTAAATAAATAAACATAGGATATATCGATTGCTAGAAATCAAGACATCTCATTATCGTTATTATTATTCGAACGCTAGAAATGAACTTAGGACTGATGATTGAGGCCTGTTTTGTTTAAAATTCGCTTGGAAAAGTATAGGAAAAAGTGTTGGATATAAGTCTTGAACCACTTTTTATAACGTCATCTTATATGTAGGTCATGACTCTACTCTTGCTTCGTTGACTGAAGTCTTAAGCAATGTCGAAATAGAAAGTTTTCGTCTGAAGTCTAAAGCAAGGTCATACGGAAACTAAATGTTGGTTGTAATCTTAAAGCAATGTCGAAATAAAAAGGTTTCGTCTTAAGTCTTAAGCAATGTCGCATAAAATGGAAAAGACGACTAAAGTCTCTTACTAACGTCTATGCTATGCAGACGTTCAAAATTATAATAAGGCTAAAGGTTTGCCTTGTTCAATACATTAAATAAACTTATGCTATGTTCTAACTAAGTGTTAGAACTCCGTTCCCTTAAGTGGACTCGGCTCTTTCATAGCCTCCACACCCTTAAAAGTCATTAATGTTATGTAAGTTTTGACACGTAATAAAGATAAGTGCTAGTGCACATTAAAAGACATCAAAACCGGGCCGATTTTAGAAGACCGACCCGGCTCTCGGTCCGATAAGGGCTCGAGAGGTTTTCTAGAAACTTGTGTGTAATTAAAACATTCCCGACAATAATCTACTCTAAGAATTTCTACAATCTCGTAGTTCGTTCTTTTCGGTTTAAAGTTATCTCGCTTCGAGATATACTCATTTCCGTCCTTAAGCTCCACATAAAGGTTATACATCTCAAACACATTTCGCATACCTCTTTAATGATTTGTTAACTTACCCAAATTACCCTTGAGAATTTCCGTTCTCACTTGATTAGTGTCCTTAGACTAATTCCGCTCTTTCTGTATTTTTGTCTGGTATTTCTCGCCCTTCGCGACAAATGTCAGACTCTAGGAAACGTCCCTCGAAGGTTTAAAGAACGAAGAATCAAGAAAGTAGAAGGAAGGAAGGTCAAGTCTTCTCAAAGATATTTCTTTCGTATTTTGGATTCTCTACGCTTTGCAAGAACAAGGTTTCATTATTTTTGCTGCTTAACACTATCATGTTGTTTTGAAGCAGTTTAAGATGTAATGACAATATTTAAAGTCTCAAGTTTGAGCACCTTTTAATGTCATGTATTACCATTTAAATCCCGCATTTCTTTATGATTAATACCTTATAAAGCCTAGGGTGACTTTGGACGGTAAAGTCCAAGGTCACTGGCGGTAATACCCATCGTTGCAAAATAGGGGTGTTACATCTCCTCCCTGTCAACGGCGTCCGCCACCCACAATGTACCTTGCAAAGCCTAAAAGAATAAAAGTGTCGGCAACAGGAATGAGTATGTATAAAAAAGAAAAAAGAGACGATATGAGGATAGAAAATTTTCCTTCTAGACCATCAGGCCCACGTCTCTAATCAGGGCAGGGGCAAGAACATCCAAACGCGGTTTTTTGGAGCCGTGGGTATCGCGTAGCCTTTACCATAGATCCAACGGAACTTTGTCTTCCAGGTCGATAACTTTTGTGGCACTTGGTGGCGATCGCTTGATGTGAGTTATCTTAGTCACGAATTCCATCTTCACCTTAGTATCCAAAGGGGGTTTTTATCGCTAGATCGCAACTTAAGTTGGATCATAGCCGCAGTAGAAAAGTTATGCCCCAAAGAAGAAGAAGCTTCAAAAAAATAATAAATAAAAATAAATCGGGCATTCTAGACAATTGGACAGACAATCATGAGTGAAAGGCATGTACCAGTAGGCTTCGCTAAGGGCTTTACCTGCACCTTGACGACCTCAAGTCAAGTTTGAGCACCTTTTAATGTCATGTATTACCATTTAAATCCCGCATTTCTTTATGATTAATACCTTATAAAGCCTAGGGTGACTTTGGACGGTAAAGTCCAAGGTCACTGGCGGTAATACCCATCGTTGCAAAATAGGGGTGTTACATCTCCTCCCTGTCAACGGCGTCCGCCACCCACAATGTACCTTGCAAAGCCTAAAAGAATAAAAGTGTCGGCAACAGGAATGAGTATGTATAAAAAAGAAAAAAGAGACGATATGAGGATAGAAAATTTTCCTTCTAGACCATCAGGCCCACGTCTCTAATCAGGGCAGGGGCAAGAACATCCAAACGCGGTTTTTTGGAGCCGTGGGTATCGCGTAGCCTTTACCATAGATCCAACGGAACTTTGTCTTCCAGGTCGATAACTTTTGTGGCACTTGGTGGCGATCGCTTGATGTGAGTTATCTTAGTCACGAATTCCATCTTCACCTTAGTATCCAAAGGGGGTTTTTATCGCTAGATCGCAACTTAAGTTGGATCATAGCCGCAGTAGAAAAGTTATGCCCCAAAGAAGAAGAAGCTTCAAAAAAATAATAAATAAAAATAAATCGGGCATTCTAGACAATTGGACAGACAATCATGAGTGAAAGGCATGTACCAGTAGGCTTCGCTAAGGGCTTTACCTGCACCTTGACGACCTCTGCAGATGCAGGAACTCTATCGTCGATCGTCCTCTCTAAATCCCCCGACTTCCCATCGTTCTATCCATCCGACTAATCCCCAAACGGAGCCGTCGTCCTGTTATTGGACTCGCCCTCCAACATCGGTTCCACTTCCGGTACGTCCTCATTCCCTCCGGCAGAGCAAAGACTTTCATGCATGCCTCCGACTCTAAGACATGGGTGTCCAAGCCAGACGGAACTATACCATTGAGAGAGAGCAAAAACCATAAGGGGAGAAATGAATTTCGGAAAAGTAAAATACAAGCAAGGAGACTTGTGCTCACCTTTGGAACTCCAAGTGTTGGAAAGGCAGCTTGGTACATTGGCCCCAGAGACGACCACTCCACGAAAAAGAAGCGATTCGCCCAATCCTTGTCATTTACCTTAGATTTCGGAATGAGAGGGTTCTTGGCGTCCCTGGCATGGAGAGTGAAACGGCCAGCCCTGAGTGGGCACACCCGGTACGCGCACAGTAGATCCGACACGACGAAATCTATCTTTTCCTCGGCACACACCTCGCTTATCTGGTATAGGATCTTCCATGTGGCGGGCATCAGTTGCGCCGGAGACGCCCTAAGGGCCAGCAAGAAGTTCAAGATCAGCGTAGAGAAAGGGAATTGGGCTCCTAAGGTGAATGGATACTCTAAGAAACAAACTCAGCCCGCCTTTACCCAATCGTCAGCCTCTCGGACGGGGCAGTAAAAGACGGTGTTAGCAGGGAAGTCGTGGTCCTTGATGATTTTCTCTACTTCTTCCGCCATCATGGAGCAATGTCGACAATCATGAGGCTCGAGAGAGTGGGAAGACTCGAAACCCATGTCCTCAGCGTTTGCCCTAACCATGGTAGAAGACAACCGAAAAAGAGAAGGAATTACAAGAAAGAATAAAGGTAGAAGACGAAGAGTGGTAGGGGTGAATGAACGCGTATCTTCGAGGGGCCTGCGCCTGTAGTAATTATAACCTGTGTGATATGACTTCTTTTCTCCCCGAGGATGATCGGACGGAAGGGGCGAAAGCACGTGTCGCACATCCACTGTAGATCACGCGGCAAATCTGATCAAAATCCCGCCGAAAGATTTGGATCAAGATTTTGGGATATTGTTAGGCCCAAAAAATCAAGTCGGTCTAATTGATGACCTTAGCCCAGAATCAATAGAGGAAATGCATAAGAGAGAGAGAAGGCAGAAGTCTTGGAGAGGTGAAAAGAAGTCAATGGTCATCCATAGAAGGAAGAAGGTTGCGGTCAAGAGAGGAAGATATGCGCTTATGTCCGGTCGCTAGCAACAGTAACCTGCTCCGACATTTACGCGGAATGGTTGACGGTTAAAGATATGCCCTAGGAACGTGGAGATCGTGGGATATAGGGAAATAACGGCTAATCTAAGAAAATATAGGCAAGAAGGATAGAACAATTGGTTCATTTGGATGTATGCACAAGAAAAACAACGCTTATTTCTCGAGAAGAGAATACTTGTAACTGCCAATTACATCAAATCAAATTACCCTTTTCACAATTCTTTGAGCATTAATTCGATCGTTGCCCCAATTTAGGACAAGAATTTGATTATCAAATTTTTGTTCAAAATAGTAATATTGTCATTAAGTAGCTTAATCCTCTTACTTGTATGAGGCATGTGGATGGATATCACGTGACTATGTTTCAGAAATGTCAAACTTGCAGACTTGGTATTTGGTTTGGTTTATACAAGTCGGATTTGCGTCTGATTATACAGATTTTTTTGGATATTTTGATATCAAAACGAATAAATTATTACTTGTCATGAAGATTATGGACTCTCAAAAAACAATACTTTTAATGCATTTTGGTCGTCTTCCTAAACTGACGTTTCCAACATGGCTACATGACAAAAATAGCACATGAATTTAGACTTCAGCCCCTGAAAATATTAGCACATGCACTTAGTAGAAAATCCTTTCATAAACACGATTTGTAATACGATTTTCCTACCGTATGTCCCTAGGGTATAGAGTCTATAGATTATAGATTAAGAGCTTTAAAATAGACATATTTTGTTGAGTTTTATTAGATTTGGTTTACATAATTTTTTCAATATAATTTATTAATATAATTTTTTTTTAGGATTTTAGTTTCTAACAATAGAATGCTTATAATAAATATTAGGAAGTATAAACATTTTTTAGTTCATAGTTTTTCCCTGAGCTAAGTAATTATAATCTTAAGAGCCACAACAAATACATAATTTTTCCCCGAGCTAAGTAATAAAAAACTTAAGAACCATAAATACAATTATATAAAATTAACAATTTTTTTTTTGTAATATTATACACTAAATTAGGGGTGATTTGGGAACCTTTTGTGTCATAATAGAGTTATTTGAAATTTGATTCATTTTTTTTAGTAGTATTCATTGATAGTATACTATCAGTATTTTGATTCGTTACCCTTATTATTTAAAGGGTGATTTAAGTAAATTGTGCTTTTATGGATCTTGGATCATTTTTTTGTTCCAACGAAATTCCCATCCCTTTTCCATTATAAAGAAATTCTTCAAAGTGGGGGAGAGACCTCCCCAAATTTAGAGTGATCTTCAAAATCCTTTATTTTCCATTTTTTTATAATTTAATGGACAATAAAATAAAAATGGGCATTTTTTTAGCCAAAAGGATGCTAGAATAAAATATAAAGAGACCTTCCCTAATTTAAAGGACATATAAATATTTTATTATTTATTAAATTAAGATTCTACAATATTTGTATTTCCTTATAAGTCGAATAACAAATAATTTATCATTTATTAGGTTAAGATTCTTGAATATTTTTATTTATAATAAAAAATTTATCATTTATTAGGTTAAGATTTTAGATATTTTTAATTCTATAGGTAAGATAATATGTAATTAGGTATTGTAATTTATATGTTAAAAATAAATTATTAAATGCAATATTCTCTAAAATAGAGAATTTTTGAGTTAGATTGAATTGTTTTTGAGAATATGATATCGTAGTTTTTTAAGTCGGGACCATCTCCAACAGCTTCCACATATTATGGGAAAGTGTGTAATGGGGAAGTGTGTTTTTGGAGAATTTGATCTAGAAAGTTGACCCAACAGTTTCTTCATTACGTTCTTCATAATGGAGTAAAATTCCAAAAACTATCTCAGCTTCCACATGTTATGTAATGAAGTTATGGGAATTCTATTTCCTTAAGTATGGATTTTATTGAATTTTCCTATATGTCTAGTTGTATTTCGGACCTCGTTTTGCCTGATGTACTTTTTTTTATAAGGAAAGAAATTAGGGTGGTCACTAACAGCCTAGTGGTCGCCCTAGAGCATCCTGACGGATGAGGGTGAGTAAACCCGGATCATCTGCAAGTGGGACGGAGGAAACACGTCTGAACGAACCAGCGATGAAGTCCGCCACAGAATTGCACTTCCGATAGACGTGAGTGATATACCAATCCTGGAACCGGACAAGCAAACAGTGGATGTCCGAACGCAGCAGCTCAATCTCCCACGGATAGCGCCAGTCACCGAGCACGACCTTGACCAACTGCAAATTTGGCTGATGTACTTTCCCCATTGGGGGAATAGCTCCAAGATCTTTTTAATAAAGTTTATCCGCCGTTTCCTCAAAAAAAAAATTGTAGGGGTGAAATTGTGAAAAGCCAAAAATGTGTGGCGTGAAAAGTGAAAATCATAAAATGTTTAAAACAGAGATCAAAAAAGTGATCCACGAGATAATATTCCAAGTTGAGCTACGGCAGTGGTCTTGCATCGCTGTCTCTCAGTGACCTTTTTGAAAATGACACATTTCTCGTCTTTAAATTATCGCTCCTCCTCCTATTTAATTCTCCGCTCTCCGATTTCCCCAAAACACAATCTCGATCTCATACTTCCTTCTTTCCCCCTTGCTATCTCGGTATCTCCTATTTGGCTATTTCCATGGCCGCCGATGCTGACTCCACCATGGACGCCGTCCAGCGTCGTCTCATGTTCGAGGATGAGTGAGTTCTCTGTTGAACTTTCAACTACCTATTCGGTTGCTCCCTTTCTTCCTTTCAATCCGATTTTTTTTTATTGATGGAGTTCGTCGATCTATGTAGTTAGCTTTCCTTTTTTATTTGTAAAGTGTTGGTTGTTTTAAAAAAGCAGATTAGCATTTTGTTTGTTTTTGAACTTCTGATGACATGGACCTTGATTAGAGTTTACTCATCTGTTTAGTCAACGGGCTTTCTTACGAAGTTCAGAAACTAATCCCTAGAAGAAGAAAAAATTGCAATTTTTCTTTTCTGTTTACTCCGATCTGCTACATCTATTGGAATTTGATTGAAGGACTGCGATTTGCCAATTTGAAGGTCTCGCTGTACAACTATATGTGCAACTATCAGTTGATGATGTCTGATTATGATTTCAACTACTCCTTGATCTTTCTTGATGTATTATTCCCACGTGCTCAATTTGGTTTTCTATAAACTATGCTTCACACAACTATAGATTTCTCCTTATAGCTAAGTTGTTGTTGTGATTTGCTTGCCCTGATTCCATGGCTTCATTGCGTTCATGCAGATGCATCTTAGTGGATGAAAATGACCAGGTCGTGGGCCATGATTCCAAATACTACTGTAAGCTATTCTCCAGCTTCTGACTTCTGAATTTTGAAATATTCAACTGCATAGTAGACAGTTTTATTGGGCTTTCTAGTTTTTACTTTTTAGTATTTTCTATCCTCTTTGGCACATTTTGACAAGAAATCTAACATCTATATACTGTACTTTCTAGTGATTTGGGCGGTTTATTGAACACTTTTAGTAATGAACATAGAATGGACAAGGGATGAAGTTATCAAGCATGAGATCCTCAATCTTGTTGCAGTTATCTTTTTGTTAGTTTGTTGGTCTGTTCTGGTTACGCCGTCACGGCCCATATGATTTAGCTTCATAGAGTAAACACTAATTCGTCAAAAAAGGAACAATAATGCCAACTTTAACGGAATCTTGTCAAAATTTGCCCATATATCTTGTTCATTTCGGTGTGAAAGCGGATCTTGTCCGTACAAGGAACGAAATTGACTGAACTACTCTCTTTTCCTTGTTTTATTTCTGAGCCTTGGTGATTTATTTGAGCTTATTCGCTGACAATTTTGTTAAATCTACAGGCCATTTGATGGAAAAGATCGTAACTGGGAAGTGTCTTCATAGAGCTTTCAGTGTATTTTTGTTCAATTCCAAATACGAGTTATTGCTTCAGGTTTGTCAGCTTTAGATAAAAAAAATGGTACAGTTTATGCATGTGCATATTGTATGAACATTAACATCCGTGGATGCAAAACTTCATTAGAGGCTTTATTTCATTCATCTAGAATGATCAAATCTGAGTTTTCATTGTTGAGGGGCGCTAGCAGGAGCTATCAGTCGATACACACATAATTCTATTTTGAACCAAATAACCTAGTGGCTTGTCTGAACAACTGTAGTCTAGATAAGAATGTTTGAGTCAAATTTGTTATGTTTATACTATTGGGTTTATGATGTTTATAATTCATCCTTTTCTTTGTGAAGTGTTTAACATTTAACATCCATCTTTGTTTCACATAACAGCAACGTTCTGCTACAAAGGTAACTTTCCCATTGGTTTGGACCAACACATGCTGCAGTCACCCGCTCTATCGCGAGTCTGAACTAATTGAGGAGAATGCTCTTGGTAATTTTGCTTCTCTCATACCATTGAGGAGATTTACCCTTTATTGAAAATTTCTCTGCCTTTTTCTTATCTTCTTCTTAATTACTTTTCAGGGGTGAGGAATGCTGCTCAAAGGAAGCTTTTGGATGAGCTGGGCATTCCAGCTGAGGATGTGCCAGTTGATGAGTTTGTACCACTTGGACGCATGCTGTATAAAGCACCATCTGATGGCAAGTGGGGAGAGCACGAACGTAATACATCCATACATCTCTACTTTTAAAAGCCTGATCTTAAACACTGAAGATTTTAACATAGGA
Source organism: Fallopia convolvulus (assembly GCA_964016875.1). NCBI lineage: Eukaryota > Viridiplantae > Streptophyta > Magnoliopsida > Caryophyllales > Polygonaceae > Fallopia > Fallopia convolvulus. Next base: position 39,580,703 of record OZ024723.1, on the reverse strand, counting down.
CCGGTTTAATAATTAGTTGATCAATTTTTGAAAAATTGTCTTGCATATAATGGGTTTTCTAAACCAAAATCCTTGTTTGGAATTATTGTTTTAGATTTTGCTGTATTAGGATTTTTAAGGTTTTCTTCATAGGGTTTGGATTTTTCAATGTATGGTCCAAAAACTGGGTTCTTAACCTATGGCCTAAGCCCTAAGGAATAGGTAAGAAAGATATTTTATGAAATACTTATTCCTAACACATTCTCTTGTTGTGTGTATGTGTATGTAGTTGATTACCTGCTGTTCATCATCAAAGATGTGAGGTCGAGTCCCAACCCTGATGAAGTTGCTGATATTAAGTACGTGACTCGTGAGGAATTAAAAGAGCTATGCAAGAAAGTAGATGCTGGTGAAGAAGGCTTGAAGCTGTCACCTTGGTTCAGGCTAGTGGTGGACAATTTCTTGTTCAAGTGGTGGGAAGATGTTGAGAAAGGCACACTCAAGGAGGCTGCTGATATGCAAATCCACAAGCTGCTTTAGGCGCTGCATCCATGAACGTTGCTCCATCAGATAGTCTGCTGAGTTTGAAGCTTTCAGATTGGTTTAAACATGGGATCACCATTGCCAGCTAATAACTATGTTCCTCATTATGCTTAACCTTGCTATTGTTCCTGGCCATTTCTGAACGATGCTTAGGAAGTGTTGTTTGGAAGGTCATTGCCAATTTGGTTCTGGGTCCCGAAAAATAAAAAGGTTATTTGAACTATCTTTGAGAGTTGTTATGGTTTCAATTATCTTCTTTTTGTGGGGATTATGGTTATTATTTTGTCTTTAACAATGCTAAGTTGATGCGATCCGTCTTGGATTTGAGGTTGGATCACGCCTTTGCGAAGGATCTTGTCTTGCAACAGTGGGTCTTCAATCCAATCTTGGTCGAAATTTGACGGAAGCGATTGATAGATGTCCACCTCATAATACTAGCGTTGATTGCTAGAAGGCTCAATGGAGAGTCCGTAATTAGAGTGCAAGGAGACCTAGGCCGAGAGGGTCTAGATCGGCACTTTGGATCTTAAAAAGGACCAAATGTTGCGATCCTAGGGCCGGCCAAGGGGGTGGTGGCCAAGAGAGGGCGTTGGATTAAGGTTCGAGAGAGTTGACGCCTTGACCTAGAGGAGAGTAAACTCAATCACAATAGGCTTTGATAATTGATTAAGACATAAAGGAACAAAGGAGGGCTTGAGCATAGCTTTATAGTGGCGGCCACATACTCTAACCCTAGAACGATTACAAGCAAGGGATTGGGTGATGCGACCCCCGTCATGGATGCTAGCCAGGAGGACGACGCATTCACACTTCGCTCAGATGGCCCCATTACCCGTGCCAGAACTCGAGCCATCCAGTCCGCGACTCAGTCCCTCGTGGCGCGCCTCTCCACAAGCCACGACGCGTCCCTCGTCGCACCAACACACACAGCCTTGTGCGTCCTCGGCCTCGAGGAACCTCAACTTGATCCAACAATGCCAACCACCACCACCTTGGCACCATCGGACTCAAGCCTTGCATCGTGCCATGGATCGCGCCTTGAGGTTCTCGCAAGCCACGGACAACCCACCATGCCAAGCCTTGGCATCGAGACCATCGTGCCAAGACTCGGCATCGAGTCGCATCTTGAGGTTCTCGCGACACTCGCACCAGCGCCCTCGCCAGCGTCCTCGCCAGCGTCCGCGCCAGCGTCCGCGCCAGCGCCTAGTGCCGCGCCGTAGCCTCGCCAGCGTCGTGTCCGGGTCTCGCCAGCGCCGCGCCAAGCATGTCGCGACACTACGAGCACGGTCACGAACGACCTATCCGTTTTTAGTAGTTTCTTGCATACTTTCCATTATAGAACATTACTATTAGTAGTTTTATGATTTTAGAAGGTTAATTATGGGCCTTGCGCCGAACACTTTTGGACCCGCGCCGTTGGGCCCTTAGCTTGCACGCTAGCCCTAGGCGCGCGTCGCACCCCTTAGGGTTTTTCTAGGTTTTTCTCGTGCCGCCTCCCTATATAAGGGGGATTAGGCCTATGTTTTTATTCAGCGCACATTTTTATTCAGCGCACATAAGGATTAAATAAAAGTCGAGGGTTTTCTCCTTTGTTTGGTCCTTGTGCTTGCGCCGCCACTAATATTCACAATTCAATCGCAATTGCTCTCGTGTTCTCAATTGTTCTTGCTTGTTCGTGCCATCAATCAACCAATCAAGTCTTCCGCTACGCAGAATTGAGACCCACTACTCAAACATCGCACCGATCCGAGGCATCCCATACGAGGGACGCATCAACTGGCATCAGAGCCAAGGTTTGAGTAAGTCTCGATCAACCCTTTTCGTTCATTCTCACACGTTTTCCGCCACTTCTAAACCCTAGAATTCATCCTCCACTTCAAACAACCGCCATCTAGGGTCCCAAATTTTTTTTCTTGCTTTCGTAAAGTGCAAAAAAAAAAAAAAATCAACCGTGACCTAACTCGATAGATCTATTGATTTTGGTAAAGATTTCGCTTTGTCTTGCTAGTTGCATGAACATAGGATTTGTTTTGCCAATTTCTCTTGTGCTTCTTTCGATTTTATTGCGTGTTGATCTTGTTTCCTTGTGTTCTACGATTCTAGAGGAGTAAACCTAGTCTCGTTCATTTGTCAAAAAAAAAATCTTTTGACAACCACAGCCAAAATAAGGTAAAGTTGTCGATTGTGTTTAAAAAAAAAAAATTACTTTGGACGCTCACAAGCCAAAATAAGGCAAGAACGTTCATTTGTGTTAGTTTTGTTGTCCACGCATTCATTCACGTCGATTATTGCCTTGTTGATTTTGGTTGCAACTTATTCTTGACGTGCTTGCTTGCATTGTGATTTTCGGATCCAAATCTTAGATCGAGATCGAGTGACCTTTAGCCTAGCCGATCCTTGTCGTGTGGTTTGAACGAAAGGGTAGGCTTGACTTAAGCGAATCGTAACTCGTTGTTTTGTTGCTTGTGAACTTCTTACTGCTTCGATGACTGGTGTTACTATAGGTACGATTTCGGACTCGGGAGAGGGTGTCAACAACGACAATCCTACCAACATCAACCCACCCGAGGTGCAAAATCCAAATCGCAATGATTGGAACCCCGAAGTCGTGGCTCGCATTGAGGAGCTCAAACGCCTCTTAGCCGCGAGCCAAACGCAGTCCAAGCAAACGGTGGCGGGCGCACATGCCCTCGCTTCGGAGATTCACGCCAACCCGGGGGTTTCTGCAGACGATGTAGCTAGGGCTCACTCCAAGGGGAAACAACATGCACAACCAAGCTCCCAATTCGGCACCATGCATCGCATGGAGTCGATCAAAGAAAGTCGCAGACATGATAAGCACGATGGTGGTCCACGGACCACAGATCGCTATCAAATGGCGCGAGATTATCGGGACACACAAGTGTACGACGTATATTCCGATGAGGAGTACAACTCCGAGGAGTATAGACGCCGACACACGAGTGGGGATCCAAAGAAAAAGAAAAAGAACAAGTCGCCGGCATATGTATACGAAACCCCAAAGCGGAAGCACGGGGCCAAGTACTACGATGTCGACGCATACAGAGTTGAGGACGACCTCGAGCATCAAAGTGCTCGTAGTCCGTTCTCGGAATTTGACAATGATTATGATGAGTTTTCTGACTATTCTAATGAATCTTCTTTTGAGCATCCACATGTGCAGGATCCGGAAGAACTAGACAGTCGGCCTTCGGGTTGGATCCCACCGCCGCACCTCGCCAAGCATCGGTACGAGTACGATCGAGTCTATGACTCGGGTCGAACGCATGGCGCGAAGGGAAGGCGCGACAGGGACCGTGACGCGCGGCGTCCTCGGAGGCCTGACGATGGAGATGATCCGGATGATGGCGATGACGATCCACCACGAGGTCCGCCTCGGCACCGGCGCGACAGGCGCGCGTATTCGCCTCGGCGTCCTAGTCCTCGGCGCGATCGTGAGCACCACGATGCTAGGGATCCACGCCACAACCGGCGCGACATTAAGGTAAAATTCGAACCCTTTTACGGTTCTTATGATCCTGACGCATTTATTGAGTGGTTGCAAGGTACGGAGCACACGCTCCGACACTTAGGTTATGAAGATGACGAGAAAGTGGAAGTTGTGACCTTGCACTTCCATGGTGCCGCTCGAACGTGGTGGAACCGATTCGAGTCCGAAAGGATTCGACAAGGAAAATCCCTAATCCGAGAGTGGCATCAACTCGTCTACATCTTGAAAAAGAGATACATTCTGGCTGACTACAAGGACAAGATGCACATAGAGATTATGCGCATCAAGCAAGGATCGATGACGTCGGAGGAGTATTTTTCAAAGCTAGAAGACATGTTCTTCAAGGCGGGAATGAGTGTGTCGCCATCGGTGATGAAGACGAGATTCCTCTCGGGATTGCGACAATCCATTCAAGATCGCTTGGAGATTCTTCCTATCAAGGACATCAACAACTTGGTTCACACCGCCATGCAAATCCACAAACAAGAAATGCGAGCCAAGTCCGGTTGGTCCAATTCAAGGTATGTTCCTAACTCTAGTCAATCCAGTTTTTCTACTAATCGGGTTGCTTCTTCCTTGCCTAGCGCTTCGACAGGTTCCAAGGCCAAAACCGACGCCACGCCTTCCAAGGCGCCAGCCGCATCACGCAACGCCGAGCCTAGTGCCGACCGCGCACGCGACATGGCATGCTATAAATGTGGAGGCCGTGGTCATATGCAAAGGAACTGTCCGAATGCCAAAAAAGTCTTATTTACAACGAATGGGGAGCCCTATGATAGCCAAGAAGAAGAGGAGAACGAACCACCAATGCCGGAGGACGCCGATCTCGAGTGCGATCCATCGGAAGTTCTCGGCGTCGCCAAACTAGGATTGGTGACACGGCGCGCTTTGAGCATGCGTGAGGCGCCAAAGACGGATCAACGGGAGCAACTTTTCCACACTCGTTGTTTTGTCAACAATGTTTCTTTGAGCGTCATCATTGATTCGGGAAGTTGCGCCAATTTCCTCTCCAAAAAAGTTGTTGATCACTTCAAGTTGCCGACCACACCTCATCCACAACCTTTCAAGCTACAATGGATATCCAATGAGGGAGGAGATTGGGTCGACAAACAGGTAATCTTCAACTTTTCAATTGGTCAATATTCGGATTCCATTCTTTGTGACGTAACGCCAATGGACGCCACACATCTCTTGTTGGGGCGCCCATGGCAATATGATCGTCGCATGCTTCACGACGGGTATTTGAACACTTACATGTTCAATTACCACGGGAAGCGCGTGACTCTCTTACCTATGTCGTCTAGTGAAGCTCTACGGGATGAAGCCGAGAGGCAAAGACAAAAAGCTAGCGACACCGACACCGGGACGCCAAATACGACGCCTTCGGCTCCACCACCAATTTTGCCAATCCCAAGGGCGTTCATGGTGCCAACACTCTTCAAAACAGTGGTGAAGCTGATCAAGATGGAAAACGCCGACACAAACCAGAATCGGACCGACAATTTGCTTCGAGAGGACTCGGCAACGCGCCGAATGCCGCTGATTTTAGCAAGCAAGGCCTACAACAGTTTTCGGGGGATTCCATCGGCGTTTCTAGTGGAAAACAGAACAAAATTGACTTTCCACCAGATTTGAAGAAAAAACGCCCAGGAAACGTCAATTTAAGCAAGGGGCCGCCGAGTGAGACTCCTAGCGTCGCGCAGCACGCCGTCGCTGCACGGAAACTTGGATTCCAGGAGCTTCGGGACGAGTTTCACGGCGTTTCCAGGGGCGTTCTTCCAGATATGCAAGGGGCTATAACATATCCAAAAATCGCCCCAGAAGCTGATCGTACGAGCACCGACGCCGAGCCACCTTTGCTTGGCACATGCCAGGATCGCCTCCTCTTAGCCAGGCGTCGGGACGTCGAGAAATCCATTCAGGGGAGTCTTTCTTGTTTTATTCTATATCCCCTACTTTCTATTACTAAGTCTGTGAATTCTTCACTCCCTTCTTCTATTTTGTCTATTTTGAAGGAGTTCGAAGACATCATGCCGGATGAGCTACCGAAGGGCTTGCCGCCGATCCGAGGGATCGAGCACAAGATCGATCTCATGCCTGGCGCCTCCCTTCCAAATCGAGCAGCCTATAGGACTTCGCCAAAGGAGAACGACGAGCTTCAACGCCAAGTTCAAGAACTTTTGGACAAGGGTTTCGTCCGAGAGTCCTTGAGCCCATGCGCCGTGCCGGGGATCCTTGTGCCGAAGAAAGATGGTTCTTGGCGTATGTGCGTCGACTGCCGAGCCATTAATCAGATTACGGTGAAGTACATGCATCCGATTCCTAGGCTCGATGACATGCTAGATGAGCTCCATGGCGCCGCCCTGTTTTCCAAGATTGATCTTCGCAGCGGATATCACCAAATCCGTATGCAAGAGGGTTCGATCTTTGTCATTGTGGACCGCTTCTCCAAAATGGCTCACTTTGTGCCATGCAAAGGGAACAACAATGAGACTGAAATCGCCACCTTGTTCTTTGAGCATGTCGTAAAGTTACATGGCGTGCCTCGCACTATTGTTAGTGACCGAGACACGAAATTTTGTAGCCATTTCTGGAGGACGCTTTGGGGAAAGCTAGGTACACAATTGTTTTCAACCTCATACCATCTCCAAACCGATGGTCAAACTGAGGTGACCAATCGGACACTGGGCACCCTTCTTCGGACGGTGCTCAAACATAACCCACGCCGGTGGGAGGATCTAATCCCTTTTGTTGAGTTTGCTTACAACAGGTCCAAACTCTCTGCTACTAGGCGGACACCGTTCGAGATCGTCTACGGCCTCAATCCACACTTTCCGATGGATCTTTTCCCTCGCCCCTTGAAGAACGGCGAGCACATCGACGCTTCCAACCGCGCCGACGCCATCCGCAAGTTACACGAGCGGACGCGGTCCCAATTGGAGCGTAGGGCCTCACAGTACGAGGCACAACACAACAAGGGTCGGAAGCGCATGGTTTTCAACCCCGGAGATCTAGTGTGGCTACACCTTTGCAAGGACCGTTTTCCGGATGCTCGGAAGATGAAGCTTCATCAACGAGGTGACGGGCCTTTTCGAGTCTTAGAGCGCATCGGGGACAACGCCTACAAGATCGATCTCCCGGGCAAGTACTCGGTGCACTCCACTTTTAATGTCGCCGAACTCTCCCCCTATGTTGAGCCTGCTTATGAGGAAACGGGGACGTTTCCCAACCAAGTGGGGGAGGGTGATGCGACCCCCGTCATGGATGCTAGCCAGGAGGACGACGCATTCACACTTCGCTCAGATGGCCCCATTACCCGTGCCAGAAATCGAGCCATCCAGTCCGCGACTCAGTCCCTCGTGGCGCGCCTCTCCACAGGCCACGACGTGTCCCTCGTCGCACCAACGCACACAACCTTGTGCGTCCTCGGCGTCGAGGAACCTCAACTTGATCCAACAATGCCAACCACCACCACCTTGGCACCATCGGACTCAAGCCTTGCATCGTGCCATGGATCGCGCCTTGAGGTTCTCGCAAGCCACGGACAACCCACCATGACAAGCCTTGGCATCGAGACCATCGTGCCAACACTCGGCATCGAGTCGCATCTTGAGGTTCTCGCGACACTCGCACCAGCGCCCTCGCCAGCGTCCTCGCCAGCGTCCGCGCCAGCGCCCAGTGCCGCGCCGTAGCCTCGCCAGCGTCGTGTCCGGGTCTCGCCAGCGCCGCGCCAAGCATGTCGCGACACTACGAGCACGGTCACGAACGACCTATCCGTTTTTAGTAGTTTCTTGCATACTTTCCATTATAGAACATTACTATTAGTAGTTTTATGATTTTAGAAGGTTAATTATGGGCCTTGCGCCGAACACTTTTGGACCCGCGCCGTTGGGCCCTTAGCTTGCACGCTAGCCCTAGGCGCGCGCCGCACCCCTTAGGGTTTTTCTAGGTTTTTCTCGTGCCGCCTCCCTATATAAGGGGGATTAGGCCTATGTTTTTATTCAACGCACATATGGATTAAATAAAAGTCAAGGGTTTTCTCCTTTGTTTGGTCCTTGTGCTTGCGCCGCCACTAATATTCACAATTCAATCGCAATTGCTCTCGTGTTCTCAATTGTTCTTGCTTGTTCGTGCCTTCAATCAACCAATCAAGTCTTCCGCTACGCAGAATTGAGACCCACTACTCAAACATCGCACCGATCCGAGGCATCCCATACGAGGGACGCATCATTGGGCCAAGTGTGCAAACGAGGGCCACATTCGAAATAGTCAAAAACAATAAAGAAAACATACTATAAATGGAAAGGTGCAACATAGTAGAAAATGTAATAATAAATTATAAATAGGCTAAACATGACTATGTCTTCAACCAAGGGGGACACCATAGTCTAGGGTGCCTCGGGCTATACATAATTGACCCGGGGCTAGGTCATATTATAAGTTCAAGTCATTTGGAATAAGGCCCATGTGTGAATGCATTCTAAAATGTTTACTCCATATGTCGCTACAAATAGAAACTTTAATATCATTTTTACTACAAAATAGACACATAGCAAGTTTACGATTTTTTATAAGCTTTCATCACATATTTTCTCATTGATTTTCTAGAAATCGGTTGATAAGCGAGTTTAACATGATTAGTCATCCAATCATTAAAATCAGCACTCTCGGTAAATTGAAATGATAAATGATCAACACAAATAGATTCGACAAAAGCATACATACTAGTTTCAAATTGGAAGAAAATAATGAGGATTATGAGAAGAAAAAGAAGTTGTAAACCCAATGAGTTGTGTTTGAACTCGCATCATTCCTATCCGTTGGGATGTATCCTCTCTATATGCGTCTCCAATAGTTCCATAGCCTCCTCCACTTTTCCATTGATATACCTTGCTACAACGATTTTAATGAATGGTAAATCTCTTGGTAGGTCTATCAAAAAACTCCTTTTTGAAAATGTTTTGTAAAAATTTCGAATTGAAGCTCTCGAGTGGTCGATGATGATGGTGGTGCTTGAGAAAATTTCAGTTCTCCCACATTTTCTTGGTGAGGAATCGGTGTCGAAGGCACATTAGCATGAGTATCACTCTCTTGTGAGCCAAAAAGATGGTCATATAATCCATCCATATCCATTTTTAGGAAAAAGTATAATTAAGAAGGAAAGACAATGTAATTAGTAAAAACACTGAAATATAAGACAAAAAAGAAGAAGATACTAATAGATCAAAAAAGATTATAACGTAACAAAAAAATCAAAATATGAAATAAACAAAGTAAATGATGAAAGATTAACAACAACAACAACAACAACAACAACATCTACCTAGATGGATCCCGGTGTGACCGGGGGTCGAGATGTACACACTCTTACCCCGGACGGAAAGTCGGGGGGGGTATTTTTGGCGGTCCCAACGCTAAAAAAGGGGGGAAGGGAAGGAGATTAAAACGAAACGGAGAAAACGCACGCAAACCAAAAGATTGAGAATATTAGATAGAAAGGGGGGGATGATATTAGAATTTTACACAACTTATGATTTGTAAACTTGTATGGAAATGAGAGATTGAGAATATTAGAGAGAGAAGAGAGATTAGTGTGGTTGAAATTGAAGATGGATGTGGTATTTTAAGAGGTAGATTTAGTTTTTTTTGGAGGGGGGGGGTAATTTTTTGGAGAGAGAGAGAGAGAGAGAGAGAGAGAGAGAGAGAGAGAGAGAGAGAGAGACTACATGGGTTGGTTTGAATCGGCCAAACCGACAGTTCCAACTGTTGGAATCGACGGTTTCCCAACTAGCCGATGGGAAAAGGTTGAAAAAAATATATGGTCAACCATTTTCGGTTTACCCAAACCGGAAACCGACACAAGGCTAACTAAGCCTAGTTTGGATAACGCTACAAACAAGCGCCGACACCCCCACCTACCGTACCCTAGGCCTACCGAAGGAGGTAAATTATAGGTTATTGATGAGGTATTTTTCAGTCGTTTTACATATCAAAAAATCCTAACTTAACCAAACTTAGTAGAATGGTAAGTAAGGGTCGATCCCACAGAGGCTCGTGTATTTATGTTATTACTTAAAATCCAAGTAACTAAGATGGGGGATTTTTGAATGATTTTCTAAACTAAGATGCAGACTATAAAGTAAATATGAATGCAATATTGTAAATATATAAGAGAAATATGTTCAACTAATTAAATTCATCATAGATATGCTTATTGATCATTGATTCTCTTGATTCTCAATTCACTTGAATAATCTATCGTGGATTATTATCCTAACTTTATATTTAGTTGAAAAGAGCTAACAATCTGAACAACCCTAATCATCTAATAACCTAGAAGAACTTCTCGATTCAATTAAACGACAACTTTAAGTTCAAAGTATCGATTGAAACAAATACTCGACGCAAAAAGTCAATCAAGTTATTTGTGGTTTATTCCCTTCTACAACTGAATAGCCCGAACGGGTCTAAACAATTATAGTTGATACTTTATCTAATCAATCCCAAACAAAGCTTAATCAAATTAGTTGTAAATTAACCTAGAAATTCTATTAGGTGGTCAATCTAACAAAACCCTACAAAAACATTGATTCAACTAAGCACATGGAATAAAATCTATTCACGTTGTTGAGAATCAATCAATCCTCACAATAATATGCAATCTATGATTTCAATAACTAGTCAAACACAATGGAATTAGCAATGCATAATCGAATTAAGAAAAACTTACTAAAGGTTCAAAGGTTGCCTCTTGATAGGAGAAACCCTAGCCTCCAAATTATGATCCATGTTATGAAAGAGAGAGAAAACTAAAAAAAGTTTAAGTGTCTCTTAAAACTACTAAAGATATCCAAGGAAACATATCCTCATAAGCCATACAAGAGAAATAAGTCAGAAACACAAAGATCTCGGCCCAAAACTTCAACCCAACATCGTCGGCCCAATGTCATCGTGTAAAACCAAAAAGTGCGGGTTGACCTCCAAAAGAACGGTCACGCTTTATCCTGCTACCCCGCACAATTCCTCTCGGTTCAGGATTTAGGTGACACTTCAGAGGTTGTTTTGACCCCCTTCGCGTTGGAATTTGGACTTGGAGTAAAAATATAAATTGTAGCTCTTTGAATTAGCTTTCCAATGATAACAAATTCAGCTCCATTATACCACTATAGCTCCCAAAGCAAGCATTGCAAGATAGAGGTGTCAAAACAAGAACTCCAATACATAGCCCAGGTTTAAGTGTTCTTTTCCCACAAGCTCTTGGGCGCTCTTCTAATCTTCATTTGTACCACTCTAAGCTTCATCAAAACCCACCATAGTTAGCTCGAATCACGTCCTATATTGCTCATGTACCTAGAAACCTGTAAAACCGAGCCAAACAAGCGCAACTACCCGAAAACACTAAACCCTAGAAACTAAGCTAAAACTAAGCTAAAACCTATGCAAAACAAACATAAACATGCATCCTAAGCTATACCTAAATGCAAGCTAACAGTTATGCAATGACAACAACAGGATTCGAACATGCGGAATTATACATGCATAACATATCCTTAAACTTTGTATCATATGCCCCGTGGCCTAACTAATGGCTTGTTCGGTAAGAGTGTACATTACACATTATTTTTGAGAAGATATTTATAGACCAATTCAATTAGGCTTAGGGATTAAAGAACAAAGAGAGAATTTAGAGAGAGATGCTCTAGAGAAAGCCTTAGGAAATTAGCCTTTTCCAGAAGAACTTTTCCAAATGAAATACCCAGAAAATCAAGCAATTGGACTTCTATCCAGGACCAATGATCCTTGAGTTCCAATTTTTTAATCTCTTGCACGGCTCCATTAGAACGTGGAGGTTTGCCTAATTTCTTCCTTTCTAAAGCTGAAAGTAGAAGATGCCAACCAATTTCAATGGTTGAGAAAACCGAAATTGGTGATTCGTTGCTTTGAGGCAATTTGAGAGAAATTTTGATTGTTTATGCAAAGCAAAATTCAGAATTTGTGGGATAAAATCTAGTTTTCTGGGTTTTCTCCTACCTCCATTGAGGATGAGTTTGGTTCGTTTGGCCAAAATTGAGAGATGGTTTTGGCTTTTCCCTTGTGGGGGCTTTAGTCCTCTCTTTGTTTGACAAGTTTCGACACTTTGCCCCGTTGCGCTCTTGTTGACTCTTATGTCTGTATTCATGTTTGTGAGAATGTTAGTGTTTGGTGTGTTGGATCTCTTTGAGTCTCCCGTTCTTTCGGATTCGACGACTGCTCCGACCTTCAAGCTTCTTTCGATTGGGGCTTTGCTGATTCTTTCGATCGACTTTCGATCTATTGACCTTTCGTCGGTCCACCGGATCTATCGACCTATCGATCGACTTCCGAGCTATAGACCTATCTCCTTCGTCGCCGGCGTTTTGCTTCCATGTCTCTTGATTTTTGGCTACGTGGCCTTTTGTGAACCTGATGTTGCTAGTGGTATTTACTATGATTATGTGGAAGATTATCTTTCACTTGGTTTTGGGCCTTGGCCCACTATCGTTATGGACCTTGATTTTGGGCTCACTTTGTTGTTTTGGGCTTTAGCCCTTGTTGAATTTGCTTGATCTCGTTTTTAGACTTCCTTTGTTGGTGCCTTTCGATTGTTGTTTCTCTCTGCTTTGTGTTTGTTTTGACAAATTGATCTGAACACGGTTGGTACAACTCCGAGTTTTGGCTCTAGGACTAGGTGTGGTTTGTATGTGATTGGCGTGGTCGCTTGGACATTCTCGAGGCTGCTGGAGATCCTTCATTCCGGTGGTGGAGGCAACGTCAGTAGTCCACTTCTTTATATTGGTCCGCTTTTGACCCGAATGCTAAAGACGTTGCTCTTTAGCCCCTCACGTCTCTCACCACTTCTTTTGTTCTAGTGCTTTTTCGTTAGTTGTACGTACTTTTGTGGTTTGTTCGTCTCTGTCTGTTTTGTTTTGTTTGTTTTTGTCTGTTCTAGTCGACTTGTCGGCTGCCGTTAACTCGACCTCTTAGTTTTAGTGGGCTTGTCCGATAAACTGAATTCTTACCTATTCAAAAAAAAAATAATTAGGCTTAGCGATTCTCTCTCTAAAAAGAGGAATTCAAGCATCTTTTACTTATGTCATTGTAGGTAGACACAAGTTCCCACTTTTTTTTTACTAATCCTGGTTTGGTCTAAAAAACCTTTTTTTTCTAAAAAAATGTATTATCCTAATAATCCATCTTTTGCCGAATGAGCCCTAAACCTAGTTGAATTGGCATTGCAGCCAGTGAATTACCATTAACTAGTAACTAATACAAATCTCGTAATTCATACGATAACTACTTAAATCCCGTGAAATTTACATAATAATTTTATTAAAAATATATAAAATTTATAATATTAATATAAAATTTAAAATACTTATAATTGTATGTAATATAGCAATAAAACAATGTAATTTATAAAAAAAATTAAGATCGTATCACATATTTTAATTGAATATATTTAAAAATTATTTTTATTTATTTGTTGAGATCTTGCCTCATATTTTAATTAAAATATTTAAAATGTTAATTTCACTTGAATTGAATGTTTTTAAATATTTTAATTGAATGTTAATTATTTTTAAAATGTTAAATATTTTAATTGAATATTTTGATTTCTGCTTTATAATGTACTAGTTATGCCCGTCGTGCCATGCCGACTACGACTCGGATTAAGTATGAGCATATTTATTTTAATATAATGATACATAAAAGATAAAAATAAATTATACTCACATACTATAGCTTTTTATTTTGAGAATCAAATAAATTTTGAATTTTAACAAATTTTATAAATAAATAGAGAGAAAAATTATTTGAAAAAGATAAAGTAATATAAATAAAAGTTGAAATTTTAAAAATAAATTTGGGTCAAAGTCAATGTGGGAATATATTTTTACAAATATTATTTTATCTTTATGTTTACTTGAGATAATTTTTTTATATAATTAACTATTTAAAATTTTTATTTTAATAAATGGGTGATGTGGCGCAATGTGGTGGCAGAAATTGCTTCGGCTTTAGTTATTAGTAGGGTTGTGCAACCGGTCCGGACCGGACTGAATAAACACGGTCCGGTCCTAACCGGTGGACCGTATTTCATAAAAAATATGGACCGTGGATCGGACCCGGGTTTAGACCGATTTGATCGCTTAGTGTTTTAATTTGATTTCGTTGGCCGAAAATCAACGCTCATACCATAGAGATGTAGAATTTGCAAGATTAATTCTATTATTATAGAGTTAAAGTACCAATGGACACAACTGAAAACTTTCATTTAGTAATATTCAACAATTTTTTCAATATAAAACTTTAAACTTTCGCAACCTAGGAAGTATTAGCAAGATGGTGGATTTGAATATATAAATATAGCTAATTAAAAACAATCTAATCAAATTTCAACCAATCAAATTGATATAAAAAAGAAAGATAATCTGGTACATTGTGGGACCAGTTTATATATTATTTTAACTTTCAATCATAACTATAACCTAAAGCGGAGGTTAAAAAAATTATTAAACGACACATGTCACTTTTAGATTGGACCACACCACCTTTTTTTGTAAAAAATAATCTTTTATTTTTGGATATGATAAATTCTTATCCATATTTTTAGAATATAGGATAGAAAATTTCATTATTAAACAATTTTTATTTTTGAATATCATACAAACTCTAGAATATTTATGTCAATATGGAAATTGCCTTATTTATATTTAAGCATTTACATAATTATTTTTCTCAGATAATAAAAATATTCGAAAATATTTTATTATTAATATTTTATTTAAGAAAAACTCGTACAAGGTACGAGAATACATACTAGTTTAGTATATAGTAATGATGATTAATTTTTACACTTCCTATAGGAAAAAGACAAAAAAATAATTGTATGTATATTACACTATCTTTATATTAAAGTTAATTATCTAAACCTAGCATATGCATTCCATCTAAAAGTAAAGTAAATATCATAATATTTGTATGATATATAGCATAAAAATCATAATAACCTTCCTATTTATCATATCCAAAAATAAAAGATATTTTTTAAAATTAATGGTTATTTTGCCAAAAAAATGCCAAATCCAAATCTTATAAAATATTTCACATGGATATATATAGCATAAAAATATCATAATAATTTTCCTATTTATCCTATCCAAAAATAAAAGATATATTTTTTAAATAAATGGTTACTTTGCCAAATATTTGCCAAATCCAAATCTTATAAAATATTTCACATCGATATAAATAATAATTTTATTATACGTGGGTTCTACAATTATTTTTAAAGAAAAAGGTGTGGTGTGTTCCAATCTAAAAATAACATGTGTAATTTAATAATTTTTGTAACCTCCGCTTTGTATATAGTTATAAAACTAGTTTAGGACCTGCGCCTTGCAGGTTTTTTTTAAATAAATACTAAACTATTATTTTAAATATTATGTAGATCATTATTCATTGGATATAAAATTAAAAATAAAATAAATTAAAAAATTATAAGTTCATTATAATGACTTTTTTATGTTATATAAGATTTTTGAATAAAGTAATTTATGGATTTGATTAGGAATATATAAAACAAATATGAGCTAATCTTATTGGCTTAATCACACAAACACAAAATTTTTAATTAGAATGAAAATGAACTTGAAAATTTCTTAAGATACAAATTTAAAGTATTATATAATATTTTAATAATATTATATAAGTCGTCCCTATTTAACCCGTTTGATCAACCTAGCTATGCAAAAAACCTACAATGGCCATACCCAATTGTCCCGTAAATTTTAACAATCTAAATTTGTACTCAATCTAAACTTGAAATTACGAAAGTGTGATGAAGAATAATTTATAAGAATTTAGATTATTTATTAATTAAGATTGGTAACATGAATATTAAATTACTATTTTATTTAGAGATATTAAATTAATTTATTATGAGATATTAAATTAAAAAAATAGTGTAATGGAATATTAATTATATTTAATATTTGTCATTCTCATGGATAGAAATTTTACATAAAAAATCCATAATAAAAAAATATACGAATGATTTTCTTGGCATATTAAGGACATCATTAATCAAAAACATACAAATACCTCATATTTTGATAAAAAAAAAATTATGTGTCCTTAATTAACCATATATAGGCCTTGTAGTCGTAGGGGCATACAGATAGAACTATTATATAAATGTAGTTTTCATCTATATTATTTAATGAATTTCATATTTATATATGGGTAAAAGATAATTTATCAAATCTCATACCAAATTGATAAAAAAATATTAAATAACGTGAGTTAGTGAATTACATATTATAAAATTGGAAATTCTTTCATTAAACATGTAGATGATGGAATTTGGTACCAAAATGATAAAAAGTTTATTATTAGATAATGCGTACGATTATATAAAATTATTAAATAAGGTGAATGTGTGAATTGAATATTATAAATTGGAAATTCTTTCATTTAGATAAAAACTAGTATGTATTCCCGTACTTTGTACGGGTTTTTCTTAAATAAAATATTAATAATAAAATATTTTCAAATATATTTATTATTCGATAAAAATAATCATGTAAATGCATTAAATATAAATTTTGAAAAAATATTTAAAATCAACAAACTATAAATGTTGTTTATTTGAAACAATAATATTTTATTAGTATTACGAATTAAATTAATATCCAAAACATGATAATTTATTTATTTATGAAAATAGATTAGTAATAAGATAAAAACTTATCAATTTATTATATACATGGGGCCGTTCAAAATAAACTTATCAATTTATTATATATTTTGTATTCAAGCGAAGTTTTTTTTTTTTGAAATTGAAGCGGCTAAAAAACGACTCTATTTATCAATACAAGATCAAACTTTTTTTTTGTATATATATTTTGTATTGAACCGAAGTTTTTTTTAAAAAGATAAAGGCAATTATCATATAACTACTCAAGATCTTTTCATATAAGGTAACAAATAATTAAATTATAATAATAACCAAATTGCCAATGAGATTGCTAGTAATATACAGTTACAAAGATAACTATTCAATTAAGATATACTAGTTAAAAACACTTCTATCTAAAAATAAAATAAATATTCTAGAATTTTTATGATAGCATAAAAAAATATTCTAATGATTTTCCTATCTATCATATCCAAAAAATAAAAAATTATTTAATAATAGGATTTTCTATCATATATTCTGAAAACATGGATAAAAATTCATCATATTCAAAAATAAAAGATTATTTTTTTAAAAAAAAAAGAGTGGTGTAGTCCAATGTAAAAGTGACATGTGTCATTTAATAATTTTTTTTAAAACTATACATATTTAGAAAAATATGAGCATAATATCTAAACATAGCATATGGATTTTATCTAAAAATAAAACAAATATCCTAATATTTGTATAATATATAACATAAAAAATATCTTAATAATCTTCCTATTTTTCATATCCAAAAATAAAAAATTATTTTTTTAAAATTAATGGTTATTTTTGTCAAAGATTAGTTTTAAAAAAGGGGTGGTGTGGTCCAATCTAAAAGTGACATGTGCCGTTTGCTAATTTTTTTAACCTCCGCTTTAGGTTATAGTAAAATAAGACAAAATCAAAATTGTATCTATTTTTTGTTATGATATGCGTAAAAAGATAACTATTCAATTAAGATATCTTAGTTAAAAAAATTCTATCTAAAAATAAAATAAATATTCTAGAATTTGTATGATAACATAAAAAAATATTCTAATAATCTTCCAATTTATCATATCTAAAAATAAAATATTGTTTAATAATGGAATTTTCTATTCTATATTATAAAAACATGGATAAGAATTTATCATATCCAAAAATAAAAGATTGTTTTTTAAAATTATTTGTTATTTTGTCAAATATTAGTTTTATAAAAAGGGACGATGTGGTCCAATCTAAAAATAACATGTGTTGTTTAGTAATAATTTTTTTATAATTTTTTTAACTTCTACTTTAGGTTATAGTTATGATGAATCGTGAATTATGAATGAATGATATGATATAGTTATGATATTGATATATTGATAATAGATAGATTCTTTTTATTATTGCGTATTCTTTTAATTGAGCAAGTGGGTATTATTCGCATCGTCTCTCGTGAAGTTGGGTTCGTCTTCTCTTAGCATCAGGAAACGCAAAATCCCCGATTGGACCTACGACGGAGGGAGGGGGAGAGAGGGAAGACAATCTGTGGACATCTTAACTTCTCCACAAGTGTGCTAGGGTTTTCTTCTTATTGTTAGCAGTAATTAGTAGCGGTTTTAGGGGAAATTAAGGGATAGAACCATGGTGCAGAGGAAAGGAAGTAGGGTTTCTGAGGACGCAGACGAGCTTGAACGTGTCCGCTTGCAAGCTATTCTTCTCGCCGATAGTTTTGCCACCAAGTTTCGCCCCATTACTCTTGAACGCCCCAAGGTAATTGCTATCCGCCGCTGTTTTACTCTACCTCCGGGGATTAGAAATTTTGATTTGCATAATTAATCAAAGAAGTTATCATTATTGCGGGCGCTGAATTGATGGGAAAAAGGAAGAAAGAATCGGTTTCTGTGACTTAGGGTTTGATACTGTTCACTTGAATGCTGTTTTTTGGCTGTACAGAATTTATCAGTTGATTAGCAGCTTTGTGATGGTGAACCGATATGTGAATGGCCAAATACTGTTCACAGAACTCATTGTTAATGAACCTAGTGTTTGATGTTACTTCTTGGATGTCTATGATTTATAATTTTTGCTGGAAGTTCCTGAGTTTCGGATGATCACCAATGTGGCATTTTTCTTTGAATAATGATGTTATACTTATTCAAGTTACATTTTTGTTTTAGGTACTCCTACCACTAGTCAACATCCCCATGATAGACTATTCCCTCTCATGGCTTGAATCTGCAGGGGTAGAGGAGGTTTTTGTGTTTTGCTGTGCTCATTCTAAGCAAGTGATTTCCTACTTGGAAAATTCGCAATGGGTTAAGCAACCTCACTTTTCAGTGTTTACAATTGAGTCGAACAATTCTGTCAGTGCTGGAGATGCCTTGCGATTGATATATGAGCGCCATGTGGTAGGTTGAGTTCTCTAATTCTGTAGCCTTTTTGACATGTGCTTATGTTCATGACTTAAATGTTCCATGCCATATTAAATCAGACTCTAGTGTAATATGCTTGATATTTTCATTAGAATCTTCTTAGACAATTTTCTTTGTTGCTATCCTTTCTTGTTACCTAATGAAGTATAAAAGAGGGCCACTTCCTGTCCTACTGAGCAAGTAATTTTTCTGGTATTCCTGTGCTATTTCATGACATTATTCTCTTTTAAAGTTTCAAAGATTCTGTTCCCATATTTGCTAAACAGGAAAGGGAATATTCTTGTTACATTGGTCCTTAAATTGATTTTGTCATCTGGATTATCTATGCAAACATGCAGCTAATTTTTTATTTTACAAAAGCTGATCAGATACTTATTTTTTAGCATCTATTTACCTTGAGGAGGATAACAGTGTTCATGTCCCACACAATTGTATTGTAAACCATGGTCTCCTGATATGTTCTGCTTTCTGTTGGCAGATACATGGAGATTTTATCCTCATTGCTGGAGACACAGTCAGCAATATGTCAATTACACAGGCCCTTCAGGAACATAAGGAGAGGAAGAAGAAAGATAGTAATGCTGTAATGACCATGGTCATTAAGAGATCAAAGCCTTCTGCAGTTACTCATCAGTCACGTCTGGGTACTGATGAGCTCTTTATGGCAATTGACCCAGACACAAAGCAGCTAGTGTATTATGAAGATAAGGCCGACCATGTTAAAGGGACTATAACTCTGGACAAGAATCTATTATCTGAGAACCCCACCATTTCAATGCATAATGACATGCAGGTGATTAGCCCTTTATCAAGTTTTGAATAGATATACCTTCAATTAAAAGTTGTTAATTGATATTTATGTCTTGTTTAACAACTTAATTTCTCAATAGTTTGTTTAAATGGGGTTTTAGGGAAAAAAAACTCTTATGGTGTTAATACTCATATATCATTGTGCTGGCTAAATGGCTAGTTCTATTTAGCTGATATGATTTTTCTTTGTTTAATATTATTCAGTCTTAAGCCTTAATGTTGGGTTACGGAAGCATAGAATGCTTTTTTGATGTGAAACATCAATTCTTATTTTTATTTCCCTTACATGCTCAATTGCTTCTTGCAGGATTGCTATATTGATATTTGCTCTCCGGAAGTTCTCAGTTTGTTCACAGACAATTTTGATTATCAGCATCTCCGTCGCCATTTTGTCAAGGGATTACTACTTGATGATGTATGTATATAATATCAAAAATAAAGATCCTTTTGTTTTATATAAGTTAACTAGAGGATACTTGTCTAACTACCTTGTTGAATCTTAACTTCTTTCTGTTTGGGATCAATACTTTTCTGTCCGATTCAGCCATGCCCTTAAATATCAGTATACAAAAAAAGAAATGCATATATATATAAATATCAAAAAAAAAAATTAGTGAAACATCAACATTTCATGGTACTATTGTCATCCTTACAACAGTTTATGTTTCCAGATCATGGGATACAAGATTTTCACTCATGAAATAGATTCGAGTTATGCTGCTAAGATTGACTATTATCGTAGCTATGATACCATCAGCAAAGACATAATTCAGAGATGGACTTACCCTTTGGTGCCTGATGTGCTTTCATTTGGAAATTCTGCAACTAAACTGGAAAGACAAGGAATGTACAGAGCATCAGGTGGTGATCATAAATGAACTCTGGCTGCATAATTGCATATCCTATTTTGAAACTTATTTATAATGCTGTTCTTAGCTTGATAAATTGATTTTAAGATATGCCAGGTATTTTAATTGACTTACATGCTTGCACTGTTGTCTTTAGGATGTGCTGCTTCTACAAACATGTATTTCTTTTAATAATTTAGTTTAGAAAATTTGCGGTTATTCTGCATTCCAACATGTAGTGTTCTATTTAGGCCTTGTTATACTTGTAGATAATAAGTGTTTGTTGCTAATAAGCAATGCATTTAGTTTAGATCTTTTATCATCAGAAAAGTTTGTATAAAAATGAATCATATTCTGTAATTAAGAATGTCAAGTTGAAATATGGAAAGACTAGAGAAGGCAAATATTACACTACTGCATAACAACTCTAATCAATTGTACTAATGTGGAAAAGGTGGACAAAGAATACAAAGGTGGCTATGCGGTATTCAACATGCACTGAAGTATTCTTGTTCTTTATCGTCCATGTTAACATATGTTTCTTTTGTTTAGGGATAACACAGTCACGTAGTGCAGTTGTTGGTCCTTTCACTGTGATTGGAAATGGCACCATCATAGGGGACAACAGTAAAATTTCAAATTCAGTTATTGGAGAAGGGTGCAAAATTGGTGCAAATGTCTCTATAGAAGGTTCCTATATATGGAACAATGTCACTATTGAAGATGGGTGTGACTTAAAGCATGCAATTGTATGTGATGGAGTCGTAATGAAATCTGGCTCAGTTCTGGAGCCTGGGGTTGTTCTTTCCTTCAAGGTACCTGTCCGGTCATGAATTTTCATGTTTTAGGACTACATCTGCCTTTTGACATTCAGTTCCACTTGACTATAGTTTTATTTTTGGGGTATGGGCATTGTGCCATTGTTGGTTCAGTGTTCATTTATTAGGTTATCAAAATATTCATCATTTTCAGCATGACCATTATATGAAGCTCTGAAAACATATTGAAACAAGCTACTTCCTCACAGGCTCACATTACATATTATATGGTACATATCACTTATGGTAGAAAATCCCACTGAGGATTATCATAGTTTTTTGTCTTAAGGTGCTAACTCTATCCTGCAATTTTCCAACATAGTATGGCTTCAAGTGATGGAGTTTAGTGAATGAAAGGTTTGGCTTGGGGTTCACAGATCTTTTTGGTTGAGTGTGGTGATGATAACATATGCACTCATATTGTTAATAATTAGGCTTATTAGTCTTCTTATTTTTTTTGAAGGATAGGCTGATTAGTGGTAAAGATAGTCTATTTCATTGGTAGAAGGTGAGGCTATGCTGTCCACCTCCTACCTCTCTGTTGGATTTATAAACTGTAATTTTAAGGCCTTTCTATCTTTCCTTTGCTTCACCCACAATCCACCAAGGCAAGAAGCTTATACTTAATAATCTGACACTTTTGTAATGACTACCACATAACTAGTGTAGTGTTCATCCATTCATTTTTTAATTTGTGCTTTTAGGGCTACTCATGTATATGATCCTGGAGTATTTGCCTTCTACTTCACTTTAATCTTATTATGTGGCTTGATAAGTCTTCTCTATTTATATAGGTTGTTATCGGACCGGAGTTTGTTGTTCCTGCTTATTCAAAAGTTTCTCTGTTTCAACAACCGGCTGCTGAAGACAGTGATGAGGAGTTAGAATATGCAGACAGTACTGGTGGAGTGGGTGAAGTTACTTGTGAGTCCTATGTCCATGATTTTCTGAAAATTTATCCAATGCTCTGTAACCGAATTCTAGACATCATTAAAAATCAGATATGGAACAATAGTCGTACTCAACTGAGTTTATTTGCAATTCCAGGCAGAGTTTTACATGCATGATTGTCTGTTTTGAAAAGAGAAAATGTTTGTATGTTCTCTATGCACTAGGGTTGAAGTGTAGAACACCATTAAGCTGGAAATGACTTCCAGCATGTGTGTTTTTTCACCACTTAAAGATTCAACCTCTTGCTCAGTGTTTGTTGTGGTCACAGAAATTTGCAGCTTTTTAACAAATGGCATAGCATTCCATACTATCTTTGTAGTTATTTCTATGTGTCAGAGAAAAATTCATTCGAGCTGGTATGGGTAGTCTCCAGCTCATCGATGTCTCAGTCATTACTGAAAAATTTCTTCTTATTCTGCAGCATTAAGCACTTCTGTTGGAGTATCTGATGGTGACCTGACATCTAGATCAACAGAGATAGCATCAGCTGCTTCTGAGGTGGGTTGAGAAGAAATACAATTTATGCTCTTATGCTCTCATTTGTATTTGGTGTCTGGTGTAAGAAAATATTTGATAAGCTTTCTACACTTGGCCTAGGTCTGCATGTAAGCTGAAATGCTCAAAATTCCATATTTCTAACATCTTACTAGTTCAAAAGGCAAAAATAAGCTCCTAAAAATGCTGAAGCTAAGTTGTCAAAAATAATTTCTCATTTGATTGATAATTAAATTTAATGGTAGTGACCCCTATGTCTTATTTTCTGTAAGGTTGGTAGTGGTGGTGCTGGTTGTATCTGGCCAATTTGGGAAGGAGGCTCTGAAGAGGAATGGAGGTACTCAGTTGCACCACTTCCTGCTCATAAGCTTGCTGAGACCATTCAAGCAGTAGAGGATGATTTCAATGTACCTCAACAAGATGGAAGCATGCTTCCTCCTTCAGGGGAATTGACTACAAATAGTATAGATTCTGATGATAATATCGAGGATTCTAAGGATGACTCTTTTGATAAAGAGGTAAAAAACTGCATCTTAGTATGTGTTTTCTGTTATTTGATGCAAGCTGACTAGTTGCTTCTGCATCATCCATTGAAGGTGGAAGCAACTTTCCTGAGAGCAGTACATGAGAATATCAGTGTGGAGAATGTTATCTTAGAAGTAAATTCCCTTCGGTATGCTTTCTTCTCTTGTGATCTGGTTACAATTGTTTGGTTACATGTAATGTTGTTCCTAGGGAATGGTTTGAACAGCGATCTTTAGTTCTTCAATGTTTTTTTAATAGTGATTCCCTTACTTTCAATTTGTACCAGAAGCAGTGCTCACCTAGTTTTCTGGCAGGGTTACATTTAATACTCATGCCTCACCATGGAGGCATGGGTTGGTCACTTCATTCACTTGGTAACGTGTAAAGCTGTAACACCTTAGTTCTGTTTTTTGTAGGTTGTCCTACAACATGGTTGCATCAGACTGTGCTAGTGCTTTATTCTATTCAATCATGAAGCTTGCATTCGATACTCCACACAAGTCAAATGGTGGGTTTCCATCCTCAAAAACACTTTGTTGTCATTGTTATAGGATGGCTTTTGCTTAATTTACAATTTTGAGATATACAAGGTTTTTTGCACTTCTTTTTCTTTCGAATGTGATAAATTTCTTTAATTTTCCCAATTTACTTTTGAGAAAGTTGATATGCATACATAGTGTAGGCATCTTATGGATGGGTTGTGGTTTGATTTCAGGTGATTTGTATACTAATGTTGCTAAAGTGGTTACCACTTGGAAAAAGCTTCTCAAGTATTACTTGCCATCCATAGACGAGGAGGTAAATATATTCCATCTTGTGGTAGTTTCTTTTATAGAAGAAGAGTTGATGTTTGGAATTTGCATCACGGCCTTGTGGCTTATGTGTTTTATGTCTGTTGTCCAGATCGAAGTGATACTCAAGTTTGAAGAAATGTGTCTTGAGTCAACTAGAGAGTTTTCTCCTTTATTTTCTCAGGTGTTATACTTCGCAACTTTGCTGTTCATTTTGCACTTTTAGGCTCGAAACCTAGATACTGAATATTCTAACACTTTAAATTATATTGTAAACAGATTTTACATCGTCTATATGAAGACGAAATTATACAAGAAGAGGCTATACTTGATTGGGCAGCAGAGAAAGAAGGTGCTGACGAGGCTGATAAGATCTTCTTAAAGCAGTCAGAGACTTTCCTTAATGTAATACTTTCTGCCCCTTTCTTTCCTTTCCCCCAAGTCTAAAAATGAAGAAATGTATATTGGATTCTAATCCCAACGATTGTGAAATTTATGTTTCAGTGGCTAAAGACAGCAGATTCAGAGTCTGAAGAGGACGAGGAAGAGGAAGAAGAATAACACAATGTTCTAGTCACCCAGTCGGAAAAATTACCCATTGTTGTACGGATTGGTCTTATGCACATGTATTTTTGATCGAGTGAAGAGCAAACTGAAATACCTACTTTAGAAGTCCACTTAGCTGATGATCATTTTGGAAAGGTTGCTGATCCAGCTTTTTTGTTTCCTCAAATTTGAAATGAGTTTACAGAGTGACCGTTATTCTTTCTTCTCGTTGATCTGAATTCATTCAGTCTCCAGGAATTTTATAGACAAAAAAAGAGGATGCTAGACACGAGAATGATAAAACGATTCACTCACACCCAACACCAGAAATCACTCTATTGATTGTTGATAAAACAAGATAACAAGACACTCTTCTCAAACGGAGAGATGTCCCCAAATGAGCCCTAGGCACATCCTTAATATTTTGGATGCTAAGAAAAGAAAACCACCTCTCTTTATCTAGTTTAGCTACTAGATTATTCTTCCCAACAACAGACTCTCCATTACAAAAGGCCCGTTTAGCCCCTCTTAGCTTTGAGAATTGCCAGATTTGGTGGCCCTCACCACTTGTTTTCTTGCCTTTTTGTTGCTGTAAATAAAAGGTCCCACTTGGTTGCCACGAGTGCTATCAATATTCAATACTGCCTCCAAGTGATCAAACTTTGTGCACAAGGTTGGATGAAGAAAACTGTTCCTCAGCTAGCTAGCCTTTCCAAGCAACTAGAATCTTGTGACTACTCCAATCTTCCTCGA
Source organism: Fallopia convolvulus (assembly GCA_964016875.1). Lineage (NCBI taxonomy): Eukaryota > Viridiplantae > Streptophyta > Magnoliopsida > Caryophyllales > Polygonaceae > Fallopia > Fallopia convolvulus. The sequence continues at coordinate 39,554,989 of OZ024723.1, read as the reverse complement.
GACTCGAGACATGGAATACCAAGCGAATTTTTGCCTCGAGACTCGAGAGGGAGCTCTAGCTCATATGTGACTACTCCAATCTTCCTCGGAACCTTAAAAGGTCCAAAGTGCTTTGATGCCAGCTTTTGATTGATTCTCCTATGAAGGGTGTTTTGGCGGTGTGGTCCTAGCTTGAGGAATACCAGATCACCTTCTTGGAATTCTACTTCTCTTCTCTTCTTATTAGCCATTTACCATTATTTTTCATACTAGGTTGAGGTTGAACTTCAGTTTGATTACATGGCATTCAAACTCTATGAAATACAAAAAATAGCTAGATTCATGAAGAAAACAACTCAAATGTGGTTAAAAATAATCACTACATTTAATTAAAACATGCAAATGGAGAGGAGAAAGAAGAAAATTAAATGTAAGACGGGGGGACGTTGGAAGGAGGGAGGAGGAAGCACAAATTGGATTTTACGGGGTAAATGACAAATTACAATTTCTAAATAGAGTGTGCATCATCTACCGTATTTATCTAATCCAATGCCTCATATTTTTTCTCATTAGATCTCAACTCTTAAATTTTGGGTATATTTTCTTGATTTTTAACAAGGGAACATTGATGATTTTTATTTGAATGATTTGTGTAAAATCATTAATTAGTAGAAAATCACATAATCTAGTAGCAACAAGAAAAAAGCAATCTACGATCTTCCGTACAAATATTCAGTTAGGTACGGTACGTGGCGTTTGTTATTTCACACAACAATATTTTCTCTCTCGCTAGATTTTATTTGATAGTGTTAATTTCGCACAACAATCCTCTGATAATCCGCTTGTTTGTTGCAACTCATTTTCTAAACTTGCTTTTTTTCTCCCATTTTTCTGTTTGAAAAGAACTCTTTTTTCGTGGATGAGATTAATTTTCGATCTTTTTTCGTTTTAAATTATATTAGCACTACTTGTAAACAAAAAGAGAAGAATAAATTATACTTCGGATCAAAAAAAAAAAAGAAACAAATGGATAACTTCATAGCAAAATTATTAGCAGTGTATTAGTAGTAGGTAATATCCTAAATTTAATCTTCAATTCTTTTAACTTTCCTAAAATAGCTTAAACACGGTGTAGAGTGTACTATTCCAGTAACCACCGGCACCGAAAAAAGTCGCAATTTTCTCTCCATTTTCATTGTCTTCTTTTTTCCCTTGTTCATTTAAATCCTTCTTGAACCTTCTCCTTCTTCCTCGTTCCCACTCTCTATATCTCTTCCTCTGTTCGCCACTACGAAACCCTCTAGAAACTCGGAATTGATTTCGAGTTTCTTTCGCACTTCCTCATTCTGTTTCTCTGTCCGATTCGCATTCGAAACTCCTTCGTTTCCGTTTTCAACTTCCTTTGTTTGAATTTCGTTTTGTCACTTTCGATAACGAGTTTTGTTTTGCGCGTTTGATGATCGTAAGGCATTATTTCTGCGCGAGCTTTTGCAGTTTGGAAGTATCTTTACTTGAGTGTACCGGTGTTGCATTGGAGGACTCCGTCCAGGATTTTGATTGTTGAAACGAAATTTATTCGAAAAAGGAAAAAATGGCGGACTATTAACTGAGTGAGATTTAGTATTTTTTTGGACTTCTAGGGTTGAATTTGAAATTAATATCATGAAAGCTTCAGTCGAGTTCGAATCGGGAAATGCGGCCTCAAACTCGCAAATCATTAGTGTTTAAGGATCAAATTTCTCGCTCTGAAACTGTGATTTGAGCTCTTGAAGAATATATACTTAAATGGAAGAAACCGATGATTCACTTGATGATTGGAGGGACCTGATGATGAGTCCAACAGGACTGTTATCGGGTTTCATGTCTGATCCATGCTTTACCAAATCACTCTCTGATGAGCTCAGTGGAAACCTTGTGAGAGATGCTGGGGTTTTCATGCCAAATCCTGAGGCGCATTTAGGAGAAGAAGAAATTTCGATGATGGTAATGGAAAATAATACACTAGCTAACAATGGAGACCGGATCATGGAAAAGTTTGATTTCAATGATGCAAGCCCTTTGGCTTCATCAGCGTCTCGATTGCCTTGTTTGACTATACCATCTGGCATCAGTCCAAATGAACTGTTGCACTCTCCAGTAATGCTGCCAAATTCTCAGGTATTGCTATTATTATCAACATTGGAATTCTGATGAATTACTAATACTTCAATGTATGAACAGAATCTGGTCATATTTGTTCTGAAGTCAGAACTTAATTGCAATTTCATGTAGCTTAATTGACAATCTTGTAAATTATATAGAGCAACAAAGTATTATGTTAGAGATTTGGAACTATTTTTGTATTCTGTCATGTAGCTTGAATAGAAGTTGTCAAATAGAAGGTCAATCTCATGACATTATTTTGAGATCTTATGTAAGGAAGCTCTTCTCATAGTGTTTAGATTTAGCACCTTCTGATCCTAATACTAATACCTGTTCCCTTTCGGTGCAGCTATCTCCAACCACAGGGACTATGGATTTATCACCTCCTGATCATGATAATCCCACTTTCCATTCAACATCGATATCTGCAGATAAGGAGCAGGATGGTGATGATGTTTCTTCTTTCAGGTTAAAGCCTCATGCGAATCCTGTTTCATTCCCATGCTATCCTCCCTTGCAGAATCAGGTCAGTAACGTGGATTCTTTTTTTTTTTTCCAATTTCCTTTTTGGCCTATTCTGATCAGTCACCACGCGCAATGTTTTGTTAGTTTTTGAACTATCATGTAAGTTGATTAAGTACTTCCCTTGTTTTGGTAACATCACTCTTAATGTAATCCAAGTGTTTTATCTGTTAAAAGTGGGACTTAATAGGGATGATCAAGAGAATCTGGTTACTGTTTTGAAGAAACCCCACAAAATGCATACCTTAGGCCAAGATCAGCCTTGACATGTTCTAAAAGCATTTCTTCATTCCGTTACACTCTTACAGAAAAAGGACCCGATAAATATTAATTCAGTTATGCAAAAATGGTGTCTTTCTAGCTTGGAATCTGGAATCCTATGCCACTTCTTAGCATTTAAGTCTGGTAAGAGATTGTTCCATTTGCACAAAGTGTGCTCAGAAGCATTCTTGGATGCTAGAAGTACGATGACATCTTCAGATTACAGGATATTAGAATATAAGGTCCTTCATACGAGGCTAAACTATAAATTGGTATCAGTTCTGGAAATCAGACTACTAATCAATCATTGCTTACTTTTGCTAATATGAGTTCCTACTGGTGATTTCATTCAGAGCTTCAATTCTGAGGATGATTGTCAAAGCCTTGTTCCTGTTAAACCTCCAACTGGCTATGAGTTTCTTGCACAACAGGAAAATCCTAGGCTACACAGTTTGGGACTTGAATCAGCTGACACAACAATTCCATTTAACATTGCCATGAAGTCTGAACCTTCTTCATTCCAACTCTCCTCCCATTCATATGGTGTAGCTGATTGTGAAATGAGAGAGAGTAATGAAACAGCACAAGTAGCAGATCCTGTAGGAGGTCAATCCTTGGATGTTGTCCAAAAGGGACTATATCCTTCATCAGGAACTGCAAAGACCTCGGAAGATGGATACAACTGGAGAAAATATGGGCAGAAACAAGTCAAGGGTAGTGACTACCCGAGAAGCTACTACAAGTGTACACATCCAAATTGTCTAGTTAAGAAGAAGGTCGAACGCTCTCATGATGGTGAAATTACAGAAATCATTTATAAGGGAGCTCACAGTCATCCAAAACCACAACCTAGTACTCGTCGGTCCACAATTGGTTCGAATGTACCATCTGGCGAGTCAGCAGATATTGGTGACCCGCTATGGAGAGAGATGCAGCAACAAGGCTATAATAAGGATAATACCAAAGTGGGTTCAGAATGGAGATCTGAGGGCTTGGACATCACATCCTCAACATCTGTTATCACTGAAGTTTCTGATCCACATTCAGGCGACGAAAAGCCAATGGGTGGAATTGAATCAGCAGAAACCCCAGAGCTCGCTTCAACACTCGCTAGCCATGATGAGGAAGAAGAAGATACTACCACACAAGGCAGCTTATCAGTAGGAGAAGATGATCAAATTGAAACTGAAAGCAAAAGAAGGTATATAGAGCAATCTTTTTAAGTAAGCTAAGAAGCTAGATTTGTAAATGTTTTTCGAGATTTTTAATGATTTAGGAATTTTTATGTTTTTTTAGGAAAGGTTTATATTTTTGGTACATTCCTTAAACCATTAAGCATATAGGTAAGAAAGATCGTATTTAATTTAATACTTAAGAAAAGCTGGAGTTCTATGTCAATTGTTTCTACAGGAAGAAAGAGAGTTCTTTGATAGAAACAGCTTTGAGCTCCAGGGTTCTCCGTGAACCAAGAGTGATAGTCCAAATAGAGAGTGAAATTGACATCATTGATGATGGCTACCGGTGGCGCAAATATGGGCAGAAAGTTGTCAAAGGAAATCCAAATCCTAGGTAAAAAAATCTCTTCATAACTTCTCTTTATTTTTATTTTCCTGTTTCCCATATTTATCCTGAATTTTTGGTGAAAAATTCCAGGAGCTACTACAAGTGTACCAGTGCTGGATGCACAGTTAGGAAGCACGTCGAGAGGGCCTCACACAACTTGAAATTTGTACTAACTACATATGAAGGAAAGCACAACCATGTAGTTCCAGCAGCCAGAAACAGCAATAACATGAACTCTGGCAATGGAAATTTACCTCCATCATCAAATTCCCAGTCTACCCTCACCTTACCAAGAAACTCTCATCTTCCCAAGACAGAGCCTCAAGACTATGTACCTCCCTTTGATAGGAAGATGGAGTACGATACCGAATTCTTAAGACCCAACTACCTAGCAAACTTCAGTGGAGCCCCTTCCTCCTTGTATCAGCACATGAAATTTCCTACCGTACCAAACAGTGGATTGTATGGTGCTTTTGGACTCAATCCTAATTATACGTCCTCTGCTCCGCCCATGATCCCAGCAGTTAGAAATCTCTCAATTCCATTACCAATGAATCTTTCCCTTCCTTCAAACTTTGCCATGGCCAGTTATAATCACCAAGGACAGCCTCTTAATCCGGTTCCAACTTTCTTCATGGGTCAGCAAATGAAAGACAATGATGTCAAACTCCTGAGACCCAAGCAGGAGCAGTGAGATTAAAGCGAATGGTGAGAGCGCAACGTAAATACCATAGACTGTAATAAAGCAGCGGCAGCTTAATCTCATCCAGTATTAGATCACAATGCAATGGGAATCTTTTCTTCAAGCATATCAAGATATCCTGCTAAGGTAATTTTTTCCTAACATCATAATTATTGTGAAATCCTGAGATTAGGATTGAGAAATAAATGGATTTCATTGAAGACTATATTTTACAACTTGATAAGAATGAATGGGATTAGCTCTATTTATAGATGAACTACTGTGCTCATTAACTGAATTGTGATTTAGCAAAAAACTTAAACTAACTTTTATCGTTTGTGTCCCTGTAGGATTCAACAATTACTTCCAAGGCAATTGGTTTTGTGTTTCTCAATGCTCGTCATTCTGTAAGGATTGACTGGTGCTGGGGAATGCAGAGACTGAACCAGAAATGTTGATGCAAAATGGAACAAAGAGTAAGCAATGGCAATGACGTTAAGGTTGCGTCTGCTCGATTCTGCTTTGGAAGCAGAAACAAATTTTTGCATATGGGTTTTAGTTCAGATATTACATAAGATTATTTGTCAGCAAGAAATAAAATGGATAGAAAAGGGAAATTTTTGGAATTTTGGAACTCCATTATCCAATTTCTTTCAGTTTTTTCAGGCCTTCATAGCCTGCACTTTGAATGTCTTTCCAACCTTTTGTCTAATTGTGTTGTGTTTTCTCTTCTGAGCTGTAGGTTCAGTTCAGTTACTATTTGCTGTCAATTTCTTTCTTAATAACGGTATTTTTAAAACCTATAATTTTTACTATGCTTAGTGTAGTCTAGTACTCACCATATCATATGGCTTACATACCAAGCAACATTCCACATAAGTGAGTATCGGATAGTGGGGGTAATTGTTAAAAAAAAAAAAGAGCATGGCTTGGGTTTCACGGAACATACAATACAGGTCAACTAGCTAATACCATTCTGTCTATATATTAATACAATTTTCCACGGAATTTAAGTTCAGAATAATTTCTCTAGCTTTTAATTTTTCATTCTTCTACATGCCTTTGTATACCTCGACCCTACGCAATAGTCCACCACTCCTTTCTCTTTTAGAAATAATTTTTATTCAGTATCTCTAACATTTGTTGGGTTCTGCTTCGCTTATGCATGTGTTTTTTTTTAATTAAAAGAACTTGTACCTAAAATCTGATCTGAAAAGAAAGAACATGTACACCTCAATGTTACTCTTTTAATATACAAATCATAAGTCTTCTTGTGAAAAATTAAAGCAAAAATGATTAAGAAAAATAAAGCAAAGTGGACCCCAAAATCCTTGAAACAAAAACCTCTATAGGGCCCGAGGCCAATGAAGACGTACAGATGTGCTTTTCTTTTACTGTGAAGACGCCTATACGCAACCAATGTAAAGTAGATGTACATGTGCCTAATGATGACAAGATCACAAGATTCATTGCAAACTGAGCACACAAGCCATGAAAATCACACATATATCACAAAAGCTAATAAGCATGAAAGAGGAGAGTAACAAGTATGGTGCTAATGCCAACCATGAACATCAAAAGCCAAGAGACTCTCTTATGTTGAAGCACTCAAAAATGGTGGTGGCGGTGCTGGGGAACGAAACATGACAGAGTTGTCTTCACCAGTGAGATTGGTGGTGGCGGTTCCATCCCATCCGATGTGGGCCACGTGCTTCACATCTGTTGGACACCCTATTTCCATCTCCATCCCTAGTTCCTCCATTTCATCCTCATACACTGCATAACCCAACGCTTTCTTCTAAGGAAAAGAAAAAACAAAAAAAACTTGGGTTTTGCTCTTCTATGAAGATATGAACTATGCTTACTGAATAACTGAGACAAGCTTTTGAAGCCCTTGACAAGCTTGTTAACTCCAGTAGATATGTTGGGTTTCAAGAAGCGCGATGAGTGCTTCAAGCTCTCTTCATTCGCATCCTCGTCTTTTTCTGGGTATTAACAAACAAAGCATAGAGTAAGAAACCATTTGATGCTTGATACATGAAGGAGAGAGAGAGATCAAAGGAGACCAAACATGGATTTACCGGATGATCGCAACTTTATATCTAATTTTGATCTTCTAGACCTCTCTTCCACCACATCCACACTAGCTTGAGAGACACAGCCCAAGGAGAAAGGCAGAATTACTAATCTTTCTATCTGTTCTCCCATCCTCTGTCCAAAAGTGATCAGAATCAATGTAACTAGAAAAATTGAAATGTTGAAGGTAGTATTCGGTTGTTATAGTAGGTTTGTTGATAGCGTGACTTCACTATGAAGTAGTTTAAATTATGAATGTGGGCATACAGCATACCCATGTTAGTTTGGTGATAGAGAGATGGGAAGCACAAGTAGATGTGCCCTGTTTTGGTACCTCTGAATTATGCATTTAGAGTCCACATCTACATGGCAAAGTATATCACGGGTTTCTATTTTAAGAAGAAATATAAAAACCATATCCATCTACAACTTCAGTAAATATAAACCGTCAGGATTCATCACTTGATGTTTAATTAAACTATCTTATGCTATTTTTTTTCTCTCTTCTTTCAAGCATTTCCATTTTGCTTTTTTTTAATCCTTTTTCTTCTTTAAGGAGAAATCTTTGTATCTACTCGAATGATTTGAGTGAAAAATAAGCGAACTCTTAGGCTATTCTACTATGTTGTATTCTTAAGTAGCTAAGCTATGATAGTCCAGTTAGAATTTAAAGGATAGTGTAACCAATACTTGCCTGGAAAATGATTTGTTTCCCAAGTATACTTAGGACAGCTAATTGCTAGAAATCTTATACGCTAATCTAAAGAACAAAATGATCAATCACCTTAATTAGAGAGAGATATAATCTTATACCTGCACTCCCTGCATCAACAAGGGTGTGTTGTCCATGCTCCAGACTCTCCATCAATTAAGATTCGATTCATGATTCTGAAAATGATTTCAAACTAATTTCCTGCTCATGTTGTTGCTTGATAATAGAGGTGAACACAGTTTCATTTGTATGATGAGCAAATTTAAAAACGAGAGCATGCTAGTCGGAATGGAAAAAAAAGACTGACGACAGAAGATTTGATAGACTCGGGTCATCTGTCAGTCTGTCACAAAGTTAAAGTATCAATCTATCTCCAACGAGCCAAAAGAAAACATGTTACAAAGTTACAACACAACATGAGTGTTACTATTCTAACAATCATGTCTAGGCCCCAACTAGGCGCTGCCGCACTGGAAGGGCTCGGCCAGCATAGCCGTTCAGGCCGTCTAGGCACCCGTCTAGGACCGCTTAGGCAAGCTGTCTAGGCGCTAGGCGGCCCCTCTCCGTCTAGGGTCCGCCTAGCATTTTTTAGAACATTGGTGTTACCTATGTCCTGAATATATTTTATTTACTAATTGCTCCATAGTTTGAGATTGGTGTTCAGGCATTTTTTTCACCAGTAATCTCCACAAGAGCAATGGCCGTGCTTGAAGTGATGGAACCTACGGATATCTCTAACTATTATTTCTCTACCAACAAGCTGAGATGTATGCTTGAAAAAGTTATGGCAATCTGTGCAAACTCGAAGGTTCTTCATGACCCGGATTGGCATGATATTGGCTGTGTTAGTAAGGCCATAAACAACAGCAAGCTTCTCACTGTGACTTTGAAGAAACATCTCCCTCTGCTCTTCTTCAACATCCTGCATAACCTCTTCTAGATTGGCAGAGTAGCCTATTTCCTTTAATCTCTGTATAAGTTTGTCCAAATAAGAATAAATCTTGGCCTCTTCTGGATGAGACTTGTCACCTGTCATAAATGTATGGACTTCATTGTTAACTTTGATCCAAGCTTGACCGGGATCTTTCTTGATTGCTCTCTTGTGCATCAAACTCCTCAATCTAGCTGACTCTTCCCACCTGTTGTGAGTAGCCCACATGTTTGATAACAAAATATAAGGCTCAGGGTCAAAAGGGTCAAGTTGCATCAACCTTTCAGCAACCCACATACCCAACTCGACATTTTTGTGAACTCGGCACGAAGACAGAAAAGCCTTCCAAACCAATTTGAGATGAGATAGGCCGTTCTCAGAGATGAACTTCTTTATGTCATCCAACTGACCAGCTCGGCCAAAGAGATCGACCACACAAGTAAAATGTTCGAGTACAGGATCTATCTTGTAAACTTCCTTCATTTCTTTAAAATATTTCAAGCCATCATCAACTAGCCCAGCATGACTGCATGCAGTCAAAATTCCCACATATGTCAATGCATTGGGTAGCACACCCTCATCCTTCATCAGTTCAAAAAGTTGAATAGCGTGCTTTCCTTGACCATGCAAGGCAAATCCAGATATCAATGAAGTCCACATGACAACATTCCTCTCCTCAGCTTGCTTAAACACTGAATGTGCATCATCTAAGCTTCCACACTTGGAATACATGTCAACCAACGAGGAGCACAAAATTACATCTAATGCATGGCCAATTTTCAAAATCATTGCATGGACCTGCTGACCAAACTCTAGCATCCCACAATCAGCACTAGCCGAAACAATGCTCGTGAGACTAAACTTGTCTGCCTTAATTCCCTGAGAAAGCATATCTTGGAAGGTTTGCAATGCATGCTCCCACATACTATTCTGCATAAACCCAGCAATCATGCAACTCCAAGACACCGTTTCCGTCATTGATTCTTCTCTGTTGTATCTATGTTTTTGTTCATTCTTAATACATTTTGGCATTTGCTTGAACACCATTGATGCCTGCTCAGTTTTGCCACATTTACTATACATGTCAATAAGTGAAGATGTTACAAATTCATTGTTCTGTAGCTGAGCATGTATTAGTTGACCGTGTATTTGTCTACCCATATCCAAATGCAATAGTGATGAAGCCAAATTTAACGCTATTGAAAATGTAAAGTCATTGAAAGACTCTCGAAATCCCACCATCTCATGGAGGAGCTTTAGAGCATCTCTTTCAAACCCATTTTGCATTAGCCTTGAGATCACTGTATTCCAGGTTGCACTATCTTTAGCAGGCAACCTTCTAAACAACTCCATAGCATTCTCAATATCACCAATCTGTATATATGAGCCAATCATAATGTTCCATGACACTGTGTTTCCATCCTCGATCAGTTCAAATACTCTCCTGCCACAGCCAAGCTCTCCGCATTTTATGTAGAAATCCAGCACAGAGTTCTTCAATGCAGCGTCAAATTCAACGGCATTCTTTATCATCCACCCATGAACCTCTCTTCCATTACGAACCCAACCCAAACTCGAACAACTTCTCAAGACACTAGACAAGGTAAACTGATTCGGTGACACCCCATGAACTAACATCTCTGTAAAACAATCCAGAGCCCGCGTAAATGAGCCGCAGCGCGCAAAACCAGAGATGAGAATAGTGTAGGTCCGGACATCTCGTTGAGTCATTTCGTCGAACAGTCTGCAGGCACCACCGAAACACCTGAATTTCACATAGAGGCTCAAGATGTAGTTCCCAACACCTAATTCATAAACACCGGCATTCTTCATGACCTGAGCATGAATCGTCTCCACAGCCAACACATCCTTCAAGTTATCAACAAAACCTAGGAACTTGGATTGCGGGTGTTGGAATTCAATGGATGCTGAAGAGTGGTAGCAGCGGCCTGTTGTTGCTTGTATCTTCCGATTGTTTAGAATAGAGTTGATCTCGAGGAGAGAGCGCCAACGGCGCCTACCACTGAGAGCTGCATTGGCTCTGATGAGTACGGGCCCAAAACAACTCGTACGCATCGCACTAGTCAATAGTGACATCCATTTTCACACAATGATTTATTCCAGATTGCACAGAGGCAAGAAAAAGGGGACTCCTTTTGAGGTGAAGTCGTAATCCCGATCAACTTTCACGCGAGGTTAGCACAAAAATGGGCTCGGACAAGCAAATACCAAAGCAACACGAATCAGAGAAGTGGCCCTCCAATAAATGACACCTTTTTTGGTGTTCTTGTTGGACATGGCTTTAAATAATATGAGTCACGTTTGGGAGTAAATTATTCTTACACTAAAAATTACGGGCAAATTTACATTGTTGGATTATATTCACGGACAAGATTAGAAGCATCTGGTTCATTAAAAAAAATAAAAAAACGTGTCCGGTTCATTTAACGGGGTAAAAATTGTAAATATTGATAAATTTGTATTTTTAGACGCTAATACCATCAATTCTCCCTCAAAGCTCATAATACGCTCTCGTGTTCGTTCTCAACTTCTTTCAAAACTATCTATTCTCTCTATCAAATCGGATCTTTAAGTACCCATTTCTCTCCCTTTCGCCGAACAAGTCGGTGTCGGCGCTCCGATCTATCACGCTTTTCATCATCGAGTACCCTATCGTTGAGGTATGATTCAATTTGATTTCAAATGCTTTGATCTCTTCCTTTCTCTTTTCAATTTTTAGATCTTAAGATCTAGGGTTTTTATAATTCCCTTTACCTTTTTATTATTTGTTCCAATTTCACTCTATATCCTACTTTTTTTGCTACTACTTTGAGTTTACATACCAAAATATCACTCAATTATGAATTATAAGTTTATAAGTTTCAGCAAAAAAATAAATTTGATGAGCATTGATGAGGAGTTGGAGAGGAGGTATACTAAAATCAAAGAGTCCATACTAGTATGTAGTTTGAAATGTGCATCTATTGAATTAGAGCTTAAGGAGGAAATCTGGTGCATTGATTGTTGTATTGATTGTTTCGATGTTTGTCCTGAAAATATATTAATTATTCTGTTCATCTGTTGGTTCACATCTTTGAATGATTAGGTTCATCATAAGCACTATTATGGTTCATTCTTTATTTTGTTTATGATAATAATTATGTAATGACATTTAATTCATATATGGTAGATATTATTTTGAGTCATAGTGTGATTAATGATGCAAATTTTGTATATTGTTGCTTGCCCCTAGTACAGATAGGTGCTGAAAATAAACATCATGTTCATATGTTTTGTTTGAACAAAATTTTGGTAATTTTTTTTGATTTTTAAATGTTTGGACATCAAAATTTCTGAATGGTCATGTCATTTTGCAACCTATTAGCTTAGATGGTAGAGCAATGTGCATGTGCACATAGATGTGGGTTCAAATCCCACATAGGTTAATTCTTGATACGGTCATGTCTTTTTGTTCATATCGGTTGCTCTTTTGGTTCATATCGGTTGCTCTTTTGGTTCATGACTTTTTAAGGTAAGGTTCATAATATTTCTTCTTATGGTTCATAAAATTTGTTTCATGCTTTTTTGTTTATAGCAATTGTTCTTTTGGGTCATGGTTGAATAACCTTAGGTTCATCAAAGTTCATCTTATGGTTCATGTCTTTTAGTTCATGCTAGTTATTATTTTCTTTCGTGATTTTTGGTTCATGGTACTTGTTCTTTCGGTTCATGTTTTTGTAAGGTATGTTCATAATAATTCTTATGGTCCATGACTTTTAATTCTTAGTAGTTTATTATGTAGTTGATGTCATTTGGTAGACTATTAGCTCAAATGGTAGAGCAATGTGCATGTGCACATAGATGTGGGTTCAAATCCCACACAGGCTAACTCTTCGTACGGTTTGTCTTTTGATTCATGGTAGATCTTTTTTGGTTCATGTTTTCATATGCTTAGGTTCATGATAGTTTATCTTATAACTCATGTCTTTTAAGTCGTATCCTTGTTGTTATTTTGATTCACATCTTTTGGTTCATGATATTTGTTTATTTAGTTCATGTTTTTACAAACACAAGTTCATAATATATAATCTCACAGTCCATAACTTTTAGTTCATAAAAGTTGGTCTATTGGTTCACGTTCTTACATGGTTAGGTTTATAACAATTGTCAATAAGGTTCACTTAATTTAATTCATAATACTTGTTATTTTGTGTCATATATTCATATATGGTATTCTGTTGGTTCATGTCTTTATACGGCTAAGTTCATAACAATTGTCAATAAAGTTCATGAAATTTAATTCAGAATACTTGTTATTTAATTCAAAATACTTATACGATTAAGTTCATAACAATTATCAATAAGGTTCATGGAATATAATTCACAATACTTCATACATGTGTCATATATTCTTGTTCATAAATGGTATGAGTTTAAAAGTTCGTACGCTATGTTCATAATTTATGACACAATTGGTAAACAAAATGCTCTTAGTTGATCATTTAGGCATTTTGTCGAACACATTGTGGGAGGTTAGAAGAGCATTGGCCATTAGCCTTTGTTTTCAATTAATAACTTGAAATTGTAAAGCAAAACATACATAATCTTCATAGGTTTGATTAAAAGGAACACAAATTAGTTTAAAAACACACAAAAAACATGTAAATCGAAGTACTAAGCTCCCAAATTTGAAAAACCCCAAATGTAAACTAGAAACTATGCAAAACAGATTTATACCAAAATTCATGAAGAGAGAACACAAATTTGGGTCGAGATTAACAAAAAAAAGCAAACCAAATTGAAAGAAGCAACGAGCAATAGATTTGGAGAAAAAGCGATCGAAAAACGTGGCTTAATTCTCTACGTTCCATAGGTAGAAGATGAGCCTCTTCAAGTTGTGTTCTAATTTAAGGGATAAAAGACCAAAATACCCTCCATATATAAAACCACTTAAACGCGTGTATTAAATCGTGAGCGTAGATGTATCTTGAGTGAACGATTCACACGTGCACGCATAAAACACTGTAGCATTTTAATGCAACTGATCGCAATTTTGCTAAATGTTGTGGTATCCCGAAAATAGCCCTCTTTTTTTGATCTCATCGAAAATAGCCCTCTTTACCCTACCTCTCCTTTTCTCCCGCATTCTTTCTCCCTCTTTTATTTTTCTCTCTCAATCACCGCATACTTCCACGGTGCCGCCGCACTCGCGCATTCACCGACCAACTCTTATCGGTTTTTGTCCTCGTTGCCTACTATCTTCATCAACTTATTGGCATCCACACCAGGTTTACTTAGATTAATTGTATATTGCTAATAGAGTAATTAGAGATAAATAATAGAAGTTTGTGTTTGATTCAAGGGGTTGAGAGTAACTAGAGGCTAGTTTGAAATCTATTAAGTTTGGTGGTTAAATCTGGGAAGGTAAGGGCTTTGTACAACTCAATATATTAACTTGTTTGGATGTTCTGATTGCTTAGAGTTATTCTATAATTTTTGGTGAGGTGATTTAGGTCATTCTTTTTTTTCTATCGTGTTCTTCTATTGGGTATGAAAAAGGTTCATAATTTTGTATGTTAAGATTCATCATCACTGTTCTTATAGTTAATGCTTTGTACTATGTTGACTATCTGTATGTTGAAGTTATTTTGGGAGCCTATAAGCATAGTTTGAAAACTTATTTAGTACCCTATTAGCTCAACTGCTAAAGCAATGTGCATGTGCACATAGATGTGGGTTCAAATCCCACATAGGTTAATTCTTGATATGATCATGTCTTTTTGTTCGTATCGGTTGTTCTTTTGGTTCATGACTTTTTAAGGTAAGGTTCATAATATTTCTTCTTATGGTTCATAAATTTTGTTCCATGTTTTTTTGTTTATAACAATTGTTCTTTTGGTTCATGTTTGAATAACCTTAGGTTCATCAAAGTTCATCTTATGGTTCATGTCTTTTAGTTCATGCTAGTTATTATTTTCTTTCGTGATTTTTGGTTCATGTTACTTGTTCTTTTGGTTCATGTTTTTGTAAGCTAGATTTATAATAATTCTTATGGTTCATGATTTTTAATTCTCAATAATCTATCTAGCTTATAGTTCATGTCTTTTAAGTCATACTAGTTATTTTGGTTCATGACTTTTGTTCTTTTAGTTCATGTTTTTATAAGCATAAGTTTATAATATTTCATCTTACGATTTTTAGTTCATAAAAGTAGGACTAATGGTTCATGGCTTTTTACGGCCATGTTCATAACAATTGTCAATAAGGTTCATGAAAATTAATTCACAATACTTGTTATTTGTATCATGTTTTCATAAATGATATTATGTTGGTTCAAGTTATTATATGGTTAAGTTCATAACAATTGTCATTAAGGTTCATGAAATTTAATTCATAATACTTATTATTTTTGACATGTAATCTAGCACATAAATCGTATTTTGTGGGTTCATGTCTTGATATGATTAGGTTCATATCAATTTTAATACGGTTCATGAAATTCAATTCACAATAATTGTTACTTGTGTCATGTATTCTAGTTCATAAGTGATATAAGTTAATAATTTTGATATACTAAGTTCATAATTTATGAACAATTGGTAAAAAAAAAAATGATCTGAGCGCTAAGTTGAACATTTGAACATTTTGTCGAACACATGGGGGACGGTTAGAAGAGCATTGACCATTAGCATTTGTTTTCAATTAAAAACTTGAAATTGTAAAACAAAACATACATAATCTTCATAGGTTTGATTAAAAGCAACACAAATCAGTTGAAAACACACACAAAAAACATGTAAATCGAAGTACTAAGCTCTCAAATATGAAAAACCCCAAATGTAAACTAGAAACCATACAAAAAAGATTTATACCAGAATCCATGAAGAGAGAACACGAATTTGGGTCGAGATCAACAAAAAAAGCAAACCAAATTGATAGAAGCAATGGGCAACAAATTTGGAGACAAATCGATTGAAAAACGTGGCTTAATTCTCCACGTTGAATGGGAAGAAGATGAACCTCTGTAAGCTCTGTTCTAATTTAAGGGATAAAAGACCAAAATACCCTCCGCGTGTATAAAATTATTTAAACGCGTGTATTAATCGTGAGCGTAAATGTATCTTGATCGAACGGCTTACACGTGCCCGCATAAAAAACTGTAACATTTTAATATATCTGATCGCAATTCCAGATAAAATACATATAAACAGACAAAAATAACTCCAATAAAATCCTCTCGATTCTGCCATGTTTAGGGCTTAATACTTATCAGCGTAATCAAAACCCCAACCTTAAACAAACAAAAAACCAAAAGATTAGAGACGTCACCTGCCGCTTAACACTGTGAAGTCTGAACGTCATACCTCACACGTACACGGCCCACGGGAATATACCCCCGCGCGTCATCCGCCTCGACACACTCCAGCGCGTGGGTAGAAATTAAAAAAAGGGAAGAAGAGGAGAAAGGGGTGATGAACGGGGTTTTTTGTCTGATGGATGGTTGGTTTTGATTCCTCCATTTCTCAATTAATGGAGACCATCATCGAGCGAGGAATTGCCCTACACTGACTCCTCACACACACTCCCTCTCTCTCTCTCTACTTTCACGCTACTTCAACAACTTCCTCTCTCCTCCTTTTTGTCTTCTTTCGCTCTATTTCTAAAGTGTCGGTGATTCTATAAGTGGTGGCGGGAATGAGAATCGGCGGAGGACGGCGGCGGGGATGGTGTTTTTGCTGATGTAGGAGCTGGTGCATACGATGGACATCGTCGACGGCGCCGGAATTCTGATGTCCAGACCTACGGTAACTGTAGGATCGTCTTATTCTCGGCCATCGGATGAAGGTTTGCGTCTCACTCTCCTTTTGTGTAATTTTTGCTTGTTTCTCTTGGTTATGAACTTTTCGTTGTAACATTTAATAGGATTCTGTAATTTGCTTGTAATGTTGCTAGGTTAGATGCTGCAACTGTAATTTCTCTTCGTTGTTTTTGTTTCTCCGGCGGAATTTTGATTTCTCAGCTGTGAATTTCGGATTAATGGACTGCATCACTGAGTGCGAAAGGAATCACGAACTGTCGGTGAATCCCTTTTCCGTTTTTTTTTTTGGGGGGGGGGGGGGGGGGGGGGGGGGCTTGGGTGTTATTTATTTATTAGTATTATGTGTTTAAACATATGTACAATTTTGTTTGCTTTCTCCAATACATTTTGTTTGGTGTGACTTCCTGAAATCATTTTGCATCTGTTCATGGGAGATTTACCTCTTCCTTTGCCTTATTTTGAGAAAATTTCCGCTATAGGCGGATGGATTTTAGGCTCTACACATCCCTCAGGTAGTTAAATTGATGTGTTTGCTTGAGCACAAGCAATCTCTTGCAGAAATCTCTGATGGATGCTGGATTTTCTGAAAGCGCTCACTAGATTTTTGCTAGTTTGGTACTTTTGACTTTTGGCATTCTTGGGAGGGTTGGAGGAAGGGACCGATGCAAGGTAGCTTTTTCGGATGTACTCTGTTCACACTATGTTGAATATACATGCAAATGGCCATGACATGGATACAAAGAAAGTGGCAATTTCAGCCATGCTCTTCAGTTTCAGATTGGATTAAAGAATAGGATGCTGAATGTTAGAAATCTTAACACTATGTACACAAATATCTTACCACCAAGGTGTGAATGCGCTTCGCATCTTTCACGGTTGGGAGGAGAGAAACAATTTAATGTAATAATAAGTGACCCATTTGTGCTGAAACGGAAATGTAGTGTACAATTGCACCATGACAATGAAAAACACATCATGCATAGAGCCACGTTACATCAACACGACTACCAAGTGTTATCCGTCACCATATAAAACAGTTTGCTCAACTCTGATGTGGGCTTGTTATGGGATCATGAAAAAAATGATTACAAGTCTTTTGCCTTTTATTTTTTCTATCTTTCTTGTTGAAATATGATGGCTTCAACTGGGTATGTGTGTAATTTACTTGGATAAGAGCTTACTTGGTTTAGTTTCTTGTTATGTTAAATTTGGTAATTCAGATTCAATGTGGCTGGCAAATTTTAGATCTACTGAAGCTATGGAAGCAAGTGTTTTCCCATCCGGGCCCTATCCCGAGCGCGAAGGAGAACCAGATTGCACTTTTTTTTTAAGGACAGGGCTTTGTAGATTTGGCTCTTCCTGCCGATTCAATCATCCTGCAAATAGGAATTTGGTAATATATATAGTTTATAATGCAATCAGTTGTATATGCAACCTTGTTTAGCTTTCTGCTAGCCAAGGAGTATTCTTTTGATGAAAACTTGTAGAGGGAATGGAGGTATAATCACAAGTGATAACATAAACCTTTAAGAAATGCGAAGCTATAATCATTATAATGTTAATTGTTTTCTTCCCTTTTCTGCTCTGTTCCATTGAATCCTCGTTTTTTGACAAATTTTCATTGGAACATGAGAAACTGTTTCTTAGAGCTCCTAATTATTTGCTTATAGCATGAGTGACTTGTGTTCTTCTATGCATAGTTTTGATGAATTTGGTAGACCTTGTTGTATCACAGGTCATCGCTGCTGCAAGAATGAAGGGAGATTATCCAGAAAGAATTGGACAACCTGAATGCCAGGCATGCTCTTTATCCAATTTGAGTTGTAGTAATAGGCTAGTGCCACCGCCTAACCCGTCTTTTAGAACAGTGGATGCTCATTTTAATGCTACATTGTATTCATATATTGTGATCCTGTATTTTACTTTTTGAGTTTTTTTTTGTGTATTATTTGAAGATAAATTTTGTACTATACTATACATTATATGCTAAAGATTTTTACATCTAGGTAAATATGACATTGCGTAAGTTGCTGTTATAAGAGAATCAAGCATAGTAGCTATTTGGTGAACTAATGTTACTGACAAGCATTAAATGAATTATATTATACATTTGTCAATTTGAAATACTACATAATTATATTATACATCTGCGTGCATGTTCCTTTGCAGTGTGCATAGAGACTCTGATCCTATATTTGTGTCTCTGGCATATATGCACGTATGTGTGCCTCATCTTTCTTGGATTTGTTATGACTCGATTTTTTTTTGAAAAAAAATTCCTCAGTACTACTTGAAGACTGGCAACTGCAAATTTGGAGCTACATGCAAATTTCATCATCCTCGAGACAAGTCTGGGATTGCTGGAAGAGTTCCACTAAACACATTAGGCTATCCACTTCGTCCGGTGAGAACTAGTTGCAATATTTCAATTGGGAAAATTAATTGTTAAAAATCACATCTTTGGGGCAGTTTGCAACATGCGTCACACCCTTAATGTTATAAAAGAATGTTATGTCTTCACTGCCAGCTCCCTAAATTATTTGACAAGTAGTATTACATATGCTTTTATAATGGGCAATGAATGAGTATCAAATTGAGCTTAGATTTTCATTATAGAATGTCGTCCTTTAGAAGATGTTCCCTTCTGGATTTTATTCTTGGATAATGTTCTTTAAAAGATTTGTACTAATTTTATGTGAAATGTTGCAGTGTCTTTTTGTTTCATGTATAAATCAGATGGTAATCAACATGATTAATTATACTGTTATCTGATTATTTTTTCCCCTAGCAGAATGAGGAAGAATGTGGATACTATTTGAGAACAGGACAATGTAAATTTGGGAGTACTTGTAAATTCCATCATCCTCAATCAACTAATTTGACTTCTTTTCGTGGTTCAACGAACTATCCTCCTGTTCAATCTCCAACAACTCCTGGGCACCAATCGTTTCAAGGAGGAATCACAAATTGGCCATTATCAAGAACACCCATTATCTCTAGTCCACGATGGCAAGCTCCTTCAAGTTACACACCTGTAATGTTACCTCAGGGAGTGGTTTCAATTCCTGGATGGAATGCATACATGGTAAGTTTCTATGACCACCTAGAAAATATATGATGATACACAACTCTATCTTGAGCATGGATGGGCTTTAATGTTCTCTTAATAAGTTCTCTTGTTTCATCTGGTAGTATAAGTAATAAGTACCCTGTTGGTTGCCGAGGCAATTAACCGATAGTTAGTGTACTTACTTGAGAAACTGGAGATTTATTGTATTCTTCTCCTATTGGTACATTAGTAGGGTACCTGCCCTGTTAATAAGTGGATCTCGTTGTAATCAAACCTCATGTAAACTTGTCTGACAAATTCTGACAGCAATTATTTTTTGTTAGTGATTGATATTTTACCTCTGGTATATGTGTGTTTTTCATGTGTAGGGCCAATCAGGTTCAGTTCCATCTTCTGAAAACCAGCACCAACCAGGAGGGAATACTCCAATATACGGAACTTCACGCCAGAGTGAATCTGCAATTTCTACGTCTCCAGAGACATATCCTGGATATCGTTCTGGTTCTGTCCGTGCAGGGTATTATTTATTACAAAAGGAAAATGTTTTTCCTGAGAGGCCTGGACAACCTGAATGCCAATATTACATGAAGACTGGTGATTGTAAATTTGGAACAGTCTGTAAGTTCCATCATCCTAAAGAGAGGCTGGTTCCAGCTCCAGATTGCCCCTTGAGTCCAATAGGTCTCCCCCTACGTCCAGTGAGTTTTCTAATCTGTATTTAAAAAGTGATAATTTATGATTCATATGATAAACTAATATGAATGTCTTTGTGTGCTTTCTGGTGTTGGCTATGACTTGTCTTCTTTGTTCTGGTGGCTCCCTTTCTATTTTGCGTTTTTTTCCCTATTGCTTCTTTTCATGTTTTTGTCTTCTATATTCTAGGATGATGAAGGAATTCTAGTTGAATCTTGTCAATTGTATTTGGTGTCAGGATCCTACTCCATTTTTGTGTGTCATTTCTTGACTGTGTATTGTTAAATAGGCTCCTGTCTTTGAACTGCTATTATTCCCTTCTTTAATTAATCTAAATTCATCATTTCTTCTTCAACAGGGGGAGCCATTATGCACATTTTATTCCCGTTATGGTATCTGCAAATTTGGCCCGAGTTGCAAGTTTGACCACACTCCTTTAGGATTTGCCCACAATGTCTCAGCATCAGCTTCTGCTGACACATCAGTTGTGCGGCGTTATTATGGTTCATCATCAACACCTGGTGATTTAGCCTTAGCAGCTGAAGGACTTGCTGAAGTAGGCCCGGGTAACCCTAAGAGGCTCTCGCTTGCAGAAGCAAGAGAAATATCTCCTGGTGTTGATAACGTTGCAACCGAAGGATAGAGAGATTCCTTGTAGAAATGGAAGATTCTCTGCCTCTGCAGGAGAAAATGGACTCTGTAAAAAAACAATTCTAATTATTGCTGAAGGTGTACAGCGTTCATGTTGAAGCCAGTATTATCTCTGTTGTATTATTGTCTTGGTGACTCAAAAGGTCACCTTCTGTACTGTATAAATCTGAAATATTGTCACATTTGGTAAAAACCAGTGTGAACAATTTCTCAGTTGTGAGATCCCACTCTTTCTGTTTGGCATAAATTGCATTTTGAAACTAGTCAATGCATTGAGGGTTTTTTCCTGTTTTGCTTTTGATGTACCAATTTGCCTTCCTTTGTATCACTCTCGAGGCCTAAATGCTCGCCTCTCTCTTATGATAGTGTATCTTGTTTCCTTTTTACTGCTTGGAAGTAATTGTAGCCTTGTAGGGATCCATGTACGTTGCCAACGTATCAGCTTTCATTGATCACTTGTTGCCATGCAGATTGATCTGGGCGTCGATTTGTGCTGGTATTTTCAAATTCCCGCCACAGCATAGTTGAAGTAGTTCACAACTGGCATTAAGAGGTACAATGTCTGTATTTTCTTTGTTCTTTCTTATTGTTTTATCTAGTCCCTTAGATTTAGTATGATAGGAACTGGAGAGACTCTTAAAGTGGTATTGTGAAAGATTCTTGACAAAATAAAGTAAATTTGGATTGAACTACATATCTCACTAAATGTAAGTTTATTCCACCAATAACAAAAAATTAAATATTGTCTGGAGTAATAGTTAAGTTTTTACATTAGGTGGTGTAAGAGTAGGCATTTCCATCTCTGATGTTCATCATTATTCTGCTCAGTGGGCTGTCCTCTGTGCAGCATTATTATATCATTATGTTGATGTCGAACTTATCAACACAAACCGATATTATTCACCTCCTACATTAAATTATGCAATACACATACACAGGAAGGATCAAATCCTGCAAGCTTGGATAGTTGAAAATCCAACGGTCTTCTTTGCCACCGCATTCAAAGTGCATCTAAGAACTCCGTACAGAAATGCCCAGCCTTTATGCTCTAATGCTCTATGTATGAAAATGGGCATACCTCAGCTCAGCGCCTCAGCCCATCTCTTTGATACAAGAAGTGAAAGTAACGATCCGGGTAATTTGTTTTTATACCCAGTTACAACACTCTAACTGCACGGTTGTTTACCGAGTGTCTAAAAAGAGAGAAACTCCAGAGCAACTTTAACAGAAGTTCACCTGGAAATTTCTCCACCTCCCTGTACGCTCTAATATTATGCCACGTGGATGATCACGGTAATCTGGTGCTCCACAATACATAAATAACACCCACCTAATCCCTCAGACATTTATACCCAGACCATCCTTGCAAATTACGAACAACTCCAACCTTCTTCTTCATTCATCAAAACCTTACATCTTTCTTATTAGTACTTCTTCTCAGTTCTCAACCCAATTCCCACACTCAAGATTAAATCACCTTAAATCTTTCTCAAATTCCCCCAAAGGTGCCAAACCCCTTCCCAGATCTGCTAAAAGGGATTTATCTAAAGTTAAGGTCTCAAGAGATGTTCATCTCAAGGGTCCTGTTCTGTCTCTCACTTTTTCTACTGTTCTCTGCCTCTACCTTCAATTGCAACAAGATAGAGCTGCTATCCCAAGTAAGCGCTTTACTGAATTCCATCCTTTGTTTCTCTTGTTAAACTCTTTATTTCTAGAATTTCAATAACCCTGTTCTTTCTTTTTTTATGTGTGAAAATAATAAAATAGAAAAAACAGGCAAATGGGTGCTCAGTGAATAACACAACAGTTGATGGGTATGAACTAGTTCCATTAAGTGATCAGAAGAAAGTGGAGACGATGATGGTGATGAATGAGACGAGGAGAAAGCTTGGAAGCTTCCAGATTTGTGCGCCTTGCACATGCTGTAGTGGAGTTGGAGGGTACTGCTTGCCTTCAGCTTGCTGCTATGCCATCAATTGCAACATCCCAAACAGGCCTTTTGGGTTTTGCTCTTTCACTCCCAGGACCTGCAACTGCTTTGGCTGCCATGCCTAGTTTATGTTCAGCTTTTCAAGTGCAGTGAAAAACAAGAATGAATAGGGTACACACCTATATTGCCAGATAAATTGTTCTGTACTAGGGTAGTGAATTTTTGTGCCCTGCCTCACTGCCTGCTGCCTGCTGCCTGCTACCTGCATATAATAAAAGCTGACATTAGATGGGAAAGCAGGACAAGGGTTTAGCTGTCGATTAGCATGCAATTTGATGCTACGTTAGATTTATCTATTTGGGGTATAGTGATATGATATGAATGTCGGAGAAATCGCTATAGTATTGGAAGACAGATGTCTAATTGAACATGCCTTCAAAGTGTTAGTGGCATTGCCCGTTTACGCACGGAATAATCTTTATATTATTCTAACAGCTTTATATTCTCTGTTTCAAGTAAAACAAAGAAAATAAAGCATAGTATGTGTCGCTCAATAATAAGTGTACGACTGTAATCGAATCGAACTTTAAATTGCTTAACTTGGCTTAATTAGTAATTTTGTTTGGGCTTGATTTATTTAAAGATTCACTGAGTTTGAGTTCAGTTCGCAACCCACGCGCTTGTTTAATATGTTTATAAGATAACCTTGTGAACTACTCGTTTATCTAATTATCTATAAAAGCAAATGAGCCTAAAAACATTGTTCTAAAAATCCTGTCTAGGTCTCATCTAGGTGTTGGAAGGTCCTAACTCGCCTAGCTGGCTCTCGTCTAGGACCGCCTAGGCAACCGTTTTGACCGTCTAGACGTTAGATGGGTCGGCGGCAAATAATGTCCAGCCCTACTCTAGCGCGACTTCCATCATGTATGTGACATCGACATATTCCTCTTAACGTCGAGCCATGGCGCTGTGCCATCCATGTTTTTATGCTCATGTTCATCCAATCATGGAACCAATGTATTTTTTGAGTTTCAATGGAGATTTCATACCCTGCGTATCACAGTATGTGGTCGAACTTGGTTGCCATCTCTAGGACACTTAGTCCCTTGATCTTTTGACATAGCAACTCGTTTACCATGAGTCACCATGGCTCATGTATGGGGTCAAGAGGCATCTTGTAGCTCAATCTCGAACTCCCTAATGCTCTACCAAAGTCTAGGTGCTTGCAAATGTAAAGAAACATACTTTTTCATATTACAAAATTAGGATAATAAACATTACAACTTCCTCAGCTGGAAAGGACTCAGGATGAAAGTTTGTCGAATTTCTAGTGTGTATCAGCAAGCCCAATTAAACCCCCCCGGAAGGGTGTTCAGTGCTATGAAACAAGGCTAATTCACAAGTTTGTTGCAACTGCATAAAGGCTATACGTCACAAATCTATTTTTGGAGGTTGGTGGCGGTTGGGTTTTGACCAATTAATTCCCTTGTTCCTTCAGCTAGTTGGCAGTATGTACTCTATTTTTTTCTATTACTCTATACACGGTGTGGTTGTTTATAATAAGAGGATAGAACAATACGGAGTAAGATATACACTCCTTAGTAAGTTTAGCAACGGAAGATATAGTAACTTGAAAAGGGAAAGAAAATCAAATAATGAGATGCTCTACTAAAGTAAAGGAATTCTTTTCACACCAAGAGGACTAAAGAAAACACTGTAGCTTGCATTAGGTTGATTCAATTTCAATTGACCATGGATGGACCCAACAAAAATACAGGTAAAATGCAACATTAATTGACTCCGACCGAAAAAAATAATTGGTTGTTGCCTACTGAAAAATCAGCACGCTTTCATTGTTCTCCAGGCAAAAGAAAATATGGCCCAAAGCCACAGACTGAAGCTAAGAAGAACCTAAGTAAGACATGAAACCAAACTAGTAGTCCTATATAACGCTGAATGTTAAATGAAAATTAAACGAGTATAACTGTATAACTACTAAATTAAGCATATTCCTATCTGTATCAAATCATTATTCAAGCTGAGGGCGCGAGCCGATGCTCCATAACCACGCGACAAAAGAATGTTTGTTTTCAATTTCATTCATAGACGATTGATCTTTTTAATCTTCAAGTATGTTTTTGTACGCGTCTATACCACCTGTACAGAAACCGAGCAAAAACTGCAGAGTTATGTATCAAACCTTTCTTTGTGCTTCTTCTTCTGAGAAGCTGTTGCATGTGCACTTTGATCTTTTCCCTATCATAAAATGATATCAACACTTGTTTAGAACAATGGCCTTATGGGTTCGGTATACGGGTCTTTCCAGCATTTGTCCTTGGCCACAGCAGCTGCCCACCGCCTTCTAAACACCTTGTACTCGTTGTAAGATTGTCTTCGTACCTGCAAATGTACGAGTTAGAACTTAGTATTATTAAGTTCTCTTAGATTAAGAGATATAAAGATAAGAATATAGATGAATTGCTTACCTCGATTCTCTTGTCAAGTATATAAGGGCTATACTGCCCCTACATTTACATAAGAATGAAACGGTACAAAAACATAAGAGAAATGAAGAAAATGAAAACAGTGAGTGAACTTTATAATATTATGTGGTCTTGGATTCAAGTTTTGTTACCGTTTTTGACTTGGGTTCACCAAGTGTGGGCAGACCATAGTGAACAATATACTCTGCATCAACTACACCAATATTTTTGGTACGGTTGCCCTATAAGAAGAGCGTCCGAACATCAGAAACAGTTTCTGATATTAAAAGAAACCGAATGAAGCTAAAAGCCAAATCCTTGGACTTATAGAAGAAAGAAATAGAGAAGGTTGTGTACCTGAGCACAGTATCCTAGATGCATATCTAGACCCCAAGCATGAATCAAATCATTCTGCAGACAATACGAGCACATAAATGTAAAAATAATAGCCCAATACATCACTGATCCGAAACCAAAGTCTGATACAAGCAAATGTCGGACAAACCTGGATCATATACCAAACACAACGCCATGCAGATCTTGAGAAGACAGGAGCCATCACTTCTATCCACCTGAAAAACACATCATTATGCCAAATCTGCTCAATTGGTGCATTCATATAAGCATATATACTAAATGATTTAATATAACTTCTGATATTAAGTTGAGGCTAGGAAAGCATGTAAATCATTTTTACCCAGTACAAGGAGGTCCCGTACTATTTGAATAGCACATCCCTTCTTTGTAAGTCCTCCTGCAGATCACAAGTGAATCATTCAGTTGAATATGAGAGAATGATATATGACATGTTTGTAAGAGATTTTGGATAGAGGGCGTTATGGGAAGTTAACCTGTGAACGTTTCCTTTCCTGCCTCGGGCAGTAATCTGGTGATGAACCTCGGACTTGTTGGAGTCAAGTGCTGGTTGTGATATGTGAAACCCTTCTTCTTTAACTATATCCAAATACCTTAAAAAACGCAACTGAAAGTGTATCAGTCAAGATGCTCAAGCCAACAAATGACATAAAAAAAGCCAGCGAGTTTACTCACCGTGAAGGATCAAAGTCCTCAACTCCAAGATCTTCATCCCAGAGAAATACATATTCATAATCAACAAGTATATCTGGATGTAAAAAGCGCTTAGCAAACCACCTACATATAATCACCAAGAAAAGGAAAAAATAACACAAAAAAAAGTTAAGCAAGGCAAGAGAAATCAACAACCAATTTATAAACTGAAGCTGAAATAAGAAGGATGGATACCATTTAGTTTGATTAGCTGCAGATATGTGTATGACCTTGTCGTTCCATCCAAACGTCTTCCAACCATCGACATTTTCATCATAATGGAAAAGCATTACCACAAAATCACAGGCTAAGAACTGTGATAGGAGAAACAGAAAAGTATTATAACATGATCATGTAAGCCTGATTTTACACCCTAAAAAAACAGATTTTGGTTCAGATAATCACCTTGCTAACCATTTCATTCACAAGGTGTTTTTGCTTAATCCCAACTGCAAGAGCCAGCAAGTTCATTGATGAAGGGCGCTTCTGTTCGTGGGAATTCACAAATAAATAAAAAGATCAGAAGCTGACTATATTAATCCAAATACTATCATTCAGCAAAAGAATATCTGGTTTTCAGATATATTTACCACATTTGAGAACTTTTTACCTTAGGGTAACCCCATAAAGGTCGCATTTCTAGGTTAGAAACTTTCTTGACAATTTCTTCGGGTAAGGATTCGCTTCCACGAGGTCTGCACCGGTTCTGAACACAGTAAACAAGTATCAGCATCAAAGCATTATATGATGACCAAATATAAAGACTTTGACATGAATAAACCTCGCATGGGCTAACCGATAATCCATCATCAGTTAGTGATGGAATTTCACTTTCAGCCATTACCACTGAAGACGGTTTCTGCAAGAAAGACTCAGTCAGGTAACCCTATGTGATCAAGCAAGCAAAAGGCTTATACAAATTCTATCATGAGTAAAGATATTCATTGTCTTTACCAATCTCCAGCGTGGCGATATAACCACAGCTCCTATAAAGTAAAGTAAACAAAGGATGGAGGCTGCTTGAAAGATGCACATACATGATCTCCGGCCTTTTGGGTCGACTGGAAACTGAGGATCCATTACAATATCACACAATAGAAACGAGTACATCTGAGTAAGATAGAACTAGCAAGTAAATGAGCAAGATAGGACAAGCAAATAGCAATGTCTAAGAAACTTCAACAAATAATTCTGAGCTTAAATATAGAACAATTTAGGACACATCTCAGGAAGAATTCTGGAATTCAATTCAGCACTGATAAGATTTTGACAGTAAGATTTTGTTTTACAATAGAACCTCTTTTCAATTAAAGTAAGATTATATATGATGAGTTATAGGCATAACCATTGTAATTACACTAATGAGATTTCATTTGATCAACAAGGGTATGTATGTGTAATGTGTTCAGGAATCATCATATTCAGCCCAGAAAAGAGGACAAACTTTTTGTCCTCTAAAAAAAGGAAAAGTAGGAACAGAGCATTCAAATTCAACCAGAAAAAACATAAAAGCCATAAATAATTACAAGAAAAGTGGCAAGTCAACAATAATTTTTGGGAAAAGTTCTCCAAACCCATCAGGAAAGCCTAAAAACATGTTACCTCGGAGACATCCCAAGCGTATTATTGACATTAAGTATACAAATAATAACATCACACAATAAAAAATTGATTCCAATTAAAATGAAACCCGGGAAAGGAATGAAAAGCATACGCTTTTTTGAATCATCATCCTCTTTGAAATCCCAATTCACCACATGCTGCCCAGAAAGAAAGAATCTGAAACCCACAAAAAAAAACCCAACAATTTTCACTTGGATTAATTCAAATCCAATTAGATGAACTAAGTTCTGGAATAGAAAGCGAAAGCAGAGGATCGTAAAGACGTACCAGAATTGAAAAGGTTTGATTCTAATCAGATAATCGGCTCTTTTCCTTAGACACCCTTCAAACAGTAACAGAAAGAATAGAAGAAGAGGATAATTAATTAAGAGAGAAAAGAAGATAGGAAAACAGAGAGAGAAAAGGAGGCGAATTAAACGGCGATTGAAGGGGGAAAACAGGCGCACACCACGAAATCGCTTCAAATTCGCTGTATCTGAAACTCCAATTTTTGTTTCATTTCAAACCTTCAAACACATTTTTGTAATTGAATTTTACATTCAAAGTTTGATCATGTAACGCATTTTTGTGAGGACGAGTTTCATAACCTAATTATGAAAGATGAGTGGTAAGTGAGAACTATGTGGAAATGGAGTAAAAATGTGACACCCGAGAAAAAAATACCGTTCGCTTTTGTTTTTCTAAAATAACATTTCTTAAATTTTGTGGGTCAAACTGGCTTTTTAATTTTCTATTATTATTCCTCGTATATTGGGATAGTTTCATGTGCTCATATTGATTCGAAGAATCTACCATAATAAGGAACACGTTATTACGTTATTAGGGTATTATTTTAGACGTGTGCCGGTGGTCGGAACCAGCCACCTTCTTCCGGTTTTAGGTTTTGAGTATTTCTAACTGGTTTTGACCGGTAGAATTGTCGGTCCAGTTCCAGTTTGGGATAGAAAAAAAAAGTCTGCAACCTAAAATCACTCATAACATAGGTCATATTACTCTTAACTATTCGGTTTATACCTAAAATCACCCATAACATAAGTGAGAATTATGTGGAAATGGAGTAAAAATGTGACACGAGAAAAAAAAAGAGGATACGTGAGGAGAAAGGGAGGTTTCGGAGTTCCACGAGTTGGGTCCCTTCGCTCTTGTCTTTCTAAAAAACATTTCTTAAATATTGTGGGTCATATTTGGATAGTTAACAAGAAACACACAAAGTGAATGTGACATAATCTATGAAGCTGCTACTTTGAATGGCAATCATGTACAAAACACTCTATGGACCAATTTCGAAAATGGGATGGCATCCCCAATAAAAATTAATAGTATAAAATGAGAATTGCATCATGGAATGTACGAGGAATAGGACGGAAAATTTTTTGGTCTCACATTGAAACGCTTACGAAATTGTATCATATTAAAGTTATTGCAATCCTAGAGACTAAAACGGAAAATGATCCACCTGAAAATTGCTGGCGTAAAGCAGGATTCGATCATATAGTACATTCACACGCAAGGGGTCGAGCCGGTGGACTCTGCGTTCTCTGGAAAGAAAATCAATTCCAAGATAACGAATCTTTTAGACTAATAGATAAACACGGTAGATTTATTTCGTTTTTATACTCAATCCCTTCTAGAAGCTACGATATGATGATTATTTTTATTTATGCTCCACCTCGTGAAAATGAAAAAAAATGAATTTTGGCAAATGCTATCGGAGTATGTATCCAAATCATCGATACCCAGTTTGATAATAGGAGACTTTAATGAAATAAAAGGCCCAAGTGAGAAATATGAAGGTAATGTCCCCCTGCCGTCAAGGTTCAATAGACTCCAGAATTTTATTAATCAGTGTGACTTGGTTGATACTAGAACGTTAGGAAATGAATTTACGTGGAGAAAAAAGAAAATTGATGTGGACAATACCTATGAAAAGCTGGATAGAGTTTTAGTATCATATAAAATTGCACAATGGTTTCCTGACTTAACAACTCATAATCATGCATTTTCGTTCTCTGATCACTGCCCAATTTCAATTGACCTGAACGGTCTACAGATTTATAAAGGAAGACCGTTTAAATTCGAAATAATTTGGATGCAGAGAAAAGATTTCGGGAATTTGGTCAAACAAACTTGGAGAACCCAAATTCAGGGATCAAATATGTTTAATTTGATTAAAAAGACACGAATAGTAAAAGCAAAAATCAAAATTTGGAATAAGCAAACGTTTGGCAATATTTTTAGACAGTTTGAAGAGGTGGAATCGAAGCTATTAGAACTACAAAAGGATCCACAGAGTGATAAGGATAGAAATGACATTCTACTACAAGAACGACTATTACAGAAAAAAGAACAGCTGGTTAATTTCCATAGAACCTACTGGGCCCAAAGAGCGAAGGTTAAACACATTAAACACACAGATTCAAACACAACCTACTTTCATCGTTGTGCAACTGGGAGAAGAAACCACAAACGAATTAAATCGATTAGATCGATAAATGGTATGATCATTGTGGGGGAGGACAATGTGAGACGAGAAATACGGCAAGAGTTTCGACGTCGGTTCCAGAAACAATCTATAAACCATGAACAGTTAGAGCACTATTTAGAACTAATCACAACAAAAATAACAGTAGAAGAAAATGCGACACTTGTTCAAGATGTATCAAACCTAGAAATCAAGAATGCAGTCTTTAGCCTCGGAAAGAATAAATCACCAGGACCGGACGGTATGATCACAGAATTTTATCAAAAATATTGGTCCATTGTTGGAACTTCGGTAATCAAAGCTATAAAAGGTTTCTTTGAATCTGGATATATACTAAAAGAAATTAATCACACGTTCATATCGCTGCTCCCGAAATGTGAAAACCCGACAGAAGTTAATCATTACAGACCTATTAGTCTATGCTCAACCGTCTATAAGATTATAGCTAAAATATTAGTTGAAAGATTAAAGAATATGTTGCCGAAAATGATCAATCCATTACAGGGAGCTTTTGTAGAAAATCGAGCCATCCAGGATAACGTGCTAATTGCCCACGAGATTTTCCATTCTTTCCGACAAAGACGTGGTAAAACAGGATGGGCGGCTATAAAGTTAGATATGGAAAAGGCTTATGACAAAGTCGATTGGGAATTTCGACACAAATGTTTGCATAGATTTGGATTCCATTCAAAATTCGTCACATGGATTATGCAATGTGTACAAACAGTAAGTTTTTCAGTGTTAGTAAACAACGAACCAACGGAGATTTTCTATCCGGAAAGAGGATTAAGGAAAGGAGATCCACTATCTCCCCTATTATTTATTATTGGCACCGAAATTTTAGCAAGACGGCTTCAGGTAGAATGTACGGAACGACAAAGAACTATACGATTTCCTTTGGTTTGGGGTGGTACTAAAATACCGTTCTTGTCATTTGCAGATGACATAATTATTTTTTGCCCCGCCACGTTGATTGCATTTAGAAAAATTAAACGCATTCTCAATGAATATTGCGACATATTGGGACAAAAAGTAAATTTCACCAAATCGGCCTTCCAGACCACAAAAGGTGTTTCAGCAACCATGAAACGATGCCTCGAGGATAATATCGAAATACACTTACGATGTCATTGGAAAAATATCTTGGATGTCCAATCATAAACAGTAGAGTGACTACACGAACTTTTGAACCAGTTATTCATTCCACAGAACAACAACTGTCTAGATGGAAGGCTAATGCGTTATCTCAAGTAGGAAGAGCGACACTTATTAAATCGGTTCTGTCCACTAAACCATACTATGTAATGCAAAATTTTATGCTTCTAGACGAATCACTGCATAAATTAGATTCAATAAGTAGGAATTTTTTCTGGAATAAGCAACATAGGTATACCCCTACTATTGGGTGGGATAGAATTTGTAGATCAAAGAAAAAAGGAGGACTAGGATTAGGAAAAGCAAAACAGATGAACATTGCACTACAGATGCGTTTGCTTTGGAAAATTCTTGCCGAACCTTGTTTACATACTCAGGAAGCAGGAATATGTCTTGACAGTGGTCCAAATTAATGCGCTTGAAGAACAAGTTCCTCGAAGGCCTAATATGGCAGATAGGGGATGGTCGTAGTATTCGATTCTGGAAGGATCAATGGGCAACGAACTTACCCTTATTAAATGTATGCACTAATTTGCAAGACATAGATCCAAATGCAACTGTCTCTCAATTTATTGATGACAACAAGCAATGGAAGACTAGTGAGCTTTCTACTTGGTTACCTGACGAATGGGTAAGAAAGATCACGTCGATTCTAATTCTGAAAAATAAAATTAGAGATCGACTATATTGGCACCCGAGCAAGAATGGTTGGTTTTCCACTTATTCCGCTTCATCATTCATATCCCATGAACATAGCATGAGAGATTGCGAATTTGATTGGATTTGGCGACTAGATGTCACTCCAAAAGTAAAATTTTTCTTGTGGAAAGTGTGTACAAAAGGACTTCCAACTAAAGATCAATTATTAAAGAGACATGTGACTGTAACTGCGGAATGTCCTTTGTTTCAGAATCAACGAGAAACAACAATGCATTTGTTACTACAGTGTCTTGTGACATTAACGAATCTAGCTAAAGTTGATCCTAATATTGTAAATAACATACTCCAAGGTCGACTAGATAATGAATCCATATTGACAATTATCCAACGCCTAAAAGCACAATTAAAAGAGTCACTTTTTATGAAATTATGTATTGCATGGTGGAGCGTGTGGTATTACCGAAACAGATGTACTTTCAACCAACCGATAGATGGGCCTACAAGAAACATATACGAGTTTATAATATCACAGATAAATACGTGGAACAAAGTGAAAATTCTCGATAGTCGACACGAAAACCTCCCAACCGTATTCGACACAAGAAAGAAGAAAAAAAGAAAGAAAAAAAACTGGACTGAACCAACGAAGGGTTTTGTAAAAATTAATTTTTACAGTTCAAAAAAGAAAAATGGAATGGCAACAACGGGATATATTATTAGGGACCATTGGGGAAGAATGATCACAATGAACGCTACTGCCAACGAAAATTGGAGTGTTATTCAGGCTGAGGCTAGAGGAATGTATGAAGCAGTTTGTGAAGCTAAGGCTAGGCACCTCTCGAAAATTGAAATAGAAGGAGACAACCTCATTGTCATCAACGCTTTAAAAGGATGTAGATCTTGTCCTTGGCAAATTGAAATGCTAATTGCCGATACACTAGTTAATCTGCAATCCTTTGAGGTTGTTCGCTTTCTCCATACACCTCGTGATTGCAACACAGTGACGGATTTGATCGCTGAACTTCGACATGTGGTTAGTGCTAATCAGATTCAGACCCATTTAGGGCTTCAAACACTCATCTGTAAGGATGCCCTAGGTTGAGTTTTTCTTGGCCTAACTTTTTCCTACTAAAAAAAATGTGCTCATATGATTCGAAGAATCTACCATATAATTTCCAAACTTTATGTATCTTCCAAAATGGAGCCAATTGCAACACAGACAAGATCCAAAAAACAAAACAATTTATCCTAGTTTGTCCTCACACATATTTCAACCTTTAGTTCAACTTTAAAAGTATTTTTATCTCAAAATTACATTTTAAAATTTTTTGAAATATGTGAAATCTCTCTACTTTTTAAAAGTACTTTGATCTCAAAATTACATTTTAAAAGTAGTTTGCCTTTAAAAGTACTTTTGCCTCAAAATTACATTTATCGTGAAATTTTAAATAATTTAAAAAAAAACCGTCTTTAGTTGTCGAACCCCTTTGCTCCAACCCAACGGTTTCACCCCCAATTGCAGCCGAATTGCATGCTACTCTCGACACCAGCAAAAATCACCCCCAATTCTCCAACCAAATCAAACCCTAGGTGAATTGAAAAGGGAAACCCCTAATTTCTAACCGTTGCCATGGGTAATTTCAAGAGGATGTAATAAGAAATCGAACTGGACCGGTTTAGTGTTTTCGAAAGCGTAAATGCCCCCAAACTTCTAGGTAATTTGGGAAATAAAATGAACAGTTTAGGCAAAAAAGGTTAATGTATGGGGGTTAACAAGTTCTTGGACGGAACTAGCTCGAGGGTGGCTAAATGCTAACAGATGAGAATTTTGGGTAGTTTTAAATAAAGTCGCATATATCAGTTGGTTATTTGTAATATGTAATATATAATAAATGGTTTTATGCAATTTTCTTCTTTTTTTTTTACAGCTAGAGATGAATGCATCTGAGATGGCCGAGAGGTTGGGGAAGAAGAGTTCCCGTGGAGGTAGTGGAGTAAAGGACGTGGAGGTCGGAAAACAAGCACCGAAGAAAGTTTCCCAAGCCCCTGCAAAGAGCAGCACATCTGTCACGCCTCTCAAAATCACTTCCTTAGATGTCGTGACTAGTGGTCCAATTTCTCCATGGCGCATAAGCGCTCTTGTTTCGGAGGGGCTTGCTGCTCGAGCAGCATTCGAGGTAGTAAGGCATTGTTTTGCCCTTGTGGCACATTGTTTGCCCTAGTGATGGGGTGCCCTCTCCTAGTTTGCTTCTTCCAATAGAGTGGTCCTCTTACCGCCGCCTCTCCCCTTGGGTGGGTTAGTTTGAAGTCGTGTGTTTGCGGTTGTCTATGCCTATGCTAGGTAAATGCCTCTCACTTGCAGATGGTCGACCTTGGTCTTTGCTTTCCCATATCCATTGGCCTCATTTCTATCTTGCCCTGCAGAATCAACATGACCCTTGCCCTTGTCCCGCAAACTCTGATTCGCCATATCCTCAATGTACACCTCCTTAGTGACCAATGCCATAGAGCCTCATACATTCTTGATGACTTCGTGAAAATGTAGGTCATGAAGGGCCTATGAGTTAGGCTTCTTGTCAACATGTCTAGAGAAAACGCGTCTTCCACATGGGTGATTTCCGCCATGGCAGTGGTGAACCTCGTGAAGAAGACCCCAAGTGCCTCCTCCTCGCCCTGCTCAATTCCTTGGAGTTCACGCATATTCTTCTTGCACTTCCTTGCCCCACTAAAATGCGCCACAAACACCATTATGTGCTCGAACGATGCGATAGTCCCGATCCAAAGGATTATGAACTAAGTCGGGCCACCTTTTGGAGGGTGGTGGGAAAAAACTCTACAAAAGATAGCATTGTTGTAAGAGTTGATGCACATTTGGACCATGCAGTTCTTGACGTGGTCCTAAAGATAAGTGCTCCCATTATAGTGTTCCATTGGTGGCTTTTAAAAGCTTTTGGACATTAGTACGCCTTGTATCTCATTGGAGAACACGTATAAGCCCGCAACCACGTAAAGATTCTTTGCGGTCCTTTGGCCGCATATATTGCAGACCTCCAAGACCGGTGTGACCTGGAGCTGATTGAGATGTGCATAGGAGTATGCTAAATGGCCTTATTCCACGAGCCGTTGGAGGATGCAGCATGTCCCTTGACATGGAAAGCTTCGAAAGCATACTCGGGTTCATGACCCGGTGCATATACAAGAACGTATTCCTGATGAGGTTCTGGCACATACTTAGGGACATACTCCTTGTGGTGTTCTTTGGGGAGGGGGGGGGGGGGGAGCTGTCACATTCCCAAGATAGTTTTGCGCATATCCAAGGTAGGAATTCTAGGCCTGGTACCTCGCGTACTACAGGGCTAGTTGTAGGGGTTGTGGCACTACGTAAGTCCATTCTGGTGGCACACTATTGGGCCATCCCGATTGATAGACCCCGTAGTTCCAATCCTACGCACTCTTCATGGGCACGTTGTCAGGATGTTATGGGAAGAAGTTGTTTTGTGTGCCTCCCATGGGCGTGTTGTGAAGTTGAAATGGGAAGAAGTTGTTGGGACATGCTATTTGAGTGAGGAAAGTTCTAATCTAGAACCTTCCTAGGATGAAAAGGTCCACACGGTTGGCGCCAGTGTTGAAACCCGAAATGAACGAGCGCTAGATTTGAGGTTTTGAATTAATGAAAAACAAGCATGCAGAAGATTTCACTCTTTATTCTGCTCGTGATAACTATTCACGCACTCTTTAAAAGAGATTCTATAATTTTACAAAGGCTATCCGCGTTTCTTTATAATACGTGCGCTCTTTCTTTTACTCTAAATCTACTCAGTTCTCACGAATTATTCTAAGATTTTTTAACTTACAAATAGTGATTTGGAATCCTTTAGAACTCCCTATCATAAATAGTGAGGTTCTTCGAAAAGTTTCAACACGTCAAGTTTTTATTATAAGAAGTTATCTTAAGCTAGAAATGTTTTCCAACCCTTGCAACATTCGCCTTCTTTAGCTACTTATAGAGGTTGGGAGAGGTCAAAAGTTGGAGTTTCTCTTTCTAGAAGAGACTTATTAATCTTCAAGGTGTCGACCATTGATAGGTGGAGTGTGAGATGTGCGACGTGTTGCATTGCCATTGGTGGAGATCCAGTTTTAGTTTGGAGTTTCTGGATTTTTTGATGTGGGAGAGTTTTATTGATCTTTGATGTGTCAGCCATTGATTGGTGGCAAGGTTATTAAAATTGGGATTCTAGGATCAAATTACAGAAGATCGCATGGATCATAAGATCCTATAAAATCAATAAAACTAATTTAATATGAACATGATTAAAAAAATATAGGTTTTGAACCGATTTTCACACATTTTGATTTCAATGCACGATCTAGATTAGAATCCCACACCAGATCATAAGATCTCATGATTTTAAGATCCGAATCTTGATTTTAATAACAATGATTGGTGGACTATGTGGCTACATGACTTGTACCACAACTCGGTGGGTTTGGCCTGCGACGTCATCAATTGCCATCACTTTGCTGGAGTCTTTGGAGATTGTGACTTCATCCGACGTTCACTCAGTGCACTTACTAAGAAAGGTAGTCGACTGTTATATAGGACATGCACTCTATTGATACCTAGATTTCATAGGAGTTTCACTTTCTTTTCGACCTTTATGATCTTAGATGATTCTACGTGTTATCCATATACTAGTGAAAATTGTCTTGCCCATTTTAGCGTGCTTTTGGGCGAGGAGATTGGTATTCGTTCATTTTTATAGGGTGTGTGATTTCATGGGTGCCACCGTGTCATGGCGCAAGTTTGGAGCTTGCATGCATCATGTTTCCTTGATTTCTTTTCTTGCTTAGATCTTTTTTTTATCTAGCGCTTGAATTATCCACGCTCCATCACCCACAATATCTTGATCTTTTATTAAATGTGAATTTTGTTCCATGGTTGTTGTTTGTTGTCAATTGCTCTGGCTTAAAGTTTTCCAACCCCCTTTGAGATTTCATTATTAGTCTCCCATGGAGCTTATTTATGAAAGTCAAGTTACTCTTCATATAACTGCTAATCTCATCGTTCATGAACTAATAAAGAACATCGAAATTGATTGTCATTTTGTTCGTGATTTGATTAAGAGTGGTTGTAGTTGTACCTCTTGGTCTTTGGGCTAGTCGACCTTAAGGCATGACATCAAGTGCAATTGGCATATTACGAGGCCAAGTAGTTGCATTTGAGTAGGCATGTTGGCATAAAGATTCACACATCTAAAGTTGGGACATAAAATACGTAATATATAATCTTATGAGCTACTCCTATTGCTAATTAGATTTAGGATGAAACCCCATTATGTGTTGGGGCCCAATACATAGTGGGGTTCCATCCCTATGTTGGGCCTAGTATGCATATATGCACTAACAACCGTGTGGACCCCCCAACATGATATTAGGCCTTCTAACATTAACACTTAATCTTTTAAGTCAAAATGTGTATTCTAAACTTATATTAAAATATGAGGATGGATCATGTGAGAACTATATTTGTGGAGAGAAATGAGAACGCATAGTGGCTGTTAATGTTAGAATTATACACAGTCAGTCAGTCATATGTAAAATCTCACACTCGAGTTTTTTTACATGTGCATAATCGGACGACCAATATGCATTCTCATTACTCTCCTAAAACGTTGTTCTTATAGAAACCAGACCCTAAAATATCAATAATAATAAACTAATATAATCACTCACCTCTATTTAACTAGTACGCATGGAATTTAAGACAAACTAGAATGCTTAGCCCGTCCGTTTTTGGACGGGAAAAAGTTTACATTTTATATTT
Organism: Fallopia convolvulus; assembly: GCA_964016875.1. Taxonomy (NCBI): domain Eukaryota; kingdom Viridiplantae; phylum Streptophyta; class Magnoliopsida; order Caryophyllales; family Polygonaceae; genus Fallopia; species Fallopia convolvulus. The sequence goes on along the minus strand of OZ024723.1, from coordinate 39,516,663 downwards.
GCAATTTTAAATGTACATATTTTTAGTAATAATGAGATAATTAGAATTAGAATGCAAGCTAAGGTTTTATATACTACGAGTTCATTTTTATATACTATAAGTTCAATTTTTTATGTTAGGAGTTCAATTATCTATATTGTATGAGGTCAATTTTTATATTCTACGAGTTTCATTTTTATCGATAAGTTCAATTTTTATGTGCTTTTGACTTCATTTTTGATATAATTTGATTTTCACAAAACTAAAAAAATAAATAAAAAATTTTCAAAAAATTTTTAAAATTTTTTTTGCGATTTTTTTAACCTTTTTAAAATTATGTTCTTTTTTAAAAAAAAGTTTAAAAATGTTAAATATGCTAGTTCAATTTTTATATAATACGAGTTAATTTTTATACACTAGAACTTCAATTTTTTATGTTAGGAGTTCAATTTTCTATATTGTATGAGTTCAGTTTTTACATTGTACAAGTTCATTTTTTTAACTATGACAAGTTCAATTTTTTTGTTCTTTTAGTTCATTTTTCATATAATTCGATTTTCACAAAACTTAAAAAATATAAAAAAAAAATTAAATTTTTTTTTCCTGATTTTTTAATCTTTTTTATATTACATTCTTTTTTAAAAACCTTTAAAAATGTTAAATATGGTTGTTCACTTTTTTATATATTACGAGTTCATTTTTATACACCAGGTCCAGAAGTTCAATATTTTTATGTTAGGAGTTCAATTTTCTATATTGTATGAGTTCAATTTTTATATTGTATGAGTTCATTTTTTTTATCGATGTTAAGTTCAATTTTTAAGTGCTTTGAGTTCATTTTTCAAATAATTCGATTTTCACAAAACTAAAAAATATAAAAAAAATAAATGATATTTTTAATTTTCAAATTAATTTTTCTACAAAATAACCTTTATAAATCTAAAATATGACAACTTAATTTTTATATACTACGAGTTCATTTTTATACACTAGAAGTTTATTTTTTATGTTATGAGTTCAATTTTTCTATATTGTTTGAGTACATTTTTCATATTCTACGAGTTCATTTTTTTTATCTATGATAAGTTCAATTTTTATGTGCTTTGAGTTTTGTTTTCATATAATTCGATTTTCACAAAAAACAAATAAAAACAATAAAAACAAAAAATAAAAAAATTGAAAAAATCTTGACCATTCAATACATAATAAAGAAGTAAATCTAATGGTTGAGATTAGTCCTCACTATAAGCCTAATCCTTACCACAAGAGTGATCCTCACCGGAACCATGCTCTCTCTCTCTCTCTCTCTATATATATATATATATATACATATATATATATAGTTTGGTTCAAATAAAATAAACTCTTATCCTATAACATGACGAGCGTTCAGAACCTTTGGATCTCCTTGATCCAAGGGCTTATGTTCTTTCCTTTTTATATAAGCGGGGGCAATTTTGTCTTTTAATATACTATTTCTTTTTATTCGTGTTGGGCGATCGAATAAAACAACTTGCTTTCTCGAGTTTGGTCACTTACTCGATTGAAATTTATTCACGTTGGTGATGGGCGATTTCTGACTGCGCTCGATCCAACATTTTGTCCATTTACACATTCGATTGAACTTTTTTTCTCGTAATCTCTCTTAATCATGTGGATCGGATATAAAGTAGGTATTCAAATTGGGAAATTGTGAAGCACAAGGGCCAGGATGGTGGTAAAGGGGTATGTGAAGAAGCATGGCATATATTATACTAAAGTTTTTACACCATTGGTAAGGCTTGAAACAGTGAGGGTCTTGTTGGCCTATCTACCTCAAATAAATTGGGAAGTCCATTACATTGATGTGAAGACGACCTTCTTAAATGATGAGCTTGACGAAGAGGTTTATGTTGCTCAGCCAGAAGGTTTTGTGTAGAAAAAACATCCATACAAAGTGTTGAGATTGCATAAAGATTTGTATGGTTTAAAACAAACACCTAGAGCTTAGAACTTTAAGTTGGATAAATGTTTGAAAAGACTAGGCTTTACTAGGTGCCCTAATGAGCATGTTGTCTATAGAAGGGAGCAAGAAAGAAATGTCATGATAGTGGGAGTTTACGTTGAAGATCTCATTCTAACAGGAGCAAACAAAAGCATCATCAACAAATTCAAGTTAGAAATACAAAAAAAATTTGACATGAGTTGATGTGACTATCCTCGGGATATCACAACATGAGTATTAGCAAGAAGTCCAACCATGGGTACATGTGAAGCGTTGGAACCTCTTGGTGGTCACCACGCCGGCGCCATGAAATTTCCTTGGTGCCTTTGTGATCTTGAAGGACACTTTGTATGGTTTGGGCTATTTTATGTAATTTCTTGAGATGTTTTTGTTAACTTTAGAAACCTTTGGGTGCTTTTGCATAAGGTGCCATGTTAGGTTTTGCTTAAAAGGGATTGACGCCTCCCTTAGTTTCTTAGACAAGAATTGATGAACACATCCCAATCTTTTGTTTCCTCTTAAAAGCACGTTTTCCTTTGTTTTCCCTTTCAATTTTCATAGGGGTGTTCAACGGGTCGGGTCGCCCGCGACCCGCACCGACCCGACCCGCAATTTGCGGGTTGCGGGTCAATTTTTTTTATTTTGCGGGTCGCGGGTCGGGTCCGGTCAAACCCGCGCGGGTCGCGGGTCGACTCGCGACCCGCAATATTTTTAAAAATATATATTTTTTTATATAATTTTATTAATGTATAAACTATTTTTTAATAACAAAATCGATGGATTTACGGGTCGACCCGCAAACCCGACGGATTTTTTAAAAAAATACATGTTTTTAGGTTAAAAATTAATTATTTTAGGTTAAAAATTATTTTTTTTTAGGTAAAAAAATTAGTTTTGACCCGATTGACTTAGTCCAACGGGTCAAGCGGGTCGACCCGCGACCCGACCCGTTAGACCCGCGACCCGCGGGGTCGGGTCGCGGGTCAAAGGCAAAAAAAATTGCGGGTCGCGGGTCGACCCGCAACCCGCAATTTCGGGTCGCGGGTCGACCCGACCTGACCCGTGAACACCCCTTGTTTAGATCAATTGGATCGTGATTCATATCGATCAAAGACCGGAGATTTGATCTAGGTGAGTCACATCCTAGCCTGAGTCTTCTAGTTCGTGTTTTCGAGAGGTGAGTCGTATCCTTTCGAAGGCTCATCCATATCCAGCCCTAATCCATAAATACCATCACCTCCATTCTCTGTATTCCATCCTCCATCAACCATCAAAACCTCCCTCAAAAGCTCCTTTGAAGTCCGGCCTCCATTAGATCTAAATTTGGCCATCAAACTCATCTCGAATCGCGCCATGGAACTCTCTGCGACCTCTCAGTAAAATAATATTAACTTAAGAATGCCTAAACCAAAAATTAGAAATTTTTTTGGACACAAACTAGACTTCCATATCTAACTCCTCGAGTTGGAATCACTCAAATCGGAGTTCGGATCGGGGAGAATAAGCCAGTTGAAGACATGACAGATTTCAGGGTGTTTCCTGTCGATTCCTTGGAAGTCTTTGGTGGGGGGGATTGCCTTGAACCACTTCATCGACAAGATCCTTCATCATGTGGTATTATATCCACACAAGGTACTCCTTCTTTGACCTTTGATCGAGCATCTAGGGTTGCAAGTGCTCATAGGAGCCACCCTTGTTACCATTTTCGAAATTGCTTACAAATTGCCCTAGAATTGTGGTTGCTGTCTTTGTTGTGTGTTGTTGTTGTGTTGGCTAAGTGGTGCACGACCATTTCTGAATTCAGCCAAGGATTTTCATCCAAAGGTTGAAGAAGATAGCCCAAGGGTTGTCCAATTCAATTCTCAAACCGAAAAGCCTCAAACCCCCCTTTGAAACAACCTTTCGTTTCCAATGTCTTAAGTGTTGTCTTGTGTGTTTGAGTCAAAACCAATCCAGCCATAAACCAGCCACGACCTTGCCCATTTTCCATGCACATGTCTTGCATTTGGACTTGTAAAGGCTTGGTTTAAGATACGGGAATGGTATCGGGTTGTTAAACTTTGAGAAAAATTGCATAGTTGCTTTTTTGCTTGTTGTTTGAATTGTGGTTCCTTGCCATTTTCTTTAATAAAAAAAAATCAGAATAGTGCCTTAAAAGAAAAAGTCGGACTCGAAAAGGAAAAGAATCAGGACATAGAAAAACTCGAACCCGATGAAAGTGAAAGAGAGGCCGAGCATAGAAAATGTCAGATCCCTTGAGAAAGAGAATCCGAGCAAGGCAAAATTTGTTTAAATTGTTGTTGTGAGAAACACTTTGTGCCTAGTATCTTCTTATTCCTTTAAGTCCTTGTTCTGTTCGGGTGCTTGTGTGTGCCTTGGTTTGTTGTTGCCTAGCCAAACCCAACTCCTTACCTTGACCTTGCACATGCATTTTGTTGCTCTTTCTTGGTTGATTTAGGAGAAACTTGTGGTTTGGAATTACTTGTGATTGTTGGAATAATCTTGTTTGTTGAGTGCTTGTAAGCATGTTAGACACATGAAAAAATAAGCATGATCGTCGAGACTCTAATCCAGCTCTTACTCAAGCATCTATGGAGACTATGATGATGATGACATTCCAACAATCCATTCAACAATCCGTTAATGAATCCATACAAGAAGCAATGCAACCTTTGAGTTCTAGATTGGAAGCTTTGGAACTCCGGCAGCAAAGGTCGGAGGAAAGGTTTCAACAAAGAGTGATGGGTGACACAGAATTACCAAAAAGAACGACCCCCTTCCATGAATTGGAACAACTCATCACCATCAAGTGTCCTATAGAAATGATGCACATATTGCAAGAATAGGAGGAAGTTGGGGAATCATCTCCTAAACTCGAGCTTCGCCCTACCATCATTCCTAGCTCCATCCATTCTTTGGCTACTCCGTGGTTGGATTCTTTCCCTATGGTGCCCTCCAGTTTTCCCTTTCTATGTCATGAGGAGAAGCACACACAACAAGAAGAGAATGAAGTCACCATATCAAGTTGCTCTAGGGGAGTATCTCTTAACCCTACCTTTTCTTTCTTCTCTTCTTTGCATCATACTAGATCTTCAGGCTCTCATTATACCTTTCATTGTGAGGAAGCATTCCTATTTAACGATCATGTGTGTGCATTTGAACATATGTTCCATCTAGTTTCTTCATCTAGAACTAGGTCTTCATGTGTACATTTTTTGCTCTTTTTCACAATTTTTGAAAATTAGGAAAAGGTTTGTAATGTGTCTAAGTGTATTATGTGTATTTCATGTTCTACACTTAAGCATATATTTAGGCTCAAGTTGGGAAAAACATATGCTTGGAAATTTGCACAAGGTTTTCGTATGATTTTATATGTTTATGATCTTCACCTTCTTCTATGTATCCTTTTGTGTGCATTTTAGATTTTCACTTGGAAGTGTACTCGGGTCCGAAGACGAATCCATTTTGAAGGGAGGGAGGATGGTGTGACTATGCTCGGGATGTCACAACATGAGAATGAGCAAGAAGTCCAACCATGGGCACATGTGAAGCGTTGGAGCCTCTTGGTGCTCACCACGCCGGTGCCATGAGCATTCTTTGGTGCCTTTGTGCTCTTGAAGGCCACTTTGTGTGGTTTGGGCTATTTTATGTAATTTATTGAGATATTTTTTTTTAACTTTAGAAACCTTTGGGTTCTTTTGCATAAGGTGTCATGTTAGGTTTTGCTTAAAGGGGATTGACGCCTCTCTTAGTTTCTTAGACAAGAATTGATGAACACATCCCAATCTTTTATCTCCTCTTAAAAGCACGTTTTTCCTTTGTTTTCCCTTTCAATTTTCAGTTTAGATCAATTGAATCGTGAGTCATATCGATCCAAGACCGAAGATTTGATCTAGGTGAGTCACATCCTAGCCCGAGTCTTCTAGTTCGTGTTTTCGAGAGGTGAGTTTTATCCTTTTGAAGGCTCATCCATATCTAACCCTAATCCATAAATACCATCACTCCATTCTCTAAATTCCATCCTCCATCAACCATCAAAACCTCCATCAAAAGCTCCTTTGAAGGTTGGCCTCCATTGGATCTAAATTCGGCCATCAACCTCATCTCGGATCGCATCGAGGAACTCTTTGCGACCCCTCAGTAAAAAATCGCAACTTTCGAATGCCTAAACCAAAATCTCTTAAATTTTTAGGACACAAACTCACTTCCATATCTAACTCCTCGAGTTGGAATCACTCAAGTCGGAGTCCGGGTCAGGGAGAATAAGCCAGTTGAAGACATGACAAATATCAGGGTATTTCCTATCGATTCCTTAGGAGTCTTGGGGGGGGGGGATTTCAGGGTATTTCATCGACAAGATCCTTCATAATGAGTGATCTTGGTTTGCTAAGCTACTATCTTGGCATTGAAGTCAATCAAAATACAAGTGCAATTTCTTTATGTCAATCAGGGTATGAAAAACCTATCTTGATAAGTTAGGAATGGGGGAGTGCAACCCTTGTCAAATTCCCATGGAGCCAAGGACCAAGATAAGTAAGCTTGGAAATGGAGAGACACTAGTAGACGAGACTCTATACAAAAGTGTGATTGGGAGTCTACGATATTTGGTAAACACAAGGCCTGATCTCATATACTCAATTGGAGTGATGAGCAAATACATGGAAGCCCCTACAACAGCACACATGACAGCCGTAAAATAAATTTTGAGGTATGTAAAAGGGACTTTAAATTTGGGATATGTTTATATGAGGGAGCAACCAAAAGAAGGTCTTGTTGGATATTGTGATAATGATCTTGTTGGTGATATAGATGATAGAAATAGGACTACTGATGTCATATATTTTTTGGGGAAAAGTCCAACAACTTGGGTTTCTCAGAAACAGAGAGTGATAGCATTGTCTTCATGTGATGCCGAGTATATAACTGCCATAATATGGGCTTGTCAAGGAACATTGCTTGGAAAAGTGTTGAACAATGTAAGAGGAAGTCATCAGATGAGAGCTACACTAAAAATTGACATTAAATCAGCTATTGCCCTAGCAAAGAATCCAGTCCATCACAATAAGAGCAAACATATTGATACAATATTTCACTTCATTCGTGATTGTGTGCAGACTGGTGATATAACTCTAGAATATGTCAAGAAAGAGATGCAACTAGCAGATTTGTTAACTAAGCCACTTGGAAGGCAAAGGTTTGTGGAGCTTCGAGAGAAGATTGGAATGCAGACTATCAATTAAGCTAGGATAAACAAGTTTAGGGAAGTGAATGCCATAAATAAACTTTTTTTTTTGGTCGAAGGAGAGGCGGTACTCTCCGGCCCCTCAAGGAGACATTTTATTAAAATAAAAGGAGGGCTAAGTAGTCAGCAAACGGGGGATAGCCCGACCCCTAACATCATTAGCAAGAAAAGAAATAACACCCCCGGGGGGTCAAGCAATACATGATAACCAGTACCAAAATTAAAAGCTCAAGAGGCAAGAAAGTCAGCTACACTATTTGCCTCCCGATACACATGGCGAAACCGGATATCCCAATTTCTACTAATAAAGCTTTGGCACCGAAGTACCAAGCTAGAGAGAGGATGACTACGCTCCACAGATTTCCTTAAAAGCGAAATTACCAGTTGTGAATCCGCTTCAAGGATAATCTTCCTGTAGCCCTTGCTCCAAGCAAGTCTCAAGCACTGTAAAATGCTCCATAGTTCTACCATAGGAACAGTACAAATACCGATATTATGAACAAATCCTACCTTCCACCTGCCATCAACATCTCTAATCACTCCTGCCGAAGCCGCTAAACCACTGTCTCTGACTTAACCATCAGTATTTATTTTGACCCAGCCTTCAGGAGGTCGCTCCCACGCAATAAAATGTTCAACACTCTCACGGTTGGGACGCAAGCCATCCAACGCCATTTGAGCCGCATGAAACTCCGCCACCTGCCGCCTAATAAAAATCGAGCGCTCCGATCCTGTACTTCGTTGACCATTTCCAAATTCGTTAAGTTTATTTTTCATAATTTGTTGATATCTGATGCGTGTGAGTCATTAGAATCAGTTTGAAAAGTCAGAATCTTCAGGAGTTAGTTTAGATTTGATTTGAGTCAAATAAGGTGTGGGATGTGCGGATGAGATCCTCTGTCCCCAACTTAATTTAGTGTCCCCTCTTGTGTCCCCTTTGTATTTATTGATCTATAACTTCCTGGTGATGTGTGGATTTTCTAAATTAAAATTAAAAAAAATTAAATTTTAGACTTTTAGTGTACACTTAATCAATACATACAAAGGAGACACAAGAGGGGACACTAAGTTGGAGACAGAGGATCTAGACCGTGGGTCTTGCATCTCAAACGTGGAGTTAGTTACTAGTTTGTAGCATCAATGCCCATGATCTGTTGCAAGTTATGTTTTCATCTTTTATAAAAGAAAAAAGTTGATGGAGCCATTTGAGCACCACACCACAAAAAATACAGTCTTATTCTTTCTGTTTCATCCAACATGCATACAAAGAGAGAAAATTAACAAAAACCATAGAAAATACATAGTCTAGAATTTAGTGTGCTGTGACGTGGCAAGAACTCGAGGGGTGATAGTGTTAATGCACTGACTCCAATACTGCGTAGTAAGCAATCATAATTGGAAGTGAAACCACCGTACCAAATATTACCCTGTAAAGGAGAGACAACATTGTATTATTTCCATATAGTTAGAAAAGATAAATGAAAAAAGGGAATGCAAAATCACATAAGAATTGATGATGTTTGCTTCTAAATTAGAAAAAAGTTGGAATGAAACTTACGCAGTACTAAGCACATCTGCGTGTAGTCCATACTCTTTGGCATAAACAAAGCTGGTGATAGATTGTGGTAACGCAGCCTGCAAAACGGTCAGAATGAACCAAAATTGAATGTTACCCTAATAAAAAAAAAACCTTTTTGTTCTATAGCATATTTTGCTTAATTACCTGTATGATGACTATACTTAGGAGATCTCCGCGCATCCCGACTGCTACAGCGCCAATCGCCATTGCTGCCGGGCCAGCAATAAACTTCAACAACATCCCGAATACCGTCAGCTTAGTTCCACACGCGATTATCTTTTGTTGCAAAGCCATGAACATGCCTGCATATACGCACACACCTCTTTAACCAAGTGCTAATTAAAACGTGCAAACCGAAATCGCAAAGGTATAGCCTTACCCGTGCTAAACATAGCTATTCCTGTCCCAGCATTTGACATGACTTGCACTGATTTGTCGACGATGCTTGGCATTTCGATGTTCCACCTGCACATATCATATATAAACTGTGTTGAGTACAAATTGAATTGTTGTATGGGGTTGTATTTACTTATCCATAAGTTTAGTAAAAAGATATCCTATAGAGAATTGAAGTTGTGTATTTGATTACCTGCTGGCCACGATTGCCCAAACTAGTCCAATAATGCAAGCGTAAGAATTCGGATTCACAGCGAGTCTTAGCCACACGACCTTCATCAAGGACCAAAACGACGGCCTTGTTTCAATCCGTATAACTTCCGAATCATCTCCTTCAGAGCTCTTATTGCCTTCTTCAATTGCTTGGACTCCGGAATCCTCAACTCTATTCGAGAAGTCCGTCACTGACCGATGACACTCTAGGACAAACATCAAGATTATGAACCAAAGCATACACTGGACTATTGTTGAGAGGACGGCTATTTGCACCCCTAACGGCCCATACATGGCCTTAAGTAACGGGACACCGATAACAAGAGTATTAGACAGAGTCAAGGAATAGCTAGTTATGGACCAACAATAGCTTCCTTTGGTGCTACATTTTGCCCACAAGCCTATCACTCCAACTATGATGACCTTAGAGATAAGGTCTGCACCTATGAACTTGTAGTTCCATTTAAACGGATTCGTGTGTGCGGTGAAGTCGAAGGTGAAGAACGGAAGAATGATGTAGCAAAAGAGGCGGTTTACTATATCACATTGATCCGCATCGAACAAGCGCCACCACTTAACCGAGCCGTACCCTAGGGTTAGGGCTACGTAGAGCGGAACCATGGCTGCGGTGACCTTGTAAATATCTTCCCACCCTATCATATTTTATGTACGGTTGGTGTTAAGAAGAGTAGACGATGAATATGCTTTGTGATTGCGGTTTAAGGGAGGAGAGGCTGTGATGATATATATTATGCTTAGTAGAAGAAAAATGAAGCTATTTATAAGCACAAATTAACAAGAGCTAGCCCACACATGTTGAAGATAGAGACTTTTTACGCGCGCAAACAATTTTATTGGTGGATGTAGCGTGCGTAATGAATCTATGTGCTTTAAGTCTTGGAGAGTGACCAAGAATTGATACTTTTGTCGTGTGCATTAAGATGCCTTTATAAATTTTTAATTGATAGTGTGGCAATAGCTTTATACGGACGGTCAGGAATGGTGTTAAAATTTGATGGCTATGGAATTTTTTCAATTCTAGATTCTGCAATTGGAAGTCCATAGTTTTTTGGCTACTGTTTCACTTTTTAGTCGACATTGGCAACTGTTTATTAGTGGTGCACTGGTGGCTCTTAGTGCTTATGCTAATTAAAGGAGATTTGAAGTGCTCTTAATTAATTAGTGCTTTATACTACATACATAAACATTTCAATATTGCACAACTTTCTCTCTCCTGCTACATTTTTTTTTTTATCAGAAAGGGAACTTATTATTAATTAAGCAATAATGTTTTGGTCACTTGGACCTACAAAATCAGAAAGAAGAACTTCATGAATAAAAAAAGGCAGATCATTAAAATGCATAAGAGGAGGGGCAAGGCTAAAAGCCCACTGTGCTATAGCGTCTGCCACTTTATTAGCAGACCTTCTAGCATGCTGAATTTGGATCTCCCATGGCGTACGATCAATTATTGTCCAGCATTGCTTCAACAAATAAAAGTCTGGGTGTGTGGTTAAAGATCTCGAGCTGAGAAGCGTCTTGGCGACCAAAGAGTCTGTTTCAAGAATGATTTTAGTGACCCCTAATTCAGCCGCCCTGCTGAGTCCATGAAAAATCGCCCATAGTTCTGCTGTAAGTGCAATACAGATTCCACATGAGAAAGTAAAGGCACTAATCAGCATACCTTCATCAGTCCTGAAAAGGCCACCACCTGCTGCCATGCCCGGGTTGCCCTTAGAGGCACCATCAACATTCAATTTCACCCAACCACTCGGAGGAGGACACCACCTGGGATCTGCTGTCATATTCTGCATTGGTACCGAACCATGACTGTTGTTATCTTTCAAGCTACAACTATCGTAGGCCTCTGTTTGCTGAACCACCACAGAGCTCAAGGAATTAATGGTATCTTTGTTCTCAAACACCAGTTGATTACGACATTTCCATGTTCTCCAAAGCATCTGGGCAAAGATAGCACTCCACTGATCAAGGGGAGTAATATTCAAAGCAATCCACTCCATAATATTCGTGGATTCAAAGAACTGAGCATGAAGCAAATTTCCCGACAACGCCAACCACACATCTCTGATCGCCTGGCAATCACGCAGCAAATGGAGGGTAGATTCAGGCAAATCACAGCGCGGGCAAGACAGGTTTGAGGCCAAATTCCGCCTTGCACGGTTCACATTACACAGTATGCAATCCTTAACAGCAAGATACAAAAAATTCATGACACGCTGCGGCGTTGGCACCTTCCAGATGGCTCGCCACAGGCGAGCATCATTATTGGGCGCAGGAATGCGAATAAGAGCAAGGGCAGATTTCGAGCTAAACATGCCATTAGACTCAGCACCCCAGTAGAATTTATCTTCAGCATCAGGCGAATCAATGATCGGCACTGCCATCAGCTTGCAGCAAATATCAGGAGGTAAAAAAGGGCTGATTACTTCCCACTTCCACGTCCCCTGCGTTCGGCATTCAACAATAGTGGACCCAAGCAACACATCCGGAACATTTGCAGTAGCCAAGTCAATGAGGGCCCCCTCAATTACCCAGGGATGGAACCAAAACAGAGTTGTGGCTCCATTTCCCACCACGATTCGCAGCCCCTTAAACAACAATTTTGAACCATCAACGATGCCCTTCCATACTTGAGACGAGCGCGGTGGTTTAGTGAACATATCAATGTCCAATCGACCATAGCAATATTTATTATGTAGAATTCTGGCCCATAGCGTATCCGGGTTTTGTAGCAGCCGCCAGCCCAAACGTGCAAGGGTCGTCGTATTTGTGCTACGCATTTCGCGCAGTCCAAGACCACCCTCGCACTTTGGAACCGTAATCTTTCCCCATGCTAAAAGGTGAATTTTTCGTTGATCCCGAGTAGACCCCCCAAACAAAATCACGTATCAGCTTATCAATATCATCGCACACCCCTTTTGGGAGTTGTGAAGATTGCATAACATAGAGTGGTAAGCTTGTAAGGACGGAGTTAGCGAGTGTAACCCGACCCGCCATGGATAGGGTTTTCGCTTGCCAACCACGGAGTCGAGCGCTGATCTTTTCAAGTAGAAAATCATAGCGGTTTCTAGTCATTCGACCGCAAGACACCGGGACTCCTAAGTACGTCTCGAGGTCCGGCTCAATTGGGATGGAAAGCTCCCCACTTATTGCTGCCTTCACACTGGGATGAACTGATTCGGAAAAAACCATGCTACTCTTAGCATAATTCACCCGCTGACCCGACATATCACGGAAATCCGACAAGCACTTTTGGATAACCACAGCTTGGTCCGGACACGCTTCCGCAAATAAAATCAAGTCATCAGCAAAGAATAGATGGGAGAGTGGAATGTCACCTACAATGATTGGTTTCCACGCACCAAGATTGACTGCCTCTTGAATAATGTGCGACAGACGTTCCATACATAAGACGAATAAATATGGAGAGAGAGGATCCCTTTGACGGACACCTCTTGACGATGTGAACCCCGGAATACAGTCCCCATTCCATAAAATTCTAGTAGAGCCTGAGGTCTGACATGTCATGATAACATCTACCAAATGTGACGGGAAGCCAGAACTCGCAAGGATCTCCTTGAGAAATCCCCAACAAATACGATCATACGCCTTTGCTAAATCTATTTTCAGAATCATCCATTTTGAAGACCGATAGGCCTTCATCGAGTGAAGCACCTCTTGGACAATCACCACATTATCAATAATCTGACGTCCCGGGATGAAGCTCGCTTGAGCCGGGGAGATCAAAGCAGGCAACACAGGTTTGAGTCGGTTAACTAGTACTTTCGTGGCTAGCTTATACACAACATTAAGAAGAGAAATAGGACGGAGCTGAGCTGGTGATGTTGGATTGTTCACTTTAGGCAGTAAAACAAGAAGAGCATCTCCAAGGCCAGCTGGAAAAATACCCTCATTTAGCAGTTGTAGAACAGTCTCCGTGACTTGGGTGCCAACAAACTCCCATCCTTTTTGAAAGAATAGAGCGGGAAAACCATCCGGGCCCGGAGACTTGTATGGGCCCATCGTTTTCAGCGCCGTATACACCTCATCAGACGAGAACGGCAATGAAAGTAAGCTGGTGTCTGCTTCAGATAAAAGTGGGAACGTCACTGTGCCAGAAAACATCGGCCTTGATAAATTTGGATCAGCCGCATATAAAGAAGCAAAAAAATTCACAACTAAACATTGCAACGCTTGTTCACCAGTAATCCAAGAACCATTCTCATTTTGTAGAGCATGAATTTTATTCGCCTGGCGTCTGATCACGGTTGAAAGATGAAAATACCGAGTATTCCTGTCACCCTCAATCAGAAACTTGGATCGCGACTTCTGAAACCACAGTACTTGTTCTTGATTCAACACGGATTCCAGTTGTTGTCGTAGTTCTCGTTCAAGCTGAATAAGATAGGCATTAGGCCGAGAAAGCAATTTACACCTCGCTCCCTCTAATCGTGCCCAAAGCCGCTTTTTTCGCTGAAAAATATTTCCGAAAATATTACGGTTCCAGCATAATAACCCTTCAGCAAAATTATGAAGTGAATCTGTAAGCAATAATTCCGGCCTCCAGTTATGACGAAGGAAGGCTGTGTAGTTCTCATGGAGCAACCACGCAGCTTGGAAACGAAAAGGGCGAGACGATGACCTCGATGAGGACCTATCACCGAGCGTAATTAATAAAGGGAGGTGGTCTGAGTGAGGAGCTGTCAGATGAGAGACCCGAGCATTGTGATAACGCAGGCGCCAACTTTCAGTACAAAGAGCCCTATCTAGGCGTGCTGCTTATATGTTTGAGACGTACGTCCAGTAAACCACGTGTACTGCGGTCCATGGAAACCCAGGTCAATTAGCTCTAACTCATCAACCCATTCTCTGAAGTTCTGTGATGATCTATTCGACCCAACAGAAGAGTAAGAACGCTCCTCAGGCCCGAGTGTAGCATTAAAGTCACCGGTGAGTAACCACGGGTGGTTGTTAATGGCAGCAAACTCAGCAATTGCGTTCCATAACTGAAGACGGGTTGTATAGTCGGGGGATGCATAACGGCAGACATGATCCACGGTTCCTCAGCTCGCCGTGTTACCTCGATCGTAATATGTTGTGGGTGAAGGAGTAGTGGCACCACAATTACTTCAATAGAACGCCATAGTAACCAAATTCCACCAGAGTAAACATCCGGGTCCACCCTAATCATACCATCATATCCAATGCGGCGACACACATGGTTCGCCTGCTCTCCACTAATTCGAGGTTCGACTAAAGCAAGAACAGTAGGATTATGACGCCGCATAAATTTCTCTCAGGGAAGATAGAAAATTCGGGCTCCCCGCCCCACGAACATTCCATACTAACATACTTATAGGATTCATAAGAGAAACAGAATGAAGGAGATCCATATGGATTGGAAGTCTTAAAGTGACAAGGCATATGAAAGCACTGCACCGGCAAGACGGTACAACGCATCACTAGTTCTGGTGGGTATGGACACCCGGCATAGGAGAGGATTCAACTCCGCTCTGATTGGCAAGAATTCCGCCACCATTCGATGGGCTAATACTGGGAGTGTTGGAAGGAAAGGTCCCGTCCGGTGGTTTGACACTAAGATGCTCCGTGTTGTCACCACCGGAATTATTTGGGCCTCCATGAGATGGTTCTTGACTAAGATCAAAGGAGTTCGGTGGCAACACTTGGGGATTAACTTGTTCGGCCGATAGAGGTGGGCTAGGGTTTTTGTCTTCGGGTGGATGACTTGTGTGCGAAGGCACGACAATTGTGGGTAAGTTATGGGCCGTCATAGAAGTTTGCGGGGTAGTTACCATCTCTGAGATTAGGTGGGATTTTTTTAATTCAGAATCTTTGGAAACAACCACATTTCTTGTAGATACTTTCCCTTTAGGTTTACGCGTGGTAGAGAGTGCAACTTCTTTCAAATCTTTTTTATCCTTCTTCTTGTGCTGAGAATCTTTTTGTGCCGGATTTTTCGGAGGCGGGTTTGGTTCTGAATTTCCCGAATTGCCCTTGCCATCTTTCGAGGTGCTCGCCGCCGATTGCTTGGACAGAACAACGATCACCTGGTGGTTACCTATTTTGGCTGGAAAGGAAGTCATTGGCTGGACCGGCGTTGAAGAAGTGGTAATATGGTTCACAACCGCCATTTCTGAGCCTTCCTCTACAGACGCTAGAGCTGCGTACCTAGAACCAGTATCAACACTTCCCGTGTTTTGAGTTGTTTGCTGCGCAGATTGGAATTGACTAGTCGAAGGGAGGTGTTCAACATGCTTGTGGGATGTTCCCTCACCGTGGCTCTTTGCGGCATGGTTTGACGGTTTTGGTCGTCTTCTAGGCTTGACAACTTGGTTCCAAGGCCCAAATTGTGCTACTTCCTCCTTTTCCTCTGCAACTAACGCCGCATTCGCCGAGTATAATTGCTGCTCCTTTAAGAGTTCCTCCTGGTTTTCTTCACTAACCGGATTCAAGAGTGGGCATGCTGACATGACATGGCCAATCCGACCACATTCGTAGCAAAGCATCTTTATTCCTTCGTATTGAATTGGCCACGATCTACCACGACATCTGAATTTGGGCATCAAAGGCTTATCAAGGTCAATTTCAACCCCAAGCCTGACAAACTGGCCACGATTGGCTGCTACTGTTGTTTTGTCGACTCTGAGCACCTTGCCAATTTGCTGTCCTACTCTCCGAAGGAAGCCCCGATGAAAATACTCCATGCTCATACCCGGGATTCTAATCCAAGCAGTCAGAACTTTTGACACTGATTCGTAAGGATCAAAATTCGGGACCCACCTACGAATCATCAAGTAGTTATCACCGATCATCCATAGCCCTTGGGTCAAAACATGATCATAGTCATCATGATTTGAAAATTTGACAACGTAGTGGGCATTTCTGATATCGACCAGAGTAAATGAACCCTTCAATGCCCATTTCTGTTCCAATTTTTTCTTCATCAACAAATAACCAGGGCCTTTGTCGAACATGTGCACTATCAACGAACGAGCCCAGGGACGTCTCATCTCCCGTTTCTCCGCAGCCGTCAAAGTGATAGTAGGACACATCGGGTCATCTACCTCCGGTATTTCATCGTCATCTATATCATACAGATCTGGACGCTCTGCCCAAATGTTGTCCTCGGTTTGAGTAGTCACCGCCGGAACTGATGACCCAGAGACCACTTGTTTGTATGACGGTGGCGCTATAGCCTGGACAGTAGGGTTGGTGGTTGCATTAGCAATAGCTTTTGCGGCGCTATCAATGTTGTTGTCACTCGGGGAATCCACCTCCATGGCCACTGCCACAGCCGGTGGTGCTATAGGTGGTACAACATTGGTGGTAGGGGCGTCGCCGGGAGACGACGCCATCAGGCCGAAGCCAAGATTCAAACTGGAAAACCGGCGGGAGTGTGTTTTTTAGGGTTTTTTTTTTGGCCGAACGCTAAGAATCTCTCCTGCTACATTATTACATTGGGGTTTTGCATTAATTAATTTCTAGGTCTTGTGTAAAAAAAGGGAATGGGCTCCAGTAGAGTTGCAAAAAAACTCTATGGGTAGAGTTGGAGAGATCTCAGTCGTTAAATAAGATATCAATGGTTGAGATTAGATTTACCTCTCACCAAATCTAATTATGATTTTTTTCTTTTTAATTATTTTCCCTAGGGTTTACCAAATTACCATAGGGTTTTAGAACTTCACCCATAGAGTTTTTTTACAACTCTACCGAATTCGAACCGTAAAAAAAGTGTTGGGGTTCTTTGTGAATTTTACATGAAAAAATTAACAAGCTCATATATGATAGAGTGTAGATCACTATGTACAATATGGAGTAACGATTTGCCCGTTCGATGGGTCAAATTTACGATCCAGATTAAAACGTCCTTTCCCCCCTTTAATATATAGACGCGGTTACATTTTTGTAATTTCTCGGAAATTACAAAGTGCATCGTTATGGTGAAAAAGTACATTACGATATACCAAAAAGTGCATTACTAACCCAAAAAACGTAAAGTGATACGCCATTACCCTGATGGACAATTTCAATGACCACCCCCTTTCCCCAGCCGATCTCTGCAACCTCGACACTTCCTCCGCCGTTGGAGGCCACCAATTCAATTCGGCGTTGACCGCCACATTCAACAGAAGATTGGGGGAGGCTCGGGCTAAACCTAGATTGGTGATGGTGACGTCAGTGTCGAGGAGGGAGGCGGCGACGACTATCCCTACGTGTCTGGTGTCGGATCCGAGGCAACGAGGGGAGAACCGGCAAGGCGAAATTGAAAGAGGGGTGTTTTGGGAGTAAAGAAAGAGACCGAGTTCAATCGGAGTCGAGTCAATCGAACGCCCAGGATGATGCACTTTTTTGGTTTTGTAATGCACATTTTGGTATTTCGCAATACACTTTTTTTACGATAACAATGCACTTTTAAAATGAACCGAACATAGAGCGCGTCCCTCGTGGGCTTCATCTTTGTTTGCTCTTTTTTGGGTTAGTAATGTACTTTTTGGGATTTCACAATGTATTTTTCACGATAAGGATGCACTTTTGTAATTTCGGAAAAATTAAAAAACTGCCACCACGTCCCTATATTGCACGGGATTTATGTGTTTTAATTGGGCCGTGTATTTAGCACATCAAACGGTTGACATAGTGCTTCATATTACACATAAGGAGTGTGCTTCATGTGATCCACAATGTATATTTTTTTTTTGATAAGCCTATAAAGTTACTCATTTTAACACCAAATTTGAAATAAAACTCCATTAATTAATTTCTAGCCTCCCATAAAGAAAGTACACCCTTAAGTTAATTGTTTCCTAATTTAACGGACGCATCATTATGCTCATTGGCTTTTATACACTGCCTTTGAGATTTATTTAGTCCCTATATCAATTTTGGTGCATTCTAACTAAATTCAGTTATTATTGTCACATAACTGAATTTCAATTTTTCTTGGGTCTATCGAGCATACCCCCTTTCCCTTGGGCAGGGTTATCCTCATCTTGATCCCTAGATTCCGCTGTAGTGGAGCCTTATTGGGTCAATGATGATGATGGTGATGTTTGTTATTAAAAGTTGTAAATAATAAAAGTTTTATGTAACTTTTACCATATTTCATAAACTGTAAAATTTTGGAAAAGTTAATGATATTCAAGTTTATTTAATGTAGTATTAACCTAGGCTTCCTAGGTATTACAATCCCTCTTCCAAACCAAGTCCAGACTTTAATCATACTAGAATGCTAATTTACAGAATAAAGTTTCATTTAAGATCAATGTTCTAAAAAAATGTTAATCGAGGACTAACGGTAGGATGGGGCTTAGAATGCTTGACGGGATTTGGGTGGATTGGTACGATTTTTATTATATAGGGTTATTATTTGTAATTGGTAAGAATATATAAAGAAAACAACAATGCTATCACAATGTCTCTCGGTATAAATTTAAGCTAGAGCCCTCCTAGCCTCCGCCTAGAGCCCACGTAGCCCGCCTATAGTCCGCCCAAGCCACCTAAGAGCCCGCCCAACCTACCTAGCCACCTAGACATCCACCTAGGGCTCTAAATCGGAACGGGAGACCACTGTCTAGCGTCTAGATGGCCACCTACATCGGTTTTTAGAATAATGTTTAGGATACGATAGTTATCAATAGATTATTCTACAATATGTATTTAGTACCAAAAATTGTCCTGCAGATTAGGTACTAGGATTTCTTCTCTAGAAAAGAAGAATCAAATCAGTTTATTAATGATGGGGGTTCCCTTTAAATAGGGATTAAAAAAATTTCAAAACTTTGATAGTTTCAAAACATCGAGTAATCTAGCTAGGTTGCTTACTTCTTTGCTTGCTTTTGTGTGATAGATCAACCGTCTCCTTCATTGGAACTTAGGGGAATTTGGATAAGTCGGGTAATGGATTATACTAGTCCGACTCTTTATCGGATTCAATACCATGCTCTTGCAAAAGAGCATCTTTGCTTGGATCAAAAACCCTAAAATCTATTTGGGGCTTTTGATCTCTGTTTGTGATTTGCATGTTCTTCGTTCTTGCTTGTCACTATACTTGATGTTTTGAGACTTCTAACAGGCCAAAGCCTTGACTTGTTGGTTCTGTTGTGTTGATCTCTTGCAAACGAAATTGTTGGACCTCTCTCTTAGTCAAAAAGGGTGATTGTCTATTGTTGGTCACTCTTGTTGCATCTTGCTACTTGTGTTACTCTTCTGAGCCTCTTTGCTTGAGGTTCACTTACTGGATCTTCTACTCCACTCTTTGAATCTCTCTCTCTCTCTCTCTCTCTCTCCCTCTCTCTAAGCTTCGCTCACTATGTCCGACTCTTCATCTTTCTGAATCAAGCCATTTGATGGCACTTCAGACTTTGTCATGTGGCAACTAAATATGAAAGCTATACTTATTAAAGAGAAATGTTGGCATGTTGTTTAAGAAGCATGGATTGAGTCTTTTGATGCTGCTAAGAAGAATGAAATGGATCAGTTGGCTCATTTTAAAAACAATATTCGTCTTTTTGATGAGGTAGCTCGACAAGTAGTCATAGTAGACACTTCCAGGAATCTCCTGAATGCGTTGAAAGACATCTACTAGGTAAAAACTCTTCCCTCTAAGATTAGGTTGTTGTGTCGCTTCTTTAATTTCAAAATGGATCTCTTTGTCTCCTTGAATGATAATCATGATAGATTTCTTAGGTTAACTCAAGATCTGGAAATGTGTGGTGATAAAATTGTTGATGCTCACTAAACTATGATAATTCTTAACTCACTTCCTTCACAATTTGATAAACTTAAAGATATGATTCAATTTGGGATAGAGGAATTGACTAGAAAGAGAATGGTTGAGACTTTGATTCAGAAAATGTTAAATATGAAATCATGCATACTAAGGGGAAAACTAGACACCAGAATAAGTGTTCTAAAGAAGAAGGATAAGGAATCTGACTCTTCTAACTATAATTTTGGTGACTCTAAACCTAAATATGACAAGAAGCATGTTAAATGTCATTACTGTAGTAAACCTAATCACATGATTAATGAC
The DNA here is from genome assembly GCA_964016875.1 of Fallopia convolvulus. Classification (NCBI taxonomy): domain Eukaryota; kingdom Viridiplantae; phylum Streptophyta; class Magnoliopsida; order Caryophyllales; family Polygonaceae; genus Fallopia; species Fallopia convolvulus. Next base: position 39,496,196 of record OZ024723.1, on the reverse strand, counting down.
TATTTTAAGAAAAAAGGATGAGGCTTTGGCATCCTCCACTAAATAACAAAATGGAACTTCTACAATTGTTGAGTCATACCTTTCATATTCCTCTAAGTTGCTCATGTGTGCACATCATGCTAATTTTGATCTTGATTCATGGATACTTGATTCTAGTTGCACCATGCATGTCGCACCTCAGAGGCATGTCTTTGATTACTTACATCTTTGTGATGAGGGTGTGTTTAGGTTGGGTGATCATTCTTGTTTTAAGATTAAGGGTGTTGTAACAGTTCCGTTTAAAATGCATGATGGTATTGTTAGAATTCTCCAAAATATTAGGTGGGTACCTGACTTGAGGAAAAATTTGTTGTATGAAAGCATGTATGATGACCTTGATTTCCATATTCACACTCATAATGGAGTCAGAAAAGTCTCCAGAAATGGAAAATTCCTTGTTAAAGGCATAAAGAAAAGAGGCGTGTATCATGTCATTGGTTCTCTTGTCTTGAATGCATACTCTGAAATGAATGCTTGCATGAATCTTGATTCTAATAAGTTATGGCATGCTAGATGAGGACATATTGAAAACAAGGGTCTTCATTATCAGTTCAAGCATGGTTATTTGAGTAAGAAATCTATTGATTTGAGCATTTGTGAAAATTGTGTCTTTGGAAAACAAACTAGATCTTGCTTTTCTAAATCTGTTTTTGTTGCTAAAAAATCTCTTGAGTATGTACATGCAGACCTCTAAGGACCTACCCAAGTGGAGACAATTGGTGGTAGGAAGTATTTCTCGTCATTAGTTGACCACTATTCTAGAAACGTTTGGGTGTACTTACTCAAGGCTAAGAGTAAAACTTTTGAGAAGTTCAAGTTTTAAAAACAAACTGTTAAGGGTCAAACTGACTTTAAATTGCAAATTTTAAGAACAGATAATGGACTTGAGTTTTGCAATCATGATTTTGATGCTTTTTTAGTATGAACATGGAATTAAAAGGCGCCTCACTTTGCTTGGCACAGCTTATCAAAATGGCATTGCTGAGAGGATGAATATGACCTTGCTTGAAAAGGCAAGGTGCCTACTAATTAGTGTAGGGATGAAACATTCTCTTTAGGGAGAGGCTGTCATCACAACCTCTTACTTGATAAATAGATCTCCTTGCTCTGCCATTGGTTTCAAAACCCTACAAGAATTATGGAGTGGATCGGAACCAAGCCCAACATTTCTCATCTTAGATCATTTGGTTGTACTGCCTATGCTCTTAATAATGCAAGAAAGTTGAATCCTAGGGTCGGTGATAGAATGGTTGTAAGACCAAGATCAATGCAAAAAAGAGACAAGTGTTACTTTGATGTAAACTAAGGAATTAGGAGGGCAAATTGTAGAGCAGTTATCATATATGTGTAATTTCCTAAGTTTTGGTTTCTTATGCTTGTAATGTAAAACATGTATGTGTGTGAGTTTATCCAAGCGGGCTTATTTCTCGCACGAGCTGGTGTTGGGCCAAACGGCCTAATACTGGCACACTCAGGAATGATGCAACTCAGAAGCTCCCTCATTTCTGTGAGCGACATCGTTGCGGTTTAGGGTTGTGAGTGATCCATATAAAAACATTACTCTCTTCCTTGTGTAGCTTGTTGGGTTCATTTGAGGTGCTTCTACCTAAACTCTGAAAGCGAGCCCTTCCATTCTCAGCTCATTCTCAGAACACTACAAAAAAAGCGAATTTAGCGACCATATT